>OX578272.1:192210484-193560984 GCA_951217065.1 Baccha elongata | reverse complement strand
GCTTTATGTTGTAATCGTAATTTAAATGTCCTGGATTTATCTGCGCAGCGTTTTGGATAAAACACTTTTTGCCGTCTGTGGTTTTTTTCTACTGCGTCGCTACGCTTTCGACAAATGTATGTAACGAGACTTTTTCTTTGCTTTTCGATTGTTTCAAATGACTCGTCTCGACAATGGAGTGATTTTGTTTCAACGACCTAGTATTGCCGAAGAAATCAATTTGGTTTTAATTTGCTTTTATCTAATGTTAAAGCTCATACTGAGACTTATTTTTCACTACACAAAAATTTTCACTATACAAAAAAATTTTCTACTCACACTTTTGTTGCCAAGTCCGATTATGCTGCTTATGTTTCTTTTTTTTTTCTCTATTTATTTGTTTTATATTTTTCCGCGTATGTTACTTATTCGGTCACTAAATATCTCGATTGTTAAACTTACTTTTTAGGCTGTTTGATCAGAAAGAAATCGCGTTTGAAAAATTTATAACTTTATGCCTCGGTGGCAAAATTTATTCGCTTAAACAAATTACTTCCAATAGGATTTGTAGGTTACTGTAGCTGTCATGTATGTGACTGTATGATCATTTCTCTTAATTGAGATTGTTGCTCGTTCATTCCTATGGCATGACTTAAGGTTGAGTACATACTATGTGTGGTTTAGGGTGAATGATGATTTTACCCTTTTGAGCTACTTTTCGTTATTAGTTCATGCTCGGTTTTTACTTGTTTGTTAAGTGTGTGATATTTATGTGTTATATATATGTCACCACGAGTATGTATTAAATTCACATTTTCTTAAGCTTTTCATCTTTGAGCAATTTTTGTGTCCAATACTTTCTATGACTCATATATTATATTCTTTTATTTCTTTCTTTTTCCTTTTCAGGTTGACTGAACGTAGTGCTTCGAATATGAGTCGGATTTTGCTTTTATCCTCATCACTATTTTCTTTTGTTATCTCTTTTCAGGTGTATCTATTTCTTTCTCTTTTCAGGTATCTTTGGTTTCATTTTTTTTTTCTTTGCAGGTATTTAGATACGTGTTTATTTACTCATTATATTTAGTGTTCATATTTATGTTTCGTTTTTCTTTGTTTCTATTCCTACTTAGTTATCGCTATTTCAATCGTCACGATCAGTTTTAGACTATGCTGAATCTACTTATAATGCGTGGCTTGACTGAAGACAAATTTCTTTTTTTAATATTTTTAACTAGGTGTTTTATTTATTTCTCTTTTCTGATTTATTATCTAATTTATTTCTTTTATAGGTGCTGATAAATAATTGGTAGACTGTCGTTCAATATTTACTATTGCGTAGCAACAAAAAAATAAAATTCCTCCGTCAATACATTGAAACTTTAGTATTATTCTTTGATTTACTTCTTACTGCTTTGACTATTTTATATCAGTACTACTAGATTCTTAGAACGTTTTCTACTAAGTCTGATTGATTCTAGCTAAATACTTTCTCTGACCAAATGTTATTTATGTGTAATATACAATTATTTTTTTATAGATACTTATAACAACTAACTTTTCCAACTGGTTTTCCTTACTATCTCTACTAGATAATTACTTCTATACTAGATTTTCTGAGTCTAAACTTTTCTTATTTTGCAACAACAATAAATTTTTCTGTGCCCAATTTTTTGCTGATTGATGTGTTTGGGCTATTGCCCAACCCAGTGCTTCCCATTCCAACTTCCACTCTATTTGTGTTCACTTACATACCTCCATTTTGCGTTTAAGTCATATGGTTGCTTTTCTCTTGCGAGATACATTTTGGTGTGTGTGTATGGGTGAATTCTCTTCGGTATGGTTATTTTAGCGCGCTTTAACTTTCATGTAGAATTACTTCTCCTATCCAGTTTCTCATAATGCTCAATAGGTGTGGCTGTTTGTATTTGCTATAATTTAACTTGTGTTGTATAATTTCGAAAGTGGTGGTTTGTGTCTATGACACATTCCACAGCAATTGATTTTCTAGTATTTGTTATACTCAGCTATGTTTATGGGAATACCTATATTGATTTTGTGGTTCTAGTAAAGTTGAAAATTTGCGAGTTGGTACGGTTTGATATAGTGGCGTATTAGGCGTGAATGTTAAATGCATAAGCATGTTCTGTCGAGGTGTTAAGGTGGTTTCCTACAACAGACTAACTCGGATTTGGCAAAGTTGAGTTTAATTTCCTATTGCTGGGTAGTATAAAAATAGTCTTCTTATATGCGCTTCTACTCTCGGGGCAGCAATAATAAGTGACATAGAACTCGCATACGTCAAGGAACCATCAGCATACAAAACATTTTCGGCGTTTTCGGGTTGTGGCTGATCAGATGGTCAAAATGGTCCTAGTTTGGATTGTAGAGAAATGGTCCTAGTTTGGATCCTTGTGCAACTCCGGTTTGGATGTTCCTCATTGTTAACTGTCTGTTTCGTATTTGGACGAAAAATGATCTGGAATGGAGGAAATTGTAAATAATTTAAATTAATGTAACTATTTGGGAATCTGAATTGGACAAGTTTATGTATTAGCCCTTTTCTATCCAGACACTGTCGAACAGTCGGCTGCTTTTTCGAAGTCGGTGGTTGTTGAGACTGAAGGCAACGTCGTGGAGTGTTTTTCCCGGAATCCAAACTGCATATCTGGAACTATGCTGTTGTCATTGCAAAAAGTCTTCAACCTTAGGAGTATCAGCTCTTTTAGGATCTTGCTCATGCTGTACAGGAGTGAGATAGGTCTGTATCCTGAGATGACGTTGTGGTTGCCCTTCTTGGGTATACCCACAATTTTGACATTCTTCCATTTATTGGGGAAGTAGATAGATAGATAGATAGATTTATTGGGGAAGTAGCAGTTGTTGACGCAGTTGTTGAGAATGACTGGCAGGAATATCATCACTGACTAAGGAAGTCTTTTCAGAAAAAGTTTGATATATTGCCCGATCAGATTTCAGTTATTTTTGTGGGGTTGTTGTCGCTGAATTGGAATGTCTCCTGCATGGTTTGGGCACTTAGGATAGAAATACGGGATCCGATGAAGGGTTTGATTAGAAATTATTCTCGAAATAGTTGGCTTTGGATTTATCCTGCGCTGATGAAACATCGCCATCATCGGTTGTGATGACTTCTGGCAAAGATGCCCTTTTCCCTGTGATTTTGTTGATAATTTTAAAGGCATCGGGTCCAGGTTTGATTTCTTGGACCCTTTTCGGGAATTGGATGTCATTATAGTGTTGGGCGGAGTTCTTGAACATGAGGTTTACACATTTGATCTCACTCAAAATGGTCTGGTAGTTATTTTTAGTGGTGTTGAGCTCCTTTTAGTAAATTATTATTAGAAACTTCCTTAGGCGCTGTCTATGGTAATAAAGATTCAGGATGTAATGGGCAGATGTTCGTATATCCCGTTAAGTTTTTCAATCTTTTTGATTCTGTACTGCGTTGGTGACAGCAAATTTCAATCCATCGATGGCTGCATCTATTTCTTCATTCTGAAGGTTCCTATTTGTGGGTGGTATGGCAATGGATTCATCGATATCTCTTTGCAGTCTATCTACGTTCAGTTTAGAGTAGTTTATAAATTCTTCTTCCGGTGATTCGCTGTTGATGATTTATCGCTGCAGGTTAGTCGCAAGTAGAATAGCTTCATGATTCAAGTCACTGGTAAGATTCGTGCAGACGTAGTTTCTCAGCTCTGGAAGGATGAAAACCAGGTTTGAAGTAGCTAAAAAGAAATACAGGGTTGATGGTGTCCTTGGAAATATTGGTTTAGAGGCTGTGATATAATCAGTAAGGAGTGTTGTTCACTGTTGTCATCCAACCAACTAACTATAGCGTTTCCTTCACTGCTACACTCGGTGTCCAGCCATCGAGTATGCCTTGCATTGAAGTCGTCTACGATGAGTCCATAAGCGCTCCTGTTTAGAATGCTGTTGAGTGTGTTGAGATCGTCTTTGATGTCTCTGGTATTTGCGGAACATTTATTGTAAATGCTGATGACTGTCAGGGATTCTTCTTCACCAAACTTTTTGGTAAAGGCAGTGGCCTCGAAACATTTCAGACCAGGGATGATGGTTTCCATGGCACCGGTGGAAATCTTCTTTTTCAGGTAGATCGCAGTTCCTCTCTTGCTCTCGACTTTGTCCTTTCTAAAGGTCTTGTAATTAGCAATATCGATGTTGTTCCGCCAGGTAATGTTATTTTTATTGATGAGCGCAATATCTGAATTGTTTTTCTACATGAAAAGGTTGAAATCGGTCCTTTTCTGCAAGCTATATAATGAATAAACGTTATATGCTATTAAATAATTTGAATATAAAGACCATGGCGCCAAAGTTAATGGCAGGTTTCGTCAGTGTACAGGATGATTTGGCGACAAATTCTTGTTGAGCTTTTTTGTTGACGATTATTTGATTCTTCTCCGCTTGTTTCGCTTTAAGCAATGGACATCCTCTGAAACTGGCTGGGTGACCCTCGGTTTTGCAGTTTGTCGGAGTTATCCTGGCGTTGGCATTTTCCTGGCAAATGACTTTCCTTGCATTTAACGCAGACATAGTTCATCTCACAGTTTTTTGCAACGTGCCCAAATCGCTGGCGATTCCTGCATTAAATGACATCGTTTGACTTGAGTAACTCGAAGTGAACTTTTTGGTTCATGAAAGAGTCTTCGTATAAATATCGGCGATGTCACAAGTTTTACTGAACTCCACCACGAAGCAGTTAAATAGTTTGTTTTTGGCCTTCCTTGATTTGAAAAGAGACACTTTTATTATCGGTAGTCCTTCATTTTTATTCACTTCGATGAGTGTACTCCTTTCAACATCATCAAAGTTTTCCGATATTTCTTAGGAGTAAAAGATAGGTTTTGAATTTTATTTGTACTTATGTAAGTTGGTCTTTATTTTATCATAGTCCTTTTTAATTGACGTATTGATATTTATACAACTCCACACTCAAATAATTAGTTCTAAAATCATCTCGAACCATCTTGAGCATCCGGGTCTCAAGTGTTTCGTTCCGATACCAGTATACAATACGACAATATTCTATGATGGTTTATGCTCCTTGGCAGTGTTGCCACTTTAGTCTCGTTACAAATGGTATTGAAAAATAAACTCAATCAATGTTTTCCAAAATTAGCTAATTGGACAATCTCAGAATACACAAACTAGTTAAACACATTAGACATTTTTCGCACTCCAAAAATCAATACATAATTTTACTAGTTATGCCTACATATGTACTCTGTTGTTGTTTACCTTTCACAGCGAATAAGCGCTATGGAGAAAGGTCAATGTGCAACAGTCGCAAACTGGGAAAGTGGAGCTGTTCGATCACGTAAGGCTACACAAACTCCAACAACCCCGGGACAGGTAAAACTTTTTTTAACATAATTTTGTAATAAATTTTAATGCTATTACTTATATTTATATTAAGACTTCTCTACAAGGAAATGGTGGACCCCCGAAAACTGCCCGCCGACAAAGTTTACTGTCAGTGGCATGGACAGACATCGACACTGGAGTCGAAAAAATAATGTGGCGTGAAATAGACAAAGTTTCACGTGCAGTGTTTCCGATTTTATTTTTTGTTTTTGTATTATTATATTGGCCGATATTGTTGCTGAAATCATCCTAGGATTTAGGGAGTTCCAGAATATCACTTTCTGGACTCCAATAACAAACAACAACAAAATTATAACAATAAAATTGAATACAAATTAAATCTAATTCAATAAAATTAGTTAATATTAAGACGAATATGGAATAATTTTCACCTCGCTCAACAAAATAAAAACTTAAATATAAAACTTAAAACAAAAATAAAACAAATAGATATATTTTTTACATAATATTGAGACGCAGAATAAATCAAATAAAAAAAAACACGTACAGAAAAATCTAATAATTTGCTTAGCTATAATACACACATCACGAATACTTTTGCTAAACAATTTGCGAAATAAAAATTTATTAAATAATTAATTAATGTAAATATTTTGAAGAGCTCGAATTTTTACCATTTCGCTTAGTACCTAAAAACAAATAGTATAAAATGTGCAAGAAATCAAAGTGAGTACTTCATGGGAAAGAAGTGAAACAGGTGCTTTAAAATTGATAATAAAATAATAATAATTTTTAGAAATTTATACGAACGCATAATAATTATATATTTGTATTTTTGTGTCATTTGAATCAATTTTATTTACATAGAAACTTTATTTTTTATAGGTATATAAAAATTTTACATGAATCGCTTTTGCGGATATTAGTATACTCACACACCTCGTCACTTGTTAAAAAATTCCATAAATCAAGCACAAAATAAAGTTTATAAAGGATGTTTTCGACTTAATTTTCAGTAATTTGACGTATAATTTGAAGCGAAGTGTTGAAAAAATTGGAATAGAAATTTTCATATTAAAAGAGTCTTAAATATCAATAAACTAATACCCATTTGCTGGGAGCTTTAAAGGTGCCTTTTTTTAGTTTTTTACGTATGTATAACTTGAACGCTTGATCCGACAAAAAAAAAGTTTCTGCCAAAAGCTGACAAAATATCCTACAATAAACAACTAATTACATTAGTTTTGAAGGTAATTTATTGCTCTACAACAAGCATGTCAAACTTGTAACGAGTAACTTTGTGGCACCCACCGTTATTTCTAATTTTGAGGTTAATTTTATAATTTGTATTTTGAGTTATTAGGTTTTCGCACACATTAACTTTTTTCCAATAAAAAAAATCTAAATATGACAAAAATTGAAGGAGTAGAAAATAACAGTTCATGTTTTCTGAAGTTTTTCAAGAAGAAAGTGTTTTCCAAAAACATGGCCAAAATTATTTTTTGGTGTTTTATGTTTAAATATTGCGTTTCTTCAGATTTAATTAAAACAACTTTTTTTTATTTAGATTTAGATGTTATTTTCTTAAATTTTATTATTATTTTTAAAAAAATAAAAATAAATATTTTTTCAAAAAAAAAAAAAAGAAAATTAAAAAAAAAATTTAAAAAAACATAAAACTCGATTAAAACTAAAAGAAATAGCTAAATCGAAACAAAAATTGTTTAATCACAAATTCAATTTACTAACACTACTTAAAACAAGCAAATAAAAAAAATGTTTTTACTAAAAATCTAGTTACATATATAAAATTACATATAAGCAATTTAAAGCCCTATTTGAAAATCATTCGAACTCTGTTTCCTCGACTTGGTTCTTTCAGGAACTGTAAGACCTCGGAAAAATACGACTTTATTTTCTTAGGTTAGGTTTTCTCATACTACTTACATATGTATGGATCAGAATAAACCAAAAGATTATAGAAAATACCTTCTATATTTTGATGTCTTGAAAAGTTTCTTGAAAATTTTCCGAAAACGCTTAACGTCCTTATATAAGGATTCCTATCCGAGCTGTTCATTCGGAAGAATAGATTCCGAAAAAAATCTGTACTATGTACCAACATTTTGTAAACTGTTAACCTTAATGGCAAATTGTACCACGCGATACAGGTGGACAAACTTGTTTTCTGCATCAATGCGGTAGGTACTCCTTAAATTCAATTATTTTTATCGGGAAAGTACTAGATTTTGTTAATAACACTAATCGAAAGCGATTAATTAAAACTTAATCTATATTTGTTATTGGCGGATGAGGTGGCAAAATCTTTGGAGTCGGCTAAATTTTGCATTGGCAATTCTGCAACTGACTAATTGTTAATATTCTAGTTTTCGGGATAACACTTTTTTTTGCTTCTGTAAACGCTTCATAATTTAGATTTATATTAATGTGATTTTTTGGCCGCAATTAAAGTGAAACTTATATTGAAACCTGGTAAGTTTGTCCTTAACAAGTAGTGACAAAGCTTCATCTGTGGTATATGGAATAATATCACTCAACAATCTTTCATAAGCATTTTCGTACTTTTTTTGAATGTTTTTATAAGATGAGAGGAATTTAGACCAGCATAGGATAACTCTACAGGTTCGAATTCGGAACGCAAAACTTCAGTTTTTTTCCTTTTGGATCTTTAACTTAGCTCGACAAATTCCGCTTTATGGCTGCCCAGCAAATGCATGAGCTCGACATGGAAATTAAATGTCTAAACTCCAAACAGGTTTTGTTTTTATTTTTTTACGTCTTTTTTGAAGACATATAAATCACTAGGATGTAAATGTCACTTAAAATTAATTTCTTGCATTCATATTTAGAAAATCTAGGAGCAGTTAGTGATGAACATATCGAACGTTTTCATTATAGGATATATCTTCAATGGAAAAGAGATACCAAGAAAAGTGGAGCCCTAAAATGTTGGCAGATTACTGCTGAACACTGAAGAGGGACATTCCAGAAGCTAAGTATTTAAGAAAGACTTGATATATCGATTTCTTATATTGATGCTGTATATAATTAAAATTTATTACATTTCATTTATTACATTTAAACCTGAATTTCATTTTTATTTTACATATTGTTTTTTTTTTATAATATACATATTTATGTGCCAAACACATAAACTTATAATTTCTCGAAAACGAAAAAAGATATCGAAATGAAATATTTCTGACTGCGGAAGAGAAACGAAAAATCAGATACAAAAATGACACAGTGAATTCATAAACGAAATTTTCCGTTCTTCGTTCCGTTTTGTGATACGCTACTCACGATGAAGCCTAGTAAGCAGCTGAAGTGATTGTCACAGTGATGATCACCTTACACAGACCAAATTTACTTATTGTGACTGTCACTTATCACAAATCACCTTAGCCGATTCCACCCCTGGTATGCAGCTGAAGTGAAACGAAAAAACCCATACAAAATTGACACAGTGAAATCATAAACAAATTTTTTCGTCCTTCTTTTCATTTTGTACAAGCCTCCGCTACTCTCTACACTCTTTTCGCATACAATTTAATTGTCCGGGATGTTAATCGCTCGCGAAATTTTGACGTTTGTATTTTGTTCGTGTTTTTTTTTTGTGGTTATTATTATTATAAATTGGATTTCTCTTCTTTTTATTAATTTTTGGTCTGTTTTGAAAAATATTTTGTTTACAAATGGCGAAACTCTACATAATAATTTATCCGGTACCTACCGTTTCTTATCATTTCGTCTGTGTTTTTGGAGACGACGGAAAGCTTCTTTTCACTTCAGCTGCATACTAGGCTTGAAGTGAAACGAAAAATCCCATACAAAAAAGACACACACAGTGAAATCATAAACGAAACTATCCGTCCTTCTTTTCATTTTGTGGTACGCAGCTCCACGGTAAAACGGTAGATAACCCGTTCAAGTCTCCACTACTCTCTACACTATTTTCGCACATAATTTAATTTATCGGGACATTAATTGCTCGCGAAATTTTGAAATGGTTTCTAATTTTCTACCAAAAAGCATGTATGTATGTAGGTATAAATGAAAATTTTCTTCACACAAAATTCTTAAAACAAGAAACACAATTACCGACGAAATTTGACGTTCCCATATAGGTAACTCACGTCACATGTAAATGTGCCGTTAATACAGATTTTTATCGGAACTTAGCTTTTTTTAGAAGTCCCTATAATTATCTGGAGTTAGCTAAGTCCATGGACTTATGTTGTTGTTCTATTTACGTGTTAATGATGTCGTTTTTTCATACAAGTCCGACTTGCAAAAAAACACGGCTAGAATTGTCAGACTTACTTTTTTTCGTCTTCTCTTTCATCGTAATTTTATGTTTCGTTTTTTCTCAAAACTTTTGTTATTCGAATCCATAACTTGCCTAGTATGTAGTAGCATTGAGTTTATACACAGAGAGGATTCAAGATGGTTTCAAACACACCGAAATAGATGTCGGTAAATGATCTTATCGAGTAGTTATTTTTGCCCTAATTCTCTGTTACGAAAATTACTCAAACCGAACAGAACAGAACAAAATTCTTTTGCATACATTTGTATTTGATTTTCTTTATTGCTCTTGCCTTTTCACTCAAGAATAATTGCTACAAGAGTAAAAAAAAAGTCGATAGTAACGACATCCTACGAGAACCTCACGTTTTCGATTTCTTTACCGTGTACCTATTTGAGATACCAACGTTATTGGGGATGAAAATGTATGGATGTAGAAATTTCTGTGGTCAGATGGCTAAATGTTATAAATTAACTTTTTGAAATTTTACGTGACAGCATTTTTCTAACGAAAATCACTCAAACCGAACAAAACAAAATTCTTCTGCATACTTTTGTATTTGTTTTTGTTTCTTGCATTTTAAAGTAAAACGAAATTTTCCGTCGTCTCCAAAAACACAGACGAAATTTTAACGAAACGGTACCAGACAAATTTTCATGTAGAGCTCCACCATTTGTAAAAAATTTTTTTTTTAAAACACGTGGCACATTTTAATTGTCCCGGTCAATTAAATTGTATGCGAAAAGAGTGTAGAGAGTCATGGAGACTTGAACCGGTTATCTACCGTTTCACCGTGGAGCTGCGTACCACAAAACGGATAGAAGGACGGAAAATTTCGTTTATGATTTCACTGTGTCATTTTTGTATCTGATTTTACGTTTCACCTCAGCTGAATACTAGGCTTAAGTTTTAACTCAAGCCAAGGCCGTAGCCAAGGGGGGTTCACAGGGGTTCAACACCCCCGCCCCACCCAAATTTTTCAGAAATGCATCTGTAAATCAACTTTTTCCGCATAAGTATGAAATTTGTGCTCAAATAATTAGTGATTATGTTCAAAACTTTCTGATTTTAGTTTTAAGCCTACGTAGTTAGGTACCAACATAATTTTTGATGAATTTAGTAAGGTAGCTCTAACAGTTTTTAAATACAACCTCAAACAACACAGCCTCAGGATGCCAGGTTACTTTTGCTTTGATTGCACATGATGAATAACTAAACGCCTCAAGGAAATTTAGTATACCTAGATAGGTATGTGTTTGCATCTACATGAAACAATATGTATAGTACAAACGTATATTCTTATTTCCCTACCAAACAAACTAATGGTGTCCTTGTGTGCATTAGTTTTCAACTTCGTTATTCCACTTATATAGTTGCAATTGTAACTTGCAACATTTTAGCCGGTTCATTCCATGCGACTAACAGGATTGGCATTAATGTCAATTCATCGACAAATTGAGATTGACACTGAGGAAGTTTTAGACATATTTGCAGCACAGAAGGCCAGAAGATTAAATTTAATTTTATAAAAATGATATACTTACATGTTATTTAATACTTTTTTTATAATAAAATCTTAAAGAGTGATGATAAATGTACCTACCTAATAAATAATAACTTAAAACTATTTTAAAAAAATATTGGACAAATCTTTTAGTTTTTCAAATTTGTTTGAGAGTTTTCTTGAAAAACTAAGTATGCAATTGTATTTTATTAGCAGTACTCTACCTAGGAAAAAATATTGAAATTCGTTAAAGCAGTTTTTTTAAACCGTTTTCTTTTTTTAATTTTTGAAAAATATTTTGCAATTTTTTGAGTATTTCAATACATCGAAATCTGTAGTTCATCTGGAAAAAAATCTGAAAAAATTCGATATTCGCGTTTCCAACATATTCAAAAAATCTAAAAAGTTTCATATACATAACTTTTTAGATTTTTTGAATATGTTTGATCATAAAAACCTTCCTAAATTTTAAATTTTATTGAAATCGGTTTTGTTGTTAGCGAGAAATTCTGATTTTAAAAAATCGGTTCTATGGGAGGTACCGTTTTAAGATAAATCTCGACTGTTTTAGCCATTTTTAGAAAAATTAAGTTTTAACAAACTGTTATATGACATTTACCATTTGGTGGTGTTCGTTGAATTTTACCCAGGGTCGACCCAGGTTTTCTTGATAGCCCCAAGATAGCCTCAAAAAACGCACAAGGGTAGGTTTTGTGTTGTTGACAAAAAGAAAGAAACAAAAAATATTTTTTTGCGAAATAAAAATTTTAAATTTGTTGCTTTTGGTACATTTCAAAACATAAAACAATTACATTTTGTTTTATTTATATGTTTTCTATTTATTTTCATTGAAATAAATCTATAATTTATTTCCTTTGCATTGCGGTTTTCCACCAGTATGAATAAATCTCTACAAAAAGCAAAACATCTATCCAAAATATTGAAGGAAACGCAAATTTATTTGTGAAATGCAAGAACATAATAACAACAACAGCTATGACAAATAACGAAATGATACTTTATGTAGATGTATTTCATACCAATGTGTGTATTCGATAGCTTGATAACGTCTCGAAATTATTCACATACTCGCTGATGCCGTTATTCGGCCCCTGATTTAACCAATCTCCTTCTAAAACACTAAATTTACCATTCAAATGATAATCCTATATCTAAATGGCTAAGGGGCCCGTTATAGCTATCAGTAAAACGTATCAGTAAAAATTTTCTTCTTCAATTTTAAGGTAAATTATCCAACAATGTTGCTGTTAAATTGTATTAAAATGAAGGTAATGAATAGTAGAACTTTTCTATTACAAAAAAATTAATCAAGAAATATTAACACTTTTGTTTTTTCAATGATCATTGAAATTTTAATGATCATTGAAACCACAAATTGACAATATTACGCAAATGAAGATCAAATTGAGTTATTTTTTTTAATAGAATCTTTCTACAATTCATTACCTTCATTTAAATACCATTCAACACCAACATTGTTTGATAATTTGCCTTAAAATTGATTTTACTGATACGTTCTACTGATAGCTATAACTGGCCCCCAATAATTGTTCGGTAAGTCCAAGATTTATTTTCCCGAAATACGACAAATAGTCGTCTTATGACCTCTTCTAACGAACTGTGAAAGAAAATTGTACAATTGATTTTATCCATTTAAAAATCTAACTTGACTTACCAATGGAGGGCAAGAACCCCCAACTTGGGACGCCCATGCTTAAGTTTTAAGATAGTAAAATTTACTTAAAGTTCGCATTAATCTCTTCTTTCAAAAGTGAAAAATGTTCCAGTTATTTCATATAATCTAATTTATTAAAGTTTCTTCTGTTCATGACTGCATGAATAGTTCTTTAAATATAGGAAACTTAAATATAAGTGAATCAGAAGTATTTGATGCATTGTGTGGTCTGAGTCTTGAGAAAAATCCAGGTCCTGACAAATTATCCCCTTATGTTTTAAAACAGTGTGCAAGTGCGCTCTGTGTACCATTAGCACTTTTATTTAACGCTTCACTCAATAAAGGTGAATTTTTAAACGATTGGAAAATTTCTTACATAATTCCTATTCACAAAGCTGGACCAAAACAGGATGTTTCAAACTACCGTCCGATTTGTAAGCTCTCAGTTATCCCAAAATTATTTGAAAAAATCGTATATAAGAAACTGTCCTTTTTTCTTAAAGAAATAATTTCACCATACCAACATGGATTTGTCGCTGGAAAATCAACTTCGACAAATCTTATGATTTTTAGTAATCACGTTGTTAGTTGTTTTGAAAGTGGATCTCAATGTGATGTCATTTACACCGATTTCGCCAAAGCCTTCGATCGAGTAAATCACAAAATTTTGATGCAAAAGTTGGAAAACTTGGGTTTTCGTTCTAATCTTTTGAATTGGTTTCAATCTTATTTATGTGATCGTATTCAATACGTTTTTATAAATAATTTTAAGTCTCACCAAATTCATGTTTCTTCTGGTGTTCCCCAAGGAAGCCACCTGGGTCCGCTTCTGTTTTTAATTTTAATAAATGATATTCCAATTCATATCCGGTTTTCCCATAAATTGTTGTTTGCTGATGACTTAAAAATATTCTGTTGCATAAAATCTCTTTCAGATAGTATTCTCCTCCAAGAAGACCTTAATAGACTTGGTGAGTGGTGTAAGATAAATCATTTATTTTTGAATATCTCTAAATGCCAAATTATGTCATTTTTTCGTAACCAGTCTCCTATCTTTTATTCGTATAAAATTGATGACATACCTCTTTGCAGAATAGAAGAAAAGAAAGATCTTGGTGTTTTATTCGATCATAAACTTAATTTCAATCTGCACTTTGACTACATAGTAGCTAAAGCTAATTCTATGCTAGGATTCATTTCTAGAAACTCCAAGGAGTTTACTGACCCTTACACTCTTAAATCTCTCTTCATTGCCTTTGTACGATCAGTTTTAGAATATTGTTCTGTTATATGGAGCCCTTTCTACAAAACAAGTTCTCAAAGGATTGAAAATATTCAAAAACGTTTCACAAGATTCGTAGTTTATCGTTTACATTGGAATATCCGAATGCCCTCGTATGATTCAAGATGTCAACTTATTGGTTTACTTAAGCTTTCAGATCGCCGAAAATATTTTTCTATCATCTTTGTTAGAGACATACTATGTTATCACATCAATTGCCCCCTTTTGTTATCCTTAATAGAATTCTATGCTCCTTCGAGATATTTGCGAACCAGAAGTTTATTTTGTGAACCGTTTCATAGAACAAATTATGGGCTTAATGAGCCTCTTACACGTTGTTTAAGAGAAGCCAATTCTGTGTGTAATCAAGTAGATTTCTTTAATTGCAACAGTAGAGATTTATTTAAAAAACATCTATTATCTATTCTAGGTAACCTGAGTGATACTTAATTAAGTAATGTATTTAGTAATCTTAAGGAATTTATATGTATTTGTAACTTCCGTTTGATGAAATAAATAAATAAATAAATAATAAATCTAAGACGGCAGCTGTAACAATGCCTCGAATAATTTTAACTCCAAACATGGTCCTATACCAAGCCCAGAATCATCTTGAGAGTAAAGCTGAAAACATCCTGCATAACAATACGTTCGAATATAAAATAAAATGTATATATGTATGTAGTTATTTTACCTAAGCACCAAAATATCAAAACAACATAATGTACAATTTCGGATATGGAACAAAAAGCGAAGTAATTTCCTTTATTTTTAATTAATACAAATTTTTAAATTAATTCTATTTAACAATTTTGAAATTAAACAAATAAAGTAATTTACAAGCCTAAATTCAAAATTAAGACTTGAATGCAAAGAAATAAAAATACTATCATTGACATAATATATTTAGAAAAAATGTGTTTAATTTAAATGTATAAAATCAAAATTAGGATATAAATATTTAATAGGTATATAAAATATCATAATAATAAGTGAAGATCATTCTTCCTTGCAATGAGCACTTGATATATGGGTAAGGAATGAGTTAGGACGGAAATGAGTATCGAATAAGCGCCACAAAGACAGAATACATATGTATTATGTCTTTTTGGATCTGCATATTTTTGATCCGTTTTGGCCTATTCCGAACATCTATTTGAACGGAGCAATGCTTCCCAGGTTCGAAAAGTTTAAATGCCTTGGATCAATGATCAATAACGAATCATTCTGTGATCACATCAAGAGCAAATATCGCTTAAGCATATGGTAAATGAAGTGGCGTGAGACATGAGAGTTCTTCAGTTTAGCAGACATCATGAGAAAAGCTTTACCAAAGTTACAGTTTGTCGGAAAGCAGTTGGGTATACACTAATCAAGCTAAGGAGGAGTGTTGAAATACACTTGATACAAAACAGGCTTTTTTCGTATACATTTATTGTCATAAAATATGTTTTTCACTTCACTTCTGGAATATTTATCAAACGTAGTAAACATACTCACATTGGTTTTTAATTAAAATAAACTTTTAATTAATTTGTTCTAGAAAACCGTATTGTTTCTTTTTACGAATATAAAAGAACCATTATCTTTGTTGATTTTATGATATTAAAATTGAAAACAAGTTTAAAAATGTTTATTATATTTTGTACAAAAAAAATCAAACGTCAAATTGATGTGAAAATAACAATCACAATTTTCGTACCTTTCCTTACGCAGACCGAATGCATGGATTTCGACTGCCACTTTTCACAAATTACTTATGCTCTTTTAAAAGAAGTTTAACTGAAGCACCTTCAAATAAGTCCAATCCAATACCAACTGCCAAATCACAACCTTGAAAATCACGATTTTAAAAATTCCAGAACAGTACCTGAGTACCTACGAAATGAAAATCCCGAATTTTTTATGTCATATAATTTTTTTTTCTCGAAATTATAAACGAGTTATTACTTTTTTGGTATACTTTTTTGGTATTAAGGTAGGTAGGTAGGTAGGAATGGCGGCTATTCAACTAGAATAAAAACCCAATTAGCGCTTGGTGCGCCGTTTTGATAACATAAACTCATGAGACCTATCATTATGTGGAGGTTGGGATATCATTTTGGTGATTATGGTGTATTAAGGTTTGGAATTGTGTTGGGAGGTGATCCCTTTATTACCATTTACCATAGGAAAATAAGAGATGTTCGGGTACCTCAGCCAAGGGAACTGGCCCATACCCCCCACCAGGCTTTATGCCAGGCTGTTAGCTCGGATATGTCTGTCTTCGCCAAAAACCTAAACAGGCAGAGTGGCTTAGGGTAGAACCAGCGGCTTAGGGTAGAACCAGTTTCCTCGTGAGATCGATTCGGTTTAGGGAAAGACATGATGTCCGCCGTAGACACAACCCGCCTACACGGCTAAAGACGTGGTTCCTGCGGAAATCATGCAGCTCTCTTGATCCGTTTTTTGGCCCATGGAAAAGGTGAGATATTGGTACGGTTATTTATGTTATATGGTTTGAAAATTGTTTTGATCCCTGCAAAAATCATGTAGTTCTCTTGATCCATCTTATTTTTGATAACATAAGCTCATGCAGCTCTCTTGATCCGTTTTTTGGCCCATGGAAAAGGTGAGATATTGGTACGGTTATTTATGTTATATGGTTTGAAAATTGTTTTGATCCCTGCAAAAATCATGTAGTTCTCTTGATCCATCTTATTTACCCATAGAAGAGGTGAGGTATTGATATGGTTTGTTACGTTTATAGCCATTTTGTTGCTAACTTATGCAGGGCAGCAGCAGAGATAGTGGGTCACTGTTTCCTTTTCCCTTACATCTCCACAGCTACGGCAATGAGTATTATGCGGAATGCCCATTTTTGCTGCATGCTCTCCTATTGGCCAGTGACCCGTGCTAACTGCAATGATCCTGGCTATGTTTCTACCGAGTTCTACATAAGAGTTCATTTGTGGGGACTTGTCATAGCTGGGCCACATCTTTATTAACTTTTGGTATTAAACTATTCGGGATTTTGTCAGTCGGGATTTTATCATACGGGTTTTTTTGAAGAAAATCAACCAACCATAACCAAACAATTATAGATGGAACAGTAGTTTACGAGAAGTAGTCTAGCTAGACTCGAGTTGTCAAAATGGAAAAAATGATTATTTTTGTGAAAACATATTTTTTTAAGAATTGTGGTAGTTAATGTAGTTAACGTAACATCACCGTTGTAAGCAAGACACTCATATAAAATGTTACCAAAATTGATCGCACTTTTTTTTATTTTACTATTTTACGTAGTTTCCTAGTAGCAGTTGAAGTTTTATATGTTATCGAATCTGGTGTAGTGATACTTTCTATCAAAGTCTGTGCTATTTAGGTGTTGGTATATCCAGACGGAGAAGCAGACAGACAGGTAGACAGAACTGCCTTACAGTTTTATTTTTCTCTATCATCTTAATGTCTGATTGTTACTACAGAACCCAAACCACAGAGCGCATTTAGTTTATACAAATATTTTATTAAACAAAAATATATATTTATCTATATTACTTTAAAACTAATTAATCGTTATCAGAACTCATGTTTTCATCTTCTTCAAACTCTGATAGATTATCTCTTTCCAAATTGTTACTAGTAGTACTTAACAAAATCATATTTTCGTCCATATCCTCATTGTATGTTGCGTCTTCTCCTCCTTTTCCTTGGTCGACAGTATTATTCTTTCGCATTTCTCCTACCTTTGACAGCACGCTTAGCGTGTATTTATTAAAGTCACACCTAAAAATGAATAACAACTATTAAAATTTCTATAACTACTAATAAAAACTTCTATAAATAAACGAATTTGCCTAATGTTTTTTTACTTACATTTTATTTAACATTTCGTATTTTCTCGAGAGACTTTCGTGCAGCCCTAGCAATGAGTGATGTTGAAATACATTATCTTTGTTTCCATGTTGAGTCAGCAAACAGCACACCCACCTCAGGTAGAATTCGATATGCGGTGATTTTCTTAACAACCCAGTTAAAGACTCAAGAGTACGGTGAGCGTAAGCGTTCGGAAGCGAGGAACAAACCAATTCAACTGAGAAAGATAAATTAAAAAAGAAATTTTATTGCATATTTAATCTAAATAAATAATTATTACTTTGATTTACTTTTAAAAAAAATTATTCACCCTTATTGCGATAGTTATTTTACTAAAACGCCAGTAAAACGACACGGATCTAGAAAGGACATCTGTTGGTTTGTTAAAGCTAATATGGATATAATGGTAAGAAGAGTGACCAGCGAAGATAATCCTGTCGTTTAAATTTTACTAGAACCTCAACAGAACTCTAAGGAGTCGTGTCGTTTTATTAAAACGGCTATCGCTATAAGGGTGATTATTAAATTCATGAGTGAACTATGAGATGGGAGGTAAAGATAATGATGAGCCATGTGATCTTGTATGAATAGGCTAACCAAAGAGAAACTCAGGAATAAGACTTGCGTAACATTGGCAAATCTTTCTTTCATATGCTGATGCTTGCTTTAAGCTCCATTTAAAAATAAATCTGATAGTGTAAAAAAAAAAAAAAAAAGCTGACGTAAGAAAGAAAAAAAATCAACAAGGCTTCCGCAACACATAGCACAGAGTGGACATTCGGCGGACTTCGAAGGGGCTAATACTTGACAGGGAGAGGAGATTAAATACAAGACCAAGGGTCAGTCTTTTCAGCTCTGGTTATGTGTACCAATTGGTTATTTTAGTTGTTAACCACAGATTCTGTATGTGTATCTATGGTTACCAGCTAAAATAACAGATGGTAAAATTTAACACGAACTGAAAAGACAAAAAATAAAACGGACCATGAATACAAAAAAGACACCGATAACATAAAACAAATCTATGCGGCTCGGAGTTCACATATTATTATTTGAACCAGGTCCTGTACAATGAGGCCAACATAAACAGAATTGATATTTTTTTGTTAAAGCTGATTCGGAGTCATATTGCTTGAACAATGTGCTCGGCTAATAGCTTAATATTTGGAGGTTATTTTCCTAACGATGAATACTTTGAAAAGGTGCGCTTGAGTGACTTTATCCCGCCCGAGGAGTTTCTCCATTTAGACGGTCAGGTGCTCGTACAGGATGGATTGGGTATTCCGCTAATCTACCACGTCGCATCGGGAGAAGAACCGTGGATAGGCGGCTTCTATATGGTCGAGACATCCTCGCACAAGGGGTAGCCGAGCGTCTTCTGTTCAATAGGGCTATGTCCAACCGAGACCGAAGAGATAGGGTAAAGCAGGAGAATCAGTTTTAATGACTTTCTACTGACATAAGTAATGGATAGTCTACTAGGTTTTTTGCAAAGTCTTGGCCGACTTACATAGTTTTAAGTGTTAAGTTTTAAGTAGGAGCAGTAAACAAAAAATCGCTGCTGTGGCTCCACTAGATTAAGTAGATTCAAGTATAGTACGTATTGTTTACGTATTATATATAGTTTTAGGTTAGATATAAGTGGGCATATTCTGACTCTGTTAAGCTTTTTCAGATAAACTCGAGTTTATCCTATTTAAATTACATTGTTACAGACTAAGTAAAACTGAAGTTCAAAAACAACTATGAATATGTCTCTAGTAGTTTAAGTTTTATGTATGAAAAAGAATATAATTTATAATAAAAATAGTTTTTTTTAGACTGAAAGGTATTAGTATTAAAATAGTGAATTACTTAGAGCGCCTGCATGGCCTCAGTACGTTAGGGTAAGATATTCATAAGTTTTTATGAATTTTTGTCAAGCTTTAAGATATGTAGTTTTAAGATTAAATTTAATAAAAAAAATGAATTAAAAAAAATCTATGCGGTAGCGATATGATTAAAGTACCTCAAACTCTGTGATAACTTAGATGTTTAATTTAATTTGACAGTTTTTTTTAACGTTTTTCTTAACATCGTTTTATATTTGTTAATTTAATTTCAGTGTTGTGTCGTTGCCGTCGGTTTAATGCAACAACGGGAGTGAAATATCAAATGTAGCAAGATAAGTGAGATAATTTTATGTTTGAAAAACATAGTATTATTTTTTTATTTTTTGCATATTAAATAAAATAATCCCCTTAAGAAGTAAGGAGTTCTTACGAAATGTTGGGAAAATAATGAAATAACGTTTTATATTCGTATTACAAACTAAAAAAGACCAAAAGCACTTAATACAAAAACCTCTCAGTCAATGCAGTCAGCCATTTTCAATAGAGCTTAATGTGTTTGTAAAATAACGCGAACACTTTACTTATATATCGTAGGATGTCGTTACTATCTATTTTACTCTTGTAGCAATTATTCTTGAGTTAACAAGAGAACTAAAAAACAAATACAAATGTATGCAGAAGAATTTTGTTCGGTTCGGTTTGAGTGTTTTTCGTTACAGGGAATTAGGGCAATAATAATTACGCGATCATTTACCGACATCTACTTCGGTGTGTTTGAAACCATCTTGATTCCTCTCTGTGTATAAACTCAATGATAGATGTAATGCCAAACTAGTTCGTGAGCACTATATATCTGGACAGATGTCCACGGTTTGGTTAAACGACACCAAAGTTAGACTTCCGCAAAAAAGCAAAAAAGCCCAACGTCGACCGACAAGTGTTCGTTACATATGATAGCAAAGAAATTTTTACTTCAAAAAGTTAAAAAAACATGTTTTATATTTTTATACATCTGGTAACTTTAGTTACATTAATAGAATCCAACATCACATGTCAACTTTATATGAAGATGACAATCACAATTTTTTTGTGATTGGTTTTTATCTATCACTGTGACCGCAGACCGATGTATGGATGTATGTATGTGTGTATTTTAACTCTCCCTAACCCGGTTCTATTCCAGATCATAATTTAGGATTTTTTTATATCCAATATCAATACAATCTCAATTACAATTATTAGATAACATTCAACATGGCATTAATTCGTAATTACAGTTACTTACTATTATCAGTAGGTATCCCTTCAATAACTGATGTTATCAAATTGATATCATTCAACTTCAGTGACATTATTAACGCTTTGGAATATTCCTCATCTTTGAGACTTTGAACTGTTGCTTTTGGTGTTACTTCGATGGATAAGTCGAACGGATCGAAAACAACACCTATCAAAGAAAAAATAGACGTTATGAATCAAAACATTTTATTTGCAAATTTTTAACACAGTTTTTACCTTTATCCAAGGAATAAACCAGCAAACCTTCAGTACAAGCCGCAGCCCAAGATTGTCCAGTTGGTGAAAATCTAACACAAAAAACATTTATTTCTGGCTTAAAGCTTCTCGAAGCCATGTCTCCTTTCTGTACGCCTGGTAATCTTATCATTACATTGCCCCCTTCAAGTTCTTCACGTTCTTCTACAAGTGCCAAATTACCAAATTCAGTCATTTTCCGACGGTTAACAAATTCCTGTAGAAAATATGTTTAAAAAGGAAATAACAAAAAGCAAACATTCAACTCTTACATCTAATCCATCAAAACTGCGGTTCTTTGTTATACAAAACTTTTTCAACAACATTCCTTCCATTACGTGATAAATACATATATACTGGGATTTTCCACCAGCAAGAATACACTCCCCATCAGCAGAATATTCGATAGATTTAAAATATCTGTCATATAAATCAAATTTGATAACAATTCTTTTTTTTTTTTTTATAACATCAAACTTACTTTCCCGCTAAATTTTTCTTTGCTGTTATTATATCGATTTCCGATCTTCCACTTCCCAAATCGTTTCTACCTTCAATTGATGCTACTTGGGTTGATGTTTTGACATCAAATACCGTTATGTTACCGTTAAGAGTTCCCACTGCTATCTAAAAAAAATTTAAATGTTTTTTTTGTTTTGTTTGTTTGTAAAACCAAAAACATACCTCCTCGCCGTTTGGTTTGAATGCAACACATGTAACATCAGCCAACATATCTATTGTTTCGTGGTCACTATTACTTTCTAAGCAATTCCATACTTTGATCGTTTTATCCCAAGATCCAGAAATCAATGAAGATGAAGTGGGATTTGGAGAAAATGCTATTGCCGTTACTGGGCCTTCATGCCCGCTCAAGATTTCCAATAACTTTCCTAGCTTCATTGACCAAAGATAGATTTCAAAAACATCTTGCCCACCAGCAACAATTAACTCTCCAGAATAATCAATGGCTACACAGGCAAACTGAACTGGACGCGGCGAGGTGAAAGTTCTAAAATTGCGGTATCTACAAGAACATTTATTGAACATATTTAATTTTAGTTGTTTTATTGAGATACTGGAACAATCTAAGTAGAGTAAGAAATTTTCAACAAAAGGATCCAGTATAACATCGGCTGTAAGTTTGTGTACCAAAGGCAACCTTCACAGTTAAGGCAAAGATTTTTTGTGAATGATTTATAGCCAGTGAAAGTTACTAGTGATAAAGGAGAAGTAAGAGTTACTTGCTATTTGCTATATGCGTATTGCTCCTCTATCATATCCACAGCCAAAGATTATGAATACCAAGATGAGAAACAGTGCCACCATCTTTGTTTGTTCACAAGCTGAACTGACGTTAAATTGACGAGATTGAAGCAGAAAATCTCTTTCCCCAGTCTCTTTGCACATAGCGAATAGTAAACAAGAATAATATTAACATATCGACTTGCGGTCGATAGTCCGAATTCTAAATAGTCTTCGGGTTTGTCATTTGAACGCACAAAGTTTATTTTGTAAAATTGTTAATTTAGGGATGTGTTTGGAGGTTCCGATACCAATATCATCTGCGTTTCTTGATACGAATAATGATGCGATGTATAGGCTGGGCAATAAGGTGGAGTGGCCGTGTATGTACGTAAAGATTTAACCTGTAAATTAAACTTAGAAAGTTCTTTAACAATAGGTATTTTTTACAGACCAGAGAACTGCACCAAGTAGCTCATTTCATGAACCACTTGAAACATGCTTTACCTAATAGAGTATTCACACACATTCGCCCTCATGCAAAAATAAGCTCACATGCATTTATTTTCATAAAGCGAATCAAAAATGAACTCACATAACCTACAATAAATGATTCTCATGTTAAAGTATTCATTTTATGTGTGTGTGCAATGAGCTCAGCTAGAGTGAGATATATAGAATGATTGTGTATGCGAATACTTAACAACATAACAGACGATAGTGACGTCAGTATCATCTTTGACTATGTCTTATGTGAAGATTGTATTTTAAAATTAAACATTCAAACAAATTATTTCTATGGATACCATAGGAAAAGCAAAAATAATTATAATAATTAAATTATAAAATACTTTTTAGTATATGTATATACATATATATAACATTTCTCACTTCTATACTCCTATCTTCCCAAGTTCTTTTTATAAATATCGTATTTTCCGATATTTTCCGATAGCTTGTTTCAGAAGTGACTCCCTGTTGCTTTGTTTTTTGTTTGTTATCACTACCAGTTTCTTGAATCCATTCATAAGCTCGTGAAACACTCGTACTTTTCACTACATATGCGAATGATCTGATCGAATTAACTTATTGAGTACAAGCCTACTACGTATTCACATATTCATGAATATTAACATTGTATGCACTCGATTTCTAGAATGATGGTCTTGGTGTTTGATAAAGTTATTATCGTTCTTTACATTATTCACACTTTTTTGTTTTCTGTGAGCGTGAGCATATACTAGGTCTGGTCTCTTTGCGAATGATTCACAACTGGAAATGAATGGATTAATGCAGCTCTCTGTTACAAATTATAGTTATTTGATAAAAATAAAAGTGCGGATTAATAGAACAATGCATTTTATAATTTTTGTATATTTTTAATTCAGGGCTCAACAAGTTTCAACAAAATATTTCTTTGTACACTGTTTTTGGCAGTATGGTTTGTGGTGACTTAAATGACAATCTTCTTGCTCAAAACGTGCTTGTTTCCGAAATGAGCACTTTAAATTTTTTTTCCTTTCAACAATACCATTGCAACCCATTTTGTTGGTAGATCGCAAAAACTTTTAGATATTTTATTTTTGTGAGTGACAAAAGTAATCAGTACCAGCCTTTTTAAAACACGATCTCATTTATTTATTGTTAAATTTTAAAATGAACAGATACTCGAAGTATTGAATGGGAAAATGTTTTTTATCTACCTTCTCCTAATGATCAAATAGAATATCTACATTCTAAAATTTTAAATCTTTTTAACCGCAACGTTCCCATCAGAACAAGAAATTTAAATCATAGACAGCGTCCTTGGTTTTCTAATAATATTTGGAAAAGTTACAGATTAGAAGATCACCATCAAAATTATCGTACTCTTCGCAACCAAGTTGGCTAAAATTGAATTGTATAGCTGAAACTTAGGAACAACATCAAATAAACGCCAATTATGGACAATTCTGAGGGAAATATGGATATGAAAACAGAACACTGACTGCAAGGAGAATATCGATGTGGATGTAAATTTTGTTTCGCTTCCTTTTCCACATATTTCTTTTCTGTCACCTGATCTTCGTGAACCTATAAATGTTTTTTAGAGAGATACGGTGTATGAATTGACTGGTGTGGAAAGCACAGATATCGTTGCAAGCTTACTTTCCATAAAATCGAACGCGGTTGGCATTGATAACATATACCCAGTTTTTATCAAAGCCATTTTACCATATATTCTGCCTTACTTAACGCACCTATTTAATACAATCTTAATGACTGGTATTTTCCCGAATGTTTGCAAGCAAGCTAAAATTTTACCAATTCAAAAGGGACAAAACACAAATGAATACAGACCTATTTCCATATTTCAAATTGATGCTAGCCAAAACTGTAGTAGTTCCTATATTGACGTACGGTTGCGAAGTCTACTGTAACTGTGACGCTGTGAGTAGGAGAAAATTTAATGTTGCTTTTAACAATATAACACGCTACGTATTTGGCCTACGTCGTTTTGATCGCATATCAAGTTACTCGTTTCAAATCTATAATATTTAAGACTTTTAAAAGCCTTTATACTGCTTGATGTGTTTTGACTGCTTGAAGTTATCTTGAATAATTGACTTCAGAAAAAAATGAAAGGAAAAACATAGAAATAAGACATAAATTAAGGAAAATGGACATTTTATAACTTAACACGTAAAATTTGTATTTTTTATTTTGTTTTTTCAGTAAAAAAAACTTCATTCAGACTTCAAGCAGTCAAAATAATGTAAAAGACTTTTAAAAGACATCAAAGAATTCAAGCAGTTAAAAAGTACTGCATTCTTTTTCTATTAAGTCTTTTGACTGCTCTAAGCGATTGTTTTAGTAAAGATTTCAAAATTTAATGGAATTTTACTTTGAAGATTAAAGTACTGGTTTAAAGAATGGAAATGCATTAATTATTGATTTGATTCTTCTCCTAAAACTATGTACCTATAATTAGGAGTAGAAAGACATGAAAAAATAATGTTACCTTATGATATCATATGCCCGAACAGTACCGTCTAATGAACTGCTCACTAGAAACTTTTTATTTCTGCTGAACTGAATTCCAGTAACACTGCTCGTATGTTCGCTAAATGTGACAAAACAAAAACCATTCGATGCATTCCAAAGTTTTATTTTAAAGTCTTGTCCTCCACTAGCAATATACTGTCCATCCGGGGAGTAAGTAATGCAAGTCATTTCGCTATTATGTCCCTGTTGTTTCATTATGTACTGTTCACCTAAAATTTACAAAAATAATAAAAATTATCGCACTTATATGAAACAATCGAACTGACTTTGCCATTCCCAAACTAATAGCTGTCCAACACCTGACGAAGCCAGAGCTACCCAATCTCCTGTGGGATTGAAGCAAGCCGAAGTTATAGCATAGTTTGATATACTTAACGAATGAATCATATTTACTTCAGGTAGTTCGTAGAGATAAAAACTACCAGTCGAGAATGCAGCAACCATAATTTTTGTCTTTTGGTTATACGTTGCTGCTGTAACATAAGCATTACGATTCTCTTTTCGTGGCTCATCTGCCAAATAGTGTCGGGCCAATTTGTTATAGAAAAATGGATGTCTTTTCCTTGAATCTTCATCGTTTAGTTCATTTTCATCTTTTTCTAGAATATTTTCTTCATTTTTCTTTTCTATTGTATTCTCGACATCATCTTCTGAATCATCTTTATCATTTGCTTTCTGCTTTGTACGTTTCAGTTCTGGTTCTTCATCTGCATTTTGTTCTGGTATTGTAATATCAGAATAACTCAGGCTGCATTTCCACACACACAGCTGTCCATTTTTGCTTATTGTGTTTAGATTTAGACCGCCATACTCAAAGAAGCATCCAACAATGGGTTCTGTATGACCGCCAAGAACGTACGTGCGGAAATTCTTCAGCCGTTGTATAGCAATTACTTTTGTTGAATTGTCCCTGCATCCAACAGCAAGAAATCTAGAGTCAGAAGACCAATCTAGCCATGTTATATCGTCGTATGCCGCAAGGTAATATTTTTCAAGGACAAAAGGATTGTATTCTCCTGTTAACTCGCCAGGAGCCTTGAAAATGAAGACAAGATTTTCTTTTGCTACTGCAAAATGTAAGTTGTCTGGACTAAACTTTACGTGACGAACTTGATTCTGGAACTTATGTCTATGAACTACAGCACATGTAAGCAAGCTTATTAGTTGAGCTTGTCCTCTTTCATCGATGGCTATCATTTGGCTGCCATCGGGTGATATAGCAATCGATGCATAGTTGTTCGAACTTTCTAGTGATAGCGTCTTTGTTTTGTTGCTGGAAAATAAATTGTAAAGTTTTGTTTTAAATAGTTTCGACAGATCTACTTACTTTTTCAAGTCAAAAATGGTCAATCGGTTTCCTACTGGACTAATAATCGAATTGCCGTCTGGGGTGAAGCAAAGATTACCCTTACAATAAATTGTACCTAAAAGGTTTGAAAACTAAAATTGAAACGATAGATGAGTTGGTTATACATTATTTAAATATTTTAACTCACTTTATATGAAAATTTCATAGCGCGTATTAACAAAAAATTATTTCTTTAAAAAAATTGTGTTCAAAAGCGAAGTAAACAAAACAAAACACGTGCAGTTGCTGATTTTACTTGAATTGACAGTTCAGTTCAGGTACAGTACAACTTTCCAGTGTAAAAGATTACATTAGGGTGCGTTCTTTTTCCTACACTTTTTTTTGTGCATATTCCAAAATTCTTAAGGTAGAACTACAATGTGCATGAGCAAGCTATACAAAAGTAGCTACTGCGCACGTAAAGATACCTTACAGAAGTCGTGTTTTGTTGGTAATTTTTAGTTAGTCAGCACTGGTAAGAACCAATAAAACGCTATATTCCCTTTTGTATCCACTTATTTTTTTTTTATTTTATTTCAAAGTTGGTATTCTTGACTATATGCCAAGCCGAAGTTTCAAATATTTTATGGATGTGTCTGCGAAGTATGGCTATTTGTATATGCCGAGTTGGTCAACTTGTACCCCACCTTCCACTACAAACAAATAAAAACCGGATAATAAATCATTATTTAGCTTGAATATTACCAAATTAAATTCCAAATTATATAATTTTATTTAAAAAATCTGCTTTAACCAATTTTAATTTTTTTTAAGCGGAAAGTTCAAAATCATCAAAACTTTTTTGCAACTTTCGTAGGTTGAAAGCTTCTTACTTCTTCCGCAAAACGCAGCCCTAAAGGAAAACACAATGAACACAACCATTAATAATCATTGTATATGGAGTTCATATCTAAAGGGCCAACCATAATAGTCGTAAGCAAACGAAAGCTAATGTCATAGTTCTACGTCAAGTTTCCTTAAGTGCCGCCATTACACCTTCAGTCGACCTAATGGTCGAACGCACACGCAAGCCAATTTCACATGTATTTGGCTGGCTGTCAGATTTACGTACGTAAACTGCGCTCTGGAGCGCTCTTTACGTACGGAGGCAAAAGTGAACGAAAACTTGCCGAAACTGAGCAATCCGAAATTATGTGCGCACTATACAAATTCTTTGTTCTTGCTAATTTCGTACGGCACCGTACGTACTAATTCTTCTATTATGGTTCTGCCTTAAAGCTGTAATAGGCGCCACCAACCTTTAAGCAAAAAATGTATTGACATTATCCAAAATTTTATATTCACTTTAATTACTGACCAATTTATCGCCACTTTTCGTATCCATATAAAATTTTGCTAAAGTGACTAAACACTTACCAATAAAACACGCCTACAATGTTTCCACAAAAAAAAAACCATGAAGAAGAAGATCGGTCAAATAGATTTATAAAGTGATTAACTTGACAAGAGGTTTTACAACTCAAAAACACAGCAACATTTCGTTCAGAAATTTTATATTTACTAACTATAAAATTCACTTATTTCACAAAAATCACTAATAATCTATAATTCCGTAGAAATAATGCAATTAGTATTTTATTTGGAGAAAAATTAACAAAAATGAAAAATATTTACAAAAGTTGTTGGCAAATTCATTGTTGACATCTAAAATGACATTTGAAATGAAAGCGTTCAGTACTAAAAGGGTGTGTGTAACTAATGTGCAAGAGATTTATGAGATTAATTTTTAGTCATGAGGATTTAGGATTTGAATTTGTTATCTAGTGTTTTAAAAGGAGATTATGAATAAATCTGGTCAAATAAAGTTTAAGTGCTCGGTGGAAACAAATGGGACTTTCCATTGGTAAAATAAATCAATTTATTTTTGATCGGCGATCAATTTTTGATAGTTAACGCGTTCCAATGGGCAAAGAAAAAAGAAAAACTCCTATTGTCATGTTAGAAATGGAAGTTGCAAGTCACCCACAAAATATAAATAAAAGTAAAAAATATATGTTCGAAATAAAATATAAATACATAAAAAATAATAAAATAAAAAATAACTGCTTTATTGTAAGAAGTTTATTGTAAGTTCAGAAATAGACGTAAACCAATTCGTCTATTTGACTTCTTCTTCAGAAGACGGATATTTCTTAAAGAAATTCGGGAGCAGGTGGTCACGAACCAACATCCTTCTTGTTATAGAGTTCTTCATCGGAACAGCGACAATGACTACGATGACATCGATTTAAAGAAATATTTTCGACTCAAAAAAGAGGCATTTAAAGAAGATGTTATTGCTTCCCATCCGAAAGAGCACCCCTCGCTCGTCATTCGGTTTGTCTCCATGCTACTAACATAAGCGAACATTACCAAATACAACCGGAGGTCCGTTTCTTTCTCAGAAAAGCGCTTCGCTTGTTTGGACTTCACTTTTACCAAAACATCGTCAGCAGCAGTAAATTAATTTATTTGATCGGACATTGATTTCAAATTTTTATTTGCAATGATTAGCGTGAAGTGTGAATTTAATTCCCATCTACAATTTTTAGACATAAAAGATATATGTAAAGCTGCTTAAGCGAAACCAAAAAAAAGCAATTGCGCTGTAAGCAAATAATACAATAATTATGAAGGGCCAGTTGTACAATTGTGGTTCAAGTTTTTAACCCATCGAACTATCATATACAACAAAATCTCTGACCTTATACTATGTTTCCACCAAGGACTTACGCGATTTATCGATGAGTTATCGTTAAATCCGGAACTAATTTCAAAAAGTTATTAATAAACACGGAATAGCTTTTTTGGACTGTGGGTTAAGTTACACCACCCAAGTAGGTGGTTTAGCGATGGTGTAAGATTGAAAAATGTCATTTAGTTTTGTTTTGATTTTTTCATCGAAAATATATAAGTGAAGTGCAATTTGTATATAAAAAGGTATACGTATACATACTAAAACTAAACAAAAATATGTTTGTTAAATTACTGGCAAATGCATTTTCTCGGGTTTTTTTTTCTTTTTACTTCTTCTTTTATTATTATTTTGGAAAAAAATAATTTGAAAAGTTTTTTTTTCGCCCTATTTATTTGAGATCCGGAAGTGCAACTTTTTTGTGGTTTTTTGGCCAAACCAGGGACATCTGTCCAGATATATAATCCCCAAGACCTTGTTTGACAAGTATGTGAAGCTGTTCAGCAGCACACTAAAATCTCTGAGAGAATGACAGCTATCGCTCTCTTGAAATCGCTTTTGTGGAATGTAACTACACACAACACTGCATAAATTTATCAACAACCCCTTTCAGTGGAATAAATAACTGGAAGTTAAGAAAGTGTTTAATCTTGAATAAAAGTTAGACAACGTTCTAAAGTTGAAATAATGTTAAGTTAATTCCTTAAATAACCTATATTTAAGGACTATAATTTTGTGCCAATATATTTAAATAAAATATAAGTATTGGCGGGTGTATTTATGTTAACAAATGAGAAACGAAAAGCTAAGCGTTTAGGCGTGGTTAGATTTATGACTTCACACATCATAGACCTCCTGATCAATATAATAATAGCGTGCTAAAGATGGTTTTCATCGAAATATACAAAATCTTTTTTAACGACGGGACATTTTCGACCATTTTTCTGTGATGAATATCATTAACTAATGATTTGTTGTTTAGGTAGTTAAAGTTATATATTTTATTACAAAATAGACTTGCAAACAAAGAAAAACTGTAATTACATCCGTTATTCTTAATCCATCGATGTTTAGCGGATAACATAATGTGCCGCAATTAAGAGAAAACATAAAGAACTCCCTTTTTCATCATAATTACAAAATCGACTAACTAAATAATACAGGTAGACGCTGAGATATAGCCGAAAATTCTGCGTGCAAAAATTGGAGATAAGAAATCCCACATCATATTCTATTAATTTGTTTTTTTTTCTAAAGAAGTGAGAAATTTTGGTTGCATCTTAAATCCTGATTAAATTTTTCTTGAATTACTTATAAAAAGTACTTTTGAGGTTTTATCGCTTCGTATATATGTTTTGAAGCAAAAGTATTTTAAAGTAAAGTTTTGAAGCAAAACTATTTTAAAGTAATCACCTCTATTCTGATTTTCGGACTGAATTGAATTCGTAAACAAATTTGTTTTTGTACAAATTTAAAAATAATAATAAAACAAGGTTTTCATGAAGAAATCTGACAGTTATACTCTGATTTTGCGAATATGAATTCGAATAATAAAATCGAAACTATCGCAAGAATTGAGAACGATACAAAACTTGGAACACCTCATTTTTAAAAACGAAAGTATTTGCTTTCGTAAACGAAAATCAGAACCGGAGAATAATATATGTATAATGTATGCCAAAATGAATAAAAAGTAATTTTAATACTAATGTTTGAGCAAAGCAGTGGAGAAACATTGTCATATTGATTAAGTCTTAATTTATTCTTTGCATTCTTTGACTATCAGTTGAAAACTTTTATTAAATCCGCAAATTTAGTAATTAAGTAAAAAATATCGGTAATAAGTACTTCACATTTATCACCAATTACAAGGATGTTAAAGCTGCCATCTTTCTCTTGAGGGGAGCTTCAAAAGACATTCTGAATGAAACAGGGTTTAACTTGCATGTGCAAAATGCTCTAACGAGCCAATTCAAGACATTATTTTTCTGTAATAATGTTTATTTTATTTTATCTCATCAAATAAATAAATAAGAAAGAAGGAAAGATAATATTTTTTAATTTTTGATATTTTATTTAAATAAATTATTAAATTATTAAATAATACCCTGCACAAGATCGATTTCTCGTTGACTTAGTTTCGTAACATGGCTTCTATGTTATCTTCCAACTCTTTCTATTAATTAAATTTGAAATTAATAACCTGTCGTGCAAACGCAACTTCCTACGTCTGTTGAAACTTCTTAAATCTTCCGATTCGGGTTTTTATCAACATGTCGCCATTCAAATTTATGTAATTGACATTGTTGTTGAGGAACATCGAAACGTAGTTACAGGTAATCAGAGATTTGTTACCAAACATTATTACCGGAAGTTTTTTGGCCAAAACTGATTTAACCAAAGTAAAGACGTTGTGCTGGTTTATCGGATTTGTTCATTCTAATGAATTTGTGAGTGATGTGTGGCATAAGACGATGAAGATTTGGACTGACCACTTGATTTAAAGTCGAAGTGTCAATTATGTTATTATGTAAAAGCTAAACATAAACGGTCTATTACCTAGTTTATATGCAGGGTCGAAAGATCGAGTTTTAGTTGAAACGAAATTCCAACACAGGTATTTCAGCCAACTAGTTGAATGCTTGAGGAGTTGAGTTAAGTGCGAAAAAGTTGAAATGACAGAAGAATACCTGCGTTGCTTTGTAGACATTAAGACCAAAAGATTGAATTTTCGAGAAAAAAATATTTGTATTTCTTTTACAAGTTATGCGCATACTTTTCAACAACAAATATTCATTCGTTAATATGCAATTGATCACATGCAGAAATAATTGTGTATTTACCATTTCAACCCAGGTATTTCATTTAATTTTCGACTCAACACAACTGCTCGAGTGCGATCGAGTCGAATTCCATTTCGTTCCAACTCATCCCCGTTTACAAATAGGTGAACCTAAGTTCAAGCTCGCTTCAACCATGCATATAAACTAGGTATATATGACCGTATTTAGACTGGGAAATTTGAGACAGGACTCACTAGAGTTCGTAGACGAGAGGGGTGAAGGGTGAGTACTCTCGTGAGGCAGCTTAAAATTAGCTGTATTTTATTATCCCCTCAGATCTGGATTGGATTTGCCTCGCAAAATATACGCAAACAACAACAACACACAATCCAGCTTTGTTTCTAGACCTTGCAAAATTCCAATCCGTTCCGGATCAGAGGGGATAATGATATACGGCTATTATTTATAAACATCGGAAGCGTGAGTACTGTTCCAATTCCAAATTCAAGTCTTTTCATATTTTGTTCATTATCTTCTTGACTGCCGATGTGTTAACATCGCAGTATTTTCATAATTAAGCTAGATGCAGAGTGATAGAAAATGAATTCTTGGAAAAGGAAACAAACAGAAGCATTAATAATAATTTATGAATGTTATATTCTTATATAAAATGCTAAAAATTCGCGTCGTAAAACAGTCTCACTTCACAAAAATTCCACCCGCTTTAAGTTAAGCGTCCTCAATTGAGGACCTGTGTAATCACGAGGGTACTCACCACGCCAGACTCAAATTTCCAAGTCTAAACACGGTCAGTTAATTTCTGAACGCACCCAATTTGGATATGGAATTCCATAATCCAAAGTACAGTGCTTCCCAAACCTCATTAACGACCATTTTTTACATTCCATTCATTCCCTTAATTGCAAATATCCAAAATCGTTCTCGTCACAGTTCTCTCTCTCACACATCAAAGAAAAAATTCACTGAAGAAGCACGCATTTTCTTTATTACGTGAATAATATTTTGTATTCTCTATTAAATTAAATATATAAATAACTTAAAAATTACTGTGTATCAACTAGTAATAAAATTATAGTTCAACGAAGACATTTAAAATAAGTTGAAATAAGTTAAATAAAAGGCAAGTATCTCAGACAAAAAAAGTGAAATCTTTTCATCAGCACTTTGCTGGCAGACATTTTGTGAATTTATTTTATTTTTTATGAAGAAGAAAAAAACGTGATTGAACATTGTATAAATTATCGAATATAGCTAGCTATAAAATCAATATTTTATTTTAATTTTCATAATATCAATTGATAATCATTATTCCATTGTGAAGTTATATAAATATCCAACATGTTATATTTGGTGATGTGTCCATAATTTTGTGTCTACAATAAAGAAAAAAGAAAATGAAAACGTAGGCATAGGTATATTTTATTTTTACGAGACTGCTCTGCGTCCTTAATTTGGTATACCAAAGTTACAATTTTCATTTCAAAGTTTAAAAACGTGACAATTTATAGTGTTTGCATAAGATTGATAAAAAAGTTTATTCCACCAGTGCATCTTTTATTTAATTCATAATAATTTAATATTTTTATTACTCTTGCCTCTGTGTACTATTCATAATCTTTTAAATTAATTCTATTACTAAATTGTGTATTATGTATTATCATTGCAGGCAATGAGCAAACAAGATCAATCAGCAAGCGATATAAAAAATATCTAAAATTAAATAAAAACTATTTTGTATCTTGGAAGTGAAACAAATTTTATAAAATGGGCAGTGAAATCAAAGATCAGAAAGAACAAAAGGTCGCTGAGGAATATCTGTCCAGTTTGGCGGACTTGAATATGAACAGTAAGCCGCTTATAAATATGCTGACGATTCTGGCCGAGGAAAACATGGAACATGCTGCACTCATCGTCAAGGTGGTCGAAGAGCATATCGCCAAGGTTAATAGTTATTTTCTTATTTTCCTGTTATATTAGATATATGAATTATATTTAAAGTGATATTGTGTGCAGAAATATTTGCACTGCAACGAGTTGATTAACTTTGACTAAATTGTGGTCACGTTTAAATTAAACGTTTGTTTGCAATTCTGCGCAGACGTTTGTAATCTTAATTCAAAACACTAAGTCAAGTTTTTGACTTAAATAGTAAAGAAATTTCCAATCAAAAGAAACAACTACTAAATGAAGAGGTAAAAGGGTTGAATTCATATTACATATAATGAAAGGTAGATACTGTACCTACCATTAAAATAATTGTACCTATTCGATCTCAATTCAAGGAAAAGTTCTCAAATAGTTTTTACTTAATTATTTTAACCTTTCATATTTATATTCATAACGTTAACTTATATAATTGAAACGTTCTTATGAAGAAAAACGGTCTCGAAAATTCATAGTTTCGACATAACGGCTCGAAATTATTTTCTGCAGACATATTTTTTTTTTTTTTTTTGTTAAAAACGCTAATGAGAAAGAAAAATAAAAAAAAGACATTCCATACTTAAAACGTGTACTTTATTCAAAAATAAATGATTTTGGAGACAACGACAACTTGGGCGACGCATAATAATCGATTCTTGTAGACCTTTTACCATTGGACTCGTCAATCTTCTTGTTTGTGAGGAAAAAAAATTAAAAAAATAGCTTAAATTTAAAAAAAAAAAAACGAAAACAATAAAGTAAGATGTTAAAATGTATTGATCCCGCCAACCGAGCCAGCTGTTAAACAAGAAATCTAGAAAAATGATTATACGTGAGTAAAAATTTATAAAGATTGTGACAAACATTCAAATATGAACTTTCAATAAACTTAAAATAATATTCAAGCTACCATTTAACTAAGGACAAACATTTCAAATAAGAATTTCGTTTTTTATATATATTTTAATTGTTTTCAAAAAACAAAAGATAAAACCTCAATGTTTATGTTTTCAATTCAGGATAAAAAGAAGAATTCAATTTTTTAAGCAAAACTAGTAACAAGTTTCAACATTTTAAACGAAAAACAATTTAAAATTTTGAATTTGAAAGTGTAAATGTGTTCGTCTTCAAGAATCGGTTATTATTTTGCGGAGTTTGTAGTTGTATACACTAGACATGCAACTATGGAAAAAATGAAGACCCGTGAATAAAAAGTGATAAAAGTGATGCAAATACCTACCTAGAGACATAAAACATATTTTAATTTATTTTGTTTATTTATAAGACCTTTTGATTTGATATTTACTAAGTTCTATTAGCTGAAACTTAATTTATATAGATACATTGGGTTCTCGTTAGCTTAAACATTCCAATAACTTAGGTATGTACCTATAAAAAAAAATATTTTCCCTCGACACCTTTCTATAATTTGAACAGACCTGCGTATTGCATATTTCCCTTTAGCTCTGTAAACAAATAAAATCTTTGAAAATTTAACTTAAAAAAAAAGAGTGCAAAAATCTGCCTTGCAAAATGTACAGTCCAAAGAAATATGCAGTGTAGTAAATATTATTTTCCAAGTTGTTATTTCTATATAGTATTATTATCTACATTTTGAAACTATTATTAAAAAAGATATCTTATCTTGATTTAATTTGAACGTTTCTATCGCTTGAACGCCCCTTTTTTATTTGAATGTTTTTGCAGTAGAATGTTAAAAAAAATATTAAAGAGAAAAAACCGGAAAAAGGTTGAACATTTTGCAGTTTCCTCCCCCACCCATTATTTAGAACAGGGTTCTCAAGTTCCAAAACTTGAGAAAATGATAACCAACCATCCCAAAACAACATCTGAAAGTTTCATTGACCTACGGAGCTTTTTGCACCTAAAACTACCTGCCGATAGTACTATTACCCCTTTTGGCTTTTTTATGAGTAAAAAGGTTATCTTTATCATTATCCAGTAAAAATCGTTTTCTGAAAAACCTCCATCGTTATTTAATGACTTCCGACCGACCTCAATTTATTTTTGAACGCATAGTGTAGAAACGACTCATTGATTATAAAATAGAAAACCACGTTTAAGTACAGTACGCCATTGGTAAAAGACACATTTGATAAACGCAAATACTTTTAATAGCAGTACCCAAATTGTTGCCATTAGTGATTGCATCTTTTCAAAAAACTATGACTGTAAACGCATACTTCCCATCAATGATGTCTTATTTCTGTTTCTATTTGTTGGTGTCTGGTTTTAATGTAACATGGCAGTTATTTTACTCTCATAACTGTATACGCTCTTAGATATCGTAATAGCTATTGTATTTGTCTTCAAATTGATCAGTGTTCAGCTTATTTTCATTCAATATCTGGAATATAAACCAGAAGCCAGAAATTTTAACTAAATTGAATACTGGTAAATCACTTTCATCAACTTCAATACAACTTGTAGAGCCTATCTCCTTCGTAACCTTTTATTTAACATGTGTAAAACGTTAATTATAGCAGTTATATGTTTCCAGCATACGATGTTTGTTTTTTTTTTATGGGCAAATTGTTCTATGTATAACAAATTGCTGTATTTGCCTTCACAATTTTCTGTTGCTAATGCTTTTCCATCCTTATATTATTCCTAAACAACTTCTATACTCTCCTTGATTAAGGACCTAGGGTGAAATCTCGTAAGATGATAATTAATATTCACATTTTGCTGATCGTCACTTTTGATCACATCCACCAATTCAATTTTGTTCAATTTATCAATTTGACATTTATAAGAAACATTGTTGTCGTAGTCACATTTTCAAGTGAATTCATTAAAATGGTTATGATTTTAGTTAAAGTGAATAAATGCAATAATTCTAACTTGAACCATTAATTTTTTTTGTAGTAAACCAATTTGGTAAAATAAACTGATTTGATAATTTAAATTAAAAAAAAGTAAAAAAAAATATTATACTTATTTTGTATACGTGTCTCTTAGTCACATTTTCACAAAAATAAAACTGAAACGTCAACTTCATGTGCAGATGACAGTGTGCGTTCAATAAAATTAAAATTTTCCCATCAATGATGTCTTATTTCTGTTTCTATTTGTTGGTGTCTGGTTTTAATGTAACATGGCAGTTATTTTACTCTCATAACTGTATACGCTCTTAGATATCGTAATAGCTATTGTATTTGTCTTCAAATTGATCAGTGTTCAGCTTATTTTCATTCAATATCTGGAATATAAACCAGAAGCCAGAAATTTTAACTAAATTGAATACCGGTAAATCACTTTCATCAACTTGAATACAACTTGTAGAGCCTATCTCCCTCGTAACCTTTTATTTAACATGTGTAAAACGTTAATTATAGCAGTTATATGTTTCCAGCATACGATGTTTGTTTTTTTTTTATGGGCAAATTGTTCTATGTATAACAAATTGCTGTATTTGCCTTCACAATTTTCTGTTGCTAATGCTTTTCCATCCTTATATTATTCCTAAACAACTTCTATACTCTCCTTGATTAAGGACCTAGGGTGAAATCTCGTAAGATGATAATTAATATTCACATTTTGCTGATCGTCACTTTTGATCACATCCACCAATTCAATTTTGTTCAATTTATCAATTTGACATTTATAAGAAACATTGTTGTCGTAGTCACATTTTCAAGTAAATTCATTAAAATGGTTATGATTTTGTTAAAGTGAATAAATGCAATAATTCTAACTTAAACCATTATTTTTTTTGTAGTAAACCAATTTGGTAAAATAAACTGATTTGATAATTTAAATTGAAAAAATGTAAAAAAAAATATTATACTTATTTTGTATACGTGTCTCTTAGTCACATTTTCACAAAAATAAAACTGAAACGTCAACTTCATGTGCAGATGACAGTGTGCGTTCAATAAAATTAAAATTTTAAATTAAGTTCAAGTGCAACCCTTGGCCGACAAAGCTAACTTAAAATTCAATTTTACTTACCGTATTTACTTTTGAAAACAATTGAAATTGTATTTTTGTTCCTAACAAAGTTAAAATTGAAGAATCGATTACTGCCTAAACTTTTGGAAGACGAAACTTTAAGGTCGGTAATACCAATAAGATTATACACATAAAGAAATCATTACTGCTCGTAGGATGTCGTTACTATCGTCTTGTGTTTATTTTATTATTATTATTCTTGAGTTAGAAGGCAAGAGAAATAAAGAAAAACAAATACAAATGTATGCAGAAGAATTTTGTCCTGTTCGGTTTGAGTGATTTTCGTTTCGTACAGGGAATTAGGGGGTAATAATTACTTGATATGCTCATTTAGCGACATCTACTTCGGTGAGTTTGAAATCATCTTGATTCCTCTATGAGTATAAACTCAAAGGTAATACATAATATATATTTTTGAAATGATTTGTGATACTTCTGCCAAAATTATCTGAAAACTACTCAAAGTTTACCATTATTATCTTTTTCATAATACCTCAATTAGATTTTGTTGTTGATTATAACATTTGCATCATTTTTATTACTCGTAACAAAACAATTGGCATACTTAAGGCAAAAGATAAAGAAATATGTAATAATATTTGTATACGCAACACTTAACTACAAAATGTAAATTCAACTTTTCTTTGCAACAACGAATCAGTTGTTGTTGACGTTCACCAATCAGATCAATTATTTTTTAATGCAAAAATTATCGACTAAATCTCAACTAAATATCAATTAATTTTTGATGATCTGGCCTATCAGAACTTGTCGGCTAAATTTTAGACGACGCGACGCATTTAACGCACTCAATCACAATTTTTTTGTAGTCGGTTGTTAGCTATCACTGTGATGATCACCTTCACAAATCTTACTTTAGCTGATTTCACTCCAGCTTTCATTTGCACAATTCCTTTCACCACAATTCTTAAAAATCATAACTTAATTTTTTTTTAATTTAACTTGAGATCCCAAACTTACTGAATGTATTAGGTTTTTCACTAAATAATCGATAAACCTGTCATACTCAAAGAATACAGCATTGAATAGGGTTGCTTCATACTCGTTACCTGCAGATAATCAGCCTATCACAGGTCCAATCGAAACGATTTCAAAAATATTCCACCAGAGTGAAAGTATTACAATGACAATGGAATAATGCTGTCAGTGTTTTCAAATTGCAAATTTACTTGCAAAATATCATTAAAAAGGCATCTACGATTCTTTTTGCCATTCGTAGGCCGAAATTGTTCCTTCGGTGTAAAGTGCGAACAAAAGATGGCTCAACTCATACCCCTAATAAAAACAGCTTGTAGATTAGTGTAATTGTGTATTGTTAATAAAATCATTTGTTTTAACTTATATTGTTATGAATCAAGATAAGAAAATAGGTAAATGTGGTGTTCATGTCTTAGAAACGATAAAGTGAGGCTTCGTTTCTTGCAAGATGTTTTTTGTTTTATATTTAAATTCAGCTTTTATCTAGTTTTATTACTTCTGTTATAATCATCTTCTTTTCACCTGCCAGACCTTACTCTTATAATTTTGCTTAGATTTTCCACATTTTTAAATACTTTATCTCCTTTGATCTTTGCTTAGATAACTGATTGAAAAGAACAGTAACTCTATCTGTTTCCGATTATTAGATAAAACATTTTTTAGTTTATTTAAAATAATAATGATTTATTTATATAAACTTAATCACCAGGAATATGTAATATATTTTTGTTAATTTTATTTTACAGGTACATCCAGATATTAAACTACCAATCCTTTACTTAATTGATTCAATTGTGAAAAATGTAAAAAGTACATACATTCCACTCTTCAGTCAGTGCATTGTGAACATCTTTTGTGGAGTATTCGAACAGGTAAGAAAATAAAGAATATATTCAATATTTAGTTGCCACGTCGAAATTAAATGCTAATATGTTATGTTGGGTATTACACGACGGGTATTACAGCAGATGAATAAAATATAGGGTAAATTCATAAACTTCAAACTAACTAGGAACGGCAAGATGCATGTTCACAAAAAGTCAGACCTTCGATCGAACTTACCTAGTTAAACTGCAGTATTTTACATTTATAAACATCATCAAACCGTCAGCATCGATGCATATGTTCGATGTTTATGAATACACCAATTCATCTGCTCGGGTAGTATTTTTTCTTTTTGTCATTTTTGTTCTCTACTTTTTTTTCAAATTTGCGTCAATTTCGTTTTTATGTTAAAATAAGAACACAAACTCAAAATGACTGTGGTTTAATACTGAAGAATAAGAGAAAAGCTAGGTGTAATTATATAGTGCACATTACAGTATGACAGTTCAAAAGAGAATAACCAAAATATCCTCATCATACTCATGCGTCGTGTAATACCCGTCTTTAAATTTTCGTAAGATAGAGTGAAAATAGAAAACGAAATTAAGTAAAACCTGTAAGCAAATGAACGATCGTTAGCAAATTGAGTTGACCCTTGCTTAAAATATGCATGTAATTTAAAACAAAAAAGACACTTAAAATAATTTTAATCCTTAATTAGGTGAGCGAAAAAGTTCGCGAACGGATGTACACCCTTCGTCAAACGTGGAATGAAGTATTTACATCACAAAAGTTATACACTCTTGATGTCAAAGTCAATTGTATGGATAGAAATTGGCCAATAACAGCCAAGGTAACAAAGTCACCATCTATTCATGTGAATCCAAATTTTCTAAAAAAGGTAAATTTAACACTTAAATATTTAAATAGATCGTCAATTTTAAAAGTATTTTTTTTTTGTTTTGTAGAATGAAATGGAGGCAACGCTACGAGTGAAAACGCGTGAACTTTTAGAGTTGGAAAAACGTAAGCTTGAGTTGGAATTAGAAGCGACCAAGAAGTTGTTACAAGAGCAGGAAAAGCAGCTATGTAAACAAACAGAGAGTGTAAAAATAGCACCAGAACAGCCACCGCAAGTGCGTCATCCATCAATGGTTGCTATGCAAAAACCAAATTATATTGGAATAAATACTTACCAGAAGTTTCGTCATAATGTACCAAGACTACCGCCACCAAATATGATGAATATGCAACAGGTGAGTTTTTTTTAAGTTTTTCATTGATTTTACTTTAAAGTTGCAAACATTTTCTTTTAAATGGAAAGTTGTATTAACTAAAAAGTTTGATCGTAACAACATTTTAGTTTTATCACACACATTTTAGTGATTTGAATATGTTGAACCTACCATCGTATCTAGTTTCGAGTTGGTTAATTGAGAAGGAAAGGTAAAATTAAATCGAACGACGTTTTATACAATGTAAAATCTAACTCTGTTTTTGTTGCACTCCAGTCAATTTAAAAATTTTACTATTTTTATTCAAATATTAACATTCATAGTAATCCGATAGACAAAACAAGATCAAGTAAGAAAGTGAAATTTGAGTTCAAGAATCAAAATCTAGTTGCTGATAATAAGTCGTCATGAACTAATAATGTATCCAAAATATAATGTCTTGATAGCTCTCAGCACTTGTATAATTGTCATCTTCAAAAAATTAAAACCATTAAGGATGTTTGTTATGTATGATGATTTCTTTTCCTCAATCGCTAAATTTCAGTTATTTCTGATGGGTTGCGTATTAAATCATTTGATTATTCTCATCTCCTTTGGGAATCATTTGTTGCTACTGAAAGAGCTAACGCCACCACTGTCCGCTTTAATTTTGAATAATAATTCAGAAAAGTCCACTTAAAATCAAATGATGCTAACTTCTACTTGGTTGAATATTTTTTATTTCTTTTTAATTTAAGTATATTTATAAAATTGTTACCTTTATTAATTTTATTTCTTTGTTGCCATCATTGTCCTTCATCTGCTAAATAACACTAAACGATTTTTGTCTGTCATTAAGAAGGTTTTCTTAAACCATTTTTCTGAAACCCCATGACTAATGATTTTTAGAGGATACGTTTTTACTTGCGATTATAGGCACTATAAGGCAAGTCTTGGATTCGTGCAAAAAAAAAGTTTTAAGATAACAATCAAACATGACACCACGTTGATATTGGATACGAAAAAAGTGGGCCCGCAATTCTGTTCGTCTGTATGTCTGTCTGTCTCGGCACCTACAGCCTAAACGGGTGGGCCGATTTACTTCAAATTTGTTAGGTATTATTTTTAGGGTAATACGCCCAGAGATTTTTTGTAGGGTAAGTCTAAAAATAACGGTACCTACCATATAACAGTTATCAAAAATTGTATTTTTCTCGAAAACGACTCTAACGATTTCAACCAAATTTCACATGTGTAATAAAGTATAAAAGGTCTATAAAATAGTGATAACCAAACTTTCAAGAAAATTCGCTTAACGGTACCTGCCATATAACGGTATTTTAAAATTTCGTCTATCTTGACAATGGCTGAAGCGATTTGAACGAAATTCAATACTGAAATTGTCCTAGCTATTTAAAATAATATGGCATCAAATTATTTTTCAAAATGTTTTTGTTAAGTTTTAAATAAATTTTGAAAAACTTTTTTTTTAATTCAATATTTCAAAAACCAGTTGACGGATTTTTATAAAATTTAGTTTTAAGATGTAATAAATTAAGTTTAAAAAACTTGCATACTCACCTTTTTTAGAAAAAAAAATATTTTTTTCTTAAACTTACATTTAGTAAAGAAAATTTTGTGCATACTTTGATTTATTTTTGAATCTTTGTAAGATATGGTTTTCAAACTTTTAAAAAAAAATTCCTTCGATTTTTTCGTATGTTCCGTTTGTACTTTAAACCCTCAGGTAACTTGCCACAAAAGTAAGTTGGTGCGACCCAGTCGAGCCCTTTATTTTTAAATGATTGGACTCTATTTACCTCGAAAGTAAAATGACATAATTTCCATTAAATTCGGTAATTAATTAGCCACGTGATTTATGATATCAAAATTGCTTATGTGCTGTTCGCCATTTTCCCTTTAAAAATGGCTGAATTCATAAACATAAAAAAAGAGCATCATGAAGAAATTGTGTTTTTTGTCACATTTGTTGCATCACCCCTGTTTGTGATGCAAAAAGTTGCTTTTATTTGCGAATCAGATGCAGTAGGACTGTGGGAAAATTCGTTACACATTGCATCACAACAAAATGTTGCGTTTTGGAATTCAGTCATACTTACTAACAGAGAATAACTAAAATAGGTTGAAAAATTTTCTTGGTTCAATTCAAATCTGAAAAAATTAAATTGTATATCATTTATTACTTACTATCTTTTTTATGGGGACCATATCTAAAGTATTTTATTTGCAGATATACCCGCCTGGAGTGCCGCCACCGCAGCTTATTCATCAACAGAAACCAAAGGTGCATCCAGTTAACCCCATCATGTTGAATACGATCCGGCATCGTGATCCTCGACTTGCTCGCCAACAGCAGCAACAGCCGCAGCCACCTCAACAAGACAAAAATTCTAAACCAAAATTCATTACGGCAAATGTGCCAGTTTCAATAACACAAACACCGGCCGTGCAGCCTACTTCTAATAAAACAATTACCAGTGGAACTCAAGGATCTAGTTCATATAGAAATTCCAAGTCATTTGATTCCCGTTCTACAAAACGTCGTGACATCGATCACCAAAACCATAGTCGCTCCTCGAGGGATAGATCTGTACGTGATCGTTCATCAAAATCCCGCAGCGAAGAAGAACATTCTGATGGTAATAGCGCAGTTAGATCAAAATCCACCATAGTATCGAGTCGCAGCAAACGAGGGGGAAGTAGGTCACGTAGTGAAAGTAAATCACCAACACGGGCAAGATCATCATCTTCAAGGATGTTCAATCGTAGCGGTAGCAGTTCACGTGATAAAGAAAGGCGTGGCACCAGTAGTAAAAGTAGTACTTCCGACCGAAGAAAAGCCAGCAGTAGTAGTAGGAATAGTGATTCGAAATATTTATCCGCATGCCCGAAAATAGATGAAGAATCAGAGCCCCAGAGTGATTCGCTTAAAAAGAAAACCAACTCGCCCATATCTTCACCGGCTAAATACAAAGACTCAAAATCAAAGACTAATTCAGTGAAAGTCTTAAGAACTTATAGCCGGAAGCATAAATCTCGCACTCCATCGCCAAATTCAATGAAGGATATTGATTTCAGAATAATTCACCCAGACAAACGGGCTAGGCTTACTTCTCTCAAAAATGAAGTTCCTGTTGAAGAAGACAAAACTATCATGGCACCACCCCCACCATCATTGGATCCGCTTCCAACAAAACCTGAAACTGAGGATAAAGTTGTGCTACCAGAGGTGATCGCTTCGAATGTTGATATTAATACGACGGAACTTGAACCACCTATTACCAACGTTACTCCTAAAACTTTAGATCAAAGTAAGAATGATTCTATAAAATTTACAGTTAGTATTTCTACAATAACGTTTCGAAAAGAGAGTTTCCGTAAAATTATCCCCGAAGTAGTGCACATTTTGCTTATGATGATGGTTATAGTTCGACCATTGTCGGCGTCAAGGCTCTGTGCTACATTAAGAGTTTCATCGTCGTTAGTTGTAGTAGGCAATGAATTGGGCATAACTTGATTATAAGACAAATCTATAATTTAACATGGAAAATTCTGTTTAACAAAATTTAAAGCTGTTCAGTCTGCTGGCTGATAAGCAGAAAGGACCATGCTTTTAAGGCAAAGGGAAGATAGCTCTCTCTAACATAAACAAATTAATTGATTGATGATGAGATGACAAAATAAAATATAAAAACTGGATCTGTTGTTTTTATTCTTGAGTGTTTGCTTCGCCACAAGTTTAGTTGTGTTTTATTTCTATTCTTAAGTTTTTAATTTGAAAAAATCTTCCTTTTCCTCGTAAGGCTGTTCAGATTTCTTTCCGTTTTTCATTTGTCATAATGTGCTCTGCTCCGTGGGACAAAATATTCAAAAAAAAAATACATATTTTCTTTTCTAATGTAAAAATTGTATAAGAAGTTTATAATTAAACAAAAAAAATATTTTAGCCTAGTTGTTAAGTAATAGTTAACAGAAAAAATAAATAAAACGATTTTTTCAAACCACAAACATTTTATATAAAAATATTTATGCCGGTAAAAGGTATGTGATGAAACCATTTGCGATTTTTACATTGTTCAGGGTATTTTAGTTTTGTTTTAATTTAAAAATCGCTTCGGATGCCACTCTCTCTCTCTAAAAAAAAAACTCCTCACTCTTAACAAATCTTATTTTTTTGTTTTAACAACAAAAACGATAAATAATTGTTTATAGATTTAGAAGCGATGCATTCTGTAAAGGATGTTGACTTAAGACAATTTCAAAGAATCGCAAGTAAAGCACATCAGCCTTCTACTTCTACACCAGCGATAGTTGTACAATCGATTAATAAATTAGAAAAATCTACAGAAATAGCTACGCCCACCACTATTGTCAACAACAACGATGTCGTGAGCAATGAATCCAAGGATGAGGTTAAACCGATCACCGAAGTTATAAATGATATTAAACCGGAAGACGATGTCAAACACGAAGCAGTTTTGAATGGTAAACCAATTGGCGAGAAAAAACGCACTTCAACCGATGAAGCAGATGGACCAATCGCAAAAAGGAGCAAATCTGGCAAAATGGACGGGTGAGTTTTTTTTATTTTATAATTCTAAGTTAGTTTTAAGTATGAATTTCTTCTTTGTGGGGAAAGAAGATAAGTGTTTAGAATTTGCTGTTTTTTTTTTGTTTGCTTTGGAACTTGAGATTTTTATTTAAGAAATATATAACACCTTGACCACGGAGTAACTCAACAGAAAAATTACTCAAAAAAACTAGATTTGTGATACAAAATCTATGTTAAATTAAAAGCCTTCAGTGAAATCGAAATGTATAATTTCTTTTGAGACAAATATATGTATGTAATTATTACAAAAACGACAAATTTAAAACTTTCTAACAGATTATGTGTGAATTGCTTTGAATAATCACCGGTTTTTATTTATAATAATTTTTTTATTAATAACCAAGCGAAATTTGACACCAACAATTAAGCCGGTTTGCTCATAATAATAGATCAATAACTATAATAGTTAGACAATACCAAACTTATAAGAACAAGTACTACACCACACTTTAATCAGCTACTCGGATTTGAGATCTATTGTGAATAGTTCTATTTAACTTGTTTGATTTTCAGTCTAATGCAAATTCGCTGTTGACAAATTACGGTTCGGTTAACATATTTTTATTAAGCTTTAGTTTCATGCATATTTCCTTTACGATGCATCATTATGTCTTCCAATTTTTCTTAATAATTAGTTTTTATTTCAATTCAATACAATTTTAATTTCACTTCAAACAGTATATAGTTATAAATTCAAAATTATCCTTACGTTTTTTTAAACGAACATAACGATGGCTTAGTTCACAAATGTGTTAAGTGCACAAAACTCGATTTTGTAGGAGAGCGTTTTGAAGTTCCATAAGGCTGTGAGTGTTAGGACAACTTTAAATTCATTTTACAGCGTGTGTTCGCTTAACATAGATTATTTTTATTTGACAAAAGAAAGACATATATGTCCTGAGTAGAATGATATAATAAACTCATTTTTGACAAAAAGTGCACTTAACACATTTGTGCACTAAGCATCCATAAGTTAAAACAAGAACTTGAAACACAAACCAAACACAAGTAAAATGATAAGTAAACTTAACGTCTAACAAAATACCCGTTTACAAGAGAATCAAAAATGAATTCATATTTATATGAAAAGTCCTTTTTGGAGCTAGCCAATTGCTTCTGTTTAGAATATACGAATTTTAGAGTTCAGAAATAAACATTAACCTTGTTAACAAAATTTCATCAAAATATGCTTGGTGTTCATAAATTATCATTTTTCTTCTCTACTTGCATTTTCTTAAGTTAACATAGCAAGGAAGGAATTAGTGTGCTATTAGATTAGCAGAATTAATTTACTTTAGTTTCTCACAAACATGATCTATATGAGCAGATGGGTCTTAATTAAAAAAATTATGCTTGAAACATAAAACAATAATAATAAATTTTACATATAAATTATATATTTTTTTTTTATTTCTTCAATTATACAATAATGGAAACATTGTGTCGATTATTGCCTAGCTTTTTAGTATTATATTGAATATGATTTAGATTTCGTGAAATTTTGTAAGTTACCTACGTGCCGTGGTTTCGTTAAACTGAATTTATCTGCTTCGTTCAGTGCAATAAAATAAATTAAGTTTTCTAGTGTTTATAAGAAATACAAAAAATTAACTTATTTCTATGCTAGTGTCAGAATAAACGACTAAATTGTTTAAAATCAAATCAAAAATATTAAACAAGTCAAATTAATTAGGGGTGGAATCAGCTAAGGTGATTTGTGATAAGTGACAGTTAAAATCCACACATTTGGTCGTAAGATGATAATCACGGTGATTGTCCTCTTCACATATAAAGTTAACATTTGATTTATTTTGATTGGTACATTTTGTTTTTGTGATAATGTGACTAGACAAAATATAATATTTTTGAATTGTGTTGAATTAGTGCATGTTAAGCCTTACGCAGACGAAAAATTCAAAGTGATCACAAGTGAATATCAAATATGTGGAATCAATTATTATCTTACGCGATTACAGTCCAGATCTAAATAAATACTAATGTTGTACTCAATCCTAAATTCTAAAAGATAAAATAAGCTAATTCTCAATATGAAATATTAAAAAAAATGGACACGGCGTATTGAAAACTATAGTTAATAGTATTTGGTCTTAAATTATCAGCAAGATGATGTTAGGTGATAAATGACATTCAAGTTATTCCAATTATTTGCATTTCTGAACGTATTATTATATGGTTCAGGCATGCGTGGCGCGATGCGTTAATGAATTTACCCGTCGAAACAATACCCCGGTGTGTATTTTCTCCAAATTACTTGCTCCAAATAAAATCCATAATTTCTTTCAAGTGATCCTTTTTAATAATAATAAAACATAATACATTTAACTTTTCTCGACGCCTGACAAAAGACTTGAATAGCAGTGGTGTGTATGTGTTTTGTGTTCTTTCTTTGATAATTAGTTGTGATTTGAAAAATGCGCAACTTCAAATTCACATTTTTTCAACACAAAAGTTTTCTGTGTAAAATTTGTATTCTGTAAATAGTATTTAATTATTTAAAAATCTAATACAACTATAAATGACAAAACTACTACGAAGTTCGTGCGTCGGAGAAATGTGTGCTTTTTTGATTAATTCGATTTCACTGAATTTCCAAATTCGTAGTCCGATTTTCAACAAAGAAGGGATTTGGTGATCATTATTTTGTAATTCGGTTCGGACTTTCGATAACGATGGAATCTGTGATGATTCTATCGATGCCAAAATAGCTACCTTAAGTACCTACCCACATTATCTCCACATACTTATTTGCTGCTAGAAGGATTGTAATTGAGATGATAACAAAACAATTCGAATAAGTTATTATTCACTTAATATTTTCATATTATGTTTAGTTCGTATTTTTATGCAAATATTTTAAAATTTAATAGTTAAAAATATGAATATTTTTCGGTTTTGCATAGATATGCATAGATCCAATTAAAATATCTTGTGTCTAATTTAATTTTTTTATTTTAAGTTGTTTTCATTTTATTAAAACACAGTGTGTATTCAAAGATATACTTATGACATTCATTTTATTTTATACAGCTTATTTGGCACTGAAGATGTTGATCTGAGAACAGTTATTCCAACAGCTATATTAACCCAAAATATCGCCGGTATAATGACACCACCTCCTCCGCCTGTTATTTCTAACGAAAAAGAAAACTGGGCTAAGGTCAAGGTAAATTATAAAAAAAATAACTTACTAGAAAACTTATAAAAAAAAAACAATTATTTTTAATACCACAGGGATCACCAGCAGTTAAAATTACACCAAACAAGTCTAGTTTCGACGACGTTCGGGCTAAATTAGCCAAAGCAGCTAAATTTAATAACAAAATGGGTACAGTAATATAATAAAAATACTTATAGCTTAATATTAATTTAAAATTATTTATTATAGAAAAAACCCACAGAGAACTTTCTCAGAAATTCAAAATTCACGAGCTTCAAGATGAAACAACTTCCCAAGAATGTAACGACAACAAAATTCGTACAATTATATCTCAAGCTCAAGAATTACTCGAGAGTAGAAGCATCGACCAAGAACAATATAACAATTTAGTTAGAACTGTTATGCAAATAAATGAAACGAATAAATTAAATGCCGCCAAACGTCTTGAATCACTTAATTTAGGTGAACAATCTTTTAATCAAACAATGGACGTTGAATTTAGCGATTCCGATCGTGTAGCTCGTGAAGCAGTTCATAAAAAACGAATTCCGAAACTCTCAAAGGACTCATCATCTTCGTCTTCAAATACAGAAAATGTCACCGTACCAAAGGAATGCATTGTTTTGATAGATGACAATTCCCAGGATAAGGTAGATTTAATTTCTTCTTCAAGGCAGAACACTGGAGAGAAGGAAAAACGAGTTAAGGTATCAAAATGGTCCAACACATCCCAGATTATGAACAACCATGCTTTACCACCTCAACCTCAGCCGCAAAGACAGCGATTTGGTGCTGGCACCAGACCTCCATTTAACAACAGAATGCTTATTCCTAGTCCTTGGGAGAATCCAAACAACGTTTTCAATGGAACTCCTCAACTTCGACTTCAAAGTACTGTTCCAGCTCCTCCCCAGCCACCGACATTGGTAATTCCTAAACCATGCAATTCAATTGACAATCCCCAAAAAGATGTTGTACGCTCCATCACAATCGATGGACGCACCAAAGAAATTCGTTTCTATGGCAACGTGGCAATTGTTTTCATGGATTGGGATCAACCAAGAGAGATTGGCTTCCAGCCTGGTACACGGACCATTACCATCGATAATAAAGATTTAATCGAGCTGAATTTTAATGAAGATTACAAAGAAGTGAAGATTGATGGAGAGCCCCATCGAATGCGCTTTGCTTTTCCTTCGCGCGAGCTGTACATTGATGAGCATTGGTATGAGGTCTACTTTGGTGGCCCGGCAATGCCAATTCCTCTAAACAACAAAATGCATTTACTTCAAGCGGAAGGCCCACCCCCTCAAGTACACATCGGTATACTGAGGAGAGACTTGGTTGTGGCTAAGATCAATATGATTGTTGACGCTAGGAACATTATTCCAGTTTTTCTAGATGCCAATCCACAAAAGTTCACCCTTGATGGCCAACAGCACATTATAGAATTCGCTGACAATCTAAAGACTGTAATTATAAACGGCGAACCTTTGAATGTAGAATATGGAGGTCTGCCAAAGAGTTTAATACTGGGTGGAAACAAATATTTTGTTCGTTTCGGGGCTCTCCCGTCAGGAATTTCGGCTGGACAACTTGTTATTAAGGATATGAAGTATCTAAAAATGCAACCGCCGTCAGAAATAGAAGAAATTCAAGATCAAACCATTCCCGATGTTATTGATACAGGAACTGAACTTACTGCCGATTTGAAACCTACGGAAATTGAAGTTGGTACGTCAACAGTTTCCCCTGTGAGAATAACTTCACCTCCGCTCTTGTCAAATCCAGTTACGATTCCAGGCATTACACCAATACCGCCAAATGTTAACATTGACGAACTCTTCCAAAAGCTCATATCAACTGGCATTATTAATACTGTTACCAACAACAGTGATGCACCTGAAAACAATACTCCCAAAGATGAGGAAATCAAACCCGTCAAGGAATGTGAACCAATAAAACCCATCAATCTTAACATCCCAGAATCAATAAAAACCCGGCAAGCAGCTGTTATCAATTCACTTTTCTGCGGCATGCAGTGCAGTAGTTGTGGTGTGCGTTTCCCGCCCGAGCAGACTATCAAATACAGTCAGCATTTAGATTGGCATTTCCGTCAAAATCGCAGGGAGCGAGATTCGACGAGAAAAGTGCATTCCAGGAAATGGTATTATGAGATCTCCGATTGGTTGCAGTATGAAGAAATCGAAGACTTAGATGATCGGGAAAAGAATTTCTTTGAATCACAACAAATCGACTTGGAAAATGTTGACGAAAATTCTAATCAACGCAATACCAACTCACCAATCCCAAGTTGCCCAGCTGAACCAGGTGATGTTGATCGTGCATGCGATATGTGTCAAGAGAAGTTTGAGCAATTCTATAACGAAGATCAAGAAGAATGGCATTTGCGAGCAGCAGTCAGAGTCGAGGACAAAATCTATCATCCTCTTTGCTATGAGGATTATAAGGTGAGATAATTTTTTTTGAATACTCTAACAACTGCACCAGTTCTGTTGCTAAGGAAACTTCAACAACTAATGTGTAGAGAACAATATGAAAAAATATTTGAAATTGGCAAAAGGTGACCCGTGAATTTAATTAAATATTTGGTGCTCTGCAGGTGACTGATTTATTATGAAACAATTACATTTAAAATTTAATGATAATAATGATAGAAAACACAAAAAATTGCATAATTTTATTATTAAACGTATAATAATCTATCATTTCTAATACTAGACTCAAAGAATTGAGTTTGAAAACAGTATCAGCACCAAAATCTTTAATTTACAGTTGTTTTGTTGATTGCTAGGTTAACAAAGATTATTATGTGATAGATGCCATTGTTTATTTGATTTTACTCTATTGTTAGTTAAATTTCTTAACTTCAGCGTTTAATATTAAACATTGATGACAAATATCTAAAAGGAAAATCGTAAGCTTTTGTTGTATTCTTTGAAGTATTTCAATTACGTTTAGCTTTTAAATATAACCGTACTTGGCTTAGAAAATATGCAAAACTGACGGAAACGTTTGCACTAAACGATGAACTCGCACTAAAAAATGCATTAATTCGTTTACGGGAAAAAGTGCATAATATCTGTGTTGTAAGTAACGATATTAAGGGCTTGTTTCACAATATCTACAGTCAGTCACACTCGTATTCGTACAGGAGGTGACATGCAATATTAAGTTACGTTAAATGAAATACCAACACCCCAAGCTATATTTGATCGAAAGTCAAAGATCTTATAAATATTTAATATTTGCCACCAAATAAAATGCATTTTTTAACAAAAACAGAACATTTATTAACAAAAACCAAAACATACTCTTCAAAACAAACAAATTCATATTCGTACACCTGTGTTTCTTAGCTTTAACATACAAACTTAACACTAATTTAATATTTTGTTGAATATCTCTTGTTTTTAATGACATGCTTGAGTCTGTTTGGCATAGATTTTTTCGTATTTTCGGTTGAAATAATGCTCCATTCTTCCACAGATGTTAAATTTGGATTCGTCGGTAAAAAATAATTTTTTTCAGAAGTCAAGATCCTTTACTTTATGCTCACTTCCAAACTTTAACCGTTTAATCCTGTTTCTTGAACTTATTAATGTTCTTTTTCGTGCCATTCTTCCGCTATACCCATGCTCGCGGATGCTATTTCTTTAAGTTTCCGTGCAGAAATCCTTGTTCAGTTCCTGTCGTAACTTCTTTGCGAGTTTTGGTCCACTAATCCGTGGATTTTTTTTGATCTCGAGAATGATAATGTGCGTTGAAAATTTTGCGATTGGTGTATTGAATCGTGGAACGAGGTCTACCACCAAGTCGTTGTGGTATTTTTCAACCATTTTTCGGAATTGGATTTTTTAATTTTATTTAAACTCAAATAAAAAAACAAAATTGTTATATTAAGAATAGAATGTATTAACTTAATGTTGAGGAACAATGTGATTCAAAAATGAATGGTAGACAACATAGTTTTTCTGAAAGCTGTGTTAAAATAATTGTTAAGCTACTGTACGAAAACGAGTGTGATAGTTTCAATTAAGCTATTCAGAAACTTTTTTTTTTACAGAAAACAACAAAACAATACTCATTAAACAACGAATTTAACTGCCGAGTATTTTACTTGAAACTTACTCAGAGAATGTGAAACAAGCCCTAATTGAAACCTTAATTTAATAATTGCTCATACAAAAATTTCACCGCCGAAAAAAAGCTTGAATACAAAACTTTAAACTTCAACAAAAGCTGTTTACCTTTTGTTAATAAACAATTCTTTCTTACTTTTAATTACTAATATTGCCTTTACTTTTGTTAATTTTAAAATTATCTTTTAGGCTTCACTTAATCCACCTGCGCCGGCAATCGAAGAAAAAACTGAAGATCTCAATATTACTGCGATTACCATTGATGACGACAATGCAGTAGATGTTGCTATCGTAAAGAAAGAAAACGCTGAAGGTAGGTTTTTTTATTTTTTTTTTTATTTATATTTAGTTTAATAAAATTTTTCTGTAGATACGAAATCAGAAACACAAATCATACCAGATGATGACGATGATGATGACGATGTCATTGTCGTTCCAGCCGAAGAACCATCTATAACAGAAATCGACGACGACGAAGAATATATTCCGGTTAATATGAGCAGAGAAGAAATGGGTTGTGTTGATGATGACGGAACCGTTGCTGATGTTGTCAATGAAACAATGGAATTCGATGTCGAAATTCAAGAACCCAATATACCATTTACGGACTTAGATACTTACGTAGAAAAACCTTCTGCAACAGATGATGCCTCACAGTCATCTATGTTCAATGTTAAAATTAAAGAGGAACCCAAAGATGACGAAGATGATGATGGGTTTGAGGACGTCGGCATCGTACTGGTGCCTGACGAAGAGATCTCTATTCAGAGCAGTGGTAAATTTAATTTAATAAAATTAATAAAACATATTGATATAATTAATGGAAATTTGTTTTTAGATGAAAACACAGCAACACGAACGATATCATCAACAGTTTCAACACCCATGACATCACCCATGATTGCTGACACCAATGATACAATACAAGCGATTGTAGACGATGCTGCACCAGCGATAACTGTAGAGATATCAGAAACAGGAGACTCATTGGAAGGAAATCTAGAGTCAAATGATAATCCTTTAGCCACTACTTCAGCTCTAGTCGGTGTAAATAAAATTAAGATCAATATGACTAAAAATATTGTTATTACAAATAATAGTTCTACAAATTCTGCAACACAATCGAATAGTCTTAATCAAACTGATACCACAAGTGGTGGTAATTTTAGCAATATATCAACAATTCCAGTCCTTTGCAGTGGTCCTATGTCGATAAGCACTATTTCCGCCCTACCCCTTGAAATCTCCGCAGACAGTAACGATGATAGTAGGTCTCTATTTCCTGGCCATTCAGCCTTCCCATCAGTTTCATCTTTTTGTAATCCAATTACATCGTCTGCAACTGAAACTTCTTCTAACAATGTTATACAGGTTATTACTTCACATACAACTTCAGGGCCAAGCAGTATGGATTCTTTTTCAAATTCCATACAAGTTATTGGTTCAAGTTCTGCTGGCAGCGGCGGCAGTAGCATTGTTTCAACAAAAAGAGACAGTAATACTCCTCCTCTGCCTGCTGTTACGAAGCCTGCTGAAATTGAAGATGTCGAACCAACTTTTACCTTCAAGCCAGAGCTGCAAAATGTTAAACTGAAAAAAGTAAAAAAACTCGACTGCGGCGTAGAGGCGTCAGGCTTGTGCACGATAATGTAATGGAGTCGTTATATTGTTAAATATTTATTTATAAATTGTAAATATATTTAAACAATAATTTAATTAATTTAACATCATTTTTATTCTAGAAATTTAAAATATATATGTATATAGAACCCATTAAACCTTCGCACATCATGTGTACCCATTATGTTTTACTTTAAGTTATTAGTTTATACTTTTTATTTTGAACTCGAGATGCATCACTTATAAGTTCTGCAGGTCCTACACCTATACCCCTTTTTGTTTCTATTTCGTTGAAAAGAAATAGAATGTATGCATAATTCATCATCACCGAAATTGTAATAAAAACTGATGTGTTTTTAGAAAAAAATGTGATACATTTTCTATGCAAAACTTATGATAAGTTATGAAAAAATATTTAAAAAAAAAAAGAAACTTGAATAAAGAACAATTTTAATAAAACAAAACAACTGGATTTACTTGCTCATTTTCTAATTTGAATACACAGGAAAAATATTCTTTAAAAATATGGTTTAGTTAGATATACCTATACTTGTTTTGAAATGTATCTTCTAGTTATATATGTAATATAAATATAAAGAATTGAAATTTGTGTATTTATCTGGTTAATATATGAATACACTAGTAAAAATAAAATTATGTGGTTTTATTTATTTCTCTTTAATAATAATTGACTTATTATTGATATCAGCTTTGCAAATTGGAAATGGTTCAAAGGATAAATATTTGCTCGGGTGATTAAAACTAAGAAATATCTTAAGTTTTTTAATAGTAACATTTTTAAAAGCCTTAAAATTCTATTCAACAAAATATAATGACATATATTTCAGTTATTTGATTGTTTTATGTGGTTGGTGGTTTTTAAAAACAGTATTTTTTCTATAACCTTTGAGGTTCTCTTTCTGAATTTTCACTTTGCCACCTCGTATCTTTCCTACTGGAGTCAAATTTAAAAAACAAAAATATCGGTCAGAAAATGTTTTTGAATACTATAATATTCTTTCATATAAAGTTGAGCCCAAAAACAGTTATGGCATAAATAATTAAACCTTACACCAATTTGTTTTTACATTTTATGTCAATAATTTGTTTTATAAGATAAATAGTTTTAGCACACCCCCCAGACTCTACAGTAGAAGAGCTAGCAACCAATTTTCCGACATTATTTTGGCGTGCCTGAATTTTTGTCCAGGGTCCCGATTATAGAATACGATACGAATAGTATTCAGAGGCGAAAAGGAAATTTTGTATTACATGCTTTTTTTGATTTTATCTCTTTCGTTTTATATTTTCGCGGAAATCAGCCATCAATTGAGAGGATTAAATACTTTTGGGTGTGTCAAAACGGACATATCGAATTCAAAACGACCCACTTCGTATTCCCTAATCGAGGGCCAGTTAATGTCACAGCATTGTATATAAACTTCTACAGTACAATCATGGAGCAGCGCCACATTTGATTGTTTTACCGGGGTCGATTCCCGATCTGTGAAAATGTGAAATGATAAATTTTATCACTCCTTAGCGTTAAATTTGATTCCCGATTTGTGAAAAAATGAAAACAAACTTCAAAAACTTTTCATACTGATAAATATCTTATCACAGTCAAATCGTTCTGTGAAGAGTAGTGAAAACGCGTTGACAGACCTTGCATTGAGAGACAAAAAGGCAAATTAAAATTTAATAGATTGTATTTGATTTTCGTTTTTATAATGGTTCCTTAGCTCGAGTAAATTTGATTTAATTATGCTTCGTTCTCAATTTTTTTCTTCTCAAACTTTGATTTTAAGACAATCGTAATCTAAGCTATTTTTTTTTTTAAATCTGCTTGAATCAAAGTGGTTTTCTCTGATTGCACGTAATTTTTCTCTGGGTGTATCATTTAGTACTTTTTAGTACACACATTGACAGCTGTTTATCATAATAAGTTCGAGAATCGCATTATGCGAGTTCATGAAGTGATAAAATGAAAAATCGCTGTGAAAAGTGAAATGATAATTTTTTATCACTTCACAGATCGGGAATTGACCCTCGGGGGTCAATTCCCGATCTGTTAAAATGTGAAATAATAAATTTTATCACGCCTTAGCGTTGAATTGGATTCCCGTTTTGCGAAAAAATGAAAAACTTCAAAAACTTGATAAATATCTTATCACAGTCAAATCGTTCTGTGAAGAGCAATGAAAACGCGCTGACAGACCTTACACTGAGAGACAAAAAGGCACATTTAAATATAACAGATAGTATTTGATTTCCGTTTTATAATGGTTAAGGAACCATTATAAAATTGATTTAATTATGTAAATTTGATTTAATTATGCTTCGTTTTCAATTTTTTTTTCTCAAACTTTGATGTTAAAACATTTGTATTCGAAGCAATTTTTTTTTAAATCGGCTTAAATCAAAGTGGTTTTCTGTGATTGAACGTTGTTTTTTCTCTGGGTGTATCATTTAGTACTTTTTAGTACACATATTGACAACTGATTATCATCATTTACCATAGAATATATATTTACAAACAATTTCTATGGAAATTAAATCGTTGTACGATTTCATTTGGTGTCGGGGTAAAATGCTTGATACGCATTTATATAAATTATTTCTGTGAATGAAAAATCTTTTGGTGTCTTTGGACGTGTCAGGGAGCTATAATTTCATAAATCTCAGCTTTTACGCTGAGCTTTCTTTTTGACTTCATCTGTGATGTCGTTGGCTACGAAATAGAACTCCATCCTTTCCTTGTAGCTCGTCCACGACGATTCTATAAAAAACTATCAAGTTGACCTTTACCGCCCAAAAACTATTCTATTTTGCCTGACGTAGACATTTTTTTTTTTTTTTTTTTGGAAACATCGTCGCAAAAAATGTTGAGTTTTCAACTAAATTTTAATTAACAATTGGAATAAAAACTCTATACTTTTTAATATAATCTTGATATTTTATTCGCTTCAAAAAGACTGTCGTTAATTTAAATTTATCTGACAGCTCTCTAAGTAATAGGCATTACTCTTTATTGTGAGCGATGCCAGTTGATAGCACTAACTCTAGCTTATCGCTGTTTCTTCGGGCTGAATAAGCAATTGAAGAAAAAAGCCCTATCGAGAAAAACGAATGAGACACTGTATAGAACACTCATCATCCAGGTCCTGCTTTATGGTGCAAAAGCATGGAACATCTCCCAATCGGATGAAAAGTCACTTGGAGTTTGCAAGAGAAAAGTTCTGCGTACGATTTATGGTCCTGTCTGCGTAAACAGAGAAAGCAGCATTTGGCGAAGAAGATACAACGACTAAGATTGCTGGGTCATTTAGAGCAAATGGACATCAACGCCCCAGCTCGTAAAGTCTTCAACGCTACACCAAGGGGAGTCAGAAGCAAAGGTAGACCTCATCTTCGATGGAGTGACCAAATAAGTAAATTTCGATTTTTATTTGCTTAAAACTTTTGAAATATTAAAGATACATTAAATAAGTGCAGATACATAAAAAAGATAAACAGTTTAGTTTTCTACAAATTTGTTTTTGGCTGATTTTCTGCAGGACTAACAGTTTTCAAGACTATTTTCGAAATTGCGGTCTTAGTATAGGATCGCTTAATCCCAAAAAATGTATACTGAGGTGGAATACCTCTATAAGATTTATAAAAAAATCTACATAAGTGCAAACAATTCACCGTTGATTTCCCATTTTCCTGTATAATTGTTATTATGCAAATAATCATGCAATTTATTTTCGATGTGCAAATACTTTTGCCTTTTTCTTTGTATGGATTTAACAGTTATACAGGGTGGCTGATGAATATTGCTACATTCAGAAACTCAAAATACTTTTTTTCAGTGTATGGAATTCATTTTTATTTTATTCATGTTAAAGCTCATTCAATTTTGTTAAATATAGCTTAATTAGTTTTAAAAATAATGCTCGTTGATGCATGTGCGGCATCTTATCAAAAAGTTGTTATTACTGCTTGCAGAGTTGAAACAGGAATAGCCGCAATTGTTTCTCGAATGCATTGCTTTAGTTCATTCAAATTTGTTGGTTTTGCTTTGAAAACTTCCTCTTTCCAATAACCCCACAATAAAAAGTCAGGTGCAGTAAGGTCAGGCGACCTGGGAGGCCAACGGAATGTGGAGTTTCTGGATATCAGCTTATTGGAAATTTTCATCGCAATTCTGTCATAACAGGCCGGGCTATTGAGAGTTGCACCATCTTGCTGAAACCACACAGAGTTAAAAGATATTCTTATTTGACGTAAAAAACTATCGTTCTGAGTTTCAAGTAATGGCTTAATAAGTTTGGTGGATGCTTCCGGACCCTTTTTAGCAACTAACCGAAATCGACATTAAAAAATACGAACGTATTCGGTTAAAAAATCTCCATACCAATTATTTTTTTTAAATTATTTAATTATTTTATTTGATCAACATTTCTTTTCATTCTATTTGAAGTTTCAGTTGCAATGATAGATAGATAGATAGATTCTTTATTTTTTCAATTAAATTTGGTACAAATGTTTAATTAAGAATACGGACGTGGCTATTTTGATGTCTGACATTACATATTTAAACGGACGTCATAGTGCCAATACACATGTGGTCTCCACTAGAAATAAATCGAAATCAAGCAAAAGCATGCTTTCATTATCGCAAGTGGAGACCAATAATATAGCAGCTTTTATTTCATATCGCATATCGCTTTATCGATTACTTTTCATCGTAAACTATATCGAAACCAAAACTAAACAAAAACAACCAAAAAACTTATTTTTGATTTGATATCTCTAAATTTTCTCTAGTTTTGTAATATTTTTATTATTACAACGTGATTATTGTTGTTAGTTTTATGTTAAAAATTACTCTAATATAATAAAACAGTAGGCGATAAAACACCCAGGCAACAAAATTTGACAGTTCTGCTTTTGCGATGGCGATAAATAGTTGTGGTCGTTGAATTTTACCAATTTTAAAAAGGGACAGCTCTTGGGGCTGTCAAGAAAACCTGGGTTTTTTGGTTCTCAAAAAACGCACAAGGGTAGGTTTTGTGTTGTTGACAAAAAGAAAGAAACAAAAAGTATTTGTTTCCGAAATTAAAACTTGAAATTTGTTGCTTTTGGTACATTCCAAAACATAAAATAATTACATTTTGTTCTATTTGTATGTTTTCTATTTATTTTCATTAAAATAAATCTATAATGACAACACATGTCAATTTGTTTACCTCAACTCGCCCCAGCAAAATACCTAGATCTACTTCAGGGCGACCCCAGGTCTCGAAAAACAGAGTTTGTAACCCAGGGCGAGTTTAGGTTTTTCAAAAAACGCTTTGGGGCGACTTTAGGACGAACACAACTAATATATCGCTAGTGGCATTGACGTATGGACCGCCAGTAGCCAACTTCACTCGTGTTCCAACATATCTAGGGGCGCCATCAACTACTAGCAGGGAATTTGCGAAGCAGTGATATGATTTCTTTAATTAATTATTTACTATTGAAATATTTTTGTTGAAATTATTATCAAACTACTTTTATTTTACAAAACCCATCCACTCCTTATGCCATGAGTAACTTACAGATGAATATATTATCGTTTTCATTTAAATTCTAATGGCGAAATTAGTACACTTAGGTGTTTGTTTATTTTATTTGACGTCTCTTCACAAAAAAAAAAACAACTACGAATTGCGCCATTTTGCTATTTTGTTGAATCTGGAAACTTTCTAAGCATCCCATCGCCTTGAATTCAATCAGACAAAAATTTCTCTCAAGTTTGTGGCCTATATTCCACAAAGTGACCAGATTTTTACATGCTTCACTAACGACTCGGTACATATACATATGTGGTTTGTCTTTTTTAGTTTTAAAAAAAATCCAATTGCCCGAGGAACAAATGATCTCAGCATTACCAGATGTTAAAAAGCTGATCATAGATAAGGACGATGAATTTATGATTCTTGCTTGTGATGGAATCTGGAATTTTATGTCCAGCGAAGAAGTTGTACAGTTTGTACGTGAGAATCTTGCCCCAAACACTTTGGGTGACGGAACTGGGTGTGACAATATGACCGCAGTTATTGTTCGCTTCAAAGATAAACTTCTCGACTTGCCCACAAAACTTAACGTAGAGATTAGTGACCAAATCCTTCAACACGAGATTCAAGTTGTGTTCGTTGAATTTTATCAATTTTACCCAGGGTCGGCCCAGGTTTTCTTGCTAGCCCCAAGAACTGTCAAAAAAAACGTGAGTTTTTTGGTTCTCAAAAAACGCACAAGGGTAGGTTTTGTGTTGTTGACTAAAGGAAAGAAACAAAAAATATTATTTTCATTAAAATAAATCTATAATTTCTTTCCTTTGCTTTGCAAACGCAAAATAAAATATTCAATTGTAAACATATATGTTTGACAACACACATGTCAATTTGTTTACCTCCACTCGCCCCAGCAAAATACTTAGATCTACTTCAGGGCGAGTTGAGGGCGACCCCAGGTCTAAAAAAACAGAGAATTTGTTACCCAGGGCGAGTTGAAGTTTTTCAAAAAACGTTCTTCAGGGCGACCCCAGGGCAAACCCAGGGGTGGAATCGGCTAAGGTTATTTGTGATAAGTGAAAGTCAAAATCTACATTTTCTGTCTGCGTAAGGTGATCATCACAGTGATAGCTAAAAACCAATCACCAAAATATTGTGATAGTCATCTTCTCATGAAATTGACGTTTTATTTTTATTTTTCTGGCTATGTGACTAGAGTTACCACACGCATACAAAACATTATAAAATGTTCAACGTTTTTTTCAATTTTAGTCACCAAATCATCAAAAACAATATTTCTTTTACCATATGAGTACACAACAATCGAAAATAAATGGTTAAATTTAGAATTATTGCATTTATTCACTAAAAAATTAACAATTTCAATGAATTTACTTGAAAATATGACTACGGCAACAATGTTTTTCACAAATGTCACTGACAAATTGAACAAAGTTGAATAGGGCTTTTTAGGTAACAACGATATATCTCTTTCTCGTTCTCACAGAATTGTCAAAAACAGCAGTATGATGAAAAGCTGATTTTTTTTTTATCATTGTTGAAAAATTGATTGAAAGCAAAAGCGTGAATTTTAAAGATTTGTGCGCGAAAATTGTGAAAATTGTTGGTTTTGCTAATTAAAATAAATTTTTAAGCCACGGAAATCACAAATTTCACACAAAAAAGAATACCGCATTTAAAAATTATTTACAAATTGTTTTCTTCAAGATCTTGAGTTTGACAGTTTGAAAAAAGCGCGATACATATTTCAATCTGTCTTCATCATAGTGTGAGCTTTGACAAGATGGTAAAACTCCCTATTGAGTTGAATTGGTGGATGTGATCACCATTGACGTATTAGGTATAGGGCTTTTTAGGTAACAACGATATATCTCTTTCTCGTTCTCACAGAATTGTCAAAAACAGCAGTATGGTGAACAGCTGATTTTTTTTTTATCATTGTTGAAAAATTGATTGAAAACAAAAGCGGGAATTTTAAAGATTTGTGCGCGAAAATTGTGAAAATTGTTGGTTTTGCTAATTAAAATAAATTTTTAAGCCACGGAAATCACAAATTTCACACAAAAAAGAATACCGCATTTAAAAATTATTTCCAAATTGTTTTCTCCAAGATCTTGAGTTTGACAGTTTGAAAAAAGCGCGATACATATTTCAATCTGTCTTCACCATAGTGTGAGCTTTGACAAGATGGTAAAACTCCCTATGGACCGCCAGTAGCCAACTTCACGCGTGTTCCAACATAACTAGGGGTGCCATCAACTACTAGCAGGAAATCTGCGTAGCAGTTATATGATTTCTTTAATTAATTATTTACTATTGAAATATTTTGGTGGAAATTATTATCAAACTACTTTTATTTTACAAAACCCATCCACTCCTTATGCCATGAGTTACTTACAGATGAATTTATTATCGTTTTCATTTAAATTCTTATGGCGAAATTAGTACACGTATTTAACACTAAAAGATGATGGCGTTTTTAGGCTGTTTTTAGCTGGAACAACTTTTCTTGGCTGTTTGTATGAAAACTTCAACCGACTGGCGGTCCATATCTAGTACGTCAATGGTGATCACCTTACGCAGAAGGAAAAATCAATTTGATCACAAGTGATGATCAAAAATGTGACAATCAACTATCTTCTTACGCGATTCCACCCCTGGGCTCAACGAACACAACTTCAGTCAGAATAAGGGTTTGAGTAAATAAATAAAAATTTATTAATAGTTGTTTTACGACTTAAAATAATCTTAGATGTATTTTTAATAATCGTTTGCCGCACATTCAACCGTCCTTTGGGAGAATATTTTCTCATCTATTATAGACCAAAAAAGCCGACAGCAAATTTTTGGTCGATAGCAGGGATGAAGCTCATGAAATAAACGCAAGTCTAGTTGAATGTCAAAAGACAACCTGTTGTCATTAAGCTGACAACTAACAAAACGGTAGTCTTTTCAGTGGAAGATAGTTGAGTTGTGTTAAACATCGAAATCTTACAACTGGTTATAAGTAGTTGTCTACCTACTGATGGGACTTTATTTTAGTTTATATACGATGACTTTGACAATATAAATAATGAAATAAATTGTAATGTGTTATTTTAATTTGTATTTTTTTTATTTTTAAGAGTTTTAAAAGACTTCTTGAATTGAGTTTTTGTTTTGTAGGTACCTATTTTGAATTGATTGGGTTATTGGGTTAATGCTGAAAATATTTGATAAAAATTAATGTCGAAGAAAAAAACTTTTATTCTCATGTTCAATAGTTTTCTTTTTAATTATAATAAGTGCTTCAGTTATTAGCATAAGTGCGTTTTTTTGCTTCTGTCATTTTTATTTTATTTTTGGCTTAACCAAATACTTTTTACTATAATATGTAGAAAAACCATCTCTCATAATAAATATGAAGGTCCAAGACGATTAATGCGAGGCGTTCTCCCTGCCAGACGTCTTCGAAATTGAAAAAAATCGATTTTCAAATAACTGGTATAACCGAAATTTTTAAAACGTCTGGCAGAAACATTGCCACACTTGAAACGTCTTGGACCAGCATTTTTTTCTATTAACTAAGAGCACTTATTATAAAACAACTAAATTTTGGTTATGTCAATTATCTAATTTAAAAAAAGAATACTATAACTTACAAACGCCGCGACCATGAACTACAAGAATTGCGTTTTTTTCATAAGCTTCACCCCTGCTGTCGACTCATCTTATTTTTTCGGTTACCGTTGCTACCCAAAAATAAGCTGTGGGCTCTTAGACTATTAAGAAAGTTATTTCGTCAAGAAAATATATTTTAAGTAAAAATCAACTAAAATTATTATAAAAAAAAATATATATGTATCTTAACCAAAATTAAATAATCTACTTACAACAAATGTTATTTAATCTAGCAACTACATAGCTTTTATTCTTTTCAATTTATATTGTGTTGGTTTATTTCTAACATATAAGGTACTATCTTAGAACTTTAAATGACACATCATATTATTAAGACTTGAAAATTAAATTTTTCTTTTAGCAATCTATCTCTGCTTATCACTTTGAAGTAGAAGTTGCTTTACAGAGCAAGTAGATATTGCATTTTTTTATAGGAATACTATTGTTTTAAATATACTTAAAACATTTTTGTTTATCATGTGGTATTCGTGTCTTGAAAAGTATCGAGTCAGCTCGATATTGGGTATTCAAAAGCGGAGTGTATCCGAAAACCTTTAAAACAAAATCGCCAGTTAATAAATTGAAACATAATTACTATGTAAACGATGAAAAGTACCTGAGTGAAGAAATTGATGCATTTGTGCCTCTCTTGAAAATGTGTGTCGTCTTCACTGAGCGATACAGGACAACCTGGACAACGAAATGTCCACCTTGAAGTAACCTTGACTGGAGGTTTTCTTGTTATGTGCGAAACCAAAAAATTCATTGCAATGTCTTCACAGTTCATGTATTCATCAACTTTATCGCGTATCGCTTGTGGGAGGTAATACGAATAAAGATACAAATAATACTTGTGAACAAATGCTGCTCCGGTAAGGACCATGCTCAGTTCACAGCTATAGTTTGAGTTATAGTTCCAATTGTGGTTAGTATTCAAGTCCCATGCATGAAAACGGCCAGGAAATCCAACAACTCTATCCCTATGTTCTCGCCAAACGCGGAAACCAAAAAGAATCTCATCATGACGCAAATGGGCATCATCATCAACGGAAAGTACAGCTTCAGTCTCAATCACATCAAACGGCAAAAAACGATTGTTAAGCGAATTGCGGGGTGCACGAACCACTGAAACCGGTACTCCAATGTCCGGCCAGCGAAGATCATCTAGAGGTGATTTAGGAGAATTCCAAACGACTACAACTTTATGAAGATAGGGAAGCCCATATAGTCTTCCAAGTGAATCCATTAAAACCTGTTCGCGCTCATACGTCAGCATTACAATAGTGAATTGTTCTCGAGGGTAATTTCCACCTAATGCTTCACTGAATTCTTTTCCTGCTCCACCACTCCCTTTTCCTATAGGTCTAAATCCCATATGTGAGCCTAGAAACTTTGCTTCTGAAGGCAAAACTGGATCAAATGGTAGCTGAGGATATAAATAAAATGGATCGACCCAATCATTCCAAGATTCTCGGGATTGAGTCCGAAGGATTGTATAGTTTCTCCGAAATTGTGGACTAGGATATGGTGGTTCGATTGGTCCCAATGATTCTTCTGGTTCTGCTTCAAGTACTGGAGGATCTGATTTTAGTGGTATGAAAGTGTTATTGAATACGGATTGTGCTATCACTGATGGAACTGGCCTAGGTGGAATGCCTAAACGATCTCTCAAACTAGCAATAACTGTATCTACAGTTGCTTGAACAGAACTTAGATATCGCTCCCAAATTAAACGCCCTTGGCGGCGCATCATCAGCAAATCTGTATCTTGCACAGCTCTCAGAAGAAAATGCAATTCGGTTATTCGAGCTTTTGGCATCATTAATGAAATTCTCTTCCAATCAACTGTATCTTCGTATGGTAGACGAATCTCATCAGCACCCAAAATTACTGGAATCGCGCCTGACCGCAGAGCTTCATACAATCTTGCTAACATTAGTGTTGAACTTACACGATTACCACCTGGAGGAGGTAATATAAGTGTAAATGTAGAATCTTTCAACACTGTCTTTCGTGAAGAATCTGTACCACATAAGACCCAGTCGCTCTTGGAATCTTGGTCGTATTGTTCTGTTGCTGGAATGCATTCAAATTGCAATAAGAATTTATCTTGCGTTGATCCTTGAGACATATCATTCAAATGATCTAAAATGAAATCATCCAAGGAGTTTGAAGCTGAAGGATTCGCAAAAGGTCGAAGTTCTCCTTGGAAAGTCAATAAATAAAGACGCCTTGCTGGTACCATGACTGCACACTCTTGCCAAACATCACCTCCTGGTGGCCCGAGAACTGGGGGAACAACTAAATCATAACTTCTTCGAAAACGTAGGCGGTCAAACGAAGACTGCACTATAATAGCTTTCATTGTATTCTGTTCATTGAGATTATTCGTTTTAAATGAATTTAAGTCCCTGCGAGCTAGATTTAAAAGAACGTGATTCTTTCCATCGCCCCCCCAAAAGGGAAGTTTGTACAATTTAGCTATATCTAGGGGGTACTCTTTTGTGATAGAATTAATTTCGGCTGATTCCTTGACTGGATACCTATTGCTCTTAACCACATCATTTTCATACATTGCCTCTCCGACCAACACCAAATAAATGCAGGCAATCTTGGGGTCTGTTACAATGTGTGCATTGTAGCCGAGGGTTTGTTTAATTGTGGTTTTAAGAAAACCATCTATGTCATAACCCATATTAAGTACGCTGTATTTGTCTGGGTCGTAAAGATAAACGGGAAATCCAGAAGTAAGGCTACAACGCGAGTGATCGAAGCAATTGTGCATTTCGCAGCTAGCGATAAGTTGCTTAGGCAGAGGACTGCTTATTTTTGGAAAGGAATTCGGGTAAATAGCTTTGGGGAGCGCTAGATCTGGAGTGTTTCGCTGTACAGCTTCTCTTTGAGCAACTTGTGCTTGTTCAACTGAGATTTTTAGTCTTTCCAACTCGGTTTGCTCGCGAAGCAACTCTTGCTTGAGGTCTTCGATTTTTTGATTGTACTTACCAATGTCCGATTGCAATTTTTGTCGTCGCGATTCAAGTTCCCGAAGTTCAATGGACACAGTATTCTTAAAATGACAATTAAAATTATGAACAAAAAAGTAAAATTAGTTATAGATAGTTTCAGCTGGACAAGCCATTAAGCTCTTTTGATACATATGTTTAACAAAAAGTTGTTACCTTGATTCTCAACATTTCCTCAATTCGCACTTTAAGATCACTTGCTCGCATGCTACTAAAGTCTTCGTAGGCGTCTAGTTGGGATCTCGATCTGTGAACCATGTTTAATGGAACATCGTTGTCAGGCTGTAGAACATTATTTCATTATAAGTTAAATAATTTGTTGGCTTGGCAATTTAATCTTCAAACTCACATATCGTAAGTTTCTGTGAGCGAATAATGATAAAAGCAACAAAAGCACTAGGGAAAGCAATATTATTTTATATATTCGAACATGACGGAACCATGATGAACCCATGGCAAGGCAATAAGTTTGAGTGCTTCCGAGAAGTTTAGTTGTTTCTGGATTTTCCAGATTTTTCATTTTTCAGGAGAACAGAAGGAGATACCTTCTTAAATAAACATTTACAATTATTACATACTTAAAACAATTATTGAAATTAATAAACAAAACTATGTAGTATCAATTGACAGATATATAAAAATAAATAATGTAAAATAGGCCTGTTTGGGGTGTTTCAATTATTTTCGTAATAATCAAACTTCAAACCTGACACTGTCAAATCGCAGAACGAAATAGAGGCTTACGTGTAGCGCCACGGGAGCCAAATCTTGTACCATAGAACTTTTTAAAAATCTGTCAAAGTGTCAAACCAAGAAAATCTCCCCAAAAATTAGGAGGAAACAGAATTTTACCCATAAGTGTGTGTGTGTGTGAAAGAGCCAACAATACGGAAATATGAGAATATAGCCGCCTGTTAAAAAGCCCTATATAAGAAAAGAAATTTTTTGACGGACAGAGCGCTACATACCTATGTAGTTTTGAAATATTCATTTGTGTACCCAGTGGTACACGTTCTTTTAATTACAATAGTTGATTGTTCTTGTAAGTCAAAAATATTGTTAAAGTGCCGTTGTTAGAGTTTGTTAGGATTGTTACAATTTCATTTTGGAACGACTCGTTGATAAATATTGTTAGTCTGTCAAACGAAAATCAACTAATGTAGTTTTCGGGTGGTAATCCCGAAGAGTACTCCGATCCGGGATCCCAAGCGAACAAGTAAACACAGCTGATTTGATTCTGAAGTATGTGTTTGACTGTAGTTGTGAAACGTCAACGTAAATTCTATCTAATTTTTGCATTTTTGTAAACATAGACGCGTCGCGTCGCAACTAATTTGCGAAACTCTTTCAGTAAAAATTTGACTGCAACTATATTGTCATCTTCAATAGGGAGTTTTACCATCTTGTCAAAGCTCACACTATGGAGAAGACAGATTGAAATATGTATCGCGCTTTTTTCAAACTGTCAAACTCAAGATCTTCGAGAAAACAATTTGGAAATAATTTTTAAATGCGGTATTCTTTTTTGTGTGAAATTTGTGATTTCCGTGGCTTAAAAATTTATTTTAATTAGCAAAACCAACAATTTTCACAATTTTCGCGCACAAATCTTTAAAATTCCCGCTTTTGTTTTCAATCAATTTTTCAACAATGATAAAAAAAAATCAGCTGTTCACCATACTGCTGTTTTTGACAATTCTGTGAGAACGAGAAAGAGTTATATCGTTGTTACCTAAAAAGCCCTATCGAGGATAATGATGATGAAGGGGATGTAGTTGAGTGGAAAATTGCAGATAACATATCCATTTAACAATTTATTATATTTTTCACTTCAATAAATATGTTTACTTTATAAAATTTGTAAAAAATATAAAATACGCAAACCGAACATATGACAAATAAAATTGTTTTGACGTTTAAAGTCGTGAATATGTTAGTGCTTCTGGCTTTGAATTAAAATTCAGAAGACAAAACTCTTCTTTCCAGGAGAGGAACTGTCATTCTGAAAGCCAAGCGATTGGTTTCAGAAGGGTTCTGGACGCTCCCGGACGCTTCTGGGCGACCAACCGAAAACAACATAAGTGATTTAGCGACGAAAAATCGTGGTTTCTCAAAAGCTACTGTGTAGTTCGTCTTGATAGTCTTTATTTTTCTATTTCTTACTCAGTAGAAAGAAATAGCGATAGAATTAATCTACCTTTGATTTCTGATATTGTTTGTGGAGTTAATAGTAGTGCCCAGGTAAAAAAATTCACTGACCACCTCAAATTTATACTTAATGATGCTCACATTCTGACTAAGTCTGCGAAAACGACAAGACCCATTTCGATCGCACTGCAAATCTGTGAAGGCACCTGTAACTGCTCGCTTGCTTCTTCCCATAATATCAAAATCGTCGGCAAATCCAAGATGTTGTGATGTTTTGTTAAAGACATTTATGTATTTACTACCTGATGTGTTGACCTGGGCGTTGCGTATTATTTTCTCAAGCACATTGTTAAAATAGCTATATGATAGTGCATCGCTTTACAATAGAACCTCTTTCAAATGTGACCGTGCAGCGAGCATTTTCTAACGAAAGCGACAGAAGCCCGAATTCCTAAATTTGGCCTTATGCCGTGACTCAGGGCTTTATATATATAAACTATAGTACGATTGTAACTAGAAAATTCTAGGGTTTCGTGTCGCCGATGCGAAGCTAGCATCGACTTTGGTTGACGTGGGTATTTTCATGTAAAATGAAAGAATTAAAGATAATTGTTTGGAAAGAGACGGTTATGTAGAAGTTCTGATAACAATAATGCGATAAAAAAAGAAATATATAGCAATACATTCGCAAAACCCAATTGCTTGGTCTGTTTTGTTTTGATATCCTTAAGTCTGAAAAATACCAAACCAGTTCACTAATGTCGACACTAGATGGCCGCCAGGGAAATTTAGTTGTAATTTTACTATTAAAACATATATACAATGCTCAGGGTCACTATTGGTTTTAGTGCTATAATTTGTGTCTGCTAAGACAAAATTCGGCCTTTTTCTCAATAGACGTGTTTGCATGGGGTAAGTGTAAACACTATTCGCTTTGCGCGAATTGCTCATACACGGTGTAATGACTAATAGGGTTTTCATTTGGTAGTTCGGAGTGGTTCCTAACTCCTTCGGACGATTCTGTTTGCGTTCATTTGGAACTAAATGACAGTCCGAGTTCTGAAAAGAGGGAAAACTCGATTCCGTATTTGAAGTCAGAATCAAAAACAGATTTAAATATTCAAATCGTGAATTGTCGTTATTTTGTTATTTGTTTTGGAAAAGTGATGGAGAAAAATATTTTGCTTCTTGAAATAAATAAATTATTCTAAATAATCAATGGATACTTCGCATATTTAAAGTTGCATACATAATTTGTTATCACCCCTCATCTCCGACATTTTCCTCAAATAATTGAATTGAATTGAATTTTATTGAGTCTTTTAGTTTCGAGTTACATTTTTGTCTTATTCTAATTCTAATTAATTCTTATTCGCTTTAGCGAGTACAAAAGTGGCTGTAATGTAGGGCCTTCTTTTTCAATTGTGTTATGGAAATCCTCGTGGCGAACAGTTTATATAAAAGATATATAGTTACACTACTTTTCTTCATAAGTATTATTTTGTCGCTTGAGACGGAAAGTCACAAATATATTTAAAAAATAAACCTATACTAACTTACAAACTAAAATTTAAACGAAAAATGCGCCAGCGCTTTGCGAGATATATTTCTTACGGTTACAAATTGATAATTTTCTCTTTCTTTCTTACTAACTTTGTAGTTATTTTTTTTTTAATTTTTATAAAGCGAGAGCGCTTTATTAATGTTTTCACATATTTTTACTGTCACAGTATACTTATGTTAATGAGTATGTGTATTAATGTATGAGAATATTAAGTCTTTTAAAGAGTGAGTGGAAGACTCAAACAATAAATTTCAGGAATTTAGATACATTTATGGTGTACTAGATTCTTTCTCTCTTTTTAATGAATATGTCAAAATATATGAGGTTAAGCCACTCGTTTTTGTTGTAAGATGAAAACTGCTGTTTTGTTACAGTACAATTGCTGAGTCCGGTTAAGAGCTGGTACAGTTAAGTACCTAGCGAGAAGTCACCGCCATCCTAGTCCTTGTCCTTTACTTGGAGCGCTGCTGAGCATTCCCCCAAAATGCTACTTCCAGGCTCTATTAATGCTGCTTTGTAGCAGCTCGATTGCTGGGTGGGAAAGCCACCCGGATAGGTGCTAGTACATCAACTAGCGGTAAATAAGATCTGGTCGGGAAGACTTCGTACAAGATCTAGCTTTTTACTTGGAGCGCTGATGATCATCCCTCCGCAAGATGGTCCTCCTGTCTCCAAAATTCTGCTTTGTAGCAGACAGATTGCTGGGCGCCCTGTTAGTTAAAATTACTTTTACTTTTTACTTTTTATTACTTTGACTTTGGCAAAGGCAGCGGCACCGTGTGTACCCTACAAGGGTTACAACCGAACTCTATTTCCTCAAATAAAAAAAAAATGCATTTGGAGTTTAACACGTACAATTATATGTAAATTGCAGAATCACAAAAGTATCTTTGCGCCTTCATTTGGTGTCCGGAATCGGACAGTTCTGCTAATCGATTCCGGACTACCAAATGAAAACGCTATAAGAAATATCCCTTTTCTGTTTCCTTGCACATAGCGAAGACATATCTTAAGCTGGATTTACACTATCGTTGTTCGGTGTACGTTGTTCGTTCTTTATCAAAAACAACGAACAACGAAGAAGCATTTACATTATTCAATTTTTTTTATCCAGTTCGTTCCTAAATACAAAATAGATAACAACACAATGTCGGCAGTGGCAGCATTTTTGGTAGGTAAACAAGCAAAATTAGCTGAAATACTTGCACATTGGTACATTATTCCTTGAACGCCACTGCAAAACAATGTTCTATTAACCATTAATCGCATTTACACTCTCGTTGTTCGTTGTTCGTTGTTCGTGCAACAACACCGAAAAACGAACGCTGAAAATTCAAAGCCACTTTGAACTTGTTCGTTCTTCATTCGTTGTTCGGTTTTATCATTTACACTATCGTTGTTCCGAGTACGTTCAACAACGAACAACGTACACCGACCAAAAGAACGGAAGTGTTATCTATTGTTTCAATTTTTTTAAATAATAACAAAGAGACCAAAACTTAGGAATAAATCGCTTCTTTATTTTAAAATATTAAATTTTTAACACCTGGCATCTTATCACTAAATAGTTCAATCTTTAACTGTTGTTTTGTGATAATAGTGGGGAGCGAGTTCTGTTAGCCATTCACTTTTTATTGTAGTTAAGTCTTTCATAAACAGCTTTGTAGTCTGCATAAGTTCACAGTAAACCACATACTGTGGTGGTCTCACGGTATATAGTGCAGAAAGAGGATGCACGGTTAGTTCGGTATTACCACGTATTGTTCTATAAACTCCTGAATGATGCAAATAAGCGGCATTAGGGAAAAAACCCGCTGTTATGCACTTGCATATAAGTTCTACATTTCCATTGCACGAAAACATCGGAATATCAAGTTTAGATTGAATTAAATTTAACAATTGAGTGCGTAGTTCGTGAGCTCTTTTAAGACTACGGTAAAGAAGATAGTATCGACCACAGAATTCTTTTGTTCTACCGTTTTCAACGAAGCCCGTATAGACGTTTAGTAGTGTTATGAGATCACCTTCAGCGGCTTCAAAGTTTCTTTTGGCAACCTTTTGTTTAATCTGACCTTGTCCAGTCGCTGGCTTCGAAAATACTGATTGTACTTGAAGCATAGCGATAATTGTTAAAATTTCTTCACTACATCCCAACTGTCCTGCAACGTAAAGCATTTTACCCATCATAGCCGTGAAGGGCATTTCCGCGAGTAGATATCCAATGGGTTTAGTTAAGTCACCGTTTTCATCGAGGGCATCTGCATAAAAAAAATGTTTTATCAATATGATAACAAAATGAATACCTAATTATTATAATCATATTATCAGGCTTATTTTGAGATTCAATAGAATAGATGAATTCATTCGAATGAGTTTTGTGTCATTTGAATGAAAAATATTCATTGTCGAATGATTGCATAAAATGAACATCAATGAACATTTAATTTGACATATTCTGACACTTCTGTTTGATTAGTATGACCAATCAGATTTTTTGGAAGACTCTTCTGTTTGTAAAAAAGTTCTTCGGAAAAATAATCCTGATTATAAAAAAATATAAAGCAAAGTAAAGTTATGTTAAGGACTAGAAAAGTTGAGTATACAAAAAACAAATAAAAACCTCAAATTTTTCAATTTATGAGCATTTAGCAAACAAGGGTTTTTTGTATAATAAAGTTCTATATTTGCTTTTAAACTTTTATGTCACTTTTATTTTATTTAACAAAAAAACAAAAAAATATAGGGCACTTCAAAATCTCTATTTACTTTATACACATCTGGTCACAATTCTGAATTATCAAGAAAAATTATTAATTTGTTTATTATTATTATTAATTTGTTTTCTTTTTTATTTGTGGATATATACAGTTTTTCGAAGTTGCGTGCGTCTTTAGAAGGAAGTTAGTAACCAAACATGTTCTCGGAAAAACTTCCAAAAGCGATCCGTCAACCCGCTTTATTAAAAATCAATCGCGGGATTGTGTTCCCTAAATTTGATCCCTGTTAGTTTATTTCGAATACAAATGCAACCCTTATTAAAAACGACAACAATGGCGCCCCACGTTGGGCGCCAATTTATTACATTTATTCCCCGTGCAATCTACAACAACAAATTTATATTAATTTTAGGTTGAGGTTCAGCGGCTTCAAAGTTTAAAATTTAAAAGTGGGGAAAAAGAGCAAATCTCAACAAGAAAGATCTGGGGTGTAATCGGCTAAGGTGATTTGTGATAAGTGATAGTCAAAATCTACACTTTCTGTCTGCGTAAGGTGATCATCAGAGTGATAGCTAAAAACCAATCACCAAAATATTGTGATAGTCACCTTCTCCTGAAATTGACGTTTCATTTTCATTTTTGTGTCAATGTGACTAGAGTTACCTAGCGCATACAAAACATTATAAAATTTTCAACTTTTTTTCAATTTTATTCACCAAATCATCAAAAACAATATTTCTTTTTCCATATGAGTATACAACAATCGAAAATAAATGGTTAAATTTAGAATTATTGCATTTATTCACTAAAAAAATAATAATTTCAATTAATTTACTTGAAAATATGCCTACGGCAACAATGTTTTTCACATATGTCACTGACAAATTGAACAAAGCTGAATTGAGTTGAATAGGGCTTTTTAGGTAACAACGATATATTCTTTCTCGTTCTCACAGAATTGTCAAAAACAGCAGTATGGTGAACAGCTGATTTTTTTTTTATCATTGTTGAAAAATTGATTGAAAACAAAAGCGGGAATTTTAAAGATTTGTGCGCGAAAATTGTGAAAATTGTTGGTTTTGCTAATTAAAATAAATTTTTAAGCCACGGAAATCACAAATTTCACACAAAAAAGAATACCGTATTTAAAAATTATTTCCAAATTGTTTTCTCCAAGATCTTGAGTTTGACAGTTTGAAAAAAGCGCGATACATATTTCAATCTGTCTTCTCCATAGTGTGAGCTTTGACAAGATGGTAAAACTCCCTATAGGGAGTTTTTTTCCCTATAGGGAGTTTTACCATCTTGTCAAAGCTCACACTATGGAGAAGACAGATTGAAATATGTATCGCGCTTTTTTCAAACTGTCAAACTCAAGATCTTGGAGAAAACAATTTGGAAATAATTTTTAAATACGGTATTCTTTTTTGTGTGAAATTTGTGATTTCCGTGGCTTAAAAATTTATTTTAATTAGCAAAACCAACAATTTTCACAATTTTCACGCACAAATCTTTAAAATTCCCGCTTTTGTTTTCAATCAATTTTTCAACAATGATAAAAAAAAAATCAGCTGTTCACCATACTGCTGTTTTTGACAATTCTGTGAGAACGAGAAAGAGATATATAGTTGTTACCTAAAAAGCCCTATTGGTGGATGTGATCACCTTACGCAGAAGGAAAAATCATTTTTATCACAAGTGATGTGACAATCATCTATCATATTACGCGATTCCACCCCTGATCTCGCAAATTTGGGAGATTCGATCTAGCCGCTGACACATGAAACCATTTTAATGGCGGATTTTTGCTTGTGCGTTCTTTTGTATCCTAAAACTATTTGATAGCTTTGTGTTGTTCACCGTGTTGGACAGTATAGGTATATTATTGCGCTCAAGAAAATACAAATTCATAATATTTTCATAAATTTAACAATTTTTTTTACGAATTTGTACATGTTGAAGAAAACAAACAATGATAATGAATAATTATGTTTGTAATTGAATGGAAGTGTAAAATATAAATGACGGCTTATTATTTTTTGAAGCATACAAAAATAGGTATTCTAGTGATTCTTTGATGATCGTTTGGAACGCAGGCATATTATTCACTCAGCCTATAAAAGATTAATCTGTCTAATACCATGTTTCCACCAAGCACTTACGGTCCCAACGCTTCCTTTATTCAATCATTTGAAAGTATACAATCGACTCATGAAGGAAGTTACGTTAAGGAAATCCGCAAAATCAATCATGCTTTTTCTGTTATCAGAGGTATTGTAGTGAACGGTATTTAGTTTTCATTTATCAAAAGATTTGCTCTTTTTGCGTTTTTGATGTTTCATTTAAATGAAAAAAGGCGAAAAAGATCAAGCCCACAAAACAACTTTTGAACTTTTCACTTTGCAAATTGGGGAAAATTTTGAAAAGTGCAAAGTAAAAAGTTGAAATTTTTTGTGGTATAGGTACTAAATCTCAACAAGAAAGATGCAATCACGCAAATTTGGGAGATTGCACTCACACGTTCATGTTCATGAAAACCATTATTGTTGGTGTATGTAATGTTATAAGCTATCTGGGTTAGTTTTTCCAAACCTATTAATTTATTTATATATGCGGACAACAAAAAAAGCTATCCAAGTGATTTTATGATGCTCATTTAGAAGCATAGAAATATGTTTCATTTAGAGGAGCACTTCTTGATTTTGAGGGCAAATCTTTGAAATTTATATGAAAAACGCTATATGACTCCTTTACAAAAATAGTCGAATTTCCAAAGCCTACAACAATTACAGGTGCACTCAACTTGTTGAAAGTAAGCATGTCACACGCTGCATCAGACCAGACACCACTCTTTAAAAGGCTCTTTTGCTCAAAGAAGCAGATTTATTGCCCAACATCTTCTTAAGTAGCTTTTATTAGCTGTCGAGAAAAGATTTGCCTGCGTCTCATTTTTTGGGTTAAAAAACTTCGCTGGCGTACGAAAAACACATCAAAGTTTTATTACATTCGAAAGAATGGTTCAGGAATGCGTTGCGGACAAACATACAATGAAGCATTCATTTGTATGGACTGTAGGGGAGCTACAAATGAAAATAAATAAGATCATAACGCAATTTATTTAAGACAAAAAATACTCTTTGAGGCTTTGTCATTGTCATTTTCTAGCAAGAGACACCCTCATTTTTGGAGCGAGAGTACGAAACAGTACCCGCTATAATACGGGACCAACCCTTTTAAATATGACGTTGGCGCCGTAAATCCATCCACTATTACAAGTGGAATGTATTAATGTAGTAATGTAACGAAATTTGTCGGTCGCCCTTCGGGTTTTCTCGGTAGACTTCACTATCGTTTGGGTTTTTCTTGCAGTTGACGAGATTCAAGATCACGATAGGTACACACAACACACAAACACAAGGTACAAGCGCAAAAACAAATACAAAAGCATAGACATTAAAAGAGAATGAAAAGTGTTTCGCGCAGAGATGGCAAAAACTATTCTTTTTGAAAAACTATATTTGTTACTTCTGATACCAAACTGAAGTAGTTAGATAGTTAAATGTAGTTGACGTAATGAAATAAAGTATACACAGCGCTAACTGTCTATATGTAGATTAGATTTTAAGTTATACTATCAACTTAAATAGCAAACAAAACTAAAAATCAGCGCATGCGCAATGCTTTTTTATTGTGAGATCAATCCGATCCACTACAATATACGATAAAACAACATAGAATCTCTCAAATTTAGTTTTCGGGTGAAAAATATTCAAATTGACACCAGCGCACTTAACATTTTAATAGTTGGCGCTAAGTGTACTATATCTTTTTACGTAAACTACATTAACTACCACAATTACGTAACAAATAAAAAAAATATCATTGAATTTTTGAACAACAACAACAATAACAAAAAAATATGTTTTCACAAAAAGTACCATTTTTGCTATTTTGACAACGCGAATTTAATCGCGTAGATCTAGACTACCTCACGTAAATTATTCTGCCACCTCTGGTTGCTTGGTTATGGTTGCTTGATTTTCTTCTTCTAGTTCTCGAAAAAAAACTTCTTTCGGTGTTTTTCTTTTTTACCTCTGAGCAGAGCACGGAGTAGAGCCTGAGATTGTCGAGGAAGCTCTGAGCAGAGTACGCTCTCTGTTTATGTCAAAAAATTACAAAAGTATTTCATTCCATTTCATTGTTTTTATTATTTTTTCTTCAAAATTATTGATCTATATGCTTAATTTTATAATATAGTCATCCCATAAGACATAAAACAATAGTCAAAGACGATAGTGACGTCACTATCAACTAAGAAATCGACAAAATCGCGATTCGATTATCTTGAGTAAGCATACCTTCTATTTCTGTTTATAGTGACCGTGAGTGCACTGCTCCGAGCTTAAAAAGAAACGCCTTTTAAGGAGAACTGCGGTGAGCCAGCAGCAAGCCCGAGGCCCCAAGCACATCATTGCATTATTGAATTTTAATTGCAATGAAGGATGTTGATTATGCCTTCCGACTGACAAAATTCGATCAAAACAAAATTTAATACCAATAAAGTAATAATTCTTTTATAATTTCGAGGGAAAAGAATTTTACAAAAAAATAATAATAATGTTTTAATTCTGTCGAGGGACCCATGCATGACCCACATCTTTTTTTAAATCGGATAGCCTTTTTTGCTTTTATTCCATTCTATAAATAGCTTTTCAAACTTAAAAACGAATTTTTACAACTGCGCACATCCTATACATATATACGAAGCAATTTGTTCGCTTTATTAAGTAGAGGGTATTTAGACGTGTCTAAATCCAATCTATCTATCTCATTTCCAATGTTATTAAAGAAAATAGGCTTTTACGAGCTTAGTAAAAATATATTTATAAAAGCAGACAATTATACTTACCAAGAGCATAAAGGGTTTCTAGTGCTGCTAGTAAATTCTTTGCTGGTGGTGGTGAGGGAAAGTGAAACCTTAGTACATTATCAATACCGAGGGCTTTTAAATGTAAAACAGTTGAAGTCAGGTCAGTTCGACGCATTTCGGGTGGTGTTTGATCAGGCAAGTTCTCGAAGTCTTCCTCAGTGTACAGCCGATATACTTTTCCAGCACGAATGCGACCCGCACGACCAGCTCTTTGCTGAGCAGCGGCTTTGCTCACCGGTACCACGACCAAACTATCTGTATAGCTCTCCGGATTAAACCATTTCAATTTGACAAAGCCGCAGTCGATCACTAAACATTATTACAATTTGGTCGGTAAAATATTAACAAAACAAATTCTTATCTTACCGTAGACTATTCCCGGAATCGTTATAGAAGTTTCGGCAATATTTGTCGCAACGACAACCTTTCGAGTAAGTTTAGGTGGAGTAAAAAATACTTTTAACTGATCATTGTTTGGAAGTGTTCCATACATTGGTAGAATTTGAATGTTGTCAAGATTTTCAGCAATCCTAAACTCGTGCAGCAAATCGATAGCCTGAAGAACTTCTTCTTGGCCGGTAAGGAATGCCAGAATATCTCCGGGAGGTTCTTTTTTGTGAATTTTCCAAATTGTGTTAACCGTTTCTTTTACATAATCCGGACAAGGTTCTCGTAAATAAAAAGTTTTTACTGGGTACATGCGCCCCTCTACTGAAAGCATTACACTAGTATCTTTATCTGATTTCTTTGACTTGGTATTAAAAAAGTCTTTGAAGAACTCAGCATCAATAGTTGCAGATGATATAATTATTTTCAGAGAACTCCGCTTTTTGATAATTTTTTTGAGTAAACCTAAAGCTGTGTCGGTGAGTGTGTTACGCTCATGTGCCTCATCAATTATAACTACTCCATATTGCGTTAGCAGAGGGTCTGCAAGCATTTCACGTAATAGGACTCCTTCAGTCATATACTGTAAATGAAGGAAAATTTATAGGTGCTCAAAATAAATTGTTTGATTTATCTTTTATCACCTTGATCGCAGTTGATTTTGATTGCTTGTCTATAAATCGAACAGCTAATCCCACCGTATCGCCAACTAGCTCTCCACGTTCTGCGGCCACCCTATCGGCAAGCGTAACCGCTGAAACCCTTCGGGGTTCCGTTATTCCAATTAAACCCTTTGTGTGCCATCCTAATTCAAAGAGGTACTGAAATATTTAAGGATTACAAACAAAATTGATCATATAAATAAATAAAAGTATCTGTTAACAAATAAACTGATTTTTGACGAAAACAGCTCAAACGATTTTCATTGAATTTCATATGAGGGATGCTGCTTGATTTTATTTATATATATTGATCAGGATTCAGGAGTTACTGATAATTAATTTTATAAATTAAACAATGGGAAAGCTTCAATGCCTATTTTAATTTTATTATTTTCGTTCCGAAGCGAAAAATTGGTTCTTGCTTTTCTTGTTATTAATTTACACTTGCATGGAGAAATTCGCCCCATTTGAAATACACTCAAATATATATGAACTTTTGAGAGATACAACGATATAAGGGTTTGTAGATAGAATGGAAAGAGTCTCTTAAGACTATTTTTGCCTGTTAAACGAATATAAATATGATACTATAATCATCGTGTAATAGAACACTGACGCAGTATGTATGTTACATAGTTGACACTATTTTTTCAAAATAATTTTCCCTGACTTTTCCCTGACCTATTTTTTTTCTTTTCCCTGACCAAGTTAAAAAAGTAATTGCTTTCAATTGTTGAAGACTAGAACCACATTGCGAGAAAATTCAGAAACATCAATTATTTGTGCAGTGATTCGGCATCAATTTATTTTGTGATGCTTACTCAGTTGAGTTGTTGCCGATGCGATGCTGATCGGTTATTTGTTTGGGTTGAAAAACACTCTGATCGCGATTAAAAGCACTGAATATAAATTATTAGTAGAAACAAATTCAAAAATCCACATTGTTGTTGTGACCCGCAGTCCCAACCAACCTCAATCCCATACAAAACCTCTTTTTGTATACATTCCATATAATCCATACGCGCATGAAACCACCCAGAAACCAGAAACACCTTGACCATGAATAATAATCCATAATCGTCATAATTATGTAAACGAAACAAATACTAATTATAGAACATTGGTTTGCCTACACAACGTAAACAAAACAATGCGCTTCTTCAAAGTGCATTGTGTAATGTGACACCTTCCAACTGCAAACTGCGATCGATTATGACACACACCGAAGTACTTGAGTGGGTCACCATACGATCAACAGAATTAATGCATTGAAGACACATTGTTTATGTTGCTATGACAAGTGGAATTTGGTATATTGTGAATATTATGAAATATAGATCATGATGTGTGGCCTGGTTATGGTAAACAAAACGCATTGTTAAGTGACATAGTTCTTACTATGTCAAATGACATATGGATTGTAGGGCATGGTGTTAAGAGGGAGGATATATTCTTAAATGTATAAAAGAGGAACCAAATGCGACGAAGGCGGAGTTGATCTAACAGAGTGTAGAGTAAAGGTTGCAGCCATAAGCATCGAGACAGCGGGCCTTTTACTCTAATAAAAAATATCAGTTAAACCAAAACACTTTGTTTTATTTCAAAGACAACTCTCCGTCGTCTGCTCTTCCATATTGAAGCACGGCAGAAACGAAACATTGGTGGCAGCGGTGGGATTACCTTTAAAATAATTACCTTTAAAAAGTGATCTCCTACCAAGACAGAAGACCGATCTTCTGAGGCGTGCTGGGGCTACACACCAGCAAAAAGTTAAAGTAAAAAGTGAAAAAAAAAAATAATAATACAGAAAAAAAAAAAGAAGTGAAAGTAAAAGAAAAAAAATAATAAATAATTTTTCCTGTGAAGTGTTAGAAGTCCTACAAGAGTAAGACCTTGCTAGCTGTAGAGCTTAAGCATTTGGCAGACAGTAGGCAGTGAAATTAAAAGACCAGGTGGACAATACCAACTCTAGAGCGTGAAGCTTGCCTGGCATCACCAAAATCAGCAACAACAATTGGAGCAACACTATCAACAACAATATCAACAACAATATCAACAACAATATCAACAACAATATCAACAACAATATTAACAACAATATCAACAACAATGTCAACAACAAAACTAACAGAAGTAAGCTTTATTTAAACTTATATATATATAAAACAAAAAAAAAAAAAAAAAAAAAAAAAAAAAAAAAAAAAAATTTTTTTTTATTTTTTCTTATATACATATACAATACATACACAAAATTTTTATACAAATATCAATATATATAATATCACTTGGACAATTTAAAAAAAAATTTATTTTTGCTCTTACCATTCCCTTGCTTTTTGAGTAGGAACGCCTACATTCGATTGTTTTTTATTTTTTTTATTCTGTTTAATTATTTGCCAAAATTACTACGCGTAATCAATCTCAAAAGGTTTCGTTATTTAAGGAATTACCTTTTCATTCGCATATAGAAGTAAAAATGACTACCACAGAGTATAAAATCAGTTTAAACGATATAATCGCGATAGTACCGGTATTTAACGGGAAACCGGGAGATTTACCCAAGTTTTTAGCATGCGGAGACATTTTGTTCAAATCCGTTAAAACGGAAGCTGAGCATAAAATGTTCTTGAGTATAGTCAAGACTAGGCTCGAAGGTCCCGCTTTTGAACTTATCCAATTTAAAACTATAGAAAAGTGGGACGATTTACAGTCAACTCTTAAGAAGGAATATACGGTAGTTAAGTCAAGATCTTCTGCACAGAACGAGCTTCTGGCTGCTCGCCAACGAATGAAAGAATCCATAAAAGAGTTTGGCGACCGCATAAGCCAACTCCTAAATTCATTGAACTCCGCAACTTATTCCAGCTCCACGGAAGAGGCCGTTAGGAATTTTCTTTTTAAAGAAAATGACAAACTGGCTATCCAAACTTTCGAGGATGGCATAAGAAACCAAAACTTAAGGTTTATGGTTCAAGCGCATGGCGAAACAGATTTGAAAAAATCCATTGCTTATGCAGAAGAGCACTCTAATCGTTTAGAGCGAGTAGGACCTTGTACCAGTTCCAACCACACTCATCAATATTCAAATTATACACCTTCGACACGCCCCACTTGCCAATTCTGTAAAAAGATTGGTCACTCTAGTGAAAATTGTTTCACTAATCCAAATAGGAAAAACAGTTCACCAAACCCTATCCACATAAAGAAAGAGGTGCAGCGTCTCACCTGTGGTTATTGTAAAAAACCCAACCATCGAGAAGTTGACTGCAGACTTAAACGGTCAGAGGCTAACTCAAATCCACAAAACCCATTTAGGGATAACTCCCACAATAGATCTAATCAAAATTCAACGAATGTCCGGCAATACAATGTTAGGCCAGGACATACGAATTGGAGTTCTGGTGAAGATTTTTACCCCCAAAATTCGGGAAACGCATATGTTCGGGAGGAAGAGATGGGTCATCCATCCCGGATAAATCAGAATGCCGACCCGCAACAATAAAAACAAAAAGCATAACCGTTACGCTTTGCCCAGAATTCAACGAACCTGTCATACGAATTCAGTTTCAGCCCTCTGACAAGAAATATTCCACATTCCTAGTCGACACAGGAGCTGAAATCAGTTTGTTTAAATACAAACCAAAGGCAAACGCGAACCTGAACAATACCTGCTCTCTACCTCTATCAACAATTTCAGGTGATTCAATCTTCACCCTTGGAGAGATAACGGGTAAAATAATAATTAACGAGATAGAAAATCTCTCACTTAAACACCCTTTCCATGTCCTAACGGAAAGAATCAACTTATCTTACGATGGTATATTAGGAAATGATTTCCTTAAGAAATATAAATGTAAGGTGAATTACAAACAAAGAGTTCTACAAATCAACGAGATGAGTTTAAGTGTCGACTCTGTAGCCAAAAAAGGTATCCAAAAAGCTACCCCTCTCGAGGTGGTGTCTACGGGCTATGATTTGGTTTCAAAAGGGGATGTAAAGGCAGAGGAGAACAATTTTGTTTCGCACTCCAAAGCTTCCATCAACCTAGATTCCAATAAGCAAAAATTGGATGCTGATTTAAGCAGCAGAGAAGCATCACCATCTCCAATAAGAGAAGAAAATTTAAGTAAGACTTTAGCAAACGACAGCCAAAAGAGCAAGGAAACTAAAGCAGCTAAGAATAAAAATAAGACTTTAGAAAACGACAGCCAAAAGAGCAAGGAAACTAAAGCAATTATTCATAAAGAAGTAGCAATCCATAAGACTACATCAAAAAATTATTCCAATTTCTATATAACTCTTAAACCTAGAAGTCATCAAATGGTTGAAATTCCATTCGACATAGGTAATAACGAAATTAAAGATATCGTTATAGAAAAAAAAAGAAATCTGTCCAGGATTATATGTAGGCGAGTCAATAGTAAGACCTACAAAGAACAAAATCAAGGTTCTTACCATGAATACTCTGGAAACAAAAAAAGTAATAAAAATCAACAACCTAAATCTAAATTATGAAAACCTTGATCAATACGATGAGTCTGATACAAGAGATTTTAATAACAAAATCGAAAAACGATTGGAAAAGTTAGAATCCATGTTGGTATTAGACCATTGCAATAAAGAGGAAAAAGAATCCATTTTAAAAATTTGTAGGGAATATAACGATCTTTTCTACCTTGAGGGAGATCACCTCACCCATACGGATTCAATGACACACAAGATTGTCACTGACGAATTCAAACCTCCTCTCTATACCAAACCTTATCGACTTCCAGAAAGCCAAAAGGAAGAAATTCATAAACAGGTACAAGAAATGTTGGATGACGACATTGTTCGCCCAAGCTCGAGTCCCTGGAATTCACCCTTGCTACTCGTTCCAAAAAAGGCTGGAAGTGATGGAAGCAAACGTTGGAGAGTGGTTGTAGATTTCAGGAAACTGTCACCCTAACCGTGGGTGATGCTTATCCATTGCCAAATATAAGCGACATCTTCGATCAATTAGGAAGATCAAAATATTTCAGCACTTTAGATTTGGCTAAAGGATTTCATCAAATTCTAATGGACGAGAAAGATCGATGCAAGACCGCATTTAGCACTCCCTTTGGTCATTACGAGTATAATCGAATGCCATTTGGTTTGAAAAATGCTCCTGCTACCTTTCAACGTCTCATGAATAACGTTTTAACTGGGTTGCAAGGTTTTGACTGTTTTGTTTACATGGATGATATAGTACTTTATGGATATGATCTTAAAGATCATAACTCCAAATTAAGAAAAGTGTTTAACCAAATAAGTATGCACAAGCTTAAACTTCAGCCTGAAAAGTGCCATTTTCTGAAGCATGAACTGTTGTATCTAGGACACCTTATTTCTGAAGAGGGACTAAAACCTGATCCAGAAAAAATTAAAGCAGTCAAAACATACCCCACACCTAAAAATGTTAAAGGCATAAAATCATTTCTTGGTTTTGTAGGATACTATAGGAAATTCATCGAAAACTTTTCCACTATAGCAAAACCTCTAACTAAGTTGTTAAAGAAAAACTGTTTTTTTAAATGGGATGCCTTCTGCGATGAAGCCTTTAGAATTCTAAAAAATAAATTGATAAATCCTCCAATTTTAATTTACCCTAACTTTAAGGAGAAATTTATTGTAACCACAGATGCTAGTGATGTCGGGATAGGAGCCATTTTGTCGCAAGGTGAGATCGGACAAGACAAACCGATTTGTTTTGCAAGTAGGACGTTGAATGAGGCAGAAGTCAGATACAATACAACTGAAAAAGAATTACTCGCAATTGTCTATGGCATAACACAATTTCGCCCCTACCTTTACGGTAATCTTTTTATAATATGTACCGACCACAAACCTTTACAATGGTTATTTGCACGAACAGATCCTATGTCCAGACTAGCAAGATGGAAAATTCTATTATCTGAATACGAGTATCTAATTAAACATAAACCGGGTAAAATAAATTTAAACGCAGATGCCTTAAGCAGAAACATAGGTTCACAAGAAAATGGAGAAAATACAATAATGGTTGTAACTCGAGTTCAAAAGCAAAAACTGAACGAAGACAATACTCTAAGTAATACAGTCGCTATTAATGACTCGAGACCCAAATACAACGTTATTGAAAAATTTCAATCCATTTATACAAACAAACATTCAAGCCTAAAAATTATAATTTTACCACTGATTGACTCAACAGATGAGCAAACTTTAATTAAGAAAATAGATAATTTTTCAAAACCCGCCATAGGCAAAATTCAAATTTACGATTCTATAATTGTTATAACATTACCCATACCATTCCGAACGGAAAAAGATGAAGAGACTGCTGAAAAAAGTCTTCAATTGATTAAAAAGCAAGTCAATATGGGAAACAATATTTCTGTGTCATTACCTATCCCAGATAATCAAGTCAAACATATATTCAAAAACATATTGAGTAAAGTTTTCGGGGATATGACATTAGATGTGTATTTACACATCGATGAAAGAATAACGCTAGACGATTCAGAAACTATAGCTAAAATTCTATCCGAGTACCATGATTTTCCTTTCGGAGGACATCAAGGTGTTGGAAGAATGTATAACCGGCTAAAGTCAAAATATTTCTGGCCCATCATGAGAACAGATGTACAAAATCATGTCAACAAATGTACATCATGTCAACGGAATAAAAGTAGGAAAAATCCACCAGTTCCAATGAGAATAACTACTACTAGTGTTAGACCATTTGAAAGAGTCGCCCTAGACATAGTAGGACCTCTCCCCGTGAGCTACAATGGAAACAAATACCTACTTACATTCCAGGATGATTTGACAAAATTCTCAGAAGCGATGCCAATACAAAATGCCGAAGCCGCGACTGTAGCTAGAACATTTGTAGAAATCATAATCTGTCGCCACGGAATTCCCCATTCTATCTTAACAGATCAAGGAACAAATTTCCTGAGTGATCTTTTCAAAGAAATGTGTAGTGTCATGAAAATAAAAAAATTGAATACAACGCCTTACCATCCTCAAACAAATGGAGCGTTGGAGCGAAGTCACAGGACATTAGCAGAATACTTAAGGCACTATGTAAACAAAGATCCTTTATCATGGGATACTTGGATCCCTTACTCTATGTTTGTATATAATACAACACCACATAGTAGTACTGGATTCTCGCCTTATGAACTCCTGTACGGATTTCCTGCTAACATCCCAAGTGTTTTATCCCAAAAACCTAAGATATCTTATAACTACGACAACTACGTTAATGAACTTAAAGCTAGATTGCAATGCGGTTATGAAACAGCAAACTCTATCCTAATAAAGAAAAAGGAAAAGTCAAAAACCCTTTACGATAGAAATGCAAAATCTAAAACATTTAACGTAGGTGATAAGGTTCTAGTTAAAAATCAAACTAGACAAAATAAGCTTTCGACCCTATGGGATGGACCATATGAAGTCATAAGAATCCATTCGGATGAGAACACGGTAGTCAGGATCGGGAAAAAATCTAAGCTCATGCATAATAACAATTTGCAACATTTCAACGAATAATCTATCTATACAAAAACACTCACATACACACACACACAAAAACAGAAATAAAAATAAACCTAAACATTACTATAGGAAACCATCCATTTTCTTTGGTATTATAGGTCATGGGTCTCCTTATACTCATTTTTCTACCAGTTTTAACCAGCGCAGCTTTAAAGATAAGCCAAATAGGAAATCACCCAGGCATCTACTTTGAAGAAATAGGTAAGGTTGAACTCTATACGACGCAATGGAAACTAGTCGCGTACTACGACTTAACATTGTTTAATGGAGCGCTAACACACGCGGAATTTTATGTTCATGAAATAAATATCCTGTGTAAGCAATTAGAAGGTAAACCAAATTTCGATCTTCTATGTAGTAGTGCAGTCGCAGAAGTATCGCACCTAATGGAAGACATAAAATTAAAGTTTAGCCTTATACAGTCCAAACCTAAACCTAAATCTAGAAGTAAAAGGGCATTGGTAAATGTTGTCGGAACAATCAGCAAAACTTTATTCGGAACACTGGATGAAGATGATGCTAAGTTCTACGACAAACAAATAGAAAAATTAAGGTACAATGAGAATTATCTTTTAGACCTAGTAAAAAACCAAACAATAATAATAGAGACAACAACTAATATGTTTAATAAATCAGAAACCACTATTGAGTCTCAATTTAAAGCGATAAACTCAAAGATAGGAGACGTGAAAAAGGCAGTTGACAGACTCGCCAATCAAACGTCTGACCAATCTACTTTATTAAAAATAGAATCTCTTACCTCACTTCTAACTCTTCTGATTATAAGGTATCAAAATACCATTTCCGACATCTTAGACGTGTTAATAAACGCAAAAAACGGCACACCCCATCCGACAATCATTACACCTGAACAACTTAAAAATGTTTTGTTAAAAATAAAACAAGAACTACCTGGTGACCTGCAGTTACCGTACTTGGGCAATACAAATGATGTTTTACCTCTCTATGTAATAAGCAGCATGAGTGCAACAATTCGAAAAGAAAAAATTATTTACGAATTTAAAATCCCTCTACCTTTCAGAGAACATTTCCAACTATACAAAATCATCCCTTTACCAACACGTTTAAATAACAAACTTGTATTCATACAACCAACTTCCAAATTTGTTATAATTGATTTCAAAAAAGAACATTTCTATAATATAGAAAGTGAAGAAATGAACCATTGTAAAAATTTGGATAACAATTTTTTATGCGAAATGACACATCCATTATTCAACACAAATAACAATAACCCTAAATGTGAAATTCAACTTTTGCAAAGAGTCCAATCTTTTCCGGATTCTTGTGAAATAAAAGAATCTAACATTTCCACTGTTTTCATACAAGTATCACAGCCCAATACATGGTTATTTTCTTCTTTAGGGAAATATATCATAGACGAAATATGCCAAGACAGAATCATAACTCACTCTTTAGAAGGAACATCTATCCTAGAACTTACAGGAGATTGTTTCCTAAAATCGAAAGATCTAACTATACGATCTAAAAACGAGAAATTGACTTATGTTTATAATTCATTTATTCCTGCCTTGAATATTTCCGAAGTAAAGGTTAATTACTTGAAAAACGAAACTATCCCAGAAGTCACATTCATCAAATACTCTAGTCAAGATGAACTAAAACTTCTATCCAAAAACATTCAATTTCAAAAAGCAAAAGAACTAACTCCCTTTTTAACAATAGACAAACATGATATTCATCACTATATAGTCATATATATAGTATTCATAATTCTTTTAATATCGCTTTGTTACAAGCGATACCAAATATATAAACTAAAGCATGCGAAAAATAAGAGCATAGAGAAGGGTAAGATTGTCCAAGTAGATACAAATAGTAATGAAATGCCAATTTTTGTCCTATCACATTGAGTCAATAAAAAAAAAAAAAAAAAAAAAAAAAAATTAAATAAATAAAAACATTGTAAAACTAAGTTAAGATATCAATGAAAAACCAATTTTTATTGTAAGTTACTCATAAGAATCAATAAATTCAAAATATATTAAATTTCAGTGACATATATAAAAAAAAAAAAAAAAAAAAAAATCTATATCATTTAAAAATAATAAATAAATGTACACATGTAGTTACATGTACGAATTCGATGATACAACGATATCCATAATGTATAAAAAAAAAATTTTATAATAATAACATTGAAAAATATCTGTCGTATAAACAAAAAAAAAAAAAAAAAAAAAAATGCAAACTCCATGTTAATTATACCATGAAAAAAAAAAAATAAAACTTAAAAATGTATGAATTGTAATTTTAGTACCTAAGCATAAAATTGTTCACACTATTTAAAAATAAGTATTACACATACAAACATACATAATTATTAATACAAATGTTAATTAATTTTTTTTTACAGCTCTAACCTCTTCGCACTTGGTTCAACTCTACGCGTTTCTTTTTACGAAAATTCCTAACCTTTTTCGTTAGGCCATGAATTTTCTTTTTTCAAGAGGGGGAGGATGTTGTGACCCGCAGTCCCAACCAACCTCAATCCCATACAAAACCTCTTTTTGTATACATTCCATATAATCCATACGCGCATGAAACCACCCAGAAACCAGAAACACCTTGACCATGAATAATAATCCATAATCGTCATAATTATGTAAACGAAACAAATACTAATTATAGAACATTGGTTTGCCTACACAACGTAAACAAAACAATGCGCTTCTTCAAAGTGCATTGTGTAATGTGACACCTTCCAACTGCAAACTGCGATCGATTATGACACACACCGAAGTACTTGAGTGGGTCACCATACGATCAACAGAATTAATGCATTGAAGACACATTGTTTATGTTGCTATGACAAGTGGAATTTGGTATATTGTGAATATTATGAAATATAGATCATGATGTGTGGCCTGGTTATGGTAAACAAAACGCATTGTTAAGTGACATAGTTCTTACTATGTCAAATGACATATGGATTGTAGGGCATGGTGTTAAGAGGGAGGATATATTCTTAAATGTATAAAAGAGGAACCAAATGCGACGAAGGCGGAGTTGATCTAACAGAGTGTAGAGTAAAGGTTGCAGCCATAAGCATCGAGACAGCGGGCCTTTTACTCTAATAAAAAATATCAGTTAAACCAAAACACTTTGTTTTATTTCAAAGACAACTCTCCGTCGTCTGCTCTTCCATATTGAAGCACGGCAGAAACGTAACATTGTTCTCTCTTTTACACTTCAAGATTTCATATGGTGGTTTGACGGATTCGCAAAAAAGACTATGGCACGAGTACGACAACGATAAAGCCGACAATTGGTAACGGATTTTTGTAGAGGGCTCAAATACAAACATTTTATACTATGGGAGGGGGGTTCTATCTCCCCCCGTTTGCGCGGGAGGGGCAATTTAGTGAAAAAAGTACCTGCAATTAAGTATTATATCTTTTTTAAAAGCCAATACTCTGTTTTATTAGCCAGTTTTTAAATCAAGTGAAATCTTAATTTTTAATCAGAAACCGAAAACAAAATGATTTTAAGTCTTCTAGTTTTCGAGAAAATTAAAAATTAAATTAAATTTTATTTGAAGTAAATCAGTCGGAAAGAAAGAAACCAAACCTGTTTGAATGAAACAGTGAGAAAAAAAGTTGTTTTTTGTTTGCATGTTAATTGTTCTTTTTTTTATTATTTTTATTGTTAAACGAATGAAGATATATGTAGCTAATTTTTTTTTATTTTGTAAGAAATTTTCAAGGCTATAAAAATGATGAATTTAAAAAAAATTAAAGAGTGTCTTTAGTTAAGGTGATTAACTTTTGGTCAAAAGTCAGTTTCTGATGTATGTTGAGGGCAATTTAAGTTAAACAGTGGGGGAAAAAACAATCTAGTTTTAGTGAAACAGTAGAGACAAAATTTTATTGTCCCTGCAATTCAAAATATTAAGTATTATTTTGAGCCTCAATATAACCTCTCCTTCGACTCCAGTTATTCAAGCGGTTGCCTCTGGTTCTTCAAAGAATCTCCTCGAAGTGTTAGCATCATTAGTATTCCCAAATCCTTGCTTTGCTTTATCGACATCAAGTCCAAGCTCATCGTGAAAACGCCTTTGGATCTCTTGTTTTCTTGTTTTTTTCTTTTTTCGGATACTTCGTATTCCCTTATAACGGCAGATATAAAATCTTTACAATTTGCAACGTTGTTGATAAAAAGTTCGAACAATCTGTTGTATGGTATATCCATTTTAAATAAATTTTGTAATATTACAGCCGACCGCTCGTTATGACTACCAATCTACCTGCATATATAAATAATCTACCTGTAATTATATATAAATAAAAATGTTCCAATCCGGTTAAAATCATTTATAAATTAAACTACTTGAGGATAATCATACCTTCATAAATTCCTAATTAAGTTTTATTACGGGTAACAAAAACATAAAAACATAACTTCCTATACACTTAAAAAAAAACGAATAAAAAATTGACTGACTTCTTCAATTAAAATCTCTTTAACTCAGCAATGGTGTTTCAAAAAACATTAAATTAAAAAGTGAGGTATCTTTGGGGTGGCATGCTGCCCCCCTGCAACCCCCCTGCCAGGGCCTGTGATGGGATTTGGGGTGGGTGCGAGTTTGGGTATATGCAGTTTCTTTTAGATTAAACATTTTTTTTTTTTAATGTTTTGAAAAATTACACTAAACATTTATTATATGTTTTTTTTCCCAAATTTTGAGTTTGAAAGTAGTTTTTTTCAAAAACTATGGATATCTCAATTTTGAACTAACTCACTTTTGAACTAGCTCAACCACTTGATCTATGTTACAAGCTCTTAAATTGAGCTAGCTCAAAAAAAGAGCTGAGCTCTTTTTGAGCTTGTTGCAACCCTGAAATTTTGTCTGTTTTGCTTTTCTGATCGCTATAACTTGATTTTAACTCACTTTATGTAATCAGTCCCGCTCACTTAAGGTATGTCAAATCGGCGCCTAAGTCAGTAGTTTTTGATTTGTTCGTGCCCGAAAATGCAAAGAAAATTAATTTAACTGAGTTGTTGTTTTTTTTTTAACTAATATCCTTCCTTGCGAAAAGAAAAAGACGGTACGAAAACGTGCTAAAAGTATATATGTATATGTTAAGGTACCAACTAAAAGTGCTAAAAGTCGGGATTTTTGTTTTTGTACTATTCGGGATTTTTCACAGTCGGGATTTTGTCAGTCGAGATTATTAAATTTTTGTCACTAGCAGTCGGGATTTTGTAACTATCCCGATATTTAGGTAATTTTCTGTTTTCTAAAAGTCCAAATAAATGGTTTACTAACCTGAGGTAATCCAATTTGAACAAAGAATTATTATAACACAGTCCCAATTCCTTTCCTAACACTTTTTTTCTAATTAAACGACACTTTATCACTAAAATAAAAACTTGTTCACTTTAATTTCATCAAAACATCGATTTCCACTTTAGTTTTCACCAAAAACTTCGATAAATATTTTTCTGTACAATGTACATATTGTGTTCCATGTTAAAGAACACTAATTCAGTACGTACAATGTACATCCTAACCACCAATTGTAAAAAAAAGCTTTAAGTTTTCCTTTCGCGAGGATATTTTCTTATTTCGATTCTTAAAATTTTAAAAAAATAAAAATAAAATTTCTTATATCCGGTTTGGATTTCCAATAAGCTTAATTTTAACAACTTATTGTGGTTAGAGAAGTACGCTCGACTCAATTGTGCATTTTCGCTGCTAAGCCCTAGCTAACAAGATCAAGTTTGTACGACCCAGTCGAGCGTTTTATTTATATGGGTACTTTTATGCGTACGAACAAAATAAATTTCCGTTCCAAAGCTTTAGTTGCCTAAATATTTAGTCCATAATGTCCCCAACGAGCCCAACTTGAATGTTTTCCGCTGGAAAACATAATTTTAGGGATTTTATATTGTTTTGTCGTGCATCCGATTGTTTTCACATTAAAATTTTTTTTGATTTGAAATCGATTAACCCGTTCATGATATAGCTCATGAAAAAAATAACCGTTCTATTAACAAAAGAAAAAAGATTTAACAAAAGAAAATCAGACAAAAACCATCAGTATTTTTTTTTTTCAAGAAAATCGTTGGAGCCGGTTTCGAGAAAATTAAGCTTTTCCAAAACCGTTATATGGCAGGTACCGTTATTTTTTGAGATAAAAAAAAAATTTCAATTTCTCCTTTAAGGAATGGTCTATAAACCCTACATACCAAATTTGAAGTAAATCGGAACTGCGGTTGTAGGTGCTGATACATACAGACTGACATAAAGACAGACAGACAGAATTTGCAGACCCACTTTTTTCGTCTTCGCTACGATCGTAATGTCATGTTTTATTGTTATCTCCAAAAATGTTTTTTTGCACGAATGCATAACTTGCCTTATAGTACCTATAATCGCAAGTAAAAACATTTTGAAAGTTAACGCTGTACTGTGTACTACATTCGTAAACTTCATTTAACTACCTAATATGTTTTTTATTCTTATGTTGAGAATGGACTCCGAATTATTTCTAAATGAAAATAAAATATTATAGAATGATTTAGAACTGATTTTAATGTATATTTTATAAAACTAAATAAATAATTAGTAAATTCAGTTTCTAATGTTGACAACTTCAATTTAAATAACAAAAGTTTTATTCAACGAGAAATCCTGCAGTTCAGAACAAGAGCATGCCAAAACAAAAACATATTTTTTGCACTTTTACAAATCTGCTCTTCTAACTGTTCTGATCTAAAAGTAAATCGAAAATCCTTCTCAAAACGGTTGTGAACTGCTCTGGAAATGATTATGAAACAGCTTTCAGAACATTTCAGAACATAAAAGTTCTTATTTTACCTTTAAAACATGTACTATTCTTTTCGTGGTACAATTCGAAGCAGTCGTATTGAACACAGATAAAGTATTTTCTTTTGACAGCCCACTTTCTTACTCTCATTCTTAACAGTTCATTGAATGCTGAATGTTTTCTTCTAATAGTTTCGACAGGTTTTATATAAAACCAGTGTTTTTATAAAACTTGTGTTTAGCAAAAATCTAGGGTAAAACTTGTATATAACTACCGCAGTTTGCTATCAGAAGTAACAAAATGTAGGTTTTTAAGAAAAGTAGCATTTTTGCCATCTCTGTGTAAAAATTTTTCCCTTTTAAGGTTTCGGGTTGTACATTTCATATTTCTACACATTTTATGAGCTTTGACAACAGAAATATTCAAATGCTTAGTAAAATACACAAAGTTAATGAAGTGAAAAAGTTATAATTTAAATATATCTTCGCTGCAATTTTCAATTGATTTGTATGCTAATATTTCCAAATATGCAAAAAGTGGGTTAAAACAACAGTGACACACAACTTCAGAATAAATCAACTTCTTTCAAATATATATTTTTTTTATATTTGTTTGTATCTTTTTTTGTTGATGCTTATTTAAACCATGTAGATTACGAAATTAATTAGTTAAAACCTTTTAGTAAAAAAAAAATCACATTTGGCTTCGGAGAGAAAAACGAAGTTTGTATGATTTGGCTTCACTACACCGTTATTATTTAAATATGTAAATTAATTACGAAACGCGAATGTGGCTTTTAAGGATACATTTTTAGACATAGGCCCTATGTCAACTTGAGCAACGCAACGGAACTCTTTATGAATTTTCTTGTAAGTTGCGGTTGCATCGCTCAAGTGGACGAAGGGCCTACGTTCTTATTTAAGTATTCAGCGATGAAAATGTAGCTAAGGCTTAAAATAATTAATACTTCTTTTACTAAAAACAGTTTTTGATTTTTTATTGTTAATTTATTTAAAAACAGATTTTATGTGTAAATACTATATATATTTTCTTGTTTGAATTTTTCATTTAAAAATATTTGTTTTCTCATTATAATGGACTGATTGTATACAGAATATTTTTTTTTTTTTTGTTTCTGTTGATGGTTATCGCCACATTAAATATCATTCGAATTTCGTTTATATTCGAAAATTAAAATTACATATATTATAATTGTATTTATCTTTAGGAACAATATATTTTAAATATTGATGAAAACAAAATAGTTATATATGAATTTAATACAATACAAAATTCACAAAATATTTCAAATACAAGACTTTTTTTTAACATTGAAATAAAAGTTTGAATATTATTATAATTTGGTGTTATATAAACTTAATATTAAATGCAGTGATAAGCTTTATACTTTTTTATTCGATAATACATATTTACAATATAATAATTTTTGTTTGGTAAAAGACGACATTTAGAATTTAAGGCAATATTTTTTTACGGAATCAAAGAAAAATTTATACTTTATAAAAGAACACATAAATTTATTAAATTTTCCTGCTGAAACATGATTTCAAAAACAATTTAGTGTGAACTTAGAAATCGAATACGCTTTACAAAATAGTTGATTAAAATATTGAACATATTGTAGGATTTAGGAGGTGATGTATTCCATCAAACTGCAATACAATGATCAGAAATATATATTTGTATGTACATAATACATTTACAGCCGATTCGTAGTCATTTCTTGATCCAGTAAACTTTGAAACAATTTTTGTTAAATTGAACATACGTTATTAAAAATTGTTTCAAAGTAATTATTTGTCAAAACGCAAATCAAACCAAGTGAATCTAATAAAGTTATATTCATCTTACCGAAATGTATTGAAGTATGTGGGCTTTAGGTCATTAAAAGATGTTTTATTTTATAAATTAATAGTTTCGAACGTTACGTTGATCATCAGGCGAAAATTAACATCACTTTAAAATTGAGCATAATTATTTTGTAAATAAAACCAAACCAAACGTCTCAGCACGGTCACATCAATGTGCAGAGACCTCTATGTTTGAAATTTTAAATATTAAATTTAAAAAAATAGTAATATTATAACAGCTGTATTTTATTATCCTCTCAGATCCGATCCGGATTGGATTTGCGTCGCAAATTACACGCAAACAACAACAACACAAGATACAGCTTTGTTGCTAGATCTTGCGAAATTCCAATCCGTTTCGGATCAGAGGGTATAATAAAATACGGCTAATGTCATTTTGGTTTGGTTTTATTAACAAAATAACTATGTTCAATTTAAAGCTTCTTTTGTTTTTGGTGCTAATTAATATTTTTTATTAATTTGATATTAATTTTTTGCCTGATGATGACCGTAAACACGGAATATAACATGTGAACGATGAAAGAAGAACGCGAAAAAATTCATAGCGACAAAGAAATTATTGTTTGTTCTTGTGAAAAAATAGTCAGTATGATTGACAATAATTTTTCATTTACTATATTTAATACAAGTATGTACATATTGGTATGATCGTTCCTTGAAAGATCAATGGTCGACAACAGGAATAGGAACTACAATCTTAGAAAAAAAGAGCATAGCCAATTGTACATATGTACATTTTAGTTTAACACTTCATTCCCAAGTTATCCAAAATCAATACAAAAAATAGTTTCTTGAAAATAAATTAATTGGAACTATATCTTATGGCAACAAGGATATAAAATTAAAAGGTGTGTGATGTTAAAAAAAATTGTAAAAAAGGTTTTAAAAAGTAGTACACTTCTTGCACACAGAAATTCATGTAGCAATAATTTGTAAATTATGGCAAATTTTCAGCATAGATATTAGATGTTTGAAAATGGACGAACGTGAGACAAATGATTTTACTAGTAATTGATTCTGATTGATTGAAAATATTTGGATGAACCAAAAAAATGTCAGTAGGCAAGAACTGTTTGAAAATTTTCCCCACGTGTATAAAGTCAATTCATTCCGTTTTAAATATAATCAATTTAAAAAAGGATTGTACAAACGACCTTCAACAATTTATTGGCTGATGTGTCTAAACGTAATAGGTATATTCTATTCTATTTTAGTTTAATTTTTTTTTTTTTTTTTTCAGAGTAATATAAATCAAAAAACAATGATCAACTCAACAAGAGTCGTTTATAAATAACAAAATATAATATACAATACAACATACATAAATGTTCTGTCTTCCTTAAAAACTATACACAAAAAGCGAAAAACGTTTTTTTTAAATCACAAAGACGTATTGTTACCAGTCAGTGAGTTAAATATAAAGTTATGCGCTTCTAAAACGTGCATTTCGGTAGCGCAAGTAGCAACCAGTAAAATAATATAACCACTATATTGGACCACTTTTAGGAAATCCCACAACTTATCACAAAATATGCTTAGTAGCACGCAGTGCAGCAATGAGTGGACATTTACTACACGCCATAACCATGCCACTGAAAAGAACCAATTTGACTTAAACGTTAAATTTTGTCGTGTGAATTGCACCGGCAACACATCGTTACGCTCTAACATATCTTGATAGATGAAAATGTAACGATTCCAAGCTGTCGAGCTAAGTAGCAACTGCCCAGCAAAACAGAATACTTTCCTAGCGATTTTTTTCGTTGTTGTCTTAACTTTGTAGATGACTCCATTATCCGCACTTTTTGATTCACTAAGCGGAAGTATCGCTTGTAGCTGAGAGTATCCACGCCTTGGTGGATTGTTTTTCAAAAAGAAACAAAGTCCTATGAGCAAAGCTATGCATCCCAGACCATCACAAACGCCATCGATGTAGTATCCCGAAGTGCCAACCTCGGACCGTTCGCCACGAATATTTTTCTTTACACGTGCCACATGCCCGTCCAAGTCATCGAGGAATGTTCGAAATTGAAAAAAAACAACTCCCATTCGCCGATAACCCAAACTGTCTGAAGAAACCATCTTCCCAGCTAGGCACGCAACAAAAACGTGGAAAAAAGAAATCATATTCGCTGTAATGAACGACGATCGAGAAAAGCCAACAATGTCATCAAATATTGTCGCAAGTGGAGCAAAAATATAGTGGTTCGTGTGATCTAATAAAATTGCTTTCACCGTAACATAACAAAGTGGATTTATATCGCAACTCAGCCAACTACTGGCTTCATAGGATCCAGGAGCACTTTTGTGTTGCTCTATGGCTGTTGGTGTAGTAGGCTTATGATATGGCGACGACTTCAATCGTGGTGGTAGACCCGAGGATGTTATTGATGAGAATGTTTGGTCCGCTTGAAGAGGCACGGCGGATGGTAGGCTAACCGCATATTTGCGCGGGATAAACGCTTTGACAGCTTCAATTTGAGGTGAAAAGGAAACCGACACATTGAAGTGGTAATTCCGTTCTATTGGGTAGTTCTGTATTCTTAGATAGAGTTGTACATCCATAAAGATGTAGAAGATAAAAAGGAAGAAGAGTAAAGTTAAGAGTATTTTGCTAATCTGTGAGCTTGGACCCACCATTTTAAATCTTGGGATTATTAGAATTTATCTGGATTGACTTTTTTATTTTTCGTTTTTTTTTATTTTTGGATTCGTAGTAAAATTCCGATTGGCGCTATAAGTGCAAAATAAACTCGTTATTGCTCTTTGTTTGGTTGTTGTTGTTAAAATTATTTGTTTCTGTTCTCTTATTTAAATGTCCTTAACAAATAAAAGTTGGGATGTGTTATTTGTCTTTTACAATCGTGAAAGTTGGCATGGATTTGTTGTTAACATGTTCCTTTTGGTTCCAGGTTTGATATCTGAAACGAACAAAAGATACTTAGTACAGTGATAAGTTAGTATTTTTATTATTACAAACAAAATGGGATGCGATATCCTAAATTATTGAATTCTTAATATCTGTTTAGAAAATTATTAACAATAAACTTGAAACAAGCATTATTTTGAAAATCGAGATTTTAGTCTGTTATATAGTCAATTGTCTATAACACCTAAGATGCAAGACTAGAATAATTTTTTTTTTTTAATGGACAACGGGTCAAGGGCCCACAGATAAGCTAGCCCAAAAGGTTTTTGCCAGCAAGAACCCAAAGGCAACCAGCGGATGAATTCACTTGCCAACGACAAGCGATGCTACATGTTCTGCGCCTGCGACTCAAAATCGCAAAATGTTCGCCATTTTAATCTCTACATGTTTTCCATCTAACACACTTAGTTTATGATATAAATACAAGGATGACATGGTTGATGATATTTTAGATAGAGTTCACAACATCAAATCCCAAACTTAAAATGAAGGATGCGCTCCGCAACGAAGCACTGCTGTTAATTGAAAACATGTGTCTGGTCAAAAGCCTGTTTAGTAAATTACGAATGTCAACCCCGAATCGTTCAATGCACAAAGCACAATGGTAGTACAGTAAATAAAGATGAAAAATGGGGTTTACCCTAAAAAAGGTCGGGTAGTTCAATTTTTTTGATGTTGTATAGGACGTTTGGCTGATTAAAACATAAAATTTCCACAACCACGCCCCTTCCTCCCCTTTTACTATCAGGAAAAAACTGCAAAAAATCGACATTTTTTCCTTATTTCGACTACAACTTTTTTCTGGTACATTTTATCGAAAAAAAAAACTTATTACCAAACTTATACAAGACAAAATTTCCTACAAGTTTGTCATAGGAAGTTTTTTTGTGCGATCAATAGAAACGGAGTTATAACTCAATCAAAAGAACCCAAAATCTGGTACTTTTCAAAATTTGTAGTTTATTGACTTTTAAAGAGCAATATGTTTGTAATTGTTGATTGAGGTGGTAAGGTCTTCATAATCATTCTTTTGGAGAATTCAGGTAAAATACGTATTTAGAAAAAAACCATTTTTATTTTTTTATTACTTTAAAAGAATTATTGTTAGAAAATAATTATTTATTATACAGAAAAAAATTTTTAAAAAATAATTATAATCAAAGTGCTCACGATCGTATTGTCCTACTCAACAACAATCTATTAAAACCCATTTCACCTCAATCGGACGTTAACCTGTGTTTCTAGATTGATTCGAAAAAGTTTAGTGAAAATCGATGAACACGTATGAACACTTTTTTGTTTTGTTTTATCGCCTAAGTAAAAAATCAAAATATTCACCATCGTATAAGCTCATTGAATACCTATTCATAAAAACTTTTTTCACAAAAATCATCGCTCTGATGTTCTAGAGCTATTTGATCAGTTTAAAAAAAATGCAGGGAAAGTCGGTGAACATGCATGTGATCAGTTCATGCATGTTCATCGACTTTCCCTGCATTTTTCTACTTTGGTTTGTTGTCTTAGTGAAAAACCAAAATGCTAAGTTCCATGTAGTCCTATTTAATACCTGCCCGCTAAATGGAACCTCAGCATTGTTTGCCCGATCCTTTGGACTGCACCAACTACAGAGGCATTAGTCTCCTTAACATCGCATACAAGATCTTCTCTGCTGTACTATATGAACGCTTGAAGCCATTTGTCAGCATCCTGATAGGTCCATATCAGTGCGGCTTTAGGCCAGGAAAGTCGACCATCGACCAAATATTCGCACTACGGCAGATCTTGGAAAAAAAATCAGGAATTTCAAATCAATACCCTACATCTTTTCATCAATTTCAAGGCCGCGTATGACAGCATCTATAGAGACGAACTATACAGAGCAATGTCTAATTTTAGCATCTCTACCAAACTCGTCCGTTTGTGCAGGATGACAATGGAGAACTCACGCTGCTCCATCAAAGTAAAGACCTCACCGATACCTTTGATGCGAAAAAAAAAATTATTACAAGGCGATGCGCTGTCATGTGACTTCTTTAACATCATCCTTGAAAGAATAGTGCAAAATTCTCACGTCAACATCAGAGGCACAATCTTTCAAAAATATGTTCAATTACTCGCGTACGCCGAAGATGTTGACATAATGGGAAGAACAAAGCGTTATGTCAGTGGTGCTTTCGTAAGCATTTAGAAGGAAGCCAGGGAGAAGGGTTTAACGGTGAATCAAGACAAAACCAAATATATGCTGTCAACAAGAAAGGACACCCAACAACAGAGTCTTGGACAAAACGTCACCATAGACAGCTTTTACTTTGAGGTGGGCAAAGATTTGGGTACCTAGGCTCCGCTATCAACTTAGTGAATAACACCAGTGCTGAAATTCAAGAATTACTCTTGCCAAATTGCTGTTTCTTTAAGCTAAGAAGGCAACTAAAGAACAAAGCCCTCTCTCGAGCAACTAAAGTGTCCCTTTATAGGAGACTTATCATTCCGGTCTTTATATATGGTGCTGAAGCATGGACATTACTAAAAGTGGATGAACCCTTTAGGCTGCTTTGAAAAAAAAATTTCATGTGATTTATGGTGCTCCTATCTAGCTAGCTGAAAACCGAGAACGCCTGGAAGAAGCTTGTTGGTTGAGGCCCCGGGCCAACCCGGATTGTAGCGCCACCTGAAGTAAGTAAGAGGACAGTTATTATTTAGCTTTATCACAGGTTTCATCGCAGTCGGAAATATCTACGAATTTCAAAATTAGTGGAAATATCTATCAGAAGATCCGAATAAAACGGAAAAAACATAATATTTCTCCGACACTTCAACTCCGTCGTAAAAGAAAAACATTTGTTTTGTCACAAAGACGGGAGTTTTATTCAATTTTAACTAATTTAAGAACATTAAGAGAATATAATTGTAACACAGATAACTTGATATGGTATAAATTGAATAAAATTTAGTGAGGTTTATTTTAGAATTTGTTTTCAACTTTCACACAATTCACTCTAGTTTCATAGTTGAATTGCGAAGGTTTGTTTTTGTCTTTAAAAGAAAAGAACTGAATTTACTTTACACTTAAACGAATATAATTTAACATTTTCTTAAAAACAAACAGAACCACAATTATCTGAATAAAAATAAATAAAAAATTGTGTAATAAACAAAAACACTTTACTCAACGAAAACCAACATATTCCTCTGCGAAGAAGAACGCCCTTTTGATTTTCTTATCTTTTACACTTAGTATTCTTGGTGGTGGGAAAAGTAGATAACATTTTTCATATTTTTTTAAGCAAATGCAAAATTAGAGGGTAGAAAAGTACCAAATGTAGAAAATTACGGGTTTTTATCCGTGTTGTAATAAGGAATTTGTAGAAAATAAACACCGGGGTATTGCTTCGACGTTAAACAGCTGATTTCGAAAATAGGAATGAGAGGGTCGAATGAGGCAATGCTTTTACTGATTCCCTTCGCAATGCATGAAGACAATTTTTCGTAATTCATAGCGTAGCATTTCATTTGGAGAAATCCCCAAATGGATTGTGTGATAGGGCTGATTAACTTTTGAAGGTTAAGAAATTGGACCCTATTCAAAACAATTTATACCCTTAGAAACAAACAATATTTTACCTGCGGCACTTGAGTACTCTTCCCACTTCCAGTTTCTCCAACAAGTATCAATGTTTGATAATTTTCCAAACAATAAAGAATATGATCACGGTATTTTCTGATTGGAAGACGCTCACGTTGTGCATCGATTGAAAGCGAATGATGTGCGCTGAAAACGAACGTAGTCACCTGGTCATCAGTTGCCTGAGCGTCTTTTTCAGACGCAAAATAATCGTCATCTGAAATTGGAAAAATATATTTACGTCTAAATCTATTAACATTTGTATTGTATTAAAACAAAAAATAAACGACAATTTAAAATATTAATCTTGTGGAAGTGTGAAGAATCAGTAAAAAAAGTTCATCATGTATCTAATCGCAATAAGGTGCTGTTAATAATTGAAGACCTTGCAGCAAAAGGGGGGCAGGTCCAAATACAACTTTTTGTGGAAAATAAAAAAAAAAACTATTTAAAAATATGAATTGTTGCACTTAGAAAACGCGCATATTTTTATCAAGTTTTATGGTTAGTATATAAATTTATGTAATTACTGTTTTTTTTTTTAAATAATATTAATCATCACTTAGATAAAGAATAAAGAATTTTAAACAGATTAGTGTAATAGAAACGAAAAATCAAATGTTCACATCAGCCTGATCATTGTTATCGTCACTAGGCACCAAATCATTATAGGTTCTTACATTTACTAAGTGTCTATTCTGTTACCCTAACAACAGTCGTACGAAAACAAATTAACAATATTGAACCAATATTGGGTTTTAAATCAGTTTCCTTGACATAAGTCATAAACAAAACAAAAAATCATATATGTTTACGACTGTTATCATGGTAACAGAATAGACAACTAGTAAATGCACGAACCTCCAAATATGTTATTCACAATTTTTTTTAAGATGGTATCGAGGATGGTACACTTTATTAGGTGCAATGTGTACAATATGCATAACATCTTTGTATTTAGCTTTTTTTAAAGGCTAATTGATTATTCGTATACATCGGTCGGGATCCCTGAGGCAAAACAGAAAGGTCGACTTGAATTTTGTCCGCTATAGATGGGAAAATAATCAAATAAAGTCATCCCAGTTAATGAACTCACTGCTACAGTTTCAATGTGACCTTTACTATATTTAAAAATGTGGTAGACTGATTTTTTGCAAATGAAGCTTTAGTTTTATTTGGTGCAAAAAGGGGACAGATTTAGATCTGCCACCTTATTGCACCAAATGTGAGTGGCAGATCCAAGTTTTGCTGTTACGCTCTTATTTTTATTTTTTTTTTTTATTTAAATAAAAAATGAAAAGTCATTTGGATCTGCCCTCCTTTTGTGGCAAGTACTTCAATTACTGGAATAGCTTTCGAGTATAGCTTACAATCACAACAGGTAAAAATTAAACCAATTACAGAAAACAAAATTTCTCCTTGAATTTAATACATAAAACATTGATTAAATAGCATCAGGTAAAAAAAACTTGATGTCAAAAAGGATTTGGACAAGGACAAGGCGATGTGCTATCATGCGACTTCTTCATCATTCTTGAAAGCATAGTGCGAAACTCTCAAACCAACATCAAAGGTACAATCTTTAAAAAGTCCGTCCAATTACTCACTTACTCCGACGATATTGAAATAATGGAAAAAACAAAGCCTGATATCAGTGGTGCTTTCGTGAGTATTGAAGAATAGCAATATTAAAAGATGGATTTTAAAGGTGAATCGAAACAAGACCAAATATATGCTGGTAACAAAAAAGGACACCCAACACCGACGTCTGCGACAAAACGTCACTATACATAGCTATAATTTTAAGGTTATCGTTATCATCATAGTCCGATATCACCATAGTCCGTATTACGAAAAGAACGGAAAAAAAATAAGTGCACAACTTGGTCGCATGAATTTGCTCTTGTAACAAGTTACCACAAAAATTAAATTAAATTTAGTAAAAAAAAATAATAATTTTCTTTTAATATAAATGAAAAATACAAAATAAAATGAACTGTTTTTAAAAGTGCCAAAACTACTTTTTAGGAAGATTCAAACAAAAATCAAAGTATGGCGACAATTTTGTTGCCTGCATGCTAGTTTACCAAAAAAAATAATTCCAAAATCGTTAGAGCGTTTTTTTAATAAATCAATGTTTATTGAATATTTTGTATAATTTTTTTTTTACTACGAATTTGAAAAACGGCAATTTTAAGTGCTAAATAAATTGCATTTATGCACAAATATTAAAATTTTTAGTAAAGCCGTTTTCCAAATATTTAATTTTAACTTAATTTAAAACTAAGCACTTTTGCAAAATTTCGGTATCGAAGTTTTATCAAGTCATCAGCTGATACACACAGACTAACATACAGACAGACAGGCCACAGACAAAATTTCCAGACCCACTTTTTTCGGCTTCGCTTTTAATGTGATGTCATGTTTGATTACTGGTACGAGTGCATAACTTGCCTTATAGTACCTATAATCGCAACTAATGATACCTAGTTATGAAAACGATCGTCACAACACAAATCGAACTTATTAGTGGTACTGAGCTTTAATCCAATTTTATTATGAAAAACTTTCTACATGCACACCATAGGATTTGAACCCACGCATTTCAGATTTGATCAGTCTTCCAAGTCGTATGCACTACGCATTCCATCGCTTATGACCACACACGTCATAGGTCGAGATGTGATGTTTGTTTATCAAACGCATTTGGAGCATCATCATTTTTTTAAGCGCCTTTAAAAGTATGCTGTTTTGTTCCGCCTTTATTTTTCTCCTTACCTTATTTCGATAGACTACAATCCGTAGTACGTTAGTTGTACATAATACTTATTATGTTTTACATCACTCTTTTATGATCCTCGGGCATGAAGTTCAATGTTCATCGGTATCTCCACCTTCACCCTTTTCGCATTTCTTAAATGACCGCGGACACAAGAGTAGCCATAACCATTTGAGTACGTTTTAATTATAACAACAAAAAAAACACTAAAAGTGGAGAAATTCTACTCCTTTGGTCACTTTCAGACGCATCCATACTGAATCGAAGGTACTCTGCTCCGCCTACACAGTGTTTTTTTACTGTCGTGGTAGTTTAGCGGTACCGCTAAATCATTATTTACCAGCTATCCACTATCTAAATAGAGGAAAGCATCGGTTGGGATAACTCTGCTTAGACGCACACTCTCGTAGTATTCGTCTTTGAGGAAGTGTGCGAAAACTAAAGTTATCGCCTTTGCAATGTGAGTATGTGACCACGAATGAACTTGATTTAAAAATTATCTACCCTGTTGTATATTGAAATCATGTTTTGTACTCCGACTCTGGGTGTTCTGTGTATTTCAACTTCGCATTGCAATCAAGCATTTTTAGATCAACCTACTAGGTACTCATCTACTGCACAATCTCTTTAACAGTGTTAAAGCTGAGTTTTGGGTAAAAAGTGGAATAACCCTGTATAAGTTTTAAGCGAGCCTACGGTCAATCATCTATAATATAGACTTTGAATAAACAAGGCTGTTTTTGTTTTCTTTGAGGTTTTCTTTATTTATTTATTTATTAACCTGATTTTTCATTTCCTCAGTATGTACATTAATATATTCTATTGCATATTCATAAGTTAAAACCTTTAAATAAAATTCAATCGTGGTTTTCCTGCGAAGTAATATCACCAGACATTGTTATTAATATCACACATGTATATTTAGAAATAAAACATTATTACTGATTCATTAGTTAAATTACTGCTATAGATTGATGACCGACCGAGTACTCATAAATACAGCTGTAAAAAAGGTCATTATAAATGACGTCATTTCTCTAATTAATCTAACAAACCTTTAGTCATATATTTAAAAAATATATAATGATAGAAAATAGGAATTTACATTCGGCTAACTGATTTTCTAAAAACTAATTCACACAAAGGTACATAGCTATTAAGGATTACAAAATTAACAAAACAAAAAGAACACAAAATAACAATTTTAATACTTCATATTATTTATTATACAGATACAGGCATTATGAACTGCCGCGTCAAGGTAAACAACAATTATTCCGTTCACGACCATTATCTTGGCTTGAAAAAAAAATAAAAACAAAACTGTGCACTTACCCGGTTTCAAAAACTTGGGCTTTGGTTGCAAGGATATCATTACGTGTTCTCTTTAATTAATTTAAATTTCTTAATTTGCCATTTTTTTACAACTACCCTAGTTTTTGCAAAATTAACAGTTTACTTGTTGAGAGTATATTTTTTTTTCTGGATAGCAAGCGCAGAACGTGTTGAATTGTATCTACTTGTATAGAATATATTTATCCAGTGCCCACATAATAAAAATGTCTGACCGGCCAAGGGCGCTTTTAATATTTTATTCACGATTCGGTAATACAATTTTGTAGTTATATATATGGTTTGCACAATAATTAATTCTTTTATTTTTCGGATTGAAAAATATTAGAACAAGTTTAAAATATTGTCGAAATTTCGATTGAATGATATTCTTTCACTGTTTGCTTGCTGCTGTTTGCGTTGGTTTGGTACAAATTTTCCTTTACGTCTACTAGATGTACAAAATCAATCTAGTACAATAAACTTTTCTAAATACCCAAACTGAATATAACCAACTCTTTCGCTCATCAAGACGTAAACATGAAGGATTTTCATAAAGGGTATTAAAGTTAGATGGGCTTGGTTTCAAAGTAGATACGCTTGGTTTGACACAGTTTGACAGCTTCGTTAAAAAGAACTAGGGCTTTTTAGGTAACAACGATATATCACTTTGTCGTTCGCAGTGTCAAAATCAGCAGTACGTGGATGAGAGCTGAACATATTTTTTATTATTGTTGAAAAATTGATTGAAAATAAGAGCGCAAATATTAATGTCGTGTGAGAAAATTGTTAATAGTGTATTATTAAACCTTTTGGTCACGTATATCTCAAATTTCACAGGAAAAAAAGAGATTATTTAAAAAATTCTTTTACAAGATTTCGAGTTTGACAGTTTGAAAAAAGCGCGATACATAATTTCAATCTGTCATCCGCATAGTGTGAGCTGTCATGTATTTTTTGACAATATGGTAAAATTCCCTATAGGAAATTTTAGTCCTGTTCAGTGAGCTACTCTTACCTACTCTGAGTAGAAAAGAGCAGGATTTTACTGTTCAGTGAGGTATTTTCTGCTCTAGATGTATATATATTTGCTTGATTTGGTGTTTGTTCAGCTTTTTAATGGTGAATTTACATGTCTCTGCACATGCAGAACGCAGAAAACTAAAGGGAGAGAGAAGAACGCAATGAAAAACTTTGACAGAGAGGGAAGACGAAAGTGCAGTGATCTTCATACATAAATTATGGGTAAAGATTATAGGTAAAAATGAACATGCTCATCTTTATTATAGCAACTTCTCCTGCATCCATAATTTACTAATGCCTATTTAATGTAGCACCAAGACATTTTAAATAATTTTTGGGATATTAAGTTTGAAACTTGAATATTTTCGTGAAATATACGTAAGAGGAAATAAAACCATTTATGAACTATATAATAATATATTTTCAATAAAATTTTAATTTTTTTCTGCAGTTCTGCAGGTGCAGAGACATGTAAATCCAACATAAGAGTAGAGCAGAGTAATGTAGAGAAGGATATTCTACACTTGCTTTTGTGGAAGTGCAGTTAGATCGTATATAGAGTAGAAATGTCAGAATTAGTGTTGTTGATTTGTGTGTGATATTTTTAGCTTGGTGTGAAATAATTTTAAATTTAAAAATACTTATATATAATTTATATTACCTAAAAAAATTCTAATTTGCTATAAAAAGAACAAAAAATCGATAAATTCATCGTCTGGAATTAACTAATGATGAAAGCAAAAAGTTCTAGTAGATTTGCCGCCAGATACAACAACCACACACATTTACATTTACACATATACACATTTGAAATGTCTGCTTTAACTTCATCTGAAATTTCACAGCTGTTTTACTCTGCTCTGTGCTGCTCTGGCCTAAGCTTATCTGATTTTTCTTCGTTGAACACAACCTTTATCATGTTGTCAAAAAAAAAGACAGCTCACACTACGCGGATGACAGATTAAAATTATGATGGATTTACATACCTGCAGAACTGCAGAAAACTAAAGGAAGAAAGAAGAAACGTAATGGAAAACTTTGTTTGTTTCATAGAGAGAGAAGACGAAAGTGCAGAGATCTTTTCATGCGTACTGCTGATTTTGACATTGCTCTGCGAACGAGAAAGAGATATATCGTTGTTACCTAAAAAGCCCATTGTTGAAGTGTCAAATAGTTACGGTTTGTAACTATTTCCAACTCATGTCGATGATATAATTTGCAAGTTTGCAAGTGTTGAATTGTAAAAGTGGAAATAAGAGCGGGTTTGTTCATTTGTGTTTGCAACTAAAGTATTTCGGATAAGGATATTTGATTTAAATATGTTTAATATGAAATTCGTGTAAATATATTGAATGAGTTCAACAAAAATATGTTTAGTGGAATAAAAAAAAAACAAAATGTAATTGTATTAATAAAGTTATTTATTGATTTTTATTAACATACCAATGTTTTTTATCGATTATTATCCTAAATTTACACGGCATCTTTAGAGAAACCACGATTTTTCTTCGCTATCACTCATAGAGTTCGGAAAAATTTACGTTTTACTGTTATTGCTCTCTCTCTCTCTATCTTTTTATAAAGATATGATATAGGGACTGCATCTGTAAAACGACGATCGTTCGATCGTTTTTATTTTAAGCCATCTACCCCCTGATGTTTTCGTACGATCCTGTGACCCGTGCGCAAATTTCGCATGAGTAAGCATGAGCTACTGGCCAAAAAGCAGGAGTGTAAATAAGCGAATACACACAGGCGTAATTGCGATGGCTAAATGCAAAATTGTAAGAATGTACTGTCTAGCCGAATTTGACAGTCCCATTTGAAATGCATGGGCATGCATACAAAGTTAAAACTCTGACGTTTTGAAAGTTTCTGAGAAGATGTTCTATTTATTTATTATTCTATGATTTTTACCAATAAAAAACTACGAATTTGCCTATAACTATTTTAATCAAACAATATCGAATCAAAAAGAAAATTTTTGGAATTGTTGAACTTTTATTTATTAATATAATAATAATAATAATAATATTTTAACTATGTGTCTGTAAGGCACATTGCCTTTTAAATTCAACAGGTGTTGCACGACACTAGTTAGAAGGAGTAGAAAGATAGGAAAGAATTTATTTTTGGTACAATGGATAGGGAGCTAGTAAATTTTAATTTTTCATTGCATACCCCAAGGGCGACGTCCAGCATAAGCTGGGAATAAGTATGCTGAAAAAAACAAAGTTTTGTACCAGAGTGAGTATTGAACTGGCAATCTCTGGGTTAACAAGGCAGCATTTTTTTTTGTTTGTAAATTCAATTTTTATTTTCAATTTAACTTTTAACTACTTAAATGCTAGACAAAAATCTTAAAAAAAGGTTACAGAATAACTTAAGTAACTTACTGGCCCCATACGGGCGCTCTAAATTATACTATAACTATATATGAAAAATGCCTTTCGGCGTACAAACTAACTTAAATTAAAATTAAATATTATCTAAAACTTTTTATTTTATATTAAAACTTAAAACTACCCTTTACCTAAATAAAACTAAATTAACCTAAATAAAACTAAAATTTAAGTAATAAAATATACGTAAATAACTTAAAACTACTTAAAAATACTTAAAATAACTCAAAACTAAACAGCCACCAGGAGCATTTTTTTTCGCAGCAGCCTATGTAAATGCACACACATCCATAGGTAAAAATGGCGGTTTCGAAGAACAACTGTTCCGAAGAAACCCAATTAGCGCAGAAAAGCGCCGTTTTCCATAAGCATATATGGATATATATATATATGTACTAGCGCCAAATGCACATATCCACAAGCAAATAATGCATCTGTCCAGCACGCTATCCATTGCACTATTGCTGCCAATTAATTCCAAGGGGGAGAATCGGGCTGTTATTATCCCCTCTGATCCGGAACGGATTGGAATTTTGCAGGATCTAGAAACAAAGTTGGATCTTGTGTTGTTGTTGTTGTTGTTTGCGTGTATTTCAGGACGCTAATCTGATCCGGAATCAGATGAGAGGGCATAATAAAATGTGGCTATATAGTTATTCATCATCATCATATGTGTGTATAGATATGATGAAACAGAGTTGCGTTTGCATCCGACCGTTATGGTCTACTAAATGAATTGACGGCACTTAAGGAAACTTGACGTAGAATTATGACATTTGCTTCCTTTTGCTTTCGACTGTTATAGTTGGGCCTTAATGCGCATGAGCAAGACTGACCTACTGTCAAAATTAAGCGAACTGTTTCCTCATACATTCGTAGCTAATGTTTAACGAAACTCAACGAAATGTGCATATGTCCATTATAGCCAACGCCATATGACTGTGTGTATTCGCTCATTTACACATGCGATTTTGACAGTAGCTTATGCTTACTCATGCGTATTATATATAGTTAAGCCTTTATAGTTCTACATTTCCGATCAGTCTTTCTACATTTTAACCGTAAGTTTATTGGTATCTACATAATTTTTATGTTGCAGTCATTTTATACGTCTCTTTTTTAAAATTAATTAGTTTCAGCATGAAAATTATATTTTCTTTGTCAAAAGCCAAGTAGGCCAACTTTCGCGTTGGTGTGAAAATTCAAACGACAAATAACTGACATAATATCTTTTGAATGATTAGAAAGTCAAAATTTGCTTGATTTGCGACAGATTAATGAACTTTCGATTGATGAAGTGAACCTTCTAATAGATTCAGAATACAAATAACGCGAAATCGGCTTATTTTTGAATGAAAATGAATTTCAAAATAAGTCTGAATGCATAATCCTTTTTTTGTTGGAAAATAAGAAACAAAGAAATAAAAAAAATGATACAAATTCTATATAATAGCTATATGAAAATCAATTGGAAAATATTCAACCAAGTAGAAGACTTAGCATAATTTTATTTTAAGTGGACTTTTCTGAATTATTACTCAAAATTATTATTTATATTTAGTTTTTTTGAAGTATTTTTTTTTATTCTTATGGCCAGTTTCTCCAAACACTTTTAAATATTTATTGGTTTGTTAAATCTTAAAATGTCATTTTTCAATTTCACCAACCACTTTCAGTTTTAAAAGAGCCAATAAACTATAAAGTCCCTTTTTGTTCCAAATAAATTTAAAAGGCGTCTTAAAAATGCAAGACAAAGAGAATGTTGAAATTTTTCAATTGATATGCTCTCCTCTCGCTTGCTCTAGTGAAAAAGAGCCATGAGTGATGAATAAAAATCAGGGGTTGGCATCAAAGTTTCCTCATTTTTCAAAATTCACCTCCTTATGTTAGTACAAACCATTTTCAGCTTATATATGCCAATAAATTTTATTACTCCGTTAACTGAAATGCTTTTAGGTGTATTTTGGTGAAACTGGGCATTATTTTTCTTGTTTTAATTTTTATAAATTTTAATTTTCTTTTATTGTATAAATTGTAATTGGTTTTAACTTTTAAAATTAAACCACATTGCATATATTGTATTATACTACATTCTTAAATTTAAATCTTAATAACGTCTTTTAGGATAGTTTTTCTTCTTTTTTTTTTCATTTTACAAACCTCGAAGCTGTAAACTAGTTTATAAGATATTATAAACTAGTTTACTGTTTACTATTTTTAAGCAAAAAAAAATGAATTGTTCTTCTTGTTCGTAAGGAAAAAGGTAATTTGCTCAGGGCAATTATTGGTTTCGTGTAAAAAATCGAGGTTTATAGAACTTATTTGAGGTTCTTAGATCCCTAAAAAAGTAGGTTTCGTTTCGGTGAATCCCTGAGGGCGAATTCCAATGTTTGTTTGGAAACTGCTCAGTTACCCGTATAACGGTTTTAGTTTTAGCAAATTTTCTCGAAATCGACTAAAGATTTCATTCAAATTTGGTATGTCATTTAAGTTAAACATTTGACACAAAATGGCATTAACAGTTTTTGGCTTAAGACCCATTTAATGGTAGCTACCATACAACTTGATCTTACGTTTAGTCCATTCTTTGATATTTTCGGTATTTCGATAACTTATTCAGAACTGGAAAACATATATTTTTATGTCATTTTTAAATTCTTGTTTTTAGAAACCTCTTCAACAAACTCTTATGAAAACCACTGTAGGTAAAATTTCATACATAGATTCAAAATTTTATTTCAGCAAAAAAATTAAACAGCTGAAGGAATGTGTTTTTGCAAAAGATGGCGCAACTCGCTGTTTTGTCTTCTTAAAAACTCGCAATCTATGTCGAGTTGTTCCCGCTCCTTAAGAACATCTAAATAATGATCCAGACCATGTTCAAGTGTTTTCCAAAGCTTTTGTTTTTCATCAGGCATAACTTGTAGAAAGTTTGACCAGCAATTTTCCTTTGAATCCTTTGGTAAAGGCTGACCGATTCTTGAACTTCTCACTATAGCTCTTTCAAAACTTCCTCTGTGGTATAAAAAATAATTATAAAATGTACGTTCAATTAAAAACGAGAAAAAAATAATTTTATCTTACAAACGAGCGCCGTGATGCTTCTTAAGATAATATTCAGTAAAGTTTCGGAGTGCGGTTATAACAAAGGCTGGTTTTATAACCAATAAATGATTGGAACATAATACGTTCTAGTCAATTGAATAAAAATAAAATATTTGTTTTTAGAATTTAATATCAGGATATAATCACCTCAGTATCTTCTTTTATAGATTTTGAAGATCCTACTTTTTCTGTCAAAATGGAGGTAATGTTCAGCTCTATTTCATCTGTTGACACAGAGCATATATCAGATAATGATGATGAAGCTTCGTTGTTCACGATTTTGTCTAGCTCAATCGCCAGAGATGGTCTTCCTCTTGCCGAATAAGGAGCTTCATTATAATCACATAACTTGTCAACGATGTCTTTGCTTAAATTGCTTGAACAATTAGGACACCAAGCATATGGCATAAAGTATTCGGACAAAGAGCGAATATCTTTGTATTCTGTAATTTTTAAGGCCTGCAAAAGAAAGTTAAAGTCTGTTTGTATCCACTGTATTTTTGAAAGATTTTTATCTGGTAAAGAGAATGACAAATTCGGTTGGTCCTTAAAATGCGTGTTTTGTACTAGCAATATCTTGGTATGGCAGATGAAAACATGTGTGGTGAATCTTCGAGTTACACCCCGAGCGAAATCTATTACATGTTGTATATTTCGTTTTTGTTTTAATTGGAATTGGTCTTTCGTGGTCGCTGATTTATTTTTATATTAGGTTAACGACACGAATGTTTTATTTACAAAAGAGAACGTCAAAAACTGAAAAAGAGTTCTAAACTCCATTTGTCGAAATCCAACCACATTTTTTTTTTGGAATATTTATTGGAGTTAGGCTGTGGGCTGATAGCAGCATACCATTAGGTTTTTCCTTTTCCTTTTTTATTTGTTTTTGACACTTAAAGTTTCAAGCAACTTGGTCATTAAAAGTAGTACGTATATATTTCTTCTATGGTGCACGAAATACTAATGTTTTGGAAGGGTCGTCCTACGAAAACTTACATTAAAAATATTATCGATGCGAACAAGGCACTTTTCTTCGTCAGTGTATGGTTCAAGGATTTCAAGTAGCTTTTCTTCAATCAAAAAGCCAGCACGATCGGATATTCTTTTGAGTATACTCCGAAGCAGACGTATTTCGGCAAGTCCTTGGATATCTTTTTTCCCCGATGTACCAGGGCGTAGGTTTTTTATATGTTCATTGTCTTTCATTGCACTGTTGACATCGAAACCTTGAATAGAATCAAAGTTATAGTTTAGCTCAGACACAATGATTTCCACTACAGTTCAACTGACTTATTAAAAAAAAGCTTGAAAAAGTGTGTTATTTCTATAATCTAAAGTGAAAGAGGCATGACAATTGATATTTACATGTTCAATTCACCATTTACCTAATTGGTTGCAATAACTTGTCACTTATTATGTGTCAATGTTTCCGAAAATATGAAAAAAAACAAGATTATTTATTGCATTATAGTGTGTGTGCGCGAATAGATATATACGTGCATTAATAGCTATATAGAATAGATCGAGATCCAAAAAAAAAATGAACGATGTTCCTAAGAAAATGATAAATTAGAATGCCTTCCTTCAAATCAACTTTGTTTCTGAAGTATAGATATCTACTTATTATATTGCTCAAAAACTCCGAAACAAAAATAGTCCAGTCGGCAGGTAAGAAAAAGGTCGGAGGTCCATTTCAGAAGTTGTTTTGGGATGGTTAATTAAGATTTTCTCAAGTTTTGGACCTTAAAAACGCTGTGTTAAAATAGAGGGGGGGGAGGTAAACTGCAAAATTTTTCCCGGTTTTCCTCTATAACTTTATTTTCTTGCGTTTTACGGCAAAAGCATTCAGGTACGTTTTGTAGAACGTTAAACAAAAATGCAAATTTTCAACGGTAAAACTGTTCAGGTTTGTTTTGTACATCGTTAAATTTGATACACAATATTGAGTATGAAAGCTTGGTTGTATTTTGGCTATGAAAAAAAAGGGCACGAGTACGATAACTTTGGCGCCAAGATTTGATAACTGTTTTTTGTAGAACAGATCAATACAAGCATTTTTTACTATGGGTGGGGGGGGATCTACCTCCCTACGTTTGGGCGGGAGGGGCAATTTTATAAAAACAATGCTAAAAATTTAAAACAAATATTAAAAAATTACGGTAATACTTACAACTAAGTTTTATATCTTTTTTTAAAGCCAATACTTTTTTCTATTAGATGTTTTTTAAATCAAGTGAAACCTATGCATAGTCTTTGAAAAAACGGACTTTAAACTCAAAATTTGCGAAAAAAAGGTAAACAAATTCTTTGAAGTGTGATTTTTCAAAACTGTAAAATAAAATACTACTTTTTTTTATAAAATTCGTTGCTCATATTAATTTTAAGTCATAAACTGAAAACAAAATAATTTTATGTTTTCTGGTTTTTGAGAAAATGGAAAATTAATAAAACAACTTTTTTATTGGATACTTGTTTTTTGCTTGCTTACGTTTTAAGGGGTATAAACAGTGTGGTATGTAAGGGGGGGCATGCTGCTCCCCTGCAACCCCCCTGCTTGGTCACACTATAGGCTTTGGGGTGGGTGCGAGGTTGGGTGTATGCAAAGTTTCTGTTGCATTTAAAGATGCCCAAGCATCATTACAAAAACGAACCTACGTACAACATTCACCGTATACCAGAATAAAAAGAAAACTCTTATAAGAAAGTAGTATAGTAGAATCAATAAACGGGTAGTTTTTCTTCATGTGAGCGCACACATGAAAGCACCATGGGAGTCACTTTCAAAACCAAACTGTTTCGTGACTAAAGCGAGCTTTACACGGTCAGTCATTTGACATCAATAAAGTGTTTGTAAAAATAAGTCTGTATGCGTGCATTTGTTTGAGGAAAAATCAAAACCCTTTTCATTTTGTCTGATGACTGATTATATGTGTAGATGACTGATGTCCTCTGACTGACCGTGTAGAAGCCGCTTAAAACTTATTTTTACTCAAAGTTGCTTTTTCTACTAGCAAAGCGGCAAATGATAGTGATAGGGGAAGTAGTTGTCGGAAACTGAACTTGAAAGGAATTTTCGAGAACCAGCCTATGTTTTCTGATGATTCGAGAGTCGACCGTTTGGATTTTGAATCCGTGTAGGTATACACTTGATAATTTCGAAAAGTGGTTAGTGTATAGAAAAAGAAATGAAAAAGCATTTGGATTTATTAATATCAAGTTGAGCTTAAAACATTTAAAACCCATTTTAGTTATCGATAAAATGAGATTGCAAAGCCCAGAAGTTTTTTTTTTTATAAAAAAATCCGAAATAAAATTGTAAGAAAACAGCTAATTCAGGAATAACGTTGGCAAATTTTGTACGTACGTGTCCAGAATGTGATTGCAATGGAGGGACCTTTCAGGTGTGCGGTGGCGAAGGTCAAACAAGGGTGGGTCGGCAAAATTTGACTGTATTTGCTTAGTTTTTATTCGCCGCGTTTGAGTTTGTTTCGCTCAAAATTTTAGGTTTGATTTGCTGGAAGCGATGACGACTTCGAATGAAGAAAACAAAAAGAATTTGAAAAACGAAACACGCTTGACTATCGGGAAAGTGGGGACTGCATGTTCATGTAAATGTGCGACTTTTGAGTTTGTTTCGCTCAAAATTTTAAATTTGATTTGCTGGAATTTAAGAGATGACTACTGCGAATGAAGAAGACAAAAAGAATTTGAAAAACGAACACTTGACTATCGGGAGAGTGGGGACTGCATGTACATGTAAATGTGCGAAGCGTCTTAAACAAAAATTAATTAGAATCGGGCAGTCAAAGAGCGAGATTAAATTAAGTAAAGACACTTAGGGCCATATTATTAGTTGTGTTCGCTGAAATCTGGAGTCGCCCTGAAGTCAGTTTTTTTTTCGTTGTTTTATTTTTAAGTTTTGGTTTAGTTTTTTTTAATATTTTAAAAGAAGTTTATAATTGTTTATAACAATTTGAACTTTAAAAATGCTTCTACATGAAATTTAAAAAATGTACTTATATATACCATTTTGCCACCTGACCACACAATTAACATTAATTAAGACAAAAATTGTTCAGGGCAATAAATGGTTAAACAAATTTTGTTATATGGGATTATCAATGAAAATACCACCTAAATTCATCTAACTCAGTGGTTGAGGATAATTGTACTGAATTTCTTGAAAGTGTACTTTCGTACTTGATCACATTCAATTGTATCGAAAAAAGTACAATTGTATCGACTTTTCCAACCGTGGGCTGAATACACATTTTTTTCGTGCGCACAGCAAAACTCACGCTTGCGGAATTTAACCCCTGGTGAACAAATTCTGTTATTGGAGACCTGGGGGTCGCCCTCAACTCGCCCGGAAGTAGCTCTAGGTTTTTGCTGGGGCGAGTTCAATTGTGTGTTGTCAAACATATGTTTACAATCGTTCGCTGGATTGAATATTTTATTTTACTTTTGCAATGCAAAGAAAAGAAATTATATATTTATTTTAATAAGAAAAAATAGAAAACATACAAATAAAACAAAATGTAACTGTTTTATGTTTTGGAATGTATCAAAAGCAACAAAGTTTTAATTTTTAGAAACAAATATTTTTTGTTTCTTCGAAAAAAACCAGGTTTTTTTTGACAGCTCTTGGGGCTGTCAAGAAAACGTGGGTCGACCCTGGGTAAAATTTAATGAACACAACTGTTCACTTCTAAACAGCTTCTAAAAGAAGCAGCAATCGGAAAAGATGGGTTTCAAATGGAAATAAACGAAAACATCGAATATCTTACATCTGGATTTGAGTTTTAAACTATGTACTGCATAACATGGTCATTAGTATTAAGTTTTGAATTCCGATTTTTTTTTATTTCAGTAGACATTACAACATATTAAAAAAAAATCCACTGACAGCACAAAATGCATCACGTCTAATTCATCGTTTTCCTGATGTATTTACTATTATTTAACATTAAAAATAATAAAATAAATAATAAATAATAAAAAAAAAATAAAAAAAAATCAATTCTTAAACCACAAATATTTAAATGTGTTGTAACTTATAAATAATATACAAGTAGGTTCATCGCACTTACTCATGAGATTTTGTCCAGTGGTCCTATTTTCAATGAGGTCATATGTGATACCTTTGATATGTTGTGGAACCCAGTCTACTCCTAATTGTTGTACATGCAGCAACCGGTCTATTTCAAATATTCTGTTTGTCAGGAAAAGTGCCTCCTGATAATTTATGTCCCAAACGTGACGAAACTAAAAAATTAGATGTCGGGAAAATAATGATACTTTATCCTTATGTTAAGATTTGTTTGGAGCATCATTTTATCACCAAGAAGGTGCATACGATGGCTGGAATTTATATTCTTTGAGTTTTTAAGAATTTTCACAGATAAAATGTTCCTCGAAAAAAGCAGCTTTCTTGGTTATATATGTATATATACTGAAAGGTTGCTCATCACTCTGTCAATTGTTTGGCAATAAACTAATTTAGAATTCTCTTCATAAATTTAAAATACTGTAAAGTGCCTTTTGTATATGGGACGCGACTAGCGAATTGCGAATGGTGGCGCATCTTGACATTTTATTCACATGAGAGGTCACCGGGAGCTACGAATCGTTAATACACAAACAAATAAATTTGACGTTAGACTCGTGTGAATTTTTCATTTGCCGCTGTGTGGAACGCGTCCTGATGTTGTGGAATGCGAATTCACGTTTGGCAATTTGCCGAATAATGTTGTTGGTCGCGTAGGAAATATAAAAACGAATATTTATCTAATTTAAAATGATTTTTGAGGTGTTTTCTATTGAAATTTGTATATATTGTATCATTTACCAATAAGTGAAAGTAAAAATAAATCGATATTTGCACCTGAAATGGCCTAAAAATATTTGTTTGTATTCGCAGTTCGCAGCTCATGTGCAAGGCACTAAACACAATAATGAAAATATTTTTGTTTTGTATGATAAAGGTATGTAAGAAAGAATAACAGGGAGATTATGTATTTCTGCAAGAAGATTTTGACAAATACAGCGTTTTCCTTAAAAATAACTCAACTCGCCCTGCTGAGCAAATTCTATAACTTTTGTTATGGTTGTCAAAGATCAATTGTTTTATGACAACATTTATCAATCAAGCAAAATTTCTATTGTAATGAACAAAGCTCGCTCATGTGAACGGGCATTTTGTTTGACGTTTATTTTCTGATTGTTTTATTAATGTACCTACGTTTTTTGTTCTTGTTCTTTTTTCCATTTCTCAAGAGCCACGACCCCACTACATCATGTAAATAAAATCCCACTTGAAGCACAAAATACACGGCTAAATTACGTTTTCCTGTACTAAAAGTCGAACTGACGTGCTATTTACTAAAAAAATAAATTTACCATTCTGTATAGCAAGAATTTGAAAATAATAAACAATTATTTAAAACACCCACAACGACCTGAACTTGCATGAATTAAGAAAGGGGAAAAGAGCCCCTCGTGACCTTAGTGCAACAAAAAAAACATATCCTCGAATACAACTGTTCAAAAGACCGAATTTCGAAGAATTATCTGATTTAGGCCGTTTATTCACTGGGGGAGAGAACGGTTACTAAGGCGACGCAAAATAATAACGGAATTTGTTAGAGGATTAAATCACAAGCATTTTTTTACTATGGGAGGGAGGTCCTTCTCCCCCCGTTTAGGTGGGAGGGGCAATTTGGAAAAAAGTTCTTTAAAAAAAAAATCAAAAATAACAATAAAAATTTGCAATAAATATCTTTACTGTAACATTTGAAAGCCAAGAGTCGTTCTATTATTAGTCCAGTCAATAAAGTGGTTGTTAGAGTGCGTGAGCAGAGACCTAATCCATTCCTTTGGAACATGGTTCAGGCTGCTTAAGTATAGTCAACATGTACTAAAACATTTGTCATTTGTGTGAAACCATAATTAATATATAATAGATAGTTGTTTATCGCTTAACTAAAAGAACAATATATTAACGAACGTGATGATCAACTATCATTTGTCATCTATTGATATGTAATTACCTATCTAATAATTTTGCAACGTTCGATGCTATGGTTAAGGGATTCAATCAATACATATTATTCTAATAACTCGGCAAGAATAATCCCTAACTCCAAGTGAACAAATCGCAAAATTAGCCCGAGATTTTAACACTAGAGTTAGGGAAACTCTAAGGGAAATTTTGTTTTTTTTTTTTTAATATAGAAAATTAAATAATTTCGCATAACTAGTTCAAAATTATAAATAACCTTGTTACCTTTATAGCAATCCGTGGAGGTACTGAGGCGATGACGAAAAATTTCATCGAAAAAATAAAGCTTTAGCTTTTATATAAAGCTTGTTTCATTTATTGTTTAGTTGGAACGTTTAACTGTTAAAATTATATGAGTGTGAGACAGAAGCAGTTTCATCAGAAAGCACCTATTCTTAAATGACAATGATACCAAACAAAAGAGCTATAAAAATAATTGACAGTGTGTAATACAGAGTATTTAAAGCATAATGGAAACCTTTTGTTCATTGGCCTGTAAAAATTGTTGAGACTTTTTTTCTAGGTCTGATATATTCGCATATAGTTTCTCTACTTCTACAGAAATTTTTCTCACAGCTCCATGTGATTTTCCTTTTATTAATTGAATTTTTGCTTTCAATATTGATATTGTTTCCTTAAATTTTGCCACCCTCCGCTTTTGTTGATTATTTATTATAACATTTTCTTCGTTCCTTTTTTGAAGCACCTGATAGTTATAATCAAGCTTTTCAGAATTCATAAGAACGTTATTTTGTGTACTACGCAGCTCAAGTTGAAGAGCTTCAGCATCACGTTCCAAGCGGATTCTAGTATTTCTAGTAATTTCCTGTTGCTCTCTGCAAATCTTTTCAATTTCCTCCACATAAGATTTTTCTTTGTCGCTTTCGATTTTAAGTTTGCGTGCTTCATTGATTTTCATAGCATCGAAAAGTCTCTCCCATCGGGCAGATTCTGTTTGGGCCATGTTAAGACGTTCTTCTTCGATTGCATCTTGCAGAAGGTCCAAGTGATTTTTATATGCTTTTTTAATTAGTTCAACTTGATTATCAATTCTCTCAACTAAGCTGCAAATTTCAGCGGCTTGTTTCTCCTGATCTGCATAGTACTTATCACTCACACGATTGATTTCTTGTTGGCATTTTTCAATAATACCATCTTTGCTAGTCATAAGTTCTGAAATGCGTTTCTTTTGACTTTCCAGCTGATTAAACATCGCCACCGGTTCCTTAAAGTTTTTGAGTTCAGACCATTTGTTAGAGATGCTATTGAACTTAGCGATTGCTTCAGCTGACTCCTTGTTAAGGTCATAGAGAAGAGCTGTTAAAATGAAAAATAAATTATATAAACATTATTTGTTTGATGCTCAAAAGTTTTTTGTGTACGAACGGTTAAAGTAAGACCGCACTACGCGACAGTTTACTTCAGCTACACTGCGTGGCACCAAATTCTTTGTATGAGACTGTATGACGTAACCCGCAACAGAAATCAAAAAAACGGCAATGAGTATGCTGTCACACTAATATGTGACCTCACAAAATATCTTTTAACCATACCAATACCAAATAAAAGTTCGAGAACAGTATTGCAAAAGCTATATTTGAATCTCATATATTAACATACTGTCCAATGAAAACGTTCATTACGGACATGGGTACTGAGAATAAGACTTCAATTATAATTAATGACTTATGTAAATATCTTAAAATAGATAATATTACGTCAACATCTCATCATCACTAAACGCTTGGGACTGTAAAACGAAGTCGCCGAACTTTTAATGAGTACATACGCTCACATATATACATATATCCATTGATAAAACTGACTGCGATGTATGGCTAAAGTACTTTACATACTGATTCTGTAATACAACACCCTCAGTAGTACATATTGTATATTGACCCTATGAATTAGTCTTTGGCAGAATCCCTAATGGTTTTAAAGTCTTTAACACAATTGACATTTTCACTATTTCACCACTTTATAACGTAGATAACTATTCAAAAGAAGTAATGTATAGATAAGAAATAGCACATAAAAGGGCTTGCTCGAGCAAGCAAAATTAAAACAAAAAAATTTTTACGAAAAACTAAGTAGAGCAATATAATTACAATAGGTGACTTAGTTCTTATAAAAAATGAAGTAGGACCATTGTATATACATTTCTATAGTATATTTTCATGCTGAATAATCACCGCCTGGCCATCTTAAGAAACTTGTGAATAACACATTTTTAGGTTCGTGCATTTACTAGTTGTCTATTCTGTTACCTTACAACAGTCGTAAACATATATGATTTTTGTTTTGTTTACGACTCTTGTCAATTAAATATGGATTTTAGAGCTAATAAAATACATTAAATATTGTTAATTTATTTTGTTGACGACTATATTGTTATGGTAACAGAATAGACATTTAGTAATAAATGTAAGAACCTCCAAATGTGCGGTTCACAAGTTTCTTTAGATGGCGCTGCTCCATGATTGTACTATAGAAATTTATGTACAAAATGGTAGGACAAAAATTAGAAAATTTGTATTTAGGACCATTTACGGTGGTAGAGTAAAAAAATAGTAATAATTTTAAAATAAAAGATAATAATATAAACAAAATGCAAACTGTGCACAGAGATAGATTAAAACTTTTCAACTCAAAAGTACAATTCATTTAGTAGTTATACTATAATTGTTAACTAATATTTTTTGCTTGCCTTGATTCATAAATATTCATTAAAAAAGTTAAAAATACTTTATATGATGGGTCAATATGTATATAAAATAGAGTATGTATTACTAAGGTGTATTATAATAATAGAATATAAAAATCATAATTATTTTGATAAATATTATACATAAAACATAATTATAATCTATGAAACAAAAACAACAAAAAAACAATATTATTGAAAATTATAACAAGAACTTGTAGACCCTTATAAAAGTATATTATAAAAAAAAAAAAATATTGGGAATGATCATATTTTAATAATATATAGTCTAGTAAAGGATTTGAATTTGTTTAATAAATATCTAAAATAACAAGAACATTCTTTGTAAAAAGGGAGGTGTAGTGTTCTGACATTGACATTCCACATTTATTATATCGTATCGAGTTGACAACTGCAATGTGCAATTATTCAACATACTGCGCTCCCCACGTTCTTGATATGAATATACAAACAGATTATATGATGAATATAATCAACAGATGATTAACAATCATCAAACGAAGACAAGTGTTTTATTTATTATTATATTACAACAGGTAAATATTAGAAATTATAAGTAAAGATGAACATGTTCAGTTCATCTTTATTATAAGAACTTCGTTTGCATCCATAATTTACTAATGCCTATTTATTGTAGCACCATGCCATTTTAAATAGTTTTTGGGATATTAATTTTCAAACTTGTATATTTTCGTCAAATTTATTCCAAAAGAAAAAAAACAAGAGCGGAAATTCTAATGTTGTGCGCGAAAATTGTGAATAGTGTATTATTAAACTTTTTAGTCACGTAAATATCGAATTTCACATGAAAAAAAAGAAGTTTTTTTACAAAATACATTTAAAAGATTTTGAGTTTGACAGTTTGACAACGTGGTAAAATTCCCTATAGAAATCATCTCACATGTCAAATAACATGAAAACTACATGAAGTTGCCCGCGCTCTACTTCGTGCTCGGTCTACTCCATAATTTTATCCTGAGCTCATAGAGCACGCTCCAAAGTTTCAAAAACAATTCTGAACGTTCGAACTCTGTTCGAAGCTTAGATTTGAACGAAAAAAGAAAAACTTTAGTTATAAGAGGCAAATTCTGTCAATGTACTGGCCCCTTTTACTAGTTAATAGTTTTCGTTAATTAATTAATTACTTAATTTAAAAGAGTAATTTGCATTACAAAAACACTTTAATGACTCAATTAAAAGATAAACAATTAATTTTTCTCGAAAACCTATGAAAATATATACCTACATTGCTCGGATCAAGTTCGAGTTTTCTGTGTGAAGTGAACCTTTGTTTTGCTTAAGCGTTGAAATAATAAAATTAACACAAAAATAAGTAAGTTTTAACCTTTTTTCTGAGCTTCTTCAAAGTTTCGGCGTTGAATTTCACGCATTTCACCTGCAACCTTAATATTTGTCACTAACTCATCACCAAATTCTATTAGATCCATCAGCTTTTCATCGCTCGATTCTAGTTGTCCTTCAATGCCAGTTTTTTGTTGCTTATCCTTCAATCTAAAACAAATCGATTGCAAAAATTTGTGTTTACGTTTAAAATGTTGGCACTTACATGGAATCACTAGTTTTCATGCGATCCTTAATGAGTTCACGAATTTTATCCCTTCTCTCGTCCCATTCCATAATTGATCTATTTTTTTTACTATTTTCTTCGTCCATACTTAGATTAATACAGCTTTCATCTAAGAAATTTATTGTGACGCTTGAAAATAAATTTTCTTTGAATATCGATCAAACAAAATCTAGTTTCCAAGTCAGTGTTTTTCATATTTCTCTACAAACAGTACTAGCTGAATTCCATACTGTATGGTTCTTGTACTAACTAGCGGAAGTTATGAAAAAAACAAATGGCGACATGTCAAAAGAAACGTCAAAAAATCGCCATTTAACTTGTTTTCCCTTTTGACGTTTTTCTTTCTTTCCCCCGAATATCGCTATGTCGGTAGGTGTTGGATTTTTCGTGAATTAAAATTATCCAATTGCATCGAACTTTATTTTAATTAATCTATCATGAATATTCTGTTATAATAAAGCTGAATATCTACGCAATTCGTAGAAATTATTATTGTTAAAAAGTTTTCTGATTTTTTCGAGTAATGTGTTGTTTTTTCTGTGCCATCGATTACAGCCCGCCGTTGAGAAGAAGGAAGCCCCTAAGAAGGTCAAGAGGGATCCCGCAAAGAACCCTATGCGGGATTTGCACATCCGAAAACTCTGCTTGAACATTTGTGTGGGTGAATCTGGTGATAGGCTTACTCGTGCCGCTAAGGTTTGTTAAAAAAATGTTAGTAAAAAAAATTGTGTTCAACCTTTTCATTTCTTCTAGGTGTTGGAACAATTGACTGGCCAACAGCCAGTGTTCTCAAAAGCTCGTTATACCGTGCGTTCGTTCGGAATCAGACGTAATGAAAAAATCGCTGTACACTGCACAGTGCGTGGCGCCAAGGCCGAAGAGATCTTGGAACGTGGTCTTAAAGTTCGTGAATACGAGTTGAGAAGGGACAACTTCTCTTCCACAGGAAACTTCGGTTTCGGTATCCAGGAACATATCGATTTGGGTATCAAATACGATCCTTCTATCGGTATCTACGGTTTGGACTTTTATGTTGTCTTGGGAAGGCCAGGTTAGTTACTTTTAATTTTTGTTTTTAACCTCTGCATGCACTTAATTAGGTGTCAAGGGTTTATACTGACCAATGACATTCAGTCAATGTGCAAATAACAAAATTGTGTTTTGCTTAATGGAGTTCGTTGTTCATCAACCTATTCCACGGTGGTTCGCATATAAATTTGCAACTCGTGTTATTTTTCAACTAGATACATAACAATTATTTTTGCTTTATCTCGCAGGTTACAACGTAGCTCATAGGAAACGTAAATCAGGCACCGTTGGATTCCCTCACCGCTTGACCAAGGAAGACGCCATGAAGTGGTTCCAACAGAAATACGATGGAATCATCTTGAACAGCAAGAAATAACTTTCCAAGTTTTAAACTATTTTTTAAATAAAAGATACAAAAATCCAAAATATAAACACAATTTTTATTCAATTTTCATTGGTTCGCTTGGGTTTTCTACTGCAATAGGAGCAGGAGTACTGAAAAAGTAGTTGCTGGTTGGGTGTTCCTTAAAGTATTCGCTGCCGTTTTCTTCATAATCCTGTTTAGTTGTTAGAAAGTCTTCGAGAACTTCACTGCGAGCGATGTCACGAGCACCAAACCAGGCATCCAAAGATGCTGCATCGGCCATAATAATATTGTGCTTTGATTGAAAAGGTCGCATTTCAAGGAGTTCTTTCGAAATTCGCTCTTTTAGACCTGCAAATAAGTGCGACATTGTATTAAGTTTTTATTTTATTAGAAAGCGTTTACCTAATAATAATGAACATCCGCCGGTCATAAAAACATTCTGCGCCAAGAGAAGCTGCTCATTAGGAGTAAACATTTTGAAAACAAAATCCATCAATTCAGCAAGACCACATTCAGAACTTCCAATCATGCTTGGTTGAAAGAGAAGTTCGGTAGCACGGATTGATTCGACACCGACATGAAGCTGAAAATTTAAATTTAAGTTTTTCTTTAGTATAGTTGTGTAGGGTTGTAACTGTATTTAGTTTTATGTACCTACATTATTTAAAATCTTTTATTATGCATTGTAGCTTGTAGCTCTACCTTCTATATCAGAATCTGTTTGTCATGCAAAAGGTTGATTTTATATGCACATCGCATGCGATAGGATAAGACTGCGTTAAGATCCGTTATACATTGCATCACAACAAAACGTTGCGTGACTAGCTCTTAGGTCTTGGCAGTTTGAGAAGTTAAAATTAAGGGATTGGGATGAAAATCTCTCAAAAGGAGAAGAAAATTCAAAGAAGTAAAGAAGAACGTTTTTGCGAAAATTTTATTTTTTTTTTCCATTAAACGAACTCTGAATTCTGTTGAAAAAAAAAGATTTTTTTACAAGCAAACTAAAAGCCAACTAAATAAACCCAGTGGAATATTTCACTAGTAGTTCGATAATTGAATTTGTTTTCGAAATTTGTTAGAATTTTCAAAAATACATTAAAATTTGTTTAAAATTGTTTGGTAATCCATAGAAGATACTCTGCGGATAGGTACACAGGTATCCCAGCCCAACGGCGGCTAAATTTTCATATTCGGAACGAGAGATAAAAATAAAAATGTTGTTATTCGTGATGGAGCGAGAGATGAATGCGTATTTTAAACCATGAAACATTCCGCACTCAATCAAAGGTTTTTTTAAATCAGCTTTGGAAAGAAGGTTCGTTAGCCTGTCTTTGATTACTAAGAAGGATGATTCATTTTAAACTATAACAATAATAAAATGGTTTTGTTTTAGAAAACTATCTTTAAGGAACTTTTGATCACCACATTCTAGTCGTTGATTACTACAAACAATTTACATAGCTTACCTGGGTGCACGATTTAAACGTTGAAAGATTTGATTTCAAAAGAAATATTCAATATAATTAATATTCTTTGTAGTTTGGATCGCCCAATGACTTTACTGGAGATACCCTGACTTCTATGGAATAAGAAGACAGTAGAAACACAATTCTGCTATCCTATTCTGCTATCCGATCCGATCGAATCTTTCGATTCACGTGAATATTACACTCAATTGTTCATTGGCTTTACCAATGTTTGTTTTTGCAATTCTAAAGAGAATCTAATTGTTAAAATTTATTTTTGATCGAAATATATAAACTGTTTTGAACGATCCGTTTTTTCCGTCGGATAGCAGAATACAAATATTTACGTGAACGTTTATAAGAATAGGGATATATTACAACAGACAAAGTTTTGTGAGTGGGACTGACTACAGAACGGAGTTAAGACGAAAATAGCTTGAAGCAAGCTACAAGCAAGCGTATAGTTTGGAGCAAAACTTCTTAGTTCTTAAAACTTGACAAAATGCCGATATTGATTTTTAAGACTCTTTTCCTTCGAAATTACATTTAATTTAATTTTTTAGTATTAAAAAATTCAATTTTATATTTTCAGTTCAGTTCGCGGTTTAGTTAGTCGGAATTCCGTCAGGTAAATTATGGTAGGTATTCAGGATTTTATTAGGCGATATTTCGTACCCAACCAAATGGTTCGGTCTTTTTACCCCAAAATCCTGCACCCCATTAAAAAAAATAGCAAATAAAATATAAAAATATTTGCAACGTAAGAAAATATGTGGTAGGATATATTTTAAAACACGGAATTGTGCAAAAAAGTATCTTGTAGGGTTATAGAGAGAAAACAATTACCCTTTCTGTCTGACAAACCAACGAATTCAAAGAATTTGAATAAACGGAAGATCTCTTATTTATCTCCGTTTCTTAACAGGCATATTATTAAACTTGATTAGGTTACCACCATTTAAAATTTATAGTCATATTCGAGTGGACGTTCGGAGGCCCTCCGAGTAAAAAAAAAATCCCTAAACAGCTCCAGTGGCTGTTCGAAGTGATGGTGCTAATTTGCCTTCCGGAATCAAATTGCGAGTGTTGGGAGTGCTGTCACAATGTACTACCACATATATAGTTTACATTATCTCTAGTATAAGCAAAAGAAACACTCAATAAAATGAATTGAATTGAATAAATAGTTTACATCGGCCATATGGTCAAAGCCATTATGGAACGATACGCGCAGTGTTTTTATTTCTTTTTAACAATTAAGGAACTAAAATAATAAGTGGAATTGTTGTTATTACTGAAAAAATACTTTTAAATTCGTTTTTGCTACGTTAAAGGTTACAAAAATCGAATGTAAGCAATCTTTGGTCAACTACTACACACAGAATGGAAAAAGGGAGTTTTAATGATCCATTGGATTTATAATTATCTCCTCTTGGCAGTGAAACCACTCGATTATGACATAAGATACCCTGCTTTATCAGATTTAAGTAGGTAGGTTAATAATCCACATGCAGTGCGATTTTTTTATTTATAAATTTGTTAATTTTACAAACCATAGAAAAGATAGTTACCCAGATAAACGACCTGCACTTTAAAGTTAAAGTGAGCAAATTGGTATTGGTTGTTGATTTTTCTCGCCACCAGATATCGTTTTTTAACATCATCGAATTTATTTTTTGTTCATTGAACGCAGCTTTTTATTGACATTTAATTTTATTTGTCAAAAAAAGATTTTTGTGATGTAAATAAAATTTATTATTATATCTAATAAGAAGGTTATTATATAAACATTATTTTTATTGTTAAAAACAAATTAAATATAGTGGGTAACAGTTCTTTCAATGGCGCAGTTAACATTCCGTGCATTGCGAACAATTTCTAGCACTGGCATAAAAGCCATTGCACCTTTTATACGAAATTATCCGCGAGTCTCCCTCTGCAAACCATCTCTATCCACGTTCAGAACATACGGCACAGCTTATGAAGCCGATGGAAAAACAAAAGTCAACATTCTTAATAAGGAACTTGATTTGGGACTTATGATCAATGGATTTAGTCAGTATGGGTTTCGATTAAATAATGATATGGTTATAGTGGGACCTATGGCTATATTTCCAAGGTAAATGGAAGTACAAACAAACTCCTTGAGTTATTTGTGAATAATACAGTTTCCTTGCTTAGGTCTGTATTGTCATGGAATATAGGAAGTTACGAAGATATTAATGAGGATAGTTTGAGCATATTTTACACTTTGGAACCCAAAATAGATGTTTTGGTGATTGGTATTGGCGATCAAAAAGTCACGCCGCAGTTATCAGTTAAAATTATACAGTTTATGAAAAAATTTAAAATTAACGTTGAGATATTGACAACTGAACAGGTATGTGTTTTACTCAAATTAGATAATAGCATATAATAAAATGTACCTACTCATTTTTGTTTCAGGCCTGTGCAACTTTTAATTTCCTAAACGCAGAAAGCCGAATGGTTGCCGCTGCACTAATACCTCCCGTACATATATCATACAATGAGAATGACATGCTTCAAACAAAATTGAGGCAAAGGCAGCTGTATGAAATTGACGATATTTAAGAAGGTTGTGTATGTTATAGAAATAAGAAAATATTACTAACAGAAAAACGTCTTAAAAAACTTCATCGTTTCATTTATATATTGAGTTCTATTTTACTATGATAAGAGAATTAAAAAGGCCAACAGTTTTTTAAGTACCTACTCTTTAGAAAAATTGTCTGACAAAGAAATAAGAGGCACATTAGGCTTTGGCATCTTTGTTGTTTGTGTGATGACGTAAATACATATACGGCACTAAGCGCAGGGATGCATCTGGCGGGAGAACATTTGTATAAATTGTCTAAACAGCTCTAGCGGCCTCCAGTTAATTACAGCAAGTTGGTTGAGGTTGTTTTTCACTTATTGTGTTATCCAAATAATATTGTGTTTAAGCAGGCTCCAGGTCAATAAAACTAGGTGTTAAATGGTTTGCAACGTTTCGAGCATGAATGCGCTCTTCCTCAGGCCTTTATTGTAAAATAATATACATCGTCAATAATGTCATCTATACAAATCATACATGAAAATTTAACTACCAATTTAATTTAAGAAACTTAATTTCCACAATCAAAAATATGTTTAAGAGAACCACACATAGCACACTAAAAATAATTAAGATAATTTAGAAAAACAATTTAAAAATTATAAATACGATTCAATAATTACATTTACTTTAAAAAACATTTAATTATGGAAAAATCTCCTTATCGGATTACATCTCCCAGCACTGACAAAAGACTAATTAGTTTTGCCTTCTTTTATTGTTTTTTATTAGTTGGCATAAGAGATTCTCACAATCAGATTGTCTGTTGATCGAACTCTCTTCGTTGTTGATATGCAGCATTTCCAACAACATTCTCTTGTTAGGGTTCTTCTAGTATAGTCACATTTTCTAAGTCAGGCTATGTGTGGTTCTCTTGAACATATTTTTGATTGTGGAAATGAAGTTTCTTAAATTAAATTGTAAGTTAAATTTTCATGTATGATTTGTATAGATGACATTATTGACGATGTATATTTTTTACAATAAAGGCCTGAGGAAGAGCGTATTCATGCTCGAAACGTCGCAAACCAGTTTTATTGACTGGAGACTGCTTAAACACAATATTATTTGTATAACATTGAAGAGGTCACCAAAAATATCCAAATATCTATTGTGCTATCCTTTAGCGCGTCTTTCTCTGATGCGTTGATATCTATATTCCGTCTTTTTTTGTTTTGGCTTAGGTCAGTCACATCGTTTCGACAAAGTGCAATGGGTAGAATGAGTTCAACCCAGGTTGTGGCGTTATGTGGAAATGGAATTTGAGTTCAATTGCTTCAAGAACGACATTTAATAAGTTACCTGTCCTTAGACCTTTTTCAACGTTAAACTATTCGTTGGTTTTCTTAGCGGCTTTGACGGAGCAGCGAAATTTTTCGATCTCCATAGTGTACAAAGTGACAAGTTTGTCAAATGGATCCCGAGAAATTCACCCCTATCCACGCTATGGTACGCGAATTTGACATCTATAAAGAAGTGGTGTGTATCGATCGATTTGGAATTCCTGTTTTTTTCAAAATCTTTCAGAGTGTGAACATTTGGATTGTTGTGAATTGTCTGGCTTAAATCATACTGATAGGGTCCAATTAATTGTTAAGCCATCAAACATTATAGCCGGTAAGATTTTAAACGACTTTTAAGAAACTAATTATTTTGTAGTTGGCACACGTCAGAGCGTTTCATTTATCTGGATTTTCATCTGACCAAATTTTACAGATGATTTGATTCATGATCATGGTCCTTACTAAAACATCTCAGTTTAGAACAATTCGTCGGTAGGCTGTCTGCACCGGGTCGCTCTCCTAGTAGCTATGGTTCTTGTCCGCAACATTGCCTGGTAGAACCCTTTTTTAGCTGCATGCGCTAGCCGGAATACTTCAGGGAACCAGGAGTTTCAATGCGGTCGCCTAGTAAAACCCAACACAGTATGTATTGGAAAACCAAGTAGTGGTAACTACACAAAGTAGAGTAACTACACAACTGGCAGTGGCCGTTCTTTTAATAGGGAAACAAGTAAACATCCGGTTGAACTACTTGCACTCGAATACATTACTCGTTTCACGGAACTGCTATTTATATTCTATGTTCTATGAAATGATTTGTACATAATAGTTTAACATTGTTTGATTTTCGACCGATAGCGTACACATAAAATTCAAATCCGCTTTGAATTCAATCACAACGTACACCGACATTAAGAAGGAAAGTTTAAAATTTAGATAATACAAAGCATGCATAACAAATAGTTTTAGCTGAATTTCTGCAGGTTTTTTTTCAAGCCCAGCTATAAAAAGTATCTCGAATATAAGCAATGGTTTTGTTCTTTTAATTTCTGAAAATGGCTCTAACGATTTCGATAACTAATTGAGTAGAGTAGTGGCAACTATTACCGAACATCTCCAGTTCTCGATTTATTTAAGATCCCTCGTTATATTTTTATTGTTTCTTGGGTTTTCCGCTTAAAAACTATTCCGACAACAATTAAATATAACAAGTTTTCTTAAAGAGTTCGAGAACTGGAGATGTTCGCGAATAGGTACCACTACCTACCCTACGTTATTTATGTAAAAAGTGTTTCGTATTTTACGTTTTAAAATTTTGACATAATTCTACGTCGACTCAAATTCCTAAACTACAGCACCAACTCTTATTCAATAACACATATCTAAGAAAACTGTAGCAGGCCCCTGCAAACAAATGAAAATACCCCATGCAAAGCAACGATATTGCGTGAGCGACTGACTACGTAGACGGAAATAAACTCGCTTGATACCATAACTAACGCAACTCTCATGATTTAAAAAATGAAAATTATACATACCATAGACGCCTTAGAAAACAGTTCATTTAAGTTAACCATTTAAATAAAAATATTGGTGAATAATATAAATTGATCTTTTTCCACATTCGGGATTATGGCATTCCACCTAAAAGCATTCGATTTTTTTTTGTTTAACAAAACGGTAATTTGGTATCTTGCGATTCTAAAATGCGTCAAATCAAACCATTCCAAGACCATATTCCAATATAAAATTCAAAGATATTTCTTTTGTGGAGTAAGTAGAGAAATATACTTAAATTACCTGATGACATTCAGCAGCACCTCCCACCATAACAACTGGTTCCTCAAACATAGGATCATGGTGACGCAAAATTTCTTCAAACTCTATAAGTTTTTCATTTTCAGCATCACTATCACTTTCACAATCTTTGCTTATCACTTTGTATACGTCCCAATCTTCGTCGCGCATACCAAAATTATCTGAACCCTTTTCTTTGCGCGCCAGCTGAGAAATAATGCGCATTCTTTCTTGTGCGGCAGCTGTTCTCCTTTTTGCCAGATCTTGCCGACGTTGTTTTCTGTTATGTCTTTTTTCTATTAATTGAATACGCTTAAATAAAAACAAAAATATAGTTTTTAAACACATTTCTAATGATTGGTCGCTTACCTTATTTCTAGCTGAAATAACCCAGTCCTCGATGGAAACATTTGCTGGAGGTTGTGGTACTATAATAGGTTTCTCTTCAGGCATTACTATCTGCGGTTCAGGAGCTGGAGGCAAAAGCTTTTTCTGCTTTGTTTTTTCAATTCGTAACCTAGCACTTGTTAAAAGTTTCTAAAAAAAATATTAGAATAGGTATAAGACATAAACAAATTTATTTGCAAACCTCAAGCTCTTCCGGATTGGCGATGTCATTTTCTCTCAAGGCCGCTTCGAAGCGCTGCATATCCCCCATTACATAAAGGTTCTTAATATTAGACATTATAATAATTTGCTCTTCATCCTCAAAAAGCTGTTCCTCTCTTTTTCTTGCTTTTATCTCTGTCAATCTTTTCGAAAGCTCTCTACGTTTTTCCAATTTTTGTTCAGCGGATATAGTTGCTGGTGGCGTCGGTAATGTATATGGCAACTGTATTTTTTTTACATGCTGTTCATAGTAGTCTAACTGGGACCATTGCTTAAGATTTTCAATATAATCTACTGAAACTGAACAGTGACCTTGCATCAGAGCTTCCATTCGGCTTATAGTGATGGCATTCAAGTGAACCGGATACTTGAGCTGCATCAGTCGAAAAAGAAACGTTATGATGTGGTAACCCCCTATGTTGATGCGTCTTGCCTTAGTTGCAATCATTTTGTTGTTCAAAACAGGTATCACTTGAGTTGTATGGTAGCCGAATGAGAGTATAAGACCATTAGGACCTATATTGTTTCTTTTAAAACTGCACATGGAATCAATGGAATAACAGACGGATGGAACTTCATAACATTCGAAAAGAAGTTCTGACATTACTATTATGGACAAAAGCATCATATATAAATATTATTTCGCGTTAAGTGTTTGACAAGCTTACATTGTCTGCAATAGTTAGGATTGCCTAAAGGCTCGGTCATAACTATAGGATGCGGAACACCTTCGTCATTCGATATACCCAAGTGTGTGAAAATATAATCAAATATCTGTTCTTGGTTGTAGAAGTGGGTGACTACATTGCGATCAAACTGAAAATATTTTTGTTTTAGTCTGATCTTTTATAAATCTCTGAAAAGATAACCTGTGTCTTTAACTGAAATCTCATAGCTTCAATGTTAACAATATCATTCCCGATTTGGATTGGTGGGTTTGCAACTACCTCGGAGGAATCTTTTTTTGACCGGTCTTTTCGAGGTTTGGCTATAAGATTTCTAAAAACTAATAGTGGATCATCGTTCGTACTCCATCCAACACGGCATTGATAAGATCCTGAACAACAAAATGAATTTTATAGTAAATAAATCAAAAAGTTGATAGTTTCTTACCATTGTCAATTGCAAGTGGTATTTGGTTATTTTTAAGAGATGGTTTGTATTCATGAATTATGTCTGGAATCGCTTTAATATCACTTAGTTTAATTAAATTCATATTTCGTAAAATTTTTTTAATTATTTTATTTTAAAATAAATTTATTTGAATTCTGTCAATCAACCAGAGAGAATATAATAGAGAGATTTCAGTTGAAGCTGTCTAAAATTAAATTATGAGGGAATCATATACATTTCTATAGGGCTTTTTAAGAGGCAACTATATTCTTTCTTTCGCACTTTCACACCACAGTATATCTTATGGGTAAAATTCTGTTAGGCACAATTGTAAAATCGTGGTTTAAGGGCCAGTCTTTTCAGCTCTGGTTAAGTTTAATCATTGATTATTTTAGCTGGTAACCATAGATTCTGTCTTTTCAACAAAATCTTAAACAGAGAATCTATGGTTACCTTATATTAAGTTAACCAGCTAATTTTCCGTGGTAAAGTGTCATTATTCCAGTCGGTTAACAGAGATTCGATCTTTTCAGCAAAATTTTAACCAGAGAATCTATGGTTAACAGAGATTTCGTTAACCAGTCAATTTTGCTTGGTTAACCACAGAAATTCTATGGTAAGCGATTATTAAAATGATAAATAATATATTAGAAACTTATTGATTATTACTACTAATCGTAAAGAATAAAATTAAAAAAATTATGATCTACCATCTTAATAAATTCCACCCCTATATTTTATGTATATTTTTTTGTTTTCCTTTATTCGTATATGAATCAATTGAGTTTATCCATGCACATCGACACAGACAGGCTGTTATCATAATTATTGACAAAATCTTCGATCTCTTTCTCTGAACAAACCAGAGATTTAACCAGAGCTGAAAAGATTGGCCCTAAGTTTTTAACCCACCGATTTTGACAGATTTTCTATAGAAATCAGTGGTTTAAAAATTTAAACAACGTTAAACCACGATTGTACAACTGCCCTTAGCTAAATGCAAAATCGTAATAGGAGTTTTTTTTTCGTTCAGAATAGATCCAGAGATGTGAAACATAAAGTTGTGTTTCTTTTTTCGCACAGAGCGTTCGACATTTCTATTTCTTTTTTCGTTCAGAGATGGCTCAGATCATGTTCAGATGCAGAGCGCGCTCTATTAGCTCAGGATAAATTAATGTCGAATTCCTTAGATTTTTTCTGATTTGATCGGAAAAGTTCACTTTTTTTCCTTCCTATGGATTTTGAAACAACAAAGTTGCTTTTTTCTGTAATTGTGAAATGCTGAACAATTATCAAAACAATTGAAATGGCGGATGAAGTCAGACATTTTGGTGTTGGAGATAGTTTTTATTTAATAAAACACGAGTGAAATATGTTATTTATTATTAATCAAACTAATTTAAGGGTTTGAATGAACCATATGGATAAAAATAAATTAATAACTTTCAACAAAGATTTTGACGTTGTGTGTGAAAGAGTCAGAACGAATGTCAATTTATGACAGCTGAGTGCCTGAAGGGCCAGTCTTTTCAGCTCTGGTTAAGTTTAATCATTGATTATTTCAGCTGGTAACCATAGATTCTGTCTTTTCAACAAAATCTTAACCAGAGAATCTATGGTTACCATAGATTACGTTAACCAGCTAATTTTCCGTGGTTAGTGTCATTATTCCAGTCGGTTAACAGAGATTTGGTCTTTTCAGCAAAATTTTAACCAGAGAATCTATGGTTAACAGAGATTTCGTTAACCAGTCAATTTTGCTTGGTTAACCACAGAAATTCTATGGTAAGCGATTATTTTTTTCACATTTGTGTTGAATGATAAATTATATACCAGATAATAATTGATTATCACTACTTACGTATAGAATAAAATTAAAGAAAATGATGATCTACCATCTTAATAAATTCCACCCCTTTATTTTATGTATATTTTTTTGTTATCCTTTGTGCGTAAATGAATCAATTCAGTTTATCCATGTGCATCGAAACGAGACAGGCTGTTATCAGTTATTGACAAAATCTTTTATCTCTTTCTCTCGCATTCAAAAAAGTATAAACAAACTTAACCATAGATTCCGTTTCACAACTGGACCACTGGAAAACTGGAACTATCTTTGGTTTGGTAACCAAAGTAGATAAAATGGTGAAAAGACGAACTGTGGGTAACCGAGTTTCAAAACAACTGGTTAAGAAAAGTCTATGGTGAACAAACCAGAGATTTAACCAGAGCTGAAAAGATTGGCCCTGAATGTGTTTTATTGCTAAGTGTTTAGTCTTTTTAGCAAAATTTTGTATGGGATACGAAAAGTGGCGATAAAGTGGTCAGTAATTAAAGTGAACATAAAAGTGAAGATAAAATCTTGGAATGCCTGGAAATTTTTGGCGCGAAAAAAATGTCAATACATTTTTTGCTTAAAGGTTGGTGGCAACTATGAGAGCTTAATATATGGACTCCATATAATACTATAGTAGCGCAAAATTATAGTCAACCTAAGTTTAAGGAATTAACGCCACACTTCTTAACTTAATTTTTGAACTTTGAAACTGTTCTCTAACTTTAAAGTAATTAAAAACTCTTTTTGAAGTACTGACTACTAGTGTGGGTCTTAAAACATTTCTCTAACACGTCTTAAACAGTGACAGTTCGCTGAGAAAACAAAGCAAACACACCTTTCTATCTGTCGTCAAATGTTATCAGCCCGGAATGTGTCAATAAAATGATAATAGGGCTTTTTAGGTAACAACGTAGCAGTATCAGCAGTACGCATATGACAGCTGAGCATTTTTTGTATCATTGGTGACATTTTGATTGAAAACAAGGGCGGACATTTTAAAGTTGTCCTCGAAAATTGTGAATAAATTGCAATTTTTGTTTTGGTTTATAGAAAACGACAAATTGACAGGAGTCAGAGAGAGCAAGTGTGACAATACCAAAATTAAAATTGGGTTTTCATGATTTTAATTTTGATTTAATTTAAATAAAGTGTAGTTTAACTTGTCCATAATTGCCAAAATGTAATTTTAGACTAGAGTCAAACTAAATTTGATTTAGTTTCGAGTTAAATGGACTATAATTTTGACCCAGTATATTTAATCTATGGTACTCTCATAAGCCGCTGTGGAATTAAATTTGGATCCCAAAAAAAATTTCCCCTGTCGCTGTCGCGGTATCGCGTTGGTTTGGGGCGTCAGAGGACGTCAGTCATCTATCCATATAATCAGTCATCAGGCAAAATCAAAAGGGTTTTGATTTTTCGTCACACAAATGGACGCATACAGACTTATTTTTGATATTACAGACTGATGTCAAATGACTGACCGTGTAAAGGTAGCTTAACGCCGCTTTTAAAATTTTAATCCTGAACGGCTGCAAAATGAATTTTTGTTTTTGGTATAATCGGTATAATTCATCATAAAAAAGTATAAAATAAACAAGCATGCGTCAAATATCGTCTTGACAGTTTTTTTTTCTTTTCAAGTAGAGTTTGCTTGCTAGGTTGGGCAAGTTGCAAAAAAGATTTTGTTCAGTGATTGAAAATTAAAAAGAGAGGTAAATTACCCGAAATAGAAGTTACAATTCACAAAATAAGTGAAAATGAAAACAAATTGAACTGTTTTAATCTATTAAATTGTGGTTTAAAGTATAATAAAGTGTTCTATGGTGGTGTTCACTTCGCATAATTTTTCTTGTTTTCTGAAAAAAAAACCTGTGTTAACTAGTGCTTGGCTTAAAACTGCTTTCTTTTTTTTTTCTCAAAGCTCGACCAAAATGTCGGACTCGGAGGCTAGTAATATGTCCGATAGCGGTTCGGAAGATGGAAGTATGGCCTCTAATAAATCACAACATAGCGCAAGGTAATATAACAGAGTTATACAATTCAATATTGAAATAAACATTATTTCTTACTTAAGGTCTCGCTCAGTATCGCGATCAAGATCTCCTTCCAGGTCTAGATCTAGATCTCGGTCTCGTTCGAAGTCTGCTGGTTCTAGATCCAGATCTCGTTCTGCATCAGCTGGATCAGGATCCGGTTCAGATATCGGTGGGAATCGCCGTCGTCAGAGGAGTCGATCACGTGACGAAGAGGAAGATGGCGAAGAAGAACAAGAGCCTGAGGGAGAAGATCTTGATTCCGAAGAGTACGACGAGGAAGAGGACGATGAAGTTGGTCACAAGAAAAAGAAGAAAAAGGAAAGATTTGGGGGTTTCATCATTGATGAAGCTGAAGTAGACGATGAAGTAGATGAAGATGATGAATGGGAAGAGGGTGCCAATGAATTGGGCATAGTTGGTAATGAAATTGATGAACTTGGTCCCACAGCAAGAGATATTGAAATACGACGACGTGGTACAAATTTATGGGAGTATGTCCTTACACTTAAATTGAACGCATGAATCTGACTTATTTTCTAATTTTTAGCACCCAAAAAGAAGATGAATTGGAAGAATACCTTCGTAAAAAGTATGCTGATGAATCTATAGCAAAGCGACACTTCGGTGATGGAGGTGAGGAGATGTCCGATGAAATAACTCAGCAAACATTACTTCCTGGAATCAAGTAAACTTATTTACCAAATTTCTTTAAAAATAAAAGTCTATATATTTTGTTTGTATTTAGGGATCCTAATCTTTGGATGGTTAAGTGCCGTATTGGCGAGGAAAAGGCGACGGCTCTATTGTTGATGAGAAAATATCTCACCTATCTTAATACCGATACACCAATGCAAATAAAAGCGGTCGTTGCTCCTGAAGGTGTCAAGGGATACATATACGTTGAATCTTACAAGCAAACGCATGTTAAGAGTGCAATTGAAAATGTGGGTAATCTTCGCATGGGTAAATGGAAACAGGAAATGGTTCCGATCAAGGAAATGACTGATGTGCTTAAGGTTGTTAAAGAGCAAGTAGGTTTAAAAGTAAAGCAATGGGTTAGATTGAAGCGTGGTTTGTATAAGGATGATATTGCTCAAGTTGACTACGTGGATTTAGCACAAAATCAAGTTCATCTAAAGCTATTGCCACGTATTGATTATACACGAATGAGAGGAGCTCTTAGAACTACTCAAAGTGTAAGTGGAACAAAACAAAAGAGTTTAATAGTAAGTTAGTAAGCATGTTTTTTCTTTTTGCAGGAAGCTGATAGTGCCAAACGTAAAAAGAAACGTCGCCCAGCTGCAAAACCATTTGACCCAGAAGCTGTACGGTAAGTCATAGTAACTGTTTTGTTGTTTGATATGTATAAATGAAAAAAGACAAACTGACTTACTGGTATTGTTATGCTGCAACATTCCACTCTATATGTAGCACTACCATACATTCAACATTTCTGTATAGCTGTGCATATAAACCATTAAACCCAAGGGATGGGTTTTAAATCGGCACGGTCTACCGTTAACACTTTTTTTTTCTGCGACTCGAAAAGTTGGTCGTTGTTCTGAAAAAAAAAAAAAAAATAACAAAATACCCCTTGCGTTGTTGTGTTATTCATCCATATTCCGTTAGTAGTTTTAGTAAAACGCCAGTAAAGCGACACACCTCCTAGAATGACAGTGATTGATAAGCTTTACGTGGGTACCTGAGCAATTAAGCTTCTAAACCCCACGTTGGGCAAACCCACTGCGGGTTCAATTGGCCGTAAACCAGCGTCCTGAAATATAATTACCGAAGTAAATAACACCGCAGTAACAAATTTAAGAACATGTAGATTTGTGCACACTCCTTGTTAAGAAGCGAGACCAATCTACATCTCTTGCGAAGTGCCAAAATGTTTCCGCTTTGGATAACCACAACCAGCACGAAGCTCCCCGAAAGGGCCAGCCCAACTGTTAGGGTAGAGAATGATCAAGATTAAATTCCATAAAGGACATTCCTCTCGAACAAACTCTAGGGCCCCTAACACCCGTGCTAAGTTTATTGTACGTCAAACCTAAAACGTCGTTTAGTTGAGGAAATACTACCAACTGTAAAACTTTGACATTCTGACTTTACCACAGGGATTGCCTACCCTGAAGATGTGCCCAAGTATGTCTTGAACTGGAACCAAACTCAAGTTCCACATCTCAACTTCCGTCAATTCCACTTAACTTACTCAATTTTTGCCGGTAGTAACGCTCGTTACCCAGTTTATGTTCTGGGATAAAGTAGTTATCTACCGCCTTTTCGGGTGGCCTCCTTGAGTTACAAAGACCACCCTGCTTATTTGCTACTATCACAATGGCCCTAACCCAGTGAAAAACCAACAAACCACTTATGTTATGAAAGTTCCCTTTCAAACGTTTAAATGAGTAATCGTCAAGGACACTTTCGTGATTCCCCTGCCCTAACTACTTTTGCCTGATGTAGGGCCGTTACCCAGTTAATCCTGGGATAGGTTACCTATTGAACACGGACATTACACTGAAGATGTTTATAAATAAACATTCAGGTATGCTCTGGTTCTTCATCAAACTTATCAAACTTAAGGGTGAACGTCCTAGGGCGAGGCGTTCTCCCGGACTGCAGTTACTCAAGACATCTTAGATGCCGTAGAATAATGAACAGTTTAAGCCCTACCACCACGACAAGGTCGCAATCCATCGGTAGAGCCTCCTAGAATGACAATTGAAATTTAGTAAAGTTTAAATGTAAGGATTCTACACTTATACCCTTTTCAAAATCCAGACATTTTTGCAGTGAATAATAGGCGCGGTGGAGAATTGATTTTTTGAGAAGTGTGAATAAACCAACAAAAACCTGTGAACACTACTTTTTGGAAAAGAATAGGAGCCGATCATCAGACTCAGAAACACTTTGCCGATCTTGGGACTATATCCTACGCATGTTTGTACCGTGCAGGTACCATCATCAGAGCTACTAGCACTAAGCACTACGCAAATAATTCCTCTGATTTCTCCGATTCCTACGTTTTTTGTTTACACATAAAAACATGCGAAACGTCAAACTGAAAAAAGGAGTGTTGACTGCATTTTTTGGTATCTAATAACGGATACTTCTCCTAGATTACCAATCAAAAAGGCCATTAATTTTGATTCGAATGAATTCAAAATAATAGAGTGACCTATTGAGTTATTGGTCCATTGAGAGATGGCTTTGAGACGAATAGCTGTGCTCGCGGCCGCTTGTTTGCTGAAAATGTCGAGGTACGTTAGGTTGAGTAGTATGTCTAGGGCAGCTGAGGGTGTCTAACAGAGAGCTCCGCTAGCACACATACAGGCTGAACGTTGGACTTTATTTAACTTGTCACAATTGGGCATGTTCTGATTTTCGTTTGGAGTTGAATTTGTAAACGAATTGATTTTTGCAAGATGACGTCCAGCAAAAAGCTCAGCTTACATAACTTTTTTGACAAAAAACCTAATGTGAACTACACCAGCAAGAACACGGTTTCTATAATTTTCAACTGAAGATGGATTCGTGGCCAAGGCTAAGATTATTTGCTGGACGTCATCTGACGAGCTCAAAAGCTAGCACCCGGGCGAAACGCATTGTTTTCTTGGACTATTGGCCGCTTAACCAGATATTATATCAATCAATCTCTCTAGGGTTTTGAGAAGATAATATGATGATAGGCTAATCGGTCTGAGATCTATCGGGTTTACCTGGGAGAATTGTCCTGCTTTGGGTATAAAAACAACCTTTACCTTCCTCCATAATGATGAAATGTATGTCAATTTCATACATCCAGTCAGGATAACCTCAAGGACACGTCCTTTTGGGTTCTGGAGTGGTTCCCTCAGAAGACATTAGTCAATTTGCGGTTGAGTCGCCGGAAGCATTGAAAGGATTCGTTTGGAAATAACTATAATGCGCAAGAGTAAGCATGAGCTACTGTCAAAATAGCATTTATAAATGAGCGAATACACATAGTCATATCGCGTTGGCTTTATGGACATATGTGCATTTCGTTGAGTTTTGCTCTTACATATGTAAATTTGACAGCTGTGAGCATTTGACAATCCTACAAAAAAAAATTAATTGCATTTTACCAAAAAAGACCACGAATTTGCATTAAATTATCCATTTCATCGATAAATCTATAAAATTATCAAAAAATCATGCATTTTTAACACATTTAAAAGAAACTAAAAATAAGTGACTTTCACATGTTTCACATGTTTATTAAATGGATTCATCATGCATGTTTGTATAAACATGAGGAAACAGTTCGTTTAATTTAGACAGTATGTCATGCCAGCTCATGCTCATTATAGTTCTACCTTTAGAGCTTGGCGTTGAATCTTCTTCTTCATACTCATTCGATACAAGACCAAAAATCACTCAAAAAATCTTTCTTTCGAATCACTCAAAGTAACGTTTCATCAAAATCTTTCAACGACCATGCTTCTGCCCTAGAAGGACTGGAATTATTCTTATTTGGAATTAGTTGTAATAGTAGATTCCAGGATCCAGGTAGATAAACCCTTGGGCATTATTAATCAAATTTAGTAACAGCTTAAATAAAAAACTCACTTGCTGTATATTTCCTCTAGAGTGCTGTTACTAAATTTGTTTATTAGTAAGGCCCCTTGACTACATTGAAGTGTCCATCGTGATTGCCCGATTCGATGATGGTGAGATTCCTTTCTCGTTGATAGCATTGATATTTTGTTTTGTCTTCATTAACAGCAAATCTTTTTTCGCCGACTCTGATTCAAAATGGCAAATTTACCAGCCACAGCAAGCTTATTTCGGCCGATTCTTTCTATGACATCTGCAAGAAATTAAATTCAACTTTTTATTTATATTTCCACAGTGCTATTGGAGGTGAAGTCCATTCAGATGGTGACTTTTTGCTTTTTGAAGGAAACCGCTATTCGCGAAAAGGATTCCTCTACAAGAATTTTACAATGTCAGCTATTTTGGCTGAAGGTGTCAAACCCACACTTGCAGAGTTAGAGAGATTTGAAGAACAACCCGAAGGTGAGTATATATAATTGATTATTTTAACTTAAAAATCCATTTTATTTAATTTTCTTTTGCAGATGTCAACTTGGAGATCGCTGCCGCTTCAAAGGATGACCCTACTGCATCTCACTCATTTTCAATGGGAGACAATGTAGAAGTATGTCTTGGAGATTTGGAGAATTTGCAAGCTAAGATCATAGCAATTGATGGAGGCATGATTACAGTCATGCCAAAGCATCAAGATCTAAAGGATCCTTTGATTTTCAAAGCAAATGAATTGCGCAAATATTTCAAGACCGGAGATCACGCTCGAGTGTTGGCCGGTCGCTACGAAGGTGAAACTGGTTTGATTGTTCGAGTTGAACCAACTCGAATTGTACTTGTTTCCGACTTGACAATGCACGAACTGGAAGTGCTTCCGAGGGACTTGCAATTATGTTCTGATATGGCAACTGGCGTTGATTCATTAGGTCAATTTCAATGGGGTGATTTAGTGCAACTAGAGTAAGTTTATTGAAGTTACATAATATTGTGTAATATTGTTGTTATTTTAAAATTAGTCCCCAGAATGTTGGAGTAATTGTTCGTTTGGAACGTGAAAACTTCCATGTACTCAACATGCATGGCAAAGTTATCGAATGTAAGCCCACTGCTTTGCAGAAAAGAAGAGAGAATCGCAACACCATCGCATTGGATGCCGAAGAGAATCAAATTCGTCGCAGAGACATAGTGAAGGTCATGGAAGGCCCACATGCGGTAAGAGTCAAACAAAAACAAAAAAATGGCAAAGAATATTACAGTAAGTATTTTTTTTTTAATTTCAGGGTCGTTCTGGAGAAATCAAACATCTGTATCGTAGCTTGGCGTTCTTACACTGCCGCATGTACACAGAAAACGGAGGAATCTTCGTCTGCAAGACTCGCCACTTGCAATTAGCCGGAGGAAACAAATCTCAGGCCAACACAATGGGTTCCTTAGGTAGCATGGGATTCATGTCGCCCAGAATTCAATCACCGATGCATCCGTCTGGTGGAAGAGGTGGCCGTGGTGGTGGTAGAGGTGGAAGAGGAGGTTTCCGCGTAACAAGGGACCGCGATATTTTGGGAAAAACTATCAAAATCAGTGGTGGGTCATATAAAGGTTCCGTTGGTATTGTCAAAGATGCAACTGAGAGCACAGCACGTGTGGAATTGCACACCTCGTGCCAAACGATATCTGTGGATCGTAATCACATTGCAATTGTCGGAGTTCCCGGCAAAGAAGGAGGCAGTGTTTCTACTTATGGCCGCACTCCGGCTCGCACACCTGGTTATGGCTCTCAAACTCCAGTTTATGCTGCTGCAGGATCGAAAACGCCATTGCTTGGTAGTCAAACTCCAACTTGGGACTCGGAGGGACGTACTCCTTACAGTGGAGCTATGACTCCATCCCATGATGGTAGCATGACTCCACGTCATGGGGCTTGGGATCCAAATATTACAAATACACCAGCAAGGAACAATGACTACGACTACAGCATGGAAGAGCCCAGCCCAAGTCCAGGATATAACCCAAGTACCCCTGGTTATCAAGTCAGCACTCCATTTGCTCCACAAACTCCAGGAACCGTTTACGGCTCGGACAGAAGTTACAGCCCTTACAATCCCAGCCCAGCTCCTTCTCCATATCCGGTGGGTTATATGAGCACTCCATCACCATCAAGCTATTCTCCAAACACCCCTGGTGGCGCTCCACAATCGCCGTACAATCCACAAACTCCAGGAGCAAGTTTGGACTCACACATGGGCGATTGGTGTACCACAGATATTGAGGTTAAGATTCATACTCATGACGATGCCGACTTGGTTGGACAAACTGGTATAGTTCGAACCGTTTCGAATGGTGTTTGCTCCGTATTCTTGCGGAAGGAAGATCGTAGTGTTTCGATTATAAGTGAACACTTGGCACCGGTTCCACCAGAAGTAGACGATGATTTCAAAGTAATTTATGGAGATGATCGCGAGTTAACTGGAAAAGTTATCTCAGTTTCCGATAAGGAAACTAGCATTTGTAAAATAAATGGAGACGTAACAATGATTCCAACGTCCCATCTTTGCAAAATGAAAGTCGATTAATTTGACACATTAAATTCATATGGAATTTAAATGTTTAACATATTACAATTATTACAATAACCATTGTATAACCAGCTAACTAATGTTTTTTTCTCTTTTATTCTGCTGAGTAAAAATAAATAAATTACTTAATAGTAGTTTTGTTCTTATTGTTTACATAGACAAATGCAGAAAATAATATAAACATGGATTGGGTTAGAAATATCGAATGACAAAATACAAAAATTAAGAAATACCATCTCAGATTAAATTCAGAATTACAAAACTTCAAAATACTAAACACAAAATGTGACGCAATCAAATTTGTTTGGCTTTAAAAACGAGTAAAATGAGTTTTAAAAAATTAAAATCTGACCACTAGGTATGGAAATAAGTAAAATGAGTTTTAAAAAATTAAAATCTGACCACTAGGTATGGAAATATCCTTGAACCAAAAAAAGATCAATTTATCGGCCATTTTTTCAAAACGGCGGCAAAACGAACATGATTTTGACCATGTGAGCATTTTTTTTATACCCCTATGGGTGTTTAACAAAGCCTCAAGACAAAACTTATGGGACATACACGGCACACGTGACAGGCTAGCGCCTTCTAGACTACAATACAAAAATGGCATAGTTTCTCAATGGAGCTTTCATTCGGTTGAGATATAGAACTATTAACATTGAGATATTAACAGAAATAGGCTTGGAATGATGAGTTCAGCCCTTGGTAATATATAAATAAAGCAAATTATGTACACTCCTTAACATTTAAAAGGCAATGTGCCTTACAGACACATAATTAAAAATATTGTTATTATTATTATCAAGCTACTCTCTCCATATATCGGGCATAACCTTCGACAGCCTTATTAAGTTCAGAAAACTAATCCTTTTGCACGGTATTATGCAATCCAAACTGGCCGGAGTATCTGTATAACAAATTTGGCTAGCTCTCAAAGAACAGCAATATTAATCGAACCTATTTTCAATAATTGTTTACAATCTCAGTGCACTTCCTTTGTCTATGCCACTCTCCTATGGAACTCACCACCCGTAACATTTAGGAGAACCACTAGCACGAACACATTCAAAATCAATCTATTTAACCACTTGGCCAGTGACACATAATATTTTTGAGATAAATTTCGTTTATTAAAATTGTTTAATTATTTTAATTATAAGATATTATAAAGTTTGAATTGTACATATATGATCTCATTTCACTTATCTCTACATTTTGTTTTCTTATTTATTTACTTTGATAATAAATACATATTCACAATAAAGGAGATTTAGTCTTAATGTGAAACTATTCTTCATAAATAGATTGAATTGAATTTCCTGTATCAGTTGATCACCGGCATCAACAGCTTATCACGATTTTTGGAAATGCTTTTTGCTCAGTTTTTGCGCATTGGTTTATGAATGTTTGCAATTTCACTAACTTATGCCACAATCAGGGAATACGAAGCGTCCAGCAATTCTGTCTGTCTGGATGTGTCAACACCTACAGCCTTAACTGTTAGGCCATTTATTTTCAAAATCGGTACAAGTTATTCCTAGAGTTGTATGTCCCGGCGTTTTTTAATCCTAGGTCTTCTAACGGCACCTATATATAAGCGTTTCCGATAATTAAATTTTTCTCGAAAAAATACGATCGATTTTGATAAAATCTTATATTTTTATTACAATGTGCGTTTTTCATATATAATTTTTTTCCGAAGAAGGTTACCTGGCTTAGAACCGTACTTTTTTATTGCGATTATTATCTTTTAAAGACAAAACTGATTTTGATATTGTAAAAGTTTTGCTTAGTTTGATTAAAACTGCAAACAAACATTTTAGAAAAAAGTATTTTCTGAAAAATAGTTTTTTTCTCGAAAAAAGTACGATCAATTTTGATAAAATTTTATGCGGGTGATTTTTTTTGCCGGCGATGATGTCTTTAATCAATTTTTTTTCCCGAAAGAGCTTACGGTACCTGACATATAACCCTACTTTTTACCGACTTTCTTTTAAACAGCTGTAACGATTTCGACAAAATTTAAAATTCTAAAAGTTCTGCTTATCTTGAATTATACCTACTGCAATCAACAAATTTAGAAAAGAGTGTTTTCTGAAAATTTGTTTTTCTAAATTCTATTTTTCTCTAAAAAAAATACCAGACATTTTGATAAAATTTCATCTAAAAAAAATACAAAAAATATTAATAAAAAAAAAAAACGGACCAAACGAGTATAGTTAACGCGAAGGTACTGGCACAGGAGCAAGTTTGTGCGAACCAAACCTTTGTTCTGATTATCTAATACATCCGATGGTGTAATTTATTTAATACTAGCTGTTACCCGGCGCGTTTCTGCCACAGAAAAAAATAGATTTCGAAAAAGTAACTATAGTCATATTGGTCCAACATTTTGCAAAAAGCTTTTTAGCTCCTATATAAGAGTTTTTAAAAAAGCTACCCGAGCGCCATCTTTTGGATAATTTATTTCATAAGTTACTTCCTACAACAACAGCTGTTTGCCAGTGAAAGTCCCGCTAAAATCGGTCCAGTAGTTTCTGATCGGTTCATATATAAGAATATGCGAAAAAAGCGACCAGAGCGCCACCTAGGGAGTCCCAGCGCCATCTAGAGGAAAATTAAAATAAACTAAGTCACTCCCTATAACATCAGCTATCTGAAAGTGGCATCCCGTCAAAATCTGTCAAGCATAGTTTCTGATTGGGCATAAAAACCTTTTTCCTTTAAAAAAAAACGACCTGGGCGCCATCTAGGGATTAAATGAAATAGCCTAAGATCTGCGCTACAGAATTATCTATCTGCCAGTGAAAGCCACGTCAAAATCGGTCCAGTCATTCTCGAGATTAGCGAGGGCAAATAAAAAGACAGACAGACAGTCAAAAAAATTAAAAATGTTTGTTTTGTTATAAGGGCTGTGTATGCTTTCATATGCGTGTAGTAAAATACTGTTATTTTGACATTACAAACAGACACTCCATTTTAATTTATGTGTATCGATTAATTGACTTTATAACAACAACAAAATGCGGTACCTTGAAATGTGTTGTGATCGGACCGAGTTCTGAAAGAACTTATTCAATGCTGTCATGCTGATCGGTTATTTGTTTGAATTTATGACTTTACAGCGTCTTAATTTATAAAATCGGTTACTTTTTTAAGCGGGCTCAAGCCACTCCTCTGAAAAAACCCATAAAAATTTCATTTTCTTGCTTTTTTCAAAATATTACATTTATTTGATAATTTTCGTAAAGTGGAAATGTAAAATATTATTTATTTCAAATTGATCCTATACTTGAGTTTTGATGCTAGATTTATGTAGGATTTTATCTGATAATAAATACATACATAGTACAAAACAGGAAAAATTACATAAGAGAAGAAGAGATAAAGAGGTAGAAAATTCTAGTTGAAAAGTTGTTATTTCTTTGACAGAACTACAACGAGGTCAATAAGCCAATAGAAAGACTGCCTTAAATCACCTTCACACAAATATGGCGCTTTTGTCCATGATTCTACTTTGAAACCAAAGTTCTCCAGCATTTCAAAGAAGATAATTGCCTCGGCTTCAAATGAAAACTGTTTGGCTTTGTCTGGCCAATGTGCCATCAGTGGTCGCAATGGCATATGGGATGTATCTGTAATGGTATAATTTTTAGTTCGAGATAAACTTTAATTTTTGTAAATAAAATCTTACTAAATTCAACATAATGAACATATGGCAATACCAGTGCAATAATTACTCTCCCATTCGGGGCTAAAACATTGTAGATATCTTGTAAAAGTTCATATGGATCGACACATCTATCGAGTACGTTGAGACATGCAACAAGAGGGACATTTTGAATGTTAGTTATCTTTTCGATGATTGTAAATTTTCGCTTTTCCAGTCTATCACGCATTGTCCAGCTAGTTTCTGTTGCGTATACTCGTACTTTGGCATCTTTATTCATTCTTATCACAGAATCAACTAAACGTACCGAAATCTCCCCATCGCCAGCTCCTATATCCAGAATATCAACCTTAAAGAAAAAAACATAATACCTACAAGATTATGATGATTTAATTTGCTTACAATTTGAATATGAAAACTAATGAAATTCAAAAATAATTTGGTGACTGGAATCTAAATCACAAAAAGTTGTTAAATTAACAGAAAATACAAGTCAATCTACACTATGTCGACTTTAGTTCATGGAAAACAATATTCGCCTCGTTAAGTGACGACTTCGCGACATGTTTTATATTTTAATGTTTGTTTGCTTCACAATAAACACATCCTTAACTTTACTTACCGTTTGATATCCGTTTGTAAGAAAGCGTTGCACATCAAAGTTTCCTGCTTTGAGAAGTCTTGAAAACTGGTTGTCTGATAAAATAAACATGGAACCACGCTTAAGAAAGCCATTTATATCAGTCTGCGTCATAAAAAATTGTAAAAACGTTCTTGCTATAGTATGCCATATTTGTATCCAAATGTTAGCAGATAGTTCCTTAGCTTTTTCTAGCCAGTCAACAGTAATATCATCTGGATGATCGAGAGGCACGAATTTTAGTTGAAAGTTTTCTGGTAACTTATGTACTAATCGGTACCACTAAGAAATGTGAAAATGTATAAAAATTATAAAATACAGATAAGTCGGATAAGAGTATGTTCTTATAGAGATGGTTCTTACCAATCGAGTATCATATTCATCGAGATACTGATCATTGTGAACTTTTTCAAAAATAGCCCTAGCTAAGGTGCCGCGCGGTCTATGAATATTCATTTTTGTTAACGTGGTATGCTAAAATTGGATGTATAAAACAATAGTTTTTTTTTTAAATAAATAATAAAAAATCGCTTGGTTGAAAATGTCTTATAAAGTTTTTTATTTACGAAAAAAATTTAAATGAAAAGAGGGGAAAAAGAGCAAATTGTGAGATTTGAGATTTGGCACATGAAAACATTTTAATGGCGGATTTTTGTTTGAGCGTTCTTTTTTATTCTGAAACTATTGCATAGCTTTGTGTTGTTTTAACTTATTTTACCATTATTGTACTCAAGAAAATACAAATTCATAACATTTTTCATAAATCTGACAATTTTTTTACGAATTTGTACAAACGTTCAAGTAAACAAACAATGATAATGAATAATGATACTTGAAACAAAGCTATCCTAGTAATTTAATGATGATCGTTTGGAACGCAGGCTTATTATTCACACAGCCTATGCGTGATTGATCTCTGTCTAATACTACAAAAAATTTATTTAAAAGAGCACTTCTTAATTATGAGGGCAAATTTTTGAAATTCAAATAAAAAACGCTATTAGTATAATTTCTTGATGGTACTCCAAGCCAGTTATGTAAATAAAACAAATTTATTATTTTCGCTTTTGGCTTCTTTCAGAAATTAAAAATAACAAACGTTAAAGTTCGAATCAATTTTTTCTAATATCAAAAAAAAAAAAATTATTCAAACTTTAACTTATGTTATGTATTTATGTTTTTTTTATAATCAAATAAAGATTGTATCAAGCTTTTTGACTCTGATTTGGTCGTTGCGTCTGATATTGAGATGACAACAGATCGATAAAATGTGCCTTGGTAGGTACGAACAATCAGTAAGAGAACGGTATATACTATGCGTATATTTGAAGATAGCCATTGTCTATATAAATTTTATTAAAAGTAAATTTTTAACTTAGGAAAATCACATTGTATAGTCCAGTAGATAAAGGGGTTGGAGAGTGCGTGAGCAGGGACCTTAACCATTTCTTCGAAACATTTTTCGGGCTGCTTAGCTTAGGTAGTTAACATACTAAAAATTCTGACGTAGGACTTATCCTTTGTGGGACTATCGGTAATGGTAGGTAAGTAGAAATGGCGTTTAATCTGCTAGAATAACCCAATTAGCGCTTGGTGCGCCGTTTTGATACCATAAACTTATAAGACCTAAAACGTTTGGAGGTTGGAATATCGCTTTGATTATTTGACTTACGCTAATACCAAAGACAAAGTAAAGTGTGCGAGAGACCTTAACCATTTCTTCGGGAACTTGTTCAGGATGTTTGAAATGTTACCATACCTACTTAAAGCCTTGGGAGGTGACCAGGAAGTACGAAGTTCCCTTCAAAGTTATTCTTGACTGGACTAATAGTGATTTTCTATCGAAAGTATCAGATTTTCTTCTGGGTATGATAAACGCTACCGATTACTATCTGAAAAATATGGAAGGTGGGGTATCATTTCTGAGGAACACATTATATACCTATCGAACGTGCGCTCGAGACAAACATCTAGTTTCATAAAGGTAAAAGTGTGTTGTTTTTTTTTCTGATTGTTCGTATATCGTACGCTTCGGTTCAATTTGTTCTTTCAGAGCATATGATACAGAACCAAAAGTGTTTCCAAAACAAGTAGTACGATTTTTCAATTAAGGTAGGCGGATGTCGTTTTCGAATGGTTCTTAGGCTCAGTCACGACAACGAGCAATCAGGATGCATGCCGTATTGATATTGAAATACATACATTTTTTCGGTAAATTTCTTTCAGAGCATATGATACAGAACCAAAATGTTTCCAAGACAAGTAGGTACGATTTTTCAATAAAGGTAGGCGGATGTCGTTTTAATAGTCTTTTATAGGCTTGGTCACGACAACGAGCAATCAGGATGCATGCCGTATTGAAATTGAAATACGTGTTTTCGGTAAATGTTTACTTGTTTGTATGGAATGTGTACCGACACCGACTACTGAGTATTCCTACAGAAATGATACCGCAGGAAGCCGCCTACTTTTTAACTTCACAATTATTGTTTTTTAACATATTAATTCAAAACTATATATATTTAGCTCACTTGTAAATTAGTAGTAAATTGTAATTACAAAACCATTCTGAGCAAAAAGGTTTGCAGCTAAAGTAAACAATAGAAAAATTGGATTTAAAATGAAAATCCAAGAAAATTTGTAAAATTATTTTGACAGTTTTGTTTTGGTTGCGTTGACAGTCAAAGCGAAACTGTCAGCAGATTCAGCAACTGCCAGAAGTGAAAATACGTTTCAGGAGGGAGAAAAATAATTCATACAATAGAAAAGCTGATGTGATCAACTCGTACCTACCCGTCTTTCCACGCCAAAAAATGTTTTTTCCCATCCGAATACGCAACCAAAGTGCCCATGAAAAAAAACAATACTTCGAAATTCCTGAAATTCAGTGTCAAATCAAGTTTGCAATTAATGGTGTAAACTTTTAGTCAAGTAAATAATTGCTTGAATTTATATCATCATTCTGAAATCTTTCAGAGAGAATAACCATAATCTCTCACATAATTCAACGACACAAATTCATGCATCCCACAAAGATTTTTTTAGGTAGGTATGTAGCATGAAACAAGAAAACAAGATAGCGCGAATCAGCCACACAGGAGGTGCTGACAAAATGTGTGACGTAACAGAATCTAAATCGAGTAAGAAAATCCATTAGTTGCATTGCTGATACATTTTAAAATTAAAAATTCTCTGTGTTAAATATCATATATGTGAATTATTGTCATATTTTTAGAATGATTTTTAAAGCTATTTTGAAATGTAATTCAAAAGTATAAAAATTAAAATATTTGTTTTTAATTTTTTATCTCAAAATATGATTAATAACGATCACAAAAATATAATTTAACTTGACTTTTTTTTATTTTAACACGGAGAAATTTGCATTTCAAAATGTGTCAACAATGCAAGTTCGCGCCATTTCTCATTCGATTTAGATTACAAATGCGAGTGAAATGAAACGTCAGATTACTCGCCTAAAGCCACCTTTACACGGTCAGTCATTTGACATTAATCTGTAAAGCGACCTTTACATGGTCATATAGTGTAATATAATGTTTGTAAAAATAAGTCTGTATGCGTGCATTTGTTTGACGAAGATTCAAAACCCTTTTAATTTTGCCTGATGACTGATTATAATATGTGTAGATGACTGACGTCCTCTGACTAACCGTGTAAGGGTCGCTTTACATTTTGGCCACGAGTTGGTGTACATGTAGGTACTTTTTTCAGTTTTGATAGGCATGTGTTATCTTCTCAACGAATTAGTTTCACATATATTCATGGAATGAAAATACAAAAACAAAAATTGACTCTCTTTAACTGATATGCTATAGTTTGTTTTTTTATATCATGTTCCCACCGACCTGTTTTAACTAAATGATTTATAAATCATGAAAGGCGTTCCCACCGAACTATTTCCTGTTTTAGTCTGACATTTATGTCAATCTTGAATCTTTTCAAATCGATTTATTTTTTTTTGGTTTTGTCTTGAGACATTCCTGTAAAGATAGTTGTGGCGACTCTTTATCATTAATATCATAATATATTTAAACTTTATTAAATTATCATTATCATAATTTACATAAATTCATTTATAACTTTCATCATTTGAAAATTTAAAATATGTACTTTGTACTTTGAAAACAATTTCAATCGTATCATCTGATACTTTTCAATAAGAAAAATAAATTTACTTTCTTTTTCATTATTAATTCTGTTTTTAAACTTGTATCATAATTCTATTTATAAATTAAATAAAGTTTTAATGATTTTGCAATTTGGTTTATTTAAATCATTTTCTTAAACATTGGCTATCAGAACAACGCTTTCAGTCAGCGCTTTTTAAGTTGGATTTTTAGCTGCTGATTATAGGAGACAACAGTTAAAGCTCAAAACCTACATAGTCATTCCTGTAAAATAGCTTTTAATTATAAATAATTAATAAAAACACAAGAAAACTTACAGAGTACAATATTTTTTATCTTTTGGGAACATTAAAATTTAATTTGTTTTGACGGCTTCAAAGTTTTGTGTTTGTTTTTTTGTTGCTCAATAAAGCGCTGAGTAAGACACAGATATGTTATAGTTTGATTTTATAAAGATTTACGATGACAGTTACGTAATTTAAAATAAAACGAGTCTAAATCACGTAAATGTAAATCAAAAAATGTATTGTAAATCACATAATTAATTACATGATTTAGCAAAATCAGGCCGGTGCGTGGGGACATGGTATAAGTGCCAATCTTTTCAGCTCTGGTTAAATTTAACCAATTGTTATTTTAGCTGGTTACCATAGAAACACATAAAATCTATGGTTAACAACTGAAATAACCAATGGTTACACATAACAACTGAAATACCAATGGTTTTTAACCATAGATTTTGTATGTGTGACACCACAGTGAAAATTGTGGTGTCATAAACCCTTTTCACACAAGGATTCTTATGTACTTAAAAACCCACCAAAATATGTGCATAAAATATGCGATTAAATGAAAATATGCCGAAAAAAAAGGTGAAAAAATAAAAAAAGCCAAAGAAAAATGAACAGAATTAAACCTTTTATGAAAACATAAAATCTTAATAAAAAAAATCATTTAATCTTAATTACATACATTCATACACAATCTAACCATTACATTTTGTCGGAATACATTTTGTCGGCATACACCATAAAATATTTCCTGAAATTTGTAGGCCTATTTGGCCTTAACAAACTTTTGAAAAGTACCGTTCAACATCAGTCGATGTCATTGAAGCATTTTTGAACGCAAGTATCTCACTACCCGAAAAGTTATCTAAAACCTCTTAATGTAGGATTTGAGAAAAAGTTTGAAATTTGTTTAAGTTTGAAGTACCTTTCATTTTTATTTAAAACATTTTCATTTTTATTTTAAAAGAGCTTTACCAATGGAACTTTCAACTGCACTTATTTTATTAAAAACATCTTCCATTAAATCTAATTGGGTGTTCCAACCTTGAAGTTTAGTTAAAATTTCATTGAGAATGTCATTTATAGCAAAATATGCAAAAATATGCGCAGCAAATAAATGTCATTATTGCACGACACAATATTATTGTACAATTTTCGATATTGCGCAATGATATTGACCGTGTAAGGGTGGTTTTGCGCAATAATTCCGGTTTGCACAATATATTGAGGAATATTGGAAATTTTTTAAATTTATTGAATTAACGAAATTTTCCGTCGTTTAAAAAAACACAGACGAAATGTAAACGAAACGTATATTTTTATTCAATTTCAATTCAATTTAATTTTTATTGAACATTATATATACAATTTGGCTTACATCTACTTACGATACTATGATGTTTTTTTTTTTTACATTATTGTTGGCACATAAGGGGCCTAACCTTAAACACTGACTTAAGTTTAACAAAATACATAATACATATACTAGTGATAAATAAATTTGATTTAAGAAGTTGGTTGACTTAATCGTCCTCAGGGTGTTCCTTCCCGGTTGTCATTTTGATTTAGGTGTTGGGGGGGGGGGGGGGGTACGGCGCTTAGCCGCGGTAGTGCACCGACCTTGTGCCAGCGTAGAACGAGATTGCGTTCTCGTTGTCGTTGTCCGTAAAAAAGTTCTCGTCCATGGTTTCCATAACGCTGAGATACCTTGGCTCAGGATGTCGATGTTCGATGGCAATCTTTCTCATTAGCTGATTCGGGTGGTTGATTATGTTACCAACTAGCTTCTTTGTCGACATCACTGGATATTTGTCCAGCGGAATTATTTTTGCTTCTTTATATAGGAGTTCGTTCCTGTAGTGTCTCTGTCTCTGCCGGTCAAAGAAAAGTCCAGTGCATATTCTTAAAATCTTCCTTTCAAATACTTGGAGTTCACTCATGGCTGTCTTCGAAATTGTAAACCAGGCTGGAAACGAGTAGCTGATGATGGGTCGCAGAAGTTGCTTGTATAGAAGCATCTTCGTCTCTTGGCTTAGTCCGGTTCTTTTTTTCATTAATGGGTGCAGACGATGGAAGGCCCAGCTGGCTTTCTTGAGGACATTCCTTGAGTGCGGGTTGAACCTGAGCAGCTCATTGAAATGGATCCCCAAGTATTTTACACTCGGATTGACTGGTATGGTTGATCCGTCAGGAAGTTTCAGAACCAGTTTTCTTATATTGGCTACTGTGCAGCTGGCTCTTCTCATTAAAGGTCTTCTGAAGCATATAAGTTCCGATTTTGTGGCATTGATCCGAATCCCCCACTTCTTGTAAAATTGGCAGTTTTGATCCTTGGGCGACTCCGGCTCTGATGTTCTTCAAGTTCGATTTTCGCTTGCCTATTTGGACGAAGAATTTTCTGAAAGAAAGAAAAGAAAAAAGAATTTTTATTAGTGGCGGAGGTAAGTTCAATAGATAGAGTTTATGAATAAGCGTTTCTATCCAAACGCTGTCAAATGCTTTCTCGACATCCAGAAAGCACCCGACGGTGACTTGATTCTTGTTGAGGGCTGTGGTGAGGTGATATCGTGTTGAAAGTTTAACAGCGGATTTAGCGTTGAGTGTTTTTCTCGAAATCCAAACTGCATATCGGGGACGATTGAGCGTTCACTGCAAAATCTTTTAAGTCTCCGGAGAATAACTTCTTCCAAAATTTTGCTGATGCTATTGAGAAGCGATATCGGCCTGTAGTTGGACACTTGGTTGGATGCACCTTTCTTCGGAATTGCCACGATCTTAGCTGTTTTCCACCTCTGGGGGAAGTAACAGTTGTTGACACAGTTGTTGAGAATGATTGTGAGGAGGATCATTGCTGCATTTGGTAGCCTTTTCAGCACAAAGTTGGAGACTCCATCTGGTCCAGCTGATTTCTTCGGTTTAGAATTACCGACGATATCAGCAACCTCCTCCAGACAGCACAGGTGTGGACTCTCGATCGGATTACTTGCTGAATTGGTTTCACTGAAATGGATAACTTCTGGATTCGGCAGTAGAGTCCGGTGAATGGATGACTCAACTTCACGTAGAAACACCGGGTCGTCGGGTGGGTTTGGATTGAAGTTTTCTTCGAATTAATTAGCAAACGCTTCCGTTTTGTCCTGGGTTGAGGTTGCTTCACTGTTATCATTGCAGATGATTGTTTCCGGAATATGTGGCTGTTTCCCAATAATCCTGTTGATGTTTTTGAAGGCATCAGGCCCTGGCTTGATTGCTTGCAGTCTCTTCTGGTACTGGATGTTATTTTGGTGTTTAATGCAGTTCCGGAACATGATATTTACCTGCTGAAGTTCACACAAAACTGTTCGGTAGTTGCTGCTTGTTGTGTTGAGTTCACTTTGATGAATCCTTTGTAGCCGTTTCATCAGTCGCTGTCTGTGAGCATAGAGATTCTGCACGTACTGAGGAAGGTGTTGGTACCTATCCCTTGATGTTCTAGGCCGCTTTTGATTGTCCAGTGCACCAGATACAGCATTTTCCAAGTTATCTATAGCTGCGTCGATTTGACTATCCAGCAGATTCCTGTTTGAAGGTGGGAGAGTTATATTTTCTTCAATGTCCCTCTGAAGTCTTTCAATATTTAGCCGTCTGTAATTTATATAGTTCTCAGGTACTTCTATTGCTAGAGCTATAGGTTGGTCAAGGTTAATTGACAGTTGGACGGCTTCATGGTCCGAGTCACTATGTACTATTGAGCAGCTGTAATTTCTTAGCTCTGGAAGAATATGTACCAGGTTGGATGAGGCCAGGAAGAAGTCCAGCGTCGATGGTGTTCTAGGAAAGGTTGGTTTAGGTAATGTAAACGAAACGATACCGCACAATTTTGTATGCAGAGTTCCACCATTTGTAAAAATATATTTTTCAAAACACACAAAAAACAAATAAACAGAACTCCGTTTTATTATAATAATAAAACCGCAGCTGAAGTGAAACGAAAAATCCCATACAAAAATGACACAGTTAAATCATAAACGAAATTTTCCGTCCTTCTTTCCATTTTGTGGTACGCAGCTCCACGGTGAAACGGTAGATAGCCGGTTCAAGTCTACATTACTCTGCACTCCCTTTTTGCACACAATTTAATTGGCCGGGACATTAATTGCTTGCGAAATTTTGATGTTTCTTTTTTGTTTTTGTTTTTTTTGAATTATTATTATATAATGGATTTCTGTTCTTTTTATTTGTTTTTTTTTATGTTTTTAAAAATATTTTGTTTACGAATGGCGGGACTCTACATAAAAATTTGTTAGGGACCGTTTCGTTTACATTTCGTCTGTGGTTTTAGAGACGACAAAAAATATCGTTTCACTTCAGCTGGATGCATGGCTTGAAACAACAGATAACCAGTTCAAGTCTCCACTATTCTCTACACTCTTTTCGACGTTTCTATATTTTGTTCGTGTTTTTTTTTGTGGTTATACATACATATTTATGCGGAACACTGCTTGTCACCGTATCTTTTTTCCATTCGTCTCAAGTGAGGAAAATTTTTTATAATTTGTTAGTCTTTGTAGGGTTGGCATTGTTTATTAACGTAGCAGATGTTGAAAGTTTTCCTCGTAATCTTCCTGCGATTTGCGAGAATTTCATTCCGCCATGGAGGGAAGGTGTTTTTTTGCTGTACCTAACTGGACAGGAGACTTTGAATGCTACATTCATAGCCGTTTCAAAAGTGCTAACTTTGATCGCCTCATGCTCTTCTACGGAATTAAGAATAAGATCCAGTCGGGTTTTATAGGTTTCTTAACGGGACAGGGGGCTTAGTGTTAAGACCTAACTCGAAAAGTATATATCTGTGATCGGAAAAAAATATCAGAGTACAAAATTTTAGTCTGCATCAAAATATTTTTGTTCACAAATTTCGCATAAAAAATAAAAAATTCTTGAATATTCGTGCAAGTATTTTAAAGCACCCCAATACAACATGGGTGAACGCTTTTGGTGCATAATCTACATTTACATTTGATAAGATCATTTTGGTTTGTGTATTCGATTGATGTTTCATCGAAACTATTGGGATCGCACTTTGCCATTGTACGAAGCAATGAACCAAAACAAATTAGAAATTACCTTTTAAACTTTCAATTCAAGTTGTTTTGAACGGTTTTAAATCTGATTTACAAAAATTATTTGCGGCATCACTGGAACTGCATCATTTGTTGAGCTCAAGTAATTTCAATCTTGAGGGCATTATAGTTTTAAATGCTGGGAATTTAATGCTTCCAAAATACAATATCTTCTGACGGCGAAACAAAATATACCACTTTTGCCACACTTCGCCTTACGTCACGTCATGTTGCATTTACGTTGACTTTTTATTTGTTTTGAGAGCTTCTGATTTCGATTATGATTTTATATTGAACAAATGTCTATTCTTCTAAAAATGTTGTGGTACCTACATAGTAAATTATCGGTAGTCACAAAGAAGCGGCTACGCACTTGGCTTAAAGCCTATAAGTTTTAAAAATTATAGATCAGTAACTATGAGTACAGCATACATAGCTACATCGCAAATTCATCTGATATGACCTATTAAACTAATTCAAAATAATCTGTATTTAAATACAAAGGCCAAATAAACAGCCAAGACATGACTTGACTTTGATAAGACAACAAATATGAACCTATGTACGTTATATGGCTATGATGAGTGTAACAGAAAACAAAGAAGGAAGGAACTAGGTAAAGTTAAGGTATGAAATTGCATGCTCGCTAAAGCTTTGTTTGGAAAATTTATCACAATTTAAAAGAACAATTGCACACGCAGAACTATTATTGGTTCAGAAATAAAAATTATTTTAAGAACTAAGTATTTTGATTCAACTATAGATAATCACCCTCAAAGAACTTGTGTTTTGCATTACACAGTTTATACACACTGACCTGACCGTCAATTGAAATAAAAAGCGAACAATTTCTAATTTTAATTGAAAAAAATGCAGCACAAATAAATGGGCACGTTTAGCTGTGCTATTATGTCTCTGAGTCCCACGCGCAGAAATTTTTTCCGACAATAAAAGGTAACTGATGCAACCATACTCTTTGGTCTTTATTTAGCAAAATGCTCTCTGAATTAAATTAATTGAAGGCAGATTACGAATCAAGAAATACATAGGTAGGTAAGTAGATTCATTTTTTTAAGTAGATGATAACTATCAAGAATATCTATAAGTCTATCCAAATAACAGAGAAATATATCTTCAAATACAATGACTAGCAAAAACTAGATGACAAATAATGAATTTAATAAGATATGAAAAGTATTAAGATTTTAGGTTCAATTTTCTTCAGCTGAGGATAAAGGAAGTAAATGAAGTTTTGATTTAAGTTTCTAAAATGTTGTGTTTAGGTATTCGCACTGCTTTTGCTTAATGGTGCAGTTCGGTGTGAAAGTCAGAATAATTGACTTTCCTTATATAGGTAGTGTAATATCAGCAGGTCTTAAAAAGAAATGATTTTTTGTAATGTTTGATGATAAATTACTAGGTATCGGGATCGTACTTAATTAGTAAAAAAAATAAAAAAAATCATCAATTAGTTAGATTAATTGGTCAGTGATAAATATATTTTTATAATTATATATAATAATTTTGCTGTAGAAAAGAATGTTACGCATACGCCACAGTGACTTAAATATTTTTACATAATAAGTTACCTGTAGTTTTTTTTTTCTTACTTAAGAAAAGCGGTTTTTTCTTAGGTTTATTTTACACAGCTTGTTTTGCGTTTGCTGGGTTCCTAAGGTTTTTTTCAGCAGACTTGTTTTTTTTTATATTTTTGCCTTTGGATTCATGGAACTAACTAGTTGGGTGATAACCTTGACAGTTCACACGTTTTGCTTTGAGTTTTTTGCTCACTGTACAGTTTTTCGTTGCTCTTCGGCTTTCGCAGGGATTCAATTTTAACAATTATGCCCATGATCCATCTAATATTATAGATCTTTTCGAGGCTTACTTTATTGTCAAAAGTGAGCTTAAATAAAAGGAAGTAATCTTATTCTTATCTTGTGTTTCACAGAGGAATCCTTCGTTGTTACATTTTTAAAAAGATTGACTGCATCAATGGCTTGAAAACCATCTGATTCATTAACTAAATCAAACAAAAGTAGATAACGCCAAAAAAGCGGCTCTGCAGGGGGCAAAGACTGCAAACTTAGATCCTGTGATAAAATCGTGTTTTATATTATTGAGGCAGAGTCAGAAATTATTTTTGAGGTTATAGTAAAAAAGACTCTTTAGACTCTGCTTATGAGCGCTATTTGTAGCTTATCTTAATTTATGGGAGAGACTTTTAGTTAGATAATCAACAACTTGTAGGGGTACATATGATTCTTGTCTATAAAAAACTGTGGCTCAATTTCAAAAAGTCCACTTATTTATTTGTAACTAACAAAAAGTTACTTCAAAATGGCAAAATGTTTCTTGTTGACTAATAACAAGTTTGAAATCATCCTTTGAAATTTATCAACTATTCTACAAGTTTATTTTGTTTTGTTTTAACACTTGTTTCCAGTTACAGAACCGTTCGATTGCAAGAAATTTCTCACTTGTTGAAATTCGGTAAAACAGAAAATTTGTTCTAATTTACACAAATTTTTAACAGTTGTTCAATTTCACCTGTTAAACAAGTAGGTTCTTTATTTTTTGTGTTATAGGCTCCAGATCTAAACAGAATTTATTAATACTATTACAAATCTTCAGGGCCCAGTTATAGCTATCAGTAAAAACCGTCTGTAAATGATGCAACAAATGAAAACTGAAGATTTTTACGTATGACTATGAGCGTTTCTAGCAATCAGTAAAAATATATCAGTAAAAAGGCTATCATCCTATACCTAGAGAACTGATTTTCTGGATGCAAATTGCTTAAGTGATATGTTTACTGATGTGTTGGAACAGCAAAAAATTGGAACGCACATCATTGGTACGATTTGTTTCATTTTGTCTGCAATGATAGTCAGCTGATTTTCATCAGTAAAATAAAAACAGATTTTCGGCACGAGTACGATAACTTTGGCGCCAAGAATTGATAACGGTTTTTTGTAGAACAGTTCAATACAAGCATTTTTTACTATGGGTGGGGGGGGGGGGTCTATCTCCCTCCGTTTGGGCGGGAGGGGCAATTTTATAAAAACAGTGCTAAAAATTTAAAACAAATATTAAAAAATAACGGTAATACTTACAACTAAGTTTTATATCTTTTTTTTAAGCCAATACTTTTTTCTATTAGATGTTTTTTAAATCAAGTGAAACCTATGCATAGTCTTTGAAAAAACGGACTTTAAACTCAAAAATTGCGAAAAAAAAGGTAAAATAAAACATTGAAGTGTGATTTTTCAAAACTGTAAAACAAAATATTACTTTTTTTTAATAAAATTCGTTGCTCATATTAATTTTAAATCATAAACTGAAAACAAAATGATTTTATGTTTTCTGGTTTTTGAGAAAATGGAAAATTACTAAAGTGTATAAACAGTGTGGTATGTAAGGGGGGGCATGTTGCCCCCCTGCAACCCCCCTGCTTGGACACACTATAGGATTTGGGGTGGGTGCGAGGTGGGGTGGGTGCTAGGTTGGGTGTATGCAAAGTTTCTGTTGCATTTAAAGATGCCCAAGCATCATTACAAAAACGAACCTACGTACAACATTCACCGTATACCAAAAAAAAAAAAGAAAACTCTTATAAGAAAGCAGTTTTAGTAATTTTCCATTTTCTCAAAAACCAGAAAACATAAAATCTATTTGTTTTCAGTTTATGATTTAAAATTAATATGAGCAACGAATTTTATAAAAAAAGTAGTATTTTATTTTACAGTTTTGAAAAATCACACTTCAGTTTTTTTTTACCTTTTTTTCGCAATTTTTGAGTTTAAAGTCCGTTTTTTCAAAGACTATGCATAGGTTTCACTTGATTTAAAAAACATCTAATAGAAAAAAGTATTGGCTCTAAAAAAAGATATAAAACTTAGTTGTAAGTATTACCGTTATTTTTTAATATTTGTTTTAAATTCTTAGCACTGTTTTTATAAAATTGCCACTCCCGCCCAAACGGAGGGAGATAGACCCCCCCACCCATAGTAAAAAAATGCTTGTATTGAACTGTTCTACAAAAAAACGTTATCAATTCTTGGCGCCATAGTTATCGTACTCTCCCCAGATTTATTTTGTGTTATTCGTCATCGATTTACATCTTTATTTTCTGTCAAATAATATGGAAACATATAAAAAAACATATGATGCGTTTTACTGATAGCTATAACTGGCCCCTAAATGAATTAAAATTTGTTGAATTGAAATGAAATTAATGCATTTAAATAATTTGAAATAAAATATAATTCAATGGTCGATTACTGCAGACAATAAACTGCACAAACAATGGTCGGCAATTTTTTTTTAATATAATGTGTCCCATTCAAATTTAAAATTCAAAAGTCATTATCAATCTAAAAAAGAGATATAAATAGCTATCTACGCAATCTTTCTGTTATCACTTATATAAAACACATTTATATTACACTATTCTAGGAAAGTTCTCCTTTTGTTTTTCATTCACTTTTTATCAGATGTGTGTTGTTTCAGTTCTTCAATATTCTTGGTGATAATAATTTTAATCAACGCAATTTTATTTTCTCTTCTTACGGTTTCTGATAATTCTAAAAAAGTAAAATTAAGCAATAAAATCAACAAAAAATATCTTAAATAGCTGAATTTATGTAGAATGGGGGACAAGATAGTTTAAGAGAGTGCGTTGGCACCTGCTAGTGCTTACCTTTATCATTAGCACAGTGGAGTAGTAAGCAAAATCAACATATTATATTGGGCATAGAATAGAGTCCTAGTTTATGTATTTCTTGAGTTGAGATGAGATTAGTTTATTTTTATATTATTTCAGATTATTCAAATTTAACGAAATTATAAGATATGTTTTAATTTGCTGAAAGTAGATAAACATCATATTTGAAAACAGAAATTAAGTATTATCTACTTTTTAGTCGTTGAAATATGCTTTGAGCATAGCCCATCAATTTGATTTCAATCAATCGAGTCGTGTTCAACATTCCAATTTATAAAAGACGAACAAACATTATGTTGTTCATATATGTAGATAGAATATAGATTATAGTTCAATAATAAAGAAACAACCTGCATAAGTTTTTTAAGTAGTTTTATCTTCTTTGTGAGTTAAACTAAACGAATTGATGTTTCGAATGTTTTAATTTCAATGTTTTTTGAATGATGAATTGATGCAAGCCGTCGATAACAGAAATGGCAGCATTTTTTTTTTCTGATTCGACTGGTCAAATGAAAAAAACATTCAGGATTTCACTGATTTCGGCTACATTTCGTTCGAGATCTGAGATTGCTTTGGTACTATATTCTTCTGGGATAACGGCTACGTTATTGGAAAGCGGTCTCACAGTTCATTCTGCATTGAAATTGTCATTGAATTTGAAAGTGGATAAAGAACGTACATACATACATACATGCAACATTTCAAAGAACTCTGTGATGGCCAAAGTATTGCAGTAATATCAACTGGGATGAGTGAAGTATTTTATCTAAAAACCGGTGAATCTTATTAACGGTACATGCCTTACACGGTGTCTCCACGATCCCGTTTTCATAGAATGCAAGATAGCGTTCTATTAAAATTGCTCATGGAGACCGCAAATATTATTCTATAAAAAATTTCTTGCTATATCTTGCTCAGCTTATAGCATGCTAGCTTATAGTATTCTATGAGCTGTCATTTTCATATTGACTTTTCTGTTTTCTGTGTAATTGGGCTGAAATTATCAAATGCCTACCATACATTTTATAGCATTCTAGCAATCTTTCTTTCTATGGAAAGTGACAGATGGTAATCTATGAAATCTCGTTCGTGGAGACACCGTGTTTAGAACCTTGCTTTTTTGATACGGATTATCTTCTAAACGGCGGCACTGATTTTGACGAATTTGTATATATAATTACTGCAATACAAAATTTTCGAGAAAAGTTTTTTCTAAAATTTTGTTTTTTTAATTCCATTTTTCTCGAAAAAAATACGATCAATTTTGATAAAAATTTATATGAGTGATTTTTTGACAACGGTGATCTCTCTCATCTAAATTTTTTTACGAAGAAGCATAATAACGGTACTTTTTTGATTTCGCGATTATCCTCTTTAAATGACTTCACCGATTTTGACGAAATTCTGTATTCTAAATGTTCCGCTATACTTGATTAAATAATACTGCAATCAAAAATTTTGGGAAAAAGCTTTTTTCAGAAAAGTTAGTTTTTTAATTTCCATTTTTCTCAAAAAAATACAATCAAATTTTGATAAAATTGTATGTGTGTACTTTGTTGTCGACGGTGAAAAGTTGACGAATCACTCAGTCGTTGACACGAAGGTTACTGCCACAAGAGAAAGTTCGTGCAACCCAGTCGTGCCCTTTATTTTATTCATGTATATTAATAAATTCATATCAACCTTTAATTGAAGTCTTATTTCCGTAGATAGTGATTCATTAAAGCAAAGTTATATAGTTATTCGAATGGCTAAAGCAATACTGAAAGGCCCAAAGATTTTACTGCCTACCCTGGATGGTAAACTTTAAGGTACCTACTATATGTTAATTTAGAGGTTTATATTGATTGAAAGAGTATGTATCACTACCTAGTACCTACCTATCGTTCTTCTCTCAATGTGGTCTCTCTTACGAATAAACAAACGCATTAAACTCGTTTCTCAGAAAATAAAACAACAAAATGCTGTGGACATTTAAAGTATAAAAAGCGTTAACCGTGTACGATAGCGCGACCCCTCACCGCCTCAGCGACAACATATTCGGATGTGGAGTATATAAAGTTAAGCGATCAAAATTGGCAGCGTAGTCTGTTCAGATTCATTTAAAGGTTCAGAGAGAACGCACTATAGGAAAAGGTAAGGTAGTCTTCAAGTGCAAAAAATATTTTTTATCTCAAGTTTTTTTTTAATTTTTTAATAATTTCGGCCTTAAATCAAAGAAAACTTTTATGAAAAGTGTAATATTTTTCAAAAATACTAAATCTGAGTCTTCCGAAGGAATAAATTCCTTTTTTTTTAATTAAATAAAATCAGTTTCCAATTATAAGGCAATTTCGTAAAGTGATGTAACTCGAAAGTGATTGTGCGGCAATTTATTCTATTGATGTGTGAAGAAATTTGATAGTCGAAAAATAGAATCAATAAAAATAAAGAACAGTTTTGCGGTCATTGGTAATTCGTTCGACGCAACTTTCATGGTACCCAATACTATGTATAAGTAGTGCCAATATACGTGCCAATAATTTGACCACAATTGTAGAGCCGGCATTAAGTTATTGTGGTTTTATAAAGTGACTTATTGAGGTTGTTGTCTGGTGGTTTATCTACAGTGTGAGTGCCAGACTTTAATCTCATTCAGTGAATATCAAGTCAATTCATTTGGTTTAATTTGATCTAATGTGATTAAGAAAACGGTTGAATGCATTGTTGAGGAGGCTTCTGGTATATTGAAAGATTATAAGACGAAGCCTATAGGGTAGTGTGGTGATGTCGTATCGTAATTGATTTTAATGGTGGTTAGGCGCTGTCGTTTCTTAAAGTTATTTATGCTCATGATTTAATTGTAAATCATAAAAATTATTGAAATTTACATATTTCATACTTGTCAATATTTTTGAGAAAATAATAAATATTTATATTATATTATATTATATTAAACGTTATGTATTTCCTTATGTAGGTATCTAATCTGTCAACCTAAAGTTTGGGTCTGACGATCCTGGATTTAAGAGACGATATTTTGTAGATCAAAATAAGTGTTTGCATCTCATTTAAAACAACTATGTAGTTAATCAATTTGCGAATATTTTGTTAATGACGTTTAACCCAATCGCAATAAACAATCGAAATTAAAAAAATTCATAACCCTAAAAAGTCGAGTAAATGAAACTTTTTACTTCTTCATCGTCAAGGATTGATCTTTGATACACTTATTTATTTATTTGCAGTTTGCAAATAACGGAAACTTCAATACTACCGTAAAGAAGGAGCTTATTTTTATTATTTTGGAAACTGTTATAAAGAGTTACATTTTGTTAGTTATTTGTTGCCAAGGGGTGATGTTCCTAATTCCAATTATTTTATTTTTCAGAAAAGAGCTTAAAGTTACGGTACCGGGCCAATTAAAACGAAACTATTTCAACATATTTGAACAGTCCTTATTTATTTATTTAGTATCTATCTAACAATATCTAGTGGAATATAAAATTACAAAAATAGAAAGATAAAAGCATTAACTAGTCAACACATCACGATTTCAAACTATTTTCGAAAACATTTTGCAGACTTTACACTAAAAGATATCCCAATGAAAGGTGTCACAGTTTAAGCACATATTTTAAATTTAAGTTAGAAACCAGGTATAGGAATCTTAGACACTTCGACGCGCACTGCCCACCCGCTCTTAGTAAACAAAATGTACAGGTCGATATTCGAGTGTTTTTTAATTAAATTAAAAAAACGTGTAGCATGTATCCAGTACTATTTACTTTATTGTATGCATATAACATTTAAAAAATAAAAACTAGAAGGAAGGTTAATCTTTTAATATTCATTAAATTAAATAAAAGTCCAATCAATTGAGAACTAAAAAAATGGTTTTTCTTATAAGAGATGTATTTTGGATTTTCTCAAAAACTCCGAGTATTTTCAAAGAATGGCGAAAACTGATTTACCATTTCGATAAAACTTTGCGATTACAGTGCTCTTAATAGAACTGCATTTCACGAGGCGAGGCCTCAACTTATCACAATACCCACCCACAGTGTGCTTAGCAAAATTCAAATGTCCGTCAACTTCGGGTTGCGTTTTCATGGCAATAGGGAGTTTTACCATCTTGTCAAAAAATATGACAGCTCACACTATGTCGAAGACAGATTGAAATATGTATCGCGCTTTTTTCAAACTGTCAAACTCAAGATCTTGCAGAAAACAATTTGGAAATATTTGTGTGAAATTTGTGATTTCCGTGGCTTAGAAATTTATTTTAATTAGCAAAACCAACAATTTTCACAATTTTCGCGCACAAATCTTTAAAATTCCCGCTTTTGTTTTCAATCAATTTGTCAACAATGATAAAAAAAAAAAAATCAGCTGTTCGGCATACTGCTGTTTTTGACAATTCTGTGAGAACGAGAAAGAGATATATCGTTGTTACCTAAAAAGCCCTATTATTTGTCTACAACTTGCTATACAGTTTGACGTAAATTAACTCATTGGTTAATTTCAACATATTTCTTTATTCAAATAATTTAATAGTTACAGATGTATTAAGACAATGGGGCATATTCATAAACACTGTGTAAGTTGTTTTTAAGAAAAACTCGAATTTATCCTATCTAAATTACATTGCTTAAACCAAGGCTAAGCAAAATAATTGTAGTTTAAAAACAACACCTGAGCAAGCGAATCCAACATTTTTCAGGCTCAGTTTTTCGACAGCAGTAGTGTCACTGAGAAATTGTGTTTATATTTCTGAGCATACGGAGATCTCGGAGATCCTAGAAATATAGACTGGGCTAATAATTACTGAATATGATTCAAGATTCACCGCCTTCCCTGTTTTTGTTAATATAAAATCTTTATAAACATGGCTGATATTTTCCTACATAAAACATGGCCGCTATAAGCATGTGAGGATTGACAAACCATGTAATATTCATAAAAATATGTACCAAATGATGTGTAGGTATATGTTACTAAAGTTATGTAAAGACAGAACAAACATATTTTTATGTAGATTTTTTTTCATTTTTCTTATACCTACCCATTTTTCTTTTCTGAATCATACCTAGTTACCGTAATGAACCTACAAAACTTTTACATAAAAAACTAACCGGTTTTTCTTTCTATAAATCGTGTGCAGATCAGTTGAGTGTTGAAAAAGAATAAAAAATATAAGCGAGAAACCGAAAGAGATACCGAAACGAAAACGAACACTCCTTTTCTACCATGTGTTTGAATCTTTTCCCTCAATTTGCGTGCGGAACACTCTAAATGAATGGTTGTTTCATTACATCTTTGAACTTTTTTTTCGTATGGGTTTAAATTGCAGTTAGGGAGCGCAGTAGAAATATCGCCCAGGGCGCTGGGAGTACTAAAACCGGCACTGATTACTTGGATAAAAGTTAAAAAAATTCCTGCGGACGTTTTTCCTAAGTTTTTAAAACGATCATTGTTCAATATGGCTTAATTTTGCTGAACATTGACTTTCATAAAAACCTACAGATATTCCATTGGCGGAAGATCTGTTATTGCTTCACTATCCTCATTTTTAAAAACCAAATAGTGTCGAGGGCGAACAATCACTTGATTCTTTGAACACCAAAGTTGACAAGTTTTTTAAACCATCAATTATTATGAAAACGATTTTGTTTGAAAAAATTTCATTACTTGCACTTCATAGCAAGCACTGATCAACTCGTGTGGCACTTAATTTTTAATAACCCTGAACTGAAAAAGTTTTTGATTTTTTTGTTCGTTGTCAAAACATTACTTTATTTTAATGGCACTAAATTAGAATTTGGCGTGAATTTTGGGACACCCTTTATAAGATATTGCAATTTTAATATTTTCTTTTCTGAAATTAATATCTGGCTTTGAAATGTATTCAATTTTCCGGTTTATTACACACTGTCTTCCTTTTTGCACATTATGTAACATTTTGCCTGTTCTTCGTTTAACTATGTATGTCACCCACATCACCTTCTCCGGACAACGCCTTAAAAATCCAAATAAAAAAAGTTGAATGATGGATGCGTTTCATACATGCATGTGTATGACATCCGCTCCAAATTCATAGGGAATTAAGTAAAATAGAATGATCGACAATGGCTTCACTTGTTTCCGGTTAAATGTGTTCTCCACACATGTGTCGGTGTTGCCTCATTAATATAGTATTACTAGCAGACCCGGCGAACTTTGTACCGCCTAATAATCAACGAATGTCGTGTAAACTTTTAGTTTCCCTTAATTTAGTTCTTTATTTACGTAATAAAAGCAATACAAATAATTTATTAACTTTTAAAAAGTTTATTAGGAAAAAAAAGTGAAAATAAATATTAAAAACAAAAATTAAGGATCTCAATTTAATGTGTTTCAGCAAGATATTTGCTTTATTTTAAAGTAATAAATTTTGGTTTATGTTTTGCGCTAGGGTTGATTCTCTTCAGTGAAGCACCTTGTGATCGTTCTGTTATCAGGCGCGAACAATTGAGCATGAGAAAAACATGCATTTTTTAAATTCGAGCCAAAAACATTAAAGAATTGACCTTGTGATTTGTTAATCGTCAGGGCAAATGCAAGACGAATCGGAAATTCGTTTAAACTTAAAAAGGCATTTCTGTTGGGATTATTGAAATTCTTGGTATGAGAACTTCCTACCTTTTGAATTTTCCTTTGTCATGTACCTACATACATCTTTGTTCTTAGCCGCCAAATTTGCTCGAGCTTTCAACCATTTATTATTTTTGTGGTTAGTAATGATGTGAATACTTTATTGATGAGCTAATATTTCGATGACACTAGATTGCACAACTTCTGAGGATATGAAATCAATCAAGTACGGCCATTACCTATTACGAGTAATAGTCAGCAATTGCTTCAGCAAAAACTTCAGCAGATATAGATCTTTTAGCAATGCAACTCTCATGTTTATTTTTCAGCTGAAGTTTGCTTCATATGGCCCCACAGATTTCATGGTTTGGGGCAAAAGTTTGTTTAATCGGCAGAATTCGATCTTAGAATGACTCGCAGAGTTTGGCGGAAATCACCAGACAGTAAAATCATTGCTCCTCAAAAACACCGCTCGAGTCGTTGCGTAGATCTCTCAATGTTCGGTCAAGTGCTTCCAATGCCACTCAGTAGTTTCGTTAAAAAAATTCACTCATAACATTTTGCTATTTGCCCATCACATACATAATAATGCAGAAAAATGAAATTTCTGACCATCTGATTTAGGCCAATTACTGTAAAGTATCGCCCAACTCACAAAAGTTTCATTACAATCGGTTGATGGATCAGGAATGCAGAAAAATGCAATATATGCATACGATTTTCCGATATATATTTATCAAACCACTCCTAAATTTGTGAAACATACTTTATTAATTTAAACTGAGACGAAACTGAAAAGTTTGCGAATTTTTATATATCATGCAATAAATGCATTTTCTAACCATCTCAAAATATGTTACAGTAATGTATCGCACAACTCGCAAAAGTTTCATAACAATCTGATGAATGGTTCAGGAATGCAGGAAAATAAATTGTCTTGCCATCTGATTTTTGGACAAGGTTCAAACTATGCTACGAACCATCGATTTTGATTAAACTTGGTCTACGTGATATTTTTAGTAGTGCTAATATACCTGCATTTCAGGTTTTTGGCTGCGAAAGCACATAACGGAGATTTGGTGTTAACGGTTTTTCACAAATTTGGCCATAAATTGATAACGGCTTACCCGATTTGATTTAAATTTGGTACGGTATTTAATCTAAGCATTCAACACAAGATGGCATTTAAAGTTTTTGCCTAAATAGTAATTTAATGATAGCTACGATACAACTTTATGTCATAATTAGTCCATTTTTCCACCTTTCAACATAATTCAGTAAATTAAAGTTTCTAAATCCCATATTTTTTGTATGGATTCCTCAGTTTACTTATTCATTGAACATTATTTGACTTTAAACAAAAAAAAACTATTTGGAGCCGCTATTATCTTTTCAAATGTTTTTATTTTGCATTCAAAGAATAAAAAAAAACATCATTTTAGGAGAAGAAAATTGACAAAATAATATATAAAATGATAACTTTTTAAAAAACCGCATAAATTGAGCAAGTCGTCAATATGCCAAATAAATTATATGGAAAAAAATTCAACAAGAATAAAAATCAGACCAGAATATCTCCTCAGTCATGAACCAATTGACTTAGATTTTTGGTGTAGTAATATAAATTGTGCATTTTAATACATACGGTCTATCATAATACCGATTTTTTTTGTGGTCGGCTAAAATAAAATTATCCCAAATTGGCGGATGTCCCTTATTTAGTTTAGTTTGACCATTTGTTTCTTTTTAGTTATGAAAGATTATTCCTATACAGAAAATTTAATTGGTAAAATATAAGATTAACAAAAAACATTCAAAATCTTTAGAGCGATTTTTAAATAAATAGTTTTTTATTTAATAATTAAAACAAAATTTTTTTTTACAAATTTAAAGTACGCCAATTTAAAAAAAGTAATAAATAGTTCACATTTTTTGTACAAAAATTAAAAATTTTACGTCAAACCGTTTTCCAAATACACATGTAATGTAGGTATGTATATGTATTACAAAAAAAATTTAAAAATTAGTTAAAATTAAAATTAACCATATGTCTTGCAAAATGTATGAATTTGGGAATATCGAGAAAGCTCGAGAAGAAAATAAGCCGTTATTTGTTGAGCTAAAAAAAGTTCAAATTTCTCCTCCAAAGGATTGGTGTATAATGTTCAAACAATACATATACTAAATTTGATGCAAATTGGTTCAGGAGTTTAGACTGTAGGCTGTAGGTGTTCATACAACAAGACTGACAGACAGACAGACAGACAGACCGATAGACGGAATTCGCGGACCCACTTTTTCGATTTCTCTGTCATCGTAATGTAATGTTTGATTATTATTTCAAAACTTTTATGCACAAAAGCATAACTTGCCTTATAGTACCTAATTGCAGGTGAAATTATTTTTCAACAGTCAGATAGCACATTCCCAGGAATTGATATCTAACTACGGAATAAAGGTATGTTCCTTTCGCAGCCAGATAAAAAGTTATTCTTTGGATTTAGTCTAGTCGCCAGCCCATGTCACGTGCGCTGTTATGTCCCCTAAGTTTTATCTTGGCTTTGTTAAATACCCATTGGCGTGTATTTTATGGCCAGGCTAAAAAAAAATTCGTTTGAATAAATATGACAGAAAAGCTGAAAAAGTGGGTTTAGTGTGCGGTTGTCTGATCATCGAGCTACAGCTAAACGATTAGATCGATGTTCTTCAAATTCATAATGCAATGATTTTTGGTGATTCCCAGAGGAGGATATCGAATTTTGTTTTAGCCCGGCTATATAACAAATATTTCCCATAAAATTGTAGTTTTCAATATTTTTCAATGACTGTTCAAACGATTATTATCAAATTTCATATAAGTACTGTATATTTGAAGTTTTTATAACATAACTGCATTTTAGATTTTAGGCTAAAAGTGGTGCACATATTTAGATTTAGTGGTAATGGTTTTTTTTTTACAAATTTGGTCATAAATTGAAAACAACTTGAACGATATTTTAGATATTTAAAATGGCGTTATAGTTACTTATAGTTTAGCATTTATAAATATGCTAATGTTTTTTTCAATGTCATGCTTGGGTTCTATTAAATATCCTTGACCTAAATAAGTTTCAATTACCTTTTTTTCAACTAAAAATTAGACTTATCTAGTTATATGTACCTGAAACGACTATGTGAACGGAGAAATTAATTTCTTAAGTCCATTGGATATCATATAGGGTAGGTACCTATACAGACAACTACTTTAGGACAGCTACTGGATGGTATGAATAAAATGGAGTAATTACCCAAAACTAAGCTTATATGGGAGCAAGAATAGGTATGAAACTAAATTTAAGGCACGAGTACGATAACTTTGGCGCCAAGAATTGATAACGTTTTTTTGTAGAACAGTTCAATACAAGCATTTTTTACTATGGGTGGGGGGGGGTCTATCTCCCTCCGTTTGGGCGGGAGGGGCAATTTTATAAAAAACAGTGCTAAAAATTTAAAACAAATATTAAAAAATAACGGTAATACTTACAACTAAGTTTTATATCTTTTTTTTAAGCCAATACTTTTTTCTATTAGATGTTTTTTAAATCAAGTGAAACCTATGCATAGTCTTTGAAAAAACGGACTTTAAACTCAAAAATTGCGAAAAAAAAGGTAAAATAAAACATTGAAGTGTGATTTTTCAAAACTGTAAAACAAAATACTACTTTTTTTTAATAAAATTCGTTGCTCATATTAATTTTAAATCATAAACTGAAAACAAAATGATTTTATGTTTTCTGGTTTTTGAGAAAATGGAAAATTACTAAAGTGTATAAACAGTGTGGTATGTAAGGGGGGGGGGGGCATGCTGCCCCCCTGCAACCCCCCTGCTTGGACACACTATAGGATTTGGGGTGGGTGCGAGGTGGGGTGGGTGCTAGGTTGGGTGTATGCAAAGTTTCTGTTGCATTTAAAGATGCCCAAGCATCATTACAAAAACGAACCTACGTACAACATTCACCGTATACCAAAAAAAAAAAGAAAACTCTTATAAGAAAGTAGTTTTAGTAATTTTCCATTTTCTCAAAAACCAGAAAACATAAAATCTATTTGTTTTCAGTTTATGATTTAAAATTAATATGAGCAACGAATTTTATAAAAAAAAGTAGTATTTTATTTTACAGTTTTGAAAAATCACACTTCAAAGTTTTTTTTTACCTTTTTTTTCGCAATTTTCAAGTTTAAAGTCCGTTTTTTCAAAGACTATGCATAGGGTTCACTTGATTTAAGAAACATCTAATAGAAAAAAGTATTGGCTTTAAAAAAAGATATAAAACTTAGTTGTAAGTATTACCGTTATTTTTTAATATTTGTTTTAAATTCTTAGCACTGTTTTTATAAAACTGCCCCTACCGCCCAAACGGAGGGAGATAGACCCCACCCATAGTAAAAAATGCTTGTATTAAACTGTTCTACAAAAAACCGTTATCAATTCTTGGCGCCAAAGTTATCGTACTCTCCCCAAATTTAATATAAAAGCGAGGAATATTTGTGTCTGAACTCTGAAGAAGGTAAAAATTCCCTGAAGAAGGGGAAAAATTCTCAAAAAATCTTGAAACTGTCACCGCAATGCCATTGTCCATTTGTTTTATAACTTTATGAATTAAATTCATATAAATATTTTGTTTTATCAATAAGAGTAAACAATAATTTTTTTTATATTTTTTCATGTTGCTTAATTCATCAGCATCAATGAAAAATGTATTTTAATTTAAATATCTCAAAAACAGTGTGTTAAAAAAAAAATATTTTGCAATTCTTGAATAATTCAAAATATCAAAAAATATTGAGAAATGTATAACTCTGAAGTATTTATTTACTAATTAAAAACCCTCGTCCTAACTTTTATGAAAAAGTAATAAACTCAATAAAACACTGATGCGAGTATACATAAGAAATAAAATATCTACTTTGCTAAATACTTCATTAGTTAAAAAAAAAAATCTTTAATAAAAAGTTTTCGATAATCCTGAGCTGAGAAACATAACATTATTGTCGTCCCGATTTCACATCAACTGTATTTTTCCGGACTACGCATTAAAAACAATATTAATTTTCTTAACATCATTTGTTCATTACAGCTCTAAACAATGGCCGATGAAGCAAAACCAGCAGAAGAAGCACCCCCAGCAGCGCCAGCCGAGGGAGAGGCTCCACCAGCCGAAGGCGAACAGCCTGCACCACCAGCAGAGCCCATCAAACACACCTACACACTTTTTTACTTTAATGTAAAAGCACTCGCTGAACCTTTACGCTACCTCTTCGCGCACGGTGGTATTGAGTACGAAGATGTTCGTGTGACGCGTGACGAATGGCCTGCATTGAAACCAAGTGAGTAGCCAGATTTCTTCTATATTTAGAACTTTTTCTATTTCCTACTTTAAGTTGCAACCAAATGGTAGATTTCATTGTCAGAGTTATCTTACGAAGATCTGGCATCAAACTGATTGAGATTACCAACCCATCCACATACTTTTACCTATTTTCAGTCTTTTTTAAACTTTCTAAATTTAATCAATCGATGATTAATGAATCTGGGCCACTATATATACATATATATTTAATTTAGATTAAAATTGCATTTTTTTTTTTTTCATTATTATTTTATAAATAATTGCACGATCATGTTACAGCAATGCCAATGGGTCAAATGCCCGTATTGGAAGTCGATGGTAAACGTGTACATCAGAGCATTTCGATGGCTAGATTCTTGGCTAAAACAGTTGGACTTAGTGGCGCCAGTCCATGGGAGGATTTGCAGATCGATATTGTTGTTGATACGATCAATGATTTCCGCCTAAGTAGCGAACAATGTGTGATGTTGCATGTTCAGTGTTGTTTGATTAATCTTGCTTTTTAATATATAGAAATTGCAGTCGTATCGTATGAACCGGAGGACGACATTAAGGAAAAGAAACTGGTTACACTCAATACAGAAGTCATTCCATTCTATTTGGAGAAATTGGAACAGACCGTTAAAGATAACGACGGACATTTAGCACTTGGAAAGGTAGGTTATTCAACTGAATGAACCTTCTCTTATTAAATCTTAAAGAGTAGTAAGTTTTCACCTTCAGAACGTCTATGACCTTCGAAGTTTTAGGAGATTAGATCGTATTAGCAGATCGTAAGTCTTAAAGCTACGATTAGACGGTCATTGTAATGTGTCCTTACAAGGACAGTCTGACGTCACAAGCGCCGTCATTGTGCTGTCATTTTGCACCGTGTCCTTGTTAGCTACAATGAGTCTGTCATTTTTGTACCAAAATGCAAGGACAGTCAAAATTTGTCATTTTTATGCCATTTGTTGTCCTTGGAAGGACAAGCAAAACAATGACGATCACACGAATGACAACTTTTAAGTTGATGGCGACCTGAAACAGCAATGACAGTTGTCATTTTTCAGAAGGACTATCACACGAATGAAACAATTTATGAATGACCTTGATTAGACCTTTATCCGTACGTTACGTCATGCGACTTTTTGACATTTTGGGTGAGGGGTGTAGAAACGAAGGAGGAAAGAAGTAACGAAAGCACTTATGAACAGCGAAAGCGAAATTGAATAGGGCTTTTTAAGTAACAACGATATATCTCTTTCTCGTTCGCAGAGCAGTGTCAAAATCAGCAGTTCGCGGATGACAGCTGAATATTTTTTGTATAATTGTAGAAAATTGATTGAAAACAAGAGCGGAAATATTAATGTTGTGCGCGAAAATTGTGAATAGTGTAAGTATTATTAAACCTTTTAGTCACGTAAATCTCAAATTTCACTAGAAAACAAAAATTATTTCAGCGTATTTTACTTTTGAACAATATTCTGTTATCGTCAAGCTACAATGACAAATAAACGATCAGCAATAATAATCTTTTAAGAAAGTCTAATTCTTTGCTAACCGCCTAAGATATTGCCCTAAACACACACCCGATTTTCAAACTATGAAACAATTCCAAAATAGTGTACAAGAGGCAAGACAGGACATCTTCTTTAGGAAATACAACATTTAAGGCATTTTAAACTCAGTTATTGGTGTTATGAGTAGTCGGTCTTTTACGTGATCGTATCTTTATGAGGTATTTAATTTCATTTTCCTATATGACAATTGTGACTGTATTCGACCTGGGTGTGCTTTTATTTATAGTTTTATATGAAAAGTAACATTTCAAAGTTTCTTCGTCGCCGCTAATAAAAAACACTACTCTTGATTTGATTTGATTTTTTATTTCTCTAAGCTAAATAATAAATCATTATAATTGTTTTTCTTTTACTTAAAAAAAATAGCTTACATGGGCCGATGTATATTTTGCTGGCATTTTGGATTACATGAACTACATGGTAAAGCGAGACCTCCTTGAGGCCTATCCTGGATTAAGAGCCCTTGTAGAGTCCATCAACAGCATTGAATCCATTAAAGCCTGGATAGAGAAGCGACCACAGACAGAGGTCTAGACACAACACCACCGCAATTAAAATAATGTTAACAACATCGTAATAGCTGGTGTTAGATCCAATCGGCTTGCACGAACTTTATATATTACTACGTAATTATATACTATAAACCACACACACAATTACACAAATTTTTGTTCCTTTTTTGTAATAACACATTTTATTAAGTATTTTCTGTTTTATTTCTTTTTAATTAAACCAATTTCGTTCGGGGAAATTGTTTTTATAATGTTAGGAGTAGTACCTATACAAATATTTCCAGTTCATTCATAATGTCGGCCATTCTTTATTTTATACATTTGTTGATGGAAATTAAAGAATATTTAAAATAAATTTTGCACAAGAACCAACAATAAGTTGAGTTAAAACAATGTTGACACACTTTGAAATATACACGCTTAAAATTAACAACCACTGGATTGAGAACAACAATATCGTCACATAAGCAAATATTTTTACATTTATTATTTCTAAAATAAATAAAAAAAATAAAACAAAACGTACAAATAACTTTTTTTTTATATAATCATTTATAATCATGTCGGTTGTCGTAAAAAAACGACACGGCAAGGTAAACGAAGTTCTTTACAATCTCGGCATTACGTTTGTCCATGATTATCTTTAAGGGCCCTACACACCATCAATGTTACTTGTCAGTATTGCATGAATCAAACATCATTCAGGTTACATTGATAGTGTGTATGCCCATCAATTTTCGTTTCAAACAAAATTGATAAATTGATGATAAACGAAATTATTTTGACTTTCATCAATGATACCTGATACAACATTGACGGTTTGTAGTAGGTATCAATGTTACCTGACGATGTTCGCATTTGTGAAGTAATTATTTTTGATGAAATGTCTGATTTTCTCAATCTTCAAGAGATTTTTGAGACAGTTTTAAGATATGTATCGGCCGCTTAAAGGAGCTTCCGCCAGCAGAGCTTTCTCTATATTTTCAATTTCGGTTTTGTTTCGTTTATTTTGCAACAATTATATTCGTATAACGCATCATAGTTCTATATTTTTTCGAAAGTATATAGGTATACATAAAAAGAGATATCCCGGTTTAACGTTCAAATTTTATCTTGATCGTACAGGGTTCGAAAATGTTCAAAAGCACGCTTTTTAACATTTTCCCAACTTTTTGTTTTTTTTATTAGTTTTTCAAAATCTTGGTAATAAGAGCTTGCTATTACTTCTTAAAAAGTTAAAAAGGAAAAAAAATGATTTTTTCCTATCTCTATATTGTAAAAAAAGCATTTTTTTCTTTTTACAGTCAGAACTTTGAAAGGCGGAATTTTAAAAAGCAGAATTTTGCAAAGCAAAATAAAGAGCAAAAGCAACCACCCCTTTCTTATATGTATGATCTTTATTTTCATCTTATTTATCTTTCATAAACTTGTCACTGCAAGCAAATACAAATTATTATCGTTCATCCTCTTTTAAACTTAGGAAACAACTAAATTAAATTCAGAGAAAAATATTTTCAATGCTAACTGATACGTATGTATGTAGGCTATGTTCTCACAATGATGTTTGAAAGAAAAATTCGTCAATAATAATTGTCATTTAAAATTGATGGTGTGTAGGGCCCTTTAGATGTACATAGATTTCGCTGAACCATATCCAATTGCATTGGATATAGTAGAAAATTCAAACACAAGCATAAAATGTATAGAAAAAAATGGTGTGTAGAACAAGATCAAATCTTTTTATCTCGAAGACTAAAAGAGATAGGACAATTCTTACTGCAGTAATCGAAAGAGAATGGCTATGTTCTCACAATGATGTTTGACTGATGTAAAAACAAATGTAAAAACTGATGTAAAAACAAGAAAATTCATTTAAATTCGTTTAACGGTAACTGCCATATAACGGTATTTTGAAATTTCGACTATCTCGACAACGACTCAAGCAATTTGCACGAAATTCAATACTGAAATTGTCCTAGCTATTTTAAATAATATGGCATAACATTATTTTTCAAAAATGTTTTTTTTAAGTCCAACGATCTTGAAAAAAAAAATTCTTAAGCTTACATTTAGTAAAGAAAATTTTGTGCATACTTTAATTTGGTTTAAATCGTTGTAAGATATGGTTACAAAGATTACGATTTTTTCGTATGTTCTGTTTGTACTTTAAACCCTCAGGTACCTTGCCACAAGAGCAAGTTTTTGCGACCCAGTCGTGCCCTTTTTTTTTTGAGGTGTAACGATATCGAAATTCAGTTTTTCCAAATTTTGTCGAAAGCGGTTCCAACGAACCTTAAACGTTATACTTGCAAGGTTCTCAATACAACTGCTTTTCAGGATTTTGGCTTAAAATGTAAATAACGGAGATTTGGTGGAAACGTTTTTTTTACAAATTTGGCCAGAACTTGATAACGGCTAAACCGATTTCTTTTATTTTTGGTATGGCGTTAAAGTTAAGCATTAGACACAAAATGGCATTTCTTTTATTTTTGGTATTGCGTTAAAGTTAAGCATTAGACACAAAATGGCATTTAAAGTGTTTAGCAAATAAACATAATAAGTAAAATACGATGAATAAACTGAAAAATTTTCGACCTTTTCCGGTTTTTAATCTATAGCTTTTTTCTTAGCTCTATAGAGGTACTATATGGCAAGTCTCGGATTAGTAAAAAAAAAGTTTTGAGATAACAATCAATTATGACGATGATAGAAAAGACAACAAAAAGTGGATCCGGCAATTCTGTCTATCTCGGCACCTACAGCCTAAACGGGTGGGCCGATTTACATCAAATTTAGTAAGTAAGTCTAAAAATAACGGTACCTGGCATATAACGGTTATCGAAAACCTTATTTTTATCAAAAAAAGCTCTAACGATTTTAACCAAATTTCACATGTGTAATAATAAGGTGTCGAAGGACAATAAAAACTAAACATTCAGACAAATTCGTTTAACGGTACCTGCCATATAACGGTATTTTTATCAAAAATATTTTTGTTAAGTTAAGTTAAGTTAAGTTTTTTTGTGAATTAAATATTCCAAAAACCTGTTGACAGATTTTTATGATATTAAGTTTTAAGGTATATAAAATTAAATTAAAAAACGTGCATTTTCCTTTTTTTTAGAAAAATATTTTCAAAAAATTTCAATATTTTAAAAAAATCGATTTTTTCGAAAACCGCTCCAACTATTTTGAAATTTTTTGTTTCGTACTCATAATTAGTAAAAAAAATGTGTTGCATACTTTGATTATGGTTTAAATCTTTGTAAGATATGAATTTATATACTTTTAATAAAATCTCATACGATTTTTTCGAATTATTCCGTTTGTACTTTGAACCGTCGGGTAAATTGCCACGAGAGCAAGTTTGTGCGACCCAGTCGTGCCCTTTATTTTTCTTACGTTAAATTTGCTACAATATTAATAATTTAAGCATTTTCGTATTTTACGTCGTTACGGAGATATGGCGCTCCAAAAAATTATCAATTTTTAAAATTTTGTTAAAATATTAAAAAAAAAAAAAAAAAAAACAATATAAACTGTGAGGTTAGTATGGGAGGGGGGGCATGCTGCCTCTTCGTCGGGCCTACGATATGATTTGGGGTGTGTGGGTTCAAATTTGTGTATATGCAGTTGTTTATTCAAAAACTTTGCATTTACCCAAACTCGCACCCACCCCAAATCGGGCTCATGAGTTTTAACATTCAAACCGCAGAAGTTCGTTCTCTGTTAATAGTAAGCCATGCTCGTCGTGCAAAAAACGACTTTTGTCGTTGTTGAAAAAAATTAAAGAAACATTTCGTTATTTTCAAAAAAAATTTCATTAAACTCAAAAATTAATTCCTGTTTGAAGTTTAAGTTTTTACTTTCCCATTTCTTTCCACAAATTAGTCACATATTTAAATGCATTAACAGTTATGTTTTCTTGAAGGCTACCTTAGCCGCTACGAATGACTCCACTTTGGTTTTCTTTTTTCTAAAAAGCTCTTCAGTCCTTCTTTTCCGTCGTTCAAACCCAGATTCTTAACCATAACCTACAAAGTAATGAACAAAGTAAATTGTTATTTTTTTTTTAAGTAATTCATACGCACATCAGAAGCTTGAGCATAAGCATCAGTTAAATTGAGGTCTAGTTGGTTATAGTAAAACTCTTTTCCCAGTTGTATTACTGGACGACTTTTGCTTTTGATCGAATCACAAACCTTTGCCACTTCTTCATCTAGTTTATCATTTGGAGTTACTGCACTCACTAAGCCTTTATAGGATAATTAAAAAAATAATCTTTATGATAAATATCAATGAGAATTTGAAGTAAACATACCTGATATGTAAGCATCCTTGGCGCTAATTGGAAATCCTGTAAATAACATATAAGATGATTTCATACGAGGCATAACACGTGATATTGCCACTGCCGGAGTGTGGCAAAATATTCCAAAACTGGCTCTATATAAAGCTTTGAGATACAATTATATTATTATGTATTTAATTTATCAACTCACGCTGGAGTAGAGAAAGAACTTTTTTCAGTGCAAATCAGCATGTCACATGATGCAACGAACTGACAACCTGCTGCAGCAGCTAAACCATCGACTTTTGCAATAATTGGAACTGGGGCTCGTTGCATTTCATGAATCAGCTCAGCACACTTATCAAAGATTGCATGTTGACAAGCAGAACCTTTTTCAGCTGTCTTTTGCGTTTAATAATTTAGGAGCGCATTTTAGATATTGTTCTTGAAAATACTCACCAGTTCATTTAAATTATGCCCTGCTGAAAAAACTGGGCCAGTAGAGGAAATAATAATGCATCGCAAGGATTCATCATTTATATTTTCAGTTATTCCCCTAAGTATCGATTCCATCATTGCCATGGAAAGAGGATTTCTAAATTCAAAATAATATATTTGAGAACCAAGATTGATTGAACATATTTTTATTTTTATTTAGTATTTAGTGGAGCATAAAATTAATTAGCTTTTGATTGTGCTCGCATTTTCTATTTGTCTGCATGTCGAATTTGTACAGTATTAGTAGGACTCGTATGGAAGGAGTGCATACAAGTCAACAATTCTAACATATTTTTGAGAACAAAAAATTGATTTTCGCATTCACAAAGATGTGCTACTTTTCTTTTTTATTAATAAAATCAATTTACAAATTCTTTTCACGGCAGTCGGCTTTAAATGCAATGCTTTAAAATGTTTATAAGAAAATTGTGGGAGCCGGACATAATACCGAAGTCCAAAATCCCGAAAACCCAAAAGACCGACGAACTGCGGCTCTGGAGAAAGCCCGTTCGATTTCCGCTGGAAAGCATGGCATTTTTGTTTTTGTATTGTGGGGGCATGTAGTTAGGTACTGCACCAAGAGTAAATTAAAATTTAAACTGTTTTTAAGAAAAACTCAAGTTTATCCTATTTATTACATTATTTCAACCCAGGCTAAGCAAAACTGTGGTTTAAAATCAACTACCCAGCATTTTTTGAATTATGTTGTTGAATGAAAAGCTTCAAGGTTTATTTTGGCTTACCATTTTTCTATGAATAGAAAATTTAAGCAGTATAAAAACTTCAAGCAATAAAAAGACTTCACACAGTAAAAAGACTTTTTGCAGTAAAAAAGTAAAAAGACTTTAAGCAACCAAAAGAAAGCAAAAGAATTTTAAAAGACTTCATAGAATTTAAACAGTGAAAAGCACTGCATTAATTTTACTTTAAGTCTTTTTACTGCTCTAAACGATTATTTAAGTAAAGACTTCAACATTAACTGGAATTTTATTTTGTAACTTAAAGTACTGGTATAAAGAATGGGAATGCATTCCGAAAAATAAGTTAAAAGACTGGGACTTCACGTCATGCAACACCAAAATACTGCTTTCTTTTACAGTGCAATTGGCAATCGTTTTGAGTTCAATAATAGAAAGACTCTATCAGATATGAATTTTCTTTCAAAAGAATTTGTTAGTTTTTATCCAGCAAATGAATATGTCTGATCATGATCACATCTCATAGAGAACAAGTAGAAAATTCATTCAAACTAACTACAACTACAGTTCTTTTGACTTTATAGGAACCAAGCTATAGCCCTGCAAAATGGTCCATTTTTCTTGAAGAATGACAATTTTAAAATTTACTCACGTTGAAACAAAAATATTGGCAACACCGTTCGTCTTATCAGAAAAGTCATGAAAATAAAGTTGTGGAACATTTGGTTTGCTTTCATTAAAGCAGAAAACAAAGTTTGTGAGACTGATCTCGGAAAAACCTACAAAATGAAGAACTGATTTTTTTAACGATTTCCACTAAGTATGAATGAACTACATATAGTTATTTTTAAAGGGAAATCTTATGTTTTTATTCTACAAAAAGGAATTATCCATTTCATGTTCTTTTTATGACTTTTCTTTGGTAATTTTGTACTTTGGACACAAAAAGGTATTTTCTGGGCTTTGTCTCAATTTTTCATAATTCAATTCTTATCTTCTTTCTGTTTTTTTCGAGATTACGAGAGAACTATTGGTCTTACAGACTGCATTTTATGTTTTAATTATCTCCACAATTTTATTTTTCATCACTTTTCCCATAGGACGAACGGTGTTGCCAATATTTTTATTTGAACGAGCGCAAAACTTAAAATTGTCAATTTTCGGGAAAAATTGAACAATTTTAAAGAGCTATGTCTTGATTCCTATAAAGCCAAACGAACTGAGATAAAGCTTATATTGTTGCAAATTTTATTAACTTTAAAAAATTGTTAAATGTTGATCTCGAAAAACGCATCGTTTATGACTTTAAGAGCAAAAAGTGAAAAAGTCCCTAAATTTTGCAGATTTTCGTGTGATACCCAATTAACACAAGTTCTGAAAAGTTTTAAACTTGCAATAATACTTACATAACATACAGAAACAAAATACTAAACAAAAGCTATAGCCCAGTCAACGCTTATAATTGAGAAACCCTCGATCCTATGAAAAAAAAATATTAAGTTAAAAATAAAAGCTGACAAAATATCCTACAAAAAATGTATTAACAGTTTTATTGTATTTTCAAACGTTTCTGAGTTACGATATTGTTTTTGATTATCTTCGCTCCTACAGTGAATTTGACCCACAGACCTAGAAAATAAAGTTGTAAATCAATAAATTGCCTTTAAAAAAATATTATTGCTTAATGTTTTTATCTGATACCATAGAAGTAAATATACAATGCATTTACATAAATGAAAAAAAAATGCTTTTTATAGCTTTAAGGCTTATTTGTCGAATTTCGTAGCAAATCACATAAATGCTCAAATTTTTGATTAGATCAAGGTAAAACATTAAGCAATAATATTTTTTCAAATGCAATTTATTAATTTACAGATTCATTTTCAAGGTCTGCAATTTGAGTTCCGATCTCAAATCATTTCCGATCTGAACTTCTTCCGAACGGATGCCTCGATAGGGCTGAATATTATGTTGCCCTGATTTATGTATATAATATACTATGTTTTTTAATAATACGTAGCAACATACATATGTAGTTTAATTTTTGTTGTTCGAAAAAAAAATCTTTTATTGTCTTATTGCTATTATGTACTTTGTATCTACATTTTTCTTATGGACAGTAACGACAAATTGCTGAAGCATATAGGATTTGGAATTACCAATGCAGAAATGTTAAATTGTTACTAAAAAAAATATTATTTAGTTAGTTTATAACAATTATTTGATTTCTTATTTGCCCTTTAACAATATAAATCATTATATTTGCGTACTTTTGTGTTGGAATGATGATATTGGTGCTTATTTAGGTACGCTATGTAGGTAGGTAGGTAAACATGAAAGTTTAATTTTGTGATACGTAAATGAACATCAAATAGCGATGATGATCATTTTACATACATTATGTATTTGAATAATAAACTAGATGGATATTGGATTTTCCTTCTTCTGTATTATACAAGTTTTATGAACAAATGAGTCAATTAGATGAAAAGAGGAACAAAGATTAGATGTTACCTTGTCTTTGGACTATTGAGTTTAATTTCTCGAACACCATCGTTTTCAGATATTATAGTAGGATTTTCTATTCCAACAGGTGCGGAGGTGTGTTTAAAATTCCAGTTTTTCAAAATCTGAAATAAAACAAAATTATTAGATTGAATAAAATTTGGGTGAACTTTTCTTACAAAGGGAGTACGCCTGGATATACATTTAAACATCTTTTAATATTGCTACAATGATAGATATTGCAAAAAAATAGAAACGTACATAAAATGTAAATGAGGTGAATGATAAGACAAATTCGTTAAATAAAAAATAAACAAAACCTGCTGACAGCAGACAAGTTTTATCATACTTTCAAGGAGAGTGTAATCTTGGAACTTTTTCTCCTACATCGCTTTCTGTGGCAAATGGAAAAAGCTGGTCGGATATACAAGTGTGCGATAGCTTTGTAAAAAATGCGCATTTAAGGGGCCGGTTATAGCGAACAGGAAAACGAAATAGCGAGTCGCTTTTAGAGGCAAAAATGAAGTTTTGTATGACAAACTATTTTTGATTTTATCTCTTTCGTTTTGTATTTTCAAGGAAATCAGCTATCAGTTGCAAGGATTGAAAATATTCGCTTCGAATTAAATAATTAAACATCGAATTAAATAATTAAAATTTTCAGATCGATAATTTATTGTGAGCTGCGTATAGCTCCGCTACGGGTTGTCAAAACTAGCACTAAGTTATCTTTGCCAACGGAAATTCCAATAGCAATATAATTAAATTTTTAGCTTGTTGTCGCTGTATCAAGTTTTTTCCAATTTTGTTCATTATCTGCTTGAATGCCGATGAATTAACATCGCAGTATTTTCATAATAATGCTGAATTCAGTGTGATAGAAAATGAATTCTTGGAAAAGGAAACAAACAAAAGCATTAATAATAATTTATGGATGTTATCTTCTTTTATAAAATGTAAAAAATTCGAGTCGTACAACTGTTTCACTTCACAAAAATTCAACCCATTTCAAGTGAGGCGTTCTCACTTGAGGACTTGTGTAATCACGAGAGTACTGACCACACCAGACTCAAATTTCCAAGTCTAAACACCGTCAAAGACCGTGTTTAGACTTGGAAATTTGAGACTGGACTTTATTTATTATTCTATGGACTGGACTCACGAGAGTTCGTTAGCGAGAGGGATGAGGGGTGAGTACTCTCGTGAGACAGCTTCAAGTTATAAACATCGGAAGCGCGAGTACTGTTCCAATTCCAAATTCAAGTTTTTTTCCCCATTTTGTCCATTATCTGCTTGACTGCCGATGTGTTAAGTTAACATCATAGTATTTTCATAATTAAACTAATTGCAGAGTGATAGAAAATGAATTCTAAGAAAAAGAAACAAACAGAAGCATTAATAATAATTTATGGATGTTACCTTCTTTTATAAAATGCAAAAAGTTAGCCTCGTACAACTGTCTCATTTCACAATAATTTCACCCGCTTCAAGTGAGGCGTCCTCTCTTGAGTACCTGTGTAATCACGAGTGTTCTCACCACGCCACCACACAGACTCAAATTTCCCAGTCTAAACACGGTCAAACACGTCTTCTTAGAAGAACCCCATACAACTTCACTTTCCTTTTTTGTTTACAGCGCTGTCAAACTGAAACTGTCAAATCGTTCGCCCTCGCCAACTTGAATTTTGTAAAGCAAAGCTACATAACATTCAACAATTAAAAAACTTACATTTTCGCAAATGTTAAGTTAAGTGAATAGCTAGCTCGTGAATAATCAATTAATCACCCCTAAACCTTTGTTTAATTGATCTACATAATTTTACAGAACAAAACGGTTTTATAAGTTAAGGCATGTAAATGTAAACCTATAGTGACGCAAAACAAAAAGTTCCTTCTGCACAAATATAAAGCATATAATTCCTGACCGACTCTATACTAGCACATAAATCCTTATCGCACCAGCAGTGAGATGGTTAAAAACTGATAGCTAAAACAGTTTGAACAAAAAAAAATAAATAAAAATATTGCTGATAGTGATTAAAGACTGAAACTAGATAAGCCTCTTTGTGTTAGTTTCTGCTGTGGTGTATCAATTCAATTAGGAAAGCAATTTCTCGATCAGTGCTTAAAAGTATTCAGAACATTAAACAACGATGTCGAGCATTGGCGACTACACTAAAGTCCTTACAGAAAACATCAATAAAGCATTTGGTAATCGAGAACCATGGCAAATTGTTACGATCACTGCAACCACTGTGTTGAGCACAGTGTGGCTCTGGACATTTATAAATCAGGATGAAAGTAAGCGTATAAATAGTGCTTCTATAAATATACTTAGAAATTATAAAAATGTTATTGACTCTTAATGTTGCAGCACTCCTTTTTATTAAACATATTTTTATAATTTAAATAAAATTTGTGATCACAAACATTTTTAAAGCAATCTTCAAGCGATATCTTATCTAACTTAGCTGTTAATAAATAATTACCTATTGTTAAATTATGCCCTAAATGGTCAAAGTCGAGTGATGGATTTGTTCGGTGTTCCCTCCGTCATGCCAGCAATTTTCTTGTAAAATTGGCAACTCATGTCTAGATAAACACTAGGCAGAAATATATTTACAGTTTTAATTTATTGATGTGATTATTTTTTATTTGTTAATCGATTAGATGCAATTATATAATAAGTACCTACCTAACTAAATGTATCCTTTAATGTTTGGTTCAAATGATGTTAATAGTACTCGTACTCGTCTTAAATAACATTAAAGTCAATGATATATACGTAGAGCCTTCTGATCACTGATGATAATCTTCCTAGCGTATCTGTTCTCCCGACGGTTAAAACTGCAGTCTCATACAAAAAAGAAATCGCTTACTTTTCACAAACATTTTACTTGTTAAACATCACCTACAAGACTATAATTTTTTGTGAAAGCCTTAAACCGTTTTCGGAATATTTAATTAGATACTACAATAACTGAATTGTAAATTATACCAGCGATACTATTGTAACAAGACACTCTAATTACGTTGATAAAGTATGGAATATAGAATTGATATTTTTGCTACAGAAATTGTGCTTTACTGAATCTATTGTTAATAGATCTACTTATCCAAACGAACTTGTGAAGTTGTAAGTTGTTCACAAGACTAAACATTTTATACCGTTATAAAACATCAACCAGTTGATAAAAGATTTGAGGTTAACTATTAGAATTCGGGCTGCATATTTCAAAAATTTAATAAGATATTCAGACGAAAAGCTCAAAACGACTTCCGTGTATCAGGCTTTAGAAAGAAATGATACGAAAATTTTCGCCGCAGGCATAGATCCAAAGGATACCGTCTTGAAAGATGATTTCTACATAATCGAAGATGCTAAGAAGAATGTGCTCTGAGGTTGCTTTGCAGCAGGTGTATAAGGTGAATACTAGTAATTGCTTTAACCTAGACTGTGGAATATCTTAATCTTGAATGGGAAAGTGGTGGCTGATGTAGTTATGGCGTCCGTGAGAAATAAAAACGATCCCCCCTCCATTCGTCGAAATTATTTTTCAGCTACGCTAATAGATTTGTTCTAGGTGCAAGGCTGGGTACGGTGAAAATTTGACGAATATAGGGAGGATAAATTTGTGCGAAAATTAAAAATTCGTTACAAGCTTTGATAACCATTACTTATTTACATTTGAGGAAAAAATGAAAGAGACCCCACAAATATTTTTTGAGGTTCTATTTCATTCTTTGATATTGATGTTTGCTGCATAATGAAACAACACCTCAAAAATTAATGTAAACACCAAAAATTTGCGGAATAAAATAACACCGCAATACCAAAAATAAAATTAGACTTCAAATTACACCAAAATATGCAATTTTATTATTGCAAGCATACTTTGGCGGCTCATTTCAGTTTTTATTTTGGAGCCTAATTTCCTAGGGCCTAATTTCACAGCGCCCGACCCAACCGTTTGAGTCACCTTTCATTAGTTGTTTATGTTTTTTCTTTCAATTAAGTAAATATCGTCTGCATATGGAAAGACTTATATTACGAGTGTGAATAAGATTAATGAATCATTCAACTATAAAGGAATTATAAATATTTTATTTTCTTGAAATTAACATTCATTTTATTTTAAAATAAGCGCTTCAATGCAGCAAATAGAAATTCAACTTAACAACTTTCTTTTTTAGGTGTTTATAGCCGCTCAAAAAAACATTTTTTCCGCCTCGTTAAAAGAATTCCTATGGTCCAAGCTCGAATTGAAAAAGAGATTGGTAGTACTCGTGATGAATTCCGGAAGGATATGCAAAAGAGATGCGGTGGACTTTCGTATTCTTCCAAATTACCTAAAAAGGGTCTTGCCAAAGAACAAATATTTGAATTAGTTGATCAACATATACAAAAAGGAAACTACGATTGGGAAGATGGGCGAGTTTCCGGCACTGTATATGGGTATGACCATGAAGTTGTTGATTTAATTACGAAAGTATATGGAAAAGCTTCATATACAAATCCACTTCATCCTGATATTTTCCCAGGAATTTGTAAAATGGAAGCTGAAGTTGTACGAATGACAAGTACATTGTTTAATGGCGATGAAAACACATCTGGCACGGTATAATTTTAAGGAATTTGTATAGAATGTCAATTATAATTTTTTTTAATATTATTAGATGACTACTGGTGGAACTGAATCAATTTTGTTAGCATGTAAAGCATATAGAGATTATGCCCGTGAAGTCAAAGGTATCACAAAACCTAATATGATTGTTCCATTTAGCGCACATGCTGCTTTTGATAAAGCTGGGCAGTTCTTAGGAATTCATGTGCGTTCTATTAAACTTAATTCAAAAACCATGGAAGTCGATCTCACTGCTTTTAAGAGAGCCATAAATAGAAATACGATTATGGTAAGTAAATAAAAATATATATAACATTTTTACATAAAATAACACCTTAATCTTTTTAAAAGAACTTTCAAAATATCGATTTACCAATTCAACCAATTGTTTTTTCTGTGTGTGCGAGAAAAGATAGGACGTACGAATCTCAGTTTGGCTGCAGCGTATTGAATAAATCTGTCGCAATGCTGTAGTATGCATAATAAATATGAACTTGGCAGCAGCTTTATTTTTGAATAATATTTACATTTTTGTTTGCTAACCAATCCGCCAGCAAACCGTTACCTAAACACATGTCGCTTTCAATATTAATTTTGAAATTACAAAAATACAAATCCGCCATCAAAATTGAACCGCCGCGTATTGGATAATTGGTAGCGTCCTTGATTTCGCTTACCCTGCTTTCCACAAAAGCAGCATACGTGGTTATAATTATCTTCGGCAGTTTGTGGAAGTAGGGTCTCTTGATAGAAACTGGTATCCGTATCCGCTGTAGAGGTGATTCTTTGATGTGCTACAGGAACGGCAGATTCTTTCCTTTCTTTCTATTCCTTCTAACTAGTGTCGTGCAACAACTGTTGCATTTAAAAGGCATTTGGAATGGTATCCACATGTATGATCAATTTTTTGAGGAAGTACGACTTCTTTAAATTGACTGCATTGTATAAAAATGATTGCTATATGTTCTAAAAGAACTCAACAAAGTATTTTTCAAAGTGAATTTACACATTTAAATCAATCAGCATAAACTTTAATTGAATATTTCTGTTAGTAAGTTTTTAAAAATTCAACAGATTGTCTGTTGTATTGAATTTGTTGAAATGAAACCGGGGGAAATAGACCCCTATTCCTTCATATTTATTTTTATCTCGAGCTTACCCCGCTCGCTCTAGTCTTTTTTTTGGAACTCATGCAATGTATATTGTATATATGCCCCATTTCGTAATGTTGGCGCTTAGAGTCCAGGATGGACTACGGCCTCAACCAACATATCTCTCCAGCCAGCTCTGTTCCTAGGTAGGCGCTTCCAATTTTGCACCGCAAGTTGGCTGAGGTCGTTTTCCACTTGTGTGCGCCAGCTTCTTGCCCAGGTTAATATCGCTGTTTAGGCCGGTTCGTATTCTACATACTCCTTCGATACACACAGGACCAAAAATAACCTACGAGTCTTTTAACGCCCATGCTTCCGCCCCATACAGCAGGACTGGGATGATCAAGGTCTTATATATAGTCTCCTGGGTTCTATGAGAGAGGGCCTTACTACTTAAATTCTTTCTCAGCCCGAAGAAACATCGATTGGCAAGAGTAATTTTTCGTTTGATCTCTGCACTGATTTCGTTTTGCGGTGTTATAGTGGATCCCAGGTAAACAAAATCCTTGACTACTTCAAAATAACATCTAACCATCGTTATGTTTTGCCTGATTCGACGATGTTGAGATTCCTTTCTCGTTGATAGCATATATTTGGTTTTGTCATCATTAACAGCTAATCCCATGTTTGCCGCCTCCGATTCAATACTGGCAAATGCTCCAGTCACAGGTCGCTTATTTCGGCCGATTATGTCTATGTTATCTGCATATGCGAGTAGTTGAACGGACTTCTGATAAATTGTACCAGTGGTGGTGACTTGCGATTTTCGTACAATTGCTTCAAGAACGATGTTAATTAAATAGGTTGCATGATAAGTGAATGACCCCTTTTTTACCACCTTTAACGCTAAAAATGAAAGACACATTGGGGCACCGGAGTGTAAAAAAGGTATTTTGTTTGTTTGTCGGACCTAAACCTTCCTATGGACAAAGTTTTAGCCTTCCTGAAATGAGGTAGGTAAATTGGTCGCTAGCTCTCCGTCTATCACTCAAATTTCTCTTATACCGATTTTAAAGTAAAAAGTAAAGGTCCTTCGTCCACTTGAGCAACGTAACGCAGCGCAAAACACAAGCACATCCTATATGAAAAAATACACGCAACTTTCATCTAAAGTTTTTTTATTGTGGATTTGCTGGCGAGTTGCATTGCGATGCTCAAGTGGACGAATAGCCCAACACAACTAATTTTGTTGTCATAAAAATTTTTAACTTGTTCAACTTGTCTATCTTTCTTTGTTGTGATTGTGTATTAGTTTTTTTTTTAGTCTTAAAAAATCGAAAAAATAAATTCTTACAATACCAATTATAATTCTAGCTTGTCGGCTCAGCTCCAAATTTCCCATACGGTACAATGGACGATATTGAAGAAATTGGAAAACTTGGTACTCAGCATAACATCCCAGTGCACGTTGATGCATGTCTGGGTAGTTTCATTATTGGTTTTATGAAAAAGGCCGGTTATTATGTAAGACCCTTCGACTTTAGAGTTAAGGGGGTAACAAGTATTTCAGTCGATACACATAAGTACGGATTTGCCCCAAAAGGATCTTCAGTCATTATTTATTCAGATGAGAAATTCCGTGATCATCAATTTACTGTTACCACAGATTGGCCAGGTGGCGTTTATGGATCGCCAACCGTAAATGGATCAAGAGCAGGTGGTATCATTGCTGCGTGTTGGGCTACAATGATGAGCTTCGGAGAAGAAGGTTATTTAGAGGCAACTAAACGTATTGTAGATACGTCGCGATTGATTGAAGATGGGTAAGCATGCTATTATATTATTGTATTCTTCATTAAAAAAAATATTTATATGCTTTTGCAGTCTGCGAAAAATCAAAGGAATATACGTAATTGGAAAACCTGCAACTACTGTAATTGCCATAGGATCCGAAGTATTTGAAATTTTCCGCCTTTCGGATGCTCTTTCCAAGTTAGGATGGAGTTTAAACATTTTACAATTTCCATCAGGGTAATTAAAATAGATTTTGACTTGGCTAATAATTTAAACACATGTTAATTTTTAGTATCCACATCTGCGTTACTGATATGCACACTAAAGATGGAGTTACTGCTAAATTTCTGGCTGATGTAGCTTCAAATGTTGCTGAAATTCTAAAAGATCCTGGTCGACCAGTTGAGGGTAAACTGGCTATTTATGGTGCTGCACAAACGATATCGGATCGTAGTCTTGTTGGCGATGTTACGCGAAATTTTCTTTCTGCTCCTTATTACATTCCAAAAAATTAGAAAATGTAAAAAGATTATTCCCAATCTAAAAAAAAGCCGTTGTTAATTATTAAACTACATACAGGTGGAATGTAAAACTCGTAAACGCTTCCGACTCTGAAGTCATCATTTGTGATCTTTGATAACACATCGTCTGAAGACCCTAGCATACATACATAATATGCTCACAAACTATTTGCAGACTTTTGCATTTTTCGTCCAAATATGTTCTATCATCCTTTGTCACAGTTTTTAACGAAATCAGACATTGCACATTTTTACATTTTTAAACATAGAAGTGGTTGTGATTCTTCATTTTATTATTAAAAAAGATAAAATAATATCGAAAAACCAAAGAAAAATGAAATGAAGATAAAAAACCTAACAATCTTCACCTAGATAGAGGTGAAAGGTTTTTATGCCTATCAAGTTGAACAATTTATTTCAGAGCGACAACATTTGGTTATAAAAGGATAGAAAAATATGTTTCAGAAATAATAAGTGGTTTAAGCTTAAATGGATCTTAATAAATATAGGGCCTTTTTGCAAGAGTCTATTTAGAAAAGAATTCAAGTCGAATAGAAAAATAATTGAATATCGGTATTGCGAGAATCTTTTGATATCGATATTTTTCTATTCAATAGAAATTTAATTTCTTCCGTAAACTTCTGTTCGAATTTTAGGAAAATTAAAGAAAAAAGCAAGGAAAAATGGTAAACTCGAAAAAAGCAATTACGTATGTATTAACAAAATATACATACATACATGTGTTAGATTCTATCCGATAAATGTATTTTTTCATCCATGTTTCGATGTCAATTTGAATCACTATTAGTCCTTTCAATTTTATGAAACCAATCCACATAAGTCAATGCTTTTACTAATCAAAATATGCATACAATATTCATAACTTTTGATTTGGTAAGGTTAACCTGCAGCTCCAATCTTTCAAAATAACTTGAAAGCCTGTCAACTTAGTGTTTCTGTAAGGGTAGGGAGATCATATTTTCATCATATGAATATCGTTTTTGAGTAGACATCTTGAATGCAAAATAATTTGCAACTTTTGTGGCAGAATAATGTGTATAGTGCGAAAACCTTTTTATGGAAGTTTGCTGGCACTGCTGAAAGCAAAAAAAAAAAAAAAATAAGTTTGCGAACACTGCCGAAGAATAATTGTGATGCATTTGCGATTTTTTTTTTTTGTTAAGTCAGCAGTTTTAAACGTTTGCGAGTCTTATGTGCCGTCTGCTTGTAGCTTTCGAATTTGAAATAGTAAAATGCCATAATTATTTTAATAAAGAATTGTTCTTTCTGTTTACAAAAAAAAATATTTGTTTGAGCTAAAAATGCAAAATTTATGATTTTTCCTCAATTGAGGCCATGTGAACTATAAAGGAAGAACTAAAATCTTCCTATATTCAGTTTATAAATCAATACTATTATCGTTTATAAATTTATAAATAGAAGACAGGACGAAATATTGTTTTGATTTTTAGTGTGTAGGCGAAATTTGAAAGACCAATGTGGAACCTATGGCTGATAGGCAACTTTGGAAGTTAGAGTACCTACCTGATTCTCATGGCATCTGGTATACAACCCTGTTCTGAATTTCGTTTGAGTACAACATTCAATCGCTTGAGTACAAAATTCTATCTTCAAATGCCCGGTGTTTATATTCAAATTCAGAAAATCTTAAAGCCTAGTACGCTGCTGAGTGAAATGAAAAATCGCATACAAAAATGACAACGCAATCGTAAATGAAATGTCCCGTTCTTTAAAAAATCTAAATCCATTGTATTTATATTCTATAGTAATTCAATGCAGGAAAATCGGCCTTGGCCATCCATCCAGCCGAGCCAACCCTAAAAAAAAAAAAATAACTAAAAGGTTTTTGCATTACATATTTTGATAAAAAAAATATCTAATACAACAACCTCAAATCTCGCCTCTTTCTAACTGTTTTAAATATAGTATACAATGTTCCCGTTCTATTTAATCCAACTGCCTACAAATTTAAGGTCCTTGCTTTATTAATATTATATTTGTTGCTAGCATTTTGTAGTAGTTTTTTTTTTGAAAAATATGTAATGCAACAACCTTTTAATAATTTGTTTTTTTAGGGTTGGCTCGTCGGGATAGATGGCCAAGGCAAATTTTTCTCCATTGGAATACTATAATACCATTGTATATACATTTCTATAGTATTTTCATGCTGAATAATCACCGCCTGGCCATCTTGAGAAACGTGTGATAAACACATTTTTAGGTTCGTGCATTTAATAGTTGTCTATTCTGTAACCCTGACAACAGTCGTAAACATATATTATTTTTGTTTTGTTTACGACTCTTGTCAAGGAAATATGGATTTTAGAGCCAATAAAATACATTATATATTATTAATTTGTTTCGTAGACGACTATTGTTAGGGTAACAGAATAGACACTTAGTAAATGTAAGAAACTCCCAATGTGGAGTTAACAACTTTCTTTAGATGGCGCTGCTCCATGGTTGTACTATAGAAATTTATATGCAATGATAATACTATAAATACAATGTCTAAATCCATATCTTACAAATATTCAAACCAAAATCAAAGCATGCAGAAAATTTTCTTTACTAAATATGAGTTTACGAAAAAAAAATTTAAAATCGTTGGACCGGTTTTGGAAAAAATCGATTTTTTCAAAATATTTTTTCGAAACCTTTTTTCTAAAATAATGGGCACGACTGTGTTGCTCAAACTTGCTCTTGTGGCAAGTTACTTGAGGATTTAAAGTACAAACGGAATATGGGAAAAAATCGTATGTATTTTTTTTTTAATTTTGAAAACCATATCTTACGAAAATTCAAACCGAAATCAAAGTATGCAAAAAATTTTCTTTACTAAATGTGAGTTTAAGAAAAAAATAATTCCAAAGCGTTGAACCGGTTTTCGAAAAAATCGATTTTTCTTAAATATTTTTTCGAAAACTTTTTTCTAAAAAAAAGTGTTTATGCAGGTTTTTTAAACTTAATTTATTACACTTGAAACTAAATTTGATAATAATCCGTCAACGTTGAAATATTGAATTCACAAACAGTTTTTCAAAAATTATTTAAAACTTAACAAAAACATTTTTGAAAAATCATTTTATGCTTTGTTATTTTAAATACACTCCTCGTCAACTGAATACGCACAAACATTTTTGAATATATTTTATCCATTTTTTCCAAACAGTGATGGTTATTATGCCATCTGTTGATGCTAACTATTCCCTTAAGATGTTAAGCAGATAATTCCGAAAGAATTATCCAAAAACAACCGTGAGTTTTTCTTCAACCACTTGCAAAGTGTTTTATATGCAAAGTAGGAGTTTTTTTTTTAGTCAACTGAGTTGGTACAACGCCATTTTCTTCGTTGTTTTTAAGTTTTTTGGAGTGCTTGAACAGTTTAAATTAACGATTTTAGTGTTTTCAGTAAAATTTAATTCTTAATTTCAAATTTTAAGAAAAATGGGTAGATCTACGTGTCTTAACAGTGTTGAAAAAGCTAAAATCGATTTACTTAGAGACCAAGGCCTAACTGGACGTGCAATAGCTGATAAAGTTGGCCGAAGTTTTAATGTAGTTTATTCTTACTTGAAAAATAAAGATGCGTACGGCAACAACATGAAGGGAGGTAAGAAAACAGCAGCTGAGAGACGAAGAATTTTAAGATGTGCATCAAATTCTTCTGATTCTGTGGCAAAAATAAAACAAAAAGTCGGCGTAAACCCAAGTTGCTCAACAGTTTTAAGAGTAATCAACAACTCAAGCCATCTTAAACGAATGAAACTTAAGAAAAAACGGAAAATGTTGCGATTAGATTTTTCAAGACTTCACATGAGTTGGAAAAAAGAATGGTTTCACGTGGTTTTTTCAGATGAAAAAAAGTTTAATTTCGATGGCCCTGATGGGTTCAACTTCTATTTTCATGACTTAAGAAAAGAAAAAAGATTTTTAAAGCGCCATCATAGTCGTGAAGGAGGTGTCATGATATGGGGAGCAGTCAGTTATTATGGAACAGTTGAGCTCGAGGTTGTAACATCAAAAATGACAGCAGCTGGGTATAAAGTAATTTTGGAAAGAAATTTTCCTAAATTTTCTAACATCTTTGGACCCATAAACTGGACCTACCAACATGATAATGCGCCTATTAACTCAGCGCGCATAATGGATAGAGGAGCAACAAGTGCAGATGCTTCAATGGCCGCCGTACTCACCTGATCTAAACATCATTGAAAATGTCTGGGGATGGTTAGTACGCAAAGTTTATGAGGGTGGTCGTCAGTTCGAAGACAAAGAAACCTTAATTTCTGCAATCAAATTAGCGTGGAGCGAAACTTCGTTAAATTACATTAAAAAGCTATACGATTCCATGCCGGATCGAATTTACGAAGTAATTAAAAATAAAGGTGGAAGTACCCACTACTAAACTTAAACAAAAACTTGTTTCATTCCATTCCAATATCAATTTTAATTTTTGTACCTATTCAGTTGCCTAAACGGTTGTTTTTGGATAAAACTTTGAAATTCTGTTATTTATATGTTACGAAAATTTTTACCATCAACAGATGGCATAATAACCATCACTGTTTGGAAAAAATGGATAAAATATATTCAAAAATGTTTGTGCGTATTCAGTTGACGAGGAGTGTAGCTATCTGTTGTATTTAAAAGGCAATATTAGGTAGGTAGGTAAAATGGCGGTTTCGCAGAACAACTGTTCCGAATAAACCCAATTAGCGCCGAAAAGAGCCGTTTTGATACCATAACTCGTTTGACCTAATATTACTCAATATTACTCACTCGTATTATATAATAATGTAAACCTAAATCCAAATACTAATTATTCACTTTACTCATTTCTTAGCCAAGTTTAATATTGTTTGTTCGCAGAAAATAATACATATATAAAAAAAATTGCCAGATTTGCATCAACTATATTCTCTGATTTAAATTATATGTTCTTTTTTGAAATTTGATTAAATTTGTTACCACCATGTTTAAGCGAATTGTAAAATTATTAATAGCACTGTTCTTAAAATATTAATAAATTAGCCGTATTCTATTTTTTTCTGTGTTGCTGGTCACAGGATCCCATTCTAGGCTAATTAAACTCGGTCGTAGTGTTTTGAAGTCCATAGGAAACATACATTATACACATTACACACAACGATTTTTATATATTTATTTATTTATTTATTTATATTCCGTAAGTGAAATCGTTCGAAAACAAACGTTTTACTTTGTTTTGTTTTTGTAATATAAACACAAAATAGGTACACACAAATTAATCTTTTTCGAAAAATTTCATTTTCGAATCAAAATACAGTGGCCCGATTAAGGAATACGAAGCGAGTCGTTATTGGTGGCGAAAATGGAAAAATATCGATAGGATAGGCTCTCGCAATACCGTACTTTTCAGAAGGCCCGTCCAACGATTTTGAATTTTTTTTTCTTAAACTCATATTTAGTAAAAAAAAACTTGCATACTTTGATTTTGGTTTGAATCTTTGTAAGATATGGTTTTCAAACTTAAAAAAAAAATTCATACTATTTTTTCCTATATTCCGTTTGTACTTTAAACCCTCAGGTAAAATGGTACAAGACTACAAGAGCAAGTTTGTGCGACCCAGTCGTGCCCTTTATTTTAAAGATAAATGAAACAAAAGAGTCATGAATTGTGCTAAAACTTCTTTTTATAAAGTTTTTTACTTAATATTTTTTATAAAAAAGTTTTTAGTTAGGTGGTGCGGTTGCAAATATTATTTTTTTTTTCGCTTTAAGTACTCCAATGCTTTTAGTTAAAAGAAATACAAACATTGAATATACTATAATCAACAACAAATTGAGGTAGGTAATAATTAAGAAACAGAAAATAATGGTCAATTTCGAGGGAAATTCAAACTTTACTTTTACAATTGGAAAATAAATTCACATGTTTTCGTCTAATGCATGCAAAACCCCAATTTCAAGAGATCGCTCTAGATACACTTGATCACCATGAGTGATGATGCTGACAATGCAGTATGCACCAAACCAAAGGTATATCCAAGAAACTTTACTTACCAAATGCGCTAGGAAACGCACAACGCTTTGGGGGTGCAGTCATTCTTAAAATTTTTTTTTAGGTTCGAATGAACTTCATAATTTTATTTATTTTTGAGTTTTCATTCTGATCCCTCGAAAAAAAAATTGTAAATCAACGTGCTTTTATGCTTGATAGTAATTATTTCAATTACGTATGAATAAATATAAAACTTGCGTAAAACAAACTTAAATAATAAATATACCCGAGAATACCTTTCATTTGGTCTATATATATCATAGAGATCCGTTAATTATTTACAGAAAAAAGTGTACCGACAATTTATCCTAAGCGTAACCTTTAGACAGGCGCGGGTCGCAGCCATAGACTTTGGGAGAATCATAGTCATATCAACAAGATTTGTTTTACAAAAATTGTGACGTTGGAAATTCAGGTATGTTTGCAAGAATTAAAAAACACCTTTGACTGTCACTTTCACAACGATTTTACGGGCATTATTGTCCTTTGAGCGTGCTTGATTTAATGAATATTCAGCTATATGATATCGTCTTCTTCATCAGATACTGGATGCTTCACAATCACATGCATCATTACCTTTATATCAGTTTCGGTTTGACTTTGAATACTCTGTTCCGGTTTTTGTCCTTGATACAACTTCGTTTTAATCTCGCGTCACTTCGGAATACATAAGTCCGGTGTTGCGTAGTTATATACGTACACATGCCATTGCGTCTTGTGCAAACTCATTCATAAAGCGAGGACTTCCAACATTTCTAACATGAGTTGAGATGGTAAAGTACCAGTTGTCCAAAATTCTGCGAATTACCATCAATTTTCTCCTCCAAATAACTATCTACACACACTGAGTAATTGGGCCCGCAAATGTAGATTAGGTATTAACCACAAAAACAGAAACAATTCTATTCACGAACAAAAGGAAGATTCCACAATTCAATCTTCCATTAATTGAAGACACGCCCCTCAAGTTATCCGAAAGCGCAAAATACCTCGGAATCATACTTGACTGAAAATTGAATTGGAAAATGAACGTACAAGAAAGAGTCAAGAAAGCCTCCATTGCACAATACCATGCATTGGATCAACCAATGCGCACGACACAAACGAAGGGTCTAGAAACCATACTTAACCTTCTGCCACTTGACCTCTAATATGCAAGAATCTGCAGCAAAAAGCGCTCTCATAATAAGCCAATCAATATTATGGGGTTCCAGTTCAACTTGACACTGAAATTCTAAATATATTGGGTCCTACTAATAATCAAATTTAGTAACCTGTTAAATAAAAATCTCCACACTTTACGAACATTTCGGTGCAAAGCTGTTACTAAACTCGATTATTTGGCCCATTGTATATATTAGGGACAAATGAAGAGTCTGACTACATTGTTCCCTATACAGACTTTGAAAAACCATTAGAATGTTTGTTACAACCTAAAACAAAAATTATACTTTATTACATGAAATTTTGAAAAAAATTGTTTTAAATAATAAAACAAAATTGAAAAATTTGAAAATAATTTTTTTAAAAACTATAAACTAAAACACCTTTATTTAAAAAGAATAAAAAAGATTTGATTTCTGGCTTCCCAAAAAGGCACAGCCTAGCATTGTAGGCTGTACCGTTGTTTTTTTTGTAATTTTGTTTTCTGTTTTAAATCAACTTTTTAGAAAATTGCCCCTCCCGCCTTTACGAAGGGGGGGGGAGATGTAACCCCCCTCCGGTACGATTTTTTTCTTGCCTCGACCCAACCTACTTGCTCTATCTAATTGAATCACCCTGTATAAAAATGTCGAACAAAATACAAGTTTGAGTTTGTCTGGCAACCCTAAAGGTCCGGCCAGATTGTCTGGAATTGCTGAATTAGTGTTAGTTAGAGCCGAAACTACGATCCTATGAAGGTTTCATTGTGCCTCAAGAAGAGTTTTTGGGGGTAAAAAAATGCAACTTTGAGGTTGTCTGGCAACCCCTAAGACCCGACCAGATTGTCTGGCATTACTGAACTGGTGTTAGTTAGAGCCTAAACTACGATCCTATGTAGGTTTTGTGCTTCAAAAAGAGTTTTTGGGTCCATTTTTTTGAAACTTTAGAAGCTGATAGCTCGGATTAGACCCGCTACCTATTAGCCAGACTTTCCATCATTCCATATTCAGACATCGATAAGGAACTGTTATTAAAAGGTTTGGTCGTGCCTCAAGTACCTTCTCCAAAAAGACCGCTAGCTCTACTAGGCGATAGTTTCCACCAGAACACCTACACTATTATTTTCATTATTCTCACTACAATACTGCACAGTTTGTCATTGTCAGCGTTTATTTGTCGCTGTCTTCGTTGCGACAGTCATTTGCTCTGCCGTTTCTTGCATCTACTAGTACTAAATGTAATGTTTTTTTATCTTGACTAGCACGAGAATCGGAACAAAACTCAGCTCAACACTGACATTAACGGCTACGAGTATAAATAAATTTAGAAGAGCGAGATCTTAAATCGTCGCATCGTTTCGTGATATCTTTACAATTTACATGCAGCTCTCAGTCTCAGTCCCAATCCGATCCAATATCAACTTCGTTCATAATGCCTATTACATATGATAATATATTATTATTATGAAATTTTTCTTACTGCGAACGCGATATACCTAGGTATTAACTATAAGGACTAGTTATATATTCGTAAAAAAAATTAAACCGAAATTGAAATCAAAATAAAAATAAGGAACTATCTAAAAGCAGATAATTTCTCGTACGCGAAATAATTCTTTACAGCTGCTGGAAGTACCATATCCGGTGCAAAGAAGTTGCACATGCGAAGCGGGCCACTTTGGTATACTGTTGACAAAAGCGCCTGCCAGAAGAAACTTCAAACGGAAGCAGCCACGCAATTGTCCCATGATAAACGGCTTTTTGTTTTTACTTACCGGAAATCTTGCGGAAAGTATTGGAAAATGTGATAAAACGGGCATAAATGTGTATCCATCTTTTTCACTTAACAAAAAAAATTGTAAAGGTCCAAATAACTCAAAATCATTTATTTTTTAATTTGTTATTTAACAAGTTATTAAAAAACAATATTGGATGATTCATTTTGCGCCACCTTGTATAGAACAAAAATCTTATAGTTTCTAAAACCGAACTTTTTGCGTTTTCCTCTTTAGATTCAGAAACACTCAACCATACATCAATTGCATCCATTTTTGTTTTTACTTTTATAATTTTGTACAAAAATATACTATTTTATTGAAAATCTTCTCTAAAACAAACAAAAAACAATCTGAAAAAATCACTTCTATCAAACGTCAAAGTATGACAAATTCACATTCGATACTTTTTCATTCACAATAATTCAAGTATTAGTCGATCAAGTTACACAATACCGATTGTGAGATCGATCGACGGTGATGGTCTTTGCTTTTGCGATCTTTGATCGACAACCGCAATAGGGGCCAGTGTCTCTAATCGAATTCGGGAGTAAAATGTAGGTCTATTCCAGTTAGGTAGAATTAGCAACTCACACAAAAAGGTTGGTTTAGATTATGTTGTAAAGTAGAAGTTTTTAGAATTTTTCTGTCTAACCATCTAACGAAAAAAAAGGTTAAATTTTTCCACCAAATAGCAAGTACCTACGTAAGACCCAGTTGGACACTTTTTGTTTACTTCGTTTACAAACAACTTTGTTTTGGTATTTACGATGACGATGACGGGGTATTGTTTCGTCCGTCCGTCCACGTCCACCCTAGCTAAGCAAGCCAACCACTTCGCTCGCATTTGTCGCAGTAAGAATTCGGCGGTCTTGTTACTAACAACCGACAACACTGTGGATAGTGGATACCTTTTCTAGCTTCACTGTGTTGCATGCGCGAAGTATATACTTTATTTGTTTTGTATCTAGGTATCTAGGTACCTAGGTACATATATTATTTGTGTTTTAAATAAAAGGTCATATATCTGTACATTTCATACATAAATTAAATAAAATTTGTTCAAGATGTGTGATATCTCGAGTGATATTTATTAAAATATAAATACTTTATTATTTAAATCTTTTAACTTTGTGAAAAAATCAGCTACCTAGTAAAGTGAATCCAAAGTAAACATTATACTGGATACATTAAATATACATACCTACCTACCTACCAACCTGCAATGGGAATAAACCTATGGACATTTAATACGTCTTGATAATTATTTTGTCGATATTATGCCGGTTACTCTAATCATGCGTGGAACCGAAAGCTAATAGCTTAATCGATAAAACCTCATTATGACCACAACATAGGTATTGTATTGATATACCCATATCTATTTAAAGTGCAACACTTACGGTCTTAGTGAAATCACCAGTTTTTAAAGATTATAGGTATGTAAAGTGGGAAATACAAATATTTATGGAACTCTGTGAATTTCGTTTGTAATGTCATATAAATAGGTACTTTTATACCTATACCTACTTGTTTGTGCGGATCATCTTTTTCTATCTAAGCTAAGATATCTTCTTCGTACCTAGATATATGAGTAGATGTCTATAGTCAACCTTGAAATTATTGTTAAGTTCAACGAATGAGTAAGGTGGACAAGCTTTAATTTATTTATTTACATTCTTACCACAACTTTATGTCACATGACATCAGCGCTTGTGTGTTAATGAAAATTTGTGAATTATCTAATTTAAATGCCATGTTGTCTAGGTATGTATTTTATGGTTAAGATGTTAAAATTTAATAAGGCGGCCGATGAGTTCATTTGTTGTTCGTCTATTGAATTAGATTCAAAACAAAGCCTTGGTGGAGAAGTTAGGTTACGCTTACGCGTGGCTGTAAGCTGAAAAGCTGACAAACTTCTGGTAGATATGTGTACATGTACAACATGAGGTCTATTTTATGATACCTTCTTTTTGAATCTTGATCTACTTATCTGTTATCTATTTCTTATTAATAAATAAACAAATTTGAACTTCTGGACAACCTAAAGGTAGTCTAGTCATTTGGTTTACCTGGAAAGTTTCGGTGAAGTTTAAAATAAAGACATTTTACTTGCTCAATAGGTAAAGTATTGGCATGGCACTTAATTTGAATATTTATAGAACAAAATGAAATTCAAAGTTTTTAACTAAACAATCGTACCTACGATGATAGCTTTATACAACTTAATTTCACATTTGGACGATTTTTTGATTTGTTCGTCTTTCAAGAAATTTAATGTAATTTTTGTAGTCCCAGTTTGCTATACAAGAGAAATTTCGTGCTGCTCAGTTGCATTTCATTTTTATAGAAATTTGTTTTTAATTTTTTCACTACGCCACCTCGTCTCTTTGTCGCTCTGTTTTTTTGGCAACAGGTATAGTACATCTCCTTTCATATTAAGGCTCTGTCAAACAGAGCGCGGTCCGGCGTTCTTTGTGAAAATTGAAAAACAAACTCTGAACGCCCGCGTTCTTTTTTCCCCAGTATTTGTATTGACGGGACAGTCGTTCGTCGTCGGCCGCGCTCTGTTTGACAGAACTTTTAACTTGAGGACAAAATAGAAGAAGCTTAGAAAATTTCCTACATTTTGTGGCTTATTATAATGTTGTTGTACTATAAACAGTTTCTCCGTTTCGCCGAGCACCACAAAGTCTACTCTAGAACTTACAGAGTGGAGGCTCATATTATAAGAGTCAAACTAAAAAAAAAAATTTTGATTAAAGTAAAACAAAACAAACCCAAGATATACCTACCTAACTAGATATTTTTTGTCATAGAGTATCATTTGCAAAATTATAACCTGTCATTTTTAAAACTTAATAAGTAACTATACCTACATATATGTAACTTATACAAACGTTCAAATCAAAATTAAAAAAAAAGCAGTGTGTATTTTTTGACACCACTGTTACTCATATTCTTATCGATTGTCTCGCCCATTGTTGCATTTGTAAGATTTATCTCTAATTTATATATTTAATTTTGATTATATAACTTATCAATTTGTATTTGTTGTAATACGCAAGATTTTACGCAGTCTTTTTTTTAACATAAGTATTTGCATTTTAATTCATTTTTTATTTTTCCATTTTCTTATATTATACATATATCTTAATGCTAGACAAAAAATCTTAAACAACTAGCTTACATATTAACTTAACTAACTTACTGGCCCCATACGGGCGCTCTAAATTATACTATAACTATATTTAAAAATGCCTTTCGGCGTAAAGACTAGTTTAAATTTAAAATTCAATATAACTTAAACCTAAACAAGAAAATTCTTTAAAAACTTGTTTTCCATGACATTATTTTTATTTATTTAAAAACTTAAAACTACCCTTTACCTAAATAAAACTAAATTAACCTAAATAAAACTAAAATATACGTAAATATACGTACATAACTTAAAACTACTTAAAAATACTTAAAATAACTTAAAACTAGAACAGAAACCAGCAGCATATTTTTTTTTTTTTTTTTTTTTTTTTTTTTTTTTTTTTTTTTTTTGAACCAATGTATATGCTAACACGCTTATACATATGCATATATTGACATATATGCATATGTAACAGCGCCAAATGCGCATACCCACAGACAAACGATTTTATGGATTTTTAACATTTTTTTTTGGTGCCACCGTTACTGTCCTACTTAATCTACCTTAAAAATACGTAGGTCGGCCAAGGCAACAACTTTGACTAACCATCAATATCAAGGTGGTCACCCAACCACCAGTATTTTTTAACTTGCTTATTCAAGTCCTTTTTGTCCCGAAGGGGCACAGCTCTACTGAACCGCAGACGCTCTGCTCCGTTCCCAGAGCCGACGTCTCGACCATACAGGATTCGCCGATCCACAGTTCTACGGCCGACGTGGTAGATTAACGGAACCGCCAATCTATCCTGTATAAGCCCCCGACTGTCTAAATAGAGGAATGTCTCGGGCGGGATAAAACCGTTAAGACAAACGCTCTCACTATATTCTTCATTGGGGTAGTAAGCCCCGAAAATAAGTCCATTGGCTGAGGTCATCGCTCTTGCAATGTGGCCCCGAATCAGCTTAATTAAAAAGTATCCTGTTTATATTGGCCCCGTTGTATAAGACCTCGTTGGCATAATAATGTTTGTACTCCGACTCTGGTGTTCTGTGTAATCCAAGACAGGTCCTAAGACACTGCCTCTCAAACACCCGAATCTTTTCCATTTGAGATGGGGCAACGTTAAACCACACAGGGCACCCATAGGCAATCATCGGCCGGATGAGGGCCATGTAGCAAATCACTTTTACCCTGTTTTCAAGGCGGCTGCTATAAAACAACCGTCTTGTCAGAGCAAACGCTCCCCTAGCTCTGGCCAGAGCAGCATCTATATGTCGATTGAAATATAGATACTGATCTAGCCAGATACCAAGGTACTTTACTACATCTTTATTCGCCAGTTGATGTCCACTTGGTCCAACGATCACTAGATTTCTCCAGTTCTTTCTTGTATCCCTAGAAGCCTTAGACAAAGGGGTTCTAAACAGGATAGTTTCTGATTTCTGAAAATTAATTTTTAACTTCCAGTCATCACAATATCGCTGAATCTGGTCGAAGTCACGCTGCAAGAGATTTTTGATGACTTCAACTTTTGGACCCGTCCTGTACGCTACAAGGTCATCGGCATACGCAATCGCATGAGTGAGACTACCTATCAGATCGCTGGTGTAAATACTAAAGAGAATCGGCGAGTTCACAGCTCCTTGCTGTAGACCGTTTTTAATATCAAAAGTTGTGGTGGAAGTTACATTGCCACTTTTGACAACAAACTTTCTACCATTGAGCATGTCATGAAGCATATATAACAGTGGTTTACTTATGCCAAATCTAGTTAATTTTAGATAAAGACCCTCTAACCATACGGTGTCGAAAGCCTTCTCTAAATCAACCAGAACGGCACCCGTGCATTGATTTTTTGCTTTGTTCCATTGAACATCAGAAACTAACTTAGACGCGGCATGAATAGTGTCATGCCCCGCCTTAAAGCCAAACTGATTGTCTGAAATAATATTCTTGTCCTCAGCCCACTTGAACAGAGCTCTATTGAGAATCTTTTCGAATACCTTACTGATACTTGGAAGAAGACTTATCGACCGAAGATTTGCCGGATTGGAGCTGTCCTTTCCCTTTTTGGGGAGAGGATGGACCACAGCTGTCTTCCAACTCACTGGATAATATGCATTATTCAATGCGTTGTTGAACAGTGTGGTATAAATGTCTATGGCTTCCTCAGGGAGATGTCGTAACACAATGTTGGGTATACCATCGACCCCCGCAGATTTCTTTTTCTTTAATGTTTGAAAAATTAACTGAAGTTCTACCTTCGAAATTAACAATGAACTGGGTCCATTTCGCTCGGCGATGGTGGCGTTTGCCAAATTTTCGTCATTGAACCCGGTGAAACCAGTATTCTCATATCGCCATTGCGTTATGTTATTTCCAAGGTAGAAGTTGTGCAGTAAGGCTCTGTTCTCCAGGTCATGATTCGGACGAATGCTAGCATTCACCTTGTACACTTGCTGGAAAGCAGCCCCTACAGCCTCTACCTTTTCCTGAGGATCTTCTATAATATAATAATTATCATCGAAAACGGCACCTTCCGGATCAATTCCCGCAATCGTTAGTAGGTCTTCGTTATCTGTTGTCCTCTGGAGTTTAAGACATGGAAGATCGTTTTGATCATTTCTTCTAAATATCTTATTTATTTGGGGAAACATACTAGGGTCGCTAGAATTAACGGCCCGAATTCTGTTATCCCAATATAAATTAATAGATAATCTATAGTTTTGTCTAATCAGAACGTTAATGTTTTTGATCGACGACTTCAATGTCCTAATCTCCAGATCACGTGTGTCCGTGAAACGTCTGTACAGAAGTTTCAATCTAGTCAGCAGTCCACTTTTTTGTCGGTGTAGTACGTCGATTGTCGCGTTCTTGTATAAACCAGTAGGGTCTTGTTCCTTATATTTTGGGATTGTTCTGTCTATTGTTCGTTTTATAGTCGTATCCATTTGAGTCAGGAACCCGTCGATCTCGACGTTCGTCAGGTTTCTGTCATTTGGTGGAGAAATGTCCTCGGAACGTATTTCTCTTGCCAAGGCGTTGGAGAAGCGTGGCCAACGCGTCTTACTGAAATTGTAAGAGTGCACAGGCACATACTCATCCAATCCACAAGGTCGCTCGGAAGCTGTATTACGGTGGCAAGTCCGCAGTGATCACTGTCGTATTCAATTGTTCGTAAACAGTTTCTTGTCAGTTGATTTGTTGCGTCAGTTATAACTAGTCGTGAGTCAAGCAGTAAAAGATCCAGAAAACTACCACTTCTCGGAAATGACGGTCTATCTGTAGCTAGAAGGTCGATCCTACACTCAACACTGTATCGACCCATCCAATTAAAAAGATGGTTCCCTCTAGGATTTTGAATTTGGTTTCCCCAATCTACATGTTTGGCGTTTAAGTCCCCTGCCATGAGATAATAATTCTCATCCAAGTTCAGTCTTAAGCATTCGAAAAGTTTTTCGAGCTCTGCGATAAAATTAGCTGGCTGAGGTGCGTCAGGTGCGTACACCGCGATTGCGTACATTCTTTTCCCCTGCTGGAGAGGAATGCAAACGATGCAGGCTTCTAGCAACCCGAATCTTCGCACTTCACTATTATATATAACTTTATGATTAATACCCTTTCGTATGAAGATTGCGACCCCACCCCCTTGTGAGGAGTTGGGCCGATCCCTTCTTACGATATTGTAATTTTTATTAGTCAGTTTGTGTTTCTGGTTTAGCTTAGTTTCGCTAGCCATAAACACATCAGGACTTTGGTCTTGCAGCAAATGAAAGAGGTTTGCTCTACGTTCGGTCCTAATCAGCGAATTTACATTCACAGCTAGGATCTTAAAGGGTCGCTCAGGCAGCGCGCCTTTAACCATTTCGCGTTGCCGGCAGAATAGAGTAGAGGTAATCCACCCTAGCCGCCTGCTCCCTGATCTGTTTTTGCACGTCGGTTAACTGACCATGAATGGTCAGCAACACCTGCATCAGATCTGCCTCTGGCACAGGAGCCGTAGGCCCTTGGACCTGTTTGGCTACCTGTGGTTGAGGCTGTACCGTTTTTCCCTTTCCAGACGCCATTTGGGCGTAGGAAATTGCGGGATTGACGGAAATTGTTGTCTGGCGTACTTCAGGGCGTCTCACCTCAACTGTTTTCTTTTGGGCTTTGTTTTGCTTTATCTCCTGAAACTTCGGACATCCCCGATAGTTTGCGGGGTGCCCGGAGCCTCGGCAGAGCGCACATTTTAACTGGGTCATATCTGTGACCCTATCTTGCCCGAGTTTACACTCCCCTGTTTTGTGGGTATCTCCACATTTAACGCAGACTGGGTCCATACCACAGTTAACTGCAATGTGTCCAAACCCTTGGCAGTTCATGCATTGAAGCATGTCTTTCTGCTTGTTTAATTTCTCCCATCGTACAACTTGGTAATCCAGGACTGTTATATTCCTTAGACCACTCAATTTGCTTTGGGGCGAGAGTTGAACTAGGAAGAATGGTAACTTCCGTTTCTCCCGTCTGGCTTTGACTGTGGTAAACGGTCTTACCCCGATAAAATCGAGATCGTCGCTCGCCACTTGACGGAGCTCAGCTAAGAGCGCCTGCGGATCCGTAGAGGATTCGATACCCTTCAGGAGGACTGTTTGAAGCTTGTCTTCCTTTGGGGTGAAACTATAATACTCAGTTTTAGTTTGAGACAGAAGGTCTTTAACTTTTCTGTAGTGCTCTAAAGAAGAGCACTGAATAGAATGTCTGTCTGCGTTTAGCCGCTTAATTATAAAATTGTTGCCTACGACCGACCTACATATTTCAATAGTTTCTTTTATCTCCATTTTGTAAGTATTTATAGGTGGCACCTTACCTTTCTTTGCTTGTGGCTGTTGCTGTTGTTGTTGTGTCTGCTGCTGTTGTCTCTGCTGCTGCTGCATCGGCTGCTGTTGGGTCTGCTGCTGTTCTGACTTCTGCGGTTGTTGCTGTTGCGTTGGTTGCTGGTGCTGTTGCTGCTTCTGTGTCTGTTGTCGTTGTTGTTGTGGTTGTGGTTGTTGTTGTTGTTTTGGGTGCGGCTGCTGAGGCTGTTGCTGTTGCTGTTTGTGAAGCTGTTGTTGTGGCTGCTTCTTTGATTGCTGCTTATGTGGCTGCTGCTGGTCTGGGAGTGGTCGTTTTTCCTGAGGAGGCTTCTGTTGTTGCGTAGCTTCAAGTTGCTCTTGGAGCGCTTGTTGGCGGGTGCGCTGCTCAAGAGTCACTTGGCGCTCCTTCTCCCTTCTCGCTTCCTGCTTCTTTCTCAGTGATTCAACCATCTCTATGAGCGAGGAAATCTGCTGCGTCAGTGTTTCAATCTGTTCGTCCTCTTCTTCCTCCGACAGATCCACTATCTCGCATTCTACTGACATGTAGGATATGGCTTCTTCGGCATCTACGTCAGCTACGTTTTCTTCGCCTGTTACGCCGGCGATCTCGTTGGCTGGCTCTGGTATCTTCGATACTTCTTCTTCAGCCTCTTTGACGATTACGACATCAGCCTCAGCCTCGTCGTCTTCTCCCTTGTTGTCTTTGTTGTTGTCTCCGTCGTCGGAGGAGGAGCTGTCCAGCTGCCTCTGGATTTTGGCCTGAGCCGATGACTTGGCTGACCGTTCACGCCCTTCAGTTTGCTGGGCTGCATCACCGATGCGCTTCTTCACAACAAGGTTCGGCTTATAGTTTATATAGCGCCTCCTCTTATTTGCATCAGTTGCCTCGGCACATGCCGGCCCTGTTGATTTGCCTTTGGTAGGGCTTGTTGTTTTGGCTGTTGCCATGCTCATGTTTTTGGCCTCGACACGTGCCGATGACTCTGTTGTTATTTTGTTTGACCTTGAAGGTCCAGCAGATGCTGCCGTATTTGTTGTTTGGCCTCTGGATGGCCCCGCTATCTGTTTATCGGCTGTTGCTGTTACATCGCCTGATGTTCCAGCACCTTTTGTTGTTGTTGGGGGACCATCTTTCGATGTCCCCGTTGGTTTGACCATCTGCTCTTCTTGTTGTTGCTGCTGTTTTCTTCTCCTAGAAACCTCTTGCCAGAAATAATTTAAAAAAAGGCCTTGCCCGGGGTGAGAATCGAACCCACGACCTTCCACTCTGAATTCTGCTCCTCTACATTTTCATTTTTTTTTTTTTTCATTTTTAATTCATTTTTTATTTTTCATTTTCTTATATCTATCTTAATGCTAGACAAAAAATCTTAAACAACTAGCTTCCATATTACCTTAATTAACTTACTGGCCCCATGCGGGCGCTCTAAATTAACCTATAACGTATTGAAACGATGCCTTTCGGCTTAAAATCATTTATATTTAACTAACTTAACTTTAACACTTAAACTAACGAGAAAATTATTATAAAAAACTCATTTTCATTATCATTTTTTTTTTTTACTTTTTTATAAAACTTAAAGCTACCCTCTACCTAATTATAACTAATTAATACTAAACTATACTAAATAAAAGTACTATAAGCTACGTTATATATAAATTATATAAAACTAGCTTAAATTATACCTAATTAAGCTACTTAAACTAACTTAAAAACTAGAACAGCCACCAGCAACTTTTTTTTTTTTTTTTTTTTTTTTTTTTTTTTTTTTTTTTTTTTTGTGCCACCGTAACTGTTTAACCTACTCTATATTTACCTTAAAACTATGTAAGTCGGCCAAAGCAACAATGTGGTCAACTTTCAATATCAAGGTGGTCACCCAACCACCAGAATTTTTTCATTTGCTTACCTATGTCCTTTATGTCCCGAAGGGGCACAGCTCTACTGAACCGCAGACGTTCTGCTCCGTTTACAGAGCCGACGTCCCGATCGTAAAGGAGTCGCCGATCCACAGTCCTACGGCCGACGTGGTAGATTAACGGAACCGCCAATCTATCCTGTATCAGCCCACGACTGTCTAAAAAGAGGAATGTCTCGGGCGGGATGAAACCGTTAAGACGCACACTTTCACTATACTCATCATTGGGGTAGTAAGCCCCAAAAATAAGTCCATTGGTCGAGGTCATCGCTCTTGCAATGTGACCCCGAATCAGCTTGATTAAAAAGTTATCTATCCTGTTTATATTGGCCCTGTTGTATAGAACCTCGTTGGCATAGTAATGTGTGTACTCCGACTCTGGTGTTCTGTGTAATCCAAGGCAGCGTCTAAGACACTGCCTCTCAAACACCCGAATCTTTTCCATTTGAGATGGGGCAACTTTGAACCACACAGGGCACCCATAGGCAATCATTGGCCGGATAAGGGCCATGTAGCAAATCACCTTTACTCTGCTGTCGAGGCGGCTGCTATAGAACAACCGTCTTGTCAACCCAAAGGCTCCCCTAGCTCTGGTCAGAGCAGCATCTACATGTCGATTGAAATATAGATACTGATCTAGCCAGATGCCAAGGTACTTTACCACATCTTTACTTGCCAGTGGATGTCCACTTGGTCCAACGATCACTAGATTTCTCCAGTTCTTTCTTGTATCCCTAGAAGCCCTAGACAACGGGGTTCTAAACAGGATAGTTTCTGATTTCTGAAAGTTAATTTTTAACTTCCAGTCATCACAATATCGCTGAATCTTGTCGAAGTCACGCTGCAAGAGAATTCTGATGACTTCAACTTTTGGACCCGTCCTGTACGCTACAAGGTCATCGGCATACGCAATTGCATGAGTGAGACTACCTATCAGATCGCTGGTGTAAATACTAAACAGAATCGGTGAGTTCACAGCTCCTTGCTGTAGACCGTTTTTGATATCAAATGTTGTGGTAGAAGTTAAATTGCCACTTTTGACAACAAACTTTCTACCATTGAGCATGTCATGAAGCATATATAACAGTGGTTTACTTATGCCAAATCTAGTTAGCTTCAGATAAAGACCCTCTAACCATACGGTGTCGAAAGCCTTCTCTAAATCAACCAGAACGGCACCCGTGCATTGATTTTTCGCTTTGTTCCATTGAACATCAGAAACTAACTTAGACGCGGCATGAATAGTGTCATGCCCCGCCTTAAAGCCAAACTGATTATCTGGAATAATATTTTTGTCCTCAGCCCACTTGAACAGAGCTCTATTTAGAATCTTTTCGAATACCTTACTGATACTTGGAAGAAGACTTATCGACCGAAGATTTCCCGGATTGGAGCTGTCCTTTCCCTTTTTGGGGAGAGGATGTACCACAGCTGTTTTCCAACTCACTGGATAATATGCATTATTCAATGCGTTGTTGAACAGTGTGGTATAAATGTCTATTGCTTCCTCAGGGAGATGTCGTAACACAATGTTGGGTATACCATCGACCCCCGCAGATTTCTTTTTCTTTAATGTTTGAAAAATTAATTGAAGTTCTACCTTCGAAATTAACAATGAACTGGGTCCATTTCGCTCGGCGATGGTGGCATTTGCCAAATTTTCGTCATTGAACCCGGTGAAACCGGTATTCTCAGATCGCCATTGCGTTATGTTATTTCCAAGGTAGAAGTTGTGTAATAAGGCTCTGTTCTCCAGGTCATGATTCGGACGAACGCTAGCATTCACCTTATACACTTGCTGGAAAGCAGCCCCCACAGCCTCCACCTTTTCTTGAGGATCTTCTATCATAAAAAAGTTATCATCGAAAACGGCACAATCCGGATCTATTCCCGCAACCGTAAGTACGTCTTCGTTATCTATTGTCCTCTGAAGTTTAAGACATGGAAGTTCGTTTTGATCATTTCTTCTAAATATCTTATTTATTTGGGGAAACATACTAGGGTCGCTGGAATTAACACCCCGAATTCTGTTATCCCAATATAAATTAATAGACAATCTATAGTTTTGTTTAATCAGAACATTAATGTTTTTGATCGACGACTTCAATGTCCTAATCTCCAGATCACGTGTGTCCGTGAAACGTCTGTAAAGAAGTTTCAACCTAGTCAGCAGTCCACTTTTTTGTCGATGTAGTGCGTCGATTGTCGCGTTCTTGTATAAACCAGTAGGGTCTTGTTCCTTATATTTTGGGATTGTTCTATCCATTGTTCGTTTTATAGTCGTATCCATTTGAGTCAGGTACCCGTCGATCTCGACGTTCGTCAGGTTCCTGTCATTTGGTGGAGAAATGTCATCGGAACGTATTTCTCTTGCCAAAGAGTTGGAGAAGCGTGGCCAACGCGTCTTACTGAAATTGTAAGAGTGCGCAGGCACATACTCATCCAACTCCAAAAGTTCGCTCGGGAGCTGTATTACGGCGGCAAGTCCGCAGTGGTCACTGTCGTATTCAATCGTTCGTAAACAGTTTTTTGTATGTTGATTTGTTGCATCAGTTATAACTAGTCGTGAGTCAAGCAGTAAAAGATCCAGATAACTACCACTTCTCGGAAAAGACGGTCTATCTGTAGCCAGCAGGTCGATCCTACACTCAACACTGTATCGACCCATCCAATTAAAAAGATGGTTCCCTCTAGGATTTTGTACTTGATTTCCCCAATCTACATGTTTGGCGTTCAAGTCCCCTGCCATGAGATAATAATTCTCATCCAAGTTTAATCTTAAGCATTCGAAAAGTTTTTCGAGTTCTGCGATAAAATTAGCTGGCTGAGGTGCGTCAGGTGCGTACACCGCGATTGCGTACATTCTTTTCCCCTGCTGGAGAGGAATGCAAACGATGCAGGCTTCTAGCAACCCGAATCTTCGCACTTCACTATTATATATAACTTTATGATTAATACCCTTTCGTATGAAGATTGCGACCCCACCCCCTTGTGAGGAGTTGGGCCGATCCCTTCTTACGATATTGTAATTTTTATTAGTCAGTTTGTGTTTCTGGTTTAGCTTAGTTTCGCTAGCCATAAACACATCAGGACTTTGGTCTTGCAGCAAATGAAAGAGGTTTGCTCTACGTTCGGTCCTAATCAGCGAATTTACATTCACAGCTAGGATCTTAAAGGGTCGCTCAGGCAGCGCGCCTTTAACCATTTCGCGTTGCCGGCAGAATAGAGTAGAGGTAATCCACCCTAGCCGCCTGCTCCCTGATCTGTTTTTGCACGTCGGTTAACTGACCATGAATGGTCAGCAACACCTGCATCAGATCTGCCTCTGGCACAGGAGCCGTAGGCACTTGGACCTGTTTGGCTACCTGTGGTTGAGGCTGTACCGTTTTTCCCTTTCCAGACGCCATTTGGGCGTAAGAAATTGCGGGATTGACGGAAGTTGCTGTCTGGCGTACTTCAGGGCGTCTCACCTCTACTGTCTTCTTTTGGTCTTTGTTTTTTCTCATTTCCTGAAACTTCGGACATCCCCGATAGTTTGCGGGGTGCCCGGAGCCTCGGCAAAGTGCACACTTTAACTGGGTCCTGTCTTCGACCCTTTCTTTTCCGAGTTTACATTCACCTATCTTGTGGGAATCTCCACACTTGACGCAAACTGGATCCATACCACAGTTAGCTGCCACGTGACCGTACCCTTGGCAGTTCATGCATTGAAGCATGTCTCTCTGCCTATTTAATTTTTCCCATCTTACAATTTGGTAGTTTAGGACGGTTATACTCCTTAAACCACTCAACTTGCTTTGGGGCGAGAGCTGAACGAGGAAGAATGGTAAATTCCGTTTCTCCCGTCTGGCCTTAACTGTGGAAAACGGTCTGACCCCGATAAAATCGAGATCATCGCTCGCCACTTGACGGAGCTCAGCTAAGAGCGCCTGCGGATCCGTAGAGGATTCTATACCCTTCAGGAGGACTGTTTGCAGCTTGTCTTCCTTCGGGGTGAAACTGTAAAATTCTGTCTTCGTTTGTGACAAAAGATCTTTTATTTTTGTATAATGCTCGACCGAAGAGCAATGGATAGCGTGTCGGTCTGCGTTCAATCTTTTAATAATAAAATTATTGCCTATGGCCGACTTACATAGTTCTATTGTATCTTTTAGTTCTATTTTATAAGTATTGATTGGTGGCACCTTACCTTTTTTTGCTTGTGGCTGTTGCTGATGTTGCTGCTGCTGTTGTGACTGCTGCTGTTGTGACTGCTGCGGTTGTTGTTGCTGTTGTAGTTTCTGCTGCTGTTGCTGCTTCTGTGTCTTTTGTTGCTGTAGTGGTTGTTGTATTTGTTTTTGTATTTGCTTTTGTTGCTGTTGTTGCTGATGTTGTTGTTGTTTCTGTTGTTGTTGTTGTTGTTGCTGTTGTTGTCGCTGCTGCTTTTGCTGTTGCTGTTGTTGTTGTTGCTTTTGTTTTTGTTGCTGTGCTTGCAGTTGCTGATGCTGTTGCTGGGGCTGCAGTTTCTGCGCCTGCTGCTTCTTTTTTGGCTGAATTTCAGGAAGTGGTTGTTGTTGTTTGAGAGGCTGCTGCATTTGTTCAGCTTTTTGTTGCTCTTGGAGCGTTTTTTGTCTTTTGCTTTCAAGAGCAACTAGGCGCTCTTTTTCCCTACGCGCTTCTTGTTTTTCTTTGAGTGCTCTTACCATTGCCATAAGTGCAGAGATTTGCTCTGTCAGCGACTCTATTTTTTCTTCCTCAGTTTCTGAGTCTGGAGGTAAAAGATCTACCAACTCGGCACTCACGTAGCGCCCCTCACCTTCTACGGACATGTAAGCAATGTCTTCGGCATCTGCCTCAGCGACGTTTTGCTCATTTGTCTTCTTGTCGGTCTTGTTGACGGCCCCTTTGGCGACCTCATAGTCAGCTTCTCCTGCTATTTCGTCGTCCGCCTCTGCCTCGTCATCGCCCTCATCTTCATGTTCGTTGTCATCCTCGTAGGAGGAGCTTTCAACCTGTCTGTGCATTTTAGCTTGAGCCGATGCCTTAGCCAACTTTGCTCTTGTGCTCCTGTCAGGGCGGTTTACAAGATGGGGCTTGTATCTAATGATACGCCTCCTCTTTTTTTGTTCTTTTGTTGTTGCTGCGGCACGTGCCGGTGTTGATGACTTGCCTTTTGGAAGGCTTGATGTTGTTGCAGTTGCTAAGCTGCTTTTATTGGCCTCGGCACGTGCCGATGACTTATTTGTTGTTGTTGCTATAGTTATAGCTGTTGATATTTGAGCATTTGAAGGGCCCGCTATATTAGCATTTGCCGTTGCATCACCTGATGCTCCGGCAGCTTCTCTTGTTGTTGGGGGATCATCTTTCGATGTCCCCGTTGGCTTTACCATCTGTATTTGTTGTTCCTCTCTGTTTTTGTTCACCTTCTCCCAGAACTTATTTAAAAAAAAGCCCTGACCAGGGTGGGGCTCGAACCCACGACCCTCCACTTCGTCGTCGTTCACGCTACCCACTAGAAATCTGCTCCTCTTTTTTTTTTTTTTTTTTTTTTAATTCATGTTTTTATTTTCAATTCAACTTATAACTAACTTAAATGCTAGACAAAAACCTTAAAAACTAGCTTACAGAATAACTTAACTAACTTACTGGCCCCATACGGGCGCTCTAAATTATACTATAACTATATATTAAAAATGCCTTTGGGCGTAAAAACTACTTAAATTAAAATTCAAAATTACTTAAAACTAAACGAGAAAATTTTTTTAAAACTCGTTTTTCAAGACCTTTATTTTATTTTATATAAAAACTTAAAACTACCCTTTACCTAAATAAAACTAAATTAACCTAAATAAAACTAAAATATACGTAAATATACGTATTTAACTTAAACTACTTAAGAATACTTAAAATAACTTAAAACTACAACAGCCACCCGCAGCGTATTTTTTTTTTTTTTTTTTTTTTTTTTTTTTTTTTTTTTTTTTTTTTTTTTTTTTTTTTTTTTTTTTTTCGCAGCAGCTTATGCAAATGCACACACACCCACACATATGCATAAATGAATATATATGCATATGTACTAGCGCCCAATGTACATATCCACAAGCAAATGCAGTTTTTATAATTTTTTTGGTGCCACCACTGTCCTACATAAAATAAAAAACCTATTAATACTTAAAAATACGTGGGTCGGCCAAGGCAACAATTTTGACTAACCATCAATATCAAGGTGGTCACCCAACCACCAGTATTTTTGAACTTGCTTGTAACAGTCCTTTTTGTCCCGAAGGGGCACAGCTCTACTGAACCGCAGACGCTCTGCTCCGTTCCCAGAGCCGACGTCTCGACCATACAGGATTCGCCGATCCACAGTTCTACGGCCGACGTGGTAGATTAACGGAACCGCCAATCTATCCTGTATCAGCCCCCGACTGTCTAAATAAAGGAATGTCTCGGGCGGGATGAAACCGTTAAGACAAACGCTCTCACTATATTCTTCATTGGGGTAATAAGCCCCGAAAATAAGTCCATTGGCTGAGGTCATCGCTCTTGCAATGTGACCCCGAATCAGCTTAATTAAAAAGTTATCTATCCTGTTTATATTGGCCCCGTTGTATAAGACCTCGTTGGCATAATAATGTTTGTACTCCGACTCTGGTGTTCTGTGTAATCCAAGACAGGTCCTAAGACACTGCCTCTCAAACACCCGAATCTTTTCCATTTGAGATGGGGCAACGTTAAACCACACAGGGCACCCATAGGCAATCATCGGCCGGATGAGGGCCATGTAGCAAATCACCTTCACTCTGTTTTCAAGGCGGCTGCTATAAAACAACCGTCTTGTCAGAGCAAACGCTCCCCTGGCTCTGGCCAGAGCAGCATCTATATGTCGATTGAAATATAGATACTGATCTAGCCAGATACCAAGGTACTTTACTACATCTTTACTCGCCAGTGGATGTCCACTTGGTCCAACGATCACTAGATTTCTCCAGTTCTTTCTTGTATCCCTAGAAGCCCTAGACAAAGGGGTTCTAAACAGGATAGTTTCTGATTTCTGAAAGTTAATTTTTAACTTCCAGTCATCACAATATCGCTGAATCTTGTCGAAGTCACGCTGCAAGAGAATTCTGATGACTTCAACTTTTGGACCCGTCCTGTACGCTACAAGGTCATCGGCATACGCAATCGCATGAGTGAGACTACCTATCAGATCGCTGGTGTAAATACTAAAAAGAATCGGCGAGTTCACAGCTCCTTGCTGTAGACCGTTTTTAATATCAAATGTTGTGGTAGAAGTTACATTGCCACTTTTGACAACAAACTTTCTACCATTGAGCATGTCATGAAGCATATATAACAGTGGTTTACTTATGCCAAATCTAGTTAATTTCAGATAAAGACCCTCTAACCATACGGTGTCGAAAGCCTTCTCTAAATCAACAAGAACGGCACCCGTGCATTGATTTTTCGCTTTGTTCCATTGAACATCAGAAACTAACTTAGACGCGGCATGAATAGTGTCATGTCCCGCCTTAAAGCCAAACTGATTGTCTGGAATAATATTCTTGTCCTCAGCCCACTTGAACAGAGCTCTATTGAGAATCTTTTCGAATACCTTACTGATACTTGGAAGAAGACTTATCGACCGAAGATTTGCCGGATTGGAGCTGTCCTTTCCCTTTTTGGGGAGAGGATGGACCACAGCTGTCTTCCAACTCACTGGATAATATGCATTATTCAATGCGTTGTTAAACAGTGTGGTATAAATGTCTATGGCTTCCTCAGGGAGATGTCGTAACACAATGTTGGGTATACCATCGACCCCCGCCGATTTCTTTTTCTTTAATGTTTGAAAAATTAAATGAAGTTCTACCTTCGAAATTAACAATGAACTGGGTCCATTTTGCTCGGCGATGGTGGCGTTTGCCAAATTTTCGTCATTGAACCCGGTGAAACCAGTATTCTCAGATCGCCATTGCGTTATGTTATTTCCAAGATAGAAATTGTGCAGCAAGGCTCTGTTCTCCAGGTCATGATTCGGACGAATGCTAGCATTCACCTTATACACTTGCTGGAAAGCAGCCCCTACAGCTTCTACCTTTTCCTGAGGATCTTCTATCATATAAAAATTGTCATCGAAAACGGCACCTTCCGGATCAATTCCCGCAATCGTTAGTACGTCTTCGTTATCTGTTGTCCTCTGGAGTTTAAGACATGGAAGATCGTTTTGATCATTTCTTCTAAATATCTTATTTATTTGGGGAAACATACTAGGGTCGCTAGAATTAACAGCCCGAATTCTGTTATCCCAATATAAATTAATAGATAATCTATAGTTTTGTCTAATCAGAACGTTAATGTTTTTGATCGACGACTTCAATGTCCTAATCTCCAGATCACGTGTGTCCGTGAAACGTCTATAAAGAAGTTTCAACCTAGTCAGCAGTCCACTTTTTTGTCGGTGTAGTGCGTCGATTGTCGCGTTCTTGTATAAACCGTTTGGGTCTTGTTCCTTATATTTTGGGATTGTTTTGTCCATTGTTCGTTTTATAGTCGTATCCATTTGAGTCAGAAACCCGTCGATCTCGAGGTTCGTCAGGTTTCTGTCATTTGGTGGAGAAATGTCCTCGGAACGTATTTCTCTTGCCAAGGCGTTGGAGAAGCGTGGCCAGCGCGTCTTACTGAAATTGTAAGAGTGCACAGGCACATACTCATCCAATTCCACAAGTTCGCTCGGAAGCTGTATTACGGTGGCAAGTCCGCAGTGATCGCTGTCGTATTCGATTGTTCGTAAACAGTTTCTTGTCTGTTGATTTGTTGCGTCAGTTATAACAAGTCGTGAGTCAAGCAGTAAAAGATCCAGAAAGCCACCGCTCCTAGGAAACGAAGGTCTATCTGTCGCAAAAAGATCGATCCTACACTCAACACTGTGACGACCCATCCAATTAAATAAATGGTACCCTCTCGGATTTTGAATTTGATTTCCCCAATCTTCATGTTTGGCGTTCAAATCTCCTGCCATTAGATAATAATTTTCATCCAAGTGCAGTCTTAAGCATTCGAAAAGTTTTTCGAGTTCTGCGATAAAATTAGCAGGCTGAGGTGCTTCGGGTGCGTACGCCGCGATCACGTACATTCTTTTGCCCTGAAGGAGCGGAATGCAAATGACGCAGGCTTCTAACTGCCCAAATCTTCGCACTTCACTATTATATATAACCTTAAATTTAATGCCCTTTCGTATGAAGATTGCGACCCCACCCCCTTGAGAGGAGTTAGGCCGATCCCTTCGCACGATATTGTAATTATTATTAGTCAGTTTGTGTTTCTGATTTAGCTTAGTTTCGCTAGCCATAAACACATCAGGACTTTGGTCTTGCAGCAAATGAAAGAGATTTGCTCTACGTTCGGTCCTAATCAGCGAATTTACATTCACAGCTAGGATCTTAAAGGGTCGCTCAGGCAGCGCGCCTTTAACCATTTCGCGTTGCCGGCAGAATAGAGTAGAGGTAATCCACCCTAGCCGCCTGCTCCCTGATCTGTTTTTGCACGTCGGTTAACTGACCATGAATGGTCAGCAACACCTGCATCAGATCTGCCTCTGGCACAGGAGCCGTAGGCACTTGGACCTGTTTGGCTACCTGTGGTTGAGGCTGTACCGTGTTTCCCTTTCCAGACGCGATTTGGGCGTAAGAAATTGCGGGATTAACGGGAGTTGTTTTCTGGCGTACTTCAGGGCGTCTCACCTCAACTGTTTTCTTTTGGGCTTTGTTTTGCCTTATCTCCTGAAACTTCGGACATCCCCGATAGTTTGCGGGGTGCCCGGAGCCTCGGCAGAGCGCACATTTTAACTGGGTCATGTCTGTGACCCTATCTTGCCCGAGTTTACACTCCACTGTTTTGTGGGTATCTCCACATTTAACGCAGACTGGGTCCATACCACAGTTAACTGCAACGTGTCCGAACCCTTGGCAGTTCATGCATTGAAGCATGTCTTTCTGCTTATTTAGTTTTTCCCATCGTACAACTTGGTAATCCAGGACTGTTATATTCCTTAGACCACTCAATTTGCTTTGGGGCGAGAGTTGAACCAGGAAGAATGGTAAATTCCGTTTCTCCCGTCTGGCTTTGACTGTGGTGAACGGTCTAACCCCGATAAACTCGAGATCGTCGCTCGCCACTTGACGGAGCTCAGCTAAGAGCGCCTGCGGATCCGTAGAGGATTCGATACCCTTCAGGAGGACTGTTTGAAGCTTGTCTTCCTTCGGGGTGAAACTATAATATTCTGTTCTAGTTTGAGACAGAAGGTCTTTCACTTTTTTGTAGTGCTCTAAAGATGAGCACTGAATGGAATGCCTGTCTGCGTTAAGCCGCTTAATTATGAAATTGTTGCCTATGACCGACCTACATATTTCAATTGTGTCTTTTAAATGCATTTTATAAGTATTAATAGGTGGCACCTTACCTTTCTTTGCTTGTGGCTGTTGCTGTTGTTGCTGTTGTTGTGACTGCTGCTGTTGTCTCTGCTGCTGTTGCATCGGCTGCTGTTGGGTCTGCTGCTGTTGTGACTGCTGCGGTTGTTGCTGTTGCGGTTGTTGCTGTTGCTGTTGTTGCTGCTGCTGTTGCTGTGTCTGTTGACGTTGCTGTTGTGGTTGTTGTTGTTGTTGTTTTTGTTTTGCTTGCTGTTGCTGAGGCTGATGCTGTGGTTGCTGAGCCGGTTGTTGTGGCTTATTAAGCTGTTTCTGTGGCTGCTTTTTTGACTGCTGCTTCTGTGGCTGCTGCTGGTCTGGGAGTGGTTTTTGTTCCTTAGGGGGCTGCTGTTGTAGCGAAGCTTGCTCTTGGAGCGCTTGTTGGCGGGTGCGCTGCTCAAGAGCAACTATGCGCTCCTTCTCCCGTCTTGCCTCCTGCTTCTTTTTGAGCGCTTCAACTAGCTCAATGAGCGAAGAGATCTGCTCTGTCAGAGCCTCAATCTGCTGGTCCTCTTCCTCGTCGGACAGCTCAACTACCTCGCCACTGACGTAATGTCCTTCTCCTTCCACAGACATGTAGGAGATGTCATCCGCATTATCGTCAGCGGCGTTTTCTTCGCCGGTTAGACTGGCGTCCTTAACATTTGGATTGACGGCGGCGATCGCTCCGTCAGCCTCTTTGACGTGCCTGTCATCCACCTCCGCTTCATCGTCGCCTTCTACGTTCTTGTCGTTATCGTCATCGTCGTTGGAGGAGCTATCCAGCTGCCTCTGTATTTTTGCCTGAGCAGAGGCCTTGGCTGAACGTCCGCGCCCTCCTTTTTTCTGCGCTGCTTCCACATCTGAGGTACTCTTTTTAACTATCAGGTTTGGTCTGTACCTGATATAGCGCCTTCTTTTAAGAGGATCTTGTTCTTCGGCACATGCCGGTCCTGGCTTTTTCCCTTTAATAGGGCTTGATGTCTTAGCAGTTGCTATGCTGCTAGTACCGACCTCGGCACGTGCCGATGACGATGTTGTTGTAGTTGTCGTTGCTGTTGTTGTTGTTGTTGCCACTTTGGGCTTAACTGGTTCTGCTGCTGCTGCTGCTGTTGTTGCTGCTTTTTGGGCTTTTGACTGCCCTGATACAGTTTCTCTTTCAGCTTGGCCTGATGGCCCCGCTATTTGACTGTCGGATGACACATCACCTGATGTTCCTCCAACTGTCTTCCTTGTTGTTGGGGGACCATCTTTCGATGTCCCCGTTGGTTTTCCCATCTGCTCTTCTTGTTGTTGCTGCTGTTGTTTCCTTCTCTTTGAAACCTCCTGCCAGAAATTATTTAAAAAAAGGCCTTGCCCGGGGTGAGAATCGAACCCACGACCTTCCACTCTGGAATCTGCTCCTCTACCACCTAGGCTAACTTGCCACTTGGTTTTGGTAGATCCAAATCACTACTATAAGCACTCGCGCCTCTAAGTAAAATTTCCACTATGAAAGTCGCCAACGATGTGCACACTTCCACGGTTGCTGAACGACTGATTTTTTAACATAAGTATTTTTATCACAGTATTACCATTAAATTGTTTTTATTAAGCTTCATTTTAACTTTGTATATCGTGGGGTTTTGCAAAAAGTCAGTAAGTGCACGATGGTATAACGTATAAGCATAAGGCAAGTCTTGGATTCGTGCAAGTAAAAAAAAAATAATATAAAACTCAAACATGACATTACTAGGATAGTGAAGTCGAAAAAAGTGGGTCTGGATATTCTGTCTGCCGGTTTGTCTGTCACTCTGTCTTTCAATCTGTCTGTCCGTCATTCGCAACTATAATAATATCCTATAAACTTGGTATAAAGTTTTTAGGGTGACCGTTAGGAGGTTTTTCGATTTTTATGTTCTAGGCCTAAAACTAGCATCAGTACCTGTCATATAACGGCTATGAAAAAGCTTGTTTTTTCGAAAACGCTTACTAGCCACAAGAACAAGTTTATGCGACCCAGTCGTGCATTTTAGTTCAATGTCACTTAGTGTGTTTTGTTGAGTATTATTATTGAATATTTTATGTGTCCCATTCATATTTATATTTTTTAGTGTGTTTTGTTGAGTATTATTATTGAATATTTTATGTGTCCCATTCATATTTATATTTTTTAATATTTTTTTCCATGACTAATCAGTTTTCACTGGTGTGAAATAAATGAAACAATGCTAGAATCTAAGTAAGGATACGGTTCAGTGCATGCGTGTTCTGACGAACAAATGTTTGTTCGTTTTGTTCGTCAGAAGATGCAAGAGTTCGTCAAAGAAAATATTGTGCAGATGTATTAATTAATAATAATTTAAAAAAATGATTTTCCTAACCACCCTTCCTAACATACAAGAGGCAGTTAATACCTACTATCGGATAAAATACCTATGTATGTCTATTGCTTGCAAGCAAAGTCGCCTCAAACAAATGACTTGCAGTGTCAATTAAACTCATTTACTGCTTTTCTATCAACTGAATGTGAACAAGGGATTAAATTTATTTTTAGAATCCAAACACTATATCAGATCCAACCCAAACATTCTTTTATCTTATCTATGGTCAAGCAACGTATATTATACACATATGTATATGTATGTAGATATGATGCCAGATTCCATTCCAGAAAAGACGTTCCATGATTATCTTTATTGAAAGTGAGTGTGAGTGGTTGTGCACTGAAAGTGGATTGACATGTTATTTCTTCACTAAGATTGGACCGATACGCTATATGGTCTTTTGGTATGTTCAACCATATATTGGCCTAGGTATGCTTTGCTACAATATTGCTATGCTTGGATCTACATTTGGTTTGCATAATCAGGCTATTGGCAGAACATTGTAATAAAAGATGTTGGTTGTGAACTGGGGCAACAAGAATTGTAACGCGATATCAGCACTGATTGAATGAATAACTGTGACAGTTTATTGCTTATTTTATCAGGGTAGGTATATTAACTTTTGCTATCTATTGACATTGAAAAACAGTATAAGCGTGATAATTATTTGTCACTTACCATTTTATTTTCTTGTGGTTTTGCGCTACATGTTTGTCTGAATGTGGCAAACTGGCAATCTTCATTGTTCGTTATCACTGTGAAGATCACCGCTAACATAGACCAAATGCGTTGATTTTGATTGTCATCATCACACATCAATCAACATCACTTAAGTCGATCCCTAACCCAGCTTATAGATGTCACTTTATCGAAAATCCGTACAAACTATTGTTACACGTTTTGACTTGTTTCCTTACAACCACGTTTATTTTCTGAAACCTAAAGTAGAGAATTTTGATGTTAAGATTGGGTACGAAAAGTCGATTTCATAAATAATTTCGATTTTCGAAATATCGAAAGGTAAAATGATGATCGGTCAAAGACTAACCGTTTAAAATGTCGACTATTTAAAATCTCGAATTTAAAATTGACGACAGTTAATCGATGTTTTGACACACGATAATTTAATCGTCGGATATTTGAGTAGTCGATCTATTAGCAATCTACATTTTGATCTCATAATGGTTTAGGGAATCGAGAATGATATTTACAAAAATGTGCTTGTTAACATCATTCCCTCACCCTTTATTTCATCAATATCAACTTAACCGTTGCGTGTATTTTTGTTTCATATTGAATTTCTTTGTAAGTTGCGGTTGCGTTGACAAAGAGGGCCTCTGTACAACTTTCTTCGAAGCTTTATATAATTTTCAAAAGACATGCCCAGTAGTAGCTTAGCAAAACCAGATAATCTGTCATATCTCCGTAGAGTAAAGACATAACGTATGGTTCTATTAAAAGCGATATTGAGTTTTTGTTTGCTTAGTTACAATAGGGAATTTAACCATATTGTCATAAATAAATGACAGATTGAAATTATGTATATCGCTCTTTTTTCAAACTGTCAAACTCAAAATCTTGAAAAATAATTTTCACAATTTACAATTCACAATTTTCGCGCTCAACATTAATATTTCCGCTCTTGTTTTCAATCAATTTTCAACAATTATAAAAAAAATCTTGAGCTGTCATTCGCGAACTGCTGATTTTGACACTGATCTGCGAACGAGAAAGATAGATATATCGTTGTTACCTAAAAAGCCCTTTTGCAGTAAATTTCGAATCCATAAATCAAAAGAGAGATTATCATAGTCTTAGCGAGTAAACGTGTTTTTACTGGTGTAAAAGACCTAGTTACCCATAAAGTACGTACAGTACGCCATATACTATACCGACAAGTCGCGTTTATCCCAAGTCAAGTAGGTATAAATGTTGGAGTGAGTTTTTTTTAATTCTATTGAAGCACAAACATGAAACAATAATTTTAATTAATTAACTTTCTGACAAAGTAATTAATCAACATATATACATAGGTATCCAATAATATATATCCACAAAATATATCGAACGATTTGTCACTATAACAATAAAAAATCACATGTCCAATTACTATTTATTTTTACAGAGACTCAACAAAAATTGCCTCCACTAAAAGTTAATGTCTCCGCAACAGAAAACGATGATCTAATACATTCAGCAACAAATAACTTTGAGCAGTTCATTTGAGTTTAATTCGCAATAAAGATACAACATGAAAATTCAGAGACTTTCAGATAGTAATCTTCCCGACGACTGCTAAGTCAAGATATCCATTTTCAGTTTCATCCAATTATCGTCATCTTAAGAAATCAAATTTTGTTTACACCGTGCACCCACAAAAAAATTAAGTTAAAACTCGTATCTAAAGCTAAACAATACCCTCAAAGTTTTCGAAGCCAGTTATTTTTAAAATGTGCATAATAACGTCGGTATTAATTAACCCCCTCTAGGGTGCAAGCTTTTTTTTTTGCAAACTCATTTCGTTTTAACATACAAACTCAACTAGCCAAGCCCAGTGTATTTTATCTTGCCTTATGACACCATAGGCATTACCCCTCCTCGTAAGCTAGTCGCGGGAGTGAAGTTTTAAACGTGAATTCGTGAGTTGAATTTAATTTGGCATGATATTCACATGCAAGTGATATTTATTTTATAATAATTTTATAAGAAATCTGTAAAGTTTGACAAGTTGATGAAAAATTAAAAAAAATGTGTCTATTTTACAATCAAAAACTGATTTAAATTACAACAAATCAGGTTGATCAATTAAAATCATTTAAGCGGTTTAAGATTCGTCATTGACAAGAGAGTGGAGCAGCAAGCATGAACAATGAATGAATATGGAGCAGTATCACATGGAAGCATGGAGATGATGCAGTGTCAAATGGAACCATGTAAGTTTAAGAAATGAGTTGAATATTTAAAATTGTATTTAAATTTATAGCGCCGCTGTTTATGACATTTTGTGTAAGGGGGCAGTTATAGCTATCAGTAAAACGTATCAGTAAATTCAAGTTTAAGGCAAATTATTCAACAATTTTGAAATTAATTGGTATTAAAATGAAGGAATAAATAGTATAATTTTTCTATTTAAAAAAATAACTCAATTCATTCGCGTAATATTGTCACTTTTGTGATTTCAATAATTATTTAAATTTTCATGATCATTGAAGAAACAAAAGTGTTAATCTTTCGTGATTTTGGAATCAAAATGCGTTATTTTGTTTTTAATAGAAAAATTCTACTATTCATTGCCTTCATTTTAATATAATTTAACATCAACATTGTCGGATAATTTACCTACAAAAGATAATTTTTACTGATAACTGGCAGTAAATTTATAATAAAAGGTTTCGGTATTTAAAAAAAAAAACAGCGGTTAAACGATAGATACGTTTTTTTTTTTTGACAAATAGATATTAAATTGGAAGGAAAATGTCGGAAAAGACGACCGTCTAAAGCTCATAAGCTAGTATAAGACGACGTGTAAAACGTACATAATTATGTGCCTCTGGCGTCAATTTTACGTCAGAATCTTTATTTAATGTTTACATATTGTCTAATAGACATAATTATGTTACTTCTACATATCAGCCATTATGTAGAGCCTATTTTTCATAAATATAAATGCATTTTAACCTATAGTGTAAGAAAGAAAAAAGAGCACAGATAAAAAATGTGAGTGGACTATGTTAGATGTAACGTTCCACCTTGAACCATCCTGAGTTCTGGGAAGTGGCCAATATCAATAGGGCTAGAAATAATGTTGTTCACGTGAATAAAATAGCAAAACAAAATTATTACGCCCATAAATTTTCCTCTGACAAGTCTTCTAAATTCTTTTGGAAACAAATTAAAAATATGGGTATTTGTAAAAAACAGTCAAAGGATACATGAAGACATAGATGTTAAAAAGTTGAACACCTAGCTCTTTTCTGGCTAGAAATACCACTGAAGAGGGCTATTCTTCAGATTATCAAATCAGAAAGTGTGGGACTTGATAACATTCATCCTGATTTTATTAAAATCATTTTATTAAAATCCTTTTGCCATTTATAATAAACTATATTGTTCATGTTTTCAACACCATCATCATGACATCAACTTTTCCAAATCAATGGAAAAAATCTAAAATAATACCTATACCTAAAAAGGGAAAAAAAAACCTGAATTCAGACCCATAGCGATTCTACCTTTTCTTTCAAAGGTATTTGAAGTTATAGTCAGCAAGGATATAAAAAAAGTGCATTGAAGCCTTCGACGGTGTCAATCACTTTCTGTTGTGCAGTAAACTATGTAACTTTTACAATTTCTCAAACACAGCTAACAAACTGCTTTATTCCTATATATCTGGTCGATCCCAAGCAATTTCAAGTCAAAATACGCTTTCATCTTTTCTTTTCACTAGTGCAGGGGTTCCTCAAGGGTCGATTCTAGGTCCCCTTTTGTTCTCTTTATTCATCAACGACATTTCCACAGCCTTACAACACTGTTCTTACCATAATAATGATGATGTTCAACTGTATAAAATTTCCATCCAAAAATACTGAAGATGCATTTGCAAGAATGAATGAGGACTTAAAGTCTGTTGTTGAATGGTCGTCTCAAAATAATTTGCAAAATTCAAAAAGATTACATTCTGGAGACGCCAAATAGATAGAACAGTAGATTGGTTTGGGACGATCATATTAATAGTGTTGTTTCAAAGATCTATGGCCCATTAAGGGGACTTTCTGTAATCAAAAATTTACTTCCATTGCAAGTAAAACTTAAACTTATTAAATCCCTGATCGTACCTATTAAAAGCTACGGATGCGAACTTTTTGGTGATCCTGATGATGCTAATTCCATGAGAAAACTCAGAGTTGCAATAAACTCCTGTGCAAGGTATGTTTTCAATCTTCATCGTTTCGAGCATGTTTCTGGTTTACTTGGATTTTCACTTGAAAACTTTTTAAAGCTTAAAAAATCCTTAACTATGCTCTACAATATTATTCAATAAAAGAGTCCAGAATATCTTTTCAATAAAATATGTTTCTCTCGGTCAAATAAATATCTTACACTCAGACCAATAAGGTACAAATGTTTACCGTCGCATCGCCAATTTTTCATGTACGCTGTCAAGATTTGGAATCAACTCCCCGCTTCTATTAGATTAACTTATGAATACAAATCCCAATTTGTATCTTTAGCTTTTTTTTCAAATTTAAACTGAAGTTTTACACAGTTATTTTCATTTAAATTAATTATCTTAATCTTAATATTATCTTATGTTAATATAATTTTCATACATATTCAATTTATGTTATTATTCACAAACACCTGTATTATATACAAGACAAATCTTTTTATACAGCGATAGCTATGTTTATAAATAAATAAATATTTGAAATAAAAATTCCCCAATTTTCCTGGTTCGATCCAGGCTAGGACACTCACAAAGGAAGTGAGCTGAGTCCTCTTCTGCTTCTTCATTCTGGCACCCCCTACATAGGTCAGATGTTCATATGCGCATTCTGCTCATGTGGGTGTCCATTGAATTGTGACTTGTGAGGATTCCAATTAGGAAATAGTTGGGGCCTGCTAGTTTCAGTTTTTTTCTTAGAAATGTCTGACCACAGATTCCTTGACATGCGACACGTATGCTGACCACCTGTTATTTGCATTGTTTTGGAATTCATGCGGTGTATTCTATTTTTAACCAGTTCCAGAGGCATCAAAATAATTAAAATTGTATAATTTGGTTTGGGTCCTCAGCTGACCCGTTTTAAGCCAGTTCATCTGCCATTTCGTGCCCATAAATATCACATGCAGTACCCAGGGAACCATCGCCATAGTAACTGTATTTCTTCCACACAGTATTCTGAGTTCTCTTGGACAACGATCCACCAGTTTAGAATTCGTGACTATCGATGAAATTGCTTTTGATTGCCGCTTGGCTGTCAATAAAAATGTCAATGTTTTCTTGGCCCAAATTAAGAAATCTGGAAGTTTTATCGATTTATTTATCGGAAAGTTGTCTGAGAAGATACCCGGCCCTACACTTTTTTTCTGTTTTACCGATACATGATTTTTGTTTATGACCCGGTTTTCCTTCCATGTTTCCCTTGATGGGATGTCTGTTAGGGCTAATGGATTAGAAAAAAAAATTCTTTGCTTTAATATTAGCCTGGCCACGAGGCAAAAACGCAAAAATTCAGTTTGCGGTTTGAAAGAAAAAATCTCTGTGATTCCGTTCGTCAAGATCATATAGTTGGGAATCTTCCATTTCTAATTGTTCATTAATTGGCATTTTGTTCACCATCAGTGTTTAGAAGCCTATATCCATATCCTTTCATATCCGACTGTGATTTAAATAACTATCAGGTTCAAATCGTTGTTCCTGTACAAGCCCCTATCTTCAGGCAAAATTTACGGATTTTATTGCTGCTGTAACGTTTCCCCATGTCTTCAATCTTGGGTCCTTGTTTTTCTTTAGAACCCTGTGTTCTTCTATTCTATTCTGCATTTGGAGTTAAGTAGCAGTTCAAATTTAATTTTATCGAACAAAGGGTTAATTTTTGTTTCGGAAATGAAACCATGCTAATGGCATTAAGTTATAGATGCCAGTGAGAGTGAAAAGGATACCTATACAGGGTGAGTCATGAGCAATGCGACAAAATGCTAGGGCGTGTAGGTTGCGTTGAGACAAGAAAAAAATCGTGTGGGAGGGGGGGTCTATTCCCCTCCGTTTAGCCGGGAGGGGCAATTTTCGAAAAAACTGACTTAAAATGGGAAAAAAATTATTTAAAATCAACGGCTTCATTCACAATGCTGTGCGATACGTTTTTGAAAAGCCAATAACTTTTTCTTTCATTCTGTGCTTAAATAAATCTATTCTAAGAAATAGTTTTTGAAATATTAATTTTCAAAGTCAAAATTTTGAAAAAAAAAATTGAAAAAAAAATTTCAAATTCATTTTTTTCAAAATTTTACGTAACTAAGTGCTAATTTTAATTTCAAAATTCAATGCTGTTATTAATTTTAAGCCTAAATAAGAAAACCGGATGCAAAAATTTTATGTCGTTCTCAAGAAATTAAAAAAAAACTAAAACCACCTTTTTCTAAGAAAAACATTTATTTTTATTGTAACGAAGCAATTTATTTATTTATTTAGCATTAATCTTAGTTTTTTTACTTTTTTTTAATTGGAGTTTTATGAGAACGTAATAAAATTAAATAGTATTGGAATAACCCTGGATTAATATCATGGAGTGCTGGAGCATCGAAGAAGCGAAAGGCCAGTTTCTGATGAGTCAAGAATCTTAGATGAAAGAATTCTGGATTTAGTCCGAAATAATCCCTCCGTCAGTACAAGAAGGATATCCACTATGCTTGGAGTGTCCCAATCTAGAGCATGTCGAGTACTTCGGGCGGAAAATTTACACCCGTACCACTTTACGCCTGTTCAGGAACTCACCTCAAACGACAAGTTATTGAGAACCGAATTTTGTAGAACATTACTACTTAGAAATGAAACCGAACAAAACTATTTTAGAAGAATATTCTGGACGGATGAAGCACAGTTTACTAGGGATGGGGTTACTAACTTCCACAATTTACATTATTGGAGTAGCGCCAATCCACACAAAAAAAAACAAAACAAATCACAACACCGCTTTAGTTGTAATGTTTGGCTTGGTATTGTTGGACACACTGTGATCGGGCCCCGGTTTTTGAATTACATTATTAATGGAGAATCATACCTTTTACCCGATTTATTAGACAGCGTTCCATTGGTTATAGCAGATACTTTAATCTACCAACAAGATGGTGCTCCAGCACACTACAGCTTACAGGTGAGAAACTGGCTGGATGATCATTTTAGTGACCGTTGGATCGGAAGAAGGGGCCCCACGGAATGGCCGCCTAGGTCACCAGATTTAACTCCCCTAGATTTCTATGCATGGGGATTTATGAAGAATTATGTTTACGAAGTGGAAATAGTATCATTGGAACAACTGAAAGAACGAATTGAAGTCGCTGGAGTCAAATTGCAGGAAAATTTGTCAAGCATAAACTTATGTGAAGCCATTACAAGGAGATATAATCTATGCCTTCTAAACAATGGAGATCATATCGAGAATTTTTTATAAGTACTTCAAATAAAAAACATAGTAAAAATAAAAGGAATAAAAAAAACTAAAAAAACTAAGATTAATGCTTCTTAAATTGCTTCGTTACAATAAAAATAAATGTTTTTCTTAGAAAAAGGTGGTTTTGGTTTTTTTTTAATTTCTTGAGAACGACAAAAAATTTTTGCACCCGGTTTTCTTATTTAGACTTAAAATTAATAACAGCATTAAATTTTGAAATTAAAATTAGCACTTAATTACGTAAAATTTTGAAAAAAATGAATTTGAAATTTTTTTTTCAATTTTTTTTTTCAAAATTTTGACTTTGAAAATTAATATTTAAAAACTATTTCTTAGAATAGATTTATTTAAACACAGAATGAAAGATTCATTGTGAATGAAGCCGTTGATTTTAAATAATTGTTTTTCCCATTTTAAGTCAGTTTTTTCGAAAATTGCCCCTCCCGGCTAAACGGAGGGGAATAGACCCCCCCTCCCATACGATTTTTTTCTTGTCTCAACGCAACCTACACGCCCTAGCATTTTGTCGCATTGCTCATGACTCACCCTGTATACGACCCGCCTATAACATCTTCGATGTTTAACTACCAGCGATGTCCTTTTATGCCGTGTCTTATTCTCAATCGTATACGTTATCTGCAACATAGTTGAGGTATATGCTTTTCGGAAAGTTCTGAGATCTAGAATATTGTTAAAGTTTGCTCATCGATTGAAATGTGGCCAATCTGATTGTTGATTGATTCGGCGAACACCGTGTGCCTTCATGAATTCTGGGATGGGGAAACCAGAAGCTTGCTTGCTATACAAACATAAAGTATTATGTTTTTACTCACAGCGGTTATAGTAAGAATTTGTCAGTTATCGCATAGTGTTCGACGTGATCGTGAAGGCAATATTATCCAACAGTCTCTGAGGACGATTTTTATGATACAACTAGATTAGCGGTAGATTTCTTTGAATAGCTCGTAGGAGTCATCTGTGTGGGATCATGTAGGCAAATCAGGCTGATGATATATAACAAATGTAGAGGAAACTGACTGATAAATATGTTTCCATTAGAGTTGACTCCACAGTTTACTCTTATACTGATATGATCTCGAAGAATTAAACTATAGACTTATATAGAGTTCCAAAAATCCGATGTTTGTATTATCGATGTTAAGTCGGGTTTCAAAACGATATTTTTGTATACTTTTTATATTCCCAAGGAAAAAAAATATCGGAGGTCTCGTTATAGCTGTATATATTTGATATGTATGTAGGTAATGACAAATTCGTTAAAAACCTTTAATTAACCTGCCTGTGCTGATAATAATATATTCATCTTGCGTTGCATTATACCACAAAGATTATAAGTTTTAACTTATCTATTATTCACAGCGTAGTGTATGCAATGAAATTTTAAAATCCATTGAAATAAATTGACTTTGTTGAATCCAAACGAAATGCCCATTTCCTGTTTAAAAATCAATTTATCTATATTCATTTCTCTATATATAATTTACATTTTCATTTCACTGTTCAGCCGACATGAAGGCGTTTATATATTTATATTTTAAAATGCATACCAGAATATGATATCAGTTCCATTAAAAATTGTCTTCCTTTTGTTCGTGGGTGTTTTAAGAAGTTTAGGTCACCAGAACTAAAAATTATAGTTTTATTTTATTAATAATTGTATCGAGCTCAGAAAAACTGATATATGTAGGTATAAGGAAAACAGTGAGAATATAAATGTAAGGTTACTTGCAAAAAATGCATATAATTTTGTGTGTGTATGTATCTTGTAAAAAATGTATCTTGTGAAGAAGAGTATTTAAATCATTTAATCGAAAATACATTTGGTTTTAATTTCAATTTTAATTTTTTTTTTTTTATTTTTTTAAATTATTTTTTCATTCTGAAAACTGTGTGTAAAAGTAGATAGTCAATATGAAAAATCATTTAGAAAATGATTCAGCATGTTCTTAAAAACATCGTTCTGCAGTAAAAGTCTCATTTGACATCATGAGTAATATGATGGGATTAAATGTCATCAAAATAATAATTTTGATTTTCTCGTTAACGATTTAACCAACGGATCTAAATCAAATTTTATAAATATGAAAAGGCTTAGGCGAGCCTGAATTTTTGTCCAGTTGTTGCATCAATGTCAGTCATTGAATAATCCCGATGCTTCAAAGTGCAGAAATAATTACCCAACTTTGGTAAGTTATTTTGAAACATTTTTTTCACTAAAGTCCTACCTACATAAGTAACATTATTAAAACGGAAATTGGTTGACAGAGCAACTCAAAAAACAAAATACAAACACATACAATAAGATATTCATTGAATTTTTCGGCTAACAATAAAATTTGATTAAGATCGTTTTTTTTTGGTTTGTAAAACCAAAATTATAAAAAACCTTTATGGGAATTTCGCTGTGGTTACAACCGTCTAAAAGACATTTAATGTTGTATCGCGTATGTTAAATTTAATCAAAAATGTCAAACCTGTTTTAAAGAAAACAAGTTTTTTAATTAGCCTTATATGAGAGGTAGAGTTAGTTTTTCACTTAAAGACCTTCTAGAGGTTACCCTACAGACATCAGATGCCATGTTTGAAAGAAATCGGCTTAAGTTTAGGCTGCCCTTTTTTCAACTTCGATATTATCGTAATGTGATGTATTTAATTGCTTTAAAAGGAATTTTAACACAGCTGTCAAATTTTAATGATTAAAATGAGCGTGAAGAATCTAACAATCAATTTAAAACTGTTATTATGCCTATATTGTTGCTCCAAACACTTTAAAATATTTATTCAGTTCTTAAATCTTGGGTTGGGTTAGGTAAGGCGCAGAGCATGTGTCTGATGGTCTCTATTTCTCCTGGATCCTAGACAGCTCCTGCAGAAAAGTCAGGTGTAGTTCATCCGCTTTTTCGTTCTCTTCTATGTTGCTTTGTCCAGGAACCCATCAGGCATCAGGAACCAACTTTGTTAGTGATGCAAATATTGTGTTTAGTAAGTTACGACCTTTTGAAAATGATTTGAATACATTTAAGGGGTTTGGTGCACTGCGGTTTGGTACATTTTCGTTTTTCGGAGATATAGGTACAAGAAAACACTATATTCGCGTTCCGCAATATTGAACATGAAAAAAATGTGTCTCCAAGCTCAAGTTCTCAACAACAATAACTACCTACGTCGACTATAAATATGTCATATCATTGAGTTTATACACATAGAGAAATCAAGATGGTTTCAAACTCACCAAAGCAGATGTCGCTAAATGAGTATATCGAGTAATTATTAGTTCTCTAGGGCCATGTTTTTCAGTGCGAGGTTATTCCAGGGTTAGGTTAACCTCGAGTTAACGCTGATGGAATTACGGTTTTAAGTTAGTTTGAGATCCCTAATTCACTCAGAATTAACTCATCAATTTAGCTGGATTATATTGAGTTAACTCTGGACCTCAAAACTAACTGAAAATCCTGTTTTCGTCACATTTAATTCAGGGTTTATCTAACCCTGAAATAATATCGAACTGAAAAACTAGGCCTAGGTCTCTGTAACAAAAAATACTTGAACCGAACCGAATCAACTTGTGTTTGTTTTTATTTATTTTTATTTCGAATTCAAATGATTCTCCTATATTAAGAGCCTCACAGAAAACTCCTGTTATAACACTTGAATCAAATCTGTGCAAGACTGATCCATGGACCATATTTGCCGTGCTTTCAAAAGCCTATCTATTATAGCCGAACTGGAGTTGGATATAAAAAGACCAAATAAATAAAGTCCCATTTTGTTAAAAAAATATGTATGTTAAAATCGGTTATAACGACATCGGTTATAACGAAATACCGGTTATTGCGAACTATTTTTGAATTCCCGTCAAAAGTTCATACAAGTTGTACTATACTATTGGTTATCAGGGTTGTCAGGCTTTAAAAGGAGGAATCGCCAACTATAAAATACAAATTCGCTAAATTAAATTTTTTTTAATAAAATTCGAGAAAAATCAAAAAAATTTTAACTTCACAAAAAATTCAAAATTAAAAAAAAAACAATTTACATATTGAACTTTAGCTGATATTGTTATTAAAGTTCAACCGGTTCCTTGACCTTGGTTATTAGCTCGGGAGGCGCGATAAACAGTCTAAAGACCAATAACTTTTTATGAGAAACACTGTCAAAAATAATTGTAAGACAAAGGTGTAAAAATATTTTTCCTTATAAAACTAATATAAGTAAATTATTATGCGACCAAATGTAGTCGAGAAAATCACACTAACGCCTTTTTCAATATAGCGGACAACGCAGAATTTTTTGTGATTTTTGTGGATTTAAGACTCTACAATTGGTTCTTTATAATCAACCAGAAATATAATCTCGGACGAATACATTTTTTTGCAGATATTTGTAAATTTGTCTGCTAACTTGGCTGTACTACTCCAAGAGTATTCATTTTCTGTGATGTTAATCTAATCTTAGCCATGTAGCTGATGGCTAATCAACGCCTAAAAATTCATAAAAAGTAATGTATAATATGAATTCCCACTTGAATTTAGTCTTAGCCGCTTTAATTCTTCGATAGGTCCGCTCCGATACAATAGAACAAACAAGGCACGTAAATGTGTTCGTGTGGACATCTTTCGTCATCAGGATGTCTTGCCAAACATTATTAATATTGAAGAAAAAAAAATAGTTCTTAGTTTAGTTTTCTATTTTCATTTAGGTTAATTTGTGAGAATCAAGTTAAAATTAGAAAAAAGAAAAGAAAAATATTACTATTTCGATTCAAAAATTAATATTGCTAAAAACTTTAAAATGTCGCAGATTTTTGGTATCGTCGCCAAACCAATTTTCGTGTCGCCAAATAAAATTTCGAATCGCCAGTTTGGCGATAAATCGCCACATCTGACAACCCTGATGGTTATAACGAAACACCGGATATAACGAACAATTTCTCCAGTCCCATCGAGTTCGTTATAAGCGATTTTGACTGTATATGTAGGTATTGTATTAAAAAAAAAACGTATGCATTAGGTACTTTAACAAAAATAGGTACTTAACCGGTAAGCCGCGAACGGCGGCAGCGAGGCGCTCGCAGCGCAGCTTGCTCTTGAGAAAATTTACTTTAAATTACAATGACGTCTTGTCAGATCCCACTATACTATGGCATCTTGATCGTGATTTGCGAGACTCAAATATTACACTTGTTTTACGCCATAATAGGTACGTCCTGAAGTTTGAAATTGATATGTATGCATGTATATAAAAAGTGCATATTTACGTTGAGAGAGAACCAGATTAATATTAATATTAAGTTAACAAACAGCAGCAGTATGTCAAACTGGCCAACATTTTCTGTCTTCAATATAATGTTTGATTAATATCTCCAGTCAAATTATTTAAATGTTTTGTTTTTTTTTTTATTTGAAGACGGTAGGTACGATCTTAAACATTATTACAGACGGAAAGATTATTGAAATCTAGTTATTCACTTTAAGTATGGTGTATGGATTTAAGATATGTATCTTCTTACGATAGCATTTGCTTCCCACATAACATGGTAAATTGTATGTGTGTTACTATTGATATGATAAATTCCAGAGTGATGTACATACATGCATAAGTTATTGACTATTGTGTTTTATTCTTACAGAAAAAATCATGCATACCAAATGTATTAAACGAACGTAAAATTGAGAACGTATAGTAAATAGGTACGTGATCGAGTTGTTAATTTATTTTTCACACCAACGATCAGTGTTTCAGTAGCAGACGGTTGTCTCAGATTACGATTACTAAATAAATTTATACGTCGATTGTCGACATACTGCCCCATTTAGGAAAGGAATGAAATTTCAAAAGTTGAAATTTCTGAATGCCATTATATGTCGTAGTATGTACCTACCTTTTTTTAAAATAATGTTTCCAATCAATCTTGTATGCTCCACAAAACGAAGCCGAAGCACATATAATAAATATTTTTTTATCTATGTATGTATGTCCCAAGGACATTTGTATGCAGAAGAAGTCATTATGATCATTACCATGCATGGCCGGCCGCAAGATTTTCGCTAGGGGGTGGGGGGCACAGGCATAAAATGTACCTTTAAAAAATTAAATTCTATGTGAGGCATTATTGCAAAAAATATAATGTGAAGAAAGCATATGAAGGTCACTGAGTCGGTTATATATATATATATATATATATATATATATATATATATATATATTTGTTGGACGAGGCTTTTTTTCACAATCGTTTCTTTTTTAAATAGAGCTTTTTTCGACCATATACCTATACTTAGTTAGCTAAAAGAATTTTTTTTCTATAACTCTTAAGGAACTAAAAGTAAGCTCTGATTATCGAAATTCTGCAAATAATAAAGCAAACAAATTTTTGGAAAATGTTAAAAGGCTCGCTTTTTTGCTTGGCACATTATTTTGCCATGATACTCATTGCTCAAATAAAGTCTGAATTAGCTGCATAAATATATGTATAAGTTGTTAGCTGCCTGCCTAGTAGCTTTATTTGGCCCACTGGAAAACTTTTCTAAAAGCTTCATAATCGATGATGCAAAATTTTCAGAAAATATTCTAATAAGCAAATTGCAGACCTTAGATCTTGTCATAGGACTTTCTTTAAGAAATGTATTAAATTTTTTTTAAGTGATGTCCGAAGTCTTCTAAAAATCTGAGTATATTGCACTGGAAATTGACAAAGTATTAATTTGGGTAGGAGGAATCCTTTATCATTTCTGTCTGTTACCATTTTTACAAATCTAACTGCAACTAAAAGCTGATCTCGTCTGACGTTTCATCCGCAACGACCTAAAAGGTATATAGGCTTGTTGGCTAGATTGGCTTTCTTCACTGAAATAGCTTTCAACTGTTGTTCACAGAAAGAAAGAATTTCCAAATGAGCCTGTAATTTTACGACTACTTTTTCTAATAATATTATGAGAGGCAGTAACACAGTTTTTTGTTGTATTTTCGATTACTGAGTGACAAGAATTGAATTGCATTAGAGGAAGATAGGAACATCTATATATTTTCTATATTTTTTTCCGATTCTAAAATTGAACCACATTGATAAAATTTCGACAATTCGACATTTTAGTCCTGGACAGTAAAATAAAATTATTTTGCAGAACTAAAGTAAAATCTTTTATTTTTTACATTCTATCAAATAAACAAACCAAGGAGTAAGAATTCAAACTTCTGTATTTTCAACAAACTTCCACCATGAAACATACGTTCACTGACAAAGGATTGCCAAAAATTAAATCCGATACTTAATACCCGGCTTGATTTCTTAGGCAGTAATGATATCGAAGATATTTTAGTGACAGGGCAAAACGCCCTGGTCATAGATGCGGTTATGCGGCCCGGGCCCCTGAAATCTAAAAAGAACTTAATTTACTAACAAAATAAAAGAAAAGATTTCTGGATATTTTTCTTGTCTCGACCCAACCTAATTATAGTCCGGGAGGTGGTGATGCATATTAGTCGACGATTTTAAGCAGCAAAATGTCCGCTAAATTGATCAGGTGTGATTTCAATTTTGTTAATTTTTTTGTGTTAACTGTTTAAATGCAAACAATTTTTACTAAGACAATTTTTTCGCTTAAACACATTATTTCTGAGATATTCAAGATACAAGTAAACGACTAAAAAAAATATATTCAATTATTTTAATTTTATTTATTCCAATAGCAGAGCTCCCAGTTCATATGTCACGTGTGCCGTTAGGTATATATATCCTGAGTTTTGCTTTTCGGTTTTGTTCAACAACCATATCGGTCTCAAAAAAAGTTTGACATGAACCAAGTCATGTTAGTTTGGCCACCATTTTCAAAAATGGCTGCCAAAGCTGATCGTTTTTTGGTTTAAAGATATCTACTCCGTACCCAGTTATCCAATTTTCATTTTTAATAACTCATTTTATTTGCTTAATTTTATTTTGAAACATTTTTTACTAAATCAAGTAATTCATGGGATATTTAAGAAACAGTTAATAAATCACTTGATTTATCAAAAACGTGTCTTAATAAAGTGTGTTTGGCTTTAAAAATCGAATAAAATCAGTCATCAAAAAGTTAAATCGGATTACTGGATACTTGGTATATCTTCAAACCAAAAAATTATCAAATTGGCAGCCATTTTTATAAATGGTGGCCAAACTACTATGACTTGACAAACCGCTATAGGTGTTGAACAAATCCCCAAAGATAAACTCTGGAAATATATAGCTACTCAAAAGACCGAAAAATTTTTCCCGAAATCACAAAAAAATATTTAAAATGAAAAATTTGCGCAAATTTGTTTTTATTTTCTCTATCATCGTAATATCATGTTTGATTGTTATCTCAAAAATTTTTTTGCACGAATGCATAACTTGCCTTATATGTAAAAATTTAAATTAAAAATGTATAGTCAGGACTCAGGAGGCACCCCTCTACCACATATAAACAATTCTTCTAAGAGCACAAAATACACAGTTTGAGTTTTTTTTTTTTTTTTTCCTGTACTAATATGAGTTTGTTTTTATTCTTTTGTATCTTCAACCAAAAAGCAAAGGATATTTGTTGTTTTTTTATTCTGGCCTGTATAAATTATAAAAAAAATATTATAAAATAAAAAAAAAACCTTTATGGCAGCGGTGGGATTCGAACCCACGCCTCCGAGGAGACTGGTGCCTTAAACCAGCGCCTTAGACCGCTCGGCCACGCTACCCCTGAACGTGGTGGTGTCTAATTATTTTTATTACCATTTAAATTTAAAATATCTTATAGCACATACCTATAATTTTTGTTCGAATTTCTTTTTCTTTACAAAACGTCACAAATGAAACCGGAAATGAGAGAAGATGGAAGTCGGTAGTACAGTGTAATTTAAAAATCCCCAATACATAGATATTGTTAGGTTTTATCTAGGTTCGTTTTATTAAATAAAACTTATTTCCGTTTTAATACAACTCACTTTACGTCTTTTTACTTTTAATTCCACTTAATATTTCAAAACACTCTTTATTTCCTTTTTACTTTCTTTATTTTAAATTCACACTTTATCACTTTCAAATTACCGACTTGTACACAACTGATTTCAAATTCAAACTGAATGTCGGTCCGCATCCGCTTCCTCATTTATACAGAAATGCTTGGCTCATGGAAGGTTCTTGAACTTGCTAGAACAATATCGAGTAGGCAATGTAGTACAGTGTAGAGTAGGTAATGTAGTAGGTGTAGAGATTTAGTAGATGTACCGAACAGGTAGATGGCGTTTACCTCAAGAGATGAAAATATTCAGCACCCTTTAATTATTTGTGTAGCACGTTACATTGCCCTCCTCCTAAGATTGTTCGCCCCGAACAATTTCTTCACCATCTTCTCCACTGTAGCGGTATAGCCGGTCAATGTGAACAACTTTTGGCTTGCCTCTTAGACCTCGCTGAATTCGATAAACCACATCATTGATCCTTGTAACAACACGGTAAGGTCCTTCCCAGTTTTGTTGAAGTTTTGGTGACAGTCCCTTTTGTCGATGAGGATTATACAGCCACACTAGATCTCCCTCATGGAAAGGTTTCGTTGTGATGTTTGCATCATAACGTGTTTTCATTCGGTCACTAGCTAGCTTTATTTTAGTCCTTGTCCTGTCATGGATGTCAGTCAGTTTTTCCTTTAGGCAATCCACGTATTCCTCTTCATTTCGTTTTTCGCCCGTTGGACATCCGAATTTAATTTCGCTAGGCAACCGGATATTTGTACCGAATACAATTTCTGATGGAGTGTGACCAGTTGTGCTGTGCACCGCATTTCGGTATGCCATTAAAAATAGAGGAATATGTTGATCCCAGTCTCGTTGGAAGTCACCTACTACTTTGGAAAGGTGTTCTTTGAGAGTCCTGTTGAAACGTTCAACCATTCCGTCAGACTGCGGATGAAGTGGTGTTGTTCTCGTCTTCTTGATGCCAAGGAGCGAACAGACCTCTTGAAAGATTTTGGATTCGAAGTTTCTTCCTTGGTCAGAATGGAGCTCCATAGGAACACCGAACCTGCTGACCCAATTGTACACAATCTGATCCACAACTGTCTTCGCTTCTTGGTTTGGAATGGCAAACGCCTCAGGCCACTTGCTGAAGTAATCCATGACAACAAGAATGAATCGGTTTCCACTGTTAGACTCAGGAAATGGGCCTGCAATATCGATGGCAATTCTTTCAAAAGGTGCTCCAACGTTGTACTGTTGCATCTTACTCTGTAGTTTTCTGCCTGGTCCCTTGGTGGCTGCACAAGTGACGCATTTTCTGCACCATTTTTCTACATCATCTTTTGCATGCAGCCAGTAGAAACGTTCTCGAATTTTCTCCAGAGTTTTGTTGATACCCAAATGGCCTCCAGAAGATCCACCATGCATCTCACGTAGAATGTCATTAACCTTTGTCCGGGGTACAACAAGCTGCATCACATAGGTTTTGCCATCTGAGGATTCCCATCTTCGTTTGAGCAAACCTTCCTGCACATGAAGGGAATTCCATTGTGCCCAATAGGCTTTGAGGGTAGGACTTCTATCAGAAATGTCTCCCCATTCTGGTTTCTCTTCATGTTCTTTCCATGCAAGAATGGGTTCGATGTCCAAATCTTCTTGCTGCGCATTCCTGATTTCCTCATTACTCCAGCCGCCGATGGGTTCAACTCTTGTTCGTTGTATGGCAATAGATTCCTTTTCTTCCTGTCGAGTGCAATGCTTGCAGTCTTGGTTACATGGTCGACGAGATAGGGCATCTGCATTCGAGTGTAGTTTACCTTTTCGATGTTGGATTTCATAGTCATATGTCTGAAGTCTCTCAATCCACCTGGCTACTTGACCTTCTGGATTTTTAAAATTCAAAAGCCATCTTAGCGCTCCATGGTCCGTCCGTAAAAGGAACCTCTGTCCATAGATGTATTTATGAAAGTGTTTTGTGGCTAAAACCAAAGCAAGAAGTTCTCTTCTGGTTACGCAGTAATTTCTCTCTGTCTTTGAGAGCACCTTGCTGAAGTATGCTACAACTTTTTCTTGACCGTCATGAACCTGGGAGAGAACGGCTCCTATTCCGACATTGCTTGCATCTGCATCGATTATAAATTGTTTTCCAGGAGTTGGATAGGTTAACACTGGAGCATCACACAAGCGTCTTTTAAGTTCCTTAAAGCTTTTCTCACACTCATTTGACCACTTGAATTGTTTTCCTTTTTCTGTGAGTTGGTGCAAGCTTTTGGCGATTCCGGCAAAATCCTTCACAAATCGTCGGTAATATGTAGCTAGCCCAAGAAAACTTCTAAGTTGATGCTTGTCTTGTGGATTTGGCCAGTTCTTCACAGCTTCCACTTTCTCGGGATCAGTTCTTACTCCTTGAGACGAGATGATATGCCCTAAATACTTCACTTCAGACTTGAACAGCGTACATTTTTCTGGATTGAGCTTGAGATGAGCATTTCGCAATCTCTGGAATACCCCTTTTAAGTTTTCACAATGCTCGTCAAATGTTTTCCCAAACACGATGACATCATCCAAATAGACTAGACAGGCTTTCCAAGTAAGGCCTTGTAGTACGCATTCCATTAAACGCTCGAATGTTGCAGGAGCGTTACACAGGCCAAAAGGCATTACTTTGAACTGCCATAAACCGTTACCTGTCGAGAATGCAGTTTTCTCCCGATCTTCTGGGTGAATTTCAACCTGCCAGTATCCACTCTTCAGGTCCAATGTTGAAAACCATTGAGCTCCAGCCATCGCATCCAGAGTATCGCTTATCCTAGGCAGAGGATAACTGTCCTTCTTGGTGACATCGTTCAACCTTCGGTAGTCCACACAGAATCGAGTACTTCCGTCCTTCTTTTTGACTAGTACGACTGGTGATGCCCAAGGACTTTTTGAATTCTCGATTAAACCATCTGTCTGCATTGTCGATATCATTTTAGTAACTTCGTCTTGTTTGGCTAAAGGTAGGCGCCTTGCTGGTTGACGGATCGGCCTTGCATCACCAGTATCGATTCGATGCTGTACAAGTTGTGTTCGTCCATATTGCCCGTCCTGTGAAGCGAAAACATCAGCGAACTCTTGTAGAAGGTTTCCAGCAACTCTTAGCTGTTGTTGATCGAGATTACAGCAGTTAAACATTTTTCTCTTCAAAGCAATGACTTTATCTGGATTCACTGATTTTTCGGTATGTTCTTCGGTTATCTTTGTTATTGCCGCTACAGGGTCACATTTACCGACAACTTCTCCTTTTCTAAGCTTGATCTCATATGGTTTGATGTTTAGTATTCGTATGGGCACCATGTTATTTTGAGGTGCCACCAGCGTCTTTCCCACGATGTAATTTTGGGAGCAATGCTCAGAGTCTGGTTCCACCATGAGGTATCGATGGCTTCCAGAATCATCTTTGATGTTTGTCCAAACAAAGACTTCTGACGAAGGAGGTAGGCACATATCTTCTTTGATGATTGCTCTTATCGATGATGAGTTTTGATTATTGCCATAAACCATTGGAATCTCTATATTTCGGTATTTAAGAACTTGGTTACCAATGTCGAGAATTATTTCATGCTTTTTCATAAAGTCGATTCCAATAATGCACTCATCGCATATATCTGCCACTAGAAATGGATGTTCAAACTCTAGTTCTGCCAAGCGGATCCGAAGACGGACTTCTCCGTACACTCTTGCTGCTTCTCCTGTTGCAGTCTTCAGACAATAGCTGTTGGTGTTGTTTAGCCATGCCATCTTGACCAAGTCTCTTCGTACAATGGAAGCGGTGGCACCGGTGTCGATGGTAACCACGTATTGCTTGTTGTTAATAGCTGCTTCCACAGTTAGACTTTTATTGTTTCGTTTAGTCTGCGAGACTTGGATGATGTTTCTGGGGCCATAGATACCAGAAACCAGCTTCTGCCCCTCGAAGTTGGTTCTTACTCGTTTCCCTGCTGGGAAACTTGACGAGGTTGGGCGTTGGTCTTGTTTGTCTGATGTATTATTTCTGCTTCCGCAATGTTGACATGCGCTTCTTCTTGGTGGCATTCGGCACTGGCGCTGGAAATGTCCAGTCTTGTTGCAATTCCAGCATCGGATTTGTCCATCTCGACGGTTGTTCTGGAATGCCATTCTTTGGCAAGAGCATTCTTCTATTGCAACTTCTCTTACCCGATGTACTCCTAGTGAAGCCTGTTCAGCTGCTTCCATAGTCAAGGCGAAAGCTAATGCTTCTGGAAGTGTTCGTTTTCCAGCTGTCCGTACTGCTCTCTGGAGATTAATGTCAGACAAGGCACGAACAAAGGCTTCTGCGGCGAACTGGTTTATGATTTCTTCGCCCGCAGTTGGATATGCCAAGTGAGCTAGTCGTTCGATGTCTGCTTGAAGCTGCTGAAGAGTTTCACCCCGTTTCTGAACTCTGGTGTTTAGTTGAACTCTAAAGACTTCTTGCATATGGCCATCTCCAAAGCGTTTTTCAATGGCTTGTGAAAGTGCACTAAAGTTGCCATGCATCTCTGCTGGTATTGTTTGCAGTAACTCAGCAGCAGGTCCTCTAAGAGCCAGTGTAAGTGCAACGAACTTGTCTTCATCGTCCCAGCCGTTTGTCATCGCTGCTGCTTCGAATTGTCTTTTATAGATTGACCAAGAAGTTTGTCCATCAAAAGTTGGCGGATGCATTTCTTTTCTCTTTAAATAGTCACTAGAATTTTCTCGTACCTTCAGTTTTCTTACCTTGTCCAATTCTTTAGCAATATTTTCAAATTTTTGCTCGAATTTTCCTTCTAAATTCTCGAACTTCCCGTCAATCTTAGTCTCAACTGTTATGAGTTGTTTTTCGACGGCTTCAAATCTTTCGTCAGCAGCAACGAACTTGTTTTGCAAAGCAGTGAGCTTATCTTCGAAGAGGTTCTTTTGTTCATCAAGAATGCTGTTTCTAAGTTCTTCGAAAACATTCTTTTGCTCATTTCTTTGATCTTCGAAACGTTCGAGAAGTTTCGTTTGTTCATTTCTTTGATCTTCGAAACGTTCGAGAAGAAGAGCCAACATATTGGGCAAGTCTGTGTTGGTACTTACTTGTTCTTCTGCCATTTCTATTTCCAAGACGGATGTGTCTGGATTTTCACCGTGTCGTCTCATGGCTTCTTGCAGACGAATAATGAGGTCATTTTTCGTTCCAGTAGTAGAAAGACCCCGTTTGTTTAGTTCTGCTTTTAGTTCAACAGCGTTTAAATCTTTCAGAAGCTTACCCATATTTTTACTTTCAACACAATCACTTTTCACTAAAGTTTTATTTAATTATACTTCTGACACCAATGTTAGGTTTTATCTAGGTTCGTTTTATTAAATAAAACTTATTTCCGTTTTAATACAACTCACTTTACGTCTTTTTACTTTTAATTCCACTTAATATTTCAAAACACTCTTTATTTCCTTTTTACTTTCTTTATTTTAAATTCACACTTTATCACTTTCAAATTACCGACTTGTACACAACTGATTTCAAATTCAAACTGAATGTCGGTCCGCATCCGCTTCCTCATTTATACAGAAATGCTTGGCTCATGGAAGGTTCTTGAACTTGCTAGAACAATATCGAGTAGGCAATGTAGTACAGTGTAGAGTAGGTAATGTAGTAGGTGTAGAGATTTAGTAGATGTACCGAACAGGTAGATGGCGTTTACCTCAAGAGATGAAAATATTCAGCACCCTTTAATTATTTGTGTAGCACGTTACAATATTATGTTTAATGGGAAAAATATTAATCAAAGTAAGAATTATGAAATATAATAAATACTTATGTAAATACCTACATATGTTTACATGTTATGTACTTACATAGGTTTGTTATTTTACTTTTTGAGAAGGTAAAGTTTGAGGTTAGTTTCAGGCACAACTGTTTTGATGTTTTATAAATAGGTACCTACTTTTTTTTTGCAGTAAACATTTAGCTGCCTGATTTTTAAAGAGTTGGGATTATAGGAACGGAAGACTCGTATTTAAATTATTTATAAAAGATTGATAAATATTGTTGTTTATTGATTGAAGGATTACGATTACAGGATAATAATATCGACGGCAAGTTGTACAATCGTGGGTTCAACGTGGTAGGTACCACTTTTACTAATAGAAAATGTCAAAACAATTATTTCATACCAATGAAATACAGATTATGGCTAATCCAATATAACTGCTCAAAGGTATCCTCCATTTTCCTTTTACTAAAAAGTAGGTAGTGAGCCGAACACTTTTGACTGAAGTACGTTAAAATAACGTTATTTTTCTTGTTATGGGCAAAAAAACGATAGAAAATGAGTTTGTGTTCTTTCTTTTATCCATCTATGCGATACTTTACTAATACACTTGCGAATTCTTTCTTTAACAGCCGATCAGTTTGTGGGAAGTATCTAATGTTTGAAGAAGGTCGAGTGTAAACAAAAAAATTGTTAGTAAAAGTGGTCAGTAAAAATAGTGTTTATTTGTGCTAAAATATCGTGTAAGTTGATTTCAATAGTTTTATATATTGATAAAGACATAAGCAGGTTTTTCAAAATTTAGTCTAAAATTAGTTATATTTTCTTACTATTTTGAACTGTTCGGTCAAAGGAAACAAAATTTTACGAGTTTCCTTTGCAGAACACTACTGTTTGGAAATAGCTTCCTAACAGCTGCGTTGTAGGGATATAAGGGCGGTAATTGACCCTAGAGGTTACATTACAGTGCTACTGCTTTTCTCAGCAAGCGGTAAAATATTGCCTACAAATGTATTTTTTCTTTATTTGCGTCCGCCAGCCAAAGTTGTTAGTTCAATCACTCCAGATTGGAAAGTCGGCTGCACAGCAACAGGATGGATGCAATCAAAGACCTTCTATGAATAAAGCGCTAACGATTTTAATAAAATAATAACAATTATAAAAACTCTTTGAAAACCCTCAAAAATATTTCAACTTATTAATTTTTTAACAGGTAAAATGTAGGGAAAAAAACAATTTTCACATTTGAAGGAAATCCAAGTTTGTATTCAAGCTAGCACGAATTTTTTCTGGTTTCAACTTTTGTGCTTAATAATACTTGTACAAAACAACAACTGTAAAAATCAACTACGGACATGTTCATTCCAAAATGTTTGGTGATTATTCAAACACAAAATTGACGCAGAATCAACCAAGAATATTTGTTAATTTTACAAAGGGTTTTCTTTGGGTGAAAAAAATATCTTAACCTAAGCTAATTTTTATTTTCAGTTCACTCATCAGGAAACAAAGTGTTCGGAATAAGGAAACTTGTGTTCGGCAACTGGTGAAAATGAGGTTTTTTATTTTTTATTTTTTAATAAATTAACTATTGCATTCACTAATGTTTGTTTACTTCTTACTATGATAAACAAATATTTTATCCATCACACTAAATTTATTTTACTTGTTTATCAAACATACACTTTGGCAGCGATTTTACTTCGATTTATCGTTAACTGTTCGGGTATTGGTACCATGACCCTACAGTGGTGGTTCAGTATATAACGAACGATATAATGTCCAGAGTCAATTCGTTACATCGAAAATTCACGGTATGCCTTGCACGGCAGTATGCTTACCTTTGCATCTTCTTATACGCATCCGATAACGAAACCGAAAAGTAGAAAAAGTACCTACGTACGAAAACTAGGCATGGAAACAAATTCCTTGACTAAAAAAAAAAATAAACAAAAAGCCCACATAATATGTGCATACATATATCATTAATTAAATGAGCTAATTTTTCAAGACCTACCTACTCGTACAACTCAATCAGAATACCATAAAATCAATCTATTGATTTCGTTTCATCCAAGTGTTATCTACCTTTCAACATACAACCAAAATACAACAACAATAATGTCAAAGATATGCAACCGTTGAATCAGTATAGTTCAGATTCTGAAGGGCCTGTCTACAAAAATAGATTAAGCAATGTCTACAAATAGTGCAATGGTTTTTTCTGAAGAAACATTTTAAGAAAAGTAGAGAGGTAATAGGAATATTTCTTTTGCAATAGGTGCAGATAGAAAAAGATAATGAGATGTGCATTACCCAATTTCCAAAATCGGATAACCACTTCCAAAGTGCCCTGAACTTTTTTCATATTTCGTAAATTTCGAGCACCTCAATGATTTCTTTACAAAAATTGAGACACGAATTCTAATTCCATTTGCATTTTTATTTAGATACAAAGTAGGTATACAAGCATTTAAGAATTTGTAAATTGGTCTTTCAACTGCAGATCACGTTGTATATTTTTATGTTCTGTTTAATGAAGCTGAAAGCCCTTGGAAATGTTTTGGATAGGTACCCTTAGTTTTTTGCTCTCTGTTGACAGTTGGTTGCACTTTCATTTCGGCTTTAAAAGTAAAATTTTACTTGAATATGTTTAAAGGGTGTACCTAGTTTTCCTCAAATTGTAGATATTGATCAACATAGAGTGTGAAGAAAAAATAACGTAAAACCACTATTTACTAATTTTGAATTATGCCAGACTATTTATTTAAAATTAATTTTTTTTTATAATGAGATGTCATGTAATATTTAACTGCCTGATGTTGTACCTTCACAAATATTTGTATCAATTTTTGCCTTAGATAGATGTTTATTTTTAACATTAGGCGTAAGGTACATATACATACATAATATAGTCAATCTGACCTAATATTCCATATTAGAAACTTTAGTGTTTACAGTACATTGTAAATATTGTTATACAGGTGGTTTATTGTAAGTCAGGGACGTATAGTCGTATAGCATGATACAACTACTAAAGATATGGCTTTGCGCATATTTAGGTTTGGCTGTCAAAATGATGTGACGTAATATGAGCGTACATCTGATATGAATATTTTTGGCGCAAATTTATTTTACTTACTGTTTCCTGTTCCCTGATTGAATAGATGTTAATTTCCCAATTTGAATTATTATTTTGATTAAAATTGATTATTTTTGTGTTGAATATAATTTACTGTATGTTCTGTGTTAGATTGCAATAATAACACAGACAAAAATTACGCCTAAAACAAGTTTTAACCAGAAGGCTTCTGAAACCATTCGGCTGGCAATCAGAATGACAGCATTGTATATAAATTTCTATAGTACAATCATGGAGCAGCGCCATCTAAAGAAAGTTGTGAACCGCACATTTGGAGGTTCTTGCATTTACTAAGTGTCTATTCTGTAACCCTAACAATAGTCGTCAACAAAACAAATTAACAATATTTAATGTATTTTATTGGCTCTAAAATCCATATTTATTTGACAAGAGTGGTAAACAAAACAATAATCATGTATGTTTACGACTGTTGTTAGGGTAACAGAATAGACACCTAGTAAATGCACGAACCTAAAAATGTGTTATTCACAAGTTTCTTAAGATGGCCAGGCGGTAATTATTCAGCATGAAAATACTATAGAAATGTATATACAATGGTATTACTTAACTCTGTTGATACAGTCTCACCTAATTTTACAACTTGCTTACGATTTGTCAAGTAGCTGTTGAATCAATTTAAAGATGTTGAATTATATAGACAACTTCTTTAATAAGATTTTTTGATTTTATGATGGTTGGCTCATCAGTTACATGACACCATCATACCGTATCTAATATACCCAATAATTGTCAATGAATACCGACCTGTCGGTAATCAAAACATCAACAACAATTTGTATGGGTGATTTGACAATTTTTATATATTTCGGAATTTGATTTGGTAGTGATATACATATCACTACCAAATCGAATTCCGAAATATACAGGGTGAGTCATGAGCAATGCGACAAAATGCTAGGGCGTATAGGTTGCGTTGAGACAAGAAAAAAATCGTATGGGAGGGGGGGGTCTATTCCCCTCCGTTTAGCCGGGAGGGGCAATTTTCGAAAAAACTGACTTAAAATGGGAAAAAAATTATTTAAAATCAACGGCTTCATTCACAATGCTGTGCGATACGTTTTTGAAAAGCCAATAACTTTTTCTTTCATTCTGTGTTTAAATAAATCTATTCTAAGAAATAGTTTTTAAAATATTAATTTTCAAAGTCAAAATTTTGAAAAAAAAAAATTGAAAAATTGAAAAATTTCAAATTCATTTTTTTCAAAATTTTACGTAATTAAGTGCTAATTTTAATTTCAAAATTCAATGCTGTTATTAATTTTAAGTCTAAATAAGAAAACCGGATGCAAAAATTTTATGTCGTTCTCAAGAAATTAAAAAAAAAAACAAAGCCACCTTTTTCTAAGAAAAACATTTATTTTTATTGTAACGAAGCAATTTATTTATTTATTTAGCATTAATCTTAGTTTTTTTACTTTTTTTTTAATTGGAGTTTTATGAGAATGTAATAAAATTAAATAGTATTGGAATAACCCTGGATTAATATTATTTTCATTGATAACTTCTGAAAACTGACCTGTCAATATTTTTGCCTTGGCCTGCCCGCAGCCCTGGATTTAGTCCGAAATAATCCCTCCGTCAGTACAAGAAGGATATCCACTATGCTTGGAGTGTCCCAATCTAGAGCATGTCGAGTACTTCGGGCGGAAAATTTACACCCGTACCACTTTACGCCTGTTCAGGAACTCACCTCAAACGACAAGTTATTGAGAACCGAATTTTGTAGAACATTACTACTTAGAAATGAAACATTTAAAGATAAAGATAAATTTATAATTCTAGAAGCAGGATCAAAAACAGAAAATAGCTTGAGTTTACTCAGTTCTGAAACGAGATTTGGTTCTTAATCATAATATTATTTTTCTTATTTCGTTTAGAAATTATTATTACTTTTATTATTAAATCAACTTTCAACCTGAAATGTAACATAGAGAAAAAATATTAAAATACATTTTGTTCAATATTCGAAATATTTTCTTTGGCTTTGGATTTTTCTGGAAACCCCTTTTTTCTCATACAGTTATCATTTTCAATTTATAGATTTTGTAAAAAATTTAGTTTTTAGATTCAGAAATTAAAGGGGTATTAATAAAATAATTTATTATATTAAATAATATAAACATTATTGTAAATAAAATAAGTAAACCTAATCATCTAATAGGATAAATTTGAGGATATAATAATAATAATAAATTTAGTTTGACATAAAAAGTAATTGCTAGATTATATAGTAATGGTTTAAGAGACCAGTACTTGCTTTCAGTCATTTAGTATGTATTATGTATCTACTCAAATTTAAGAACGAATCCGAAAAAAATCAAACCTACTTACATACGTTTTATGCATATTTATAACAGGTCTCATGAATTATATTATATATAGGTAGGTAGGTACCTAGAAATTATATATATAAACGACTGCACAATATTTGGTGCTAATTTTGTTTTGCTAAGCTATAGTTTCCTCAAAACCAATAACTAAACAAACAAATATTAACTTAATAGATATCTAATTAAAGTTTTGTTAGAGGGAATTTAGGGTTTATGTAAAAATCCATCCCTTGAACTTTGTTGACACAATCAAAACAAACTAATTTGCCACATTTCTATGTTGTTGTTAAGTATTGTTTGATCAATAAAAACTTATTTCCATCAAAAGTTCAAAATATTATTTTGCAAACACAATATAGGTACACAAATGCGAGACATTATGTAGGCGCATCCTCTTGAACTTGAAGGGCATATAAATATAATTAAACAAGCTCATATAGCTACCTACATAATCTTTTATAAGACAAAATGAGAATACATCGCACTAATTTATGCATCAGGTGCCATCAGTGCCATATTACAATCTAGCAACAAACTATTTCTTAATTAAAATAATGTAGGTACATATCTTTTAAAAACTATTTTATTTTCGGTCACATCCACGAGGGCAATATTAACGATGCTGATGCTTTGTCGGAATAAAAGCGAATGAAGTAATTAATGGTAAAAGGAACTCTTTTGCCGAGTTTGACAAAAAGTTGGAAAAATGCAATCCCACATAAATTCAGATTTATATTCACTTTCTATTTAAACTTTATTGCTCGTTAAGTTGAAGATATACGATACTAATTTTTTTTTTACGGAAACTATGTAGATCGTAAACTGAAGAAACAAATGACTTCAATTGATTAATTGTCATTGTGGTATGAAGTCGGGATGATGTCTGAAGTTTATTTTCAATTGAATTGAACTAAATGCGCATCAGCGAAATCGACATTTAGCTTGAATTTTCTATCGAATAAATTCAAGAAATCGCTGCAAAGATACTCTTCAATTAGCCAATTGCTATAGGTTGTGCCCACTCAGAGGGCATTGCATCCAAGAAAATAATAAAACTGTTGACTTGAGTCTGGTATTGCGTCATCAAAATTTGAATTTATAATGAAGTTGCGAGGGCATTGTGCGTCTTCCATTTACAAAATAAAGAATTATCTATCTATCTATTTTGAGATGAATTTCCTTGGCAGGAGTCCAGAGCAGTGAACATTGAAGAGCACAAGAAGTTTTGACCAATTTCTGCATTTTATATGACAGTCAGTGTGTTGGTCTCTATAGATACCTACATATATACAATATACCATATCCATATAGTGCGGTTGCAGTAGATCTTATGCAATGTATTTTCAATTGAACACTTTTTATGTCGAAAGCAAGTTGTTTTGTTGTTCTTTCCAAAAGTAGACAGTTGTTGCTGATGGTTGTAAGCAATAATCAAGTTTGAAGAATATGGAAGTTGTCAATGAATTCATGCCATCTGTTAGTTGAGAATAATTGATAGGAATAGTTAAACCTATATAATATCAAAGATATGTATCTACCTATTATAAATTCATCGATTGTTATTTTCCAAAATATTTTTTTTTTGCCCATTAACTTTAACATTTCAAAATTAATATACATTGCGAATTTTTTTTTTGCAATGTTTAGCCTTTACACATAATTTTAATATTTTTACTTAAAAATTTCCTTTCCCGCTTCAAATAGCTTAAACTAAGTAATAAAGAAAGGTCACATAAATGTCAAATGGAAATTCACCTATACACAGTGGTTTACAGATTTGGATTTCTTTCCGTTAACAGAAACTTGAAAAGACTCATACGATTTTTATTAAATTTTATATGAGTTTAGGCATTTAACATTTTTTAAAAATAGTTTTATTGGTATCTACTTGACTTTCTAATTGCGATTGAGATTATTGGAACATGCTCTTAGGAGTTGTGGCGACCCACAAGTCAGACATATAACACTTTACTTATAATATTCAAAATATCTACCTGTTCAATATCACTTAGTTATAATTCACTTTTGTATTCGGCATTTCATTGAATTAATTGTTTTGTTATTTTCTAAATTTAAATATTATTATCCTGTAATCGTTGAGTCAATCAACAACTATTAATTAAGAAATATAATAAATTGGAATAGGAGTTTTTCATTCATATATTGGTGACCCCGATTAAAAGAACAATAAAACAGGAGCCTGGCTTTATAAGACATCAAGAAAATGCCTATTTTACACGATGAAGCTCAAGCGGAACTTGCAGCCTTAAGAGAAGAAAATGCACGTCTTTCTCAACAAATAGCAGCAAACGAACAACATAATAATGGAAGAGACATTCGCCAAAACACAGGAAGTCCATCACAACCAGCTGTTCACCGAGTTGCAGTAAAATTGCCACCATTTTGGGCTGAACGACCTAGTTTGTGGTTTTCCCAGGCTGAGTCACAATTTATTGTCTCCGACATAACAAATGAGGTAACAAAATTTCATTATGTTGTTTCCCAATTAGATACCCGTGTGGCTGCTGAAGTAGAGGATATTATAACGTCCATCCCAGTCCAGAACCCGTATACCGTATTAAAATCTAAGCTCATTGAACGTTTATCGGCATCAGAAGAGCAACGTATTCGACAGCTCATCAGTGACGAAGAACTTGGTGACCGTAAGCCTTCACAATTTCTTCGACATCTTCGTTCTCTTGCTGGTCCCGCAACGTTACAGGATAAGCTATTGCGTCAACTATGGTTACGACGACTACCATCACACGTCCAAGCTATTTTGACATCCAGATCTGATTTCTCTCCAGAACAATTATCGGAAATAGCAGATAAGATTCTCGAAGTTTCTCCAGCACCAGTTCCTTTAGCCATCCATGCTACCTCAACGAAAAAGGAACCTGACTCTAATTCAACACTTTTGAACGCTATCGACAATCTTACTAAGCAAGTGTCCGAGTTATCTACGCATCGTAAATATCGTGATCGTTCATACAGCCGACGAAGGGAATCAACAAGAAGCAGATCAAGTTCTACGAAGCGACAAGGATGGTGCTGGTTTCACTCAAAATATCAGCACAAGGCTCGAAATTGTAACAAACCCTGCACTTTCCAGGAAAACGCAAACAGCAGTTCATAATGACGACGAATGACTGCAAAGTTTCTGGAAGTCGTCTTTTCGTAACTGACCAAAACTCAAAACATCAATTTCTTATCGACACCGGATCTGACCTATCTTGTTTTCCTACGCATCTTCTTCCACAACGACGTCCTGCAACCGATTACGAACTTAGCGCTGCAAATGATAGCAAAATTAAAACTTATGGGTTTCTGAATTTGGAATTAAATCTAGGACTTCGGCGAAGTTTTATTTGGAGATTCGTGGTTGCTGATGTAAACATACCAATCATAGGTTCAGACTTTCTTGCCAATTATCATTTGCTTCCAGACTGTCAATCAAAACGTCTTATTGATACTTTTACTGGTCTTCAAACCAAAGGACAAACCGCACAAGTTAATCAGAACAGTGTGAAAACAATCAACAATTCATCTCCATTTACAGCTTTACTGTCCGAATTTCAAGAAATCACCCGTCCAGCTGGTTTGCCACGAACTGTCAAACACAAAACCGTGCATCACATCCGAACCACACCTGGTCCTCCAGTTTCTTCCCGTCCTCGTCGTTTGGCTCCGGAGAAACTTCAAATCGCAAAAAAAGAATTCGAGGAAATGCTACTAGCTGGAATAATTCAACCGTCAGACAGTCCATGGTCTTCCCCGTTACACCTGGCTCGCAAAGGAGAAAATGGTTGGCGTCCTTGCGGAGATTATCGAGCATTAAACGCCCGATCGATTCCAGATAGTTATTCTGCTCGTCACATTCATGATGTTACGCATAACGTCCACGGAAGTAAAGTGTTTTCAACCATTGATTTGTTGAAGGCATACCAACAAATTCCAATAAATCCAGATGACGTTAGCAAAACTGCCATCACAACCCCATTTGGACTTTATGAATTCCTCTTCATGACTTTTGGACTACGGAATGCTGGAAACACTTTTCAACGATTAATGGACGAAATTTTATTTGGATTGGATTTTTGCTTCACATATGTCGACGATATCTTAATTTATTCTAAATCTTCAGAAGAACATATGAACCACTTGCGCCAAATATTTCAAAGGCTCTCCGACTACGGGATGGTTATCAACCCATCAAAATGTGTTTTCGGTGCTCCAGAGGTCAAATTTCTGGGATATACGATTAATGCCCACGGAATTAAACCACCTCAAGAACGAGTCAAGGCCATTCAGGATTATCCACTTCCAAAAACAGCTAAAGGTCTTCGTCGCTTTCTTGGAATGGTTGATTTTTACCGAAGATTTGTCCCTAAAGCGTCGGAACTTCAAGCACCACTTCACAATGCTATAAGTAATCCACAACTGAAAGGATCTCAACCTGTTCCATGGACACCAGAGTTAAAAAAAGCATTTTGCAGTTGTAAAGACGGCTTATCTTCTGCAACTCTTCTTGTTCATCCTTGTTACGGAGCTAAACTTGGTCTTTTTACGGATGCATCCAACCACTCAATTGGCGCTTGTTTAATGCAATTAATAAATGGCATTTGGCAACCTCTTTCTTTCTTCTCAAAGAAATTATCCGCAAGGGAGAATGCCTGGCCTACTTACCATCGAGAACTGGTTGCAATATATGCAGCAATTCAACATTTTCGTCATCTTTTGGAAGGTCAACAATTTACAATTTTTACTGACCACAAACCTTTGATTTACGCATTTCAACAAAAACGAGAAAAATTATCACCTGTGCAACTGAACCAACTTTCATTTATCGCTGAGTTTTCGACTGACATTCAACATATTGATGGATCTAAAAATGTTGTTGCTGATGCCCTATCGCGCATAGAAGTAATATCTTCCACAGTAGATCATCAACAACTCGCTTCGTCACAGGAAAAAGATGAAGAACTTAAAGATTTGCTTAAGAACAATGCAACATCTCTCAATCTAACGAAACGTTGGATACCTGGAACATCTATACATATATACTGCGATACATCTACAGGTAAGCCACGACCTTTTGTAACTAAATTGTATCGTCATCAGATTTTCGACCAACTGCACAACCTAAGCCACCCAGGGGCCAAAGCATCTACAAAATTAATTGGCGAACGCTTCATCTGGCCTTCAATGCGCAAGGATTGTCGTAAATGGGCCCGGTCTTGCATACCATGCCAACGTTCTAAGATATCTCGCCATGTTAAATCACCGTTAGGAGATTTTGCAATTCCATCTAGACGTTTTTCGCATGTACACGCTGATATCATCGGACCACTTCCAGTAGTGAACAACTTTCGATATTGCTTAACTGTCACGGATCGTTTCACACATTGGTCTGAAGTATGTCCTCTCCAATCAATCACCGCAGAAGTTGTCTCCTTAGCATTTCTGTCATGTTGGATATCTCGTTTTGGATGCCCAGAAAAATTGACCATCGATAGAGGATCTCAATTCACCTCACACAGTTTCAGAGACATCGCAAAACAATTTGGCATCGAACTTCATTACACAATGAGTTGGCATCCTCAAGCAAATGGGATAATCGAACGATTTCATCGTCAATTAAAAGCTGCAATCATGGCTCACAACAACGAAAATTGGATTGAAGCACTTCCACTTGTGTTGCTTGGAATACGATCTGCCTTTAAGGAAGACATTCAGGCAACAGCAGCAGAACTGGTCTATGGTGAAACATTGAGGCTTCCTGGAGAACTGCTCACACAAACATCTCAAAATCAAGCAGTCGAAGATCCAACGAATTTTCTTCATCGTCTTCGGAAATACATCTCACGTTTACGACCAACTCCTGCCTCCAGACATTCTCAACCTGGAACTTTCGTCTTCAAAGAACTGGCAAACTGTCGTTATGCTTTTCTTAGAATCGGACCTATTCGCAAGTCTCTTCAACCACCGTACATAGGACCATACGAAATTCTAGCTCGTGATGAAAAGACTATGACCTTGAAAATAAATCGCGAGCCGATGAAAGTTACAATTGATCGAATCAAACCAGCTTTTGTGTTACAAGAAGCTTTGTCGCATTCATCTCAACCAAAATCTAAACCAACATCTCAACAAACATCTTCACAATCAACATCTAACGCACCTGATGTCCAACAACAACTAACAACTCGCTCAGGACGAAAAGTACGAATTCCGGACCGTTTTAAATACTGAACATATGGAACGTAATTTTTTTTTATTCCCTAGGGGGGTAGTGTGGCGACCCACAAGTCAGACATATAACACTTTACTTATAATATTCAAAATATCTACCTGTTCAATATCACTTAGTTATAATTCACTTTTGTATTCGGCATTTCATTGAATTAATTGTTTTGTTATTTTCTAAATTTAAATATTATTATCCTGTAATCGTTGAGTCAATCAACAACTATTAATTAAGAAATATAATAAATTGGAATAGGAGTTTTTCATTCCTATAGAGTTTATTCAGAACATAAAATCTTGAGTTTCGTTTTAGCAAACGGCGTTAAAGTCATGTTATTCATGGGAGCGTTACGATATCTAGCAATTTAAAATCTCGAATAACGAAATCTCGCTTTTTTTTTAAATTCGAAAAACGAAAAATCGCAAGTTTAATTTCCCAATACGAAATCCCGACTGCCAAAATCCCGACTGGACAAAATCCCGACTAAAATCCCGACTGCCAAAATCCCGACTGATTAACTACTTTTTTTTGGTATGGCAGTTTAAAACTAAATTTTTCAATATAAATTAAAGTGCTGAAAATCGGAATTTTTTATTCGTTTCGTACCATTCGGATTTTGTCAGTCGGGATTTTGCCAGTCGCGATTTTGTCTCTATCCCATAAAAAAGACACAATATATATAGAAAAAGGGTGTTGGGTACGAAATCTCGAATGACAAAATCTCGAATGCAAGACTATACTATTGTTTTATTGGGAAATAACTTATCTTATTGGTGGGAAATTATTTCTATGACTTTCACTCCAAAATTTGGATTTCCCTTTGTTTGATTGTGGGCTTATCAGCTAGATGACATCAAAGCATTTCCAGAACATTTCCTGTACTTTAAAACCTTTTGAAATGAATTTCCTTTATAAATAATCCACTTAATAAAATTTAATAATTGTAAAAGTCTACAGTTGGCCGAATATTACGACAGACAGTGAAAAAACCGGAGAACACTAAGTCGATACAAACCACCTCTTCACAAACTTCAAGACAGCTTTTGTGCAGCATTTTTCAAAATACTGCAAACCTTTTTTTTACCTTAGAATTTTTGAACAAATCGTTCAGGTATGCAGAATGAGTAGCTTAAAGAAACAACCTCATGTAGGTCATTACTAAGAATAAAAAATAAAAAATAAAAAGGTCATTACTAAGAATAAAAAATAAAAACGATAAAAAGACTAAAAATAGCCAAATTAAATTTTATTTAGTGGAGTATTTATGAATGAAATTCAATTTTAAAATTCATTACTAAAGTTGAAAGGATTCAGGCAAGAACATATTCTGTCATGCGAACTCTTCAAAATAATTTTAAAAAGTTCGTCGTCAACGTCTTTCAGAGGTCAATACAAGTGCCGATCTTACTGACGACAACTTATCTTATTGGTGGGAAATTATTTCACTGCTGATGTGGGTATGAAGTTACAATTGTCGATTGCTGATCGATAATCGATAAAAAGCGATCAACGATCACTAAATTGAGAAATCGGTATTGCGAGTGTCGATCATGATCGATACTTGTCAATTTTCCGATCGCTTGTTGTCGACGCCATTTTTGTGATCGTTGCGGTGTTAGATGGTTTTGAAACAGTTCGTTGCGGACATAATGATTGTTTTTTGATAAAAATAAAAGTGCTGATTAATAAAACAATGCATTTTTCAACAAAAAAGCAGTTTTGGTAATTTTTATGGAAGAAAATAAAGAAATCGCTACAGGAGTTTGTACAAAAACTCATGGAAAAAATAGATGATACATGGATTATACTTATACAATATATGTACACAGAATAGATTATAATATGCATGTTGTATTTCTTTATATGTGATCCATCAATGCAACCAATAACACCAGGAAATTAAAACATTTCAAAGAAATACAAAATCTGAATGCGGTACACAATATTATGATGTTGGGAACTGATGAATGGCCAGCTCTTACTTGTCACTAATTTAGGAAAGCAAGTCTCTAAAAACTGGTTTAGTTAATTGAAAATAATTTTTAAAGCTACGAAAAAAGGGGAAAAAAAGCATCCCATCAAGGTTTATCATCCTAAGGGATTGTAAGCATCTCTTATTTGCCTTCGTGTTCTGATAGTTTCTAAAACCGAACATTTTGCGTTTTCCTCTTCAGATCAACCATACATCAATTGTATCCATTTTTGCTTTTACTTTTCTAATTTTGTACAAAAATATACTATATAAATCTGAAAAAATCACTTGTTAAACGTCAAAGTATGAAAAATTCGCAATCGATACTTTTTCATTCACAATAATTCAAGCACTAGTCGATTAAGTTACACAATACCGATAGTGCGTCGTTGCTTTTGCGATCGCTGATCGCCAACCGCAATAGGGGCCAATATTGCATACCCAAACTTGCACTCACCCAAACAAGCACCCACCCAAACTAGCACCCCAACTGTGAAAAAGGTGATATCAGCTTGTGGTATTGCCAACATTACAACCAGTTTAGCAGCTGTTGTCACTGCCAGAGCCTCAGTCGGAAGACGCTGCTGATAATCAGGAAGTCTTTAATTGAGTTTGGTATTCAAAGTAGAATCCCGCTGGGACATTTTCGAACCATTAGTAAAGTTGGTAACTATTTGTTCACAGTAAAGGGGAAAGATATTTCAAATGGTTTAGTAAAGTCTAACCGGTGTACTGGGTAGTCTTTGTTTACATTGTTGCCCGTGCACGACCTGTCGGGTTGTGTTTCCAATTCCAACTACCAGTTTGACCAAGTCAAATTGCACTGTTTGCTGCTGACTCTTGTATAAATAAATCAAAGGGTTTAAGGTTGAGTATAGCTTCCGTTCCCTCTGAGGGGGTGGATCTCATTGCCCCCAGTAGTGCCAATGCAGGCCATTCTTTGAATCCTATAGTCATTTCTTTAAGGGTGGTATGTTTGTCAAGAGCATTCCATCAAACCAAATAACCATATGTCAGAATCAGTCTATCTATTGCTGTGTAGGCACATCCACATGGAAATTTTAGGGCTGGGACCCCATGTTTTAGCGAAATTCTTTTGCAAGAATAAAATGCTGGGTTGGTAATGTTTGCCTCAAAGACATAATCCCAAAAAGAAAATTCCAAGGACAAAATCCCAAAGTGAAAGTGGAGCAAAATCGAAATCCCCAAGAGGAAATCTCCAAAGGGATGAAATCCCTTTAAATTTAAATAATTTCATTTTGCACGTTTAGTCGGAAGGAGAAACTATAAGACTAAATGAAATCTGTAATACTGAATTAAAAACTTTCAAATAATAACTATAATTTTTTAACTACATCACCTTAAGCTACACAAATTAAAGGGTACGACTGAATCGCACAAACTTGCTCTGTTGACAAGTTATCTGAGAAATGACTTTCAGCGGAATTCCTTCAATTGATGATATTCTAAGAGGTGGTATTTTTGTTTTGTTAGTGTGAAGAGAACCATTCTGTCAAAAACATCAACAAATACAAACGAAATTGTACGGTTGTAGCGTGGTCCGTAGTGGTAGCCTAACGCTTCTTGAAGGTTGGCATGCAATTCCACAATTTATCTGTAAACTTATTTCTTCCCGTTCTCAGTTGACATGAATGAATCTAATTTAAGGTACAAATGTTCATATTTGTATACCTACAAATTTTTATACTAGTACGTACTAACCACAAAATATGAATCCCCATTCCCCATGGCCATGACAAAGAAGTTCAAACCTTAACAGATCGTAGGTTGTTAAAGTAGGTATTCCAGATCAACACGAAAACAAAAAACAATAAAGCTCTAACTCGAACTTCTTGACATATCACCTATTCTGTGTATATTATATATGTACAATACACCTATCTGTTTCATTATCATTTCACATAGTATAGTAGGTAGGTACCCACCTTTTGCTCTTCATTTTCGTCTCACAATTCACCATGAATAATGTATATCAGTTCAGCTTTAGCTATACAAACAGCGGAAAGCAGAGCCAAAGCATCCGAATTTAAATATAAAAACACAAGACAGCTTGTGTCAGCAGAGGAGAAGTGTAGAAGTCATGTAGAAATTCACAGCAGAAGATTTTACAGGCGCATAGAATCCAAGCACAGCACACTGCTGTTGAGTGGATTGTGTGGAATCGTTGTGTTTTGTTATGCCACAGCCACAACACAGCCACTGCCACTGCCACCCTTGCACAATGTAAGTTCGTTTCTAAAGTCAGTTTTCTGCCAAAACGTCTGCCGTTCAGTTCTCTGCCACACATCGCCGACGATAAAGTGAAATATTATTCATCTCCAAGCATGGAGTCCTTTCCATAATATTTTTTTTCGGATTTTCGTTGAATATGTACGTTCTGGGCCGTGTCGTTCGGGGAGTTATTTAAATAATCTATTTGGTGCGCTATTTTTATAGCATTTTCAATAGAGTGTGAACCAGTTTAGTGCATTGAAATAGTTCGCGGCATTTTGCATTAAAAAAAAATGAGTAAGAAAATGTGGAATCGTATTTTCAAAACAAAATCAACAAATAAAACCCCTGGAATTTCAAAAAAACCGTCGATACCGACACCACCCACCTTCTCTTCGGCGGTAGAGAATCGGTTAAGTTATTATGAAGAATTTCACAACTGCTGCCAGCAGCAACCGCCAATTAAGGAAAAAACATCTAACAACTCGCCAGCAGCTTTGCAAGTTAGCTCCAATAAGACGCAGTCGAAGTTTTCCAAAGTTGTTAATACTTTCACACTTAAGCGAAATTCCAAAGAGAATCAGAATAATCAACTCAATACTACGATAGCAGGCAATAAAAGCGATACAAATGGAAATAATTATTCAGTGGAGGAGACGGGCAATGGTGCAGTTATGGACAAGATTGGTACACCTACGACTGCCATATTGAACCAACCAGGTAATTTTATACATGAGATGGGAGAAGTTATAAATGGTCCAATTTAATTATTTAATGTAGAAGATCAAAGTTTTGAATTAAAGTGTGTTAGAAAATAGGGAGATGGATTTTTAATGCCCGGAAATATAAACAGTCGCCTGGAGCTAATGAATTTAGCGAACGTAAACAAAAACAATGAGACGAAGTGTATTTTTTTTTTTGTAAAGATTTAATAATATTTCGAACATTAATTTCGAAACTGTAGAATAGACGTAACATCCTTATAGGTAAAGATTAGACATAAATCAAACATATGACAAAACGGTGATGGAGAAGTCAAGTAGGTTTTGTCTTGCCGTCGTTTACTCGGTTGGTTTGTCTGTGCAGATTTTTGGTTCACCGAGATCAGCTTAAACAGTTAAGGCCCAACCATAATAGTCGAAAGCAAAAGGAAGCTAATGTCATAATTCTACGTCAAGTTTTCTTAAGTGCCGTCAATTCAATGAGTCGACCATAATGGTCGGATGCAAAGGTAAGCAAATTTCATATGTTTTTGGCTGGCTGTCAAATTTACGTAAGTAAACTGCGATATGGAGCGCTCTTCACGTACGGAGGCAAAAGTGAACGAAAATCGAACGAACCTGAGCAATCCGACATTATAATTTGCTTGTATTTGCACTGTTTCGACTATTATCGTTGACCCTTTAGATGGATATTCTTTAAATTTTATGTTTAGTACTTTTTGGGGGTTCCATATATAGAAGCAAATTATACTGTTTTTGTTTTTGAAAATTTTCTCGAAACGGCTTTAAGGATTTTAATGAAATTTTGTTTTACATCATATTTAAAGCGTTTATAAGAAAACTGCGTTTCAGGCAACTTTAAGACACCATATAAAAGAGATTTATACATTGACTTAGATCAATGTTTAGATCCCTTGCGATGCCTTGAGGTGTACATATATTAACTCCCATACAGTGTAGTGGGTACCTGGAATGAAAAAATCGATCTTTGAAATTATTTAGATTTCTTCTAGTTCCTGGGAAAAGTATTTGTTGATAGTGTTCAATTAAATACATTATAAGTCAGTAGTGTACCTACTTTGTAGGATGCCTCTTTTATTTCCGGTTGAAAACTTAATAAATCAACAGTATTTTCCCAAGTTTTCTTTTATTGGGCGACAGAGTGCTGATGGGCATTGACAGCAAAAGTGTGGAGTGTCTGTGTGTACCTCGCTCTTCATCACCACATCCTCGGCCCGCTTAGGTCGTCTGTGCTTAGCTTCATTTTTAATTTATGGTATCCAATCAATGCAAGGTATGCCCGGTAATAATACCAGTGAGGGAAGCCAGAGGTTTCTTTTTTAACTGTATGATTCTGTCTATCCTTTATTTAATAAATTCCTGACATATTTTCCTGGTTATACCATATAGGTAAACTACTAACGACTTGATCGTTTTTTTAACTACCAAAGTATGAATTTTAATTGAAATATTTAGCACAAAATGGAATTTAAACTTTACCGTTAAATGCCGATAGTGATACCTGCCATACAAAGTGATTTCACATTAAGACCATGCGAACCAGTCGTGCTCTCGTGCATTTTATTAAATAAAAAAAAAGAGCTCGCTTTTTTGTACATTCCGATAAAGTGAACTAATAGTTTCTCCGCTGAAGCAAAAACAACTTAAAGACAAATTAACAACGAAACATGAATTTACATTTTACAATGATTAAGGAACGAATCATTGAATCATTGAATCTGCAGCGCAAACCATCAGGTTTAGATTCGAAGTTGTTGGGCTGGTACGTGGAAATCCTGGTTCTTGTTCAATACTTTTTCTATAAACGCAGGACCAAAAATTACTCGAATCACTGCAAATTAATGTACGAATTTGCAAGGTCCTTTTTTCCTCTCCATATAACAAAATTGGAATGATGATTAAGATCTTCAACAACGTCTCTTTAGTTCAATGAGAAAGGGCCATTCTATACTGAAATGCCTTTCGAGTCCAAAGAAATAGGGGTTGTCAAGTGTAACTCTTCGTTACTACTTAAAATCACATTCAAAATCTCGAATATATCTTTCTATAATCGTTTACTTTAAATCGGTGGTGTTTTACTAATTGTAGGTTAACTTAAATTATAACTCTATTATGGTTCTTATAATTATGATAACAGTGTTTCGTGATCACTTTATTTCATTACAAAATAATCTGCCTGTATAGAACTCGCTTATTTAATCTTAAATCTTGATACGAGATGATGTCAGAAAGCCCACATGTTTTAGATCGTTTCTACTCTTAAATATGGATTCATCTTCAAAAAGAAATCAAATTATGCACTTTGGGTTCTGTCGCCTTATTTCCAGACAAAGATGACTTAGCTTAGATGATTTACTTCAGAGATAGGTACGTAGTTTATATTTTCATATTATTATCACTTCACAGTTCACACTTTGAACAAGAAACACAACGCATTATAAATAAATGCGGCTTAAAGCAAGCTTGGAATTGCATGAGTCACGGCTTAACGAAAATTAAATTGAGTTTATTCTTAATAATTAATTATTATCAATTTAAAAATAAAGGTTGGCGTAAAAGATTTAATCATTGAAACTCTCAAAGTGTAGCGAAAGTTCTTCACTTTCATTTTCTTAAGTTCTGAATAAAAAAGACTTAATTTTTTATTGCTATTTCTTCTTCTTTTTATTTTCCCACCATGTTATGATCTCGAATGCGACTACAGCCTTCCCACTTCACCGCTTCACAAATGTATCTAATAACTTGTAGGGTTCGCACCTTTTGACCTAAAAAAACAGCAACAAGCTTTATGTCTAAGTTTGTTCCATGTCTGAGGCCAACTGAAAACTGGTGTCGTTGCATTTATTTTTCAACGAGTTTTAAGATTGGCTTCTGGTTTTAAGTGAAGTAACGTCGTGTAATAACGTTTTTATACGGAGTTCTCATTGTCTCTCCTTTGTCCTTTTGTACATGACAAATCTGTGACCGATTGGGATTCGTTTTGTACCTACCATTATTCGCCACTGCTGTTTGGGCTTTTTTCAGATAAATACTAAGGGCGAGTTGTCGACAGGAAGACACTTTTGGGTAATATTTAGTGCGAACTGTCATCACAAAGCAATAAACAACTAACCTTCGGCACTTTCTGGTTTCACAGATAGGTATGCTTATTTACTTCTCATATCTCTGAAGATACGAGTATACTTAGGAGCAGGGTTGTCTAAATGTCATTAACTCAATCAAAACTACGTTTGTTACGGTTAACTACGTAGCATACTTTACTGTAGCTAACGTAGTAAATTGTAGTAAACTCAGCTTGAAACGTCACTTCACTGTCACACAATGTTATTGTAAACGTCAAATTCCACTTTTTTAAATATTTATGTTTTTAATTGACCGATTGACTGTATTGTATTTTATTTTACCTGCGCATTGTAAAGATATAAGCATATTAAATATTCGAACGTGTTAAAAGGACGTGTGAGTAGAATTGTGTATATACATACGTAACAAATGAGACCATGTAAAACACGTATAAACTAGCGTAGTTAATCATGTAGAAAACATGTAAAATACACGGCCAACCCTGCTAAGGAGACATATTTTCTGTATGAATTTTTTTCAGATGGTATTTTTATTGAGATTTTTCCTCAAGAACTTTCACATGAATGTGTTTGTAGGATCAAAAGTTTTCAAGTAATAAACGAAAATCTAAAAAAAGGAAGCTTCTACGCACCCATTTGCAAATACCCTTAGTTCGGATACTTTGTACGTTTACCTCGAGTACAAAACAAAAATTCTAAAGTTTGTTTTTCTACTTAGAATCTGCGGGCTGCGGGCTATCAATGGATTTGCATAAACGTCCAATAGAAAACATAATATGCATCTACGAAAACCGCGTGGTCAAATTTTTTGATTAACATAAAATGAAATATTGCATCTCAAGTTTTGAACTTTTCTTAAAATAGAAAAACTGATTTGGGTTAATTAAAAGATAAGATGTTTTTATTTTTTGTATTGTCGCCTGAATGTTATTAGCGAGTCGGTTCAGGGAGCAGCATCTTACGTATACAAATTTCTTGCATATTAAGACGATTCCTACTGACACCCGATATCTTATATTAATTTATTTAAAGCGCACCTTTTCTGTGTTCGTTTTATAGTTATCAACGGTCGCCAAAGTGCTGAGACGATTAACATCTGAATAGTCTATCATGTAGTCATGTTACAAGAAGTTGTAGGAGGTTGTCACGTCTAATGTTACGACTTGTTCTCATTGTAACTGAGTAAGCCTTGGCCTGTTGTAGCCGACATAAATTGAGTGTCGTGAATAAAAACAAAAATATCTATAGGTATTTCACCACACTATACCTTAAAGATTGCAAATTATAAATCCATGGTAGCAGTAACATTCATAAGCAACCAAACAATGCCAAGAAATTGCACGCCATCGACACCCAAGATACACTCCCATTAACAATTTAAAACAGTTTCAAAAATGTTTGTATGCATTCATCATGTATCTTAAGATCCACTACCTACTCTTGTTATAGGAACTCAATTTCCCCGCAATGGTTAATTGCTGCAAAAGGAAGCACAACGAAACGGCAGAAGAACGTGTATACAAATTAATTACGACAGATCAGCCTGCAGTTCAATACGTAGATACATATGATGTCATAGTCAAAGTCTGATCTGCATTCAAGTCTAGATCTAAACTCAGCGAAACGTTGAACAAGACCAGAAAACAATGGCCAATTCGAGTAATCCTTCATGTTAAGCATTGTATATAAAATTCTATAGTACAATCATGTTTACGACAAGAGTCGTAAACAAAACAAAAATCATATATGTTTACGACTGTTGTCAGGGTAACAGACAACTAGTAAATGCACGAACCTAAAAATGTGTTATTCACAAGTTTCTTAAGATGGCCAGGCGGTGATTAATCAGCATGAAAATACTATAGAAATGTATATACAATGATGTTAAGCTAGTTGGTACCTACCAACATAATCGAAAATTCTTTTGAAGTGAGAGATTTGTCGAGAATATTAACATCGTACGCATGACTATGATCAATCGTTCAATCAATCAATTTTGTAAAAAAAAAAAGATTTTATATTTTGAAATATTTTTTTTTTTTTTAATTTTATGAAAGATATCACCCCAGCGCAGGCAAAAAAATACTTATTCTAAACTTACCTTTTTAAATTTTATTTTTTGCAGTATTATTCAAGCTTAACATTTGTTTTAGAATATTAAATTTTCATTCAAAAGAAAGTCGGAGTAATAAAAACCGGTTCTATGGCAGGTACCGTTAATAACCTGATTCTGAAAAAAAAAATCAGATGAAGGGCATCACAATCGACAGCAAATCACTCATATAAAATTTTATCGAAATAGACCTATTTTTCGAGAAAAATTGAATTATCGGTTACCATTATATGGTATACCGTTATTTTTATACATAGCTGAAAATAAAAAAAAAAAGGGGATATTTCTCTAAAAAGTGTTTGTACCAAGTTAGAAGAACTTCGGCCCAACCTTTCAGCCTGCAGAATACATCTTTTTTCGTCTCCTCTATTATCGTAATGGCATGTTTGATTGTTATCTCAATTTTTTTTTACGAATGCATAACTTATTCTATACTGTTTCATTTGCACGCACAACCCTTTATTTTTACTTTTAATAAATAATTGAAGGTTTGACTTTATACCATCCTTTCACTATATTGTATACTTATACCTATAACTTTCATTCTCAAATAAATATGATGAGAAGAGATCGTTTGAAGCATAATATTTAATTAAAAGTAGCCTAAACAAACGGAATATCGCTATTAAAAACATTGAGCATAGAGTTATAAATCTGAAACGCTTGGCTTGCAGTTTAAACTACCGCAGCAAAGTGCAAAGAGTTTGATGTTTACTTGCTGTTACTATTGCGTTAGAGTCAGATGTTTATCTACTGTTGATATGGGTAATTGATTGTGCTGAATGTAAAGGGGATATGCAGCTAATCAAGTGTGAATAAAAACTGTTAAGAGTGAAGCTGAAACATTTGGAATAATTTTTTTTTTTTTTTTTAATAACAATATAATATTTTATTAGTAAATAATTTAATAATAGTTCTTAAGTTTTATGTATTCTCTATACTGTCGAAATATCACATTATAGGTTTTATTCTTTCTTCTTCTTTTTTCGGACAATGTTGTGATATCGAATGGCATCACTATACTCTCTACTTCAATGCTTCACTGCATATCTGCTTGTGGAGTTTGTCGGATTTCGAAATGTTTCCCGGTTATGGATAGGGCTTTTAAGGTAACAACGATATATCTCTTTCTCGTTCGCAGAGCAGTGTCAAAATAAAATCAGCAGTAAGCGGATGACAGTTGAATTTTTTTTTTTTTCAAATTTCACAGGATAAAAAGAGATTATTTACAAAATACTCTTACAAGAATATGAGTTTGACAGTTTGAAAAAAGCGCGATACATAATTTCAATTTGTCATCCGCGTAGTGCGAGCTGTCATTTATTTTTTGACAACATGGTAATATTCCCGGTGGAGTGAAATAAGATCCGCGGAATCAAGGCCCGCGGGTCTTAATTCCGCGGACCTTATTTCACTCCACCAAAATTCCCTATTTTTACAATATTTTTGATTCCTGCTAGTGTCATTGATGCTTTTGTATTTAATGATGAGTTCTTAGGCTTTATACTTCTTGCTGTCATGTGAAGCATGTTAATCTGAGTTGCCGTCAATTTGTTCCGATAAAATCAACAAATGCAGCATGCAAATCGCCAGAAGAATTACGATTTACGATATTTTCCCATTCCGATTCTTTTTGATTTTGTTTTGATTTTTCGTCAGTCAAATGCCTGTATGAGTGTTTTATATATCACACCATCTTCGTTCACAGGTCTGTTGATAGTTTGAGACAGAACATTTTTAGTGTAAGAGATGAATGCTTCACCCTATAACAAAAATTCGCCCGATTTTTCAATTTTCAAATTCCAAATTGATCTTCTTTTCTTATTTTTTTTCCTCTACGTTTTTTGTTTCTCATCGTTAAATACCAAGACTAAATCGACCATAACTTCTCTAAATAAAATATTAAAATTTTTGAGAGATGATAAAAATATAAATGTATACTAATTTTATCGTCTACCTTTCTCGTTGTTTTTGTTGTTTATTTTTTTTCAAATTTTCTAAAAAAAATTGTAGTTATTTTTTTTGTAATTCAAATTTAAATTTTTCAAATTAATTTTCTGTGCACTTTTTTTAAGTTTTAAGAGGGACTTTTGTCCCACAAACAAAAAACTGGGACTTAAGTACGCCTTATCTAATATTGAATTTTTTGCTACGAGTTTCTTAAAATTTTATTAGCATCGTAATTTTTTTTTCAGCCCTTCTCTTTTCCTCTTATGAAAAATCAATTCAAGTTATATTGCACTAGGGTGGCCGCAAAAATCGGTTTTCGAAAAGGGGTTGGAGGAAACTTTCAAATAACCAACCTTTACAGATTTTGAGATGGCCAAAATTTTAACTTCATTGGATAACGGCTTTATAATAAAACTATGCAAGAAAAAAAAAAAAGTTTTTTTTGAAACTTTGAGCGATTGTCGGCACCATTTAGCGTTATCCCATCGAGGTCAAATTTTAGCCATCTGCGAAAGCTGATAATTTTATGGGGTTTCTTGCCTTGGTAAAGAATTTTACAAAAAAATAATTTCTTCAAACGTTGCGGTCACTCTTATGCGGACTTGCGTCAATCCAGGCACAATCACCCTCTACAAAATGAATAATATGTGCAAATAACTTTGTTGCTAGTTAAAAGTATAGTTAATTAAATAAAACTTAAACTGCTTTAACGACCATCAGTATATTTGGGTTATTCAATTCCTATTGTTTATCAACTTCACATATTATTTTGAGTTTTGAGTCGAAGGCAGTTTTAACATAAATCAAAATAACTTTCTTTCTATTATACAACTTTATTTGCAACAGTTTGTCCTCCTTTGAGTTTTAAATTTCTTAACACCGTAAAATAAAATTAAGTTGTGATTGTTAAAGATAAGGCCATATATATTTTGTTCTCGTGTTCTCACGGCACATTATAGTAACCACATCAACAGTTTAGAGCCCATTAAAAGATTTTCGCAGAAATTAGATTGCAGTGATATTCACCAAATTAAAATTCATTCACTGCAACGTTTGTTTAATTCTAAGAAAACAATACATATAGTACCTACGACCTACCTACCTACCTAGCTCACAAAAAACAACTGATAAGATTTAATTGTGTGCCTTGTATAACTAATATATCAATTTGTAAACATTTTTTTAAACAAAAGAAACAATTGAATTATGTATGGACTAAAATACATATATATGCATGTATATGTCGGCAGGAATACTTTGTCATGAATATCATATCGGAACCATATTTATTTTACTACATAGTACAAAAAAGAAACTTGATAAGAAATAAAATTAAAAGAACATAAAATTGAACAAAAAACAAGTGTTTAGATAATTTTAGGGTAGATTTGCGGAACAAGAACAAACAAACATGACTCATGGGCCTACGCACGGTTCTATTTACATACATTACTTGAGACTGATGCGGTTAAACATAATAAATAGAAAACCCAACAAGAATGGGTTGATTTTAATAAAGGGAATCACGTAACAGAAATACGAAGAAAGCTTGGGCGTTAAGGTTTTCATCTCGTCGGTGTTTTAATGGTTTAAGGACTAACTTTTTATCAATCTGCACTTAGGCCAGTCGGAATAAATTAAGATAAATAGCAAATCGGACATAATTCCTACAAAAGATTTTATTGTTTTAATGGTTTCATTAGTTTTCCACTATCCTAAGTTTTCCCCCTCCCCGGAGTTGTGCATAACTGGTGGTTATATCTCGTAAATTCAATTCAATTCAAATTTATTAAGACATTTTAAAATCAGAACATTTGTTTTACCTTACGTCTATATAGTGGCCGACTTTTAAAGGTACATATGTCAGGCTGATATTATTTATAAATTAAATTCAAAATTAATTTCCGTTCAGTAATAATATAGTAACTTATAAGTTATAAATAAATATATTTTTTTTAATGAGTAAGCTTGCTACCGACTTACAATGTATTGTATTTTGTAAAGGACTTACAATATCGAAAACTGTTCTTCTTGTAAAATTTCATACAAATTACTCCGCTTAACTGAAACTCGCTTATGTGAAAAACTCGTATGTATATCTGAACAACAATTTCCTTTAGAAATTACTTCATTTCATAGAATAAACTCCGCTTAAATGCAACAAAAAAATGTGTACGCCTTAAGCAATCGAACAATAAGAACCAAATGATAACCAAAATTGATAGAGTTTGGCATCAAGCTCTCTTATCGAAAATGCGTGCTTTTGGTATTGATGAATCTCTTCTTTGTTGGGTTAGAAATTACGTTTCGGACCGTTCAATTCAAGTAGTATTGGACGGGTTCAAATCTGATATCCACAAAATAAACGCTGGTGTGCCCCAGGGCTCCGTTTTGTCTCCGACGCTCTTCCTTATTTTTATAAATGATATTTTGTCTGAAACTTCTAACCCACTACATTGTTTCGCTGATGACAGTACCCTCTGCTTTTCATATTCGTTTTTAGATTCTCATCCTTGTTCTTCGGATGTGGACTATCAACGGCAGCGTATGATAAGCTCATTAAATTCTGATCTTGACAGCATTGTTCAATGGGGATTTAAAAACCGTGTAGAATTTAATGCTTCGAAAACTCAATGCTGCCTACTGTCGCAAAAGCGTAACCCTCCCCCAATGCCACTATCCATGGGTGGTACTTGCATCGAGGAGATTGAACAACTATCGGTCCTAGGTATGTGCATCACAAACCACTTGCTGTGGAGTGATCATATATTTGACATCGCCAAAAATGCTGCTAAGTGTTTAGGTTTTCTCCGACGATGCAAGAAGTTTTTTACCCCTTCTGATCTGGCTACAATTTACAAAGCTTTTATTCGTCCCAAACTTGAGTATAACTCTCATATTTGGGCTGGAGCTCCAATAACGTACTTGAGTCTTCTGGATAGAATTGAAAAAAGAGCTTTAAAAATGATAGGAGATCGTTCTCTTACTGAGACATTTGCTTCTCTTGAACACCGCCGCAAGGTCTCATGCCTGTCATTGTTTTATCGTTATTTTTATAAACAATGCTCTAGTGAAATAGCCAGTTGCATTCCTCCCCTTAAACAATTCAACCGTAATACCCGTACTGCTAGGAATGCCCATCAGTTTACCCTTGAGCCCAATTTCGGACGTACTGTTAAGTACAGAGATTCTTTCTTTAGCCGCACTACGCGAATGTGGAATGCTTTACCAGACACAGTATTTCCCACTCATTACAGTCTGCAGACATTCAAAACCAATGTGCATCGGTTTCTCCTTTCTAATCCTATCCTCATTTCCTAATTGCTCGCACTGTGTTTAATCATTATAAGGGTATTCATAACCCCTTTAGTGAGCGCTCAATATAAAAAAAAAAAAAAAAAAAAAAAAAAATAATAATAATAAACATGCTCTGATTGTATCCATTTCCCTGACAGTGACTGTGACAGATGTAAATTCTGATTTCTAATTTATTTATTTTCATTTCTGCTTAGGCTGTTTAAAAATTGTTTGTGTTCCTTGTGTGCAATATTTATTTCGAAACAGGTATAAAATACAAATTTTAAGTTATCAAGTGAATTTAATTAATAATCTAAAATTTCAGGTTAATGGCAAAAGAAAATGTTAAGTCTGTTAATATACTAATTTTGTTTTAAATAGGTTTATTAACTTTCTTTATTTATTACTAAAGATAATTTTTCATGGAAAATTTTAACGTCTGCAAAGGATTTATTCAACTGAAAATTTAATCGGCTAGCTTAACTGAAATCTTTGTTTCAGTTATCCGAGGTTCGCTTAAGTGAAAACCCCGGTTAACTGAAACTTAAAATCAGTTTTTTTTTGTCTTTTCCATAAAGCGGGTTAAAAACAGTAGAACATAGTATACTATTTCAGACAGTACTCTGAGTAGATAAAGATGAATCCCCATATTCTGGTTCTGAGCTGCAGCTTGCAGGTTGTCTTGCTGAACAAAACTTTTATGATTATTTTAAAGTTGTCAACATTCGAAACTGAGAGCCTACTCTAACTTATTCATTTAGATTTTTTTTTATGTATATTTATTGTTTCCATATGAATTTACATTTTTTAACAAATTGTCATTGCACTGTGTACAGAGATATGATAAGTTATATTTATCTTACTACTGAAATATACATTTGTATTTATTAAGTTGCTAGTTTTAAAAAAATATTTTTTTTTTAAATAAGTTTTAAATAATTTTAAATTATTTTATTTCCATTTAAAACTAAAGAGGGGTTCATTTATTTAAGAGCATTTAAATTTCATAGCTGTTGACAAAATGATTACATTGTAGAATATTTTTTGTACATTGTTGTTGAAAAACAATTCAGAATATTGAATAAGTATGTATGCCCTTTTAACTTTAAACGTTGAATTCTTCTTCAATTATATTGAACCCATAAAAATAAAAAAATTTACATTAATTTCGATTTTTTTTTAAAGAACGCTATTTATTATAAAACAAGTATGATTTTTCTTTTCTCTTTGAAAAAGAAAAAAAAACTTTTGAATCCATCATGATATTATAGAAAATGTTTCAAGTGGTCAAAACAAAACCAGCTATTGCAATAGAACAAAACATCTTTAACGGCAACTTTGCTGAACAATATAAACACATTTAAAATCCAAATGACCGTGTCTAACGTTATTTTAACAGTAGGTAGACATTTCATTTGATATAATTAAAAAAACCATTGCGTTGCGGTATGATAGGTAATAAATGTCGGATATAAAACAGACCTTTCTCAACATGAAGTCACGCAAATACATAAGTTGTGCGTCATTCAACACAGAGTATAATAATAATTAAATTAATTCTGAAAAAGCTGGAGCATGAGAAAGAATATTCTTTTGCATCTCAGAAAACAAGTATGCGTTGCTGTAGATATTAATTTATGAAAGAATCGCTCCACTGCCACTTGCTAAAGATTTTCTGACGCAACCTTTGCTTGCAATATTCCTGCTTGTTTTGGATCATGTTCTGCAAAATAATTATGTAGAACGTGTGCTGCGCCGCATGAAATGAGTAAACAAGAATTGTTCTGTTTGTTTGTTGTTGTTACAAGCCTTTGATTGTTTTATATTTACTTCTCATATTTCGATCATCTTAATTTAGAAAATGTGAATAAAATGATTGCTTAGGAGGGATACAAGTTGCTTGTATGTTGCTTCTCCTGAAGGCATCATCGACTTTGATAGGCATCAAATTAAATCAAATTACACTGGTATCTATGTGTATGCAACCGCAAATCCTGAAGAAAGTGTTTTATTACGATGTAGGTATTTATTATGTAAAGTTGCATGGTGTATATTTTTATTAAAGAGACATGTTATGGACTTGTAAGAAAATATTATATCCCGACATTTTGATAAAACACCAAATTACAGAATACATTTTTTGTGGGTATTTAATGGAGAAGGTATAAGAGTCAGATTAGATCTCTCTATAATGGATCACTCTAACGGCCATATTATTCAGTATTTTAAAACGTAAATCCGGATTTAAATTATTCTTTTTTTCGTTTATTTTCATATAAAAACCATCTTTTCCGATTGTTTCTTCCTTTGGATATCTTTGTTTCATATATATGTGTTATTTTCATAGAACAAATAATGTTAAACTTGGCTAAGAATTGAGTAAAGTAAATAATTAGGTTTTGGATTTAATTTTACATCTGGATTTAACGAGTGAATAATATGGCCGTAAGGATCTATTTGAGATTTTCGCTGGGTTGACTTGAAAAAATGAAGTCTGAAGTAAGGGCTGTTGAAAACTTTTGCATAGATTCCTGTTCGAGGACTGACACTAATAGAGTTTTTTAATTTAGAAAAAGATTTGCTCTTTCCTTCAAAAGATTTGATCTTTTTGCATTTTTGGTGTTTCATTTAAATGAAAAGAGCGGAAAAAGAGCAAATCTCAACAAGAAAGAAGCGATCTATCGAATTTGTGAGATTTGATCTAAACACGACACATGAAAACATTTTAATGGCGGATTTTTGCTTGCGCGTTCTTTTTTATTCTAAAACTATTGGATAGCTTTGTATTGTTTTATCTATTAAGATGGTATAGGTATAATATTGCACTCAAATTCATAATATTTTTCATAAATCTTACAATTTTTTAACTAATTTGTACAAATGTTCAAGTAATCAAACAATGGTAATGAATAATGATACTTGTAATTGAATGAAAGTGTAAAATATAAATGACGGCTTTTTATTGCACCAAGCATACTAAAAACAAAGCTATCCTAGTGATTGTATGATGATCGTTTGGAACGCAGGCATATTATTCACACAGCCAAATGTTGTGTTTTTCGGTTCAACATGGTTTTTATAACATGGTAATTTTATTTTTTAAGGTGAAATCCACTTCGGATTTTTTAAGTATTTTTCTGGTTCTGGGTTGTGATCATTTTTACAAAAGCAAGTATCTACGACACATTTGTAGACATTATTTCCATTTTCATTTTGTGAGACTTGATGTTGATGTTTTTGTTTTCTTGTTGATGGATGGATTTTTGCTTGCAAATCAGATATAGTTGCAGATTCTAAATTGGAAAGAACTCCTTACAGCTATTGAAGGCGATAAATCGGTGTAAAGTTCGTTGTGGTTGTTGTGGCCCGGATGTTGTGCGTTTATTATGTAGATACTGGATATGGTAAAACTGCCGAAAGCAGGAATTATGTTTATACGTTGTGGTTTTTGTAATGGCGTTGTTTTTTTTAATTTGTAATACAGAGCGGTTCACTTGTAGGTATAAACCACACAACAATTTGTTGATCTTTTTTCTCAGTATCCAGTTACAAAATTAATTAAGTTTCAGAAATAAAGGAACGTTATTTATGTTTCAGTGAAATAAACTGACACAACTTTATCTAGATATTAACTAGATATAAAGTACCTACAAGAAAATCATGTTTGTTTGAAATTCAATTAAAAATAAACTACTTGCACATGCAAAATAAATTAGAGCATTTAATTTTGGAAACGAAAATAGTTCTGGTAACATTTTGAATTAAAAAAAAATTAGTTTACATATTTTTTTATTTTTCAAAATTTTAATTTTGAAAATTTATTTTTTATAAAAGAAGAGATTTCTGGCTTTTCAGAAAGGTATATGAAAGGCATTGTAAGTACGACCGTTGTTTTTTAATATTTGTACGACCGTTGTTTTTTAATATTTGTTTTCTGTTTTAAGTATTTTTTTTTAAAACTGCCCCTCTCGGCCGCGGGGAAGGTTTGATCTCCTTCAAATAATATTTTTTTCTTGTCTTGACCCAACAAACTAGATCCAGCTGTTGTTTAGCATTTTATGTCAATCACCAGTATAAAGTGATGGATAAGTGGACGTGTGAGAGTGAGAGTAAATGTCTCCTCAGCTATTGACTTAAAACTACTTTCATTTTGCCTCTGCCTCGCTATCAAAAAAATGCAGTTATTTTGCATACTTATATGACTATTCTAAACACGATTATAAACCATCAAAGTTGTCATTAAAATCCAATGTTTTTTGCTATTTTTATTTGTTTTTTTTTTATTTAGGTAGCTACTATTAAAGGACCTATTTTATTAAAACATTCTTGGAATACAAAATTCTATTCACAAATAATATGCCTACATTAAAGCATGGCTATTGGCGGTCTGTTGATTTTTGTCATATCGCAATGATTTGACCTTTGAAAAATCAAGCTGTTTTTTGTGTGAGGGTGTCCCTCAACGTCAAGCGGCCAAGCGGGTACCGGGTGATAGGGTAAGTTAATCCCGCACTGAGAAAAGTAAAAAAAAATACATCTCGCTTGGTTGCGTAATAATAGCAATACATATTTATAAAAAATTATGAAAATCGATATCATAGCCCACATTTTTCAATGTAGGTAGTAGGTATACTGTGGTCACAAATTTTGAAATTTTTCAGTGATTTATTTTCCACATATTATATTGATTCCAATCACAATCTAAAAATAAACATGTATTGTAAGTTTCGCTTCGATACTACAGCTATAACTCAAATTGTCACAAATTGAATGTAGTTAAAGATGGCTGAAGTAACCATTCCACAAGGATAAATAGTTGAAGAATTATAAGCCGGATTCCGAAAAAAAGTAAGAAAATCTTGCAGATTTCCCCCCTCCCTCAGTTAGCGGCGGTCGTTCGAAACTGCAAACTCAAGTACATACTACTGGGAGCATACCAAACAATCTCCCAAAGTCAAAGTTAATGCTATATTTTTTGTGACCTTTGCCTTTTTTTTTTGTACCTATAGATCAACTGGGCTATTTATTTTGTAATCGAATATGTTTATTTTTTATTTTCAAACTCTCAATACCTAAATATACATACATACATACATATTTTTTTAAAATTAATTATTTAAAACAATATTTTAATTTCTATTGAAGATTACACCATTGAAGCCAACGAAGAACCAATCAGCCTCGAGCTGATACCCTGCCCAACATGCAGTCGCACTTTCGGACGACAAACCCTAGAAAAACATATTCGAATTTGCGAAAAAATGACTGTAAAAAAGCGAAAAGTTTTCGATTCTTCACGTCAACGACGAGAGGGTACTGAATTGGCCTCATATCCCTTACCGAAAAACTATGGTTTGCCAGCAGTAAAACATGAAAGAGGAATTTCGCCCAAACCAATACAGGTAAATAATTTTCTTACAATTTGTTGTTGATCGTAAAAAATTTAATTTTTTGATTTTTAGGCGGCTCCTCCAAAGAAACCACCCGAAGAAAATAATAAACCCCTTCCACTCACTAAATCCGTCACTCCTTTAGCTTCGAAGAAGCTCCCAAGTCCTTCAACGACATCAACTAATTTATTGGGTGCACCAACACTTCATTCCACTGCTGCAGCAAAAGAACGTTCTCGAGCTGTTGCAGTAACAAAGAGAATACAACCACCTCCTGCTGAAAAGTGTCCCTATTGTGAGCGTTGTTTTGGTGTCAAAGCATATGATCGCCACGTTGAATGGTGCAAAGAAAAAGCCTTGATTGCATCAATCAAACAGAATAGTAGCAATTCTCAAGTAGTTGCAAAAGAACGCCTAGAAGCAAGAATTAAATACAGAGCACCGTGTCTCAAGTGGGTTAACAAGCACAAATATCTTTATTTGATTAATTTACAATGTTTTATAATTTTTCGCTTTCAGAACAAAACGATCTGTAAATAGAGATAAATATTCAGGTCAAAATGATGAGAACTATGATATGCAGGCGTCCTTCGATGAGAATCATCAGAAAGAATCACTTATGACATCTTCAATGAATTCATCGTTTATGAGTGATGGGTAAGATATTTAACAAAAAATTTAAATAACAGCTAAAGATACTGTCAGGATAATATTCCTATTTTTTTATTTATTTACCATTAAACAAGTTTGAAACCTCCCAAGAAGCTTAGTCCTATAAGAAATACTGCACTTGGTAAAAAAACACAGCTTACATTGGATACTTCAGTGACGAAGAAGTCACGTAAAGATTTGAAAAATGAAAAAACTTTTTCCTCGGAAAAATCGAATAGAAATATTAAAATCGTGTCTGCAGACACTATTGTTACAGCTTCAACTCCGCCACCAATGAGTGATGTCGACTTAGAACAATTATATGAAAAGGAAGTTCTTGGAAAGAATTTGCTTGAAAGGACGACGTTGCATGCCGACACGCAAGGTATCTCAAACTTTATAAAAGCGTGTATACTTCTATTATAACAAATGAGTGTTTTGTGCGTTTTCTGTGTTTTGTTTCTGTAGAGTGATTTCATTCTGTGGGTGCATTAACTACATGTTCTTTTAGTTTATTTAATATTGTTACACCGTAACACCACAAGAAATATATATTTCGTACTTAATTTCAGACTGTAGTTCAGCAACTTCAATTTATTTTTTGTGTGGCCAAATTATTTCTTGACATAAATTCGTTTAAAATATAAAAAGTCCATAGTTTTAAATCCATTAATACAAGTTTTCTTTGTTATTTCATTATTTTACAACGGTTTCCTAGTTACAGATGTTGCTTTAAATTTACAACTATGCACATACGTACATGTGTAATCGAATCGGACTCGGGCGTAAGAATAGAATCAGAAGAAGAATAATGAAATTGAATAAAAGCATTTATGTAGAATTTAGTTTCAAATATTTTTGTAGACGAAAGTTGTTCCAAAAATGTATGTAACAAAGATTGTTCAAATATTTTATTTTTATTTACATAGTAAATCTGTATGTTTGTATTTTTTGAAAAAAAAAAGAAAAAAAAAGTAGACGATAATTTAATTTTTCTCCAAAAAATACGATTAATTTTGATAAAATTTTATACTAGGTATTTGTTGCCAACATGGGTATGTTTTTTATAGTTTTTTTTTGTCTTAAATATTTTATTATACCTACCATAGAAACATTTTTTTAAAGCCCGAATATCTTTTAAGCGAATGTATCGATTTTTACGAAATTCAATATTTTAACACCCGATTCGTTCAAATTCATTAAAACTCGTTATGAGCAAAAAGTAGTTATAAAATAAAATTTCCTATGTTATTTTATTTTTTTCCAATGGTTTCGAATTTAGTCCCTTTCAACTTGAACCACCACAACTCATTGGGAAATATAAAAAAAAATAAGTGGACGAAGGGCCTTACAATTCAAGTTTTAAAATTGATCGAATCGGTCGTAAGAGTTCTGTCATTGTATATAAATTTCTATAGTACAATCATGGAGCAGCGCCATCTAAGGAAAGTTGTGAACCGCACATTTGGAGGTTCTTACATTTACTAAGTGTCTATTCTGCTACCCTAACAATAGTCGTCAACAAAACAAATTAACAAAATTTAATGTATTTTATTAGCTCTAAAATCTATATTTCCTTGACAAGAGTCGTAAACAAAACAAAAAACATATATGTTTACGACTGTTGTCAGGGTAACAGAATAGACAACTAGTAAATGCACGAACCTGAAAATGTGTTATTCACAAGTTTCTTAAGATGGCCAAGCGGTGATTATTCAGCATGAAAATACTATAGAAATTTATATACAATGGTTCTGTTAAACGATTAATACTTCAAACAAAATTTTAACAACCGGATTTTTTGAAAAAAAATCTTTTTTTTTTTGAAAAACTAAAATAGGAAGGTATACTAAAAAAATTGGCAAACGATGTACCAACCATAGCATTGAAGAACTTAGACATTTTCAAGTTTTCGGCAGTCGGTGTCTCCACTGTCACTTTCCATAGAAAGAAAGATTGGGCTCGTATGTATTAGGGACTAAATATTTAGGTAACAAAAGTTCTTGAAAGCAAATTTGTTGAAATTAACTTTTGATTTATACTTTGAGGAATTCACACTGCGGAGAACAAAAGATATTTGTTGGTTGCAAAATGTTTTAGAAATAAAAATAATACACACTTTGTACAACAAATGGAAATATAAATATAACAGGGTATTCGGCATATATATATACATATATATATATATATTATTGGCATAACAGCCAATAAGGTAGAATGCCACATTTTGTATCTTAAAAAAAGACTTAACGTCGATTTTTTACTATTTTTAAACACATATTTTGTTCTCGTTTTTTTTTCAAAAAGATATCTACACTAATAAGTATTTTATTTTTATATTCACTGATATTGCAGTAGGTATTCACTGATATTGCAGTAGGTATTTACTTTTTATAAATTAATGTTGAAGCACATTAATAATAGCATCTCAATTTTTCATCATCAAATCGATCTGTTGACATTTCTTTAAAAAATCAAATTTGAATACACACACTTTTTATATGTTTCCATTTTTGTTAACATTTTTTGTTACTTGTTTCTATATTTTGTCTGGCCACCAGTATCATATTTCCTTCAAAAGAGAATAATTTCCTTTCTTCGTAATTATTTTTTTCATTCGCATAAAAGTACCCATATAAATAAAAGTATAAACAAAGTAACTTCTAACAAAAAAGGTGATTTGCAGTGTAATGACACACTTCAAATCCGCTGTTATTGCTTATGACTAAATATTAAGGTTCGTTTTTCTTGACCAATGTCATATTCGAGTGGTTACACTCTGAAGAGGAGGGAAATATGAATCCAATGGATCATTAAAAACACTCCATTTTTCAATTGTGCATGTGGTAGTTGACCAAAGATTGTTATCATTTATTTTTTGTAACCTCAAAAGAAGAAAAAACGAGTTAAAAAGTGATTTTTCAATATTTGTTCCTTATTTACACTTATTATTTAAGTTCTTGAAATATAAAAAAGAAATGAAAACACACTGCGCGTTTCGTTTTATATGGCTTTGACCATAAATTGTGACAGCACCCCCAAAACCCTCAATTCAGGAAGGCTAATTAGCACTTAGGGCAGTCAAATTGCCCTAACTCGCTCCAATGAAAACAAGCTACATTGGAAGTGAGTTTTGTGATAGCTGACCAATCAGAAGCCAGAAAATTACCTTAATATTTAGGTAAAAAGTGTTCTGAACGTGCCTATTGCTAGAATGCTATAAAATGTATGATGGGCATTTGATAGTTTACTTTTTCATACTATTTCAGTTGAATTACACAGAAAACAGATAAGTCAATATGAAAATGACAGCTCATAGATTACTATCCCTAGAATGCTATGAGCTGAGCACGATATAGCAAGAAATTTTTCATAGAATTAGAATACTACTATTTGCGGTCTCCATAATCAATTTTAATAGAATGCTTCTTGCGTTCTATGAAATCTAGATTGTAGAGACACCGTGTAAGGTAGATTAATAAGTTCTTGCGACCCAGTGCCCCCTTTATTAATAATAGCCAGAATTTAGAAAAGCAGAATTTTGCTAACCAACATAAAAAAACAGAAGTTTTAAAAGCAGAATTTTGGTTTTAAAAGCAGAATTATGAAACCAGAATTTCGATCTGCTCACGATTTTGGTGCACACATACTATCTGGGTATCTGCCTTAGAAAAAATAATTACGAATATTTAATTTTTGGAAGAGTTATGTTGTTTTGAGTTAAATCCGTCCATATAATAAAAAAAACCGGACCCTAGTCTAAGTTACTCCTTACAACAACAGCTATCTGCCAGAAAAAAATTCCATCAAAATCGGTCCAGCCATCTCCGGACGGTTTAAATTTCCCACGAATAAAATTTTTATATCGATTACCCGCATTAATAATCAGAACATGAGATACGATAAAAGACTGATCTGTTGTCAACCCTGAGGAACACCATCTCAAAATTGTATATGCATTACCCTAAAATGGAATATCTGCCCTATGGAAATATGGACATTAATTTTCTTTAACTTATTTATTAAATTATACCACAAGGTTCACAAGGCACGGTTAACTATACAAACATAATATATGCACTAAAACACGAGGAACAAGGAAAGCTGTATATCATATGATCCGTATTATACTTAATTTTTTTTTTTGAAGAAGAAGAAGTTGCACCTCAGGAGTTGTAGCGTGTAAAAGTTTTCATTTATTCAAACAGTTCCCGAACGGTTGACCTAATGTGGAACATTTCCATGGCATGATACAAAATCAGCACATATTTTTTTTACGAATTTGATACAAGTTGTTTAGTTATCAGATGTACCTATAAATTAAAAATTAGATATAGCTGAATATACATATAAAGCTAAAATTACGTGTATCCCAATCTGCCCCTTTGGGGGAGGAGGAGGTACCTTTGGAGAGTCAGTTTTGGACATGTCTAAATAAAACGCATTCAAGTACTTTCAAAGTAAGACCGCACCAGGCGACAGTTTATTTCAGCGGAACTACACTGATGCACACCACGGCAACACATTCTTTGTATGAAATCGTATGATTTAAACCGCACCTGCAGCAGTAGAACATCACTTCAGCGACTCTACGCGACAAAGTTTATAATCTGACCAACTTTGCCGCGTACTGTCGCTGAAGTCCAGTTCCACTGACGCTTAGTGCGAATAGGAATCAGCGCGACACTTCGCGTGATTTTGTATAAAAAGAAATGGATTTAATTTAATTTATTTATATCTGAGTCATCCTAAGATGGATTTTTATCATTAATGGCTCAAAAGATGGGTAAGAATTATATTTTTAACTTCATAAAATAGCTATTTATTATGATTTATCAATTGATTTCATATAAATCGCTTTTTCCCAAGAGAAGCAAAATGGTGAACAAATCTGATTTTTTCAGATGTTTTTTTTAATTTATTTTTATCTGAGACATCCTTGAGTAAATTTTTACTATTAAAAACTTGAAAGATGGGCGAAGAATTATATATTTAACTTTTATAAAATATTTAATGATTTATAAATTGAAATCATATAAATCGCCTTTATCCCAAAAGGCATTTGCCATGGCTGATTTTCATTTATGTACTACATTCTTGCTTTTTTCGGTGGAACTTCCAAATCTGTCGCGTACTGTCGCGCAGTTGCAGTTCAATTGCAGTTTGCAGTTCAAGTGCCGTTCAAGTGCGGTGCGATTTGAAAAAAAAAAAAATTACGCGAAGTTTAGTGTAGTCAAGTGAAGCCTGGTGCGGTCTAACCTTTCATGTATTTGTTTAACAAAAAATAAATTATTTTAAAATATATACATAGTTTCCAGGTGCATTTACAATCCCGCATATTGTGATTACTTGCCCTCTTTCTGCCGAAACATTTTGCCCTACTTTTTTTTTTTTGTCCATATTGAGATATTACCTAAGGCGCTTGGACGACCGTTATCACACTGGTTTTATCTAAATTATATATGCGGTCTGGTCTCTGGTGTGAAAGAAGATTTTTGAAGTGCGATTTCCAAATTTTGTTTATATGCCTCACTCAACGGATTAAGACATATCCAAAAGTGACCCTAAGGGGATAAAGTGCCCCTAAGGGGATAAAAAAATAAAAACCTCATATGTTTTTTAAACAACGTTAATTGTTAATATGTTGGTTGAATAACATCAAAACACAAATAAACATTATAATAAAACACTTTTAACTTTTAAATTGAGCATAATTCATGAATAATATAATAAAATCTGTGAATAAAAAAAATTACAACCGTTGGCTGGAAACACAGTTTTAATTTTATTTTAATTTTTTTTACCAACTTAGGTATCGTTTTAATATCCACTAGATATTTTTTTAAGTAGAGTTGCCATTGAAAAATTTTATTGAAGTAGTAAAAAGATTCGTTTAAATAATTTTTTTTTAAGTTGACCTAAACTGCCCCCGTCATAATCTGCCCCGCCCCTCTCCCCTACTATAACAATCAAAAGTAAAGATTTTAGTCATCACACAATATTTCATGAAAACAATGAACTATTCACGTAGAACTAATAGATTTTTTTGTACTACTAGACTTTATTTTTTATTAATTTTAACCGCACTTCACAAGCTTAAACATCTTTCACAAAAATATATTAATTATCATACATTAAAATCTTTTGAAATCTTAAGCAAAATATATTGGATTTCTGTCACAAAATTCTATTCTTAATTCAGCATCGAAAACGAAACTAAAAACATTGACGACGAAAATAAAAAGAAAAAGCACTGAAACACCACTTGTCGCATCAGAAAATGCTTCTGAACCCAAAAACTCGAATGGCCGTTGTAATATACGACGGATAATCAAGAAGAGTATTGATTCTTTGGATTCTTCAAGCAAGTTGCCGCCATGCCAAGCAGAATCAATGGGAGCAGCAGAACAAGTTCCGGGTCGATTGTCTAAGAATAAATCATTCATTGTGAGGTTTGTAGTCTGATCATTAAAATAAGTGTCAAATTCATTGTGGTATCCGTTTGTAAATGTATGTATGTATAAAGCAGATGTTGCTTCGATCTCGTTTGTATTTAAATTAAGCTAGCTTTTATTAGAACTCCTGACAGTATCGTAAACATTTTCACACAAGAACCATATGAAACATAATTATATAATATGATTTTACATTTCAGTGGTGTATCGGATATTTATGATCCGTTTCTATCGGCTAAGCGACAGCTCGAAGAGCTTTGTTCTCCCTCTTCACCAACAGAAGGAACACTATCTTCATCGAATTTAGCAGCTTGGTCCAAATCACCCACAAATTCACAAACATCGGGAACATCAAACAAGATGACAACATCTTTCACATCTAGGGCAACACTCACAAATCCACGACGCGTAGTTACAACACCAAAATCTAATTTCCATAGGACTTCGTCTCTCCGAGCACCACGGCGATCACCACTTCCAATGTCATCAAGGCCAATTTTTTTCCCATCCCAAAAACAACGACCAACTATTCAACGCGGTCTTTCGGATGAAGGTCCAATTTCATCCAACTTCCTTAAACCCGAAGAATATGACGAAATGCCAGTCCGTGCGGTTTGTGTAAATGACTTTGCTATATCAAACACACCCAGAGTTAATCGTCGTGACTCAAATTCTGCTTCTAATCGAAAAAATTTACGGTTGAATTTGCCAAGTGCGGGTCAAAGTATCAAAGATGGTTCACCATCACCATCAATAGGAGTTGTTAATAGTAATCTTTTAAAAACAGATTCTCTTGCTGTGTTTTTGAAATATGAAAACGAAGCCAAGGGTAATGAAAATTCAGTAGTAAACACCAAAGAACTCAAAGACAAAAGCAATACTTTGAGTAAGCAGAATTCGGCTAAAAGTGTTAACTCGGCAGATGATAAGGTATCAATGAAACGTATGCCCGAAATGTCACAAATAAGTGACAAAAATATAAGTAACAGACAATTAAATACTATAAAGTTGGAGCCAATTGTAAGATCTGCCATAAACACACCTAGCTCTTCACTATCTCACAGGCAGGATCCACTAGTAGTCGAATCTCCAAATACATCAAGGCCAATCAAACTCAACTCGATCTTTGATAGAACCGGTGAAAGCGATTATATCGATCCAAAGTTGATTAATGTGTGTGATAATCTCCCAATGGAATTAGGCAATGATTTGGCATCCAACTCATCGTCGTCCCCATCATGTTCTGGTGGCGATCGCAATAATTGTGATACTGAAAAATTCGATCGAACTGAAAACATGGTTTATATGTCATGCTCTTCTAACTCTAGTCCGAGTCAACTTACAATTAAAAAAGATTTATTAAATGAACCGCTATCAGAAACGGCTCCCATCGGTAAAAGTTGTACAAATAGTAACCGTAGTTCATGTGGCGATAACCGCAACCAATTAAAACGTAAAATACGTTTGGGTCGAAACCAATTCCTTTACGATGCCTCACCAGAAGCACTTGATAACGACGCTGATGACGAGGGTAATAATAGGTCTTCTTGCGAGCACGAAAGACGAAAACATGTAGAACAAACATCTCAATTTCCTACATTGACACACACCGCAGAACCAACTTCTAACATACCTCCATTTTCACCCTCGAATTTTGATGAATTTGATTTCGAAGAATTTCTATCAGCTTTCGACAACGATGATGAACAATTTCCATCGTTGTTTAAAGACTGCCGAGAGTTTTTGATGAATCGTTCGACAATAAACAAACGTTCTAATGTTGAAAAAATGTCATCCCACAGATCTGCAAACGAGATGCTAGGTAATTCTGCTCAGAAATACGAACAAGATATGGAACAGAATCTCAATAGTGATGAAAACAAGAATCGGGGTGAGATTTTCATTAGTATTGAAACAGATCAGAACGAAAATGATCCACATCCGAAAAATGATCCTTTAGTTGCAGCCAATCCAAGTGCCCAAATTGAAGAGGTTAAAATGAATGACAATAAATTTCAAAAGATTGAAGACGATGAAGAAGATGTTGACCGTCGTGCCGAAGATGAGGATAGCGACAGTTTACTTCGAATGAGACGCATCAATTTACTTAACGACTTTCCAAATGTCAGATTAAATAATGCTAAGAATCTGATTCAGGAAATGCATGAGGACTTCCAGGAACCACAAGATGCGGCAACAACTGATGTTGAAGATGACTTAAATGGTAACAATTTAAGACAAATAACTGGAAGCTCACTCTATCCCGTTGATTCAGATGAGATCAGCAGTATTGAGTGTTATCCAGTGCTAAGAAGTGACGGCAATAGACCTTCTGGTGGAAGGGGTGGCAGTGCCGTTCAATCTAAGCATAGTGCAGATTCAGCTTATGGAAGGTGAGTGGTTTGTTTTTATTATTCTACATGTTACAATCATGTACAAAAATAGAAATATGTATCTTCTATAAAACTAAATGGAAAAATTGTGGTGATAAATAAATTCAAATATAAGATTCAAAGCAAAGCGCCACTACAGTGGTAAAAATCCAAATTTAGAAGTCAATAAAATTTGTATTCTTTATGGTGATGATGATTGACGATGAGTTATGACAATCGAATGATATTTTTTTTACACTGCCTGAGTATATGATTTTCAGTATTAAGTCGTGTCAAATGAACTTTTTACTTCTGTTTCGGAGCAGTTTCGATATTGATGATTTCCTTGAATATTATTCATAATCAGAAACAATTTAATGGGGCCACATACAAAATTAAAATTTTACAGTTTATGAAAACCAAAAGGGTGGTTCGCGAATTTCGAATTTAAGTTTTTGGAATTATGTTTTTCTGAAGCCGAATTTATTACCGTATATTTTTCAGAATTTTAAAATTTTATTGCAGGCATCGATTTTATTCAAAAAAATTGATTTTATTTTTGGTTTTTTAATTATAAAAAAAAATTGATATAAAAATTAAAAATATTAGTTTTCAACAAATTTTGTGTATGCAAAAAGTTTTCAATTGGAATATACAGGGTGATTAGTATAAGGTGCACAAAAAAGCTTGAGCGTGTAGGTGGAGTTAAGACAAAAAAAAAAATGGGAGGGGGGGAGGTCTATTTCCCCCCGTTTAGGCGGGAGGGGCAATTTTCTAAAACATTGACTTAAATCAGAAAAAAATTATTTAAAAACAACGGTGAATGATACAAATCCTTGTTATATTTTTTTTGGAAAGCCAGAAAACTATTCTTTTATTTAATTTTTAAATTGAGTTGTTTAAGTGAACAGTTTTAAAAAAATTAATTTTCAAACTCAAAATTTTGAAAAAAAAACTAAAAAAAAAATTTTTTAACTTTTTTTTCAAAATTTTATGTAATTAACTATTATTTTTATTTTCAAAATTCAATGCTCTTATTAATGTATGCCAAAATGTATCTTTGTTTTTGAGAAATTAAGAAAAACTAGAAGTATTTTTTTCCAAGAAAAACACTTTTTTTTTGGTTTTCCCAAATTTGACCTCTTCAGGTCAATTATTAATTAGGGAATTATCCCTTTTTTATTTTATTTTATATACCATCCGATTTTAATCAAATAATAAAAAAAACGAATTAACTTTACTTACTAGTTTTACTTTTAATTTTTTCCTGATCTTATGCTAATATAATTTGTTAGTTCCAAATAAGTCGGGCTGAAAGAAAAAAGATTTGTTTCTACTCTTTGCTTCAGCATTATCAACCCTGCTTGAAACACGTAAGCAACTGAGATATTATTGACCGTATGAAAAGCATGGAGTGCCCAAATGCCATTTTTAAAGGAAATTGCAATCTTCTAAATTGACATTTCGCACCAACAGAACTGGAACGTCAACTTTAAGCTCCAGCTTATGCGACGGTACACCTGTGAACTCCAAAGAGTTCTTTTTTTGACAGCACTGCACTCTCAAACACCCGCTCTTCATTATTTATGTATATTAATTTCCAAATTGGGGAAAACTTTCATGATGAGTTCATTCTCTGAAAAAAGAATTTTCCCATCTTCGTCCAATTGCAGACGACCCTCTTCAACTATATTTGCAATACTTATTCGCAAGGCACCTGACCAACATGTTGCACGTAAGATGTAGCATTTCGATGGAGAAGTATCCGAATACGTCAGAGTCAAATATCGAATCAAGAATAAAATTGATTGTTTTGATGGAAAACAATCGCATTTTGTACTGGCGGAGTACAATCTCGCACTTCAATCCTGTATTAACACTAACACTTTCACTATTTTTAATCGAATTATTATTTAAAACACTTAGAAACTATTGGTTAATTGTTTAGTAGCAAAAAATAATAAGAAATTCTAGTCCAAGATAATTTTTCTTTATATTTTGTGGAAGAACGATCTCTTTTCCTTGCAAAAATCACAACTTTTGGTTTGTTTTCCAACGAAGAATTTCGTTTGACGTTTTTTGATGCCTTGGAGTGAGAGAGAAAATAAATATATATATTTCTATATAGCCGTTTGCTTAAGAACTCTATTCTGAACCATAGTGGCGAGTGGCGACGCACGCCTTGAGAGACTCACATTCGTTTATTTCATCCTCTAATGCATGTTTGTGCGACATTGTGCACTCGTCCCATACTATCAACTTAAACTGCCCCAAAAGGTCTCCTAGTCCGTTGTTTTTGGTGATGTTGCATGTTGAAGTATCCGTATATAAATTTCTATAGTACAATCATGGAGCAGCGCCATCTAAAGAAACTTGTTAACCGCCCATTTGGAGGTTCTTACATTTGCTAAGTGTCTATTATGTTACCCGAAAAAAAAATTAACAATATTAAATGTATTTTATTGGCTCTAAAATCCATATTTCCTTGACAAGAGTCGTAAGCAAAACAAAAATCACATATGCTTACGACTACTGTCAGGGTAACAAGATAGACAACTAGTAAATGCACGAACATAAAAATGTGTTATTCACAAGTTTCTTAAGATGGCCAGGCGGTGATTATTCGCATGAAAATACTATAGAAATGTATATACAATAATCCATATGTAAAAATAATTTAACTGTTTATTTTCTTTTTTTTTTTTTTTAAATTTAAGTGTAGAAACATACTGTTATGATATCCCGTATGAATGATACATGCATTTTTCAGTGATAAAAATAATATTATTTCAATGACCATTAAACTAAACCACCATGCCAAAAATCATTTCTAACAATTGCTCTGTTAAAAACAAAACTCAAAGAATTTCCACGAGAACCTTTAATTTTCCTGGAAAAAAAGTAGCAGTATTATTAGTAGTAGTATTCATATATATTTAACCATTCTGACGTGATTGAGTATTAAACACTGTTTCTGTATAGGATACAATTGTAATGCTGGAATAGCATAGGAATCGTTCATTTCTTAGTTATGAAAAGGAGTTTGTTTCGTTTTTTTTTGACCAATAAACTACCAGTATGAATAACATTATGGATATTTTAAAAAATTATAATTATAAAATTTTTAATTATTAGTCTCAAAATTAATTTTTCGCTAAAATAACTTAATTAAAAAATAAATAAAAGGAGATATTTCTGGCTTTCCAAAAAAGTATGCTTTGTAAATTTTACCGTTGTTTTTAAATAATATTTTTTCTTCGATTTAAATCAACTTTTAAGAAAATTTCCCCTCTGATTATATACTGAGTTATTGTTATACTGAGTGATAACAATGTCGATTGTACCTTAATTAATTAGTTTTCTGGAAAATTTGTTGAACGGTACATACGCCATTCAAATGCGTTTTATTTTATTATGAATCCTTTAGCCCAAAGCTGATCAAAAGCTGAAATGACCTTAACGTATTTAAATATAAATATCGTTATACAAATCAAATTGTTTTCTTTGTATTTTTGTTGATTTTAATTTTTTTTAGAAATGTAAATACCTATTGCTTATTTAAATAATTTGTTTGTCTTATTGTTATTTGCTGATTGTTTTTATTTTTTTTTAATCACAGCCTCTCACGCCAAAGTCCTACCACCGATATAAATACAAACCAACGTACTAGTTACGCATATCGAAATAAACCAGCTGCGGCAACGCAAGATTCACCTGGAGCAGGACAGTCTACCTTCCAATATCCAACTTCAACACCTTACAAATATTCCAATTCCAACTCAAGTAAAAATGATGTCCAAAAATATCGGTGCCGTAACTTTAGTGCTGGTAGTTCTAGCAGTGGATCTGATAATTCCTTACCTCCAATTATTGGTAATAAAAACTTAAGCAATGCCAGGCAAGAACATCAGTCACAAATGAAGGAGTTCAAACGATCTTTCCATCGCAATCCTTTATCTTCTTCGTCTATGGAAAACAAAACTCAATCAACTAAGAAATCAGGTTCTATTGAAAACAGTAACAGCACCAACAATTTAAATCCCCCATCCACACCGACATTATCTTCAGTAAAGGCCTCAAAATTCTGTCACGAATGTGGAAGCAAATTTTTGCTGGATCAAGCCAAGTTCTGCATGGATTGTGGGGTTAGAAGAATAGTCTTAAAATAAATTTATTTTGTACCATTTAATCAAATTGTATTCTAACTTTTTTTTTTTGTGTAAAATGTAGTGTAGGTATCGAAAAAAAAGAAGCCTAATACACTGAACAAAATAATATAGTTTTGTTAATTGTATAACGAAATGCTGGAGACCCTACAACTAATGGCTTTAACAATATAGATTAAAATAATACCAAACGGTGTCTTTTACTAATTAAGTAGTTTCTTAATTGTTTACAATCCATGTTTTATAATTTTTGTATTAACAAGACTGATCATATTTTTTTTTTGTTACTAACAACATTAATTTTCGACCTTGAAAATAAGAATTACTTAGTTCGAAATTTCTTATTTTATGGTTTATTTTTATATGTCTCCTAACAATTCATTCTTTTTTATACATGGACCTACCAACAGACGCCCCGCTAAAATCAGAATTGAAAATGATGCGAGAGCAATAAGGAGAGAAAATGTGCTATTTATGGACGAAAATGGTTAGCATATCTACTCATTAGAGATGCAACAAGAATACTTGTATTTAATTTTATTTGTATCTTTATACAATATCTTATTATATCTATGCTATACATTTATATAAGCAATTCACCAAAAAATATTTAGCATTCAAATATCTATCTATTATCTATATATTTTTTATAAAAGGAATAAAACATGCACAAAGCATTTTTTTTTTGCACAAAACATTTATAAAACAATTTAATGTATTTGAAATCACTTTGAGAAAAGCAAAAAATCAAATAAAAATATAAATAAAAAAAAAATGTTATTTCATTACATTATTTGTTTCGTGTTTGGTGTTGTTGGCTGCAAATTAAACTAGATTTTGGGATGGCGAAAAAAGAAACACAAATTTATTTTTAAAAACTCAGGATCTGCTCCGAACGAAAAAAGAAAAGCGCCTTAAGTATGGCATAGGGTAAGTGTACTAGTATCCGGACACTTAACGTTTTTACCAAACTTGACATCAATTATTTTGCTAAAAGTCAAGATATTTTTTAATAATATGGCGTTCAAGTAATTTTTAATTTTTACATTAAGGCCTTTATTACGGTTCGCGAGTCGAACGTTCGCCTCGAGACCAATGGTTTGGCGAATGCTTTACTTTGGTTTGAATCGAAGGAATTCGTTTCATTCGCGAACCTTTAATTGTTTGGCTTACTTTCCTTACTATATTGACGTTTGAGGCGAAGAACTTATCGAATGTTCTTGATTTTTTAAAACCAATCGCCAGTTTTTTTGGTTCGTTTCGCAAGTGATAATAAGGGCCTAAAATAATTAAAAAAATATATATATTAGAAAAAGTACGTTTTTTGCTAGTATCCGGACAGCAAAATTTAGTTTCAGGACACTTTGGTTTTAGTATCCGGACACGAATTTTTACATGGGATTTTGTTATTTTTTGGTACCGTCAAATTATACCTAAAATATCTGCTCGGTTTTGCATAGAGTCACGATTTTTCAAAATCTTACCGAAATTACGACCAGTTGTACGAACTTGGTTCAGCCTTAGATAAAGTTTCAAACCACCGATTTATAAAAAAGAAATTCATTTAAGATTGATTGGTGTGATCAAATTAACAATAATGTTTGTTGGCACAACAAGAAATTATTAAATCAAACTCGTTTTATTACTTCAACAAAAAAGTTAATTAAAACAACAAAATAGTAGTTTGAATCAATTATAAACATTAATTGCATCGGTTAATAATTTCTTCGGTATAAACAACGAATTCATTAAATCAATCAAACTCATTTCATTAAATTAAGAAATAGATAATTGCTACAACTAACGAATTAGTTATATCAATGAACTTATTTTATTGTATCGAAAACAAAATACATGGATATCAACTTAAAGGTTCATTGATATCAGTGTTTATTAAAGCAATTAACTCTTTATTAAGTTAATAAAATAGTTTATTATACCTACTACTTTCACAGACAAAGAGTTCATTAATTCAGAAAAGTTGATTTATTGCATAAAAAAAGTTAATTCACACCACAAAATTAAGTATATATCGACATTAAATCAATAAAAAGATTTATTATTTTAATAAAGTTATTCATGTCTCAAGAAACGAAAAGGAATAGAAAATGGTTAACTCATGCTTTAATGAAAGAGTTCCTTGTTCCTTGAAATTCATTGTCCTAATTAACTCTTTTATTAAACAAATGAAATGCACGATTGGGTCGCACGAACTTGCTCTTGTAGCGAAATATGGGCTTTAGAAAATTTAAATTGCTGAATTATGTTGAAAGGGGGGAAAATGGCCTCATTATGATATAAAGTTGTATGATAGCTAATTAGCCAAAAACTTTAAATGCTTTCTTGTGTTGAATGTTTAGATTATATACCATAACAAATTTAAATGTAATCGGGTAGGTCGTTATCAATTTATGGTCAAAAAACCTGAAATGCAGTTATATAAAAACTACTAAAAAAATCACGTACACCAAGTTTTATCGAAATTGTTAGAACCGTTTTTGAGAAAATTTGTAAAAACTAAAACCGTTACATGGGAGGTACCCGTTATAGCGGGGCTATAAAACAAAAATGCAAATTTGTGCCCTTTGAGTCATATAGTGCACCAATATTAAGCCCGACTGCATTTATTTATTTTTTGCATTCGCAAATTTTATGGATTTTTGTTTTGTAATGGAAATATTAGTAGAAGGTAAGACGTCCATTATAAATTTTTTGTGAGCCAAAATCTGGTTGAATATAAGCATATTATGCTGGCGTTCATAAATTAGGCTTCAATAAAATTAAAATAAAATTGCTTTTGACATATTGTTTTAAATTTTTAACTGTTACGCCCCGTTATGCCCCAACAAAATTATATAATGGCGAGAAATGTATATTTTTGTACTTTTTAATGCAAATTGAATCAGCTGCGGAAACTTGCGGATTCTTTTTCAATTGATCTCTAACAAGCGATCTAAAGTTTTATTTTTTACTTGCTCAATATATAGTCCATTCGACGGATAGTTTCTGATAGAAAAAGATCAGAAATAAATGAAACTTTGGGATGTTGCTCAGAGATGGTTAATAAACATTTTCTAATGTTTGGGATTTCGAAAACCTTTGCGGGGAGGAACTGCAAAGTTTTCGACCTTTCTCCCGTTTTTCTCAGTAACAATTTTCCATTACGTTAAATTTCCAACCATTTTCAATTTACTCCCGGATAGTAAAACTGAAGTTAATTGGTTTTAAACATTCTAACAAGATGTATCTTAAAATCGTGACAAGATACGTACATTTAATCTGATTGCAGAATCTTAATCAGAGAGCCGGAATTACTTAAGGACCAGTTGTTTGAAGATATTATATTATATTATTTTATTTGCTACAAATGTGTGCTCGTTATGGTTTTTGTCAGACTAACGGTTTTTAAGATAATTAGGTTCAAACTCTCTTAAAAATTTCGGATCTTAGTGCTAACTCGTCGTCAACTGATGAGTGCAAAGTGAGCATCCGCACGAAACGCCATTTTTTCATGAACTTAAGGCCATAACAATCTAATTTGAATCAATAATTCAACAAGTCTACTAAATGAATTGTAAGGGTTCTACTAAGTTGAAATTATTTTTCTTTATTATTTAATATTTTCAAGCCAGTAGGTATTATAAATAGAATTTGTATTAAAAAAAAACATTATACTATAACTTTAACCAGGCCAAGTGTAAACAATTATTCGAGCTTAATGATTGCAATCGTAATCTTAAAACTAATCACAAAACTAACCCTTGTGCGTTTTTTGAGAACCGCATAACCAAGGTTTTTTTTGACAGCACTTGGGGCTGTCAAGAAAACCTGGGTCGACCCTGGGTAAAATTCAACGAACACAACTACCTATTGCATTTATAAGGCAATGCGCTTTACAGACATATAGTTAAAATATTATTATTAAAAAGTGAGATCACCGTAAATACCAAAAAAAACAAATATCTTATAAAAAAAGTAGTAGTAATTTTCAATTTTCTCAAAAATTAGAAAGCTTAAAACCACTCGGTTTCTTGTGTTCAATTAAGCATTGACCACAAAAAGCCAACTCAGCACTTCATTTCACAAAGTTTCAATTTCAATTTTTTTTCATTTTTTTATCAAAATTTTGAGTTTGAATGCGATTTTTTTCAAAAACTATTGACATAAATAATTTTATTTAAATAAAGAACTAATGAACAGTTGTCTGTCTTTCAAAACTGGTATATGTTACTGCATTTTATGTCGCGGTTTTTTTCATAAATTTTTCTTTTCTTTTTCATTTTAAGTCTTTTTTTCTGAAATTCCTCCTGTTCCTAAGCGGGCAGTTTCACAATCCCCGCGGTATTAAACCCAGGGGTTTCTTAACAATTGAATAAATTAACAACCACTGTTAATTCCGATTAAATTGGTAACTAATTACTAATGAACCTCCGCTGGGGTTAAATAACGCGAGGGTTGGGACACTGCACGGTGGGTCATCTGACGTATTTTTTCCATGTGACCGTTTTTTCGTTTTTTCAATTTTGACAGCCTTTTAACTGCTCCCCCACTGGTGAAAGGATAAACATCATATAATAATAACAGTTGTGTTCGTTGAGCCCTGGGGTCGCGCTAGGTTCGCCCTGAAGTCGCCCCAAAGCTATTTTTGAAAAACCTCAACTCGCCCTGGGTAACAAATTCTCTATTTTTTGAGACCGGGGGTCGCCCTCAACTCGCTCTGAAGTAGATCTAGGTATTTTGCTGGGGCGAGTTGAGGTAAGCAAATTGAATGTTTCTTTCTGACATCTAATCATCAAAACCAGACGATACGCTCGAGTAGATAAATATCCATGGTGGGCTCTCATATCCAGACTAGTACTGTCTGTCATCTGAGGAATACTACATATTATTTGTTTGAGTAAAAACACCTAAGCTGTGCTAGAAAAATCAACATACATACCTACAAAAATATATATATACTTTTTTTTATTATTTAGGCTATTTGTTTTTCCTTCATACATATACAAATTTGAATTTTCAATTTTATCAAAAATGCAGGCAATAAATTCAAAAAGTATCAAATCACCTAATTCTACCAAGCCAAAAAGAGTTTCAACACTTACTGCTTGGACAAAAACTCGAAGTAAAATTGAAAAATCCTTATCCAGCGGCATTGTTTCGACTAACAGTGCAAACAACTATTCAAAAATTATTTTAAAAGAAGTCGACCAGAGTCCTCCCGATCCCGAGTTAGCTGAAGTTTTGAAATGTGAGATTGGGGTTCAGGTTGACGAAGTGGAAATTATTGATAACAACCGTGAACAAGAACAACCCTATGAAGGTAGTGATGCATTGAAAATACGCCTGCCTTCAGAGCAAATCATTAATCAGATCGAAAAAGAGCGCCAACAAAAAAACACTGATCAGTTAAAAGCCCACCTAAGTGAAACAAGAACATTTGAAGAACATGCTGAAAAACAAAAAATTCACTTGACGAAACTTAATGAGTTTCTAGAGACTGGGACAATAAAAAAGTCAGTTTAATACTTCTTACACAAATCTGATAAATGTTTTAGTTTAAATACTTATGTTTTTATTAATTTTTTTTTTAATTCAGAAAAGATTACGTGGAAAAAGATGAAAAGTCAACTCATAAATTTAACTTAGAAGCATATAAACGGATAAAACAAACGGAAGACGATTTACTTAAAATGTTTAGGAGTATGTAGGTAAACTATTATTTTTTTATTCAGTAAAAACTGTACCGTTTGTCCATGTAATGCAAATTCATAAAAAAACTCGGTGATAATAATTTGTAATTTTTTATTTTAAAATTTTTTGTTAAGCACAAGTTACTCCCGCAAACCTAGGGACAAGGGTATTATTTTTTCGTAAGCCTGGGAAAGCCTTCAGTATAAATATCATGCTTTTTACTTGCGAATTCTACTATAAAGGCAAGTTATGCTTTCGTGCAAATAATTTTTTTTAAAGCCAACTCTGTCTGTGTGTTAATCTTTGTGTAAAAAAAAATTATTAGCACCCAAACGGCTATACCGTTTTACTCCTATTTTGTTATAGAAAAGCTTATTAGAAAACGGCTCCAACGATTTTTTAGAAAAAATTGGAGATAGTTTTTGGGTTGTCTTTTTTTTTTTTAATGTAGAAACTATCGACGTTACCACCCATAGAACCGTTGAACGATTTGAACAAATCTGAATAACAACATTTTTAAAAGTTGGCCAATTTTAAATAGTTTTTTTTATTTATGTTTTTGTAAATTTAATATTTGGAAAAAGGGTTGCCCATAAAACATTGATACATTAAATGCAAACTATTTATCGCTTGAAATTGTGAGGTATTTCGAATTTGTAAAAAACAACTTATTTTTGAAGACTCTCAAATTAAAATCGGTATTGAAATAATTTATTTCTTAAACTCATATTTATCTAACATTTTTGCAATCGAAATGATGAAAGGACAAATTATGTTATAGTTTTTCCTAATAATTTGTATGCTTCATAAATAGATCATAATTAAAGCTTTGTATGTAAATAATATGCATATAACAATATATAATGTATATAATAATTTATAATGTTATTTATATACAAATATTAAATGACAAATAAAAAAACAAACACAGGTTGATAACGAAGAATGATCTCAAGAAAAGTGTTTTTTTAAATGAGTATATGTATGTTGTTGATACATATCTTAATTGTAAACAGATGTTTATTTGAATTAATGACAATAAATAATAAAATGCCTATATTAAATTTTCTCCATTTTTGCAAAATTATTCTACAATGGGTTGAATGTAGAAGCTTCTAACGGTGAATATCTAGACTCTAACACTATACTGTCAAACTGACATACTATTTTCGCGTTATTGTTCCAGAAATTTCACTACATAAATCCATTATTAATGGTTTTTTTATCGTAAGTATAAATTGAAATAAACAGAGGTTGCACATCTTCACAAGTCTTCAGCCTCATTCTGAAGTTCGCCCGAATCATTGTATATATATTTTATTAGTAAAGTTATAACTAAATTTCCCTGGCGGCCATCTAGTGTCGACATTAGTGAACTGGCTTGGGACTTTTTCAGACTCAATGTCAAAACAAAACAGACCAAGCAATTGGTTTTTGCGAATGTATTGCTAAATATTTCTTTTTTTTATCGCATTATTGTTGTCATAACTTCTACATTACCGTCTCTTTGCAAGCTATCTTCAATTCTTTAATTTTACATGAAAATACCCACGTCAACCAAAGTCGATGCTAGCTCCGTATCGGCGACACGAAACCCTAAAATTTTCTAGTTTCAATCTTATTATAGTTTCTATATACAAAGCCCGAATTACATTCATCATCATCATCATCGGCTCGACAACCGGGGTCCGGTCCTGGCCTCCTTCAACAAGTCTCTCCACCTATCCCGAGCCGACGCCATCCAGTTGCGCACCCCAAGGCTCCGGGCGTCTTGGTCTACGCCATCTCTCCAACGCAAGCATGGTCTACCACGCTGTCGTCTGACATAGAATGTACCTCAAAGAACTTTCCGATCAGGTTCCTCTTCGCTCATGCGAGTTAAGTGCCCTGCCCACCGGAGTCTACGGAGCATAATTTTTGTCACGATATCTGCTTCAAGGTAGATTGCGTACAATTCATGATTGTACCGTCTCCGAATTACATTCCACCACCCGGAAAAAATTAAAATTTCCCTTTCCGCCTATTGTGAATTTCACCCGAAATATGTCAGATTTTCGCCAGACGAAATGTATTCCGGGTGAACTTCACAATAAGGCTGAATAAAACCTCAAATTTTTCATTTTTTTGATATTAAAGCATTTTCCAAAAAATAAATTTAAACAATACAGTTTTATTCATTAATTGGCTGTACAAATAGTTCATTTAGAATAATTAATTATAATTAATTTCATAAAAAGAATTATATTCACTGGTTGGGTGGTGGTGGTGGTGGGTGATGCAGCTGAGGTGGGAACAAAGGTTGTTCCATTGTTTGAGGAGGAGGATATACAGCGTATGGATTTATAACCATTCCAGGATTAACTGGCTGTTGATAAGGCACATAATTCATTGGTGGTCTGATTCCACTTGGAGCATGCATTGGCATGCGGTATGGAGGACGGTTAAATACTGGAGTTTGGTAGAAATTCGAATGCCAACTGTTTCCAACGATATTGTAGTTACCTGGTGTTTGATGATGGGGTTGTCTTACTCCGTGTCCACTATAGTTACCTCTGTATGGCCGACGTGGAGCATATGAGCCTCTACCAGCGTATGTTGTCGCTCCAGAATTTTGTCTTTTTCTATTGGGTCTTCTAGCTGAGCGCTCTTCTTCGTCATCTGAGTAGTCTATGAACCTTGGTGGTGGTTCAACATCATTTTCCCAACTGGCATCAGATCCACGAACTTTCATTAGGTTCGCCAGAACTATGAACTGTGTATGTTCTGTTCTGGGAGCCACGTATATAGTTTGGCCAACTTCAATGCCCTTTTCTTTAATTTCTTTATTGGAATTGAAGCGGACACAGTACAACGGATCCGAAACTTGTCCAAGAACATCAAATATTTCACCCAATACTTGTTTTCCCTTGTCCCTAAACAAAACCGTTTCAAGATCCAGGGGAACCGTCCCAGGCAGCGCATTCACTAAAACTAATTGTTCAACAATAGAATGAATGCTGCCAAGCTCAGTACATTCCTCTTCGGGAACAGTTATGTGTAGATCTTCGATTGAAGGCAAATCGTCTAAATGAAGTTCACCTTTAACTCTTGGTTGACGTGAGCTGCGAACATTTTCATCCTCATCATCTTCTTCAGGATCAACTTCTAAAGAGTCCAAAGTAATTGGACCGTGGCTTTCACTCATAAATTCAACATCAGAAGTCGATGAGTCTGAATCGATTTCTACACATCGATTTTGATAAGTTTGTGGAACTGGAACTTCACGAACGTCGTCTTCCGAATCACTATCAGTATCATATTGGGCTAGAAGAGCTAAGGATGATCCGGGATCCGGGTTTTCATCTTTTTCTATTTTGATTAAAGTTGGTTCTGGGATCGAGTCCGTTAGCATTTCATTTTCTCCTGAAATATTCAGAAGACTTTCATTCTCAATTTGTTCATCACTGTTGGAGGACATTGTTACATCAAATAGTTTTTCTTCTGAATTTGTTGGTGTTTGACAGTTGTTTTCAGAGTTTGGTTCATCAGTAACCATATTTAGTGTTTCTTTTGATGTTTCAACTGCTACTGAATGATCAGCTTCCTTAACCTGGTCATCAGTTTGAACAGTATATGTAGCAAGAGCTTCGTTCAAATCACTTTTATTGGGACTATTCTTATCGGTATGTTCATCAATAATTTCTGGGACCTGTTTGGATGCTGGTACCAATATTACTTGGTCTACAACAATCGCTTTGTGGCCAGTAATATCATCAACACAAGTAGAATCCGAATCCAAAACATGACTTGATTTTTCTTGATTGTTTTGGTCTAAACGAACTTTTGGAAAATCACCGGGATCTGGAGGAATAACATCTTTTACTTTGTCGTTTGATCCGCTTTTTATTGATGTTTGCTGAACATCTAGGTTGACAAAAATTTAAAGAAACGACAATGAAGAAGATTTTTGTTTTGAAGGAATATAAATGTATAATGTTACCATTTTCAGAACATGCAATGTGTTCTGATTGCTCTGCTGTTTCATCACATTGGTTAGAGTGTATAGGATTGTCCATAGCTAATTTGATTTTATTAATTTGTAATAACAAAGGAGAAACTGCACGTGTTTTCGTTGTAGAATTTAAAATAAATCAAAGAAAACATATAAACAAAACGGATAAATCGTCTTTGATTAAAACACGTGCCGTTGACAGATGTCAAATGTTATCTGACACTTAATCCGATGAATCGCTAAAGGTTTAAACACAAGAATATAATGGAGCAGTAAACGCACAGCGTAGAACTACGCACCTACCATAAATGTGTCGCAAAGCGCGACAAGAGGAGTTTTCAGTCGACTAGATATTGGGCCAAAATAAAGTGCGGAGATTTTTATTTAAGCTGTTACTAAATTTAATCATTAGTAAGGAATATTGAGATTATTTTCTGACCTCGCATAATGCCGAATTCCTTTTACCAAAAAATTAATCTGGCTTATGGCCAGTTTCTCCGAACACTTAAATATTTATTGGGTTGTTAAATCTTAAAATGGCATTTTTCGATTTCACCAACCATTTTTATAAACTAAAGTCCCATTTTGTTCCAAATAAATTTTAAAGGCGTCTTAAAAATGCAAGACAAAGATAACGTTGAAATTTTTCGATTAATATATGCTCTCCTCTCGCTTGCTCTAATGAAAGAAAGCCACATGAGTGGCAAATCCGGGGTTGGCATCAAGTTTCCTCATTTTTTTAAATTCACCCCCTTATGTTGGTAAAAACCATTTTAAGCTAAAATGCCAATAAATTTTATTCCTCCGTTAGCTAAAATGCTTTAAGGTGTATTTTAGTGAAACTGGGCATTAAGCTTGAATATTACCAAATTAAATTCCAAATTATATAATTTTATTTAAAGATCTGCTTTAACCAATTTTTATTTGTTTTTAAGCGAAAAGCTTCTTACTTCTTCCGCAAAACGCGGCCCTAAAGGAAAACACAATGAACACAACCGTTAATAATCATTGTGTATTGAGTCCATGTTTTAAGCTTTCGTAGTTGCCACCAACCTTAAAGCAAAAAATGTTTTGACATTATATTTCGCGCCAAAAATTTCCAGGCATTCCAAGATTTTATCTTCACTTTTATGCTCACTTTAATTACTGACCAATTTATCGCCACTTTTCGTATCCCATACAAAATTTTGATAAAGTGACTTAACACTTACCAATAAAACATGCCTATAATCCGTCATCAGGCAAAAGCATTGATTTTTCGTGTAGACGTATAGGTGACTATGACGTCCTCTGACTGACCGTGTAAGGGTCGCTACACGTATTTGCACGCATACAAAAGACATTTGACATTTCTTGAACGTCAAATGTGCTATTGAAAATATTTGTATTATTTTTGCACTAAATTCTTTAGCGTCTAGTAAAAATTAAAGAAGCGGTATAATATGTACAAAAACAAATAAATAATAATAAATAAATTGCATCGCTGGATAATAAACGGCTCCATGCAATAGCTCCTAAACGTATTTAGTCGTAACAAAATAAGCGAAATAAATCCTAACATTTCCCATACAAATTTAGGGTTAATACGCATGAAAAAAACTCCTAAATATGTTAGGTTTATTTTCATTAATGTTAGAATTTATTGCATAATTTTGGGTTAAGATTTTTTTCATAATGAATTAACTCCTAAGACTATGCAAATGAAATTAATCCAAGTTAGGATTTATTTCACTTAAAATTTTTTATGAGTTATTTCATTTTTGTTATGACTTATTTCATTATTTATTTCATTTTATTTATTGCAATTTGTGAGTTTTAGAATACATCTGCTTTTGTACGATTTTTTTTTTAATAAACCGTTGAACTACTTCGGCTCGGCCCCTCAATTTTTTTTCCACATAGTTTTTAGGAATTGATTCATTATGAATAAACGCCTAATGTTAGGGTTTATTCCATCTTTTGATTAGAAAATATTGCATCTTTGTTAGGGCTTATTGCATTAAAAATTGTTGGTATGTATTTATTTCATGCATTGTTATTAATTTCTTCATTAGGACTTATAACGTTATTAGGACTTAATACGTTAGGAGCTATTGCATGGAGCCATAATAAACATCAAAGTGAAACATTCTTTTTGATATAATAAGTTCGTGAGGGGGATAATTTTAACAAAATGCTTCCGAAAACTATTTGTGAACTTTTTGTCCTTGCATTTGTTTTTTCGAGGAGTTTTCAGGCCAGTGTTCACAAAAAGTTTAAGGACCAGTTGTACAATCGTGGTTCAAGTTTTTAACCCACCGATTTTGACAGATTATATATGGAAATCAGTGGTTTAAAATTTGAACCATGATTGTACAACTGGCCCTAAGGATATAATACCTATGTATATCTATTGCATGTTAGATTGTTTTATGTCTGAGGGCAACGGAATGTCACCACTCTAAATGACAAAGTCTTTATGGCCTCTGTTTGGTGTTCCAGCCTTGAACAGAGGAGGATATTGTGAATGTGCCGATTGTCGACAAACGCAAAAGCATCTTCGATCAGCGAAGAAGTCTGTGCAGTGCATCGATGTTGACCTGTGACGAGGTCAGCCAGTGACAGAATTTTATTATTCACCTTCTGTTCTGTCGGGCTTTGTTTTCGGGTCACTTCCATTCTGACAAAATCCTACAATTAGCAAACATCGTATTCAATCAGCCAGTTTCATGATCCGAATTTATTATGAGAGAGTCATTTGGTTTCTTGATTTTTTGGTAACAGAGCTGGTTTCTAGTGTCATTTGGTGGAATGAATGGATGTGTTGTTAGGGCATCTTTTATGTAATTTTGCATTGGATTCTTTCTTTCTGCGGGCGGCTGGCGGATGAATCATATTTAGTAACCAAATAAATTAAACCAGTGAGTCGTATGAAAGTCTTGTATAGCCAAATGTGGAGTAAGAAAATTTAAAATTTATTGACGGACGTAAAAAAACACAAAAGTCATTATCTGAACCTTTTGATTATATGTGTAGATGACTGACGTCCTCTGACTGACCGTGTAAGGGGCCAGTTATAGCTATCATTAACGCGGACCTTACACCAGGCAATATTACTGTGCAAAATATTGTCCAAAAATATTGCGTGAAAATGGTTTGGCCTCACACGATGCATTATTATTGCCCAGTATTATACTGTTTTCAATATTATTTTTTTGTGAATGTTTTTATTTTACTTCTGGTAGAAAACATGTATAATTACATTTTGAATATAAATGCTCTTTCTTCTTTCGTTTTGCTTCGTTCAATTTTGTATATAGTTGTATATAGTTGTTTACAATCTGAACTTTATGCTGATACGTGTATAAACAAATTGGTATTGAGGAAGACGCCTTACACGACACAATATATTGTGGGGCAATATTTTGCATACAATTCAAAAAATATATTAAAAATTACTTAATATTCCTTAATATATTGTGCAAACTGGTGTTATTGCCCAAAACCGCCCTTAGGGGCCGGTTATAGCGATCAGGAAAACAAAACAGGAAAAACTTTTCAAATCAATAATTAAATATGTTTTGATTTTATTTGAAACACAAATGCTACATTTATCGATGACAAATGACTCCCAAAATCATTTGCGATGTTAAAATTTTCAATAACGCACATATATTTTGTAAAAAATACATTTAATTATTTTCCTGATGGAATTTCCGTACGGAAAATGAAGTTCCATCAGGAAAATAGATAAATGAATTTTTTACAAAAAGTATTTGTTCAACTGAAATTCTAATCATCTACAAAAATTCTTTGAGTTATTTGCCATCGATAAGTATAACATTTGTATTTTGATTCCAATAAAAACCTAATAAATTATCGATCTGAAATTTTTTCCTGTTTCGTTTTCCTGATCGCTATAACCAGCCCCTTACACGGTCAATATCATTGCGCAATATCGGTTATTGTACAATAATATTTTGTCGTGCAAGGCCCGCTTAAAACGCATTAGTAAACATTTTCTTTTGCATTTTTATATTGTATTGTGTTCTATAAGATGTTCTCCTATTTTTTTTTTTGTTTTACGATGTGTAAACTCACCATTGTGATTCCAACTTAAAATGACAGCCGCTGCAATATGTCAAACGCCGCTGTACAACAAAGTTAAACGAAACATCATTTTTCTAACGAAAGAAAATATACTATAAAGGGCCAACCATAATAGTCGTAAGCAAACGAAAGCTAATGTCATAGTTCTACGTCAAGTTTCCTTAAGTGCCGCCATTACCTTCAGTCGACCATAATGGTCGAACGCACACGCAAGCCAATTTCACATGTATTCGGCTGGCTGTCAGATTTACGTACGTAAAATGCGCTCTGGAGCGCTCTTTACGTACGGAGGCAAAAGTGAACGAAAACTTGCCGAAACTGAGCAATCCGACATTATGTGCGCACTATACAAATTCCTTGTTCTCGCTAATTTCGTACGGCAACGTACGTACTAATTCTTCTATTATGGTTCTGCTTTAAGTGTAGCCATTACCTTCAGTCGACCATAATGGTCGAACGCACACGCAAGCCAATTTCACATGTATTCGGCTGGCTGTCAGATTTACAATTTACAATGTAAAATGCGCTCTGGAGCGCTCTTTACGTACGGAGGCAAAAGTGAACGAAAACTTGCCGAAACTGAGCAATCCGACATTATGTGCGCACTATACAAATTCCTTGTTCTCGCTAATTTCGTACGGCAACGTACGTACTAATTCTTCTATTATGGTTCTGCCTTAAAGCTCCAGAAGGCTCTGACTGGCACTGTATTCGAGTGCTGAATGGTGAAGCCACTATAAATACGAGCGCACCATGCGGTAAGAAGTCAGTTTGAATTTGAAATCAGTCGTGTACAAGTCAGTAAATTGAAAGTAATAAAGTTTGAATTTAAAATAAAGAAAGTAAAAGTATAGCATGCTATGAGCTGAGCAAGACATAGCAAGAAGTTTTCATAGAATACTATTTGCGGTCTTCATGAGCAATTTTAATAGAATGCTATCTTGCATTCTATGAAAACTAGATCGTGGAGACACCGTTATCAAAGCAAAAATTATTTATGACATATATCAGCCGTTTTCAATCTCACGAAAAGTGATTTCAGAATACATTCGGAGTTGCCAAAACTGTCCAAATGTGGAACACTGAAATTAAAAAAAAAAAATCATCGGCTCCTACACCTACCATAAATGTCTCTTTTTCTCTCATCGGATAAGACCGGCGAAGCTTTAAACAATGAGTTAATTGAAACGACTGCTGCTGCTCCTGCTGTTGTTGTTATTCCGAATGTGTATGAATCTCTGGATATAATTTCGAATGTTGACAACACTGTTGCTGCTATCAACACTGCTGATGCTGCTCCTGCTGTTGTTGTAATTCCAAATGTTGATGAATCTCTGGATATCATTCCGAATGTTGACAACACTGTTGATGCTATCAACACAGATGATGCTGCTGCTGCTTTAATTTTGAATGCTGCTGACACTGCTGGTAATATGTATACTAATAATATTGCACATATCACTGATGCCTATGTCGCTCTTGCTGCCCACACTGCCAATGATGCTTGCCCTATTAATGTTGCTGGGTCCTGTTCTGAGCTTATTGAAGAGATGCAAAATAATATTGCTCATCATGAGCATGAAGTTGAAACCAACATCCATGGTCGCGAGTTGGCAACAAAAAACATAAACAAAAACAGATGTTTGGCATTGATGATACTGATGATGCTCTCACTGCTCTTCCATCAGTTCCTCGGTTACGATTTGTTCATATCTCTCGACTTAGGAATACAGTCACTGAAGAGAGCGTAATAAATTTCATTGCGGGCAAGCTTAATTTACCAAAGACAAGTTTTGTTTGCTCCAAATTGGTTAAAAAGGATGAAGATATTTCATCCCTCCGTTTTATAAATTTTAAACTGGGTGTACCTGCTGCGTCATTTAATGCTGCGCTTCAAACTACTGTCTGGCCTGTTGGAGTTCAAATTAAGCAGTTTTTAAGCCGCCCAAAAAACGGGATGCGCCCGATACATCAATCTCCGCTAACGTAAACCAAACTTCAAATGAGGCTTTGACTAATGAACGTTTTACAATGTTTTATCATAATACTGGAGGTATGAGGACAAAATCATTTGATTTTTTTATTGCTGCTGCTGATTGTTCCTATGACATTATCGTGCTTACTGAAACATGGCTTAGTGAAAATTTCCTTACCAGTGAATTCTTCACAAATGATTTTAATGTATTCCGTAAAGATCGTAGTTGTGAGCGGACTGGTTTAAGTAGATACGGTGGTGTTTTATTTGCTATTCGCTCTTTATATACAAGCAGAGAAATTTCCTTAAGTAATAATGATATTGAACAAATTTGTGTTTTTGTTGATTTACATATTTTCCCTACATGTAAAATTATTCATATATACTTTTTTGTTTCATATATTCCTCCTTCGTCTGAATATTCTATTTATGAAGCTCACATTCAAAATATCAAAGATATAGCTAAAAATATGGATGAAGATTGTTACTTTGTAATTCTTGGTGATTTTAATTTACCTAATGTAAAATGGTCATTTTCCAATGAGGATAAAGAATTATTTCCTTTGAATGTATCTAAAGATATTGAATATAATGTTATAGATAATATAATGGCTATGAATATGTATCAAATTAATAATGTTCAAAATTCTATAGGCCGTATTTTAGATCTTGTTTTCATTGACAAAAATCTTGAAGCTCAACTATGTGAAGCAAGTTTTAAGCTTTTAGAAAATAATGTTCATCACAAATCACTTGAAATTACGTTTGACTTTTCTGTTTTAATAGAATCACAAGTTTCCTGTAGCATTGTTCAGAAACATGATTTTAAAAATGCTGATATTGTCTCTATGAATAATTATCTAGAATCTGTTGATTGGCAAAACATTTTTGATTGTAATAACTTAGAGCTAGCTTTTACTATGTTTCGGAACATTTTAGATACTGCTATTTTAAATTTTGTACCTATAAAGGTTTTTAAAAATTCGAAGAACCCAGTTTGGTTTAATAAAAGTTTAAACCGACTGAAAAATGTTATGAACAAACTTCATAAAAAAAGTAAAATTTCGGGTGTTTTCCGTGAACAATTCCACCGTACTAGGAAGGAATATGAGTTTTTGAAAAAGTTTACTTACAAGCAATACATTTGGTCTCTCGAGGCAAAGATAAAATGTGATTCAAAAGTTTTTGGTCATTCTTAAATACAAAACGAAAATCCCTTGGGTTTCCATCAAACATTTCGTACAGAGGAGTCTCTTCTGGTAATGTTAATGAAATTTGTAACAATTTTGCTTCATTTTTTCAATCGAATTTCATTGATCTGAAGAAAAACTTTGATCATGAGTCTGGTAATATGAATTTAAATTTTGATGCTGGTAATCTGTATTTATCTGTAGATTATGTACTTACAGCTTTATCATCGCTTGATAACAGTTTTTCTGTTGCACCAGATAATATCCCACCTTTTCTTTTGAAATCTTGTAAATACAATTTAGCAGCCCCGCTTTGTTATATTTTTAATTTGTCTTTAAGTCAAGGTATTTTCTTAGAGATTTGGAAATACTCTTTTATAACTCCTCTACATAAATCTGGATCTAAGGGATCTGTTGAAAATTATAGACCTATTGCTAAACTTCAGCTGATCCCAAAAGTTTTTGAAGCAATGGTAAAAAACAAACTTTTTAGCATGGTTCGTAACCATATTTCAGAACACCAGCATGGATTTATGAGTGGTAGATCGACAGCCACTAATTTAGCCTTATTTTCAAATTACTGTCTTGGTAGTTTGGAAAAACGCGAACAAGTTGACGTTATCTACACCGATTTTTCGAAAGCTTTCGATCGTGTACAACACAATGTTCTTGTGAGAAAACTAGAACAACTTGGATTTCACTCCGTACTTCTTAAATGGATTGAAAGTTATTTGGTTGGACGTCAGCAATACGTCAAAATTGGCAGTGTGTTTTCACATGCAATACAAAACTTGTCTGGTGTGCCTCAAGGCAGCCATCTTGGTCCACTTCTTTTTATTCTTTTTATAAATGATTTGCCAAACTATATTTCGTATTCAAAATATCTTTTGTATGCTGACGATCTCAAGATTTTTAGTTCTGTCAGATCCCCATTAGACGCCAGTAAAATACAAGATGACCTCAATGCCATAGTTCACTGGTGTAATCTAAATGGACTTTATTTCAATAACAATAAATGCAACGTCATTACCTTTTCAAAAATAATGAATCCGTTAAGCTTTGATTACAAAATAGATAATCATCCTTTACAAAGAACAATGAGTCAAAAGGACCTTGGAGTTATCTTTGACTCTAAAATGAGTTTTTCGATTCATATAGACCGAATTATTTCTAAAGCTAACTCGATGTTAGGTTTCATAATTCGTAGTTCCAAGTCTTTTGAAGATCCTTACACCCTTAAAGCACTCTATGTATCAATAGTGATACCTTTTCTTGAGTACTGTTCTATTATATGGAATCCTTATACTCAGTGTAGTATCAATCGTATTGAAAAGGTTCAGAAAAAGTTTACTAAATTTGCTTTAAGGAAGATCTATAGAAACTCGATCATGCCATCATATGAGACCAGATGTATCTTAATTGATTTACAACCTCTTGTATTGAGAAGAAAGTCGTATTCAGTATTTTTTGCTTTCGATGTCCTCAATTCTAGCATTGATTGTTCAATTTTATTATCAATGTACAATATTTATGCTCCTTCTCGTTGTTTGCGACCAAGAGATGGATATTTCTTACATGTCCCGTATCATAGTACAAGCTATGCAAGACATAATCCAATAACTGATTCTTTTATAGCTTTTAATGAATTCGATGATGTCATTGATTTTAATAAAAGTAGAAAAGAAATTAAGAAGGATATTTTTAATTTAATTTGAATTATATATACTAAGTTAAAGTATTTAAATTATTGTAATTTTATTATTTAAATTATTATTGTAGTCATTATAAAGTTTGTAACTTGATTGGCGAAATAAATAAATAAATAATAAATAAATTAATTCACTCGTTTTGCAATTTCGATTTCGGTTTAATTTCACCCAATTTCTGGAACCTAGCTGTAGAATTAGAATTAGGTCCCGGATAGATCCCCTATATAATTCTGTGAAATTATGCAACCGAATATTGACATATTTGCTATACATTCATACGTGATCGCTTCTCCACATTTCAGTCGCAACTGATTTGAAAAATTTATATTGAACCTTCTTCTTAGTTCATTTGAATCCGCAACATAAAAAACTTGTTCTATGCAGTGTACATATACCTATTTTTGTTAATATCTTTATATTTCCAGTCACTTTTTCTTGCGACACTGCAAGCAATATGTACCTATACGTTTTTGATTACCTATATGAAACATATTTTTCTATTTCAAATGCTTTGGTTGTAGCTTGTAGGTACCTACCAATTTCAACTAAGTAAATTGTATTTTTGGTAAAACATCGTGAAAACAAGAGTACCTACAGCGTCAGTTACAAATAAAGACTAATATTTTATTTTTTCGGATCTTTTCAGTTCCTTTTATGACTGATTCTATTAGTAGGTACATGGTTTCAAAATTAAAACTGCATCTGTAACATATCCGTATTTTTTCAACCGCGATCGGTATTTTACGTAGCTTAATAAGTTCGTTCTTTTAATATTTTGATCAATGCGCTGTAATCTACCAACAAAATAACCATACATATAATTCTTATAACATTATATTCAAAATAATGTGTTTGGTCTGTTGGTAGGTATCCTTTCTCATGAAATTCAATTTTTAATTACCCTTAATATTCCAAAACCGCCATGCCCTTCTCCTTGCTTTACTTATTAATAAGGAAAACATTCAGTTGGCTGCACATGACTGTCCTCTACTTTGCCAGAATCTTGCAGTCAATAAAAAACGAAAGTCTTTGTTTGTCTGCAAAATTAGGTATAAACTCTTCGAACTTTTTGTTGCAATGCTTGAACTGGAAAGCTTGTTCATATTTTTAGGTAATATTATTTGACTTTTTATTTCTTTTACATTTCATAGTATATGCATTTTCATATTAAAATTAATATTAAATGTAATAAATCTATTAGAATATATATTTTTTTTAATTAATATAATACATTAGAATTAAGAATTGGGTTTAAAGTTTATAAACTAAACACGCGTCATAATAATATTATGTTAAATATTTCCACCTATTATTCATGACTCTCGAAAACTGAAATTACGATAAATAACATTAAAACCAAACGTATATAGCATTAATATAATATATTTATCTTAATTAAATTCTTAGCAGTTACATAAATCATTTTTCTACTCAATTTTCTAGTTGTTTCGCATTTGAAATATTTTAATATAGCAAATAAACGTTAATATATATATATTTTTATTCTTGTTCCGATATATGTATGTATGTACTGCTTTAATTAAATAAAACAATTCATTATTAAATTCTTATTACTTTTATAATATCAGTTGTTTTTTTTTTGTAAATAAATAATATTAATATAATAATTAGTTTTCGTTAACAATAATACTTTCATTTTATCGCGGCTATCTATTATGATATCAATAATAAGATTTTGTTAATGTACATTAAAAGGTGTGTGCATTCATATAAGATTCATTAACTGTTTATGTTCAGTTTATAAGTGAAAACATTATCAAAGGTAGTTTTATTTTGTAACTGTGTATAAATCTGTGCAGTGAATTTCTCTTTTGTAGCATGAAGTTTATTTTTATTTTCTTTATTTGTTTGTTGTACTTTATCTAAAAAAATTGATTTGCTGTAAAATTTTATATATTTTAGACATCCCAATACCAAGTTTATGAATTAGTCCAGTCAAACTGAGCCTAAAAAAGACAAATAAACCAAAAAAATCGTGTAGTTCCAATTTTTTTTTCGGGGGCTGGGGGCGTGGTTAAAAAACTGGTATATTTTTACGGTTGCGTCCGCTCTGCATATCTCGAGAACGAGTTTGGTGCCATATATTATTTGGAAAAAAAGAACGGTTTTTGAGATATCGGCTCTGGAAAATGAATAAAAACTCAAAAAAAATTCTTCTTCTTTAAAATTCTTGTTTTAATTTCTTCCCACATTTTTTTAAACATAAAGTTGTGAATGCAAAAGTTGTAGAAAATTAAATTTCCTTTATATTTATATATATTTACGATATATGTACAAATGTTAATTTATCTCCAATTGATGGTAACCAAGTTTACCAAGTAAAAAGTACTGTAGTGCAAAAATATCAACGTAGTGGGTTAGTCCAGTCACCTTAGTACTAAAAAAGGGTCAAATCACAAATTAATTACAAGATGAAACCACTTTTAAAAATTTTCTTTTGGTGAGTAAAAATAGGGAAAAAAGTCTACTTCATTTTTTTTTTGTAAGCATAAAAATTTATTAACAAACTACGAAAATAAGGTTTTTTTTAAAGTGATTTTTTTATCAAAAAAGATAAGATGATTAAAGCCTCTAATTTTTATTTTCAAAATAAAATTTTTTAAAATTAAATTTTAAGAAAAAAAATCATGGTCCATGGACAAGAAAAGTCGCAATGGCCCGCGACACAAAATAGGAAAAAAATTACTCCTTCTAAAAAAAAACAATTGTCAACTATCCTGTAACAAGTAACCTGTTCCACCAATAAATTTTTTTTTAATAAATAAAGGACTATATTTTCAACTATTATTAACTATTATTATACAAACTTAGTATTCAGAATACAAAGAAAATAATATACTTATTATTTTATTGTTGAAATAAAAACAAAAATGTAACTTTGCTTTAAACTTGTTGGTTAGGCATTTTCTTAAAATAAGAACAAAGGCGGTTGTTTTGAAAAAAATCAATTTATGTTCATTTTAAAATCCTACTTGTAACATTTAAAATTTTGAATATCAAACCCAATGTTTTTGTAACTTTTTAAGAATGATTTGTCAAATATCAATTGCAAATTAGCTTCGTGGTACAGATTCTTAAGTTCCATCTTCCATGTTTACTTGTAGCTTTGGGGTACACAAACCATTGTCACTTAGTTAAAATTTGTCTCTTGAACAATACTTAAAGTTTCGTGGTACAGGCCCCAGGACTTTCAAAATATACAAAGACGCATTTACAAAATCTATTCTCAATGAGTTTCACTGAAATAATCAGTTATCTTGCCAATATTCAGTTGGAATTCACTGACCTGCAAAATCATTCTGACCTGAAACAACATTTTACAGAAAAATTGCTTCAAAACCATAAGCTTCTTCAGCAGCTTTTGAGATTTCTGGAAATTGGTGCCAAAAAGAAGAGTTTCCTGTAATAACTGATCGTTAATCATTGTCGTGATGTTTCATTGTCGTGACGTTTCCTTTGTCGTGTCGTTTTTAAATCGGCATTCCATAACTTTTTCGACACGACAGATTTGTAGTAGATTTTTTCATAACAAAAAAGGACTTGAATGTATCAAATTGATTGGCAGCACCTACATATACAACATTATTAATCTATCAAAACTGAATAATTTTGTTTAATTCCTCATTAGTGTTAGCTTTTATTGTTGAATATATTTAAATTTCAATTGATTTAAAAAATTTGTGATTGCATTGATTTTAAATAAATTTACTGATTTCAAATGATTGCAAATTAATTCAAGTGATTTCATTATGATTTCAAATTGTGATTTCATTACGGCATTTTTGATTGCATATTTGCAAAAAAAAAAATTAAAGTGATTTCAAATATTTTTTAATGATTGCAATTAATCACTTGAAATCAATAACCATTTTTTTTTATTTCATCACTTGAAATTAGTGATTGCAAATATAAGTGGTCAGGTGATTTCATTCGAGACAAACCCCTCGATTTTTTCATCAACAAGACGAGCGTTTTAAATTGTTCTTGGCATGTTATTTTCATTTATATATATGTATACAAAAAACGATATTACATCTTCAAATATGTATATTTAATTTTAAAATAAATAATTAAAAAAAACTTGGCGTTTTCTCGTCCTTTTATTTATGTGTCGTTAACTAAAATGAGAACGACAGATACCGTCGTTTTTTACGCCTTTAATGCATTAGTGGTTTGTATAATTTCGTTTCCAGAATGCAGAAAGGCGACGTTCTACAACGTTTGACATTTGTATACGACGTTGGAACGACACTGAGCTGTTGAAAACGACAAATGGAATGCCGATTTTTAGAGTCGTTTACGACAACGGCAATAGGGGTGAATATATGGTACCAAACTGTTTTCGAGATATGCGGGCTCTACCATGGGAAAATACCTTTTAACAAAGCTCTCAGCCCCCGCAGCACCCCAATCACCGGGGATTTTTTATCGTGCGTACAGGGGACCCCCTAATACATATTCCCGAAGAAATCGGGCTACACGAATTCTTTGGTTTATTTTTATTAGTTTGACTAGACTATCTAAATTGTTCGTTTTTTTTTTTTGTAGGTTGTGACCTACATATTTAAAGGCAGTTGAAGGAATATTAGTTTATATATTTTTTTGAATCTTAATATACTTGCAAATGTTGAGATTGTGATTTTATATAAAATGTACAAAAAGTTGAGCGACTGCAACAGAAATAACTCGTAAAAACAGTCAAATATCTATGGTAAATTTACTATGGTTAGATGAAAATACAGAAATGTTTCAGAAAACGATTGATTGAAATAAAAAATAATAAAAACATTATTTAAAACTACAAATATGTTCAAACTCAAGTTTTGTTTATAAATACACTATGGAATAAATATCTTGCACCGGTTCAAACAATTGTAAACAAATTCTTTCCATGATCATGATTGTTGAACTAGTGGTACAGACAATAAATGACCAATAATATACGATACGGTATCATACAACATTTCAAAGTTTTGACTAATATATATTTTTTCTGTGACTAATTTTCTATTACATATATTTTTTTATGAAACAATATTGTTGGATATTGTTGCTATGAGTCAATACAACGGCCAATTAATGAGTTTTGTCGTATGAAAACCTTCAAAATCTACAAAGATAACTAATTGTTCATAGTTTCACACAACGATTTTTGTAATTTATAAAACGGAAATCAATAAAATTACAAGAAAATGTGATTTTTTATTTAATTTTTGTTTGCTTTTGTTAAAAAAAAAATACATCAGGACATGCGGTTCATTCGATTTCTTTATGATTTAAATATGATAGTATTTAATTGTTTTCCTAGAAAAATGCATTAAACATAGGTTGCATATGATTTGAAAACTTTCTAGTTATTCTTTATCGTTTATAATTATATGCATGATTATTGGGTTTGTTTTTGTTTCTTATATATAATATTTAATTTACTTAACTTTTAAATATAATTTTGCAATACTTCTATTTATTATATCTATTGACTATTTAAGCGATTTGCTTTTGGCACTGCTCCTACAATACGAACGCGATTTCCAGTTGTATTAGCAACATTCGATCCTGCTCCTCCCACTGTACCACCGACACCAGCGCTTTTTGGATGTTTTATGTCATTGCAGTCGCAAAATTGCGGTGGCGGTGCTAGGACTATGTTTTCGGTACAGGATGCATTTCCAGATGCTCCTGTGTTTCCATTAGATGCCGTCATCATCTCGGTATCACTGTCTGCCTCAATAGGTGGCGGCAATTGTACTAATGACACTGCAGCTCGAGTTGCCCGTGCCATTGCGATGCTGGCTGCTTGTTTTCGCGTAAGCGAATTATGCCGTTGGAATGCTTTCGCTGGTGGACTGGGACTCAGTTCACCATCATCTTCACTGCGTTGTTCTTCTTCGGTGTCATGATCGTGATTGTTACTGCTAATGCTGATGCAATGTTTTGTGCTGCCAATTGTGGTAATAGGCTCCTCATGCTTTCGCAAATTCGGCCCCATGATCTTAGATGCTATGGCAGGTGACAGTGCTGGTGCTAATTGCTTGCTTGTAATAAGCAAGGTATTTACTTTGGTTGCTGCTACTGTCGATGGGTTTATTGGCTGTGTTTGTTGCGGCTGTTGTTTGGTTAGAGGTGAATTTTGTTTTGGTGTTGTGATTCCAACCGAAAGCGTCAATGGTTTCTTTTTGAGAGTATCTTGATTTGTCGCCGTCTGTGCTGGATTTGTTGGAATTTCCTGATCACTGCTAACACCTGACGAAGAATTATCACCTTCTTCATTGTGCTCAGCGGGATTTGGCGGGGAGCGTGATTTATTTTTATTATTGTTATTTTGGGATCCTGTTATATTACCATTTTGGTTTTCTGGCTTGAGTAAATCGTTGGGATAAGACTTTGACGTTTTTAAATTGGTGCGTATCCTTTGAATTTCATCAACAGAGAAAGAATGCGAAATGGAACCGCCCGAACTGCTTCCACTGAAAAAGAAAAAAATGATAATATTATAAAATTTGTTTGAATGAACCTAAAAAAGACCTTGAATAGATAAAAAGAAAATCCCTATGTACTTGTTCCCTTTGGTAGTTAGTTTGAAACTTAACGTACACAAAGGCGGTCCATTGGCTGCTGGGGTAAGCAAAAGAGTCAGAATTGTTGTTCAGTGCAACACTTTCCCTTGAATAAAAGAAAATTTTCGAAAAGGCTTACGAACTGTAGCTGGCGCTAAACGGAAAGGAAGTCTGGCAGCGGACGAGTCTATCTGTCCAGTTTTTTTAAAAGTTCAAAAGTTCAAAAGGGCTGGTGGTGCCTGTCGAATTTTGTGTGTTATTAACCATTTAGGTACAGAAAAACACACAAAAGAAGAAAGAAATATTATTACATAAAAAACAAAGGAAAATTGATATGTACATATGTTTGAACAACAATACCCTAATTCTAAGTATATACTTTTAATCATGTACAGAATAAAGTCAGTCTTCAGCAGAACACGATCACGTCTTTTATTACTTACAAAGACGTTTAATTGGCGACGAGGATGGGATTGTTTAATTCGAACACTTAGGCTAAAGACTATATATTCGTATTACGGGTTATCAAGTACGCTAGTGTCGGACAATGGTCCACCATACACATCTAGAGCTTTTTTGAAGTTCTGTGAATCCAATAATATTAAATGTCTTAAAAGCCTTAATGGCATATCACCGTCAGTCAAACGGGTTGGCTGAAATGCCAGTACAGACAGTTAAAAATGCCTTTAAAAAAATTATAGATGATAGTTATCCAAACAAATCAGAGGTATCATTGCAAAAGTTAGTCGAACTTTTCTTACTTAAATATCGAACTACCCCAGAAAGCACTACATTAATATCACCAAATGATTTGATATTTAAACATAAAACGAAGACACTATTGACACTAGATGATGTAAATCCTAAAGTTAAAGAAATTATATCAAACGTAAACATCACCTACAAACTTAACAAGGCAGCAGCTTTCCGAGATACTCATAAATTTAAGGAAGGAGAAATCATTTATTACAAACAGAAAAGTTCACAAGTAGGTACCAGGCATAATAATAAGTAGTGTTGGAAATGTCATGTATTAAGTTAATATAGACGGCTACAAGCGAACAGTTCATATTAATCTATTAAGCCGTATGGAAAAGGTGATAATGTTAGATTTCTCGCATTGTAATATTATATTAAATAAAAACCCAGAAAAACGTATAGACAAACCACCGAGGAAAAGAAAAAGATCTGCCGAAATGGAATTTGCAGATTTTATTGTTCGAAAATCAAGCAGTATAAGGCATCAAAATGTTAAGAAGTAGCTTTTACAATAATTATTGAAATATTTAATGAATTATTCTTGAGATAGTTTTTTAATTCAGTTTTAATATTAATTCAATCCTATAGTTATTAAGTAAGTTACATTTACTTAAGTGGGTGATATGTATGAATACTTCAACTCTCGCTCTCTCTTACCTAACTGTAACCAACATATCCTAATAGCGTTTTTCATTTACGAAAAGATTTGCTCTTTGTAAGTAAGTACTTTCGTGATAACACAGGTCCTCAATTGAGGACGCCTCACTTCAAGCGGGTGGAATTTTTGTTAACACATCGGCAGTCAAGCAGATAATGAACAAAAGGGGAAAAAACTTGAATTTGGAATTGGAACACTACTCACGCTTCCGATGTTTATAATTTGTTGAAGCTGCCTCACGAGAGTACACACCCCTCATACCTCTCTTCCACAAAAAGGGAAGAAGGTGTACAATTAGAACGCGGTGATCCATCAGCATTCTCGGATTGAGTAAGAACAAATGGAAAAGAAAAACTGAATGCAGTACAGAAACAGGAACGACGGAATGACATGTACACTGTACACTACTATGTACAAAACAAAAACAGTTTCTTAGCCCAGATGTTTGAAAACTTTAAAACAAGAGCTGGTAATGTATTGGCTGATTGTTATTATTTAAAGATTCATACCTGGTATGACTATTTCCACTGGTTTCAGGCATGTCTAGTAATGCAATTTTTTCGTTTAGTTTTGTGTTTCTCGCAACCAAAATGGAATTTTCATCTTCTCCATCTGATTCACTAAGACTGTAATCGGGCTCTGGGATTGGTGGTGCCGATCCAGTTGTCAGCGTTGTACCATTTTGGGGATGCGAGTATTGCTGTTGGATTTGCTGATGATGCACAGGATGTTGCCCAACAAACTGTCGTGTTGGTTGGGCATATTGACATTTTTGCGTTGTATTGACAGTCTGTTGTTTTTGCTGCTGCTGTTTTTGTAGCTGCTGCTGATTTACATTTTGATCTGTTGGTTGTGCAGGTGCTGGTGGAGGCTGCTGTAAAAACGATTGTGAAGTTGTATTGGGTGACTGGCTTAAAAGTTGTGCTTGTCGATTCTGTAAAAAACAAAAAATAATTGTTTGTCTAAATTATTGATTACAAAAAATACCTCTTGTGAAGCGGTTCGTCGTAGTTTCCAGCCTACAACGTTTCTGAGATCCTGCGGTGATGCGTACAATTTGGCATTAGCCGATGGGTTGAAACTAGAAGCAACGCCATCTGCTGCACCGCAGCTATCAGTTACATCTCCCCGTTTTTGTAGTTTTTGTTGCAGAGTGATTGTACTTTCATACTCTGACGAACTTCGTGAGACATCCACTTTTACAACCTGCCCAACAGGTGGAGGTGGTGGTGGGTGTGTGGGTGGTGGCAAGTTTAATCGCTGCATTGATGCATGCAGTGTAGCAACATCATCTTGGGAATGATGACCTTTACCAACTAAATTCCAAATTGACGAAGAAGAGCTGTTCATATGCGAATTCAAGTCAGGTGTTGAATGGAATCGTTTTAAGTCACTTCCTCCTGTTCCGACTATTGGAATTGCGCATGGTTTACCACGCAGTGTTCCATTCTTTGTTTTTTTACGTTTCATTTCGGCTACACTGGCATATACAAGTGGAGCTTTCATTGGAGAACCACTGCTTGGTGGCGTTGCCGCTCCACTATCGGTGCCTGATTGGAATCTTGACGTTGTCATCATAGTGGAATAACGATTAATACCATCGGCTGCTTCACCTTGCTGCCTTTGGAACAATTCTTCTAGTTCGGCGGCCGTGATACGGCTGGACGTAGGCCGAGCTTTTATACTTGCAGTGCGAAGCTGGACAGGAGTGCTGGGATTTTGGGTTGGTGTAGTCGATATGGATTCAATCGAACTAGATTTCGCTGGAATTTCTTCATCGTCTTTTTCACCTCCATTTTCCAGACCGGCAACCATGGACTTTGCACGAGCTCTGCCAACACTTAGCGTAGTTTTTGGATCACGGCGTGGTGGCATTGGTGCTGGCATTCTTCCGCTTCCACCCATACCTGGCTGACCTAGAGACATTTTACGCGGCAATGTTGAACACTGCCGAACTGCTTGTGGCGTGCTAGGACCTTGGTAATGTTGCACTTGGAATTGTTGATGTTGTTGTTGAGCCGCAGCAGCTGCAGCTACAGCTGAGGATTGCATTTGATGAGGGTACTGAGGCGATATGACCGTCATTGAGACTAATGACCCAGAAGAGCGGATCATGTCAACGACTTTCTCATGAGATGCTGCACGGACATCTTCACCGCTGATGGAGAGGAGAAAATCACCAGGTCTCAACCCGGCCATATCAGCAACACCACCAGGATCCACATCGTCAAGATATTGTAGAGCTGGAAATCTATCGGACGGTTTTAGTTGCATTAGCGGTGATGATGCTTTAGCTCCACGCAAAATGAAACCAAAGCCACGTTTAGCTCGATGGAGTACAACAGTTCGAGGTTCACCCATAACACTTGCAAATAAATAAAAAGAAAAAATATATATATATAGGTTAATATTGCCGCTTTAAAAACATTAATAACATTAAAATATATGATTAAGTATACCTAACTAATGAACAAATTTTATTTTAAAAGTGTTTCGGCTCAAAGATTAAAATCCTCATTCTAAACGAAGTTACATAAACCTAGTATAACTTAACTAAAAGATTAAATTTTTAGGGTTAAATTTGAGTATTTCCGAACTTCCGAGAAGTTTGATTCCATCAACTACATAAACAGATATATAATTATGTGTATATGTATGTATCAGTCTTCTATATCAAATTCCACTATTTCAGATAGTTAAAACATTTTATAAATAATATCTAATTATAAAAGTAAGGAGCGTGCCAGAAGCATAGGTTTTTAATTGAAAAGATTGCTTGCCAGGTCATATAAATAGTTACTGCACAGGCCTAAAGCGACCTTTACACGGTCAGTCAGAGGACGTCAGTCATCTACACATATAATCAGTTATCAGGCAAAATTAAAAGGGTTTTGATTTTTCTTGAAACAAAAGCACGCATACAGACTTATTTTTACAAACACTATATTACAGATTGATGTGAAATGACTGACCGTGTAAAGGTCGCTTAACGGTTTACACTTTCAGCCAATAATTTTGAATGCACTGCTTGCTATAAATAAAAGATTAAGAAGAAACTGCTAAAATTTAGCACTGAATCTGAACGGCGAAGATAAGATGCACTTTATCACTAGACTTCTGGTGTGGAAGATGAAGAAACACAGAAAACGTCACATGTATATTTAATAGCGTATAGTTAAACAATTACGCATAGGTAAAAAGATCGACCATACGTGTCCTTGCCTTGTTGATTGCAATTGACATTAAAGCTGAGATTAGGTCTCATAGTCTTCAGCGCCGATTCACACAAAAACCGGCAAAAAAGGTAAACCTTCTAAGTAATTGGATGTTGGGTTTCAGGGATTCAGAAAATGAGAAATTTGCGTACTAAAACGATAATTTGTTTAAATTAATTTAAAAGTTTTTTCCGTGAGTCCGTATAAGTTGAGCTTTTAAATCAAATCTCGTCTTTAGTGGTAAAAACAAATTGAATCTTTATAGTAAAAACAAGAAATTGAATTGCTTAAATTTTGCCTTAATAATTGTAAACTTCTGCCGTATAACTAGGTAAGCTTGAACCGTTTTTAACTCTGATGCATGTTTAAAACCCACGACATCTGGGAAATAATAAAAACAACAAGATAACACACTCTAGGCCACGTTTTTATTCGTTAATTTGCTACATAAAGGTGATTATCTTATATCTATCTTATTCTCACTTATTAAAAGTAAATATGTATATTTAATCACTAAAAAACAAAAAAAATATTGAAGTCTTATTACTATTATTTTATTTACTCTTTGATTAAATGAAAATCGCCATTGACTTGTTGACGTATTCTCTGTTTTTTAGATGATGTCTCAAAATAATTTGTTTTGAGAAACATTTTTAAAAGCGACTCGTACCTATGCACCACTCGGAAGAAAAATGAAATCCGATCTGTATTGTATAAATATCAAACGACAAACACATACAAATCGTTTATATAAACAAATTGAATTAAGTATCAAGAAAATAAGTAAGATTCAGTTACATATATTTTCATACCATATGTTTTTAAAATTCCAATTCTTAACTTGGATTTTAATAAACAAAAACATATTTTGTTATAGTGACATATTTATTGTGGGTAAATAAAATCCATTCTTGTAGAAATAAAAATGCGTACATAACGGATTGGTTGATTAAGAGTGTAAATCACAAAAAATGGAAAGACCGCAAAACTGTTTTAATTGAATTTGATTCAAAAGCTCTAACAGAAAGCTTATCAGAGAAGATCCATTTTTTAGGAGAACCGTGCTTTTTACTTCAGATTATAGGTAATACAGTAGAACCTCCTATAACGGCCAGATATCATAAGCAATTCTCGCGAACGTGGGGTGGTATGGGAATAAATTCTATACATTTGACATTCCTTACAGCGGACGCTCCCTTGCCCCGACAAATACTTTTTGTAATTGTTAAATTTCTACCCTTCTTTTAAGTAATACTTTTCCATATCTTATTACTTGCGATTATAGGTACTATAACGGCTCGCGTACACCAAACTCGTGATCGGCCGAATTATGATCGAACATCGTCGCTCGAACTCGGGCGAATGAGGCTTGTTTCACACTTATGGGGTTTCATTAGGTTAGGTCGCTATTGGGTTCCTATTGTCGCGATGTCGCGGGAGCATGAGGTGCTACGGGGTTTCTATTAACTCGCTATCGCTCGAGCTGTTCCGGCCTGATATCCGACGATTATATGCGGTTGAATCGCGAAGCGTAAGGCAAGTTTTGCATTTGTAAGAAAAAAAGTTTTGAGATTACAACTAGTTTTTTAACGATAACTGCCATACAAGCGTTTTGGACAATTCCATTTTTACGGTCGATTTTGATAAAATTTCGTATAATGTATTTGTAGCCAAGGATAATGCGCCTTTCATCTTTTCAGAATAAGTTTACATTTTACGGTACCTGGCAAATAACCCTTACAGATATTCCAATTTTTTCGTAAAAAATACGATCGATTTTTATAAAATTTTGTGTGACTAATTTGTTGTCAATGACGGAGTTTTGCGTTATAATTTTTTTTTCAAAATCACCTTATTAACGGTACCTGCCATATAAATTCTATAAAAAATTCGATTTTTCTCGAAAAAAATGCGATCGATTTCGATACGATTTTGTGTAACAGATTTATAATCAATAATGAAGTTTATCGTTAGAAAAATATGGAAAAACCGCAAAGGAAGAGTAAGCAAAGCAACAACATTTAAGGAAATGCGGGCGATATTGAGAGCTGCTTCAAATTCAAGGCTCTCCGTATGTCAAATTAAAGCAGACACTGGAGTTAAAGCTAGTAGATCGACTTTTTTTTTCGAGTGATACAGAAGGTCAATCATATTTGCCATGGAAAGATGAAGAAAAAATCACAAGCCAGCGACTTAATTTTGCAACAAGACACATCAGGTGCAATCGTCGTCCCGTGCGTCGTCTTATGTAATGAACAAAAATTGCACCACCCCTTTGGTCGTGCCGTCTTTGAAGCTATATTCCCTCTTTTCTCAAATCATGGAAATAACAGTCGGTCCGTTTAAATGAAATTTAGTTTTCATCAGAAAAGAAGACGGTATGCCACTCTCGATTCCAACTAATGTTGAAAATGAAGCCAACAAAATAAAAATAAAACATAGGTAACTGCTTGTTCTTAATGAAGTGACACAGACTGTATGGGTAAATTGTATCAATAAAAATTCAAGTTTGTGTTCTCGAGCGCCTAACCCAATTTTATCAAAAATCAAAAAAAAAACTCGAAAATTTTGGATTTTTTTTCAGATTTTAACAATTATACCCAACCGTAAAGGACTAGTTTATGAAAGTTGCTTATCAGAACGTTTTTAAAGTAAACTATATTTGTTACAATATTAGACTATAACTATTTCTGATGACGTAATAATTTTCGAGATACAGCTTTTCAAAGTTTATAATTTTTTCGAACTTCGCTATTTTTCGCAATATTCTTAGTCCAGTACCTCAATCCAGTAGTTCTATTTTTTTGCAGACTTAAAAATGATGTTGGCCGAATGAACAATCTATGTTTATGACCTCGATCGCAGAAGACAGCTACCTATGTCAAAAATTGAAAATAACGCGAAAATTTTCGGATTTTTTTTTTCAATTTTAGCGATTATAACCCTAAAGGACTTGTTAGTTCCTTTTAAGAACGGTTTTAAAAACAATAAAATTGTCTCTGTAGACCCAATTAATAGTTATCGAAATAAAGCTCTCATTATTTTGCTCGTACCATTTTTCAATTTAATCCAACGAAATGGTAGACCAAGCGCGCTTTATGCCAATTAGTTCGGCTTTGTTGGAATATTGTTTTCCAGATTCGTTAGCTTTACGTACCAGCCATCGCCACACATTTTCTATTATATTGATGTCAGGTGAGTAAAAAGGCCACTGCATTAAGCTAGTTGACCTTTAGTTAATGATAGAGCTGTAAAAGAGTAAAATCATTTGGTGATTGCTTTCATCTCAATGAAAACTGCAACGAGATGAATTCCCAATTCTTTTTGAATTTAGTGATTTAATTCACAGAATTCAAAATGATTTCAAAATTAAGCATAATGTTCAAATCACATTCATTTTGAATTCACCGACTTCGAAAATGAATTCAGACTGCAGCGCGAATTAAAACACTTGTTTCTTACTTTTAAAATTAAACAATATTTATTTGGAACTATGTCCTTTATTATTGAAATACTTTTTACTAATTCTAAAAGGAGCTTAAGGCTACTATGTAGTTACAATAAGACTATTGATAAATTCATCATACAGTCGTATTTATATACTTTTCTTATCTATCTACAAGGAGACCCAAGCGTACAATCGTCTTGCTTGATAATGAAGAAGAGATAATATTCCAACATTGTATACAAACGATATTATCTCTTTTACATATGTTATCATTGTAGCGTTGTGTGCAAGACTGTACTAGAGACTAAAGATATCATTGAATACAAATAATGTTATCTTTTTTCTCAATATGTTTTGCTATGGATACTTAACTCCCCCCCTTGTTAAACGAAATCGTCCCGATTTTTCGACGCTATTTTTAACATTTCTCTTTCATAAGTTTTGTTATATGCGTCAATCTTTTTTTGTTTTTGACGATCTGTTATACATTGTATAGTTTTTATCATTACGTACGTAAATGCTAGAATAACAATCAGTGTTACAATTGTGTATATAGTTGATAATATCGGTTTTTCTTCAAAAGGAATAATTAGTTTTTTTAAAGTATCTATGTTATCGAATTTGTACATTGTATCTTCTTTAATTATTTGGTCGATGTAAGACTCTGAATTATGATTTCTTAATATAACTTCTTTAATTTGCTTATGCATGTTTTTGTATATTTTATCGTCTAGATTTATAGTATTTTCATAAGTAACTAAGTTTATACCATTAATTGTTTGATTATTTAACTTATGCTTACCGCTTAATAACATAACACCGGATTCAATTTCTAAGTCGTAATCGTATTCTTGTTTAATGTTGCATTTTGAAGTTATATTCTTTAAAAGTGGAATAAGACAATTTTCTTCTTCAAAGTTAATTTCACAAATGTTTTTACTTAGATGATTTTGACAATTTTTTGTTCTTAAATAAGTTTGGTTACATAAGGCAATTGTTTTATCTGTAATGATTTTTCCATGTTTTGAATTTAAAGGTGTTACTTTATACAATTTACATGATTTAATTAGAACTGGATATTTATATATTGTGATGAAGAATTCATCAGTTCTAGCTAATAATATTTTAGAGTACTCAAGTATATTTATTATGGGTACTTGAATTATTTCATGTTGAATAATATTTTTAATGTCATCTAAGTCTAGGCTTTCTGATAAATATTCATTATTTTTTGCTGCATTAATTGTTCTGGTCAATAATAATAATTGTTCGTACACTTGTTCTATTACTAAATGTTCTTTAAGGCTCTGACCTTCGAATTGTTGCAAAATTTGTTCAAATCTAGAATTTATAGTTTTTTGTTTATTATTGTTTTCTATGAGATTATTTATACTCGTTTCTATGTTAACTAAGTCATAATGGTCAGGATTACCAAACACATATTTGAAAGCTGTTCCTAAAAAGTTAATTGATCTAGTATGCCTAGTATGTTCTTGTAATTGGTCTGCTAAATTCTTAATTTTACTTAACCAAATTTTTTCTTCTTGTGTAGGTTGATATTTACTAGTTACGATATTTACGTAAGGTTGAAATATCGAAGTCAGGTTGGTTGCATGTAACAAATAAGTTTGTTCTTTGAATAAATACACGTCATCTGTTTGCGTAAGTATAAACTTCTTGTTTAGTAACTCAGTTATTTGAACGTTTCCTTGCCCTTCTTGACTCTGTACAATTCCTAGTAATGTTAGGAATATTAATATTTTCGTCATCTGAAAAATGATAATTCTTTATGTTATCCTTGTGAATTTTTATTCCTTCTTTAGAGATTACAGTGTCTCCTTTATCTTCTTCTACTATTCTTGTTATGTATCTGGCGTTAGATTTCTTTCTAAGACCTGTGATTCTTACCATTATCTTATCTCCTTTTTTATACTCTCTGTGTCGAGTTCCTTTATTTAGACGTTCGATCACTTTTTTGGATGCTGAGTTTAGTTTATTTATTATAATTTCACTATTGCTATATTTATTTTGATTAAAGAAAATGTCTCTAGGTTTCAAACCGGTAACTGAGTGTATAGAATTATTTAATTCACGCACTGTTCTAAATATTTCGTCGATAAGTCTTGTTTTATTCTGAATTGTGAATATTCTAGACAGTTCAGTTATTGTACCGTTTACACGTTCTACTTGACCGTTCGCTGTCGATCTGTATACTGGAGTTTCTACTTTAGTTATGTTGTATTTCAAACACATTTGGTTCACCATTTCTGTTTTGAATCCCTTCTCATTATCTGTCATGAGTCGTTCACATTTTGGGAAATAATTAGATAAGACCTCTTCCATAACGTCGTACAGTCTGTTTCGAGTTTCGATTTCCCGAAGGATTGTATATTTAGAATACTTATCTACTGTTACAAGGAAAGTATACTTGTCGTTGAAGTATATGTCCATATGAATGTGTGTTCCCACATGTGTTGGTATTTCTGAATTATTCAGAGGTTCTCTGATAGGTTTTCTTTCATATTTTCCAAATAGACATGCTATGCATTTTTTGTTGAAACTCTTTGCTTGTTTATTTAGATCGGGCCAGTAATATTTCTCTGAGATTTCTTGTATATTGTTACGTAACCCTCGGTGTGCTCTTTCGTGAGTTACCCTTACAAGTTTTAGTTGTTCCTCCAAATTTGTCACGTCTTGAAGTTTTCTTGGTGTGAATATAAATCTTACTAGTGGGAATTCTTTTTTTATGTTTTCACCATATTTGTATATGTTTTCAAATTTCGTATGCAAAGCTACAATCTTTTGGGGTTGTATAACTTCTTTCATCTGCCTTAGTAAAGAGTCTTTGTCCTTAAACTTTATTATGAGTCTTATTTTGTTACTAAAATAGATTTGTGTTTCGATATTATTTGTTATATCTTCAATAAGTTCGAACTGTGCAGCGTATGCATTAAAAGGCTGATTCACAGTTTTTATTATATCATTAGAAGAACTTTCAGCTGAATGTGCTGTTTCTATGGTAGAAGTATTTATGCGTTGACGTGATAATGCGTCAGCTACAAGATTTAGGTTTCCTGGTTTATATACTAATTTTGCTCCAAAGTCTTCAATGATTCCCTTCCAACGTTTCAGCTTTGTGTTGGGATTTTTTTCTGATACAGAATATATAAGGCTCTGGTGATCGGTATATATGGTTAAGTCTGCTATACCATATATGTAGTTTCTGAGTTTTTGTAAGGACCATATGATCGCTAATAGCTCTTTCTCGTTTGTGCTATAGTTCTCTTCTGTCTTACTCAGTGTTCTTGACAAGAAGTGTATAGGTTGCTTATTCTGACTTAGTACGGCTCCAATAGCTATGTTGGATGCATCAGTAGTAAGCTCGAATGGTTTACTATAATCCGGTTGAAAAAGTTCGACTTGTTCTTTCAAATAATTTTTTAAAATTCTAATCGCTTCTAATGCTGAATCATTCAGATTTAACTTAATATTTTTACTTTGTTTTTTGTTTACTTTACCGTTATCTCCTCGTAAATATAATGTCAGGGGCTTGGCTATGCTTGCGTATCCTTTTATAAACTTACGATAGTAACCTGTAAGACCTAAAAATCCTCTCAAATCCTTTACCGTTTGTGGGACTGGAAAATTTTCTATAGCTGCTATTTTCTCAGGGTTCGTAGTGATTCTACCATGTCTGATTATGTGACCTAAGTATTCTACTTCTTCTTGAAAAAACTTACTTTTCTCATCAGATATTTTTAATGTGGCTTTATTGAGTACGTCGAATACTTGACTTATGTGCTGTATATGTTCTTCCTCAGATGAAGAATATATCAATACGTCATCAATGTAAACGTGTACGAATTTACCTACAAAGTCTCTCAAAATGTCGTCCACGCATCTCTGAAATATGCTTGGTGCATTTTTGAGCCCGAAAGGCATTCGTTTAAAATGATATTTTGCGCCATTTATAGCAAAAGCTGTTTTTTCTTTATCATCTGCTTTGATTTTAATTTGGTGGAAACCTGACTCCAAATCTAACGTTGTAAAGTACTTGGCTTTACCTAAATTTTGAATTGTCATGTTGACATCCGGAATGGGGTATCTGTCTGTTACAGTGTGAGCGTTAAGTTTTTGGAAATCAACAACCATGCGCCGTTTTGGTTTTCCTTTTTCGTCCAAACCTTTTTTAGGTACTGTCCATATGGGACTGTTATAAGGACTATGGCTTTTTTCTATTATATCGTCATGTAAGAGTTTCTGTATTTCTTTGTTTACGAATTCGTTATCTGCTATGGGATATGGATATTGTTTAACATAAACCGGATTATCATTGGTCGTCCTAATGCTTGCTTCTATAGTATCTGTAAAGGGTAACGGTCCTATGCTGTTATTAATCTTCATCAGTCTATCTATGTCTGCTTTATAAATATTATTTTCCCCAATTATGTAATTAATTTTCTGAATAGATTCGACACTGCTTATGGTAGTTAGAGTCATATTACTGAAATTTATTTCCGCGTTTAAAACTTTAAGTCCTTCATATCCTAATATCATATCAAAAGACTGAATATCCTCTAATTCAAAAAATGTTATATTTTTCTTTAATATCTTAACTACTTTCTTTGTATCTACCATAGAATAACCATGCATTGTTTTTATTTTTATAGGTTTAATTTTAATTTTTTCGCTAGAATCGCATTTTCTATTAATGTAATTATGGGTTGCACCAGTATCAATAAGAATTTTATAAATTTTCTTAGAAATAATACTAGTTAAATTTAAGCAGGGCAACCCGTCTACTAGTTTAAATGATCTATTCTTATGTTATTATTTACCATACATTCCGTTTCATCTGCTTCTGCATATGTACTGCTGACATCGTCTCTGCGTTGTTGTCGGGAGTTATTTACTCTCTGCTGCTTGAAGTTCTGCTGATAAGATCGTTGCGGTCTGTTGTGTGTGTTGAAACTCCCGCTGTGTTCACGTTTCGCTGGTGGATTATATACATCGGGTTTGTATTGATTCCAATTTTGTCGCTGTGCATGTACAATTTGTCTCGAGTTTATCTCCATCGGCTGTGGTCCGTCATTTCTCTTGAAAGGGTTTAGGCGTGGTCCTTGATTGTGTTGCTGCATATTATCGTATTGCTTCTGGGGTTGATAATTCGTTGTTTGGCTCGAATAATTTGGTCTTCTTTCGTTTCTGCGTTCATGTGGCATATTTTTGTGGTGCTTATCTTGAGTGAGATGTAAATGCCTGTGCACATTATCATGTTCTATTCTGCGAGCAATTGCGAATGCGTGTTCTAGATCATTTATTGTAGCTGAATATAATGATCCTCTTGTAAAGTTGTCACTCATACCATCAATGAATATACGAACTGCGTCGTCGTTAGCATTTTTAATTAGTCTGTCGATTATATTCGGCGGATCACCTGACATAGTGATTTTTGATATTATTAAATTGAGATTTTTATTTATCTCGTCGTGGTATTCAGACAGTGTGCTTCTTTTTTGCGTGATGGCTTTCATCATGTCTTGTAGCACGTATAGAGGTTCTTGATTAGAGTACGTATAATCTAATCTGTTACGTATCGCCTCAAAATTAAAAATTGTGTTATAATTAGTTAACACATTCGCGGCTGCACCCTGTATTTTACTTTTCACTATAGTCAATGCTGCTGCGTACTTACTGTGTGTTTTGAAGTTTTTAATGCTGTCCATTAATCTGGATGCTTCTTCGCGCCACGACCGATAATTTGATTGATCGCCGTTGAAAATAGGTAGGCTTTTAAATGCGTCTAACTGTATTTCACTACCATCTGTATATGTGGTTCTTATTTCCTCTAGCACAGGTATGTTTGGTACTATGCCTAATCCAGATTTTACTTCATTTAGTTTTGTTTCTAAATTAGTGTTTATTTGATTTTGGTTAGTTATTATTGCTGCTAACCTTGCATTCTCTGTGCGTGTGTGCTCTAGGGTTTGTGTTACTGTGTTGCACCTGGTTTCTAAAGCTTCTAATCTTGCCATTAATACTGCGAGTTGTTCCATTTTGAACTCGTGTCTGTTGTCGTCGAATTTGTGTGTTTTTTTTTCTCCACATATACACTTTCACTGAATTGCTTTGCTGCTTCGTACGAAGAAGCTATATTTGTACCTGCTATGCTAGGTAATTCTTGTAACCGGTAACGCGAGTGTTCTGTTTATACTAGATTTCACTACTTGTTCCCGAGGTCCGCTCGATTGAAGTTAAAAAGTATATTTAACCTCCTGGCAGGATCGCCAATTAAAACACTTGTTTCTTACTTTTAAAATTAAACAATATTTATTTGGAACTATGTCCTTTATTATTGAAATACTTTTTACTAATTCTAAAAGGAGCTTAAGGCTACTATGTAGTTACAATAAGACTATTGATAAATTCATCATACAGTCGTATTTATATACTTTTCTTATCTATCTACAAGGAGACCCAAGCGTACAATCGTCTTGCTTGATAATGAAGAAGAGATAATATTCCAACATTGTATACAAACGATATTATCTCTTTTACATATGTTATCATTGTAGCGTTGTGTGCAAGACTGTACTAGAGACTAAAGATATCATTGAATACAAATAATGTTATCTTTTTTCTCAATATGTTTTGCTATGGATACTTAACTCGCGCTGAAATCTCATTCATTTTGAACTATTTTTCCAATGAGCGATTGTAATTTTTGTTTTATTCTAAAGAGAATTTCAACTTAACATCTTTAATCCTGAAGTCTATTTAAATCGATTGATTTTATTGAATGGGATTTCAACGCTCTTAATTCTAATTTCATTTTGAATTCAGTGATTTAAGTCAGTAAGTGCAAAATAATTCAGTGATTTAAGTCACTGAATTCAAAATTAATGGGATTTGAACATGCTTAATTCTGAAATAATTTTGAATTCATTGATTTAAATCACTGAATTCAAAGTGGATGGGGAATGAAAAAAGTAAATTCTGAAGTCATTTTGAATTCAGTGATTTTAATTCATTTATATCAAATTAAATTCCGACTTCACGTGAATGCATTCGCAATTCAGTTCATTCTTTTCATGAATTGACCACTCGTGCGGTATAGATGCAGTAACTCGAATGTTCCATAGTAAGATATGGCTCCCCACATCACCACGCCGCCGCCCACTCAAAGGCGATCCAACAAGTGTTTCTCCTTGCGAAGATCATGAAAGTAATAAATGTAACCGTCTGGCTTTTCCAAATCAAATTTCTTTTCATCCGAAAAGACAATGTAACGCCAATCCGAATACCAGGTCATGTGTTTTCGTGCAAAATTCTAGCAGTTTTTCTTGCGAGCAAAATCAAGCATTAAGCTGGCCAAGTCAAAGCTTTCTAGCGAGATAGAGGGCGCCGAGATAGTCGTTAAAAACTTTAATAACTTTTTATAAGAAAGAGTTGTTAAAAATATTTATGGGACAAAGTTGTAGAAAATACATTTCATTATTGCATTAACGACTTTTTCAAAATGGAGCATGACATGACGCATTTTGTGTAATCCTTGTGAATAAAGACTTTTTAAGGGAAAGGTTCTGTAAAAAAAATAATCCTAAAACAAAAAACTTTTAATAGTCGCGTTTGGTCTTACTTCAGAAAGAATTTTGGGCTTTCTTTTTCTGCGAAAGCATCATAAACTTAGTTGTTAAAATTTGGTTTTAAGTCACTTTTCAAAATTCTCATAATACTAAATTTAAAAATTTGATCTTATGAAACTTGGTCTTAATACACAGCACCTTAAGTTATATATTTTTCAAGAGATTTTTAAACAAACTCGACTTTATTTCACAATTACACGACACAATATTATTGTACAATAACCGATATTGCGCAATGATATTGACCGTGTAAGGGCGGTTTTGCGCAATAATTCCGGTTTGCACAATATATTGAAGAATATTTGAAATTTTAATATTTATTGAAATGTATGCAATATATTGTGTCATGTAAGGCGACTTCTTCAATAACATTTTTTATAAACGTATTAGCATTAGAATTCAGATGGTAAACAACTATTAACTAATATGAACGAAGCAAAACGAACAAAAAGAGAAGTTTTAGTTAAATGTATCTATACATGTTTTCTATCAGCACGCAGTAAATTAAAAACATTAATAAATAGAATTATATTGAACACAGTCAAAGAGCAGTGAACACATAAAATATGAAACTCCGTATGATTTGTAAACTAATATTGCATCGTGTGAGGCCAAACCATTTCACGCAATATTTTAGGGCAATATTTTGCACAATAATGTTGCCTGGTGTGAGGCCCGCAATTGTTATGAGTAGGGAGTGGCACCTGTTCCAGAACATCTACAGTTCTCGACCTCTTTAAGAAAAATCGTCAAATTTTCGTTTTTTACTTGGGTTTCCCGCTTAAAAACTAATTCGATATAGGAACTCATACTTATTTGAAAAACAAAACCGAAGAAACAACGAAAATATAACGATTTTTTTTCAAAGAATTCGGGAACTGGAGATGTTAGGGAAAAGGTGCCACTACCCTACTAGGAATAAACTAAGCATGCCGACAATTATTTAATAATTATTAATTTATTATTTTTTTTTTATGGTTTTAAAATCATTTTGGTGCAAATGCACCTTAGGAGCCCACTATTATATTTATTTTTTCTTTTGCTAAATTTGAATACAAATAAAAGTATTTATGTTTAGTTACTATCTAATAATAAAAACTAAACAAAAAAACATTATGAAATAAAACATTGTTTACAATAATATAGAAACATTTTGTTTAAAAGGACGGTTCATAACTTGAAAGATTTAGAAACTTTTTTCTTCTTCATATTTATTTTAATGGATTTATTAATATAATAAGTTACTAATAAAATTACTTACGGTTTCTTCACTCTCGGCGCTGTTGAGCTATTATAATGCCCAGCTCCACCATTGCTGGTTGGTCCTTGCGCTCGTTGCATTCCTGGAGATCCTTGAAACTGCTGATTCTGTTGTTGTTGCTGTAGGTGATGTGAATTCGAAATAGTCGTCGCTGTTGAAACATTCGTAATATTCTTTTGACGAATATTCACCTCTTGTACACATTCCACCGGAAAGAATCCTGATGCATTAGTGCCGCGCACGTATCCCTCTAGTAATCCACAGTCTGTTGAGCCAACAACCTCAATCACATCGCCCGGTTGTAAACGTATATGACCCACTGAATTGCCAGCATACGGTTCCATACATACCACCGTTGTACTGGGATGACCAATAGAACAAGCTGCACTATCAGAATTCGTGCCCACTCCGGAGGAGTCACTTATTATGTCACTGGTGTCACCAAGGCTTTTATCTGAAAGAGAGAAAGGAGGTAACTTATACAATGAGTTTAAGAAGTATGCAAATGCACTTTCAAATATTTTTTTGCTGGGTTGGTATCCAGCTTTGCCAACTTGGCACATTTTCATTTATGCAAAGGATAACATCACATGCAATCTCTTGGTATATCACCAACAAATATTTATATTGTGGCTTTGGAAAAATATATGTAGTTCACATGCAAGACGAAGTATTAAAGTAATATATACATTTATCTATATAGATGCAGTAGATAAAGATTTAAATATGTCTAATATGAAGTCTGAACTATGTAAATATGGAAACTTAACAACAAATATTTGATTAAATGGAATTTTAGATATATTTTGGTCCAGGTGATTCTATTACAAGAGGTAATGTCAATCATTATCTTGAATATAAATTGTTTATATTAACGCCTGATTCGATCACATCGTTACGAATTTAAAACTTCATTTGTAACTAGGAAACCGTTGTAAATTAATAAAATAACAAAGGAAGTTTTGTTTTATAACTCGTTTTATCATAAAACTAGTTTTTATGAATTTAGAACTACATATGTGAACGAATTGGACGTAAGAGTTGTAAATTTTTGCAATTATTCACAGTATCTTAATGTATTCTATAAATAAGATTATCATGGAAAGCCCATATGAAGTAAATTTTTCTGAAATTCAATATTTCAGCCTGTCTCTACCTTGGTCTGTCCCCTTAACGTTTTTAGTTAAAAACTCAGTCAGTACACGCTTTCTTTATTGCAGATGAAGAATAAAATGTTATTTAGCATAACCTCAAATAAGTACACTTCAGAGAAATAAAAAAAATAGTTGTTAATTTTCAATAATTTTCGAACTTTATTTTTGTCCCCGCTTTTTGAGCGTGTCTACCCTGGCGAATTAGATTCCTTCAATACAAATAGAAATATTAGTGCAGTTCAGTGGTTTGGTCAGGTGATTGTGTCTCTCCCCTGGAAGCCTGGAAGGTCAAACATTTTTAAATTCATTTAATTTGTTTGCATTTTACTAAATAATTTCAAAAATCCTTTAGGTGTAATATATTTTTTTACAAATAATAATTCAAATGTGATACGGGGCCACACCATTATCAACGGATAAAACATTGACTTAAGCACCAGCAACAATAAAAAAAAATTATTTAGCTGTTTTTTGGATTTTTTTTTTGAGACGTAGATGTTTGTCAAATACTTTATTTTTTCAAAAATGACCAACGCTGGGAAACAACATTAACAGACGCATGCCAAAGTTCAATTCAATTCAAACACAATTCGCTATCATTTTAATCCAATCAGCAAGATTTGTAGGAAAAATTCAAAACATTTTTACGAAAAATGTTTGAACCGTGTTCGAGGTTCCGTTTGGACCATTCCATTAAGTTTTTAGACAATTTTAAACAAGCTCTGATCGTAATCGATAAAAAAACATTAACAACTAAGAAGACAAAATACTTATTGAACTTGGCATTATTATTATTACTATTTCCGCAATTATTTTTTTAGTGGCAGCAACGCGCCGGGTACCAGCTAGTCTTACATATACACAAATAAAAATTAAGTGTCTGTTTGTAATGTCAAAATAACAGCTTTTCACAAGATGCATATTAAAAAAATTGTCTGTCCGTCTGTTTGTTTGTCCCGGCTAATCTGAACCGATTTTGACGGGACTTTCACTAACCGATAGCTTATGTTATAGCGGGTAACATAGGCTATTTTAATTATATCCTAGGTGGCGCTCAGGTCGCTCTTTTCGCAATATTAATTTGTATTTATGGACCTACGCACGTACGCGACGACGGGAAATGGATAGACCGTTTTTGACGGGAATTTCAGTTGAGGATAGCTGATGTTGTAAGAAATGACTAAAGCTATTTGAAATAACCGAATAGATAGAGCTGGGGTCGCTTTTGCGAAAGCTTTTGGCAAAATGTTGGATCAATAGGATTAAGATAACTCTTTCTCTCTCTTTCTTTAAATAAATTAAAAAAAAACAGTTTTTGAAAAACTAAATTTCAAACTCAAAACTTTAGAAAAAAAAAACACTTAAAAATGCTCAAAATAATTTTTGTCAAAATTGTATGTAATTTATATTAATTTTAGTTCTCAAAATTCATTCTTATTAATTTTTAGTCAAACACAGAATAGCCGAGCGCTTAAAGGGTTCTGGGTTTGTACTTTTTGTGGAAACTAAAAATAGCTATGACAATGTTTTTTTTTAGAACAGGATTCTGCTTGAGGTCAAATTAACTGCTTCAAAACTTGATCAATCATGACTTTAGTCGGATATTATGAGTAGATATTATATTTATGTACTTATCTAGTATTTTTTACTGATATTTCGTAATTTGTTTGCTAATATTATTGGGCTATATTATGTTCCTTTCCAGCTGACGATTAATTTCCCATACTTAATGGTTGTATGAATTTATACACAAAGTTCCAGCTTTGGACAAATCACTTTTGTTTTTCAACTATTTACTGAAATTTAGGACCCTGAGCCGTCTCCTTCCACGGATGGGGCAGCTGGACCCACGGTTTTTTTTATAAGCATAGTGATGGCGCCTAAGAACCGTTATTATTTTCTTGGGCTATCTCGTGAACTGGTTAAAAGATTTAAAATAATTTTTTTTAAATAAAAAAAGCTTAGTTTTAATTTTACTTGTTTTTTTCTGCAAATTCAAGGGCTTGACTAAAAAAAATATTTTTTATTCATTAAATCCTACTTTAAATTTGAAAAAAAATATTTTTTATAAAAATTATTAAATAAATATCGATTTATTAAAAACCTCTCTTACGATTTCGGAATTATTTTTGATTTTAGCTTGAATCTTTGTGAAAAAAGTTTTAGAATTTTTAAGAAAAATTCATATTATATTGTTTGTATTTTTTTTATTAATATTAAAAAAAATGTATTAAATATAATTTAATTAAATTTAATTTTTATTTTACACCGCCTACATACATATGCAAAATATATACTATAAGAGTAAAATCGAAGTGAGTAAAGTGCGTTTTTATCGCCATCATAAAAAAGAGATTAATGTTCATGCTTTTATATAGATATTGGTTCAAAGTATTTACATACCGTTATTTTTTCCGTCAAGAAAAACTTCTAATTTTTTCGCAATTTTTTTACATTTATTAAGTTTGTAGAAAATTGGCTCAGCCAGTTAAGCTGTAGATACTGATGAAACGAAACCAGACTTACAACAGTATTTTCGGATCCCCTTATTTAATTTTTTCTATTACTCTAATCGTAAAGTAGTGACTGATACATTGATTGTAATCGAAAATTAATTAAATACAAAAAAAAAGTTACATGATGGAAATGAACATACACATACACCAGGATGTAAAGGAGTGCTTAGGTGGTATGAAGACTGGATATTTTTATTCATAAATGATGCAAAAATAATGGCTGCTCCTGTTGCTAAATATTTTGAAAAATATCGGTGTTTTAATGAGTTTTCATTTGTGATAAATCTCTCCCTCGAATCGAAATAAAGGAAGGCTTTTTTCTCAATATCTATTTTGGCATAGTAAACCCCATAAGCTCCAACTCATTAAATACATTAAACCCATAAACAAATTACAATTTGTATATCTTATATTAAATGCATATCTTATTTTCAAGTTTGTTTTTTTTTTGTTAGATTTAAAGGTAGGATATAAAATATGACTGACTTTTTCAAGAATTGTCTTGACTTTGTTTCTTATTATAAAACTATCATCGTCTCAAAATGATTTTATATGACATTTCACATTTTTAGATTGCACAGGCAAACATAAACGTATCGGTTTCAAGATCGCGCTAAAAAAATGTAATTTTAACATTTAAAATGGAACAAACAAATTTAAATTTGTGAATTGGTTCCATTCTAACATCTTTATATTGCCCATAGCATACTCGTATATTAGTTTTGTATCAACACTGAAAAATGTTAACGTATAAATAACCGTCACCAAGCTTAGTTCATCGAACACAAACATAATTTATAATAAATTCAAGCCGATAAACAAAATAATTAAAGAAAATCAAATTAAATAAGGAAAATAAAATTAAATACCTGTTACTATGCTGATATCATCCTCATGTGATCGATGGCCTGATGATCCTTCGGATAAACTCGAACTCGCCGAACTGTACGGCATGTGTTCGGAAGGACACGGAGATGGTGGACCACACGAACTATTTCTTGTCAGAGTACCCATAAGGCTACCACCACCGCTTAGACTACCATTGCCGGTCATCCATCCAACTCCAGAACGGCGTTTGGGGTTATAACGCGGTGGACCACGGAAGGGTACTGCTTGGGGGGTAAGAGAGAGTACGCAAAAGGATTTTTGTTTAAATTATTCAGGTTATCGAATCTGATTTTACTTTGCATCTTTATTCGATTTTTACAAGTTCATAAGATTGTTTCGTTGGAATTGTTTGTCGTTTTTATAAGTCAAATTATTTTATAATAAATGAACACAAAACAAAGCTACAAAAATTTAATAATATTACAAAAAAATAAAATACAACTCGACAGCAAACTGTAAAAAAAATGAGTAATAACATTTAACACACGATCGGATTACAATTCCACGGGAGAAATATTGCCAAATCTGCATAAAACAAATTGCATGATTTTGGCTTTGCTAGATTTCGAAGAAATAAATATGTTTATCGATAATTTCAATGAACACAACCAATCAGTGGAAGCAATAGTTATTATAAGAGGTGACAACTGAGCGTCAAGGGAATTGAAATTTGTGCGCTTTAAAACTTATTTTGTAGAAAATAGCTTTAACTATAGGTAAGTTTTAAGTGCAATACACGAATATACTCGTATTGGCATTAAGTAGATATAAAACAACTGATAAGTCAAAATTTGTTAAAAGCTTACTTTTCTTTCTTTTTTTGATTTGCACTTGGTCATATCAATACGAATTAGAATGTCAAGCTCAATCAATCAAGAGAATTATTTAAGTTCGCAAACCTACACGCACCACCGCCAATCTGTTACCGTTAATATTTTGTAACAATTTTAAATTGACTTAAAGACTTTATAGCATGAGAGCGTCAATGCTAAGTAAATAGCAATCCCTTTATTATGATTGATAACAAAGAATTCTCTTTTATAGTTTTTTTTAGAAAAGCAATGTAAGTAATCTGAATTTTCTAAATCATGGAATTAGGATTATATTTTGTGTTTGAAGTTATTTCCCAGTGAAGTTATTTCCCTGCACCATGGATTTTAATATAGAATATGTTTATTACAAAAAATGTAAATTTTGAAAAAAAAATTTCAATCTTAATTTCGGGATTTTGGTCTTTTGGGTTTTCGGGTTTTGGATTTTCGGGTTTTGGCTCTCGATCTTTTCATAATGATAAATATTCTATCACAGCCAAATCGTTCTGTGAAGAGCAGTGAAAACGCGCTGACAGACCTTACACTGAGAGAAAAAAAGTCAAATTAAAATTTAACAGATTATTTAATTTTTGTTTTATAATAATACTTTACCTCGAGTACATTTGATTTAACTAGGCTTCGTTTTAAATTTTTTTCTCAAACTTTGATTTTAAAACTTTCATATTCGAAGCTAATTTTTTTTTTAATCTGCTTAAATCAAAGAGGTTTTCTCTGTTTGAACGTAGATTTTTCTCTGGGTGTATCATTTAGTTTTTTTTAATACACACATTGACAGCTGTTTATCACAATAATTTCAAGAATCGCATTATCCGAGTTCATGAAGTGATAAAATGAAAAGTCTCTTAGTAAAGCGAAATGATAAACCCCCAGAAACTGAAGTTCGCACCGAATCGCTATCAGGAAAAGAACTGCAAACATTAGGTTTTTGCTAAACGGATGTACTTTTTTCCTGTTAATGTTGTTTAAAATGTGATAACAAATCAAATTGAGGTAAAATACGTTTTTGGAAATAAACGTTATAATTTTTGTATGACTTTTAAAGAATTATAGTTAGAAAATAATAATTTATAATAAAGAAATAAATGGAAAAAAATGATTATAATCAAAGTGCTCGCCATCGTGTAGCCCTATTCAATACCAATCTATTTAAACCCATTTCGCCTCTATCAGACGTTAACCTGATGTTCTAGAGCCAATCGATGAAAACGCATGAACACTTATTTACCATTCACTTTAATACCATTCACAAAAATCGGACAACGTTCTGATGTTCTAGAGCTATTTGATCAATTTGAAAAAAAAGGCGGGGAAAGTCGATGAACACGCATGATCGATGGAAACGTATGAACACTCTTACTTTGTCTTTCTTATAAAGAAAGCACGGATATAAGAAAGAATTTCTTTGGATGGCCTACTGTAAAAATTAAACGAACTGTTTCGTCATGTTTATACATAATGAACATGTGAAACATGTGAAAATCACTTGTTTACAGTTTCTTTTAATTCTGTTGAAAATGAATAATTTTTTGTTAAATTTATTGATTGATTTGCTTACTCATGCGCATTATAGCCTGAAAAAGACAAATAAACCAAAAAAATCGTGTGTAGGAAGGGGTCCCATCCCGTGTACTCGCAATAAAAAATCCCGGTGATCGGAGTGCCGCGGTGGTTGGGGGCGTTGTTAAAAGGTATCTTCTCACGGTTGCATCCGCATATCTCGAAGACGGTGCGTCGTACAAAAAATGTACAGGATGGAAAATGTAGCTGATGAAATTTGCTACAATACATTATTTTGCAAAACAGAACCATCCGAGAAATCCTCTCTGGAAAAAGATACAAAAATCGAAAAATATGTTTTTTTTCGACAAACTTCTTGTTGGGACTTTTTTCCAAATTTTTTTAGCACAAAGTTTTTTTTTTATAAAAGTTGTACAAAATCAAATTTCCTTTAAAAATATATGCTCAAATGTGAATTTACCTGGCATTTGGTGAAAAGATACAGAAAGAACAGAACTATTGTTGTACTCCAAAAGTATTTGATATAATGCACAAGCAAAAAAGTTTGACATTTCTTCTACTTTCTGTTATTGCGATTGCTTCGGCAATACAAAATTGAGATGATTTTGTTTGACAATTTAAATCAAAAGAAAAAGACAAAAAATATATGTATCTCTTTCCGGCTTATGTAAAGCCATGAATATTATTTTTTGACATTTCGAGGAATTGCCACAGTTTTTAGATCTGTTCGTTATATTCATCAGCAATTTAGTTAGGTGAGAACATATAGTATAAGCATTGTATACAGGGTGATTGGTTTAAGGTGCACCAAAAAGCTTGAGCGTGTAGGTGGGGTTCAGACAAGAAAAAAATCGTATGGGAGGGGGGTCTATTTCCCCCGTTTAGGCAGGAGGGGCAATTTAAAAAAAAAAAATTTAACTATTTTTTTTCAAAATTTTATGTAATTAACTATTATTTTTATTTTCAAAATACAATGCTCTTATTAATTTTTAGTCAAAAACAGAAAACCGGATGCCAAAACGTATCTTAGTTTTTGAGAAATTAAGAAAATACTAAAAGCACTTTAAAAAAAAAAATGGTGAAATCTGGTTAATCTGGTTAAAAACAATTAAAAACAATATAAAAGTTTTTTTTCATAGGTATGGGTCTTATAGTTTATAGACCTTTTTTGTATGTCACTGTAGGTCTTAAAATAACGGCACCTACCATATGAATGTTAACGAAAAGCTTATTTTTCTAGAGAACGACACTAACGATTTTAACCAAATTTCTCATATATAATGAATCATGAGAAGTCTGTCAGATAATGGAAACAAAACTTTCCGAAAGTAATTTTAACGGTACCCGCCATATATGTTTTTTGCAAATTTTTTAAAATATTCAAAATATTTAAAAATCAATATAATGAAATACTAATAGCTTTTTCAAATTAGATCGCTTACCAATTTTGTTACTAAATTTTTTAAATCTTTTTTGTTAATTCGATATTTTGAAAACGTGTTGACGGATTTTTATAAAACTTAGTTTTAAAATATAGGTATAAAATTTAGTTTTCAAAATATGAATACTTAGTTTTTTTTTCAAAAATTTGTTTCAAAAAATTGTTAAAAAAAATCAATTTTTACAAAAACTGTTTCTGCGATTTTGAATTTTTTTTTTCATAGTTTCATGTTTACGGAAGATCGTTTTTTGCTTACTTTGATTTTGGTTTGAACCTTTTTCAAATTAGATCGCTTACCAATTTTGTTACTAAATTTTTTAAATCTTTTTTGTTAATTCGATATTTTGAAAACGTGTTGACGGATTTTTATAAAACTTAGTTTTAAAATATAGGTATAAAATTTAGTTTTCAAAATATGAATACTTAGTTTTTTTTTCAAAAATTTGTTTCAAAAAATTGTTAAAAAAAATCAATTTTTACAAAAACTGTTTCTGCGATTTTGAATTTTTTTTTTCATAGTTTCATGTTTACGGAAGATCGTTTTTTGCTTACTTTGATTTTGGTTTGAACCTTTATTAGATACAGTTTTACCACTTTTATTAAAATTTCGCCGTGCATTTTATTTTATATATGTTAGAAGTGAGTTTTTTCGGAATCCAGATCTGCGTACTAATAGCCGTAATTTTGAAAAGAGGTTGAACCTAATAGGGCTTTTTAGGTAACAATGATATTTTTCTTTCTCGTTCGCAGAGCAGTGTCAAAATCAGCAGTACGCGGATGACAGCTAAACATTTTTTTTAATATTGTTGAAAAATTGATTTAAAACAATAGCGGAAATACATCTTTAACATTTTAAAAGTTATTAGCAAATGAAAATTAATGTTTTACTTTCGGAGTCGCGGAACTTTTTTGTTTTGCATATTACATTAAAAATGTTAAGGTCAAACTGGTAGACAATTTTATAACAAAAAAATCTTTGTTTTGAAACAGAAGTAGGTTCAAGATTTACTTTTATTATTTTCATAAAAACTATTTTTATTTTCATCGTGTTTCAGTCGGAAACACTTATTCGGACAACCAAGTAACAAAGAAATCTTGTACCAACTTCTGTTTCAAATGCTACGTTTTTTTTAGAAAAGATCAAATAAAAAAGTAAAAACAAAGATTTGTTTATTATAAAATTAACATTTTGTATGTCATATGAAAAACAAAAAAGTTCAGCGACTCCGGATACTTAGTAAGTAAAACAAAAATATATGTATATTAAAAAAGTGTATGTAAAAAGGATGAGAAATTTTATTTTCTACAAATCTGGGTTCGACAAGTTTTTTGTCAGACTGGGTTTTCGGAATAATTAGGTTAAAACTCTTTTTGAAATGGCGACGAGGATCTGGATTCCAAAAAAAAAAATTTATACTCATGAAGCATCCCGCTAACACATATACAAAAATCCCACTGAGAGCACAAAATGCACAGTTTTCCTGTACTAAATAGTTTTCTAAAAGTGTTAAGATAATTGTCTTCCAAAGCGTCTTGTTGAATGAACTATAGTTTTTTACTTGAAAGTGTGTTTTTTTTGTTTGTCGAAATGCTGAACGCATTAGCTTTTGCAGCTTACATCGATTTTAACCGATAAACGTCCTTGATTTATAAATACCAATCGAAAGGTTATAAGGATTATTCCAGGTTAATAAATTTATTTGCGCCACCTAACATCAATGAACATATTGTAAATATTTTAAAATTTTACTTACATTTTAAATTTACGAAGTCAGTGTTAGTTTGTTCCACATTATATAATAATATGTATTATGTAAATTTTATAGGTATAATTAAACAAATTGTATTAAAATTGTTATTTTAACTACAAAATAAATATCATAAACAACAACGAACATTGAACGAGTTTCTAACATTTATGCATAACATAAAAATAAAGAAGGAAACATACATACATAGATGTAAAGAAGTTAATATATTGAATTATTGCATAACTAAATTTTTGAATATTAAGAATTTTTAACTAGGAACAAATATAGTATTATGAAGAGAAAGAAACACAAAAATGCATGACATTCATTCGATATGATTGATAGAACTGGGGGAAAAATAGCAATAAAAGAGAAGTATGGGAATTACTGAAACTGATTTATTGAATAAATGAAAAGAAATGCATATTTTTTGATAAAATAAGGGTATGAAAAACCAATGTTATTTACAAAGGTGGTTAGGGAATTATATAATTTGTCCCATTTTGAATCTACGCTGATAATCAGCGTTGCTGCCTCAAAAAAAAAAAAAAAAAAATGTTGCGGATATGTAGTTTTTTATAGTGTAATTTTTATAAATATGTCTTTGCGAAATAAAGCGACCCCAGCGACATCTATGTGGGAATTAAAATAGCCCAAGATACTCTTTACCACATCAGCTATCTGACATCGTAGAATGGCGGCTTATTCCAATCTAGAATAAAACCCAATAAGCGCTAGGTGCGCCGTTTTGATAAGTATTTGGACCATCTTTGAAGAGCCATGGCTCGGTCCCTATAAAGCATTTCCAAATATTTTCGAATGCATTTTATATACGTGGAAACATGCCAAAATGTCGTTCTTTTCGAAAACGATAACAATACAGAAATTATGCTGAAATAAATACTCGACATCTCTGAAACAGAATTTTGTTACGTAGATCTTTACAACGTCAATCGAGTGAGGACTTTAAATAGAACCGTGTTATTTTGCAAGAGCTTTCACACTCTGCAAGGACTTTTCGAACCGTAACACCATTAAAGTTTTGCTTGCTGCAAGTATTTTTACTTATTGATGCGAGCAATTTTGTTAAAACTACAAGTTCGAAAAAGACGAATAAACCTTGATTTTGAATTCATGTATGTCAATAGAACAATTGCTTTTCTATATCATAATGAAAATTTGTCAAAAAAGACTTTAAGCGACCCTTACACGGTCAGTCAGATGACGTCAGTCATCTACACATATAATCCGTCATCAGGCAAAATTAAAAGGGTTTTGATTTTTCGTGAAACAAATGCACGCATACTGACTTATTTTTACAAACACTATATTAAAGATTGATGTCAAATGACTGATCGTGTAAAGATGCTTTACGTAAGGCTAAAAGTCGATTTTTTTTAAAACCCTAATATTAAGTAATTAATAATTAGAAAATGAGTAACTAATATCTTTTTTAGTTTAATATTTTACTTGCTCATTAAGGCAAGTATTGGTTTCGTGTAAAAAAAATTGATGTTTTAATCAAACTTTACATTACTATGGAAGGGAAGCCCAAAAAAGTAGGTTTCGTCATGCCGTCCAACGGTCTGTCTGCGCGGATGTGCGTATGTGCGGATGTCACGTTCAACGAGCTGCAGCCTAAACTGTTTGACGAATTTTCTTCATACTTCGTCTGCATCACTTCTTGGTGATTCCCTAAAATTTTCGTTTTGGCTCGGCTAAAACGGGAACGGTTTTTTTACATTCAGATTTTAAAGGTTGGATTAAAAGTTCACTTTAATCTAATTGTATTCGTTGTTATTAATTAAAATCATTTAATTTGTTATTAATCAATCTAATTTATATTCATTGTTATTAATTAAAATCACGTAAAGCGTGGATAAAAATTTAAATAATTTGAGATTCGTACCTAATTTAAAAAAAATCTCAAATCATTTTAATTTTTATTCACGATTTAGATGGATTTATTTCTATTTATTTTAATTCAGCATACACTGCATAACTATAATATCTCTCTTTGAACGTTTTATTTCGTAACAATAGAAATTAATTAAATTTTGGCCTATAGATACTATTTCGATATTTCGTGCTTTTTCATTTTAATGTACCTATTTTATAAAAATGTAAATGGAGCTTTTTGTGGAAAATGTTTAGTGCATTCGACCCTTAAGCTTATTTCCAGGAGTAAGTAAAACAAAAATTGTGAATTTATTATAGTAATGATATGGGGGGAAATGCTATAAAATAATAATTGTAAGAAATAAAAATAAAGTATCATCTAAAAAAAAACGACAAACAATCCAGAAATAGTATGCAAAACAAAAATAATTGATTTGTTTGTATTAATTGTTATCAATGCAGAAAGTGAATAATGTAACAATCAACAGTAAAAATAAAAATGCATATTAATTAAACGTTTAAATTATGACCAATATTAAAAATTTATTTTACATAGCAGAAACATAATCCTCTACTTACCAATCTCATCTGTTTTGTAGTTTTGTATAACTTCGGCTAGTTCTAGATTACCAGCAATCACTGCAACCTATTAAATAATAAACAAAATTGCTTCAATATTGAAATTGTATATTAACAAAGTATTCAAAAGTTAAAATATATATGTACCTCTGTATTCGAAACATAACAACAAAAATAGATAAATCAATAAAACTTTGCTTAAAAAATATTATTAATTCAATTGTAATTACTTATTTTTTTTAATATAAAACCTTATACAAATAAATTATATTTTATTTTATACTGAACGAACTTAAATTCAAGCAAACAAATTAAATCTACAAACTTATTGAAGACAAAATAAAACCAAATCCAAAAAATTAAATTACTTAAAAGGAAAATAAAAGAATATTACAAATACTATCTACGAGAGGCGCTACGTATTAGTTTAGTAAAAAATATTTCATAGATATAGGAATAAATACCTGATAGGGAGTTTGATTTGCATAATTAAGGGCCTCACGTTGGGCACCCCGAAAAAGAAGCATTCTAGCACAAGCCTCTTGGTTGTTAACAGCGCAAACATGCAATGGTGTATTACCGGAAGCGTTATGGCCATCCATGTCCGCACCATAAAACAATAAATGTTCCAAATGGTGGACTAGACCATGTCGGCAAGCCTAGTTTTATATAATATAGATATTTTTTTTAATTAAGGGATTAATTTGTTTTTATAAAAAAGAAAAGATTAGTTATTTTATAAATAAGACAAGTTGAAGTCAAAGTGGAAAGTTTATATATAATTTAAGTACCAAGATATAACACCACCGGATTCTAACAACTTACAATAATTATTTAATTAATTTTAGACCATCACCAAAAATTTGAACTTCTATAAACGCATGTTGTTTTTGAATTATATTTTTTTTAGTTTAAAAAAAAAAATCATAGATAAAATAAGAATTAGCAGAACCGTCTTTGCGTTGCTTTGCAAAGTTTTTTTTGAATAATTTGATTTCTATCAAATATAAACATATAAAATTCGTATTAAGACTAATAACACACTAAGGCTTTCGATGTAAAAACATTTAAAAACATACATTTTGTCATTGATCATTGGATTCATTAGCTGGTGATAATTGGCTATGTGAACGAATTTTCAATAACAAAAATAGAAAGAAAATAAATTCGAGCAAAGTACAAACTTCCTTGCTACCATACTTGACAAGTAGCAAGAATTATTTGGTAATATCATCCAAATTCATAGTTTAAGACGTTTTTTGTATCTAATCGAATATGATCTCTATATATAGATCCTCTATTCCCATACAAATTGAGATCTTGATCAACAAACAAGTTCTGCTAGTTTCCGCGTGAGGCACAACGTTTTTGTTTTTGTCAGTAACCAAATAACAAAAACTAAAACGAGCATTGACTTAGCAGATTCCTTGCATTTTGTTGAAAAATTGGAAGTGGAAAAACAAATATTTTGAGGATCTCGACAGGAGGGGTTCAATTCGACGACAATGACGTTAGAAAACCACACAAACTGGAGTAACTTGTGTTTATGGCCGTGCATCAGACGGTATTAAAAACGAATTTCTAATGACAATCCGCTTTAATGCTGTTTTTATTAACCTAAAACACAAACTCACAAATTTGGTAAGTAATATATCTATGTATGTTAGAACTTTTAAAAAAAGGGCCTTCAAAACAGCGACCGGGATAACGGATTGAGGGTTATTGACTTTACGGTGAAGTGTGTAGAAACGTCAAATTCTTGAGGGCACACGCCACGCCGCGCCAGGGGGTGGCGTGTGCCAGTAAGGGCGCGCCTTTACCTGCATCAATCAACCATCGACTAGATTGACCACATTGTCATCGATGGGAGACCCTGGAAAAATGTTCAGGAACTTTTTCTGAAAATACCGAACTTTCCGAAAAGAAAACATCGACCCCTGGAAAAATGTTCAGGAACTTTTTCCGAAAATTCCGAACTTTCCGAAAAGAAAACATCGGACCCACCTGTATCTTGTTCCAACGTGGGAACTAATACGGATTGCTGGGACCAAACGTATACGAGAAAATGTCGCTTTCAAATTTAACATCGAAAAGCTTGAAAAGCAAGAAGTCCCCAGATACTACGATGATCGTATATTTTTCATCGTAGAATCTAGGACAGTGCTGTCAGCATTAAATGTAAAATACTTAAAGCATGTGTGAAAAGTGGTCATTTAAAGGCAAACCATACACCAGGTTTCGTCGATTTAGGAAAAACCACTGTTAGGATGAAGAATGCTGACACATTCATGTAGCAGAACGAGAGCCTTTTACATACATGATCGTGAAAAGGGAAATTACATAATGCTTCTAAACTTTACATTAGCTCAGTCAACGATTGCTCAAAAGAGAGGTCTAAATGGAAAAATCTAGGCAGGTAAACTATGTATGCAGCTTTGTTTCGACTATAGCGAGGAGTTAAACATACTAAAAGTTTCCGATCATCACTCGGTTGGCCGCAAATAGGTTCGGGGAGCTTTAAATCTCCCTTCTTTTCAGTTTTACGCTTATAACAGAAACCCTTGATCTTAAATTCTTTAAATTTATTGTTTTTGTTTAAACTCATAAATTAAAATAAATTTGGATAGTAACCAGATTTTTTTAATCCATCGCATTTAGCTACAAAATTTGTATCAATAATTTTTCTATCTCATAAATGGAAATGCAACTTTGATGTTGTTTGCCAGCTATACTATAGACATCTGAACATAAATAAAATTCCCACAAACTAGTTTGATATTTTATCCATCCAACAACGTGTTAGCAATATAAATCATTGCATTATTGCCGAAATACAAACGGATTAAGATTTGTCTTTTGAATCTCCGAAAAATTATTAGTTTCCGGTGAATATTTTTTTGTGGTGCTTATCTCTGCTTAGCATTTCCTCAAACATAAACGTTATTTTTCGTTGTTTAAAATGGTGCTTATATTGTTTGAATATGGTTCGGATATTTAGTATGCGAAAAAATATTATAAAGCTCATTCTGGTGCTTGTCTCTGCTTAGTCAATTTTTCGATGAAATTTAAATAAATTGCTTCAATTGTTTTATTCCGGAAAGGCATATTTGGGTTCGTTTTCCCGCCAAAACGTTGACATCTGACCGGAAATATAGTTCCCACCACCTAGTTTGACATATTTCCGTTTCAACAACGTGTGAGCCATGTAAATCGTTTCAGTGATTGCTAAAATCGGACGGATTAAGATGTGTCTACCGAATCTCCGAAAAATGCTTAAATTCCGGTCAAAATTTAATATAAAACTTAACTTCGCGTCTAATTTGAAATTCAAACTATATGTTTCCGGTTCGGATTTCAGAAACTATTATTATAGAGAAGGTTAATGTCACGATTTTTTTTTCAATATTTTTGGATCTGATTTTTTATTAGGGATCCAGAAATTAAGTAAGTATAATTTAAAAACAACATTTCTAGCTTTAGCGAGGCATTCGTCAAAACGAAACATTTTACGACTTGGAGGATTTTTTTTGGATGTTCGAGTCTTTTTTCGAACGCATTTTTGAGTCGCAGTGCGATCATGGTAGCCTTTATGTAAATTTTTTTAAAGTTTCGGATAAAATCGAAGAATGTTCCATTCCGATGGATACGTCGCTAACACCAATTAGCTTTGTTCTTATGAGTTTCTAGAAAGCAGATCTAATATAAATTAATGTTCACCTTTAACTTTATAAAAAAAAAATAAAACTGTTAAAATTCCTTTTATAAACTTTCCGCATCACGTCGTCGCGTTGTTCACTTTCTTGCTTGTTATTGAAATTATTTGCAAAAAAATAATAATCTATCAAAGACTCAACTTACCTGATGGACTTCCTGCCAGCCTTGATTATCTTGAATGCCAAGCGTTGCATGATCATGCAACAGACTTTCTGTTATTTTAGGATCACATTTTTTCGTTACAGAAATGTATAACGGGGTTATACCACGTCCGTCCTTATAATTGGGCGACGCACCGAGTTCCAAGAGGGTGCTGCAAATATACAATATTGCAAACCATAAAATTGAATGAAATTCTTACCAAAATAACCAAAAACAAATTTTGGTGCGATAGTAAGTAAGTCACTTTTACTATTAGGGACTACTTTAACATATCTATCAACTTAGAAGCTAAACATGGACAATTTTATTGTAAGTTAACTTGTAACACAACTAAAGCAGCAATTCAATTTAAAACCATTTGCAAACTATCTAAAGCACGCGTATATGGCCAACACCTTATGGAATTACAAAAAACAGAAAAAAAAACCATTTGGTTAAGCATATTTGATGACTTGTTTTTCGCACTCCCGTGCGCGGTACACATATTCTAAATTAAGACAAAATTAACTTCCATCAAGTTGGCGATTGATTGGGAGATAAGTTTTGTATAAGCCAATATAACTTGTAGCCAACAAGTATATCACCTAATAAACTTAATGGCCGAATTCGAAAAAGCGTTGCAAAGTCCAACAAGTAAATAAGTATAGTTTTGCAATATATTGCATATATGGTGTACTTATAGTTGTTTTTTCTTATTTTATAATTTTATTTTATTTTTTAAATTACGAATTCGTTATGTGCAAGTTTAAAAATTAAATTGAAAAATATTAACATTGAACAAACTTACGTTACAGCTTCGAGAGAGTCTTTTTCGACAGCTTTGTGAAGAGCAGTAGCCCCGTCCTTCGTTCGATAGTCAAGCAAAGCACCGCCATTAACAAGAGCGATAAGTAGTTTATTTGGTTTTTTAGCTCCGGTAGCCACAGTCAGTGGGGTTTCACCACTTTCCGGACAGTGAAAATTCGGGTCCAGCCCTTTGGCGCACATTTTGGCAATTTTTTCCACGTGTCCGCCATTAACGCATTCGAGAAATCGTCGAAGATTAGCTCTTGTGTGCAATGCTTTTAATTGGCGTTCATCTAGATTAAGCATCTTGTAGACGCGTCTTTTGTATTTTAGCTATAAAAAAATTAAACAGAATAAAAAAAAAAAATGTTATAGAACGTTGATAAAACATGTTTTTGTTTTCAAAAATGTTTAGTTTTAAATAGATCGTTGTTTTGTTAGAAAGATTGCACTCTTTAAAAAATCGGAAGAAGTCGATTTGGGTCTTTTTTTTGAGAATACAACTGGGTTTCAACAGCACTATTAGACTAAAATATTTAAACAAGTTGTAAGAATAAATACAAAACTTTAATTGATGATTCACGTCCCTGACATTGTATTTATATGTACTTATATTATAAAGGGTTTTGCTATTGTTGCGATTGTTGGCAACATGTCAAATACTTTCGTGAAACGAAAAATCACATACAAAAATGACGTGAAACGAAATTTTTCGTTCTTCTTTTTGTTTTGTGGTGCGCAGCTCCACGGTGAAACGGTTCATAACCGGTTCAAGTCTCCACTACTCCACACAGTCTTTTCGCACACTATTTAATTGACCGGGATATTAATTGCCCGCGAAATTTTGACGTTTGTATTTTGTTATTGTTCTTGTCGTTATTATTACTATAAAATGGAGTACTGTTCTATTTATTTGTGTTTTTAAAAATATTTTTTTTTACAAATGGCGAAACTCTAAATACAAATTTGTCCGGTACCATTTTGTTTACATTTCGTCTGTGTTTTTGGAGTCGACGGAAAATGTCGTGTCACTCCAGCTGGGTACTAGGCTTAAATGGTAAAACTTCATTCATTATCTTCAATGAAAACATTGGGCGCCGCCGTGCAAAAAAACTTAAGCAGCATTGGCGCTTGGGCCTTAATCCGTAGAAGATCCAACTGACTGAAGAATTCAAAGATGATGTTCTTAAAGAAGGTCTTTGTTTTCGCTGAATGAATAATACCATAATTAATAATGCCAATTTTGGCTGATTTTTTTGGCACATTTTTGGATTTTTGGCGATGATAACAAATGAAATTCCCGCATATATGAGGAAATGAAAAGTTACTGTTTGGTACGCGCACGGCATACTTCTTAAAAATTACGTTGGTATAATGGCCACCACTATCAACAGGGAGTGCTACAGATCATGATAACCAATTTATTTTGGATCGTATTGAACGATATAGACGTTAGCGAATTGATTCTGGTTGCACAGTGCAATGTGCCACAATAAAAATTCTGCCACCCACAATAAAAATTCCGCCATTATGGGCGCACTTTATAATTTTTTTTATTCGTATGAAGTGAAACGAGATTTTCCGTTGTCTCCAAAAACACAGACGAAATGTTAATGAAACGGTACCCGACACATTTGTTTGTAGAGTTTCACAAATTTCAAAACACACCAAAAAGAACGAAAATCAATAGAAATCCATTTTATAATTAGATATTATAATTACCACAAATCCACACGAACAAAATTAAAATATTCAAATTTTGAGACCAATTTATTGTGTGCGAAAAGTGAGTGGAGACCATGTGGAGAGTTGAACCGGTAATCAACCGTTTCACCATTATTCATTCGTGGAGCAGCGCACCACAAAACGGAAATTTGAACGGATAATTCTTTGTGTCATTTTTGTATGGAATTTTTCGTTTCACATCAGCCTAAAACGTTGGGCAGGTTTTCTTAAAGATTGATGCATAGTATTTTAAGAGTGCTGGTTATAGCCCAGTAAACGAATGATTCTAGGTGGAAAAATCGAGGGCATAGACAAACTAAATATGTAGCTTTGTTTGAATTCGCGAGGAGGTAAGCTTACTAAAAGTCCCCGATCCTTGGTTGGCCGCAAAGGGTTGCGGGTGGGGCTTTAAATTTCCATTTATTCAGTTTTTCGCTTATAACTCAGAAACCCTTGATCCTACAAACAAAAATATATAAAGCGTTTTCCTACAAAGTGTTTTGATATTTTTTTCGTATCTTCATTAGTTTCTGAGATATAAGCTTTTAATATGTGAACAACAGTAATCAAAAACGATTTTTTGTTAAATTTTTGTGCACATATTAGTGATCTTCTAAGGCTTATTCTCATACACTTTTTGTAGGAAACATTTTCAGCTTTGATTTTGTATGTGCTTAGTATTTTTTTTTTGTAGGATCGAAGATTTCTGAGTTATAAGCGAAAAACTGAAAAAAGAGAAATAAAACTCCGATCGTGAACTGCTATAGGTATACATATAGGTGAATCCAATAGCAAAGTCCACCAGGGTTTCGGGAGGGTGTAAATATTAAACATCTTGTTCTTGTTGATTGGAAACGAATAACGCCAAATTGGAATTATTTCGTCAAACTCCAAATTTGCTCTTATTTTGATTTTTCTAACGCAACAAGGCCAATTTGGCGTTATTTCACATTCAAATATTTTCAGTTTCAAGCACTAAGGTTGTTTCAATAAAGTTCATGCCAATCGTCTATTTTTATTTAAGCTTGTTTACAAATATATTTTTACAAGAAATAGTTAAAAATAAAACCAAACTTTAATAACTCAAATTCTATATTGACAAACCAAACATCAATTATTTCTTGAATCCTTTAAGCTTGAGCTGGAAAAGTTTAAAACCAATTTCGTGCATGGAAGTGGCATGATACACCAATCAGGGATATGTATTATAAGTTAGTAGGTAAACGTAAAATAAATAAAGTTAACTCACTTCTAAATATCCCACAGGACCATTAAACGGATAATCTCCCAAACGACGTTCTTCGTCGAGAAACTTTCCAGCTTTACCGTTTGAAGGCGGGCAAAATAGTCCATAGTTGAAACTTTCCTTGAGTTCCTGAAAAAAAAATATAAAAAAAATTACTCTTCAGCTTATTTTTCTTTAAAAATTCGATTAAAAAATGCAAATGTTGATCATCAATCCCCTAAAAGTTTTCATTTTTTCCTGACAATAATATTAGGTATCTGATGCTAGTCTTCAATAGAGCATATTAAATTTCTACTTGTGTACTATCAAACGAAAAATGATTGCAGCCACAATTTTCTTTGAAATTCATAGATACTCATATAACAGTTGGGTCTTTCTTGGATGTGAGTTGAGTTGAGCTGAGCAAATGCATTTGAAGTGTCATTTTGTTAAGTTTTTTTTTGCTATCAACTATTTCTTAAAGAGGACTTTTGAAAAGTGTTCTTATTCGTTTTGGCTGTAACGGAACACCATAGGCGTTGTCTTATATATACACTTGACCTATAAAGTTTAAAATTTCTTCCTGCAGTGATGAAGAATAAAACTTGAGTGAATTTAGTAGTCGCACTGGTGTAGATACATAAAACATGTAAAGTTTTAATATATGTAACTTCGAAAGGGGATGGTAGCAAACAAAATATACCAATTAAGGCGTAACCAAAGGAAGGGTGCATGAAGGACCATTGACCTCCCAACATAAAGTTTGTTTCTACATTTTTTTTATGGAAGTATATAAAATAATCAGGAAAGGGTGAATTGTTTTCACTTTTCAACAACGCAGGTATTTACCAAGCTTTTGACCTTTTAAAACAATTCTTAAAAACGTTCATTTGGTTTTAGAAAACAACATAAGAAAGCGGCACAAGTTTCAATATCAAGTAAGCATATGAAGTATAAGTTAAACAAAATAAAATACACGACTGTTTTTCTCAGTTCCCTAGAACTTGGGATTTAGGGAAAGCTTTCACAATTTATTTTGGTGCTTGTCCCTGATAAGCATATTTTTCTTTAAACCATCAGCAACCCCATCTCTACATAATCATTTCAAAACTAAAAATGAGTTAAAAGTCAACACATCCGTTTTTGTTTGCTGCGTAATTTTTTACCGGTTTTGATCGGTAATTTTAAGTTGGTAATTTTAAAGCTCATTTCTATGCTTGCCTCTACGCTCTACTTATCCATGTTCAGTATCCAAAAACATTGAACCAAAAAGCTTTTACCGTTTAAAGCCGTAGTAAAGTCGTTTTAGGATCTAAATGCTATTTTGACATGACATTCTGAAACGAAAAATATCGATAACATTTTTTTCATAAATGAGGATTTGTTTGACGTGGTGGAAAAACGGAGTAAGTGCTACGACTAGGTTTAACTACACCGAGGTTAAACCGGGTATTAGTGAAATCTAATAAAAAAGTCTGTAAGTTTTAAGACACAACCTCTTGTGTGTCTGCGGAACATTATCAGAATTTTTTTTAATTTTTTCTCCATACCTATGTTGTTCTTGGTGCTGCACAAGCCCCATCAGGTGGAGGTCTATCTGTAGTCTAAGGCGTTTTCCTTAAAAAACTTCAAAATAAATTGCAACTTAACACTCAACCTACCTAATGCAAATGACCTTCTTTTATATAAAACATGACATAACAGAAAGCAAGTGACGTCTCTTTTCAAGTGAATGATAACTGAAATGACTATCCTCGTGGGTAGAATAATGGTTACTCGATGTTCATTTAAACTTTATAAGAAACAAAACGAAAAAAAAACCTCCAGCTAATGTCACCCAATTGAAGATTGAATTCCTTAGACGGAAAAGATTCTGTTCCCCTTGCTAGTTTTGCAACAGCAAAAGAATCTTTAATAAACGTACGAAGTAGAGAGGTAACGATAGGCACAATAAAAGAACGGTTCAGGCTCTCAGCACATAGTCATTGACCCTATCTGTATCTTGCTTGCACTTATTCTTCGTTCTTTGATGCTGTTTCTACAGCATGCTGGTTACCATCGGCATCGTCGACGTCGTCTTTTCTTGTGCCCAAGATCCCTGACAGATAGTTCGTTTCTAGGTACGAAACTAAAGTTTTCGTCTCGCTCATGTCTCCTCTAGCCACAAATTGTGACTGTGAACAGTAAGTGACCAGAACTATCTATGCTGCTCCAAGATCAGAAAAGAATCTCCTCTTCAAGAGGCATTCCTTTGGGTTGGATATTTTTTTTAGCAATTTTTCTATATGCTTTTTGTCGACCAACAATCCAAAGATGGTTATTCCATACATATTTCGCAACGTTCTTGATTGTTTAACTGGTTGGGGCAAGAATTTGCAAAACGAAACCAACAATAAATACGAAGAAAGATAGTTACCTATTTCCTCCTGACACAAGATCGATCGACAATAGAAAGATACTATTTTAACGAAAGTTATAGTATCGATTCAATGCAGTTGATTGTTAAATTGTGTTACTTTTATATTCAAAAAATAGTCAACTTCAATTCTTTAAATGGATTATCGTCCCACTATTCCGCATTCACAACAGTTGAAGAAACAATCAGATCGGTACCCTGACGAGATCACAACAAATTGGTGGTTTAAGGTCGATCAGTAAATTCGCAAACTAGTTTTTTCTTTTTTTTCTTTTTATTTACTGTTAACCGCAATCCAACGAGAGTTGCAGAAGTCATAGATACAAAATCGCTAACGTACAAGCAATTAGGGTTTTTGTTCGTCAATATTCTAGAAAATGACCCACTTTAAAAATAATTGTTTGTAGTCTAGTTAGTTATACACAGCAGCCGGCGGCGGCGGCGGGGAAGAGTTAAGTCAGATTTGATACCAAGTCTATGGCCAGTTTAATCAGAAACAACATCTAGATTGCGAGAATAATCCGAAACGATTTGTTTTTTTCAATAATAAAAAAACACAATCTAACTGCTAACAGAAAGGTTGATACACAAGAACAAGAACTTCCAACAGGAAGATGGATTGGTTCTGAAACAAATATGGGTAGCCTCAGGAGGGTGATTGTAAATGGAGATGCCAACGGAGTGATTGGAAATTAAAAGCACGCCCGATTGTTGTGATGGATAATTTTAAACTTATTTGGAAATTTAAAAAAAAAACAAACAAATAGAATGTTTTGATGAATTGGAAGAAAACATTCTCAGATGAAGTACGCCGGTACTGATTTCTTTGCCGAAATAAACAAAAGGTGAGACATAAAAGAACCAAAAATTATACAGTTTATTTTTAAAATAAATATCGAAATCCTTTCAAATAAAAAGTAGCTTTTTCCGAAAAAAGATTGATCTGGGAGAAAAAATATTATAATAAGCATGATCCATAGACAAAATAGATTGCTTATTTTCCCTCAGATCAACTTCTCGGAGTTCGACATGAATCTCGATTTACACATACTTAAATATTTTATATTCCTTCTTTATTTTAATAGAAATTTACAAAACAAAAATTATTGAAAACAATCTATTGGACGTGGATTTTGTTGTAAATGGTGCAATAAAAAGAAATACTAAATAATATACACAATACAATTACAAAAAAAGCAACTTCTTTACTTCAAGATCCAAAGGTGAGAAAAAAGTCAACTTTTCGGATCAAATCTGGCAAAATGAAAGGAATTCGAAATAAGATTGAACGCAATACCCTTAACTCGAACCAGACCTGAGTTTTTAAAGGGGGGGTATAGCTATAGAGGGGTGAAATTCTGTTTTTTTTTTTTTTGTGATTTCTTTGAAACTATGTATATGAAATTTTTTTAAAAAAAAATGTTAAGGTTAAAATTGTAGCTCATATAATTCTCTATGAAATATAACGAACACTTTTTATCTTACCATTTACCAGTTTCGAGAAAAACGTGTTTAACGCTTTCATCCCCAGTTTCACAGTGAGGGTTTAAACTTTCGATGTTTTAATTTTTCGGTTTCAGTGTTCGTTAAACTCAAAGTCTAGTTAAACTTTTCGTTTAAGTGAAACGACTTCACTACTCCGTTTAAACGACGTTATTTCGTTTAACGTTATAGAACACACAGACATTTTCATTTTGATATATAATCTGGCACATGACCATTTAAGAATTTTATTATCACTTTTCACTTCCATTCTTTTTAAATTTTTGAATTGAGATTTAATTTATTTGACTAATAATAGACAATTGCATCACAATTTCACATTTATTCACAATTATTACCGATTTCTTTTGATTTTACAATAATAATTTGACATTTCAAAACAAATTTTAATCTTTCAAAGCTTCCCCAACTGCGTTTAAGTAACTGGAAGTATAATTTTTATTGTGAAACCGAACTGTCGTTCGGGTTTGGTAAAACTACAGTTTAAACTCTCACTGTGAAACGTGGCATTAGTGTTTTAGTTTTGTGATTTTCCCGTTACGTCCAATCCACAAACAAAAAAGTTGGTATATGTTAAGCTAAACACTTAAAACACAATCGTGTGTAAAACCTTAAATTTGTACAACACTGTTAACACCAAATATCCGTTATTTGTCTTTTTTTTAGCCAAAATCTAAAAGAGGACTTTTATTAAGAGCATTGCAAGTACGTTAAAAAAGTTTTATCAAAACCCTTGAAGCCGTTTTCGAGAAAATTGGAAAAAACTAAAATTTTATATGAGGTAACAACTACAGTTTTCAATCTAATGTCCGCTAGTATTTAAACAAATAGGTTGTTTTGCCTGAACAAGCTACTTTTTATTGTTCACCATAATGTCAGAATTTTAAGAGCCTTCGCATCTCATGTTACTGATTTACACTTTGCATGTATTTATACCGGATATTGTGTCTGTGTCTGAAATTTTAAAATAAAAGCTACAGGTTATTGTAGCTTTTAACAACTTTGAAAAAGTGAATATTATTTGCCCGGGTACATTTGTTTGTAAATACAAATGAATGGTGGTGTAGGATAAAACAACTTCACATGGGAAGTAACTTCACCACTTGTGGGAAATAAGTTCACTTTTTTGAGGTGAAGTTATTTCCCATTTTGAAATTATTTCTCACTTAAGTATTTTTTGATAAAAACAGTAAATCGGTTGAAAATATGGGGCTACTTTAGTTCCCGGTGCCCCCAACAGTTGAGGGCAAGAAGTTATTTCCCGCTAGTGATAAAGTTATTTCCCAGTGAAGTTATTTCCCTGCACCAAAAAAATGCACGGCTGGATTGTTTATTTATATTAACGAAATACGAAGGCTTTTAATATGGTCGACCGCATGTCCATAAGTTTTTGTGGAGAAAACTGGGAAAGGATGGTTTTCGTATCTTGAGAACCTATCGCAGAGTTTTTTGTTTAAACTTGGGTGTTTCCTAACGATCAGTTTTGAGATCAATATTGTTTCTTATTGACATAAATTCACTTCTTTCTTCTTTCTGTAAAATTATAAGTTCAATCTATAAAATTTTTCATATACATTTACTTACTACTGTTTATCTAATTCTTATCTAATTTTAATAATATAAATTTCATGTTATATTGAACTATTAAATTAGGTATATATACAAATGTTTAAGATATTTTTAAATTTCTAAGGTGTGTCTTCTTCAAAACCTATAGTTCCAAAATCAGTATTTTAACAACCCCATATTTTCCAACTTTTTTTATTCAAAAAACTAAATTACATTTTGTTGACACCTTAAAATATAAACTACTATCAATGCTCCCTTGTAATTTTAATTACTCAGTTGAAAAAAGTATGGTGCGTTTAAGGATGTCCATTTAAAGGAGAAGATTATCACAGTATCCAAACCATCAGCCCATCCCATAAACTAATTCAAAAGTAGCTTGTTTATTCCTTTGGGAAGGGACGTTGCACTCTCAACTATAACGTATAAATAGAAAAGTGCATAAATTAACAAAAGCAAAAACTCCGAGGTTAAGCGAAATAGAGGGAGAGGCATAGAAATCTTAACACCGACTGATGACGACTTTTCATAAACTGAAAGGAAGAATCGTGACAAATTACACTTCGCCATGCCACCCTCAGACTAAAGAAAACAAAAATTAGAAGGGGATGATATGCGTTTCTGTTTTTGCCTATGGGGGTTTTTGTTTCTACATTCGGTCGATATTTTGCAGAAAGTAGCGTCGTTGGAAAACTGTTCCTCTTATACACGTATTTACGCTGAAAAGAGAATTAGTGTTTTTATTTCATTTCGTCTTTATGAAAAAAAAAAGAGATTCTGAACAGAATATAAGGCTAAAGTTTGATAAGGGGACTTGTATTATATTATTATATGTACGTACGAAATAATATTAATATAAAAATATATCACTTAAAATCACAAACTAGGTATACACAAAAATTCTCATTTAAATTCCAAATGGATTTTTAAGAAAATCAGTTATAGTCTAAGAGCTAGCGACAAAAACACTTAAGTCGTTTGATAACGAAAATAATTATTCTTATTATAATCTCCCAGCACGTGCTAAATAATCCGGAATTCTGCCAACTCTACAATAGTGGGTGTGGCCAAATCTGGATTATTTATCACACGTGTTGGCAGATGATAATAAGACTAATTTATTAAGTATTTTTGTAGCTAGCTCTCCGTCTATTATAAGAGAATCAAGAAGTATAATTCTAAGCGCTTACTTTTTATGAACGATAATATAATCAAATTCATTCCTTAAATTAATTTAAGAGCAAGTTACCGACACGACTTCGCAGGCGAGATGTCTAACCACATATTAATCAATAAATCGATACCTACAATCAATTTTGACTGAGATCACCTTTAGCTTCACAACATAGGATCTGCCTGTGAATTGCAACAAGTTATGCTTACGAAACCCCTGACAAGACTTCCGGTTTAGGGAGGCATCATCAGTGCATTTGTTCATTTCAGGAGTAAAACTACTATTAGACGCTCCTTGCAATGACAGTCTGCCGTAACAAGAAAACTTGTCCTTTTCCACCTTCACATTTAAAGCTACAATGAATGACACAAGTCAGTCATTTTTGTCCCAAAATGCAAGGACAAATGAAATTTGTTTTTGTGTCATTTGCCATGTTGTCATTGCAAGGACAAGCAAAACAATGACAATCACACGAATGAAAACTTTCAAATTGATGGTGACCTGAAACAACAATGACAGATGTCATTTTTCACAAGGACGATCACACGACATTCATAAATTGTGTCATTCTGGCTTGTTTTCTTTAAAATATTGAGGTTATTTTGTGTTTTTCGTTAAAATCATAAAAATTTTAAATAACAAATATTAATTTAATCTCTTACAAATTTATTTTATTTAAATGTTAACGTTTTCGAAAATATTTATATTCTCATCATTAGACAAGCAAAACTAAAATTGAAAATAATGTATTTACAAATATTTGGTTATTGAAATATTGAAAAGTACAAAAATAAATTTATTTAAAAAATTAAGAGTAGAATTAGAATAATAATAATGAAAGTGAATAAATGCATTTAGAATTTAGTTTCAAATATTTATTTAGAATGATAGTGATTCCAAAAATTTATGTAATAAAGATATTCATGCCTATTACTGAATCCGCAAAATTTTACTCCCCGGGAGTCGGTTGGATCCGCAGTGGACAACTAACTGACTGACTAAAATAATTTTTGTACCGCAAAATAAGCCATTTTTATTGATTTTAACGACCAATCTTAATCCGTCTGTGTTTCATTAATTACTGAACCGATTTTCAAGGTTCATTTGCTGTTGGATAGAGGAAATGTCAAACTAGGTCGTAGGGACTATATTTCTAGGAAGATGTCCACGGTTTGGTTAAAAAACGAAACCAAAGTTGCACTTTCTAAAACGTCAAAAATCATTCATTTTGATTTGAACTTTCAAGTGACTTGCTTTTTCTATTTTTTTTTTAATTCGAACAGGAGTTAACGGTGAACTATTTTGTGACCCAACACGAATTTTTCATCTACGATTATTGGGCTATGAGCATATAAAAATAAGCTCTCAACGCTTGGTGATCTTAATTATAACAATACATATCTTTTTTTTTTTGCAAATTAAAAATAAAAAAAACCATTAAAAACTAAAAATTAAGGAATGATTTTGATAAAAACTAATACCTATTTTTTTTCAAATTTATTTTATAAGAAATGTTATAAAAGATTTAACGTGTATTAACTATTGTTTGTAAATAAATGTTGTTTTTCAATGCGCACTACCTTGAATTCAGGCTTCTGATATATGAACAAGTATGACCGTGGTAAATATATCCAATACGTGATTTTTTCCAAAACTGTGTTAGAAGTTTGATACTAATTGTTAATAATACCTACACATTTAATGACAATAATAACAGGAAACGTGTACGGATTTTAAAGGGAAACCAAATACGAAAACTACGAACAAATAAAACTATCTTGATTTCCGTCCCAAGAATTATTCAAAAGACAATGCTTTAATTTTTTAGAAAATCATTAAATAAATCTTTTCCACAAAAAAGGAAAACAATTCTTTGCGATTATAATTAAATATACAAAACAAACACGCACAAACTTTTTTACTGTCCTCAGGCTTAAAATAGCAATCTGTCAAAACGTATTTGGAAAGAAAAAATCCACGCTCCACTCGGAACCTAAGGGATACAATTTAAAACGATTGCAAAGAAATATTCCTATATATGTATCCCTTAGCCGTCATTTGGTGCAGAGTACGGAGTAATTTGTATTAGTCGTCAGCCCGGCACCAAGCATATTCCAAAAGATCTTTTCTTTAATCTATTCGAATTAACACTCTACTTTACTATATTTCGTGCAACAGTGAGGATAGAATTGCATTCGTGCGTCAAATAGCGCTTCATTTGTTACACATGCGCTGCAAGTCAATTTAGCTATAAATAATACAAAACTCGAAGCGAAAAAAAGCCATGTTGAATTATATTGCTGCACTCCTTTGGATGATTAAAATTCCAGGAAAATGAAAGACGGAAAAACAAGGTACCACCCCAAGGTGAATTTTTTTTATACTTTGTCCGTTCTTAGTTGTTCTTTAGCATTCTTCACTTATAAAACACTTACCTAGATATACATCAAGTACCTAACTACTCCTCCTCTTGAATGAAGCGCGTGCACAGATTTTGGCCAAGAGCACCATTTTAGATATATCGCTTAAAAACGAGACTATCTTCTCGTATAAGAACTACAGAAAACTCAAACTTAAGAAAGGCAAAGCTTAAAGTTTTAGGCATAGTCGTAAATACAATAGATTCTATTCTAGCAGTAGCATTCTTCACCATGCAACATCGATAAGGACTGCTGTTATTGCTGAAACGTATACCTATATATGGCTCAATTTAGTTCTTCTGTTGTGCCATTAAATTTTGTGTCTTTTACTTAAGACGGATTTTTTAAATTTGATACTATGTAAGTAGTTGTCAGCGATATTAATAATGTTTGAAGTGACAGCCAGGGTCTATATTGGCACTCTACTGTAATGCAAAATGTCTTTAAATGACTTGACGCGGCTTTAAAAAAAAACACTTGACTTAAGAAAAGTGACGTTTGACGATGTTCACATTGGACGTACTCATCCGACGCATTTAGACGTACGTCTAGTCTGCCGTGTTCAGACACAAAGTAGTGTGAACACAATGGATGCACGAAACCACACGAAACAAAAAAAAAACAAAATATGTGAAATGAGCCTAGATGTTTACAATTTTCTTTATATGCTCATGTTTAATTGAAATTTCCAATCAAAAAATGTTGGTGCAAAAAGCGAAAAAATAACGAATGTCAAAATGCATCCATGAGAATTTTAAAAAGTCTAAAAATCCGGACTCAAAGCTCCGTCTCTTTCTTACAACACAGTGGGTGGGAAGGGGACAAAACATATAGACGTCAAAATGTGTCGGGTGAGTACGTCCAATGTGAACATCGTCTTTAAATGCTTATTCGATTTTGGTGTAAACACAAATGAGCACCCTTGACATTTTTGAAGGCAGGTAAAAAACAATTTTTTTGTAATAAATTGCTATTTTTACAATCAGAAAAATGCCGCTCATTAGCGATCGGTCGGGCAGTTCGTAAATCAAACCAATTAAGAAAAGAAAGACGAAACGAAAAAAGGATGTCTGCACAAACACATAGCTTGTTGTTCAAAACAAGCTTTAAAAGATACAAGCTTTATTTTTTAAACAAGTATCAAAACATATGCTTAATACACATACGGACTTATTTTAATATATAATGAACAAAATGACGAATACGATCATTATAGTTCATCAAGGGCCAGTTGTACAATCGTGGTTCAAGTTGTTTACCCTACGATTTTCGCAAATTAGCTATGGAAATCAGTGGTTTAAAAATGTGAACCAAGTTGAACCACGATTGTACAACTGTTCCTAACTTTGATAAAAATAAATTATAATTTTTGTGTTTAATTAATTTTGTTTGGATTCTTTATGATAGAAGAAAATTTTTACGTTATATCTTATTATGTAAAAATAAGTCACTGTGGCGTATGCGTGACATTTGTTTCTATAGAAAAACTTAATTTTCAATTTTTATTTTTAGCAATTCAGTTTCATAAATGCATTCTTTAATTATAAACATATAGTAACATAATGATTAATGAATAACTTATCTTCTTGATATTTAGCCGTATTTATCGTCTTGAATATTTACCCACGAGTTTTTGAAAAGGTTTAAACACTTTTTGATATAATATCAGTAACAAGTGTTTATTGGTTTTTGTTTATACCATTGTATATACATTTCTATAGTATTTTCATGCTGAATAATCACCGCCTGGCCATCTTAAGAAACTTGTGAATAACACATTTTTAGGTTCGTGCATTTACTAGTTGTCTATTCTGTTAGTCTGACAACAGTCGTAAACATATATGATTTTTGTTCTGTTTACGACTCTTGTCAAGGAAATATGGATTTTAGAGCCAATAAAATACATTATATATTATTAATTTGTTTTGTTGACGACTTTTGTTAGGGTAACAGAATAGACACTTAGTAAATGTAAGAACCTCCAAATGTGCGGTTCACAACTTTCTTTAGATGGCGCTGCTCCATGATTGTACTATAGAAATTTATATACAATGTTTATACTCAAATAAGTTTTTTGTTCTAACTTTTGAGCCGCAAAAAAAAGAAAAGGAAACAAGTAATTTTGATTATAATGGAAAATAAGAGGAGTATTTAAGCATGCTTTTGTAGGTGAAAGTGAAAGTTTAAGGCCAAGTACACTGCCGCTAACTTCATGAGGACCCTAACTACATTAGTTAGTTCTACAGAATTGAAGGGACCTACAATTTTTCCTCGAATCCGAACGACTGGCGGTATGCACTTTTCATGACAATGATACTTTTGAAGGATTTTTCACTTACCCTCAGAGGCAGTTCCCATAAGAAAAAAAACATTAGGTGTACTCAGGGCTGGAACCAAGACCTCCGGCGTGATAGTCCGACACACTTACTACTACGACACGAGGTACTGCATCGAGAAGAAACAGTGCGAACTAATGTAATTCCAATATGAACATCATCGTGAAGTGTCAAAACTTTACCATAAAGTGAACAAACCTTTTTCAAGAGAAAATTCACACCAAATGAAATGTCCTTTTAAACGAAACTAATTTACTCATAAGGCAACACTTGGAGTGTGCACTCAGTTTTTGTTCACATGACCCATTGTCTATTTAACAAACAAACCTCATTCACTTCTGAATGACAGATTTTAATTACAATCATTGTATAATTAAATAATTAATTTTTCCATATAAAAAAAGATAGAAGAGAACATTTCCCGAAACATTTAAGCCACTTAAAATCACCCAATTTTCTTCTCGGATGCAATGCAAAATATAAAAGGCGAATTTTCTCCATTCATTTTAATGGTTGTAGGAAATTGCTTACCATACAACAATCCTTTACCTTGACATTTCGAGTAACACTTATTAATATCTTAAGTCAAAATTTTGTATATGTATCATTTTTACCTATAGTCCCAATTCAATTATGTTTTTTATTTGAAATCCTTTTAAATTTCGTCCGCATCATTGCATTTAAAAAGGTTATTTTATAAAGAAACGTTGATAAATTGCAAGTAACCCATAGCCTATTTAGTTACCAGTATAATAATACAACTTTTTATGACGGCAACAATTACTCTATGTTCCCAATCTTAAGAGGTTCACCCATTGGCCGATATTTCCATTGCAATTAAACATCTATCCATCTTTAATGGTATAAATGAGACACGGAATGCAGTCATTTGTGTATAACTTAGTCAGCCATCAGCTGCGACAACCGACGGTTTTTAACTGCTCACCGCAACTTCTTAACAACAACAAGATACAAAAACAATAACAACAAACACCACACCATCCTGCTATCGCAAACTGCATTGTAAAACCTCTAAGATCTATGACCATCTCCAGCCACCAGCATCCCACTTCTTTGAGGTGGTTTTAGTTCCGAAACAATTTCAAGTGCACAGTTGTTGTTCCAGAGACTTGGATTATGGATCATGAGTCTGTCAGTTTTTTTTTTCAAGCGATGTTTATCCGTCTGTCATTGTTTTGAGATTTTTTTTTATATCTAAATCTTATTGGAGTATGATGACAGTAAGTCCAGTACAATCTATCCATCTTGGGCATTAATGTTGATTCATTTGAAGTGCAGCAGTATACTCTACTGCAGCTGAGGTGTCGGTGGTACGGACTGAGTTGGGTTATTGTTTGTTCCAGTGGTTTGGTTTCAAGTAACAAATAGCGTAGCGCACACTTAGATGGACAGTTATTTTGTGGCCCAGAAATGGGATTCGATTTCCTGCAATACGTCGTTTGATTAATGGATCGGTTTTTTTTTTTTTAATTTTTTTCTCAGTTAAAACTTACTTGTATTGGAAAAGATATTGTTGTAGTAGATTTTAGCTTGAGAACTGATGTTGGAAATATGAACGGTTATGTTAACCTAGTGTTAGGTCGTTAAAGCTGGGATGGTTTGAAAAGCTTTTGAAAAGTAAGAACTTATAATACAGTTGAACTGTATTTTGAGAAGTTTCTTTTGGTTTTAATGGAAATGTTTAAAAGCTTTTTTTGATTTTTTTTTCTGATAATCACTCATGTGAAATTTTATCAAAATCGGTCGTATTTTGTTGTGAAAAATTGTATTTTCGTTGACGGTTATATGGCATGGCACAACAATATTTTTTTAATTTCTCCGTCAATAAGGTTATACAACCAGACTGCCAGACAAAATTCCCGGACCGAATTTTTTCAATTTCTCTATGATCGCAGTCATGTTTGATTGTTATCTCAATTTTTTTTTATACGAATGCATTACTTGCTTAATAGCTAGTGCCTATGATCGCAAGCAAAAATATTAAAAAGCAACGGTACCTAATGCAATTTTATATATTTTTATGGATCCAGAAATCTCATTTTTTATTTTCTTATTAAATAAAGTTTTTTTAGTGAAAATTAATTTTCAAACTCAAAATTTTGAAAAAAATTAAACTATTTTTCTTTTTTTTTCATTTAAGGGACCGGTTATAGCGATCAGGAACGCGAAACAGGAAAAATGTTCAAATCGATAATCGATTCAAAACACAAATGTTACACTCATCGATGACAAAAAACTCATTGAATTTTTTGTGATGATAAAATTTTCAGTTGAACAAATCCTGATGGAATCTTACGGAAATTTCATCAGGAAAATAATTAAATGTATTGTTTACAAAAAATATGTGCGTTATTGAAAATTTTATTATCACTAATAATTCTGTGAGTCATTTGTCATCGATAAATGTAGCATTTGTGTTTCAAATAAAATCAGAACATATTTAATTATCGATTTGAAAAGTTTTTTCTGTTTCGTTTTCCTGATCGCTATAACCGGCCTCTAAGTAGCATTATTGTTTTCAGAATTAAATGCTCTTATTATTTGTTCAGTAAAATACCAGAAAAAGGATGTCCAAATAACTTTTACTTTTTGAGAAAATTTAAAATAACAAAAACTAATTCTCCTAAGAAAAAAACCTTTTTTAAGTTCTAGTCCAAGCGCTACCCCATATCACGTGTGGCGTTATAATATGTCCCCTAAGTTTTATCACATGGTCCCGAACTATAAAATGGTCTTTTGGTTACCATTCAAAAATGGCCCCAAATTGATCGATTTTTGGTTTAAAGATATCTCGATACAAATTTCTTTAAATAATATTTTTTTCCTAAATCAGGTTAAAAATTCATGAGATAATTAATACATAATATATAAAATTTTTTTATTCGTTAATGTGCCTATTAAATATCTCATGAATTACTTTATTAATATTCAAAAATCAAAATAAGACCTCTGGGTACCGAAATATCTTTAAACAAAAAATCGATCGATTTGGCAGCCAAACGACCATCTTTTGGACCATGTGACCAATTTTTTGTATACCCTTATGAGTATTTAATTTGGGGGCAATAGTGATATTGGCTGGTGCCCGAACAGTTAAGCTTAGGGGGATATTTCCAGTCATTAGAGGTATAAAAAGTAAACAAATTTAGAGACACTGACAGCTCCGAAGAACCAAGGCTTAGTGACTTACACTCTCAACCAATTATTTTGTGTGCGTTTTTAGTTCTACAGACTATATAAGGTGAGATGCATTTTTCATGACAATGGCACTCTTGGAGGTTTTGTCACTTCCTTGCAAGAGTGCATGTTAAAATAACATTAGGTGTACTCAGTGCTCGAATCCAGACCTTTGACGTGATAGTCCGACACACTAACCACTATACGTCACGGGGCAATACTCATAAGAGGTATGAGCAGAGTTTTTTTTTGACATTTCATCTTCATAAGATGTTTCGCTATTGACTATAAGACTCACAGTCAAGGACTGTAATAAAGGGCTAAGGACCCAATATGCTTCATTAGTTTGTTTCAAAGCTTTTTATTAGAACTTGTTTCGCACAACCGTAAGTTTGGGCTTCTTCTCTTTCGAAATCCCACTGGGGTGGCATCAAGTTCCTACGAGCTCGCGCATTGTTGTCTATTCGCTCTTTATGTCCCAAACTCCCAACCATTCGAATTACGTGCGGCTAAAATGATAACATCGTACAACCCGTAAACCTTGTCGATGAACCTTCTTCGCCACTCATTATCTATAAACATAATGGAAGCTTTTTTCTTTAAAAGTTACCACAAGCAATTCCTTATCCGATCTTCACAATTTCCGCAGCTCCACAGCATATATATAGAATGACTGGGACGATAGAAGTCTTGTACAGTGATGATTTGTATCTTTGAGTCAGGGATTTGTTTTTCAGTTGCTACCTTAGCCAAAGCAGACAGCGATTAGCGAGAGTGATCCTTCGTTTAATTTCAAAGTTGGTTTTGTTGTCGCAAGTTACAGAGAGGCAACACAGCAGAGTATACGTGTGTTGTCAATGGCGCAACATTTTAAACATCATATTTTGAAGGTGATAGAATGATACTAGTTAGCATTTAAAAGCACTTTTGCTACTTTTGAACATTTTATTAACTCGTAGTAAAAAAAAATCCTAAAAATAAAATACAGGGGATTGATGTTTTTAACGTAAGTATATGATACTAGTGAGAATCGAAATTTTTAATTTCAACTTACTACGCTAGTAAAATGCTAAATTTACTTTTGCGCTAAGTCGATTAAAAATTTGCGCCAACGTCTATTCCAAAAGCACGTTAAAGAGGTCACATGACAGACCTTGGCTTGAATCCTTTGTTGACATCAAATTACGCAGTAAGGTTGTTCTTGAAACAGCTGGTTGTCGTCCCAAAAAGCTGCATGTTGAATTGAATTAGTGGATGCTATCAAGCACCGGCATCGGCCCATCACGGCCATTGATTTCCGATCAACTAAAAATCCTTACTTGTTTGAATTTTCACTCAGTTTGCCATAAAATATCAAAAAATAGTTTTGGTTTATGAAAAATTATTTTTTTGTGTATATTTTATATTTCTAGACAATTTTATAAAAATGTTTTGTAAAAAAAGTTGTTTTGGGAAAAATAGTATGCATGAAATGTTTTGTCACTTCAAAATTAAAAAGTTATGTTTATATTAGTTTTCATCTTCGTTGTTCCACATCGATATAAGGGGAAGATTTTGTTCAGTTTTTTCACCTAAAAACTGGGTTTTCCCCCGGTGGAAATCATCCTGGTGTGTAAAGGCCCATTGTTTATAATAAATCGAAGTTATCGGTCGATCATTCGGATTTAGTGTACACGAAGTACACGTTAACGTTATTAGAAAGTTTGGACGTCCAGAATGTTGTTCCATTGTCTCTCATCGATCGCTATGTGGCCAATCTGGTTGGTAAATCCGGTGAATGCCATGTGTCCCTATGAATTCTGCAGTGGGGAAATTCCGTGCTTGATGCTTTACGATATTTCAAAACTTTGAATTTTGAACTCAATCAATCTTACTCTAGTTTTTGCGGTAAATTCAACCATTTACTTCGTCGAAAGTACCCGCAATGAAAATGATGTTGTCAAAATTGACGAAGACATATTATGATTTCAGTTCGGCACCCAAAATTAAGTCGTTGAATTTCTGGCAAGTCGCTGGTGAGTTGTAAGACAGGAGGGCATCTTCCGAAATGTTGAATATTTGATCGAAACTATGAAGTAAATATTTATTATGCGTCGCATTTTAAATTAAAGTTAATCACACTCTTATATGACGTTTTCACACTGAAAATATAATCCGAACTTAAGCTTACCTCCTTTTATATTCACAGCATATATATAAATAAATATTTGTGCAGCTTTTTATCGTATACACATTAACACCTCTCTTCGGGCGGGGTGTGCACAGTTCACTGTTCATTGTGCATGCCGGTAGTAAAAAGTATGCACGTTTGTTTTTCCATTTTTTACCAAATGTTTACAAATCTTCATTGATAAAGGACGTGCAAATCGAAAATTTAATGAAGACCTTTTCCTCTGTCTCTAATTTGAAATCTAATCAATTTCGTTCTTCTGCAACCTTCAATAAAAAATATTTGAAATAAAAAAAAAAAATCCTTACTAAATTATTGTAGACATACGCAGCAGTAGATACATTTTGGAAAGAAGTATGATTGGGGAGAATGTGACACGCTTGGGGCATAAGTCGACTGATTGCGATACCAAAGAGCATTCTTTCGAAACGATTAAAGGAAATGAACGGTGTTGGTGTTAACGACCACGATGAATGTGCCTAAAGGATCAATAAAAGGAAGACGCACAGAAAAAAACATTTTAACATTTATACATATATACTAAACGTACAACCCTGTACACACTGGCAAACGAGCAAAACAAAGACTTCAGACTAAAGAGTGACAATCTTTGAATGCGAGAGATGAATGAGGAGATGCAATAAAGACCAGGACACCGTCCTGTAACCTTTTTATATTAATTTCCGTTCATAAACCTTCTATTTTCTTCCCTACCAAACCAATACATTGCAACCAACCGTCTCCCCTTTGGGCAAAGTAAGGAAAGAAAAAACTTGATAAAAAGGAAAATAAATCCAAGAAATAATAATAGAATGTCCTCGGTGACGATACTTTCCTTAGCCTTGTAAGCTTGTCATCAGTCGCTCTACATGCAAGTAAATATAGACGTAGCAGGATTTGCTGCTCACACCAAGTCTAATAATGCACATCGTGTAGATGTTCTATCATAAGAGATCCTTCTGAACTTTTAGAGGGTTTTCTGATGCATGTGTACTCATGTATGTATACCGATTATACATAGCCTTTGGGGTTTTTAAAGTTTGATGTGCGTGTGTACTTTAGCACCGAGTCACAGGAGACAGGAAATTGAAGGAATTTACAAATTGCCATTGACTGTCTTGTCTGCCTTAGATATGTGATATGTTCATTCCTATACTTAGTACATTTTGATTTTCGTTCAGTGTTTGTGAATGATTCTTTTTTTTTCATTTTCTGTTAATGAAAAGAGTTATTCATTCAGGGTGGTATGCGTATGTGGCAGTGTTTACAGTTGTTAAAAGGAAAGGACAATCAATAGAATTTATGAAAAAAAGGACTAGAATTACGACGACATTAAAATATACAGCTATATATACACTAAAATTAATTTAAAAAAAAAAAATGGAATCGGTACTTGCATACATTATTTCATTTTGATTTAAAAATGTTTTTGTTTAAAATTGATATTTAAGGGCCGCCATTTTTTTCAAATTATTATTTGAAAACATATTTGGTGAGGCACGCGGTATTGCATTTATTATTTTAAGAATCATGCTCATGAATCATGACTCACGAAGCACGACTCAAATTTGACATTACTCTTTTCTATCAACAGTGTACAAAAGCATTTTGATAGTGACCGTTTTTATCTGATTGTATTTCGTTAAACTGCAAAAAAAAAAAAAAAACTACCGGTAACTTCAATTGAACCGTTATTTTTGTCTTGGGCTATCTCGTGAACAGGTTTATTGATTTTACCCAAATAATGTTTTTTAGAAAGATTTAGATGACTTGATTGATTTGCAATATCAAAATTTTATATATACACAAGTACTTAGTTTTAATTTTAATCAATTTCTTAATTAATTTTTTGTAAATTTAATTCACTGAGCTACAGCCTTAACCGTTGGACGGATTTTCATCAAACTTCGTGTGTAGTACTTTTTGGTGATCCCCTTGGGCCTAGAACCTATAGTAGGATGCTAAATAGGGATAAACTCGAGCATCGTTTGGACCTATTGTATTTTGAAGTTAAGATGTTAGAAAGACAACGGGGGAGCGTCTAAAAACTGTCAAAATTTTATAAATAAAAGGCACGAATTGGTCGCACAAACTTGCTCTTGTAACAATTTACCCAAGAGCTAAACAGAAAAAAAGGTTTACTGAATTAAACAAAAATAATAAATATAAATTGATAAAAAAAATAATTTTGAAAATTAATTCCTTACAATCCTGAGTTTAAGCAGGAAACGTTGTTCGCCATTAATTTTGATAAATAGAAATTTCAGGAACCTAATGCTTTACACATAGAATCTTAATTTGAAAAAAGTTATAAACCAGCTTTCAAAATATTGAATTTACAAAAAAAAATTTATTATTAATTAAATTTGTTATTAATAAAATTTTTATTTTAAATGTTATACAAAAATTAACAAGGCTTTAATCATTAGGTTATATAGGCCTTCTTAGTTAAATTTGGTAAAGATCCATTGATTCGTTAACGAGATAGACAAATTAAAAAAAAACGTTATATGGCAGGTACCGTTAAAACTATTTTCTAGGAAATACAACTTGAACCATCTGAATAATCTTTAATGCCGTATCACTCATGTCAAGTTCAATCAAAATCGTTTGAGCCGCTTTCAAAAAAAAACTTTCATAAAAATTGTATGGCAGGTACCGTTATTTTTAGACCTAGGATTCCAATTCCAAAAAAACCCTCTGTAGGAATGCCCTAAAGACCCTGGATACCAAGTTTGAACGAAATCGGCCTAACCGTATAGGCTGCAGTTGCTTATACATACAGACGGACTAACAGACTGACAGACAGACAGACACACTGACAGAATTGTCAGACTCACTTTTTATTGTTATCTAATTCATAACTTGCCTTATAGTATCTAATCGTAAGTACAAACAGTTGTATGGACATACTCGATAATGATAGTGGATATACCCCGAGTGTCTCTGACAACAGTTGTATGTTAATCTGCCGGCTTGCACCCTTGCAGGCTTCCCGTTCTGACCCGTCAGATTTGATTACATTTGCAACAAAATCATATCAAAACAGTTGCAATATTTAATATTTCCGGTGTCAAACAAGAAACGTCAAAGTTCAACCAGAAAAAGTCTTAAAATTTTCATACGTGCTTTCGTTACTTCTTTCCTCCTTCGTTTCTACACCCCTCACCCAAAATGTCAAAAAGATGTGTGACGAAACGTACGGAAAAAGGACTGGTCTAATCAGGGTCATGGTTTAGCTTGATGTCCTAGTCGTGCTGACCTTTTCACGGTTTAAAAAAATGTCATGATTAATTTTTTTTAATGACTGAAAATGGCAAGTAAAATTTACAGATAATAGCATACAATGAAAAAATATCCATTTGTTTCAAATGTAATACATATTCCGCGAAAATAGTAAAAAAAGTACAAATTTGGAAAATAAAATAAAACAAAACATATTCTACATAGTATTTTTATTCAGCTGCACGCTTTAAAATTTTGTTGTGGAATTTTATTACTTTGGCTTGTGCAAATCGGAACATATTTTTTGTTGTCCCTGAATTATTTCCTTCGAAATAAAACAAAATTCAACTGCGCTCGAGAATGTCGGGGCTGACGTTTTTTGCATGTTTTGGCGGCCTTCCCATTTCCTTACATCGATCTCAAATTGTCATATTAAGGAAATGACGGGAAATGCACACTGTTCAGCATTTTATAAACCACCATATATTAATATGACGCGCTCGAGTAAATCCAACTATCGATTTTTCGTACAATTCTGTCATAGACGCGTAAAAAATGTTGGTAAAAACAAAAACATGACATTACGATGATAGAGAAGACGAAAAAAGAAGGTCCGATAATTCTGTCTGTCTGCCGATTTGGCCGATTTTTTTCAAACTTGGTGGTAGGTACAAACTAGTTTTACGATCGATTTTGATAAAGTTTTATATGAGTGATTTGTTGCCAATGGTGATGTGATGACCTTCATATGATTTTTTTTTCAGAATCAGCTTATTAACAGTACCTGCCATACAACTGATGTTTTATTACTCCGACTATCTTTTGAACGGCTGCACCGATTTCGACGAAATTTAATAATCTAAAACTTCTGCTAAACCTTTATAATACTGCAAGCAAAAAATTGAAAAAAGTAGTTTTTGAATAAGTTGTTTCCCAAAAACCGATAATTCTAGTTTTCTCGAAAAAATACTCCGACTATCCGACTATTAATATTTTAAACTTCTGCTAAACCTAAATAAAACAGCAAAAATAATAATTGGATTTTTGCCGGAGGTGATGTCTTTCGTATAAAACTTCTTTTATTGCATACATATGTTTTCAAAATATAAAATACTGAAATCCTATTTTTCACAAAAAATCCCGAAAAATTGTATGTTCCAATCCTGTAGAACTAGGTTTTTAGTAAACCTATCTTCAAAGAAAGCAATGAGCCCCATATGCGCCGACGCACACGGCCCGTGCTTTTGTTTGTTGAATAGAAAACAAAATGAGTTTTTAAAAATTTAAATCGGACCACTGATGGGTACGGCAATATGTATCTTTAAACCAAAAATTTATCAATTTTAAAGAAATGACATGTTATTTAGACAAATACAAAATTTTCTGATACTGCTCTTACCGCCTAATCCCATTTATGATTTGGCTGTAATTTATAAAGTGTACATTCATCCAAAGCTTGATCATTTTAGATCCTTCTTTAACTTATATGCATCTAGTTCCACTGAATAGAATCAAAGGCTTTGAAAAATTTTGTCGATAGGTGAATTAAATTGATATGATTCCCTTCTACTTTATTGTGTAGTCCGTACAATATTTTGCACATTATCGCACATAAAATACATAAAATAAAATATGTATGTACCCCTGATAACGGCTTCCGGAACCTGACACATCTTCTTACTGGAATTCGTTATTTCTGTATTAAACAACAAAAAAAAAAAAAAAAAAAAAAAAACAAACATAAGTAAACATTCTTTCTTTCTACTAAGTATACAAATTGCTGGTGTTCTTTTGTAGATACTATTTGCTACTTGAGATAGTTAGAGATAAAATTTAAAAAATGTGTACAGTCATCGAAAGTTCTCTGAAACTCCTCTCTTTCAAGCTGCTACGTACTTTTAATGATCAAACAAGCAAAAAAAAAACTCAAAAATAAATAGAATGCCTTTGAGCATTAAAAAAACACAACAAATTATTTGGTATCTTACGGCAAGATTTGTATCTATTTCATGAGATAGTATGCTGCAGGGGAACAAATTTCTGTATTATGAGTATGACATGCGATTCGGTCAATTTACAGACAATTTTCTCTTAGAAAAAATCAAATCAACGGTTAATTTTCTTCGTTTATTTGGATGTTTAAATGTTTGTGTTGAAAACGTCTATGTTCTTAGGTAGGTACTTGATAAGTATAGTTGAATCACATTTGATAGATTATCTTCAATACAGCTTCGTTTTGTAGTTTTGGTTACTATAAGATACAAAGAGTTTGGTAAATGCTTTGAATTTCATGAATCGATTCATCCGTTTTTTTTTTTTTGTAATAGGTAGTTGTATCCGTGGTGAAATAAGATTTTCTACACAACCAACCATGCTGTGGATCACTGGTGGTAAAAGACGAAGTCAAATCCTACTGTGAATAAATTTTCACTCACAAGTCTCTTGTCGAAAATTTTCTAGTTTGAAAGATTTTGACATATCAGAAAGCACTTTGCAGTTTGACAGTAAGGTATCCAAAAACATAATTTTGACGTTTGGGAAATATTTAATGCAAACTGTCATCCAAAATCGACACATTTTATGGTTTGTTGGGAATACATAAAAGTAAGTTTACACTTGCTGTTAACCAATTTCTATCACCCAATAAATTCAAGTTTACTAAACTGCCCAGACGAAAATTCAAATGACGTACAAAGATCCAAATAATAAATGCAGCTCTAAAGATAAATGAGATCCAGTTCCAACGACTACTCTCTAAAGTGGGCGGTTTAGAGATCAAACCTTTCCACGTAATGAGGAAAAAGGAAAGATTTTCATAAAATTTCTAGCAATTTCTTCTATTTAAGCCTTACAAAACTTTTCATATCATCTGTCAACATAACATAAAACTGTGTCGGAAAAGATACGTATACATGCATTACAAACACTGTTTACTTCATCTATAAAATAATAATTTATCTCTGTAATATTTTCTTCTTAGACATACTGTAGTGTACATCATGAAAGAATTTGCTGTACAAAACTTTATTTCACCCAGGAATTAACGATAGAGAACACCGTTACACAGCAAACTTAAATTGCCTCTATCGAGACATGAGTTAGTTAGTAATAAGTGTATACCTATATCTCTTGTTGTTCTTCAGCCATTATTGCACTCCAACATGTTGTTACTCCATTTGTTATCTAATGGCACACACTGTGAAGCAATCGCGATGGACGTTGTCCACCTTCAGTGATCCCCATTAGCTAAGAGTATAGTGGTGCGAGAAATGTTCCGTAAATTGCATGTAAGCCTCCGCCATCATCATCATCATCGTAAGCAGTAGGAGCCTACATAATATAAGTAATCGTCACAATGTTCGTCAGTACCATAAGCCATGTAGTGTCCAGAAGATGGCCTGATGGAATGATCTTCAGCAGATCATGATTGAAACAATGAAGATCAGAAAGACGAAGACGATGATACTTTTGATGATGATGACGACTGGCTTGCCAACCAATGTATAGATTTTATATAAAAAATTTTCTTTCAGTCGAAGATTCACCAAGTTTCTGGTGAATTTCTCGTAAATCTTAAATATGGTAGAACGAATGCAGAAAATGCTTTGGGTTTAGATGATCTTCGCATTTTTTTCCTTTAAGGGAACATGATGGTGTAACTATATTCTAAGGAATGTATATGTGTTAATCCTATAAGTGATTGACATCCAAAATCAGTTTTTTCGAAAGCATATATTCGAATAATTGCACTTGTTTCACAATCCAATAGTGAATATGTTTCAGTTAAGCAACTAAGCAGTTAAATTCAATGATTGTGATTTATTTTTTTTGTTGTTCTCTGTCAAGTAAAGTTCTGAATAACTTGTGAAAAAAAAAAATACTGCTATGCATTTGTCGAGACTGAAAAACTTAAATTAGTTGAAGCTTTGGCGAACAACAAAGTTCTCCTAAACTTAAGTGCATGATATAACATCCAGTAACGAAGTTAAGACTGTTAGTCAAGCAACAGATTCCAGCACCTTAAAATACACATGAGGACTTCCAGTATCTTAAGGACAGATGCTGTAAAAAGATTTAACATCGCAAAGCGAAAAAGGCAAGTGATTTCCAGTACTTTTGCTGATATTTTCTTTTAATTTCTCAGCAAGTCCGCTACCAAAATCAAGTGCAGAAACACTACCACAACAAGCCATTGCCTTAATTGATGTGCTGGGTTTAGGTGACCACAACGAAATCGCAACGAATAGCTTGTGAATGGAAATATAAATGAGATCGGGATTTCTGCAAGCAGACAAAAAAGAGAGAAAAAAAAAAAAAAACAGATCGGAAGGGCCGATTGATTAAGGTTCTTCCCGGGCCCGGCGGATGTGATATTTGAAATTTCTATCAAATGTTAAAACGATCTTCCCTCTTCCCAGTGCCAAAACTATATAGTAAATACAGTCAGACAGAAAATCTGCTAAACGGCAAAGGACAGCTGCAAGGCAGACCGAGCTGACTGAAAGGGCTTGTTGGTTGAGGCCATAATCCATTTTGTAATATGTGCGCCATCTTAATAGCAAGAAATGGCATTTTCTGAGCAAAACTAGACCAACAAAACCCTAATTAGAGGTTATGGTGCAACGCTTTCATATCAAAAACGGTGTGGTGTGCATACTGCACTGGAGGAAAGGAGTCCTGTTGTTCGTTTTTAAAGTCGGGTTTACGTGGCGACATGCACTAAGTTGGCAGTTCCACATTTGTACCAGCCACTTCTAAACTCACAAAAAAATGGAAAGCCAGGCATTTTGGCACTATAAGTGTCACCGATAGTTCCGTGAAGTCCAAGGGCATAGTTAGGAGAAAGTCCACAGAGGATCACAGTTTACCAGCACGGACCTCAAGCCGCTCATGCATCATTATAAATTTTGTCCGCTTACCATAACTCGCAAGAAAACGAGTGATCTTTGTATACCGCCATCAAAAGTAACCGTTCGTTGCCCACCAATCGTTTAACCCAACTACAGGTAGATTGCTGGATGGTAAAGGGTAGGCCGTTCTTCACATGAGGTCGTCAAATATTAGAGAAATGTGGTTATCACGTTACCATAAGCCACCTTGCGCGGCTGTAGTTTTTTCGCAAAATATTTCAATACCTCATTCTCATAAAGTTATGATCAAAAAAGCTTTTAAATTTTTAGAAATGAAAATGGTCAGCATCTATTGTATTTATTTTTTGTTTCCTAAGCCTATAACCAGAATTATGTTCGTATGAGCAATATCGCTTGTTACCGATTGGTTTCCTGGTTTCCTCAAGTAAGTTTGAAGTCAGTCTGTCTTATCACAGTGATAGAAGAATCTACATTCCCGGACTGTGAGTCTTGTCGCTATAGAGATTGATGACATAGTCGTTTTAGCAGCACTCGGGTAGCAAAAAAGCTAATTTTACGAGTGGACAAAAGAAAGTACGGCTAGTCCTATACAATCCTATTTGGTAGACTCATTATAGTTTTCCACCAGAAAATATGGATTTATAGTAATTAACTACTGCTGGAATTTTTTGCGGAGGCCAGAAGACTGATACTTCAGTGTTACATTTATGTGATTGTTCGCTTGAAATTTGAAACAAACTGCTTTCCAAAACAAACAAATCATAAAATCTTAAACATTTTCATGTTACTCTCAAAAGAGATATATATATTTTCTTTCCACCCAGACTGTTGAAATATTTCTGACTCTTATTATGTACAAACTTCTTTTCCTGACATTCTTTTTCTTTTTCTTTTGTTGCAAATAAACTGAGTTCAAACACTGGCTGCAAGTACAATAAAAAAAAAAACAAACAAGTACATGCTCGCTCATCTAACTCAGAAGTGGGTTAAAACATATAAGCGTTGACACACAATTTGCAATGCTGCTGCATTCGACATCAAAAAAAACCAAAATGGAGCGCATTGTAGAGAACCCAGCAGGTCCGATTTTGCAAATTACATTCTCATGATTTTATTTCAGTGCCATTGCCACACCCAAATAATTTAACGAATTTTGTTTGTGTTCAATCACCTTTAGTTAACCATGTCTGGGAAACACTTTTATGTTCGATTTAGACGTTGTTGGTTGGACAACTATTTTTGATTCAAATAAACTATTGAATCAGCTTATTATACTACTCATATTATGAAAAACAAAAATTTGGAGTAATTGCCAGAAAATGAAATTAAAAAAAAAAATACCCTTAGGTAACAAGTAAATGATGTATAGAATTATATATTATTATATAGGGTAAATTGGTAGAATAGTGGTCATTTATATATATCATGAGTGATTCTTAATTATATTAAATTATGACATTATAAAAGCTTCTCTTATAAACCACGTTTTCAATAAAGTTGGGTCGAAGAAGTTTATACACATAGAGAAATCATGTGAAAGTTTCAAACTTTGCTCGTAGGATGTCGTTACTATCGACTTTTTTTGTTTACTCTTGTAGCAATTATTCTTGAGTTGAAAGTCAAAAAAACAAATACAAGTGTATGCAAAAGAACTTAGTTCGGTTCGGTTTGAGTGTTTTTGGTTACAGGGAATTATTGCAATAATAATTACTAGATATGGTCATTTAGCGACATCTACTTCGGTGAGTTTGAAACCATCTTAATTCCTCTATGTGTATAAACTCAATGTTCGAAGTTAAAATATAGCAATACAAGTTGGGTTCGAGAGTTTAACAAAATTCTTTTTTATTTGAAAGGACATCTCTTAAATGTCTACGGTAGAGATTCCCAAACCCTTGGAGGTCTGCGAAGTCCTTCAACTTCAACTTGAAGTTTGCGAAAGACTTGGTTCTTGTCCACGAAAGGTTCCCCTACACACTTTCACGGACAGCGGCCGATCTGGCGTTTCTCTGACGAACAGGTGTTGGCTAATTGTGAAAACATGCATATATTTTTAAGCTTAAGTCAAAATACGTACTTGGCCTCTCAAAATAAAAACTTATATATCCGTGCAGATATTAGTTGCAGGCACACGTATTCGACTGAATACGAAAAAAACCCACCGACTTCTGTGCGAAATTCCAAATTTTTTTTTCGTTCACTGCAGAATTATTGTAATTTTTTTTGCAAATCTCTCATACCAGCTCATGTATGTCTCCATCGGTAAATGCATCTAGATCTATGTATGTATGAATAATGGATATATATATGCCAAGTGTGTTGTGTGAGCTTTTAAAAAGACATAAGGAGACTCCTGTTTTGTTATAAATTCATATAAGCTCGCATATAATGTGTCTACCTATCGGCTATACGTGTGACTGAATTTTTTTATAAAGGGTGTCCCAAAATTAAAACAAGATTTGAATTTTGAATGATTTCAATGTCAATTTGACAAAAAGATGGCTCCTTCTGTCATAATGCAATAAATTTTGGTTTCAGTAATCTTCGGAAAAAATCACATTGGAGCAGAAATTTTTTGTCCCAAAATGTTTGCGAATCAACAACAAGCCACGGATACGAACAGATTAACTGTTGACGAACCGAGCAAACGAAATAACGACAACAAACATTGGATCTGCTCGTGAATACGAACGGATTAACTGTTGACGAACCGAGAAAACAAAATAATGACAACAAACATTGGATCTGCTCGTAAAATGTTCTGTCACTCTAAAGAACACGTGAAGTCGAACTATTTGCGGAGGCCTTAGAGCCTAGAGTATTGCAAAGCAGACAACAACACCATCGAAGAAGTGCGATAGGATGTGCCGGGAAATATAGATCGAGAACTATGATATCTACTTCGACGACTGTTAACACGAGTAAAAGCAGGGGTGCCAGCACGCAACTTGAAACAATCGAGTTTACTCGACGCAATCGAGTATGTGATATTCTTTATTTGTTTTAGTTGAACCAAAACGATTGGCTTAGATAAATAAAGGACAACCTGTACCTAATTGTATCGATTGAACTCGATTGTATCATTTTACATGCTAGGCCTCCAGCGTCTTTTCGGAAGTGGATTTGTCGATAAAGGCGGATGTGGATGTGTCCTAGAAGTCTTGAGTTTGAACCATGTGAACGAGCGCCCAAAGCTTTATTCGTCAACATTAGCCTCCTATGCACGCATGCCATAAAAGGGAGGAGAAATGAGGACACAAAAGACCAGTTTTACGAGCATCTGTACAAGACATATGAACAATGGTATAAAGCTAGCACATATCAAGTTGTCAACTATTCGTTAACAACCTGATAGGTCATATCACTTATCAGTGGGGCTTTAGGCCAGTAAAGTTCACCATCTACCAAATATTCGCGCTACTCCAGATCTTGAAAATCAACCAGGAATTCACTAACCACCACTTTTTCACCGATTTTAACGGCTAATCAAGATAAGACCAAATACAAAGCGTCACCATAGACGTTATGTTTGAAAATAAATGTCTTTGAGGTGGGCCTTGACTGTCTTGATTTTCGGTGCAAAAGCATGGAAATTATTAACGGTGGATAAGAATTATTTTTGGTCCTATCTGCATAAATGGGGGAGAAGATATAACAACGAAGTTGTACGCGACACTGAATTTGTTCTTAATTGAAAAGCCAAAGACTAAGGTGGCTGGATTACAAAGAGCAATTCGTTTTTTTTATGGGATTGAAGGTAAGATTAACAAAATAGAAAATTAAGATAACAGAATTCGTACGTCCTAGCAAAACCGTGTATTCCATTTACCCGTCACATAACCTAAAATTGTATCTATACCTACTTTTTGAATCAATAAAATAATAGTAATAATTTTTTTTTATTTAAAATTTGTTCTTGAATTTTGAAACACCTTTTGTTTATCGACTAAAACGAATTTTCTAACAAATATTTTGAAAAAAAAAAAATTCCCAAAATGCTTCGTCTTAACATATCTACATACCTACGTTTAAGTTTTTCTTTTCCAACTATAGACTTCAGGTCCTTTAGCATAAACATCTGGAGTATTTTCATGAAAAACGTAAAAAAAAAAATACATAAACCGCAGCTGTTTGGCGTGGTAATGAGGGCGAAGCGGGGACGAAACACGTTCACTGTTGGTAAAATGACCAAACGAAACCAGACTAGACCACAAGGATGGTGCGCGGTCCTTTGATTCCATTTCTTGGTATGCATCAAAATTGAATGCTTGAATGCACGTAGAGAAATTGACAACTTAAGAAGGTAAGATATACATATACATTTACATTGCAGTCAGCGACAACGCCACATAAAGTTGTTAGCAGTGACATAAATGTTCTTGGGTACAAATATGCACACACAAGTGGGAGGGCGAAATTGTGGGTGCTTAAATTATTGAAATTCATGAAACGAGAAGAGCAATGATTTAGTGAGCTTAGCTTTAATAACTGAGGTAATAAATTATGATTACAAGTACTTTAACACATAAGTTAGTAATAAAAATCAAAATGAAATTTTAGAAGTTCAATGATTTGGAACCTGTAAATAATAGACTCTGCTGCAGGCCAATGGTAAATAGAGCTTGACACTCCATGGTATTAGGAATATAAACGACACAAATTAGTAAACAATTCTCAGACCTATGTGCTTAAAAGATCTGGACAGTACAACAAAAACAGAAGCTTGTGAGTTTTGATGTCGATAAAGAAATTTCTAATTACTTTTTGTATGGAAAATTAAAATGTATGTATGTATTTTTATATGGAAAATTAAAATTAAAATGTAAGGGTCTATATAGGACGGCATCAACTAAAGTTTGAACTCGCATTTCTAATCGGCTTTCTTACGGAAACGCTTTCACCAAAAGAAAACCTGCTGTAAACTTGTTAAAAGATACTCGGCTTAGCACAGAACAGCGAAACGTGCTTTGCAGTTACTGAGACTCTTTAAAAATGCTCTCTATTTCCATGATTCATTTCCACTGTTGTGTATGAAGTTAGAACCTATTTCGTTAGAAAATCACTGAGATAATTTATTTCCAAAAGCTACTTTGATTAGGTATCTTGTACGATTTGTATAATTTGAATATAATTTGAATATGGAATATAGCCGCCATGTCTACCTGCCTAACTACCTAGACGTCGTTTAGACATAACTAAGGTGACCATTCGTCCTCTTTTTGAGAGGACAGTCCTTTCTTTCGGTACCATGTCCTCTCTTCTTTTTGTGTCCTTCCTTTGTCCTAATTTTACTAAATTGTCCTCTCAATGTCCTCTTTTTCCCTTTCAAATCGCTTTTTAGGTTTAATTATTTTCTTCATATAGATTTCAATAGATTACTTTCACAATCTCTGAGTAAGAATTTTCTCTTAAGCAAAAGTTGTAGTAAATTTTATGAGCTGTAATTTAATCTCGCAAAACATTCCACTGCGACGTATCATTTTTTTTTGCTATAAGCGAAAGATCAACAAAGGGGATTTTTATGACCCTTCCCTTTCATGGGTTCACCTTCTCGACGTCAGGACTTTTGGTATGTTATCTTTCTAAGCAGCGTGAACAATATTTTGAATGAATTCTTACTCATGACCTTTCATTTCAGTATATATAGCTGAGTCCGATGTGGTTTCCGCCCTCTATCTTAAAAAGAGTTAGGGGCATGAAAAAAATAATTTGATGACATTTTTCGCAAAATTGTGTATATTCAACAATTTTGATAATATATGTCAACATCACTAAGTTGAGTGATACCGCGATTTTTGTTACTTTTGACATTGAATAACTAACATTTGCTAGGTCTGGGTTTGAGCCCTGAATACACCTAATGTTTTTTCAGGGGTCCTACCTCTTGCGAGGAAGTGACAAATTTTCCAAAACCATCATTGTCATGAAAAGTGCATCTTATCTTAGTCGTTCGGTTTCGACGAAAAATTGTAGATTCCCTTCAATCCATGTAGAACTAACAACACAAACAAAAGAAAAAGTAGATTTAACTATCGTAGATTAAATAAATAAATAAAAAAAAAAAAGGATTGGGTGTAAGTTTCTGGCCGTGTGGTTCTTTGGAGCTGCCAGTGCCACTAACCTTTGCAGACAACTTTTATTAGAACGCCAATATGAAGTTGTATACGAGTTTCGAGCATATTCTCTCCCTTATTTCCAGGGTTCCCCTTATTTTACCTAAAACCAGTAGGTACTATGTGAGTTGACTGTGAACTGTAAAACAGAATTACAAGTCTTATAATTAAAATTATTCGTTCTAAAATTTTTGAACGCTTATAAAAAAAATGTGTCCTCTTTTTTGCCTCCGAAAAGATGGTCACCATAGTCATAAGACGTATTCTCTCACATATGTACTTCCAACATTGACCAAATATATGTAAAAGCCCCAAGAACACCAACCCTTTATCATATGCTTTTCTTACACCAGCACTTCTAAAGATAAGCTCTAGGAAACTTGTCTAACATTGGCACTTCACCAAGACCTTTGACATATTATGTCAATAAAGGATTTGTTAACATAATAATGGATAACTTAGATCTTTTTTATATTTTTGTTTTTGGTAAGGTGTATTATGAGAGCAGGTTTATGAAAGTTATTAACACGACAATCCTTACAAAAACAAATCAATGAGGAAATAACCAGGAGCAAGGTGATGATCATGTCATTTGCATGTTTTAATCAAGCGCCTATACCCATTTTTTTTAAATTAATTCATTGGAATCAACCACATCAAGTGTGAAATTTTAATAGAAGCCAAGTATACAAAACAGTTTATAATACGGGTTCTTGCTAGACTCTGAGCAATAAAGCGTAGTTTCAAGATAAATCGATCCCGATATTCAAGTCACCACATTCAAAACCAACAAAAACAGAAACGAGTACGACTTGAATTCCAATTCACTTCCTACATTCAATTCATGCATTTTTTTTTGCTTGCTGTTAAGTGTCGTCATGGCTCTAACCGTATCGATATTAATCGTCATAATTCTGAAACCAGCTGGTATTACCATGGCTTGTGTCTATTTTTAATTTAATTCTCCGCCCACATTGAGGAAGATATAGCTTCAAGTGCATGCTTCAGCTTCATCCAAAGCCAAGTGCTGTTTTGTGAATAGAATTCATGCGACCAGTAAGATGAAAAGAAAGAAAGATAAGTGGTATTTGCAACACGAAGCTGTTATGGCATGGTTGATGGTCGATGGTCGACCCCAAGGGTGTATCTATACATTGGAGGGACCCTCTGTTGCTTGTGTGCGATATTTTAACAGATCATCATCTACTCAATTTAGATCATCTCACCATCATCCTCTGCACGTCCGGCAATAAAACTGCTTGATCGTGTTCGGTCATGTGGGGAGGAAACAATTAGGGATCACTTGGTGGTTTGGGGCCAAGATGTACCGATGACGTACCAAGTGGTGAAGTATACTTTGATCAAATTAACGCAAATGGTTGCATAATTTTTGAATTCGAGCGAAGAACTTATAGAATGTTCGTTTTCTGGTGTATTACATTAGTTTTTTTGTATAAGATTGTATGGTGAGGTGAGTTAGATTTAAAAGAGATTGGGATAGATTTTACTTACAAGACAACTAAAATATTGATTTATATTGATACTTTACCAAACTGTTTTACAGAAATTGATTATATGGTTAAAGCCTGGTTGTGTATAGAAGTCATGCTTACCTGAAAATAAGGGAAGGAAAACATATTTGTTAGCTAATATAAATAAATATATAAATAATAATTACTGGGCATTGCCATTTATAATGGTTGACATTAATTTTAATTGAAAAGAACCTTAAAGTAACTGCTGTAACTAATATTAAACATAAACAAAAAGCCTTAGGATGGCTAGGGCTAAATTATTTATTGAAAAAGTCGAAAAGTATATTTAAGTTTTTCAAACATAGATTTTTATTGAGCTTCCGATTTTTGTTCCAATGTTTTTGGAAAAATTGCAAAAAAAAACCAATTTGTTAAAATAAGTAAAATGGCCTCCGAGAATATTTACTTGTCCTTAAAAAGGCGACCCTGACTCTCAGGTGCCACTTAATTAATATCCCAAGGTGTTTTTGTTCAAAGTTTTTGCTGGTGAAACAGTGATTTCTATATGGGTGATTCTATTATAAGTCAGTGGTTTTTTTTTCCTACAAAGATGCGGCCAAGGGCAAAAATTGGAGTTTCTTGGCCAAATTCATATCTTTATATTCGTGTTAGGGCAGGTCAATTTATGCACATTAAGTTACTTTTTAGAAGCCCAGGGTAAATACATCGGGCAGGGTAGAGTTTATGTCTCTACCCTGCCCGATTTAGCTAGTTTTTTTCTGACCAAGAGAGATACATTGCCATATAAACGATATAAAAAGGCTTATTTTTCAGACATAAAAAGATTCAACAGTTTTTATTATTCCTATTTACTTTTTTCTTAAATATTTTTCCATATCCTTATATTTTAGCAACTCATACTTTTTTCTCTTGTGGACGCTTATTAATTTATCGCTTTTCACGTGTCAACTTTTTGTGTGCTTCCGTGGTCAGTGGGTATCTTCCTGGAAGTTATATCGCCAGGGGAAATACGGCAGGGTAAAGTCGTTTTTTGTGACAAATTTAAAAAAATTAACAAAACGAGTTAATATTTTGTCAAAAATTACATCACACTTCATACATACCTACGGGATTGTTGAAATTATTTAGTAAATGCAAACAAGTTAAATGAATTTAAAATGTTTTCACCTTCCAGGGGAGCGACACATTCACTTGACCAAAGCACTGAAATGCACTTTTGCGTCGCACCAACTAACAAATGAGAGCGATATAACAGATCGTGTGAAAAGTATTACAAAATTAACGTCTTTGAGTGCTGTTTTAAATATGGCCACCTATTTTTTTTTATTTGTATTGATACGGAATCAAATTCGCCAGGGTAAATACACTCAAAAGGCGGAGACAAAAATAAAGTTAAAAAATTATTGAAAATTAACAAATATTTTATTAATTTCTTTTTATTATGCATACTTATTTGAGGCTATGTTAAATAAAATTTGATTTTACAACTACAATAAAGGAAGTAAGTGTACTGAATACTGACTGAGTTTTTAACAAAAACTCCAGGGTAGAGACTTTTTCAGGCTTAAATATTGAATTTCAGAAAAAAATTCTTCGTATGGGCATTTAATGATAATGCTATATATAGAGTACATTGAGATACTGTACAACTCAGTTTTACCCCCAGTTTTATATTCAGAGTTTAAAGTAAAATTTTGGTTTAAACTACATAATTTACAGGCACGGCACTAGAGTTTAAAAGTATAAAATAATATTATAATGATTGCCGCACCCATTACCTCTTATAATAGAATCACCCATATAACGTTTTTTTATCTAATTTTCTCGTAAACTACTGTACCAGTCTTCACCAAATTTTCAATTAAGGTAAACATAGTAAAAAAAAATAACATCGATTGCAAATTGAAAGCACTTAGCAACCATACCACTGACTTTTTAAAATTTTATAATTTTAAGCTCCAATGTCACTCAATCACAAGACAAGTGCAGTCGTGCCCTTACTTTTCCTGATTCCTAGAAAAGTTTAAGTTCAGAGGTTAAAATTTTTGTTTACCATTTGTAATACGAAATTTTATTAATATTTGTTTTTGATTTTTTTATTGGCACACAAAAACTTTACCAAACAATACATTTCAATCGCAATCAAATGTTATTGAGAAAGTTTTGATATTTCTCATGGTATGACGAACAAATCAAAACAATTTGTTTTTGATTTAGGAAATCGGCATATGAATTTCTTTGTAAGGTAGTTTAGCTAACTTTTTACTATACGACACAGCTGAACTTAAATCAAATGTTTACAACTAGCCTAGTGCCACTGTTAGTCTCTTTTGACCAGAATAATGTATGCTATGAAAATTACTTTATTGAATAAATAAACTTTTGTCAGCTGGGATTGGAAATATACATAATTTATTTCGGCAATGAATGTTCGTCACAAATGGTAGATATCAGCTTGATACGTATGGGGATGAAACCAAGAGTTTGCGAAATAGGATAAAGTTTAATAAGAAGTCTTCAAATCCGCAACAACCAGCTGATAAATTATTAACATTGAATTAAGTTTTTTGTTTTATTTATTATTTATGTCATAGAAAAAATCAATTGTTGACAGTCTCAAAGTGTTTTTTTTCTTATTTAATTACATAATTACAAAACTAATGAAATGCCAAAACACATCTACACAACCAGAGAAGGATTATAAGGTTCTATAAACTATTAATGAGGACGTTAATATTTTGCATTTAGCTTACGCGTTTATTATATAAAATAGTTCCAAGGATAATGATAAATTAATTTTGCATCAAACTTTAGAAAACTAAAAGTAAAATTGAATTAAAGTTCATGGATGAGAGTAAGAAGCGCATAAAGTTTCCGACGTGACCAACCAGTTTGTTTGTTTGTATACTCATAGCTCACCCATTTTTGCACGAAGAACAAAATAAGTCGTGAAATAGAGAGAATCACGATTTTAATTTTTCATTTAATTCCTTTTCGTATTATTTGCTTTGTACGAAATAAATCGATTTTGTGTGCAGATGGTATAAATTCGGCGGCACATATAAATTGGATTTTGGATTTTTTCAAACACTAATTTATATATAATGTATATAACCAGACCAGACTAGTACGCATTGAACTCTTTTTAGTGCTGTTTTCTATATTTACTTGAATTTGTGTATATAAAAATGTTCGATTATTAAATTAAAACTATTTTTCTGTTCTATGAACATATAAACCTAAAGATAACACATCTTTGTGTAAGCTGTGTATTCACAATCCATCTAAATTACAATGACTCTTCTATACGAAAGTAAAATCTATCTTAGTAAATTATTAACCATGTCAATAATCAATTTAATGCTGAAGCTTAACGCTAATGTCACCTTTAATTTTAAAGTGAAAAAACTCGTATTAAACTTTAAGCGTGAACGCAATGTTTTGTTTTGACAGAAAAAGTAATAAATTTGGAAAAACAGAGCGCTGAAGAGTTTAAAAAAAGTTAAAGCATGTTTCACTTAGTTATTAGTAAACACGTTTATAAAATTTAACATGAAGTTTACATAAACACGTGTTAATCGACTGATTAATTGTAGATACCTACATACGTTTAAATAAAAAACAAAAATTTATTAAAGTTGAATAATATTGCACCACGGAATAGGCAACCATTCAAAATTTCCCATTTACAAAAGTTCGTAAAACGAAAAGACATCTGAAAACTTATGTTAGTTCTTGATGGGTGATTGCTCTAAGGTATAAATTTTGTCGCATCGTATGCGAACAACACCTTTTCATTTTTATAAAATAAAAAAAGCGATATAAAGTCCAGTTTTAAGTCTTTTACCTTATAAATTATCCATTAAAATAAATAAAAAAAACAAAAAATTACTATCGTTTTGTAATTTCATAACAAAACATTTATACGACAATAACATTTTGTTGTGATTTTTCATTGTCGTATTGAATTAAGATCTTCCGATTGATCTTTATATTATGTGCTGAATAGGTATAGTGTTAATTTAGACTGCTTTTATTCTGTTTGATAGCTTCTGCCAGTCATTATTTACTTATTTTCTGAACAACCATTATATATACTTCAAGTGATGGGTGCGATAATTTCCGCGGACGGAAGTATTTCATTGTTGAAGAATTTAATCGACGCGACGTTAAATAGATTATATAAAGTCAGGATCTACGTCGTATGTTTTAGCTTATCAAATTAAATAAATTGAATTAAAAAAAGTTCTGTTTCTTTCTGGACGATATATCCGAGCGGATGGATATTGAGTTCTTAATTCTAAAATAAACAGTAACATTAGAGATTTTCACCAGAGGACAATTGAATGAACAAAATTACAACGTTGACATCCTCCCTCGAAAACGAAAAAGGGAAATGACCTATACGCGTATGAACGTGGAACTCGCGCACATTCGGGAAATCAGCGAGGAATAAATACGATCCGCCTCATAAGTAAGTTCTACGAACATCTGGCCAAAGCATATAGCAATATTAAAATTCTTTTAGGAAATTTTACTGCCGAAATTCGGAAGGAAGATATCTTTGGAATTACTATCAGCAAAAACAGCCTACAAGCTTCTTCTCCCACCATGGTCTCGCCGTTTATATTAGGAATGATGTCGCATACCAACTTCAACCACAATACGGTCCATGTGTAAACACAAATTTTAATTTCATGTGGTTTAAATTCACGGTAAATAAGCGCATCATCCATACATGTTTTATTTATCGGAGCCCCAATTTGGACAGTAATTCAACTTCAAACGAACTTGACGCTCTGTCCGACTCTATTCAAAGGATTGTTTCCCTTTATCCTCGCACTGAAATCGTTGTTACGGGCGATTTCAATGTACACAATTCTTCGTGGCTTCGTTATTCTGGCCAGACAACACCCGAAGGAAGGTATGCCGAGATCTTTGCTGAGTTAAATCACCTAACTCAGCTAGTTGACGAGCCGACTCGAATATCGGACGTTAATGGTCGAGCTGAAAACACTCTAGACTTGTTTCTTACCTCTGACCCTGATAAGTACACAGTTAGTGTATTATCGCCTCTAGGCACATCAGACCATTGTGTCATATCTGCAAATTTCTCGTGTCAAACAAACCCAGTTAAAGAAAAAGCACCTAAAAGAACTGTCTGGCAATACGAGAAAGCCAACTGGGAGGGACTCAACGAATTCTTCAAAAACTTTAACTGGTCGCTATGCTTCCTAGATAGGTAAAAAATACTACAATGTCCCAAAGGTAGTAAAAATTTTTGGTCATTTGTAAAAAATATTCGCAACACTACCTCGTCGTCGGTTCCAACGCTCGTCTTCAATGACACTCCATTTGTTAGCTCTGTTGACAAAGCTAACCTACTTGCGAGGCAGTTCGCTGCCAACTCAACACTGCCTGATAGTGTCATGACTCCGCCAGTACTTGAGGACGTAAACGGATTCATGGGACGAATCTTCTTTCGCACTCGTACAGTAGCAAGAGTTCTTAAAGATCTTGACATTCACAAATCCGCTGGCCCGGATAGTATCCCCCCATCGTTCTGAAGAGGTGTTCTTCCACGCTGGCAAAACCACTGCGTAAGCTTTTTCATCTGTCCTATTCTACTGGTCTCTTCCCGAGTAGATGGAAAACAGCATTTGTCCAGCCTGTCCCTAAAAAAGGCGAATCTTCTTCACCCTCAAACTACCGACCGATTGCACTTACGTCCCTTCTTTCCAAGGTCATGGAAACGTTGATTAACTTTCAACTTAAGAAATATCTTGAGGAACGGAAGCTTCTAAATGACCGGCAGTACGGCTTTCGTAGCAACAGGTCCACTGGTGATCTTATAGTTTATCTCACCGAGCAGTGGAACAAATCTTTACATCGTTTTGGAGAAAGTAAGATTGTTGCACTTGATATTTCAAAGGCATTTGATAGAGTTTGGCATCAAGCTCTTCTTTCGAAAATGCGTGCTTTTGGCGTCGATGAATCTCTTCTTCGTTGGATTAGAAATTACCTTTCGAACCGTTCAATACAAGTTGTATTGGATGGATTCAAATCTGAAACCCACAAAATAAATGCTGGTGTGCCCCAGGGCTCCGTTTTGTCTCCGACTCTCTTTCTCATTTTTATAAATGATCTCCTGTCTACAACTTCTAATCCACTCAACTGTTTTGCTGATGATAGTACCCTCAGTTTTTCATATTCGTTTCCTGATTCTCGCCCATGTTCTTCGGAAGTGGATCTTGAACGGCTTAATATGATAAGCTCATTAAATTCTGATCTTGATAGCATTGTCCAATGGGGAATAAAAAATCGCGTAGAATTTAATGCTTCAAAAACACAATGCTGTTTACTTTCATTAAAGCGAAACCTTCCTTCCATGCCACTTTCCATGAGTGGTACTTGCATCGAGGAAACCGAACAGCTTTCAGTTCTCGGTATGTGCATTACAAACCACCTTCTGTGGAATGAACACATATTTGACACCGCTAAATCTGCTGCGAAATGTTTAGGTTTCCTCCGAAGATGCAAGAAATTTTTCTCCCCGTCTGATCTAGCCATTATTTATAAGGCATATATTCGTCCAAAGCTCGAATATAACTCCCACATCTGGGCAGGTGCTCCAATAACGTCGTTGAGTTTCTTGGATAGAATACAAAATAGAGCTATAAAAATGATAGGTGATAGGTCAATAACTGATACAATTACGTCTCTCGAGCACCGTCGAAACGTATCATGTCTCACGTTGTTCTATCGTTATTTTTATAAGCAATGCTCAGAAGAAATAGCTAGCTGCATTCCTCCCCTCAAACAATTCAACCGTAATACTCGTGCTTCAAGGAATGCTCATCAGTTTACCCTAGAGTCCAATTTCGGACGTACCGTTAAATACAGAGATTCTTTCTTCAGCCGCACTACACGAATGTGGAACGCATTACCCGCCTCTGTTTTTCCATCGCATTTCAAAACTCAGAACTTCAAAACTAATGTTCATCGGCATCTCCTTTCAAACCCCTCCCTTTTTTCCTAATGCTCGTACTGTGTTCACCATATTAAGGGTAGACTAATCCCTTTAGTGCGCGCCTATTATAAAAAAAAAAAAAAAAAAAAAAAGCTACTAAGCTTCATAGCAGGAAAGACCATGGCGATGGGCACTAGGTTTCTACATCTCGATAACCTAATGGCTACTATAATAGATGATTGAACCTGCAGCAATTGATGGAAGAAACTTCTGAATCATGCTGCATATTATTTAACGTTCCCATAATATTTTTGGTGAAATACAGGATAAAATTCGAAAATTTGCATTTTATCGAGATTTTTCATTCAAAATGCAGAATTTCCGCATATTAATAATTCCGCGTTTAATTTATATTCATTTTCAATGTTTTTAGTTTTTTTCAAAAAGCTTTTATAGTTTCAGCTTACCACTTTGTTGAATCTATCATGGAAGTTGTTTTGTATGTTTTTCAATACGATTGAATTACTCATTTTGTGAATTCAAATTTCGAAAATCAAAGTTTAAATTGATATGCTGTAACAGTTTCTTGTATCTTTGTCATAAATTTCTGCCCAACTTATAATAAGACCGTTTTCGAAAACGTCAAATCAAAGTCATTTTGATCGGCAAATGATTCTCATTTTATGACACAGTAGTTGCAATCGTCAGAATAATGCGTTCGCCCCACTTACTTCTAACAAAATGGATCTGCTTAAACAATTGTCGCATTAAAAAATGCGATTACAAATATTTCTGTGACGTCTAACAACAAATATACAAGAAACAAAAAAATGTATTTTGTTTAAATTGAGAAATACAATAAGAAACATTATTAAAAAGGACGAAACTGCATTTAAAAATAAGAAGCTCTCAATAGAGTCATGTCATGGAATATGAAACAATAAATAACGATTTTAGGGGCAAGGAGGACCACCCTTTGATGTGAAGTGAATTTTTTTACTGCACAGCACCGCAGATTATGTTTACGAACATGTGAATTGAGCAAACTGCATTATCAAACAAAATTCCTATAATTCCGCAAAATTATAGTCGAATCAACTCGACACTAAGCATATTAAGTTTGACACTAAACTGAAATTACATGCAATGTCAGCCTAGTATCAAACTATATTTGCTTTAGTTTCAAGTTAACTTGACTATAATTTTGCGCCAATGATAATGAAGTAAAATTCGTGTATGCGTTTTCGCACAGTTTTGCAGGTTTCGTATTTACAAATGCAGTCTGCGATTTTTGAAAACGGCCTGAGTTTATGTAAAGTTAATTTTCGGCAGATTATGGAAAACAGTGAAATGATTTCTGACCTTGCTCAACCTGGATTCTGCGTTTTACTGGATTTTCACAAGATAATACAGGATTTATTTTTTCGCAGGATTTTGAATGAAAAAAACAGGATAATCCTGCGGAATACAGGATAGATGGGAACGTTATGCATACTAGATGTATTTCAGAGGAGGAAATATCGATTCATATCACAACGTGGTGCTTAGCTGATGATATCTTTGAAGAACAACCACTGTATAAGGAGAAAATTCAAAGAGCCTTATATTTTGATTAGACTTATCACGATGAACAAAATCGTTTAGCAGCACTAAAGCACTGAGGCAAGGTGAAGCATCATATTGAACCTAAGAAGATTCTAAAGATAGTACGCACAACCCTGTTCAGCACATCAGGCACTTACTTCAATAAATCCAAACAATGTCTTGTGTATGCTGACGATTTTGAATTGATAGCGAAACGAAGCGAGCCGATACTGCTGTCCCAGGAAAGCTTCAATTCGGAAGCAAACAGATTGGAGTTGCTATATTAACGAGAATAAATTAATGCTCTTTGGACCAACACAAGACTTGGTCAAAATGTGACTATGATTTAATATAGCAAATTTGTCTGTTTGTGTATCGGTAAAAGCTCGGCAAATTACTTCAGCGCAGACACCAAATGTAGATTAATTCTTGTGTATCACACTTATTGTGTTAATAAGAAATTGAATAAAGCTTTATGGAGAAGAACAAAGGAGACGCTACACAAAACACTTATCAACTTGGCTCTGCAGTATGATCCAGAAGCTTGGACCTTTTCGCAATCGGATGAAGCCACCCTTGTTATATATTCCAGAAAAAAGTCCTTTGCCTTAAAATTGAAAAATTAAATTTTCAATGATGAGTTTCAATTTAGCTATAACTGGCCCCTTACTTCGAATTGAGAATAATGAAAGCTGATGAAAGCCAGACCTCAGACCAGAGGGAACAAGAATTCAAGGCAAACATCATTTTTGGTTGCGTTTTCAAGTAATAGCGAGATTCCCAACCATGGGCAAAATTAACGAAATACAGCAGTAAAGATTGGCTTAATGCGAGAGGTGCAGAAGCACCAAGCACACTATTTGTGCTTACGAAATTAAAGAACATATATGTATGTGCTGTAAGCAGAGCTATAAAATTTCAAGTACTAGTACCTAGTACTTGTATTTAAAAGCAATTAAGTACTGAAATACTTAAGTACTTTACAGGTCTGGCTGTAAGTACATCACAAGATGTCATAAAATGAATCATTTACTTATTATTTTTTAACTTATTGGAACTATTTTAATTTATAATTTAAATGATTTAATGAGAAAAATACTTACCCTTAATAAAAAAAAATAATACAAAAAATTGAGAGTTAAAGGTGAGCATAGTGTGGAACAAACTAATTAAGTTTATCTAAAAAAATCTCAAGGTTAAAATTATTGTGAATAATGTGTTGTGATACATTATTTTTCGTCTCTTTTTTCTGTTAAGTGTAATTTCACGTTCATGGTGAGAAAATTACAGTTAACATGCGACTAAGCAATTAATGAGAGTAAACATGTGTAACATGGGGATATTTTTTTCAAACTTAATAACCATCACTCCGGAAATTAAGTTTAAAAAAATTAGGTAACAAGAATATGATGTGGGCAAATCACAATTTATTTAATGTAAAGCTATGGAGTGCTTCGTTTGTGATTTTAGCAACTAATATCATGTGGAAAAGAGATTCAATTAAGATGTATTTATAAAAAACTTCTGGTTTTATTTTTTCTGAACCGAAAATTGTTGGTCACAAACTTTTTAATTTAAATTTGAGGCAAATCAATCGATTTTCAATACTAAAGCGAAATTGACTAAGATTTTTTTCTTATTTATTTCCGAGTTCCGACTATGACGAAAACGCGCCAGTTTCATTGCTTCACCCTTACTATCCATTTGCTGAGAATTGTGATTTAACACGAGCAAACGTTGTGTTGGTTAGCCTTCTGTTAATTGAGGCCAACAGAATGCCTACGGTTTTTTTGGTTCACCAAAAAACTCAAAAACTGAATTTTTTTTTAAAATCAAACTATAAATCTGAACAAAAAATCTTTAAGAGGGTGGTATAGTGCATTAAATTCTTTTAAATAAAATTAATTTTTGAAGTCAGGTTATTAAGTGCATAAGACAAAAATCATCTTTTTTAAAAAATATAAAAAAAAATACACATAAAATTTTTCAATTTTCAAAATAAGATGATTTTTGTCTTAAGTACTCTATAACCTGATTTCAAAAGTTAATTTAATTTAAGGGAATTTAATGCACTAAACAACCAACTGGTAGATTTTTTGTTCAGATTTAAACTTTTAGGAAAAATTTGAGGTAAAACTTTTTTTTTGCGATGCATGTAGCTCGGAAACGGTCCAGGTTCAGATATATAATGAACGTATGGACAATAAAAGTTATAGAATTTTATGGTCTTTAATATAACAATGCTCACGCACTCTTAAACCCCTTGATTGATTTTTATACCTTAACATAGGTATGTGAATTTGTTTTACACTTGTAAAATTAGGTCTTTCAATTATTCAAATTCCTTGATTTCGGTCTTATGCATTTAACAAGCCAATTTCAAGAGTAAGTTTCTCAAAGAAAATTTAATTCTCTAAAACTTTCTCTGAGGAATGCTTTTTGTCAGGTTAACAGTTTAGACGATACGACGGAATGGTTGATGAAAAATATGAGGAAAAAACATATTTTTGTAACTCGTCCCCTTTGCGATGCGTTTAACTCGGAAACGGAAACTGAGAATTGGAATAACCTGATTGTAACACAAATTGTAGGAAATTTGATGGACTTTAATTTAGTCTCAGAAACTTGTTTCCTACAACGGGCCATTTATGTGATATAAGTGTAAACTTAAAAAAGGGGAAATTAATACCCCTCCTCCTCCTGCGGTTCACCTTCCAGACGGCAGAACTTTTAGTATATTGACTACTTAAGCAGTCTGAACAATATTCCGAGGAATGGATTAGGTCCCTGCTCACGCATTCTACGTCTACCTACACCCCCTTTTAAGCTATTTATTGACTGGCACTGGACTAATAACAATTATTTTTCTTTTTTGAAATTATATAATAACTTTTTCAAAATCTCGTTCTTGAGATAAGAATTTAAGTTCTTCTAATTTTGACATTTTGCATTTTTAAGGATGCGATTCCGGTACCAGCAAATGTAAGGGAATTTCATGCTCGCGCGGATTCGCAATGTTCCTATGTTGTGGTTTCAGTGAAAAAAATTTACTCACGCGAAATAAGCCAATTTTAGGGAGTAAAATGTTCGTTAGTTTATTCGCTTACATTCGCTAAGTTCGCGCGAGTAAATTTCTTTGGCACCGGAACCACAGCCTAATTTAAGAAAAATAATGTACTTGCTTCATGCTTACACCTGCATTCGTAAATTAAAAATTAAGATGTTTGGGTTTATTTTAACCCATGTAAATTGTTGGGCCCAAGTATAAAATTTTTAAGAGTAGTTAGCTGGTGTAGTTTTCATTGAGTTTTTGTCAAAAATGTTTTATGACCTTAGCCAGAAATATATGAAATTTGCGGATTGGCAAGGTGATTTACGTCAACTAAGGACTGTATTTTTTAATTTAAAATCTACCTTGTCAACCAGGATGATCCGGTGGTTGGAACAGACACGAACCAGTCTTTTCGTCGATTTCTACTACGATGCTTGTAACAAGAAGCAAGGGCAGCGACTGTCTGGTTGTGATTTTATCTTTGGAAGAAGAATACGCCTTGACATGCGGATGCATCAATTCTCCAACCATCAGTCTGATTTGCTCTCGCACAGAATAAAATGATACAGCATAACAGATACTTCCAAAGTAGGTAACGACCCAAAAATCGTTCTATAATTTTCAACGCCTAATTTGTTAGGGAAAGCTTTTGTGCTATGAACACAATCTCAAATAACAGTTAAAGGCTAATAAACTTTACGGAGATTAGAAACACTCGATTTGCTACTATAATCGCAGTCGATATGTAATGAGACTATGGAGAACATCTTTGCAGCAAGTTTAAAAACGGTTCGATTGTGAAATGACGCTGCTGGACCTTGAGAAGCTTAGAACATCAATAAAAAATTTCATTGCTTGCCAGACGCGCTTTTTAAAGCTGTCGGAGAAGGTTTTGAAAGGATTATGCACAAACTCAGAAAGAACGGTCGGAGTGAAGCATATCAAATGATTGTAACTACAGCATCGTGTTCCCAATCTTCTTGTTTTTACCATTTATTGACATAGAGTAATCATTTAACTGAATCTTATAGGCCATTTTATCTATACTCTTCATCGACTCCAAGGCTTCTTACGACAGCATTAGATGATCTTTTCAGAATGATGTTTCGAACCTTGGCATTCCCATCCAAATCGTTCAGCAGAATGGCGTTGGATAAGACTCAAAGTTGAATTTATATCTAAAACGATCTGACAGAGAACTTTTATTCCAATAAAGTACTTAGGCAAGAAGATGGATGCTAGATCATTTTGGAAGGCATAGCTTTCGAAACTCGGGTGTTTACCTTGGAAGCAAGATATTCCAAAAAAAGGATAACAATCGCAGTAACAATCGCAGCTTTGCAATCAAAGGAAGAATTAACGTGATCATCGCAATCGTAACCGTTCCTTATGTTGCTGAAATTATTAAGTTTGAATCATGAAGTGACAAATTATTTTGAACGAAAATTTCTTCGATTGATCTTCGTTACAGTATTTGCGGATATAAGTATGGCGAAAAATATTCAATGGCCCTGCCCACACGGGTATATCCGGGTACGGGGGGAAATCCGTTTTATGGGAAGAGCGAAGTAAAGTTTGCACGAAACGGACTAAGATCTTCCGCCAAAGACAAAGGGGTCTCAGTTACGATTGAATTATGGGGAAAATCAAAAGATAATGTGAGGAAAAGGGGAGGGTGGTAGGCATCTAATTTAGAAAGGAGATGGTTACTTGCAGTAACGACACAATTGTCTGCGTCAGAAGAAAACACAAGTTCAAGCTGACGTCCTAAATTATTTTTAACGCCATTTAATTGGACAAGGTCTGAGTCTACCAAGCAGTCGGTATAGAAGATTTCTTTATCTGAAGAGGGGTTGAGAGCTGTATAATAAGATTCCTCATCAGAAAGAACCCATTGAAGATTTGGAAAATTGAAATCTCCTACGACTATAACAATATCGGAAGGATCAGCTGCTTCAAAAATGGAATGAAAAGCATCTACTGCAAGCTGATACGATTGTATAGGCTGTGATGGTCTGATATAACAGCAGATTGTGAAAATGGTAATTTTACATAGTTTAGATTTAACACAGACGTATTCAAAAAAGGTATTGTAAGATGTCTTAAAGAGCATTGAGTCGATGCGATTATGTATGGCTAGTAGATTCGTTTGCTGAATCGATACACAGTTTATGCAAAGAAAAAATACTACATAAGAATTTATGTCGAACATAAGAACAGATTTTTAAATTCAATGAAATTTAAATATGTATCTTATTTTTTTCGGTTTGAAATTACCATGCAAGCTTATTTATGACAAAATAGTTAGGTATTATTAAGTATAATAAAAGTATATGTACATAAAATGAAATATAAAATTCAAAAGCCAACACCAACCTTAAACCAAAAAGCCACCTGCAATCCGTTTGGATATTGACAAAGTTCCATAGAAATATCATCAATATAGTCGTTGAGCATATTCAGTGTCCAATCCAATCAGCAACAGATTCAGGTTGAACGTTCAACATAATATGTGTTTGTATATATATATTTTGCATTTCAGGACAAAACAATAAAAGCGATTAAGGGTGATTTTTTCGTATATATATAAAAAAAACACAACAAAACACAACACAGTAGAACCCAGAAATAAAGAAGACATAAAAAGAGAAAAAAAAGAAATAAAAAAAAACAGAAAAAGTGAGAAAGAAAAATAAATATATTTTTTTTTTTAAGAAAAATCAACAAAAATATGTTTTTAAATTTAAAAAAAAAAAAAATGTTAGCATTCTACTCAAAGTTTCTAAAACAAAAAGGATATCTTAGATACAAAGAAATATATATGTACGTATGTATAATGATGCATGTGAAAATGTTAGGAAGGATAAACTAGGTTCTGAACTTTTTGTTTTGCATAAATTAATGATTAGTATGATAAAAAAAAGGAATGGGATGGGGGATACTACATTCGCATATAAGCATTTAAGTTGGCACTTTGTTGATTTTAAGCTTAAGATGAGAACGGCCTATGGATTGTGTTATGTGTGCGTGCTTAACGACTGATTAGTGCATTTTAAACAGACGATTAAGTTTGTTATGTGAGACTGTTGGAAAGTGTGTTAAGTGTCCGAGGAGAATTGTTTTTTTTTTTTTTTTTTAATTCAAAAACTCACAAAATATATACATCCCACTCAAGAATAGACAAGAAAAGAAAATGTTAGGTGCAGCCACGCCACCACCCCATGTCGGGGTGTGTGGACATTTTTAGAGCGAGGATTATGGTTATGAGTTTAGGGTGGGTTTCATGGGGTGTTATTGTGGTGCTTAAGTCAAACAATGTATATAGATGGGTCAATTGGTTAGACGATTCGGTTATCGATTGATTTTGAGTGAACACTCTTGGTTTTCCACTTCCCTGGTATTGAATTCGTTTCTTGTTCCTTGCGGTTTGAGGTTGAAGTAGAAGTGAAAGCAATTGAACTCGATGGTGGTGTTCATTTGTGTAACAATTTATAAGAATGTGATTGAGGTTGTTTTTGGATGGCGGTATGCCTTTGTAAAAGAATTATGCTTTGGCAGGAAATTAATTTTTTTGTTCACTGTTGTTTGGTTGTATATTACGTTCTTGGATACATTTTATACATAGGTATATGCAGTCTTATATGATGAGGGTCTACACACGATATATATAAAAAAAATAATCTAAAAAATCGATAAAGTAAAAATCTATAATTGAAAAAATCTATAATGCAAAAATCTATAAAAATAAAAGGTTCGACTGGGTCGCACAAACTTGCTCTTGTGGCAGTTAAGCTAGCACTTAACAGTAAAAAGACATAAATGAGTCTCGCGTACTTTTCTTGCATGTTGTAGTCTTTCAATTTTTTTATATAAAATATTTTTTTTTAAATTCTTTCAATTAATTTAAAACGCAATAATTAAAAAAAAAAATACTTGAAACAAACGAGAGTTTTCCCAGAAAATCGTGGTATGCCAGTAATTATTAAATAATAGAATATATTTTAGAGTTTTTTTTTTTACGAAAATCGAGCGACGAGTTTTTGACATATCAATTTTTTTTTTCTAACAATTTTTTACAAATATTTTTATGAAAATTTTTGATTATGTCAATTTTAAAAACTCATAAATTCCATTCGAAAAAAAAATTATCAATTGGTTTTCAAAATATTAAATTTTCAAAAAAAAAAAAAATTTTAATTAATATATGTAGTTTTTTTAGAAAAGCTATGAAAAAAATTAAGTACGCCACTATCATTCAGCTGTCTAGGCCTTTCTTAAAATAACATTTTGTTAAGATCCGTTGAGTCGCTAACGAGAAAGTAAAAATTAAAAAAAAACGTTATATGACAGGTATACCGTTAAAACTGTTTTTTTTTTAAGAATAATGGTTTCCACCGTCTAAAATGCCTTCTATGCAGTATTACTCATGTTAAATTTTATCAAAATCGTTAGAGCCGAAAACCCCCTTGACGGTTACCATAAAAAGCCTACATACCAAGTTTAAAGGATTTAAGCCCAACCGTTTAGGCTGCAGGTGCGAATGACTGACAGACAGACTGACAGACAGACTGGCAGACAGACTGACAGACAGAATTTCCAGATCCACTTTTTTCGACTTCGCTATCTTCGTAATATCATGTTTGATTTGATCTCAAAACTTTTTTTTCACGAATTCATAAATTGCCTTATATGTATAGTACCTATAATCGCAAGTAAAAAATATATTAATTTTTGAGACAATGGTTCCAATTTGCGCGGACGACAAAACCACTATTAACTGGTACCCCAGTAAACAGGTACCTGGATTTCGAACATCGTGTGTTTTCATACAAAGTGATTGCAAATAAAAATATTTAAGATAAAAGTAAATAAAATCGTGGCGAACAAAGTATGTTCTTACATTTTTGTTATAAATTGATTTTTTGTTGTAGATTTGCCGAAAAATAAATTAAATGTTAATGCAACTAAATATGTAATGCGTTTTATTTGAGCTTAAACAAGTGAAATGAGCAAAAAAAAAAATGTTTAATTAATTTTTTTTTAAAGATATCGTCTTTATAGATTTTTGTAAGTTATATAGATTTTTGCATTAAATATTTAATTTTTTTTATAGAATTTTCCATTATCGATTTTTGTCGTTGTAGTATAGATAGCTATATAGACCCCATATGATGAATTAAATTTTTTGTAATTGCGGCTTCTTTGTTTCTATTGATTTGGTATTTCCTGTGAGCGAACAATATTAAATTTAGCAAAAAAATGATTAATATGAATAATTCGTGTCTTGTAGATTTAATTTTACATTTTTTTTGACTAATTAAAAGAGTGTATAATATATATATACTTCCAGATAATTTCTCATTTGAATCTGGATTGAGTACGAAATGCCGATAGTAAAATCCTGAATTAGAAAATGACGAATTACAAAATTCGGAAGGTACCTCCTACACTCTAATTGCCTAGAGACATATGAATCAACGACGAAACTGTTGGCATCAAAAATAAAGACTCTCTAAAATAACGCCATATGAAATTACGCAAAAAAAAATTAAATGGAAAAAAGCCCGAAAATCTCCATACTAGCTTTTTTTCAAAAAAAAAAAAAAAAACATCATTGTCGCAAAATAATATTTTCAGGAATTTCGGCAAAAATTATTACGCCAAAATAAAAGGCACGCCTGGATCGCACAAACTTGCTCTTGTGGCAAGTTACCTAAGAGCTTAACAGAAAAAAAGTACGACTGGGTCATTTTACTTTTGTAATCATCTACGCAATTATTTTATAAGATTTATTTACAATAAATTTAGTATGAAATAATTGAAATATAATAAATAATTTTTTTTCCAAAATCAAGTCAAAATATTCAAAAATCCAGATAAAAGAAAACAATTTTTCAATTCTATTCTATTTTTTCCTACCTAATTTAAAAGAAATATTTTTGATAAGAAAATGAAAAGTAAACTAAAAAAAAATCATCAAATGGTTTCCAAAATACTGAATTTTTTAAGTCATAAAAATAATAGCCATTATCATTCGGTTGTCTAGTTCTAGGATCGTCTAAGAAATAAAATTTGGTTAAGATCCGTTGAGTCATTAATGAAAAAGTAAAATTTTAAGAAAACTGGCAAGTATTATTAAAACTATTTTCGAGGTAATATGTATGGCTTCAAACCATCTGAATGGCCTTTCATGTCGTATAACTCATGGCAGATTCCGTTATTTTTAGGTCTATAGAATTCCAATTCCGAAATCCAATCACACAAACAGAATTTACAGATCTAATATTTTGAAAAATGTTCTTTTGATTATATTTATTAACATTTTCTTCAATCTACAGCAGTAAAAATGAAAAAAAACATGTCCAAATCGCATTACATTTATAATGCTCAATGTTTGCACTTTTATTTCTGCTTTTCTCACCAAATTCAATTTAAAATTTAACTGACTCTGCGTAATTGAGGAAAAGCAAATAAAAGCACCAGTAAAACAACAAACATTATGATATACCTACCTATATTTACACAAATAAACCGCTTTATACACGTTTCTCTATAAATATATTTACAATTCTCTTTAATATGCCGCCATCGTATTCTAGATTGGCACTTCTTGCTGCTCTTTGTGAATAAATCAAAACAACCTGAGTAGAGTATCTGGTATATGAGTTCAGATTTATTTTCAAACAAAAAAAAGCACTTAAAAGGTTTCAAGTAATAACTTTTTATTTTTTAAGAAAAGAAATCAATTGAACCGGTACCTTTGTCAATTAGACAGGTTTATGTGCTCTTCATATACATAAATTATCATCAAAGTTCTTAACAGTTTAGAAACAAATTAAAAAATAGATTTAATATTCGGAAAATATATTAGATTGTAAATAACATTTTTGAAAATAAACTTACATATGTATATTGTGTTCTTAAAATAGATTGATTGAATTAAATTGATAAAAGAGATTAAAAACCATAATTCCTTAAATATGTGTGAACTATGAAAAAAATGTAAGATTTTTTTCGTGTACCTCTCTATTTAAGATAAGCCTTAACTATCAGCTGAGACAGCAGATGCTGCATTTTAACCTGACCGCAAGCATACAGATCTTATTATTGGCGTAGGTAAAAGTACAATAGACCAGGGGCCTATAACACAACGTGACAAGTACTTGTAGGACCAGTGAAATCTGACTACTTGTAAAAAATCCTGTTACACAAAACGACAAATCTTTGCACACATCGACAAGTGTAATTATGCATTATGAAAAGTGGAAAGTTGTTTAATTTCCGCATTTCTGTAACAGAAAATAAGAAAATTGGTCACAGGGAGCAAGTGATCAAACTTAAAAGTATAATGTTATCTAAAATTGATTAGAAATTATGGTTATATTTTTGAAATATTTTGAAATATTGTAAAAGTCAGACATATAATTAAGTCGACCAAAAATTTAAAGATGTATGAAGTTTAAGATAAGAATGTACAGATTTTATATGACTTAATAAAGTTGACTTATAATTTGTAACTTGTAACAGAACGTGACAAGTATCAAGAAATACTTGTCCAACTACAGCTGATTTTGGACAAGTGAATTGAATATTGTCATACGATTGTCACTTTTTCTTACAATTTGTCTCATTTACTTATCGCTGAACATTTGTCAAACAGTGTGGACAAGTCGAGGGAAATGTATTATTCTGACAAGTTGAACGATTTGCGTTGTGCTACAGAATACAATGGTCCTTGTCGGACAAGAAATGTTGTATTGGTACTTGTAGGAAAAAAAAACTGACAACTTGTAAGAAATCTTGTAATACAAAATGACAAGTTTGTATATGTACACCTCGACACGCTGCAATATGACAAGTGGGTAACTGTTTGATTCTCTCATTTCTGTAACAGAATGTGACAAGTATTAAGAAATACTTTTTCAACTACAGCTAATTTTGGAGAAGTGAATTGAACATTGTTATACGCTTACAAACAAGTCCACTTTTTCTTAAAAAAATCATAGAATTCAAAGAATATTAATTGAAAATATATTTTTCATTCTGATAAAGCAAATGAAGCCAATTCCGTTTCTGGTTGGATAAAGCGATAGTCACAGCAATTTTCTGATCCTTTTGTTATTAAATAACTTTTTACAAAATTTGTCTGGCCGCCAGGTTTGGTCACCTCATTAGGACTACCACAAGTCAAGGTTAGAACAGGTGCAGAAAAGATTCCTCAGATTCGAACTTAAGAGCTGGCAAAATCATTATGACTTTCCTCATATCGTCAAACGATATCACCAATCTGCAAACCTTCTTGTCCAATCATTGTACCAATATATATTATTCGCCAGTATTTAGGGAAGCTGGTTTTCTCCACAACTATTTAATATTTTTCACGTAGCTCATATCACACTTCATTGTATATAAAAAAGAGGTTTAATTTTACATTCTAATAACATGTAATTCGGCGAGGATTGAGGGATTTTTAGATTATTTTTTAATAAATTATCGTTGCACTTTTTGCGCATCATCGTACTGCTGATGACCACAGACTTGGGCTCCATATCCATGAAACCAATTTTCGGAGCAAATTTAATTCCATAGCTTCTTCAATGGCGTATACCAGGGATGGCGAACCTTTGTGAAACGCTTTTCTTATGAATACTAGGAAACAAAAATAATTTTAGAGTGTAAATACACAGGTTCCTTTGAGAAGCAAAACATAGGTACCACTTTGTAGTATGGGTCGCTTTACATAAGAACTTGGGTATTTAATGGTACACTCGGGTGAAACAACAACTCAAAGCATCGTAACGCGTTCTATGGGTTGGACGTTGGGCATTTGGACAAATAATAGCCAAAATCAAAAAAATAGAGGGCACGGACTCGGTCTCTGGGTCTTACAAACTAAGGATTTGAAAAAAAACACAGATAAAGTAATCGTATGTAATTCTATTAAAAGTTATAAACCCATATCTTTAAAAAATTCAATCCAAAATCAAAGTATGCACAAAATTTTATTTACTTAACATGAGTTTGTGAAAAAAAAATCAAAATCGTTGGAACGGCTTTCGAAAAAATCGATTTTTTAAAATAATTTTTAAGTGATTATGTACGTTTTTTAACTCAATTTGTTGTACTTTCAAACTTAATTTTATTAAAAATTCGTCAACAGGTTTTTAAAATAATGAATTCACAAAAACAGTTTTTTTTAATTATTTAGAACTTAACAAAAACATTTTTGACAAAAATTATTATGCTATCTTATTTTAATTTCAAATCGCTTCAGGCGCTATCGAGATAGTCGAAATTTAACCTACGTTTTCGATAACCGTTGTATGGGAGGTACCATTATTTAAAGACGTACAGTGAATTAAAAAAAAGTTCCAAAGTAAGAAAAATTAGCTCAGTGTAGACAGCTGATGCTGCCACTCAAAGTTGCATTCGGATTTCTCAGTTGACGGCGTTCCATAAAATTTCGCTGAGTGTCAATGTTTCGCCATTCCTGGCGTAAACTTTAACAGCTAATGCAAGTGGAATATGATTCTTATATGCAATGGTGCAAAACTCCAAGCAAGTCGACTTCGATATCTGGGAACAAATTTGTTGGAGAACTGATGGAGGAACTCATAGGTCGCAATGGCAAGCATTCATAAAGAGCACCGGCAGGTTTGCAACAGATCCAAGACGAAGAATCCGAATCCAATCGGTTAAGGCCCACAGTTATTCAAGGGTATTAGAATGGAGCTTCGGCCACACGCTTTGCGTTACCCATCAAACCTAACTTATGGTGTTTTTAAGAAACAAATTCATCCACAGCATGTCACTGATGTCTATAGTGTTTGAGCTGGAGGCATTATCAGACTTGGAAATCATGTGCAGTTGATAAGATAAGTAATAAGTATAACATAAGCACTTTTGTTGTAAGAACTTGTTATAAATTATACCATTCTTAACGTTTCATATTAACTTAAACGTTAACATGACCATAGAAAACATATTATACAGATACACACAGTCACGTGCGGAGTTGCCAAATAATTGGCTTGTCCTCAAATGTGCATTTCTTCTTACATCTAACTATAAGACTTTTTACTATCTACTTCTCGTTTTAGTTCAACACCAGATCAAAGTCAAGTTTTAAGTTATGCTATACAAGCTGTACAACAAAGGTACAAGAAAAAATAGCATACGCCCTTTAATGCCGTCAAACCCAAAGTACAAAAAATTAATGAAAAACCTTACTGAAGGGCTTTTTCGCAAATGCACGACTAAACAAAAAAAAAATGTCCATACAGTCGTGACCGAGACTTCAATCGAATACGAGATTAGGTAGATTAGCACTAAGTTGTAGGGTACTTAGATGCAAAGGGGAATAAGTGACATGAAAACATCTTAAAAATGCTCAAAATTCAAGTCAGACCTTAAACTTTAGACAGCTTCGGGCAATGTCACTGCAGAGCTGTCGAACAATGCTGATGATCATGGCGAAATTGATATACAAATCAACCTAAGTCGTGTACAAGCGTTTTTCTTGCCGACCGATCCCAAGTGAAGTATTTGCGGCATGCGGCTAGGTTGGTTGACTGATGGGTGGGTGCCTTTTGTAATGTAATTTTCAAGTTCATGGTTTAAGCATAGTCGTAATGCAAACGTTTATGGAAAGTCAATTGTTTTTTCTGAACAAATTATCTAGTCACGTTTATTTTCCTAATCGATTTTAATTTTTCGCTGGTTTTTTTGTTATATGTATGATTCGTTATAATTTCTTTTGTGGTTTTTGTGACTATTTTTTTATGTTTCTGTGATTATATTATTAGCACAACCTTGATGTCAATGTCGATTCTAAGAAAACGACAGCACTTAGATCGTGATTATTGCTTTAAAGCTTTAGTTTTGTTTGACAGTTAAAGAAATGCGCTTCGGCAACAAGCAACATATGTCTAAAAAATATGCGGATCTTTTTTTTTTTTTTTTTTTTGTTGGTAATTGTACGTATTTTATTTAAATTTCTGCTAAAAGGAAAGAGTGAAAATTATACACATAGATATCTATAGGTGTTTATAATATTATAATTCAATTCAATTCGAAATAATTCAATTTTCACTAAATTTGGGATTCATAAATTTAGTTTTCAAAGGTTAAAGTGAACTCAGCAGAATTAAAGTGATTCCGTTAAATAAGACGAAGAAAAATATTGGCGCAAAATTATAGTCGCCTCCTTTTAAATCATTTAAGTTAATCCTAACAAACATTAACTTAACATTATCACCAGGTAATAAGTTTGTATCATATTATAAACAATTTATGGAATTTCCAGTAATAACTTCCAGTTAGTGATTTTGTTGTTGGATTTAAACAGTGTTTGTGTGTAGTTTCATTTTCTTTTGAGAGGGTGGGATGTTTATCTGTCAAAAAATTAGAGTCGGATCTAAAAAGATAAAATGGAGATTTCCTGGTTTTAAAGTATGTTTTTATCAAAGAGTTAGCTCTATCGGTCTATAAATTGAAAAAGCGTTAACAAAGTGTTTAATACTTTTTTAGGATCGTGTTATTTTGACTATAATTTTGCGCCATAGAATTTATTTACACAATTCATTATCTAAGGAGAATAACTTACATCTGGATTTAAGCTTTAAACTACTTAATAATATGGCCGTTATAATTTTTATTTAACTACCAAGCCCATGTAACGTTTGCCGTTATTATGTCCCCTAAAATGTCTTAAGGCTTTGTTAAACATAAACACTAGAATGACCGCAACGCTCGAAGAAATTTTTGTTTGTCAAATTCTTTACGGGGGAACCCCCTTAAATGATCAGCCTTTGCAGATATTCAAATAGCCAACATTTTAGCTCGATTGGATAACGCTAAATTGTTGCAATAATCGCTCAAAGTTGTTTTTTTTTTTGCTTGATAAGGTCTTTTTTAAAGCTTTTGAAGTCGATTTATTGCATCGATTTTGTATTTTGACGGAATTATATAGCTTTATTCCACAAAAAAGTAAAAATTAAAATTAAAATAATACTGATGCCAGAAGTCGGAACTCGACGATTTGAGGGTTGTTTACAAACTTTTATTTAAAAATTACCGCCAAAATTGATTGATTTTTAATATAAAGATGTGTATGTACGCAGTCATCCGATTTTGATTTTTAAAGTCTTATTTTATTTGTGGTTTAGATCCAAAAAAATGTTATTATTACACATTTTTTAGTTAAATCAAGTAATTCGTGAGATATTTAAGGATATCAGTGAACTCTCTCTTAAGCAAACACTGAAGCTGAAGAGAATTTTGTCCGCCTAAGAGAGGTGTCCGCTAAGGGGAAAAAAAAAGAAATTTATCAATTTTAAAAAATAAACAATTTGGCGGCCATTATAAAAATGGTGGCCTAACGACCATGGCTTAGTAGACCATAGGAACAATGGTCTAAACCTCTATGGATGTTTACCAAAGCCCCAAAACAAAACTTAGAAGACACGCACCACTACTATTTTAAGTCGGGGGGCAGATCGCGTTAAATTAAAATGATCTACCTCCAGTATAAACATACTAGCGGACAAATGAACGCGCGTCATTCAATGTTTTTATTTATTGAATGGAAAGTAAGTTTTATAAATTGTTGACTATTTTGATAACTGAACTGTAGCAAAATATTTGAATGTACAAAAACACTATGCAACTTGATCCCATGTTAAGGCGATTTGGTATGTTTTGTCTTCCAATCTATAATTTTTTTAACGAATGCATTACTTGCCTTAGGGAAAGTAAAACTATGGACGACCAAATCATTATTTTTTTTTAAATCTTACTAATAACCTTAAAGTTAAGGCAAGTATTTTGTTCAGAAGGTATTGCAGCCAGGTGTTGTACTCGAATTACTTCCCGGATACGGGATACCGGATTACTCGGATAATAGCCGGGTATTTTTTGAACCCGGGGTAGTTGTAGTAGCGGATACTACCCAGGTAAAATCAAGAGCTCTAATATCAAGAATTTATTGCCTTGTAATGAAAAATACTCAAACCAATCGAAATACTTTGTATTTTGTATTTGTTTTTCTTCATTTTACTTGACTTTGTTAACTCAAGAATAATGGCTTACAAGAGTAAAAAAAAAAAAAACAAGAGGACATCCTCATCCTACGAGACATTTTTGAAATTACCTTGTCAAAAAGCTGATTTCTCTATGTATAGATAATCAGTGGAAAAAATTGTGGTTTTTCGCCCTTCCCAAATTAGAATAGGATCCTCGAGGTCAAAAACTTAGTATACCCCAAAACGACCTGTGAAAGTTTCAGAATGTTTTCCAGGTAGCCCCATTTTGTTCAACATATCGACTTGACTGGATAGGGTACCGGATGTATCTTGCGACACCGTCGTGTAGTATCTTCTTAATCTTCATAATCGGAAGTAAAACCAGTATTTAAAATAAATTGATAAAAATTAATCGAAAAGCATAGCATGACAGTATCATAAAAACGACAAAAAAACTATCTAAACAATATAACTTTGATATGATACGATAACAGTGTAAATAAATACACATATGTAGTTACATTGCAATCGAATGCCAATGTGAATCGAATATCAATTATAATTGCAGCAAAAAATAGGAAATTATACAGGAGGCTACCCATTTAAACAACCCATTTGTATAATAATGACACAGTTTGCCGTGTCAAAAGACTTTATAATTAGGAACATTATTCCTACTTACAAATTTTCTATATGTCAGCCAATATTTGTTTTACAATTTAATTAATTTTCTATTGTTCGATTTTTGTATTTGTTGGAGTTTTAAAAATATTTATTAATTATATTTATTATTTATAAGGCTCGATTACACAAATAAAGTTTACAAGAAAAGTATGAAGGAAAAATGCTGTTTTTTTATAAAGGTTTTGTTTCTATCGTTTCAAAAATTTAATCTTAAGGATCATGCAACATGTGGAATATGTCCTCTGATTTGTCCAACTTAGATAATTTGTAAATTATACGGGTTTCTTTAGAATGTATAGAATCTACAATAGAAAGTCGTCTATCTCTTGATATCCTCTGTTTCAAGGTCAATCAATAATTCTTGCACAACTAAGTTCCAAAGAAACGAGATTTGGATTTGTACCTCTTTTTTTTAGTATCATGTGTACAAGTAAAACTAGTCTTTAAACAGATTTTCTTAGAGAAGTTCCATCTGATGCTAAGTATTCAGCGATTAAATTTTAAATTGATTAGCACGCCATATGTAGTTCATCCGTATATGAACTGACGTTGTCAGAAGAGCCTTCTGTGACTATTTTATTGTTATTTCTAGAATTAGTTCGGTTATTGACATTTATGCAATTAACTGAAAATTGAAATATATTTGACGTTGTATAAAAGTGGCATTATAAATTCATTTAGGCAACAGAATAAGTTCAATTTAATGACGCTTAACTGCTGGATGATTTGGATAAAGATAATTCTGTAATTTGAAGCTTATGAATTCACATAATTGTACACACAATACATTATTGTACAGTTGTTCTGAATTGTTTATATAATATCTATACCTAAAAAAAAAACACCCTTAATTGACAAAATTATATGAAGGTACCAATGCCGGATTAAAACTTTCGGGCGCCTTAACAATAGAAATCTTGTGGGTCTTTGAGAAGAAAATATTAACACATGTATTAAATACACAATATATAAAGTTTAAATGGTTTACTGCTAAATCTAATATTTGTTTGTTTGTATGTGTTAGTGACTGGAGTTTTTGAGCAATAAAATTGGGTTTTGTTTCCAATAGAGACGGGTTGGTGTTGACAGTCTATGACATATAAGGTTTTCGCGGTTGTTAACACATGACATTTTTAAATATTTCGGATTAGCCGCGTTATAAAATAAATTTTTAGTGAGTTTAATACAGTACTCACCCCGAACGTTTCGCTACAAATTTCAATGACCGTGGTCACCGGGAACCACGCTCATTGAAATTTGTAGCGAAACGTTCGGATTGGATACTGTATAGAACTCACTAAATATTCATTTTATAACGCGGCTAATCCGAAATATTTAAAAATGTCAAGTCTATGACATGTTGTTCTGGTGGCGTCTGTCAAATTTTTGTTTTATTATTTAGTCACTTATGACAAATCTACATGACAAGTAAAACGATTAAGCAGCACGTCTGCACGTCCAAATGACAAACAATTATTATAAAAATAAGTTTGGAAGTCCAAACGTTGCTTGCGTTGTGCCCTACGGCAGACGCGTTAGCCCTTCAAAGCTCTTGTAAAGTTTGGGGGCCAAATACGAGACGACTGGTTCGGTAAGCAAACATTTACACGTCAAAAAACGTTTAATTGTAAATGAACACTGACCTTGAAGGTGGGCAGGAGAGCCCGAATAGGTCTCCTCCCGAATCGTCGTCCACAAGAACTTGACCTTTAGGAGACTTCAAATTAGCATATTTCACGTCCGGACATTCGCGATATTGAAACATGCATAGACAATAATATTGTCATGTGGAAGCGTCAAACATTTAGTTTGAGTAAATTATTGTAAACAAAGCAAATGCGCCCCCAATGACTTTGGGCCCCGACCACGAATTCATTTAGCTAATCTGCAACTTCATCAATGGATTTTACATAAACTTAACTTCAGCAATATCAAATTATTCAATTGATGTTTTGTGTATCTACATATATATTCCAGTTCCGGATTTCCGGTTAATTAATATAATTCAGTAAATTGACATGAAATACGAATGCCATATTAATTTTACCATTTAAAAAACCACTAAATGTTAAAAAGACAACAAATGATATAGGAAGCCTTTCATCTTAAACGTTTAGAATCGGCGGCAGTATATCGTAGGTCCTTTATTAGATCAGTCTTAGTACTAAAAAGGTTGACCCTTCACAAATTAATTACAAGTGTATACCACTTTTAAAAATTTTCTTTTAGTGAGTAAAAATAGGGAAAAAAAAGTCTACCGCTTTTTTTTGCAGGCATAAAAAATTATTAACAAATAACGAAAATAAGGTTTTTTAAATTTAAATTTGTTTAATAAAAAAAAGTACACCTTCTAGAACTGAACATTTGCAACAAAAAACAAACTGTGACTTGATACTTCGGTCTAACCGTTAAGTAGTTATTGCCTATTTTGGTGCTTGCCACTTTTTAAATTGTTAAAAAATTTAATATAGTTTCTGCAATTTGCATGTATTCCTAGAATCTATAGAAAGGTTATATCTAATTTTTTTATTGTTGCAAATTTGCAGTTCTACAAGATGGCGTACTTCCTTTTTTTTTTTTTTAAACAAATGATTTTTGTTTATAAAAAAAAACTTATTTTCGCAATCTGTTAATAAATTTGTATGCTTGCTCAAAAGCGGTAAACTTTTTTTTCCCTATTTTCACCTAAGGCGACGCGTAGATGTAGAACAAGTAACGTAAACAACTTTATGAAGCTTTCCTGCTTAACAATTTTTTAATGTATTATGATAATAAAAACCACGTTTATTGATATGCCGAACGATGTGTGCGAAAACCTTGAATTTTGAAACCCCACCCTATAAAACAAAATGAATTATTTAATCTAAAAGTTTTATTTTGCAGTAGGTAACAACACTTTCAAAACCAGAGAAGCACTTGGAGCTGAGTTTATATGAATTTTAAAGCCTCTTGTTAATATACCACCGCTAACCATGCAGTTAGTAATATATTGTGCATAGGTATTTATTTTTCATATATATAAATGTGTAATGCAATTTGTACAAAATATTTTTGTGTTTTGTACTCACTTTAGGTAACGAAGCTAACACTTGCTGTTTGACATCCCATACAAGTCGATCGGCCGGAAATTGCAAACATTTGTAGACATTAAGTTCGGGAACGTGAATTCGCACCAGAAGCCAACCATCCCGAGGTTCTGGTGGTGGATCGTCATCAAACCCTGGCGTATTATTATCCATCATGTCGATGTCACCAGAAAAATGCTCAAACAAAAAATACTCGTGGAATTATACACTTATGGATGTTGTTTTTTTTTTAAATAAATAATGTTAAATAAATTCGGGGACTTTGTTTCGTCGTTTTAAATATTTGCTAGTTTTTCCTTTTTTTAATTTATATTTGATTTATTTATGGGTATTTTTTAACACCAGGATGGACATGCAACACTGATGTTACGTACATTTCAAGCTCTCGAATTGATTTTGTGTTACTGTTGGAAAACATATTTAGATGTTGAGTGCGGAATGTTTGCTGTAGATTTTTTTTCTGTAAAAAAACAAACAAAAATAAAATTTTAATGATTTTGATATTTATATGAATGTATTAAATTTTCTAAGAAAAATTTAAATAATAAAAAAAAATCCGACATTCAAAAAGGGGATCAAAAGAGGGGATATGTCATTTCATAACAAACAAATCACATACTTAATTTTTGAGAAACAAAAGGTACTTTTGTCAAAGAAAAACATTTTTCTGGGGGTTCCTACTTATTTTTAGACGTTAATACGTTATAGCCAGGCTTAAACTAAAATTCGAATTTCTCCTCTATAGGGAATCACCAAAATCTAATTAATTAAAACCTTTATTTTTACTTGCTCTACATCAGGTATGGCGAACCTTTGTGAAGCCTCGAGCCATTTTTAAAAAATAAATAATTTGAAGTGCATTTGGCGTGCCAACAAACGATTTTCTTATGAATACTAGGAAACAAAAATAATTTCACAGTGTGCAGGATTTTATTTATACATATATTAATTAGTTTTTGAAACTAACTGTTATTAATTCAATTTAATAAAAGAAACAAACATTTCAGATTAACAAAACACAAAAACAAAAAACAACCAAACAACTTCTGTTGTTGCAAACTTAATGCCAAGGAGTTTATATCAGAAATATCAGAAAACCGGTTTCTTAGCGAATCCTTCATATTGTTCATTTTTGAAAATGAGGAATCACAACTCTTTATAAAATATTGTTAAGATAGCAAACACCAGATTTTTTTAAACAGCTGTATGTGTCGGGAATCGAATTCCAATTTGAAATTAATATGGAACAGGCATTCTTCGTCGGCTTGCCTGACAGTCTTTCTTCCTTGATTGAGTCTACATCGAACTAAACTTGAATCCGTTCAGCTGCATTTCAATATCTTCAATTCCCAACCAAGCGAATTGGGACAAGAATAGCTTATCAAATGATTTCATATCAGGCTACATAATAAACTTAAGCGTTTCCAATAACTCTTTAAATTGAGAGAACCTTGACTAAAACTCTTCGACTGATGAATTAATTACCGACAAAAACTATTCAGTCAATTTTGCTTCGTCTTGTTGTTCGTAAACTCAAATAAATAAAAAATAAAAACTGTTGGAGCGGCTTTCGAAAAAATCGATTTTTTAAAATAAGTTTTAAGTGTGCACGTTTTTTGAACTCCATTTTTTGTACCTACCTTAAAACTAAATTTCATAAAAATCAGTAATAAAAATCAGTATCCGTCAACAGATTTTTGAAATATTAAAAATTCGCGTGCCATTGGTTCGCCATGCCTGCGTCTATACGGTACTATAAGGCATTCGATTCATGGCAATAGTATAGTAGAGATGACGAAAAAAGTGGGTCTGACAATTTTGTCTGTCTGTCTGTATTGACACGTACGGCTGGGCCGATTTTCTTTAAACATTGTAAGTATTGTTTTAAGGGTGACGTACCCGAACGTATTTTTAATTGGTGTTCTATATAGGCCTAAAAATTACGGTACCTTTCATATATCCGATACTGATAAGGTTATTTTCCTCGATAACGGCTCTAATGATTTCAACCAAATTTCACATGTGTAATGAAGCATAAGAGGTCTATCAGTTAGTGGGAATGAGACTTTTAGGAAAATTCGTTTAACGGTAGATACTTGCCATATAACGGAATTTTTTAAATTCGATTTTCTCAAAAACGACTTAAGCGATCTTAACAAAAATTAATACTGAAAGAAAGATAGCTATTAAAAATAAGATGGCATACCTACCTACCAACTTTTTCATTAAATTTTAAATACTTTTTTGCTAGTATAGTTCAATATTTTGAAAACCTCTTGACGGATTTTTCTAAAAATTGGTTTTAACTTCTAATAAACTTAGTTTTCAAAACATGCATAAAGCATAATTACTAACTTAAAAAAAAAAATGGTTTCAAAAAATGATTTGAAAAAAACCGTTTATTTTTTTTAAGCCGCACAAACGATTTTAAAATTTTTTTCTACATAATTTGAAATTTACCAAAGAAATTTATTTGCATACTTCGATTTTGGTTTGAATCTTTTTTAGATATTGATTTAGCTTTTTTTTAATAAAATTTTAAATATATTTTGTTCGTTCATATTTATTTTATTTTATTATTAAGTCCTCAGGTAACATGCCACAAGAGCAAGTTTGTGCGATCCAGTCTTGCCCTTTATTTTAACATGAATCAACTTTTAAGAAAATAATAGTGCAAGTATTTTTTGTGACAAAAGAGCCGTTTATTTTTCTTTTTATTTCTCAAATACTAAGATACATTCTATCACCGCAATTTTTGAATTTGATTTGCAATTAATAAGGGCTCTCAATATTTGAACAAAAATTATGAAAATTAAATTTTAAGAAAAAATATTTTTTTTTTAGAAATTTTGACTATGATTTTTTTTTTTTAATTATTATTTTTTTTTACTTTGAAAATGCTATATCACTTTACTACTGTTTTTTCATTTGTTGATAAATAGTAAATTGTTTTGCTTTTTTAGTCAATTTCGCCCTCCTATTGACAAGAAATATTTAGACAAGAAAAAGTAAAAATATTGATTTTAAGAATATTGATTTTGGGGATTTAAATCGTTTTTCATTCGGAATTTATAGGTCTATTTTCGACAGATAACACTTGAGCAAAGTTCTCATATAGACAGATTATACAGACCTTACAAACCCATATGCATCGAAAACATCTAAACACATAACACAACAACTCATAATTAAACCGAAAAAAGACTAAAGACGAAAACATCTAAACACATAACACAACAACTCATAATTAAACCGAAAAAAGACTAAATTTTTTCCTAATTCTGTTTTCCAATAATCTAACGTATAGTTTCATAAAATATGAAAGAAATTAAAGGCTTGGCTGGGATTCACAAATAACATATCTTTAAAACTCGTTGCTTAGACAAAGACCATCCTGGTAGATGCATTAAACACCTACCTACATTATCTCAAGTTATCGCACTTCCTACTCATAATTCAATTTACGCAAATCATGCGCAACCACAACTTCCATATCATTCATCTACATCGCTGATGCCGACCAAACAAATTATCCATATTTGTCTGATTACATTCAAATAACATCTCAGATATAAGCAAACCAGGCTTCCACGCCTTCAAGCGCCAAACATGCATTGCAGCTGTATATCATAGCTTATTGCATTTAGGCCAGATTCCCAAAACCATTGACACCGCCACGCAATACTTCGTCTCCAAGACAAGACACCCAGACAACTTGCTTATTGCGAAATACAAATGCACGTGGAAGTTGTATACCTATAATAGTCTCCATCGGTCTCCAAGTCGCGTCAAGATCAACGTTATCTTATATGGGTGTGCGCATGCGCATACGCATTGAAATGTGATTACCTCCGCAATTGAGCCACAAAATCAAAAAAATCTAATTTTTTCCACGCCTCGGTTGAGTTTGAATTTCGTGTTGGGACCTAAAGTCGGGATAGAAAAAAGATACATTCCATTGTTGTAAGCACTTTCTCTGCATAGTCGAGTGTCAGCTGTGTAGTGGCAAATGCCAGAGACTTTTTGAAGTGATTTAAGAGGCAAAAAATAAAATTGAAAGAAAGTACGATAAGTGGTTAGGTGGGTGTGTCAATCTGTCTCGAGGATCTATAAGATTTCAAGCTAATGTGACAGTTTTACACTTTAAAAAGGAAATATTTAATATTTTGTTTTGCCGGATAAGGCTTTTTTCAAGATAACATACGGATACGACTTGGAATTTCAAGATAAAATATTATGAAACTTTAAAACTATACTATGTTCTTTGTCTTCATTTACCTTTTATATGTATGTATCTTTTTTTTATATTGACCATAAACAGGGTGAACTTCATAAGATGAGGCAACAAATTTCAGAGTATATTCCCAATGTTTATGTGGGGAGAAACAATTTTCTAATATATTCAAATATATTAAGCTTACACTTAAATTTTTTTGTTGGTTAGCATCCATGTTGTATAAGTATTTTTTCGAAAGGAAATAAACAAATATTTTTATATAAAAAATTGTTATTTTATTTATCTACTTTTAAAATTAAATAAATTTATTTCCTTTCGAAATAAATACCTTTAAGCTTTATTTTATTTTTGAACCAAGTTATATAAAAAAAAGATTTTCGAATTTTATTTTTATAAATCCCATACAAATATGTGTTTGTCTTGATATTGATAAAGTCCAGTAAAATTTTCACTTTTTGGTGATCACAATTTAGCGATCAAGATTAAGGACTAGTGTTGACAATATGAAACTATAATTGTCTCTTTAGAGTTAAGACCCAATAGTTTTCAAGATACAGTTTTTCACAGTTTATCAATTTTTCAATTTTTGCTATTTTTCGCAATTTTCTTTATAGCCCTCTTAGTCTAGTAACTCAAATTCATCGTAGTTCTGATTTTTTGCCGACTTATTGCGAATTTGGAACAAATGATCTTTTTCGCAAACTTTTAAGAGCCTTATATGTATGATAAACTTCTTTTCTTTAAAGTTTACTTTAAAAATGTCCTCAGAAGGTACTATCGAAAACTAGTCCTAAAGTTTGATAATATCCAAAATGTGAAAAATCGACGTTTTTGCGTTTTTTACTTGCGATTATAACTATAAGGCAAGTTTTGTATTCGTAAAAAAAAAGTTTTGAGATAAATCAAACATGACATTACGATGATAGAGAACACGAACAAAGTAAGTCCGATTATTCTGTCTGTCTGTCTGTCTGTCTGTACGTCAGTCTAAACGGTTGGGCCGATTTCTTTAAAAATGTCCTGAGAAGGTACTATCGAAAACTAGTCCTAAAGTTTAATAATAGCCAAAATGTGAAAAATCGACGTTTTTGCGTTTTTTACTTGCGATTATAACTATAAGGCAAGTTTTGCATTCGTAAAAAAAAGTTTTGAGATAAATCAAACATGACATTACGATGATAGAGAACACGAAAAAAGTAAGTCCGATTATTCTGTCTGTCTGTCTGTCTGTCTGTACGTCAGTCTAAACGGTTCAGCCGATTTTCTTCAAACTTGGTACTCTGTATTTGTAGAGTAATATGCCCAAGCGTATTTTTGATTTTTATCCTAGGTTTTAAAATAACAGTAACTGCCATATAAGCGTAACAGATAATTCCATTTTTCTCGAAAAAAATACGAACGATTTTGATTAAATTTAGTATAACTGATTTTTTGCCAACGGTGATATTTTTGGTCAAAATTGTTTTTTTAAGACTAACTTTTTAACGATACCTGCCATACAAGTGTACTGAAAACTCCATTTTCTCGAAAAAAATACGATCCATTTTGATAAAAATTCGTATAGGTAATTGATTTGTAGCTAACGGTTATGTTTTTCGTGTTTTCAAAATAAGTTTATTAACGGTACCTGCGAAATAAGCTTTGAAGTTAATCCAATTTTTCTCCAAAAATTACGACCGATTTTGATGAAATTTTGTGTGAATGATTTTTTGCCAAGGATGAAGTTTTCCATTAGAAATTTTTTTTCAAAATCATCTTATTAACTGTACCTGCCTAGAAGTTAATCCTGCTATAGAAAATCCAATTTTTCTCGAAAAAAAATACGATCGATTTTGATTAAATTTCGTATAACTGATTTTTTGCCAACGGTGATATTTTTGGTCAAAATTGTTTTTTTAAGACTAACTTTTTAACGATACCTGCCATACAAGTGTACTGAAAACTCCATTTTTCTCGAAAAAAAATACGATCCATTTTGATAAAATTTCGTATAATTGATTTGTAGCTAACGGTTATGTTTTTCGTGTTTTCAAAATAAGTTTTCATATTTGTTTCCAAAATATTAACGGTACCTGATATATAAACGCTATTTAGAAACTATTTGTACTTGCGATTTATTTATTCTATTTTCTTGTTTAGTATCCTTAGCCAAAGGTTAGTAATCTGACAAAAGAGCAAGTCGTGCCTTTTATTTTTTTTGATTTTATACAAAGTTGCGTTCGGCGCTCGAGTTCACAAATTAAGACACAAATTAAGATTATTCATTAGGCATACATCATAAGCAAGGCTGCAAAATATCAAAAACATCAGATTTCACGCATACACATGTATAAATTTACCGAACCTCTGGATTTGACACGATTCATGCGAATCACCCTATTTATATAAGAATCACAAAAACACTTAGCACATTGATTTTATATATCTTTTCAACGAAACATATCAGAATGCAAACAAACAAAATTAATTTATCTTATTTTTCAGGTATTTACGCTACGATAACAACCTACTTGAGATTTTTTTCCATGTGTACCCTACATGGACGGATTCTTCAGATATCAGAGAGAAAAAATATAAATAATTTTCATTGAGGAGAACACAAACACACATTTTTGTTATTAAAAGAACGCGTTAAAAACGAGGTTATATCTTAAAACTCATGTTAGCTAAAAGTCTTAAGTATTTTATTACATAATTATGGTGAACGAATCGGGTGCAAGTGTTTTAGGTTGTAATTAAATGTAATTTTACAAAAAATATGTGCTTTATTGAATATTTTATCATCGCAAATAACTTAGTGAGTCATTTGTGTTACTTACACCGTCACGCTAGCCTTACAAGGACTTACATACACGCTTTTGGGAAAGTATGTATGTCCTTTTGTCTTATTTGACTGCCCTATAGGTGTTATTTGGAATATATCCTTTAGTAGATTTTCATGTGTTTCTTTGCATTCACATCGGAGGTATTCTATCCCGTCACTGAATAAGTCATCTTACGTTTTTTTTAATACAGTACACAAAATCTAAGAAAGAGAATAATATATATAATTACGACACGACAGTCTGTCGCCAACTCGATTCCTCAGTCGGAGAAATCGAATTATCTTTTACAGACAAAACTGAAGAAAAAGTATAAATTCTAATTTTACATTAGCATTCCTGCGAGTCCTTTGAATATTTTTTTGTTTCAAAGGGAATCCAAGTAAAAGCATCAAAAAAGTAATTGAATTATCATAATAACTGACAACTTTTCTCTGGGAAATAGAAATGTCAGACACACATTTTCGTGAAGAAAAAAAGTTATTGCTTTAAACTTTTTCGCGACTTTTTTCTTTTTTTTTTTATCTTCTTTTCTCTGTCTCGGGATTTTGTTTTATTTTATTTGTGTGTTTTTCCAACAATGTCCTTCAAAGGATCATTTTTTATCGTTATTCTTTATTGGTTTGTTTTTCAAAACTTTTAAATTGGTTTTATTGGACTTATTGTTATAGTTCTTCACTGTCTACCATTTATTTATTTATTTAAACGAAAAATACGTATCTACCTATGTATGTTACGAAAAAATGTAGGGTACAAGCTAAAACTATGTCAAGTGGAAAATAAAACAATTGCTCTGACAGTAAACATCAACAGAACAACCACCATGCTCGTATTTAGCAAAAGCTCTTTTCTTCTAAATTATTATTGGTGTGGGTTAGATGAGAGTTTGGAGCTTCCCATCATCCCTAGGAAGGGCAGATAAAATATCAAAACGTCAACTAGCTTCAATCACAACCCAAAAACAACAGACAGGCATACATACGATTTTCCAGAGCAATTTACTCTTAATTTTTCGAGAAATTGTTACTTCGACCGGAAAACGGATATCCGGATCCGGATGTGTGAGATGGGGAGAATATGAGAATTTGCTGGCTGTCAGTCGTTCAAAACCAGGGATGCTTAAGTAAATTCTATCAAGTCTCTTCCCGTTGCTGGGCTTTTATCCCTGACAGTTGGGTTGGTCCGACTGATTTGATGTGTACGAGCATTGCCAGAAACAAAAATAACCATTATTTCCATCATTGGATTTGATAGATGCGGGGTTCCGCAGTTTTTCAAAGCTATGCACCTAACCTATGGCTCCCCTTTTTAAGTCACTTAACAGCTTAACAATTTTTTTGTATATATTATTTTTGTAACTGATTGACGGTTGACATGGTTTTTAGACAGAGGGTGGTTAATGGTTATGGTGTGCTCCACAAAAGGGGACTCGGGCATCGTCATGATTACATATCTTGATATAGCGATGCCTTGATTTGATAATAGATATATTGCGACCACATTATTATGAGCCGGGTATTAGAGGGTAAAGAACGAGTCGTAATCACTCTTAATGGTAAGGGAGGATGCAAATTTGTGAAGAGTGTTATACGCTGTTTGGTTTCGTGCTGAAATGAAAATTTCGGGGATGAAGGTCGATTTAATTCAAGAGTACAAAACATACAGAAGTTGTTGGTGTATAATGTTATGTGGTTGGTAATGGTATTTCCTTTTGGATCATTTATCTATATTTAAATGCTATTTCGTTTTCGCTGTTTTAGAATTAATGATCCACCAGTTGGGTTTGCCAAAGCTGGCAGGAATAACTTTCTTTGGATTACAAAAAATAATGTTTTAGCAGTTTGTATATCGAACTAATTGAATTCTTGTTTACAAATTACTAGCTGAATCGCCAGACGTTGTTCTGTCTCTTCCTATTTTTATTAAGTATCCATAACTTTCCCACAATATTTTTGGTGAAATACAGGATAATTTTCGAACATTTGTATTTTATCAAGAATTTTTTCGCGATTAATTTATAATAATTTTCAATGTTTTATGAATAGTTTTTTTCAAAAAGCTTTTACAGTTTCTGCTTACCACTTTGTTGAATCCATCATGGAAGTTGTTTTGTATGTTTTTCAATACGATTGAATTACTCATTTTGTGAATTGAAATTTCGAAAATCAAAGTTAAATGTTCAGAATTTTAATTATGTAAGTACGTTAAGTCGTTAAATTGATATGCTGTTACAGTTGGTTGTATCTTTGTTATAAATTTCTGCCCAACTTATAATAAGGCCGTTTTCGAAAACGTCAAATCAAAGTCATTTTGATCGGCAAATGATCCTCATTTTATGACACATCAGTTGCAATTGTCAGAATAATGCGTTCGTCCCACTTACTTCTTGATAAATGTCAGATAGGTAATTTTATTGCAAACACATTTGACGTTATCGTACAAGACTATAAACAAAATGGATCTGGTTAAACAATTGTTCGAGAAAAATGCGATTAAGAATATTTCTGTGACGTCTAACAACAAATATACAAGAACCAAAAAATGTATTTTGTTTAAATTGAGAAATACAAGAAGAAACATTATTAAAAAGGACGAAACTGCATTCAAAAATAAGAAGCTCTCAATAGTCATGTCATGGAATATGAAACAATAAATAACGATTATAGGGGCAAGGAAAACCACCGACTTCTTTCTCCTGTTTTGAGTCTTTGTTGTGAACTTAATTTTTCGACTGCACAGCTGCACCGCAAATAATTGAAACTAACATGTGAATTGAGCAAACTGCATTATCAAACATTATTCCTAATGAAGTAAAATTCGTGTATGCGTTTTTGAACAGTTTTGCAGGTTTCGTATTTACAAATGCAGTTATATATATATAGTTATATATAGATATTTTTGAAAACGGCCTGAGTTTATGTAGTTAGTTTTCGGCAGATTATGGAAAACAGTGAACTAATTTCTGACCTTGATCAACCTGGATTGTGCATTTTAAAGGATTTTCGAAACATACAACAGGATTTATTTTTCCGCAAGATTTTGAATGAAAAAAAAGGAAAATCCTGCGGAATTCAGGATAGATGGGAACGTTATGTATACATACAGTCAGTGTCTTGATTAATGTTTTTGAATACTTTTGAAATCAAAAGCAATTAGGTCTAATCAAAAGAATGCGAGAGATGAATACATTTATCCTGAATATATGAAGAACTATTGCTTCTATAAGATTCGGCGTCAAGTTCTTCACAGTAAGTCTCGTACCAATGCACGATCGTGTTTAATTCAAATTTCGAAGCATTTTGATTTTTTGATTTTCAAATTAAGCAATCGAAATCCGGGTATGTGTAAGGAGTTCAAAAACTCAGTAGGATAATTCACGACATCATCTCGATCAATGATTTGTATGACACTAAATCTACGCCAATTTGCGATTGATTAATAAAATTCAGTGCATCGACATCGCTATTTTTTTTGCGGCAAGTATTGCGTGATGACGATGATTTTTATTAAACTTTGGAAGAAATGGATTCGCGTGATTACGCACTTGGCACAACTTTTAAATTTTCGATTTGGGGAAAGGTGGGCTATTGGGGGTGTTGCTTTAGCAACAGGATTAAAAAAGTTCTTCGAATTTGTGAATAGAATTTTTTATTTGTTGGACAAATATAAACTATTACAAATTTCCTGCAATTGAAATTTGTATTTTATTTTAAAAGATTTAACAATAATTGTATTTATTTGGTATCTTACTTTTAGTATTCTTTTTGATTCAAAATTAATTTTTATTTTCTCCGCTATATTTTTATATAAGAACGTCTTTTCTTTTAGATGATTTGTTTTGAATGTTCTAGTTGCTGTTATTATTTTTCAAGTTTTTTTTAAATTTTATTTTCACGGCTATTCGATCAAATTTTATTTTTTACACAAAGTAGTTTTTATTTTTGTTTTTTATTTTAAGAAGTAGATTATTTTCGAGATGTCGTTCGGCTTGCCAACATTCTCCCCTCCGGTATGACGACTCATCCTTAAGTCGACTTACTCTTTTTGACATCGAGAATGGCCAACTTAACGGCTGGTCTTTCATAAATACCTTTAGCAGTTTGGACTGTTGCTCGTCTTACTTGACCATCCTTTCCTTTGATCGTGTCAATCACTCTACCTTTTAACCATAAGTTTCTTGGGCTAGATTCATCGACTATTATGACGATATCTCCAATTTCAATTGGTTTGACGGGTTGGTACCATTTACTCCTTCGATTTAAATTTGGCAAGTATTCACGTATCCAACGTTTCCAGAAGGAATTTGCGAATTGTTGGGATTTTAACCAGTTCATTCGAAGTAATATGCCATCATCGCATTCGATTCCGTCAGGCTTCTCACCGTTCGATGATCCCAGAAGGAAATGATTTGGCGTCAGTACTTCGTCATTTTCGTTTTCCAAAGGAATGTAAGTTAGTGGTCTGGAATTAATTACTCGTTCTACTTCCACGAGCATACTGTGAAGCAGTTCATCACTAGGGTTCCGTGTTGGAAGAATTTGGTAAAGCGTCTTCTTAACCGACCTGATTAGACGCTCCCAACTTCCGCCCATATGTGGTGAGGCTGGTGGGTTATATATCCATTTAGTGATAGGGCTGGAGAACTCGTTAGCCATTGCTATGTACTGTTGTTTCGATAAAGCTTTCTTCAGTTCCTTTTCGGCTCCGTGGAAATTTGTTCCGTTGTCGCATCGAATCTCACTTGGTATGCCACGTCGTCCTATGAAGCGCTTAATAGCTAGAATGCATGAATCGGATGTTAAACTATTAGCTACTTCAATGTGAATCGCACGGGTTGTCATACACGTTATCAGCACCCCCCATCGTTTTTCTGTGCGTCTTCCTATTGCTACATATATTGGGCCGAAATAGTCAATGCCAATGAAAGTAAATGGACGGGTAAATGTTGAAAGTCTTGCTGGAGGAAGATCACCCATTTCTGGTGGGTTGGGCATTGCTTGTTGATTCTTGCATTTTTGACAATTTCTTCTTTCAGTCTTAACTGCTACTCGCAATTGAGGAATGATAAACTTTTGGCGAAGTTCATTTATGACGGTTTCATGATTATGATGATGGTACCTCTCATGATATGATTTAATTACCAGACTCGTAATTTTGTGTCCCTTTGGCAGCAGAACTGGTCGTTTAAGATCTGTGGATGCTCCAATAGCGGCGTCAATTCGTCCACGTCCACGTAAAACTCCATCCTGGTCTAGGTATGGTGAGAGTTTGCGAATCGAGCTAGATTTATGTAACGGTTTACGTTTGACGATGGGTAAATCCTTGTTAATTTCTAATGCAGCTATATCGCTCCAATAAACATCTTGCTGGGCTTGTTTATACAAATTATTTTGTGCTTCAATATATTCTTCTTTTGTTATGTATTTATCGCTTCGCTTACATACACCTTTGCGTTTCGACAAAGCGTTCCAGATGAATCGAGAAGCAAATACTTGAGTCCGAATTAGGGTTCTCCAGTTGGAAAAGTTTTCTGGTTCCACTAAAACTATTTTGCGTACCTCACGATGGAATAAAACTGATGTTTTAATCTCCTCCTGTGTAGCTGCCAGGTTTGTCAACTTTGTGGGCCATTCATTTTCAGAATTCATCAGAAAAGATGGACCCATAAACCAACGGCTAGATGGATCGAACTCGGGAAGCCTCTGCCATTTGGTTCCATCATCAGCAGGATTCAACTTGGTAGGAACATACCTCCATTGATTTTCGTTTGTTGACTCGAGAATTTCGCTGACTCTAAAAGCCACAAAAAGACGATAATTTCGAGCATCCGATTGTATCCAGGAAAGAACAGTTTTTGAGTCCGACCAGTAGATCTCTTTGTCAAATTTTATGGTATGGCATTCCTTGATACTGTTGGCCAATCTAACGCCAAGTCTAGCTGCTTCTAGCTCAAGCCGCGGGATCGATACCAAGCTGAGAGGTGCAACTCTGGTTTTGGACGATATAATTCTGCGCTCTACATAATTGCCTTTGGACACCCTGATATAAGCAACAGCTGCGAAAGCGTTCATGCTTGCGTCGACAAATACATGTAATTGGGTCTCGTCTTGTTCGCCAAAATTTATTTTGTTAGTGTAACATCTTGGGATTTGGATTTGATTGATGTTTCGTAGATGTTTTACCCATAAGAGCCACTTGTCATAAATATCATCGTTAATTGGATCATCCCAGTCTATTTTTGTTCTCCATATTTCCTGCATTATAATTTTTAAGTAGATCATGAAGTGCCCAATCAGTCCAAGTGGATCAAATATTGTCATTAAAACACGCAGTACTTCTCGTTTGGTTGGACAAGTATCACCGAGTAACAATTCAGACATTGATGCTTTTGGTGAGAGTGCATATGTAAAATTATCAGAAGTAGTGTTCCACCATATACCCAGAACTTTTTCTGTCACAGACTCTTGATTTAAACACATCTCTCTCTTTTCAAATGACTTTTCTTCTCCTAGAGCCTTGATAACTTTGTAAGAATTGGAGATCCAGTGCCGTATTTCAAAGCCGCCACAGTTGTGAATATGCCTTATTTCTTGAGCAAGTTCAATAGCTTCATCTTCGTTGTTGGTGCTGTCCAAGAGGTCATCGACATAGTGACTTTTTAGAATAGAATCCACTGCCCTTGGATACTTCGCTGCAAACTCTCGTGCATTTGTATTTTTGACAAATTGAGCAGTACTTGGAGAGCTAGTAGCCCCAAATGTTAACACTTGCACTACGTACACATCGGGTGTTGCTTCAAGGTTCTGGCTCCACAGGAATCGCTGAGCGTGTTGGTCTTCACTGCTTATTCCGACTTGGTGAAACATCTCGCGAATGTCGGCACATATGGCAATCCTTCGCTCTTGAAATCGGTATAAAACAGATATCAATGAAGCAAGCTGGTCGGGACCCGTGAGTAATACTGAATTCAAAGAAACTCCATGAACTTTTGCGGCAGCGTCCCAGACTATTCTTGTTTTATTTGGTTTGTTTGGGTTCTGAACGGCAAAGATTGGAAGATACCATGTACGGGGATGATTTTGGTGCAATTCTTTTTCAGACAGCTTACGAATATAGCCCTTTTGTAAATATTCATCAATTTTGTTTTTGAAGCTTGAAGCCAGTTCGATGTCCTTAAATAATTTTTTTCTAAGACATTCGTATCTGCGGAGAGCCATGGGGTAACTGTTGGGCAATTTCACATCGTCGAATTTCCATAGTAAACCCGTTTCAAAATGTTTACCCTTCCGAACAGTTTGGCCCTTAAGGGTCTTAAGTGCTCGATTTTCATCCGCTGATCTTACCAAGTCAAAATTGGCTACTCCGAGGCTATCAAGAGAGAAGTAATCCTTGACCAAGCCATGCAATTTGTTGTCATCGTTTCCGCATTCACATTCCTTACAGTTATGGAAATTTTGAACCAATGCTGACTCACCTGAACAGTTGACCTCTGGAGCGGATGGGCCATACGCAACCCATCCAAGTCTAGTTTTTGTTGCTACTGGAAAACCTGCACCTCCTTCGATCACCTTAAGTGGAATTGCTAGCCTCAGGTTGTTAAGGCCAATGAGCATTCGGGGCACTGCTTGCTCATATGACTCAATTGGATATCCCTTTAGATAAGAATATTGTGAGGCGAGCTCTTTTACGTTCAAAGACTGTTTAGGAAGTCCTAAACATTTAACCGTTCTCACAACTGGAACTTGATACCTTTTCTCAGGATTGTGAGTCCCGGAGATCATGACAGATACCATTTGGGAGTCATTTTCATAACGATTGGTATTTCCGGTCCACCTTAAATGCAACGGCCTTTTGGTTCCTTTGAGGTTTAACTCATTTGCCAGAGACTCCTCCATCATTGTAAGGGATGAGCCGTCGTCCAGAAATGCGAACGTGTTGACTTTCGCATTATTATTATAAAGAATAACTGGGACTATTCTGTATTTGATTGCTTGAGGTGGTCCTTGTGCAGTGCAACTGTACTCGCCTACTTCAGTTTTAAGTTGTTTGTTTTGAACTGATGGGTTCATCTTCTGAGCATGGGGCCTGGTAGAAACATTCTTTTGTACACTTGTCCTTTGTACTGATGATACTGTATTTCCATCATTGTTGTAATTATGCAGCAGCTTGTTATGTCTGGATACGCAACCACTCTGGCCGCAGAGGCGATCTATGTTGCAGCGTGTTCCCAAATGTGATTTAAGGCAAGTGCGGCATAGTTTATGCTTTCGCCTCGCATCCCACCTCTCATTTATATTCATGTTGTGAAAACGGCTACAATCCTCAATGCTTTTACACGATTGGTTACAAATAAGACACAATCCTGATGATGCCACTTTGTTATTTTCCTCTGCATGTGCATTAACGCGACCTCTTGTCTTCTTGTGTGGATCCGTTTTACTTTCAGCAACAAATGGAGTTATGAGTGTGACACAACTGACGGTCTCTGCAAGTTGGTATAACCAAGCATTAAACTCCAACAAACTGACATATGGCAATGTTCTCATGTGAGTTGCCCAGTTCAATTTTATTTGGGCAGGTAGTTTGTCCTCGAGTTCTTGTTGCAGCGACGTATTTGATAGATGAGAATGAAGTGAACAGGCTTGCATAGTTGAACATAAGTTTTGAACCGAGAGTGCAAATGGTATGATTGTTTCCAACTTATCTGCACGGGGCATTGGTTCTGCACGAACTTTTTCGAGAAGTGTGTGGATTATCAATTCAGGTCGTCCAAACAACATTCTTAATGTCGATATTACGTGTGGAACATTTGAAGGCAGAGTCAATCTATCCTTTACTACGGTTGCTGCCGTGCCCTTAAGACAATTAACTAGGCGCAAAAGATTTTCCTCATTTGAGAAACCACATAATTTAGTGCTGTTCTCAAAAGTGCTAATGAATAGAGGCCATTTTTCTGGATCTCCATTAAAATGTGGGAGTTCTTTTGGTGTTGATTGTCGGGCTGCTAGTTGGTTCCTTGTCAAAGGTGCAAAATATGGTTCTATCTCGTTAGGATCATGTAAACGCTGAAATTTGTTGCCGTCTTGATGATTGGAGTTGAGATGATGAACACAACATGGACTGGTTGGCATTTGTGGATATCCGATTGTTTGAGGAACATTTGTGTGGTGTTGACGTACACTCTTGTGCTGAGCTGATGCGTGAAGCAGTCCTGTTACATGAGGAATATCTTTATATTTATGATAAACCTTCGTTGGCGCAATAATTTGATTTGCCATAGTTGGTTGTTGAACTTCTTGGATACGATTTTGTGAGATATGAGCTACGGCTCCCAAATTGTTGTCCGGCTGAGTTGCGTGTATAACATTAACATTGGCATACACATGTTGCTGATCAGTTGCGAACAGATGCTGGGTGTGACCCTCCTGTAGCCACTCACCAACTCGTTCCTGTGCGTTTGATTCTAAATCAACTTCGCTTTCTCCATCTAATATAACATATTTTTGCTTTAAATATTCCTCGTCTCTTTTTGCCTGTCGTGTTCTCAGCTCCTCGTCCCGCTTTTCTTGCAAAGTTCTTGCTTCTTCCAACATTTGAAGCTGAAGATCGGCATGCTTTGAACGTGCTGTGGATTTTGTTTTTGTTGACCGTGTAGACAATGGTTTTTTGCCTGCATCTTTTACGACACAAGATTCACACTTCCATGGCGAAAACTCGATCTCAGCGGTAACGCCTACACATTCGAAATGAAACCATCTTTGACAAACAGGATTATCGCATTGCACCATTTCGTCGGTGTCTGGTTGTTTGCATATTTCGCAGCTGATGTTTTCCAAATTAATTATCCGATTCTGGTGCTTAATTCGCTGACTCCTGCGGGGTCTCGGGGTTTCTTGGTTCGGCATGATAAATAATTATTTATGTATACCACAAATTGTATAGGCCTTTGATTATTTCTTTTTAAACCATTAAAAGAAATTTGTAAAAATGTTGCTTTAGCAACAGGATTAAAAAAGTTCTTCGAATTTGTGAATAGAATTTTTTATTTGTTGGACAAATATAAACTATTACAAATTTCCTGCAATTGAAATTTGTATTTTATTTTAAAAGATTTAACAATAATTGTATTTATTTGGTATCTTACTTTTAGTATTCTTTTTGATTCAAAATTAATTTTTATTTTCTCCGCTATATTTTTATATAAGAACGTCTTTTCTTTTAGATGATTTGTTTTGAATGTTCTAGTTGCTGTTATTATTTTTCAAGTTTTTTTTAAATTTTATTTTCACGGCTATTCGATCAAATTTTATTTTTTACACAAAGTAGTTTTTATTTTTGTTTTTTATTTTAAGAAGTAGATTATTTTCGAGATGTCGTTCGGCTTGCCAACAGGGGGATATTTTTTGAAATTTAACATAGTAAAAATAATTTTTATGAATTGAAAGCTTGGAAAAATGAAGAGGAGTCCTAGAACAACTTGGCAGATTTTTTTTTTGTTATGGTAAAGGGGGAGCAGGAATACATTTTTTTATTCTAAGATCGTAAGAAATGAATTATCACTTAAAGTCTGCAATAATTCGTATATTTTCGTCAAAATCTTGGAAGAATCGAGCTTAAACAATTCTCTATTTGAATTAAAAATTTTAAATTTCATTTGAGAAAAGGGTGTGTATCAGAAATTTTTTTTCGGAAAGCCTACATAAATCAAAAACTTAAATCTAATATCGTGAAATTAGTTTTTTTGGCCAAGACCAAAGCTAGTATGACTTTTTAATGAAAACAGTTTTTGTTTTCATGATTGGGGAAAAGGGGAGCACGTAGTGAATTTTTTTCAAATTGTGGGTAGGTTAAATCTTTTAAAACGAAACAACTTTGGAATCCTTATAGTTTATAGCTTGAAGTATTTGAAACAGTTTATTGATATTTATTTACAGAAAAGAGGAGCTTTTAATTTATCACAATTCAAGCAAAATGATTTTTTTCAGCTTTTAAAAAAATATTGGGGTAGGTCAAAAATAGGTTTTTGCTCTAAAACCCTCATTTTTGAAAAAAAAACTGCGACACAAACCGGCACAAACCTAGCACAACTTTCAAAAATTCAATTTTAAAAAAGGGGGGCTAACTTCACACTTTCAGTATTATGCTCTTATCATCAATAAAGTTGAACGAACGATTCGGTCAAAACGAAAAATATATGAAAATTTACCCTTCTAAGTATTTATAATAAGTCCGTGTGTTTATGGAAACCGAAGAGGAAATGACAGGAGATACCGATGCACAATTTTTACGAATGTCTAAGGATTACCATGAGAGGGGAAAAATTGAAACACAGGATCGAAAAAAACACAGACCTCATCTTATATTCAGTGATGAAGGAGAAGGAGATCTCCAACGAATTGGTATACGCTACTGGAGACGGCTGGCTAGAGATCGGCCAATCTGAAGAGGATTATTACCAATTGCTTCACAGACCAGAGGCAGCTAAAGTGGGAGTAAGATCATAGCAATTCATTCGATTTTGTTCAGTTAATTTATAATGCTCATATTCTTATCTTTAGAATAATTACCTATACAAAAATTATACAATAAGAAGGTTGTTGAAAGCGTAATAGTTAGTTAAGTATAATAGTGCGATAAACAAAATTTCCCTGACATAAAAAGCATTCCAGAATAATCATGTTGAAATATTCAAAATAAAAAAATATATATAAAGTCATGTGGAATGCTAATTGAGCGTCGTTCGCGTGTTTCTTGGCATACTTTTCGAAGGTGGCGAGGATCGAGACGTATTTGTGCAATAACAAAAAAAAAAAAAAACAAATATGGTTTCGACAGATATTGATCTTGTATGTTATATTTAAAAAAATAAGATTTACTTTAAATAAAGATTCTTCGAGAAAGACAACAATTATTCCAAATCACTAAATGTCACGGATAACTCTATTTTCTAAAGAAAAATATAAATGTTCATATGTACATGACACGATTCCTTAATGTTTTTTTTTTTAAATGAAACATTTAACATCAAAATCCCTCTTCATGGAAAAAAATCAAAAAAAAAGTGAAATGAAAACATGACATTTTTTTATTCCTCGTATGATAGTTTATTTCTCTTGAACTAGTTTTGATGTATTAATTTTCAGAGGAACGAAACCTACAACATCACCCACTTCCTCATTAAAAAGTGTAACTATTTCCCCCAGTTTTACTAAACACATTACACAGTTATACTATTTCAATTCAATGCATGGCAAAAGCAATAAATCTGCGCGTCATTGTGTGTCCTTGGGAACATTCATAATATTGATTTGCTCAACACTTTTCAAACTATCTTTGGATATCTCAGATACATGACAAAGACAATACAGTGATAAAATGCAAATGCATCTGAATGAACTCCTCTTTATATGGCAATGGCGACTGGGATTTGCAGACCTAGATTCTACACAAAACGAATGCGGTTTGCAATCCATATTTGTATCGAGCTTCAAGAACACATGTTAGAATTAGTTGACTTTGTATCTATTCATCCGTGTAACGGCTTTACTAATTAAATAATAGTGCGGGTTGAACAATTATACACAAATTGATCTCGTTAAGTTGCAGCAGACAAATTGGTCAACCATTATGTAGATGGCAAGAAAAATATAGGGGAAAAGGAACCTATATTTTATACAAAGAAAACAATAATAAAAATAAACAAATTACAAAATGGATAACTGATGGAACAGATATAATAACCTCCTGGAATCATATACTTTTACATTTATTGTGGACTGTGGTGGCTGCTTTGGAAAGCAAGACAATCGAGTTGTCGATGATGCCTTATCTCAGATGACTAACCGATTGGTGAAAACAATTACTCAGACACCGACTTACAGTGTTTTACAGCTTAAGGATGTTTGCTTTGTTTTCAAGGTGAGTTGGGTAATAACAAATCGAATGTTATTCTTGTTCAAAATTCAGGTTTAATTAATAAGTCAAACAAAGCAGAATCTACAGGTAGATAAGATATAAGATAAGAATTTGAGTGCTTAAAACTTGCTACCCATTTTAAGTGCAGGAAAAAATTAACTTTGCTAGAACGATACTAAAAACGTGCCCCAAAATTCAAAATTCAAATTTGGCGCCAAACAAAATTAGCGTGACAGCGAGGAATTCAAGGATATTTACAAACGGACGATTATACAAATTAGAAAGGCGTTTATATTGATGAGATAAATTTAAAAAGTAATGAAGGTTTTTTAATTAGAAAATAAATGGGGAAATCAAATCCAGCGCTGGACTTTGGCACAAACGAGTGCCATAAGTGTTGATGTAAAAACAAGTCCAAGCCAGTTGTTCGGTGCTCTGAAAGCTTTATAAGAATTCGAAGACAGTCACCGGGTCGCAGTTGTCGAATTTGGAAATCCAGAACGCAGTCTGATAGATAACCTGATGTGGAGACTCATTGAGGTGAAAATCTACGACGAGATTCCTAAAAGGTGTCTAGACATACAATTCACTTTCGACAGGCTTAAATGGGTGAAAGGCAATAGAATGTAAAGACGCGAAAATTCTATGGCGGTTAAAGAAGTATCACTGATATCGAACCACCATTTTCAAAAGCTAATTTGCGTTTTAGCGATAAGCACCAAACCCAAAAGTTGCTTATTCTTTATCAGCTCTTATTTGGCCAAAGAAAGATTGCTACTCAACATCAGAAGTCTTAACCCAGCCATATGCTATTACGAGCGGCAATATTGATATAAGGGTAATATTGATTATAGAACCCTAGGTTGTTCGAGTACAGATACGAGGACTGAAATCTAAAGACCGCGATTATAGAAATGTTGAAACATAGTTAGGAATCTCATTTAATCTGCCCGCAGTAAAAGAATGGGACCGATCATATATCTCGTCATCGTATCATTCTGCATGAGTCATAGAATGGATGAAAAACTCGAAACGAAAAAAGGGACCTCTTAAATGGTATGAGTCCTAAGGAGTCGCAAAATCTTAGAAAGGAAGCAAAAAGACTCACCAATACTGCCAGAATAAACAATGCAGGAACCGATTGGAATCTCTTAAATAAAATATCTGAAATACCTGCAATGGCTACTGATGCAAGACCATGACTTGTTGTCACAAAAGTGCAACTATTTATAAAATTCTTTGAGCGGAAAGAAGGAGAAATGCCTGGGAGATTTACTCACTGACGTTCTTAAACAATGCTCAAGGCCAACTCCTTGTGGATGAGGGCAAAATTCTTCACAGAATGCTATAGTGTAACAATGAACTTTTAAATGAACAGTTTTCTAAACTATACTTTTAAACAGCAGCACCGAAGAACAAGGAAGTGCCCGATATTACAGTAGACGAAGAAGTCAGTGCGATGACGAGGTGGTGAAAGCGGTTGGACGGCATACTCTCTGAGTTCTGAAAAAAAGATGAGAGACATCGAGTTAAGATGGCTCACGGTTCTCATCTCGGAGACAAAATCCCTTATCAGTAGAGTTAAACTTCACTTCTACCAATTTCAAGGGAAAGGGTGATACGCGGAGCTGTGATAGTTACCGTTCAATCAAGTCAATCGATGTGACACACTGTTTAGTTCGTTGAGCGTATATTGGATTGACTTCTGCGGAAAATAATACGGCTATCTGATGACGAATGCGAAATTATTTCAGGTAAATCAAATCAACCACAGACGCTTTTTAGAGTGTACGAAACAAAATGGAAAAAGCGTGATGGATGACCGAAAACTTCCATTAAAAGCACTTCACTGCAATTGTTCGTCCAACGCTAAAAGTTCACAAAGTTGGACAATGTACAAAAAGTATAAAAGCACTGTCACACAACGTTCCATCACAATCGCGAACGAGAAACAGACCTAAAACTCTTTGAAAAAAAACGAATGCAACGACATTTGAATTGGCAATAGATGTAACAACCCATAACCGAGAAGCAAGCCGACGTTTTCCGATCTCAACACGATAAACCCCACAAGCGGATCTGTACTGAAGCAGGAAAATTGTGATAACATCGTTGGAAAAGAAGAAGATTCAGATGAGAAGTATAATTACAAAATAATGTGTTACAGACGACATTTCATGATGAAGAACGAGCTAAAGTGTTGTTATAGATCGTTTTTAGTTATAGGTTCAATGCTGCTAAATCAAGTAAGGACAACAAAAGGTGTTCTTACTAACAGCCAAACTGAATTCAAATATCCAAACATAGCATTCAACAGAGAACCCCTTAGTGAAGTTTTCTAAAAATATTATCAATCACATGTTTGCTTGTTTACCAATAAACCTTTTATTATATTTTCTATTGTAACAATGTCCTTCCTTGAATATTAACCACAGAAAAATTAATCTTTAGAAACTGCACGTAAATATCTACACATGAAAGAATCATCAGTCCGAATACCTTGTGCTGTATCGATGCGATAAAACCAAATGGAATTCTATCTCTGGAAATACATATCTTCTATATAACAATCCAATCCATGGTATCCAACGTTAATGCTGTAGCTTTGTCCATTGTATCTATGGGAGCATATAGAAATTCTAGGAATTGGTTAAGACCACGCTGATTGAAATTGAACGTGACTAGAAAATGGATTCCAATTTTATTTTATTTTAGAATTTATATTGGTGTTGACTGTTGGCCAATGAAGGGGAAGGAGATGGTGGTAGTTGCAATGGTGATAAGTTCGCCGCTGGTGGTTTTTTGCTACATGATTTGTGTTTAGCTTGGTATAGTATAGGTATGTATATGCGCCTTATGAGTTTACAACTACTAACCAACGATGTTATGATGATGATGAGGAGCAGGATGACCACACGTTGCATGGGTGGTGGCGGCAAACGTGTGATCGGTCGTGTCTGAAATTGTAACGCGTTTCAAAGGTAACCTATACACAATTTGCACTTGATGAAGTTTATTTAGTTTAATAAAGTTTTGTGTTGTGCAAAGGGTAATCACCTCGAGGTTGTTTGAAATAGAGAACAGAATTGACTAGAACTTGCGATGTTTCAAAAGTTTTCTTAATTTGAAAAAAATTCATAATAACATCAATGTACAGACAAGCAGCTATAACGAATTCCCGATATAGCAAACATTTTTGAGAATTAACTAAAAATTTTCAATGCGATGAATAGAGCGGGTTCATTGGCACTCTTTCCTTGTCACTCAAGATTCAAATTGACTCCGTTGGAGGGTTTTGGTGGATTAAAGAGTGAAAAGGGAGACACATATGTGTCGCTTTCATCGGACTCTTAGGAGATGACCAAATGTGGCAATAGTTCCGGTTAGGTGGAATTATTAAGTGAACAGCTTGCAAAACTACTACCACTTGTTCGTACATTCTGTCTTCAAGGAACAGCCACAGCCTGATCTGGTACCGATGTAGAAGTACTTATCCTTTCCTTACTTATAACAAAAGTAGTTTTCAAAACGGACCCCTGTTGTATATTGGTAATTTCCAGGACACTAAAGAAATCCAGTTTAAGAACGACGACGACGCCTCTGGTATAGAAAATCTCTGTGTAGACTATTATTGATTGAGTTTAATGGACGGCGAGTTGTGGAGGTTTAATCCTAAGCAGAGATCATTGACCTGTTTCTGGATTGGTATACATTTAGTGGTCTTATGATGTGTTAACGTAAGCGAATCTCTATAGTGACAATACGAATCATCTAACTCTGTTATCATCAGCCTGATTTGCTCTAAAGAGAATAAGATGACTCTAAACTTGCAAAGAAAGATTTTACATAGCCTTCTCTATATCATCTGCATCTCTAAGAAAGTACAGAGACTAGGAAAATCAATAGGAAACAAATCTTTGATTTACCCAATCCAGAATTCACAGAAAAAAGTAGTGGTCACTTGATCCATCAACATAGTTAACCAGATTTATCATCCGAATTGCTATAAGACCAGACCACAACGAGAAAATGTTGCTAAGAAGTTAAAAATTAAAACGTTTCAAACACAGAAGTCACCAGAGAGTCGGTTTCGCTTCGCCACCACAACGAAACCCATCGATTTTTGACGAATGGCGATTTGACCATGCAGCAGGCTTGTAGAGCTCATTATTTCCGATTAATTTAATTATGAGAAAACCTTGGGGGCTTGAAGATGCAAAAGCTTGAGGAAATTTTATTTTTTCCGTCGTCAAAAATATATGCCCTCTATTCAGAGATTGGTGCACCACAAAAAGTAACAGAAAGCGACTGCACATTATTTTATTTTGAAAACAGGAAATATTAGTTATATTTTTTTTTGTGATTCTTCGAGGGGTTCTTATATGTATGAACACGGCCATATTCGCGAAAAAAAATGATAAACTTTGAAAAGCTGTATCTCGAAAACTATTGGGTCTACAGAAACAATTATATTCTCATATTGTAGCAAATTTAGTTTACTTACCCTTTAGGGTTATAATCGCCAAAATGTGTGTAAGAAATCCTAAATGTTCGCATTTTTTCGATTTTTGACAAAGTTGCGTGCGCTTGAGGCTAACATCATAAACAAGTCAGCAAAAAACAAAAACATCGGATTTCAGGCACACTAGCCCACACAATAAGGCGACAATTTTACTGGACTATTAATGCTTTAAGAACATTTTACTAATTACTTATTAGAACTACATATATATGAGTTACGATTGAGTTATTTGCTAAAAACATACATGTAAACATTGCTCAGTGCATTTCTGAGACTTAGTCAGATTTGTTTTATTCTATTTAGTCAAACAACATATATTGCAATTCTTACTATTCAATCCAGAACATATTCAAAAATGTAGATATAATTGAAGTAGTCGTACTTTCGATATTGATTCAACGTCACTTCTAATTAGTCATATCGCAAATTTTATTTTTTTTTTTTAATATTTGTGAAAGGAAAGGTTGAAAGGTTTGTGTTCAGGTAAAATTACAAGTGCTCCTATTCTATTATCTATCAACAATTCGAAGCACGAACCCAAAACTTTATTCATCAGATATATGTGTTCACTTCAGTTGCATTGAGAGTCAAATCAAAAGTTAAGTGAACTGTAACGCGGTATATGATGGGTTCTCTGTAGGTTTATCCTAACATTATTTGAGGTTCACTTACTATAAAATAAATTCTTGTGTGTTTTGGTTCCGGTGACATGACATATAACAACAACAGTATACTTTGGTACTTCAATGTGCAATTTGATTTATTTAGCGAGTGCTTTTTAGAGTACACAGCACATGATCAACATGTCTTGTAAAATGTATCTATGTTCAACATCATGACATAATTACGTTCCTTTTATTTAAATACAAAAAAAAATTTGAATTGGTGCAATATCTACTGCTTGGGTTAGTTTAAACTTTAAATAAACGCAGAATAAAATTTTACTCTTACAGTTAAAAAGTTTCAATATATTACTTTTCACAGAGATATGCCTCGCGATGGGAAGTATTTGGTTAAAAACCTGGCCAAAAGGCTATTTTTCAAAAAGTTATATCATAACTATAATTTTAGGTGATATTCGACTGACGTTAGAATAAAATTACTTGCAGCCAATGCGCTTTGGTATCGACTGAACATGATTGGGTCAAACTACGTGCTAATGTTTGCAGCGGAAACGGTTCGTTTTTCTGTATTCCAAAATTCTGTATGACCAACATTCTGTAAATGAATCGAAAATTCTGTATGACAATATGTCTGTATTACATTATTCTGTAATTCTAGTATTCTGTATTATAAAATTCTGCAAAATAAAAATTCTGTATTCCGAAATTCTGAATTTCAAAATTCTGCAACAAAATTCTGTAAGTAATAAAAGAATAATTGTTTTGATAGTAAGCACTTTTTTCATTATCAAAAAAATTATTTTTTTATTATTTACAGAATTTTGAAATCCAGAATTCGAAATGCAGAATTATGGATTTTCAGAATTTTGAAAAACAGAATTTCGAAGTACAGTATTTTGAATTTCGACCCCGACCCGTTTGCAGCCTTGATCAAGGAACGAAAAGGAGCTATGGCGCTGAATAGTCTAAATCAGGGTTTCACCGAAACAAGTTATGGTACTCGTTTTTATTGGTGCCATATCCCAGAGTCTTGGTTGGGTAATGAATCCCCTACATCGTTCAATGAAAACTATTTCCACATTTCAAAAAGTTTTCATAGCATGAAATTCTTTTTATCAATTAGCGTTAGTCAATTAATAAATGGTCCACCATCTATCTTAAAGGGAGCCACCCAAAGAAGACTGTAGCAAGCCTTTCAATCTTGTGAATACAAGTTGGAGAATGGGCAAGTTGATTTGAAACAATGTCAAAAATACATTAGGCCAAGGGGTTTGCCACTAGCCAGTTTAGTGGTTCAATGATTGCAATATTTCAATTGACTTCATATGATTGCAGGTGATTTCAAGCAGTATTTATTAAATTAATTTAAAAATTTTGTGATTGCATTGATTTCAAACAAATTTACTGATTTCAAATTATTGTAAATTAATTCAAGTGATTTCATTCTGATTTCAATTCGTGATTTCATTATGGCATTTTTGATTGCATGATTGCATAATAACTTAAAGTGATTTCAAATATTTTTAATGATTGCAAGAAATCGTTTGAATAACCAACATTTTCCTTTTTAATTTTATCAATTGAAATAGTGATTGTACCTGATTTTAACGTGATTTTAAATGATTGCAAGTATAAGTGGTCAGGTGATTTCGTTCGTGACAAACTCCTCGCATTAGGCATATATATAATATCTGCTCACCACTATGTGTTCCCGCAATTTATTCCGCGACTGGAAGGGAAGATATCGTGAATGTTGTGTTTGCCAAACTTTGTATCAAAAAATCTTTCTTTTTTGTATATTGACATTAAAATCACCCATCAGAATCTTAAATTTGCATCATTATTCGTAATTTGGAGATGAAGTCCCAGAATATTTCTTTAGTCGTCCTTGTAAAAGGTTAAAATGAGAAATTTAACATTGTGGATCTTCGACAGAACGTTTTCATTAATGAATAAAGGGCACAACTGGGTCGCACAAACTTTCTCTTGTGGCAAGGTACTTTCGGACTGAAGAATTATTTGCCATTCTTCAGTCCGAAAGTAACTTGCCACAAGAGAAAGTTTGTGCGGACTGAAGAATGGCAAATAATTCTTCAGTCCGAAAGTACCTTGCCACAAGAGAAAGTTTGTGCGGCCCAGTTTTTTGAAAAAAAAAATTGAATTTTATGTTTTCAAATGCTTTAAAAAAAATGTATGCAATAAAAAAAGATCTATATCAACGTCGGCAACAATTCAATTACATGAAATGTTATCATAATTAATGTTAAAAATAAATTCCAGTGAAATGAAATTGTCGATTTAAAAACTTTTAAAATTACTTCTTGAATTTTTTTTGCAATATTATTTAAGTTTAGCAGTAGTTTTTCAATATTGAATTTCATCAAAATCGGTGCAATAAAAAAAACCGTTCTACGGCAAAATGCTGATTCTGAAAAAAAAAAAACCGATGCAAGAATCACTCATATAAAATTTTATCGAAGTATTTTTGTCGAGAAAAATAGAATTATCGGTAACGATCATATGGTAGGTACCGTTATTTTAAAACCTAGTATAAAAATTAAAAAAAAAAACGTATGGGCAAATTATCATAAAAACACTTTTGTCCAAGTTTGAAGAAAATCAGTCCAACCGGTCAGGCTGTATGGTGTTAATATACGCCATTGAGTTTTTACACAAAGAGGAGTCAAGATGGTTTCAAATACACCGAAGTATAGGTGTCGCTAAATGAACATATCGAGTAATTATTATTGCCCTAATTCCCTGTAACGAAAACCACTCAAACCGAACCGAACAAAATTTTTCGGCATACATTAATGTATTTGTTTTTCTTTATTTCTCTTGCCTTTTAACTCAATAATAGGTACTTGCTACAAGAGTAAAAAAACAAATCGATAATAACGACATCCTACGAGAACTATTTGAAACTTACTTTTGAAAAAAAAAGAAGATTATTTCTCTATTTGTATAAACTCAATAGTAGTACCTATAATCGTAAGGTCATAATATAAAATGTATCAAGGTTATACCCCTACTCATTTCCCTTCAAACATTCACACATATACATTGAGTGCTCGTTAAAAAAATTAATATCTTAATTTATGATGGTAGTCACATCTTCTTCAAACAACAACTGATTCAATTTTGAGTCCGTAACTTTAGTCAAGTCTTTAATAAATAGCAAAGAACTTAAGAAGTTTCATTGATATACACCAACTTTGATAGGAAATACTTCGGTTACTCCTGCAAGGCATCTTGCCGTCGGTATCATTTGCTTTGCTCGTACATATTTACACATATCCAATTTTAATTGCAATTTCAATAATTTTCAAAATGTAAAAATAACGAATTGAAACCCGGTTTTATGTTCATGTTTAAAAATATGGTTTTATTTCTATTTAAACGGAAAATACCGAATTTGTTTTACGATACAGCGATTTTAATTTACGTTACAGCTTTAAAACTCTTCAAGTTCATCAAACTTATTTTGCCATCTGCTGCATCCGGCAAACAATCCTTTTAACAACACATTATTATGTATCTACATAAAACGACTCTCGCCGGATATTTCAAATTTGTCACCATCAGTCATAACTTTTTGTAGGTGCTATATCCTTACAAAGTTCTTAGTTTTTTTGTAATGTTTTTGAACATGAAAAGGTCTAGAGTCATCAAGGTCCCATATGTGATCCAAATATTTTGTCGTTGTCGACGAGCATACTCAGCCACCACATGATGTGAGTTAAGTTCAAACTTTGTCCTGGCATTCCATAAAGGTACACTTGGATACAAGACGACATTCATGTAAAAGGCATTGGCGAAAATCACTCTAGCGAGTAACTTCCATTAAGAGCACACTTTATCGTCGTGTGTTGCCATAAGCAAAGCAATAATTAAATCCTGCAGGAGCTCCTCTTTTTCACTCTTGTGCACGAAAACAAAAGTGAAGAAAAATAATATCCATGATGAAAATGCAGTAAAGAAGAAGGGGGTTAAAAATACCTGTTTGTACTATATGTACTTCTTTATGTGCAGATTCCTTTCCTGGGTGCTTTTCGTCATAACTACTAATATAATAACATTTGCCTTCAGTGCTGAAGCTGGTTATGGAAGAGATTGGTGGGGTGGAATGTTGTTTGTTGAAAGCACTGTTAAACTCAACATTAATGAGGTCCAACTTTGTATGCTGGGGTGCATTATACTTTAACTTGGGCTAAGTGATAGACAAGGATATTGGTGGATAACAAGGAGAAAACAGGAGAAAGAAACAAAGTATAATTGAATTATAATTTAATGGGGATGCAAAGTTCCATAGGCATCCAATTTTTTGTTCCCTTAAGATACCTAATATAATTGCATAATTTTTGTCCTGCTGTTTTAAGAATATTGAAGGGTGCAATTCATAAAGGTTATTTATTAAATATAACAATTTGTTGGTAGATGCAAACGGTACGGCGTCAACTGAATATTGTTTTGCTATGTTTGTGAAGTAAAAGATTTAGAATACGCATCGATAAAATATGGAACGCTATAGGTTCTCCTCTAAAATATACCTTTGACTTTGAATTACGCAGTAATTTTTCAATGATTTTGAAGCAAATTTGAATTTTGACGGAGATTTCCCGGAGGCTGTTTTAATCCTAATTCCATCATTAAGGCATTAAGCTGATTGCCGCTAAAATACTAGAGAAAAAGTGTCAACAAAAGAGTCGCTCGGAAGACTTAATAATATATTTAGGTATAGCTTTATACGGGAACATCATTGCAGCGGATGAATAAGGCGCAGATGAATCAACGAACTCACCACATGCTGTGCCACTTAATCACACGTTAGTCCCTTCTCTGCAGCTATTTATGGGAAAGACTTGAAGATGTTTTTACGTTTATATAAGGATAATACGAGCTACCGCACGTAGACAGCTAATTGCCTAAGATAGACTCACGTTGTTTTGTAGCTCAATAACGCAGTCGGCCAATTTTTGGCCGAAATTCATCATAAGCAACAACGTCCATTTCCATCTGAACTTAACTGTTCTTAAACAAACAAAAAGCTGAGAATCTACGTTTCAATGTGGTCATAGAGTTATCTCTAGCCAAGCTTGAGCATCGTAATATCTTTTGACTGGTTTTAAATTAATTATATTCGTCGAAGTACATGGACCGTTCGCGTAAAGCGGTTAATCGCAGGTTTGATTTGGACAGATTTCATGGAGTTCCGCTCCGCTGGACGGATACTGCTACAAATTTACAGGTTCGTAGCACACCTACTTTGCCATTTTTTATTTATATCAGTATATCATATCAGGATTCTAGTATCAATGGCTGGAATTCCATTAAACTAAATAATTTGATCTTATATTTTATTCTCAAAACGTTTTCCAAAACAGTATTTTTTTGGCGGCACATCATACATCGACTGTACAAAATATGTGTTTTCTAGGTTAAGTAAAGTTTTGACCAATTTTTTCTTTTTTTTTTCTTTTTTGTTTTGTATGTGTGTTTTTTATTCTTAAAAAAAAACAATGAAAACATTTTTTCGATGAAAGACATCATTGTCGTCAACAATTCAAGTGTTTTGTTTTGATTTTTTGAAAAATGTTACCTACAATTAATTTCCACTAAGTGGCGAATCATCGCTCTATTGCAAAAATATAAAATTTACTACTAATAATTTGTTCCGATTTTGAAAAATTAGCCCAAACGTTAGAGTGATAAGTGTCGCTATATCAAGACAGACAGAAAGACCTCATCGTAATATTTGATTGTTATCTGAAAACTTTTTTTTACGAATGCATAATTTACCACCTAATCGCGTAAGTAAAAAACATTGTATTATTATTATCTGATAAAATGAAAAGTAGATAATATAATAAAATTTAAAAAGAATCCCAATTAATTAAATGATCGCTTGTCAAATTAATGGGTTTTATTTTACGTGATAAGAGTCCAGCTTTTTCTGAGGGCAAACAAGCGACCAACTCCTTAAGCAAATCTTATAAGGATGAAGATGTTGAAAACGACAGTTTTGATACCAGTGGAAATAATTTACATCGTTTGATAAAGTTTTTTAATAAGTTAAGAAAGTCACGATAATTTTGTATGGTAATTACATTAGTACAGACCAATTTTTCTAAGGTCCAAGAACTTAAAAAAACACGGATATTTATCAAACCAAAAAAAAAAAAACCTGAGTACCTTCTTTATTTTATCAACTCTAAAAAATCATACTTTGTTCATGACGCAACATTGTATACAAAACAAGCACATAATATACATTCAGCGGTCAAGGTTTTCTTCGAAAAAATATCAAATTGACAACAAACACGGAACCGAACCGAACATAAGCCCGCAACAATCTTTGAGACTAATTTATTTATATTAATCTCCACATCTCGTTTTTTCGAACAAAAAAAAAGCACATTCAGACTTCTCTGATTCCAAGAATACAAAGCAAAAATCGTGCAAAAATAATAATTAATGCTTGCTTACCTCAAATACTTTACGGTTGACTCAAATCGCACTTGATTTATCACATTTGCCTGCAAAAAAATAAATACAAAAAAAACATTTAAAAATCATGAATTATAAAAGAAATGTGCTATAAATAAAAAAAGAAGATATATTTGAACATGCAATCGAAATTCGCGAAGTTTATAATTTTTACGGACGAAAGAGTGGTTTTATAAAAATATATTTACACACCATATCACTCTCCATTGATGGTTACATTGTATTGTATGGTAAAATGAAGAGAAAGAAAAAAAAAGTCAACAACCTTTCCAAGTTTTCTGTAATGACTTACAACGTCAAAAATTAATTATTATAGAGACAATTTAAAACAGTAAAGTTTAAGCTCCTACAAATTAGATTAAATAATTTTTTTAAATACCAAGCGCACATGCAACGATAGAAAATTGATATTTGGTAGAAAAAAAAATTGGGGTCGTAGATTCCGGAAGTAAAATGTTTTCCAGGGAGGATGGGTCGATGTAGAAATGGAATAAGTGAAGGTTTATGTACACTCAGTTACAAAAAAAGTGGTGCATTCATACTTTTTGATGTGTTGTTATCATTTTGACAACCTTATCCAAGGTATGCCCAGGCGAATTAAAGCTTTATTAGATGTTCGTGGAGGCAATACCCACTATTGAAGAAACAAGGACTAGTTTAAAAAAAAAAAAAAATGTAAAAAATGTAAAATTGAAGTTTATGCCCATTTTCCTTAATTTATGGTTTATTTCTAACTTCTTCCTATTTTTTCGTTTTTTATTACATGAATGACTTACTTTTATGTTAATACACAAAACTGTACCAGAAAAACGTTTATTTGTTTAAGTTACTTCAAAATGTTGCAAAATTTCAAGGTGCGCCACTTTTTTTGTAACTCAGTGTATATTAACGAAATTCTTTTTGTTTTGAAAGGCAGACATTTTAAGAGTCTGTGAGTGCAAAAGTGGCGTAACCCACATTTTTTTCAATTTTGAGTTTTTAACATAATAGCTACGAAAAATTAACGATTAATCAATACAATATTAGTGCAACTCATTTTAGCTAATAAATAAATCAGAAAATGATAAAATGTTGCTCCCGCCCAGGAGCATTTCTATGGACGTGAGCATTCTTTAAACACGATTAACTCCGTTGTTGCATTTTGGAGTTACACCACTTTTGCGCTCACAGCCTAGTAATGTATAGAATATCCGCCGCAAGGCCATATCTCGGTAACGACGTGACGTACAAACATGCTTTTATAGCCAATATTGTAGCAAATTTAACGCTCTACAAAACAAACCCAAACAGTTTTACCGTAGAACGTAAAATAAAAACGGTATATGAGACGAAAAAAGATGAAAATTCGATTTTTTTCTCAATTTTTTTACCAAAATTAAAAAAAATACCCCTTTTCTGAGCTCCATATCTTGGTAACGGCGTGACATACAAACATGTTTGACCAACTAATATTGTAGAAAATTTAACGTTTTACAAAACGTACCTGAACGTAGAACGTAAGAAAAAAAGTTATAGAGGAAAAACCGGAAAAAGGCCGAACATTTTGCCGCTTCAACTATAATTATCTGCTTTTGCGGTTCACCGATTGAACATGACCGCTACAAACTATCAACAGCGACCTATTCGTATTGAAAAACTCTTTATATCAGATTCCTTAAGGGAACCTTGGAAATTTCTAGTTGTTTTAAATCGATGTACTATATAAGTATAAAAGATGTTAAAATTAGCTTATAAGTAAAACCACACATTCAATATTACTAACAAAATAGTAAGGATAAGAAAAATTAAATGATAAAAATCCTTGAAATTTATAAATAAGGTTTCAAAATTGTTAAAGAAAGTAATCATTATACATTTTCCAAGAGCATACATACATTTATATTATTCATTCAACAAGCTTCTTAAGAAATAAATTTTTGTTAAAATAAATGAGTGCAATGAAAAACCTGGCCTATAGCTTTTAGTTTGTGTATATCTGTGCAACTATGTCAAGGTGTTTTCCCCCTTATTATATAATGTACTTAACTTTGTGAAAGGAACTTTAAAATGATTAACGAAGACGAAGCACACTAAAGTGTTTTCTTAAAACACAGAAACATTCTAAGGATGTGTTTTCAAAAAGCGTCTAACAAGTTTATTGTTTTACACTCCTTGTGCTTTCCAGAAGGTGGCTATCTGTCTTTTGACTTTGTCTTCATTTTGCGATACTTAAACGTTAATTACGAGATACTTTACTTGATAGCAAAAATAACTTTTAATCAGTTCATTTGTTACATGAATGCTAGTGACATATTTGAAAATGAGAGGGCACATCCGGCGGAGGGCGGGTCATTGTTTATCTGTCAAAAGTTTTATTACAAAGGACAATCGGGACAGCTTAATTGATTGAGGAGTTAGTGTTTCTATAATTAATATATGTATATTGAAAGAGAAAGAAAATCCGACTTAATTTAAGATAAGATACAAGAATTTAAAACCTTTTGATTGATGGAATATTTTTAAGGTTACTGCTAAATAAACCAAAAATACGTATAAGAATCAGATCGATCATAACGAATTGTCCCGATTTTCCTTGCTATTACCCTCGACCTCAAGACCTAACCAATACAGACTTATAACCTACTATTTATTGGAAAGAATAGACTAATACATATATTACATTATGTAACACACATCTATTGCTGTCAAAGAGCTTTTAAATACAAATTAAACGAAGCTCTATATAATTGTATATGTAACCAGAACCAGTAAACAAATATTCCCACAAGAGATTACTTGAAATTTCTGATTGTTGCAATTCAATGCTATTCAGTTCTCGTCCAATATGCTTTGTAGTTACATTTGTGCCACAAACAAAAAAAAAATATCTTCTGCGAAAATGGTTATGACGATACACATCAGTATCAGCAATATATAGGATTGCTTTTCAGCGAGAATTTGTTGACAATGATACTATGTTGTCACGTCGATTTTTTTTTTATTTTCCTAGCAATTTGTGTTATTGTCATCGCTTGTTCAAACATTTTGAGTGCTTGTATCCGTAGATACTCGCTTCACAGCATCGAATGATGATCGTAGCAATTCTATTTAGAGTACAAAAGATGTATGATGTTTTTTAATTTTTGCATTTTATTGCAACAACATATAAACCATAATGTCTTCAGAATTCACACGTAATCCTATTAAGCTGACGGAGGAGATAAGATAGTATTTCAAAATTTGTATTCCAAACTTGCCTGTGAACTTGCTCTTTGCAATGATTGTTACAAAAATGTTTACAATTAAAATTATTTCAACACACCAATGCAATGTCTAGCTTTCTATACGATAGATACGGAGATTGCCAATCTAGATAATTATCAAGGATTTGAGGAAGATTCCAGTACTTGGAAGATAAATGAATGTCAAAAGCACAATTTATATAAAATACCTAGTCGTTCGTGCGTTGAGTTGACATTATGTATTTCCTATGTATGTTAGAGAATCATCCATTTATGCTTCCATTCTATTGATTAGCTCTCAGCATGCAAACAACGACATCGGCAAAATATCTAAGACTGAACCGTAAAACAGCAATCCTTCGATATTTGCACTGCTGACAACATAGTATGCAATGAAAACAAACATGACAATCCAAACAATATGACGATCACATATAACGGTCCTAACAACATGACATGACGGTCACATGACGACCCAAACAACATGACGGTCCAAACATGACGATTAAAATAACATGACGATTAAAATAACATGACGATTAGACGTCCTTAAACTATAAAAAAATATAAGGGTGAGGAGGAAAGGAAGTCATAACTCATAACACGTATTCTCTCACATGTAGAATGTAGCTTTGTCCTCGTGAACCAGATGGGGAACCAGTAGTAAGCTCTATTTTGGTCGGCTGGAAGAAACAGGTCGTTCGAAACAAAACAGACTAGCCCCGATTCGGAAGTGTTGATTTTAATTCCTCTTTTTATTTATATATTGTTTTCAAGAGGAGCTTAATTTTAAGACATTATCTTTTAGTAATTAAGTTTAATAAATGGAGTGAAAGCAATATTGATTTAAATTAACATAAGCGAAATACAACCATATCAAAACTATACAGGGTGAGTCATGAGCAATGCGACAAAATGCTAGGGCGTGTAGGTTGCATTGAGACAAGAAAAAAATCGTATGGGAGGGGGGGGTCTATTCCCCTACGTTTAGCCGGGAGGGGCAATTTTCGAAAAAACTGACTTAAAATGGGAAAAAAAATATTTAAAATCAACGGCTTCATTCATAATGCTGTGCGATACGTTTTTGAAAAGCCAATAACTTTTTCTTTCATTCTGTGTTTAAATAAATCTATTCTAAGAAATAGTTTTTGAAATATTAATTTTCAAAGTCAAAATTTTGAAAAAAAAAATTGAAAAAAAAATTTCAAATTCATTTTTTTCAAAATTTTACGTAATTAAGTGCTAATTTTAATTTCAAAATTCAATGCTGTTATTAATTTTAAGTCCAAATAAGAAAACCGGATGCAAAAATTTTATGTCGTTCTCAAGAAATTAAAAAAAAACCAAAACCACCTTTTTCTCAGAAAAACATTTATTTTTATTGTAACGAAGCAATTTATTTATTTATTTAGCATTAATCTTAGTTTTTTTACTTTTTTTTTAATTGGAGTTTTATGAGAACGTAATAAAATTAAATAGTATTGGAATAACCCTGGATTAATATTATTTTCATTGATAACTTCTGAAAACTGACCTGTCAATATTTTTGCCTTGGCCTGCCCGCAGCCCATGGGTTCTACCTGTTATGGGGACAATAGGGACAATAAAACCGCATTTTTTTTAATGAAAAAAAAAAGAAAATTGCAACGCAAGATAAATAAAAGGCATTGCAGTTTTGCTTAGTAATTATTTCAAATTTGAATATTAACTCATTAACACGTAACGATGTCAAGCTCATACACCCGAGAAGAATTAACGGACATGCATTTCTGCTACGGTTTAGCTAATGGTCGAAGTCGTGAAGCCGAAAGACTGTACGCTGAAAGATATCCCGATAGGAGGTGTCCCCATCATAGCACGTTTCCAAGAATCCACCGACGTCTAAGAGATCATGGAGTGCTGGAGCATCGAAGAAGCGAAAGGCCAGTTTCTGATGAGTCAAGAATCTTAGATGAAAGAATTCTGGATTTAGTCCGAAATAATCCCTCCGTCAGTACAAGAAGGATATCCACTATGCTTGGAGTGTCCCAATCTAGAGCATGTCGAGTACTTCGGGCGGAAAATTTACACCCGTACCACTTTACGCCTGTTCAGGAACTCACCTCAAACGACAAGTTATTGAGAACCGAATTTTGTAGAACATTACTACTTAGAAATGAAACCGAACAAAACTATTTTAGAAGAATATTCTGGACGGATGAAGCACAGTTTACTAGGGATGGGTTTACTAACTTCCACAATTTACATTATTGGAGTAGCGCCAATCCACACAAAAAAAAACAAAACAAATCACAACACCGCTTTAGTTGTAATGTTTGGCTTGGTATTGTTGGACACACTGTGATCGGGCCCCGGTTTTTGAATTCCATTATTAATGGAGAATCATACCTGCAATTCCTACGAGACCTTTTACCCGATTTATTAGACAGCGTTCCATTGGTTATAGCAGATACTTTAATCTACCAACAAGATGGTGCTCCAGCACACTACAGCTTACAGGTGAGAAACTGGCTGGATGATCATTTTAGTGACCGTTGGATCGGAAGAAGGGGCCCCACGGAATGGCCGCCTAGGTCACCAGATTTAACTCCCCTAGATTTCTATGCATGGGGATTTATGAAGAATTAAGTTTACGAAGTGGAAATAGTATCATTGGAACAACTGAAGGAACGAATTGAAGTCGCTGGAGTCAAATTGCAGGAAAATTTTTCAAGCATAAACTTATGTGAAGCCATTACAAGGAGATATAATCTATGCCTTCTAAACAATGGAGATCATATCGAGATTTTTTTATAAGTACTTCCAATAAAAAACATAGTAAAAATAAAAGGAATAAAAAAAACTAAAAAAACTAAGATTAATGCTTCTTAAATTGCTTCGTTACAATAAAAATAAATGTTTTTCTTAGAAAAAGGTGGTTTTGGTTTTTTTTTAATTTCTTGAGAACGACATAAAATTTTTGCATCCGGTTTTCTTATTTAGACTTAAAATTAATAACAGCATTGAATTTTGAAATTAAAATTAGCACTTAATTACGTAAAATTTTGAAAAAAATGAATTTGAAATTTTTTTTTCAATTTTTTTTTTCAAAATTTTGATTTTGAAAATTAATATTTCAAAAACTATTTCTTAGAATAGATTTATTTAAACACAGAATGAAAGAAAAAGTTATTGGCTTTTCAAAAACGTATCGCACAGCATTGTGAATGAAGCCGTTGATTTTAAATAATTTTTTTCCCATTTTAAGTCAGTTTTTTCGAAAATTGCCCCTCCCGGCTAAACGGAGGGGAATAGACCCCCCCCTCCCATACGATTTTTTTCTTGTCTCAACGCGACCTACACGCCCTAGCATTTTGTCGCATTACTCATGACTCACCCTGTATAATGTTTACGCATTATTGAAAAACTCAAACTAAAAAGAAAAAAGCCTTTTGCAAAAATTTCAATGAGTTGAAACAAACAATTATTTAAAGGTTATTAAAGACTTTGTGGGTTTTGTGCTTTTATAGTTGTCTCTTTTAATCAGCAGCTAAAAATCCAACTTAAAAAAGCTGACTGAACAGGGCTGCCGAAGTACTGTAATTGCAGTATTTGTACTGCTTTTTGAGACTCCGTACTGCCGTACTGCTAATACAGCCAAAATACTGTTTTTTTGTAAAAAAGAATCATATACAAAATCTAAAAAATTAAATATTGGATCCACCAGGTTTCGAAATTATGAGCCATCAAAAAACGATACGAAAGTAGTACTATTCAAGATATTTTTTGAGAGGATAGTTTACCAGCGTGTCTATAATCTTGGAGAGAACAAACTTTAGTATAATTGGATAAGGGTAGACATATATTCGCAACAATAATTCAGGGCTGAGGGATTTGTGAATTTCGAGTTCAAAGAATACTCTTCGCAAGTTGCAAGGAAATCAGCTTTAAACTGAGGAGTTTTGCTAGAGACAAGTATCGCAACCCAAAACGAAGTTGAATTGTGATTTTTATTCTACAAGTGATCAATAATTTGTACTTAACAATTTGTTTTTTTGACTTTGCAGTACAGTTATGTCTTTAGATTTTGTTTACTTATTCTCGATTCTATCAATGAAGTTGGCCTTGCAATATAGTAAACTTAATTCTCTCAACTTGTGAGCCTGTTTAAAACAAATCAAACCTGGTAAATCTTGCGTCTGATGATTTTTTTCTTTTTTTATGATTTTTTCAATATTCTTTTCCGGGCAGTGAAAAGATTTGATTTTAAGGACAAAATAATAAAAGCTCTTTATTTCCTAACGTCGTTGTAGCCTTGTAGTCCGAAATTCCGCCGACAAAGCTCGATTTAGCTGGAGACTTGCTTTGTTTTCATGTCTTTAGCAAATCCTAAAAAGTACCCATTATTTGTTAAGGGAGGGAAGGGGTTGAAACTCTGTTTTTTTTTTTTCAAATTTCTTGGAAATTGTGAACTCTTTGGGAAAACTGTTGCGGTAAGAGTTGTTATTTATGTGACTTTCCACATAAAGTGTCTTGAAATGTTTTATCATACCATCAACCAGTTTCGAGAAAAACGATCCCTTCCGAATCGCTCACATTTAAAACTTCAACTGTAACAAAAAATTAACTTTACTGGCGTACTGCTATGTACTGCTAACTTGAGAAATGAAACGACATCCCTGTTACTGAAAGGAAACCCAAAACCAAGTGTTAAATTTTCTAACTTTCAAAAAGCAGTTTTAAAAATTTATATTTCGCTTTTGAAAATTGAAAAAGTTGGTGGAAAAGCATATTTCAGTGGTTTTTGTGGTAAGCAATACTATCCGGAGCAGCAGGTTTTTATATGTCGAGGTCCTTAATTATACTCTTGCAACGGTACGAATTTGAAAGAAGATCCATAAAATCTTTTAGACTCTTAGGTACAGGAGAAGTTATGACACTTTGTGGCTGCGAAATCAGAACTTCCTTGTGAGCTAATCACTGGAGTGTCATCGAAGACGAGCACCAAAACCATCAAAGATTGTATTTTGTATACTATTTTACAAACGACGAAAAATGTTTACTGCTTTTGATGGGGAATTGCATTATTTTTTGCCGTAATTTTTTTTCGTTTAAGCTTGTTTAAACTTTCTCTATAGTTCTTCTCAGTAGAGTTGGGTTGGCTTTCTAATATCGGCAACTCACTTCTCCCAATCTGATAGCCTCTTTTTGCTATCAAATCGAACCAAATTTTTTTTTTAGGTTTGATACTTTTGGATTTATTCGGTATGTAATTTTGTATTACTTGAAATTTGTAATCATATCAGCGCTGGAGTTACATCACTATCGAGGAAGCCATTGACCAGCTAAAATTCTAGAAGAAATAGTTTGAGACCGCCCCAGTTGGCCCACCTAGGTGGGTTTTAAGTCTACATTTATTGATTTATCGACTTTTAATCCACCCAAGCGGTCAAAAGTCATTAATGATTAAAATAACATGACGATTAGACGTCCTTAAACTATAAAAAAATATAAGGGTGAGGAGGAAAGGAAGTCATAACTCATAACACGTATTCTCTCACATGTAGAATGTAGTTTTGTCCTCGTGAACCAGATGGGGAACCAGTAGTAAGCTCTATTTTGGTCGGCTGGAAGAAACAGGTCGTTCGAAACAAAACAGACTAGCCCCGATTCGGAAGTGTTGATTTTAATTCCTCTTTTTATTTATATATTGTTTTCAAGAGGAGCTTAATTTTAAGACATTATCTTTTAGTAATTAAGTTTAATAAATGGAGTGAAAGCAATATTGATTTAAATTAACATAAGCGAAATACAACCATATTAAAACTATATAATGTTTACGCATTATTGAAAAACTCAAACTAAAAAGAAAAAAGCCTTTTGCAAAAATTTCAATGAGTTGAAACAAACAATTATTTAAAGGTTATTAAAGACTTTGTGGGTTTTGTGCTTTTATAGTTGTCTCTTTTAATCAGCAGCTAAAAATCCAACTTAAAAAAGCTGACTGAACAGGGCTGCCGAAGTACTGTAATTGCAGTATTTGTACTGCTTTTTGAGACTCCGTACTGCCGTACTGCTAATACAGCCAAAATACTGTTTTTTTGTAAAAAAGAATCATATACAAAATCTAAAAAATTAAATATTGGTTCCACCAGGTTTCGAAATTATGAGCCATCAAAAAACGATACGAAAGTAGTACTATTCAAGATATTTTTTGAGAGGATAGTTTACCAGCGTGTCTATAATCTTGGAGAGAACAAACTTTAGTATAATTGGATAAGGGTAGACATATATTCGGAACAATAATTCAGGGCTGAGGGATTTGTGAATTTCGAGTTCAATGAATACTCTTCGCAAGTTGCAAGGAAATCAGCTTTAAACTGAGGAGTTTTGCTAGAGACAAGTATCGCAACCCAAAACGAAGTTGAATTGTGATTTTTATTCTACAAGTGATCAATAATTTGTACTTAACAATTTGTTTTTTTGACTTTGCAGTACAGTTATGTCTTTAGATTTTGTTTACTTATTCTCGATTCTATCAATGAAGTTGGCCTTGCAATATAGTAAACTTAATTCTCTCAACTTGTGAGCCTGTTTAAAACAAATCAAACCTGGTAAATCTTGCGTCTGATGATTTTTTTCTTTTTTTATGATTTTTTCAATATTCTTTTCCGGGCAGTGAAAAGATTTGATTTTAAGGACAAAATAATAAAAGCTCTTTATTTCCTAACGTCGTTGTAGCCTTGTAGTCCAAAATGTCGCCGACAAAGCTCGATTTAGCTGGAGACTTGCTTTGTTTTCATGTCTTTAGCAAATCCTTAAAAGTACCCATTATTTGATAAGGGAGGGAAGGGGTCGAAACTCTGTTTTTTTTTTAAATTTCTTGGAAATCGTGAACTCTTTGGGACAACTGTTGCGGTAAGAGTTGTTATTTATGTAACTTTCCACATAAAGTATCTTGAAATGTTTTATCATGTCATCAATCAGTTTCGAGAAAAAAGATCCCTTCCGAATCGCTCACATTTAAAACTTCAACTGTAACAAACAATTTACTTTACTGGCGTACTGCTATGTACTGCTAACTTGAGAAATGAAACGACAGCCCTGTGACTGAAAGGAAACCCAACACCAAGTGTTAAATTTTCTAACTTTCAAAAAGCAGTTTTAAGAATTTATATTTCGCTTTTGAAAATTGAAAAAGTTGGTGGAAAAGCATATTTCAGTGGTTTTTGTGGTAAGCAATACTATCCGGAGCAGCAGGTTTTTATATGTCGAGGTCTTTAATTATACTCTTGCAACGGTACGAATTTGAAAGAAGATCCATAAAATCTTTTAGACTCTTAGGTACAGGAGGAGTTATGACACTTTGTGGCTGCGAAATCAGAACTTCCTTGTGAGCTTATCACTGGAGTGTCATCGAAGACGAGCACCAAAACCATCAAAGATTGTATTTTGTATACTATTTTACAAACGACGAAAAATGTTTACTGCTTTTGATGGGGAATTGCATTATTTTTTGCCGTAATTTTTTTTCGTTTAAGCTTGTTTAAACTTTCTCTATAGTTCTTCTCAGTAGAGTTGGGTTGGCTTTCTAATATCGGCAACTCACTTCTCCCAATCTGATAGCCTCTTTTTGCTATCAAATCGAACCAAATTTTTTTTTTAGGTTTGATACTTTTGGATTTATTCGGTATGTAATTTTGTATTACTTGAAATTTGTAATCATATCAGCGCTGGAGTTACATCACTATCGAGGAAGCCATTGACCAGCTAAAATTCTAGAAGAAATAGTTTGAGACCGCCCCAGTTGGCCCACCTAGGTGGGTTTTAAGTCTACATTTATTGATTTATCGACTTTTAATCCACCCAAGCGGTCAAAAGTCATTAATGATTAAAATAACATGACGATTAAAATAACATGACGATTAGACGTCCTTAAACTATAAAAAAATATAAGGGTGAGGAGGAAAGGAAGTCATAACTCATAACACGTATTCTCTCACATGTAGAATGTAGCTTTGTCCTCGTGAACCAGATGGGGAACCAGTAGTAAGCTCTATTTTGGTCGGCTGGAAGAAACAGGTCGTTCGAAACAAAACAGACTAGCCCCGATTCGGAAGTGTTGATTTTAATTCCTCTTTTTATTTATATATTGTTTTCAAGAGGAGCTTAATTTTAAGACATTATCTTTTAGTAATTAAGTTTAATAAATGGAGTGAAAGCAATATTGATTTAAATTAACATAAGCGAAATACAACCATATCAAAACTATATAATGTTTACGCATTATTGAAAAACTCAAACTAAAAAGAAAAAAGCCTTTTGCAAAAATTTCAATGAGTTGAAACAAACAATTATTTAAAGGTTATTAAAGACTTTGTGGGTTTTGTGCTTTTATAGTTGTCTCTTTTAATCAGCAGCTAAAAATCCAACTTAAAAAAGCTGACTGAACAGGGCTGCCGAAGTACTGTAATTGCAGTATTTGTACTGCTTTTTGAGACTCCGTACTGCCGTACTGCTAATACAGCCAAAATACTGTTTTTTTGTAAAAAAGAATCATATACAAAATCTAACAAATTAAATATTGGATCCACCAGGTTTCGAAATTATGAGCCATCAAAAAACGATACGAAAGTAGTACTATTCAAGATATTTTTTGAGAGGATAGTTTACCAGCGTGTCTATAATCTTGGAGAGAACAAACTTTAGTATAATTGGATAAGGGTAGACATATATTCGCAACAATAATTCAGGGCTGAGGGATTTGTGAATTCGCAAGTTGCAAGGAAATCAGCTTTAAACTGAGGAGTTTTGCTAGAGACAAGTATCGCAACCCAAAACGAAGTTGAATTGTGATTTTTATTCTACAAGTGATCAATAATTTGTACTTAACAATTTGTTTTTTTGACTTTGCAGTACAGTTATGTCTTTAGATTTTGTTTACTTATTCTCGATTCTATCAATAAAGTTGGCCTTGCAATATAGTAAACTTAATTCTCTCAACTTGTGAGCCTGTTTAAAACAAATCAAACCTGGTAAATCTTGCGTCTGATGATTTTTTTCTTTTTTTATGATTTTTTCAATATTCTTTTCCGGGCAGTGAAAAGATTTGATTTTAAGGACAAAATAATAAAAGCTCTTTATTTCCTAACGTCGTTGTAGCCTTGTAGTCCGAAATTCCGCCGACAAAGCTCGATTTAGCTGGAGACTTGCTTTGTTTTCATGTCTTTAGCAAATCCTAAAAAGTACCCATTATTTGTTAAGGGAGGGAAGGGGTTGAAACTCTGTTTTTTTTTTTCAAATTTCTTGGAAATTGTGAACTCTTTGGGAAAACTGTTGCGGTAAGAGTTGTTATTTATGTAACTTTCCACATAAAGTGTCTTGAAATGTTTTATCATACCATCAACCAGTTTCGAGAAAAACGATCCCTTCCGAATCGCTCACATTTAAAACTTCAACTGTAACAAAAAATTAACTTTACTGGCGTACTGCTATGTACTGCTAACTTGAGAAATGAAACGACATCCCTGTTACTGAAAGGAAACCCAAAACCAAGTGTTAAATTTTCTAACTTTCAAAAAGCAGTTTTAAAAATTTATATTTCGCTTTTGAAAATTGAAAAAGTTGGTGGAAAAGCATATTTCAGTGGTTTTTGTGGTAAGCAATACTATCCGGAGCAGCAGGTTTTTATATGTCGAGGTCCTTAATTATACTCTTGCAACGGTACGAATTTGAAAGAAGATCCATAAAATCTTTTAGACTCTTAGGTACAGGAGGAGTTATGACACTTTGTGTCTGCGAAATCAGAACTTCCTTGTGAGCTAATCACTGGAGTGTCATCGAAGACGAGCACCAAAACCATCAAAGATTGTATTTTGTATACTATTTTACAAACGACGAAAAATGTTTACTGCTTTTGATGGGGAATTGCATTATTTTTTGCCGTAATTTTTTTTCGTTTAAGCTTGTTTAAACTTTCTCTATAGTTCTTCTCAGTAGAGTTGGGTTGGCTTTCTAATATCGGCAACTCACTTCTCCCAATCTGATAGCCTCTTTTTGCTATCAAATCGAACCAAATTTTTTTTTTAGGTTTGATACTTTTGGATTTATTCGGTATGTAATTTTGTATTACTTGAAATTTGTAATCATATCAGCGCTGGAGTTACATCACTATCGAGGAAGCCATTGACCAGCTAAAATTCTAGAAGAAATAGTTTGAGACCGCCCCAGTTGGCCCACCTAGGTGGGTTTTAAGTCTACATTTATTGATTTATCGACTTTTAATCCACCCAAGCGGTCAAAAGTCATTAATGATTAAAATAACATGACGATTAGACGTCCTTAAACTATAAAAAAATATAAGGGTGAGGAGGAAAGGAAGTCATAACTCATAACACGTATTCTCTCACATGTAGAATGTAGCTTTGTCCTCGTGAACCAGATGGGGAACCAGTAGTAAGCTCTATTTTGGTCGGCTGGAAGAAACAGGTCGTTCGAAACAAAACAGACTAGCCCCGATTCGGAAGTGTTGATTTTAATTCCTCTTTTTATTTATATATTGTTTTCAAGAGGAGCTTAATTTTAAGACATTATCTTTTAGTAATTAAGTTTAATAAATGGAGTGAAAGCAATATTGATTTAAATTAACATAAGCGAAATACAACCATATTAAAACTATATAATGTTTACGCATTATTGAAAAAACAGCCAAAATACTGTTTTTTTGTAAAAAAGAATCATATACAAAATCTAAAAAATTAAATATTGGTTCCACCAGGTTTCGAAATTATGAGCCATCAAAAAACGATACGAAAGTAGTACTATTCAAGATATTTTTTGAGAAGATAGTTTACCAGCGTGTCTATAATCTTGGAGAGAACAAACTTTAGTATAATTGGATAAGGGTAGACATATATTCGCAACAATAATTCAGGGCTGAGGGATTTGTGAATTTCGAGTTCAATGAATACTCTTCGCAAGTTGCAAGGAAATCAGCTTTAAACTGAGGAGTTTTGCTAGAGACAAGTATCGCAACCCAAAACGAAGTTGAATTGTGATTTTTATTCTACAAGTGATCAATAATTTGTACTTAACAATTTGTTTTTTTGACTTTGCAGTACAGTTATGTCTTTAGATTTTGTTTACTTATTCTCGATTCTATCAATGAAGTTGGCCTTGCAATATAGTAAACTTAATTCTCTCAACTTGTGAGCCTGTTTAAAACAAATCAAACCTGGTAAATCTTGCGTCTGATGATTTTTTTCTTTTTTTATGATTTTTTCAATATTCTTTTCCGGGCAGTGAAAAGATTTGATTTTAAGGACAAAATAATAAAAGCTCTTTATTTCCTAACGTCGTTGTAGCCTTGTAGTCCAAAATGTCGCCGACAAAGCTCGATTTAGCTGGAGACTTGCTTTGTTTTCATGTCTTTAGCAAATCCTTAAAAGTACCCATTATTTGATAAGGGAGGGAAGGGGTCGAAACTCTGTTTTTTTTTAAATTTCTTGGAAATCGTGAACTCTTTGGGACAACTGTTGCGGTAAGAGTTGTTATTTATGTAACTTTCCACATAAAGTATCTTGAAATGTTTTATCATGTCATCAATCAGTTTCGAGAAAAAAGATCCCTTCCGAATCGCTCACATTTAAAACTTCAACTGTAACAAACAATTTACTTTACTGGCGTACTGCTATGTACTGCTAACTTGAGAAATGAAACGACAGCCCTGTGACTGAAAGGAAACCCAACACCAAGTGTTAAATTTTCTAACTTTCAAAAAGCAGTTTTAAGAATTTATATTTCGCTTTTGAAAATTGAAAAAGTTGGTGGAAAAGCATATTTCAGTGGTTTTTGTGGTAAGCAATACTATCCGGAGCAGCAGGTTTTTATATGTCGAGGTCCTTAATTATACTCTTGCAACGGTACGAATTTGAAAGAAGATCCATAAAATCTTTTAGACTCTTAGGTACAGGAGGAGTTATGACACTTTGTGGCTGCGAAATCAGAACTTCCTTGTGAGCTAATCACTGGAGTGTCATCGAAGACGAGCACCAAAACCATCAAAGATTGTATTTTGTATACTATTTTACAAACGACGAAAAATGTTTACTGCTTTTGATGGGGAATTGCATTATTTTTTGCCGTAATTTTTTTTCGTTTAAGCTTGTTTAAACTTTCTCTATAGTTCTTCTCAGTAGAGTTGGGTTGGCTTTCTAATATCGGCAACTCACTTCTCCCAATCTGATAGCCTCTTTTTGCTATCAAATCGAACCAAATTTTTTTTTTAGGTTTGATACTTTTGGATTTGTTCGGTATGTAATTTTGTATTACTTGAAATTTGTAATCATATCAGCGCTGGAGTTACATTACTATCGAGGAAGCCATTGACCAGCTAAAATTCTAGAAGAAATAGTTTGAGACCGCCCCAGTTGGCCCACCTAGGTGGGTTTTAAGTCTACATTTATTGATTTATCGACTTTTAATCCACCCAAGCGGTCAAAAGTCATTAATGATTAAAATAACATGACGATTAAAATAACATGACGATTAGACGTCCTTAAACTATAAAAAAATATAAGGGTGAGGAGGAAAGGAAGTCATAACTCATAACACGTATTCTCTCACATGTAGAATGTAGCTTTGTCCTCGTGAACCAGATGGGGAACCAGTAGTAAGCTCTATTTTGGTCGGCTGGAAGAAACAGGTCGTTCGAAACAAAACAGACTAGCCCCGATTCGGAAGTGTTGATTTTAATTCCTCTTTTTATTTATATATTGTTTTCAAGAGGAGCTTAATTTTAAGACATTATCTTTTAGTAATTAAGTTTAATAAATGGAGTGAAAGCAATATTGATTTAAATTAACATAAGCGAAATACAACCATATCAAAACTATATAATGTTTACGCATTATTGAAAAACTCAAACTAAAAAGAAAAAAGCCTTTTGCAAAAATTTCAATGAGTTGAAACAAACAATTATTTAAAGGTTATTAAAGACTTTGTGGGTTTTGTGCTTTTATAGTTGTCTCTTTTAATCAGCAGCTAAAAATCCAACTTAAAAAAGCTGACTGAACAGGGCTGCCGAAGTACTGTAATTGCAGTATTTGTACTGCTTTTTGAGACTCCGTACTGCCGTACTGCTAATACAGCCAAAATACTGTTTTTTTGTAAAAAAGAATCATATACAAAATCTAAAAAATTAAATATTGGTTCCACCAGGTTTCGAAATTATGAGCCATCAAAAAACGATACGAAAGTAGTACTATTCAAGATATTTTTTGAGAGGATAGTTTACCAGCGTGTCTATAATCTTGGAGAGAACAAACTTTAGTATAATTGGATAAGGGTAGACATATATTCGCAACAATAATTCAGGGCTGAGGGATTTGTGAATTTCGAGTTCAATGAATACTCTTCGCAAGTTGCAAGGAAATCAGCTTTAAACTGAGGAGTTTTGCTAGAGACAAGTATCGCAACCCAAAACGAAGTTGAATTGTGATTTTTATTCTACAAGTGATCAATAATTTGTACTTAACAATTTGTTTTTTTGACTTTGCAGTACAGTTATGTCTTTAGATTTTGTTTACTTATTCTCGATTCTATCAATGAAGTTGGCCTTGCAATATAGTAAACTTAATTCTCTCAACTTGTGAGCCTGTTTAAAACAAATCAAACCTGGTAAATCTTGCGTCTGATGATTTTTTTCTTTTTTTATGATTTTTTCAATATTCTTTTCCGGGCAGTGAAAAGATTTGATTTTAAGGACAAAATAATAAAAGCTCTTTATTTCCTAACGTCGTTGTAGCCTTGTAGTCCGAAATTCCGCCGACAAAGCTCGATTTAGCTGGAGACTTGCTTTGTTTTCATGTCTTTAGCAAATCCTAAAAAGTACCCATTATTTGTTAAGGGAGGGAAGGGGTTGAAACTCTGTTTTTTTTTTTTCAAATTTCTTGGAAATTGTGAACTCTTTGGGAAAACTGTTGCGGTAAGAGTTGTTATTTATGTAACTTTCCACATAAAGTGTCTTGAAATGTTTTATCATACCATCAACCAGTTTCGAGAAAAACGATCCCTTCCGAATCGCTCACATTTAAAACTTCAACTGTAACAAAAAATTAACTTTACTGGCGTACTGCTATGTACTGCTAACTTGAGAAATGAAACGACATCCCTGTTACTGAAAGGAAACCCAAAACCAAGTGTTAAATTTTCTAACTTTCAAAAAGCAGTTTTAAAAATTTATATTTCGCTTTTGAAAATTGAAAAAGTTGGTGGAAAAGCATATTTCAGTGGTTTTTGTGGTAAGCAATACTATCCGGAGCAGCAGGTTTTTATATGTCGAGGTCCTTAATTATACTCTTGCAACGGTACGAATTTGAAAGAAGATCCATAAAATCTTTTAGACTCTTAGGTACAGGAGGAGTTATGACACTTTGTGGCTGCGAAATCAGAACTTCCTTGTGAGCTAATCACTGGAGTGTCATCGAAGACGAGCACCAAAACCATCAAAGATTGTATTTTGTATACTATTTTACAAACGACGAAAAATGTTTACTGCTTTTGATGGGGAATTGCATTATTTTTTGCCGTAATTTTTTTTCGTTTAAGCTTGTTTAAACTTTCTCTATAGTTCTTCTCAGTAGAGTTGGGTTGGCTTTCTAATATCGGCAACTCACTTCTCCCAATCTGATAGCCTCTTTTTGCTATCAAATCGAACCAAATTTTTTTTTTAGGTTTGATACTTTTGGATTTATTCGGTATGTAATTTTGTATTACTTAAAATTTGTAATCATATCAGCGCTGGAGTTACATCACTATCGAGGAAGCCATTGACCAGCTAAAATTCTAGAAGAAATAGTTTGAGACCGCCCCAGTTGGCCCACCTAGGTGGGTTTTAAGTCTACATTTATTGATTTATCGACTTTTAATCCACCCAAGCGGTCAAAAGTCATTAATGATTAAAATAACATGACGATTAGACGTCCTTAAACTATAAAAAAATATAAGGGTGAGGAGGAAAGGAAGTCATAACTCATAACACGTATTCTCTCACATGTAGAATGTAGCTTTGTCCTCGTGAACCAGATGGGGAACCAGTAGTAAGCTCTATCTTGGTCGGCTGGAAGAAACAGGTCGTTCGAAACAAAACAGACTAGCCCCGATTCGGAAGTGTTGATTTTAATTCCTCTTTTTATTTATATATTGTTTTCAAGAGGAGCTTAATTTTAAGACATTATCTTTTAGTAATTAAGTTTAATAAATGGAGTGAAAGCAATATTGATTTAAATTAACATAAGCGAAATACAACCATATTAAAACTATATAATGTTTACGCATTATTGAAAAACTCAAACTAAAAAGAAAAAAGCCTTTTGCAAAAATTTCAATGAGTTGAAACAAACAATTATTTAAAGGTTATTAAAGACTTTGTGGGTTTTGTGCTTTTATAGTTGTCTCTTTTAATCAGCAGCTAAAAATCCAACTTAAAAAAGCTGACTGAACAGGGCTGCCGAAGTACTGTAATTGCAGTATTTGTACTGCTTTTTGAGACTCCGTACTGCCGTACTGCTAATACAGCCAAAATACTGTTTTTTTGTAAAAAAGAATCATATACAAAATCTAAAAAATTAAATATTGGTTCCACCAGGTTTCGAAATTATGAGCCATCAAAAAACGATACGAAAGTAGTACTATTCAAGATATTTTTTGAGAGGATAGTTTACCAGCGTGTCTATAATCTTGGAGAGAACAAACTTTAGTATAATTGGATAAGGGTAGACATATATTCGCAACAATAATTCAGGGCTGAGGGATTTGTGAATTTCGAGTTCAATGAATACTCTTCGCAAGTTGCAAGGAAATCAGCTTTAAACTGAGGAGTTTTGCTAGAGACAAGTATCGCAACCCAAAACGAAGTTGAATTGTGATTTTTATTCTACAAGTGATCAATAATTTGTACTTAACAATTTGTTTTTTTGACTTTGCAGTACAGTTATGTCTTTAGATTTTGTTTACTTATTCTCGATTCTATCAATGAAGTTGGCCTTGCAATATAGTAAACTTAATTCTCTCAACTTGTGAGCCTGTTTAAAACAAATCAAACCTGGTAAATCTTGCGTCTGATGATTTTTTTCTTTTTTTATGATTTTTTCAATATTCTTTTCCGGGCAGTGAAAAGATTTGATTTTAAGGACAAAATAATAAAAGCTCTTTATTTCCTAACGTCGTTGTAGCCTTGTAGTCCAAAATTTCGCCGACAAAGCTCGATTTAGCTGGAGACTTGCTTTGTTTTCATGTCTTTAGCAAATCCTTAAAAGTACCCATTATTTGATAAGGGAGGGAAGGGGTCGAAACTCTGTTTTTTTTTAAATTTCTTGGAAATCGTGAACTCTTTGGGACAACTGTTGCGGTAAGAGTTGTTATTTATGTAACTTTCCACATAAAGTATCTTGAAATGTTTTATCATGTCATCAATCAGTTTCGAGAAAAAAGATCCCTTCCGAATCGCTCACATTTAAAACTTCAACTGTAACAAACAATTTACTTTACTGGCGTACTGCTATGTACTGCTAACTTGAGAAATGAAACGACAGCCCTGTGACTGAAAGGAAACCCAACACCAAGTGTTAAATTTTCTAACTTTCAAAAAGCAGTTTTAAGAATTTATATTTCGCTTTTGAAAATTGAAAAAGTTGGTGGAAAAGCATATTTCAGTGGTTTTTGTGGTAAGCAATACTATCCGGAGCAGCAGGTTTTTATATGTCGAGGTCTTTAATTATACTCTTGCAACGGTACGAATTTGAAAGAAGATCCATAAAATCTTTTAGACTCTTAGGTACAGGAGGAGTTATGACACTTTGTGGCTGCGAAATCAGAACTTCCTTGTGAGCTTATCACTGGAGTGTCATCGAAGACGAGCACCAAAACCATCAAAGATTGTATTTTGTATACTATTTTACAAACGACGAAAAATGTTTACTGCTTTTGATGGGGAATTGCATTATTTTTTGCCGTAATTTTTTTTCGTTTAAGCTTGTTTAAACTTTCTCTATAGTTCTTCTCAGTAGAGTTGGGTTGGCTTTCTAATATCGGCAACTCACTTCTCCCAATCTGATAGCCTCTTTTTGCTATCAAATCGAACCAAATTTTTTTTTTAGGTTTGATACTTTTGGATTTATTCGGTATGTAATTTTGTATTACTTGAAATTTGTAATCATATCAGCGCTGGAGTTACATCACTATCGAGGAAGCCATTGACCAGCTAAAATTCTAGAAGAAATAGTTTGAGACCGCCCCAGTTGGCCCACCTAGGTGGGTTTTAAGTCTACATTTATTGATTTATCGACTTTTAATCCACCCAAGCGGTCAAAAGTCATTAATGATTAAAATAACATGACGATTAAAATAACATGACGATTAGACGTCCTTAAACTATAAAAAAATATAAGGGTGAGGAGGAAAGGAAGTCATAACTCATAACACGTATTCTCTCACATGTAGAATGTAGCTTTGTCCTCGTGAACCAGATGGGGATCCAGTAGTCAGCTCTATTTTGGTCGGCTGGAAGAAACAGGTCGTTCGAAACAAAACAGACTAGCCCCGATTCGGAAGTGTTGATTTTAATTCCTCTTTTTATTTATATATTGTTTTCAAGAGGAGCTTAATTTTAAGACATTATCTTTTAGTAATTAAGTTTAATAAATGGAGTGAAAGCAATATTGATTTAAATTAACATAAGCGAAATACAACCATATTAAAACTATATAATGTTTACGCATTATTGAAAAACTCAAACTAAAAAGAAAAAAGCCTTTTGCAAAAATTTCAATGAGTTGAAACAAACAATTATTTAAAGGTTATTAAAGACTTTGTGGGTTTTGTGCTTTTATAGTTGTCTCTTTTAATCAGCAGCTAAAAATCCAACTTAAAAAAGCTGACTGAACAGGGCTGCCGAAGTACTGTAATTGCAGTATTTGTACTGCTTTTTGAGACTCCGTACTGCCGTACTGCTAATACAGCCAAAATACTGTTTTTTTGTAAAAAAGAATCATATACAAAATCTAAAAAATTAAATATTGGTTCCACCAGGTTTCGAAATTATGAGCCATCAAAAAACGATACGAAAGTAGTACTATTCAAGATATTTTTTGAGAGGATAGTTTACCAGCGTGTCTATAATCTTGGAGAGAACAAACTTTAGTATAATTGGATAAGGGTAGACATATATTCGCAACAATAATTCAGGGCTGAGGGATTTGTGAATTCGCAAGTTGCAAGGAAATCAGCTTTAAACTGAGGAGTTTTGCTAGAGACAAGTATCGCAACCCAAAACGAAGTTGAATTGTGATTTTTATTCTACAAGTGATCAATAATTTGTACTTAACAATTTGTTTTTTTGACTTTGCAGTACAGTTATGTCTTTAGATTTTGTTTACTTATTCTCGATTCTATCAATAAAGTTGGCCTTGCAATATAGTAAACTTAATTCTCTCAACTTGTGAGCCTGTTTAAAACAAATCAAACCTGGTAAATCTTGCGTCTGATGATTTTTTTCTTTTTTTATGATTTTTTCAATATTCTTTTCCGGGCAGTGAAAAGATTTGATTTTAAGGACAAAATAATAAAAGCTCTTTATTTCCTAACGTCGTTGTAGCCTTGTAGTCCGAAATTCCGCCGACAAAGCTCGATTTAGCTGGAGACTTGCTTTGTTTTCATGTCTTTAGCAAATCCTAAAAAGTACCCATTATTTGTTAAGGGAGGGAAGGGGTTGAAACTCTGTTTTTTTTTTTTCAAATTTCTTGGAAATTGTGAACTCTTTGGGAAAACTGTTGCGGTAAGAGTTGTTATTTATGTAACTTTCCACATAAAGTGTCTTGAAATGTTTTATCATACCATCAACCAGTTTCGAGAAAAACGATCCCTTCCGAATCGCTCACATTTAAAACTTCAACTGTAACAAAAAATTAACTTTACTGGCGTACTGCTATGTACTGCTAACTTGAGAAATGAAACGACATCCCTGTTACTGAAAGGAAACCCAAAACCAAGTGTTAAATTTTCTAACTTTCAAAAAGCAGTTTTAAAAATTTATATTTCGCTTTTGAAAATTGAAAAAGTTGGTGGAAAAGCATATTTCAGTGGTTTTTGTGGTAAGCAATACTATCCGGAGCAGCAGGTTTTTATATGTCGAGGTCCTTAATTATACTCTTGCAACGGTACGAATTTGAAAGAAGATCCATAAAATCTTTTAGACTCTTAGGTACAGGAGGAGTTATGACACTTTGTGGCTGCGAAATCAGAACTTCCTTGTGAGCTAATCACTGGAGTGTCATCGAAGACGAGCACCAAAACCATCAAAGATTGTATTTTGTATACTATTTTACAAACGACGAAAAATGTTTACTGCTTTTGATGGGGAATTGCATTATTTTTTGCCGTAATTTTTTTTCGTTTAAGCTTGTTTAAACTTTCTCTATAGTTCTTCTCAGTAGAGTTGGGTTGGCTTTCTAATATCGGCAACTCACTTCTCCCAATCTGATAGCCTCTTTTTGCTATCAAATCGAACCAAATTTTTTTTTTAGGTTTGATACTTTTGGATTTATTCGGTATGTAATTTTGTATTACTTGAAATTTGTAATCATATCAGCGCTGGAGTTACATCACTATCGAGGAAGCCATTGACCAGCTAAAATTCTAGAAGAAATAGTTTGAGACCGCCCCAGTTGGCCCACCTAGGTGGGTTTTAAGTCTACATTTATTGATTTATCGACTTTTAATCCACCCAAGCGGTCAAAAGTCATTAATGATTAAAATAACATGACGATTAGACGTCCTTAAACTATAAAAAAATATAAGGGTGAGGAGGAAAGGAAGTCATAACTCATAACACGTATTCTCTCACATGTAGAATGTAGCTTTGTCCTCGTGAACCAGATGGGGAACCAGTAGTAAGCTCTATTTTGGTCGGCTGGAAGAAACAGGTCGTTCGAAACAAAACAGACTAGCCCCGATTCGGAAGTGTTGATTTTAATTCCTCTTTTTATTTATATATTGTTTTCAAGAGGAGCTTAATTTTAAGACATTATCTTTTAGTAATTAAGTTTAATAAATGGAGTGAAAGCAATATTGATTTAAATTAACATAAGCGAAATACAACCATATTAAAACTATATAATGTTTACGCATTATTGAAAAACTCAAACTAAAAAGAAAAAAGTCTTTTGCAAAAATTTCAATGAGTTGAAACAAACAATTATTTAAAGGTTATTAAAGACTTTGTGGGTTTTGTGCTTTTATAGTTGTCTCTTTTAATCAGCAGCTAAAAATCCAACTTAAAAAAGCTGACTGAACAGGGCTGCCGAAGTACTGTAATTGCAGTATTTGTACTGCTTTTTGAGACTCCGTACTGCCGTACTGCTAATACAGCCAAAATACTGTTTTTTTGTAAAAAAGAATCATATACAAAATCTAAAAAATTAAATATTGGTTCCACCAGGTTTCGAAATTATGAGCCATCAAAAAACGATACGAAAGTAGTACTATTCAAGATATTTTTTGAGAGGATAGTTTACCAGCGTGTCTATAATCTTGGAGAGAACAAACTTTAGTATAATTGGATAAGGGTAGACATATATTCGCAACAATAATTCAGGGCTGAGGGATTTGTGAATTCGCAAGTTGCAAGGAAATCAGCTTTAAACTGAGGAGTTTTGCTAGAGACAAGTATCGCAACCCAAAACGAAGTTGAATTGTGATTTTTATTCTACAAGTGATCAATAATTTGTACTTAACAATTTGTTTTTTTGACTTTGCAGTACAGTTATGTCTTTAGATTTTGTTTACTTATTCTCGATTCTATCAATAAAGTTGGCCTTGCAATATAGTAAACTTAATTCTCTCAACTTGTGAGCCTGTTTAAAACAAATCAAACCTGGTAAATCTTGCGTCTGATGATTTTTTTCTTTTTTTATGATTTTTTCAATATTCTTTTCCGGGCAGTGAAAAGATTTGATTTTAAGGACAAAATAATAAAAGCTCTTTATTTCCTAACGTCGTTGTAGCCTTGTAGTCCGAAATTCCGCCGACAAAGCTCGATTTAGCTGGAGACTTGCTTTGTTTTCATGTCTTTAGCAAATCCTAAAAAGTACCCATTATTTGTTAAGGGAGGGAAGGGGTTGAAACTCTGTTTTTTTTTTTCAAATTTCTTGGAAATTGTGAACTCTTTGGGAAAACTGTTGCGGTAAGAGTTGTTATTTATGTAACTTTCCACATAAAGTGTCTTGAAATGTTTTATCATACCATCAACCAGTTTCGAGAAAAACGATCCCTTCCGAATCGCTCACATTTAAAACTTCAACTGTAACAAAAAATTAACTTTACTGGAACTTTCTCTATAGTTCTTCTCAGTAGAGTTGGGTTGGCTTTCTAATATCGGCAACTCACTTCTCCCAATCTGATAGCCTCTTTTTGCTATCAAATCGAACCAAATTTTTTTTTTAGGTTTGATACTTTTGGATTTATTCGGTATGTAATTTTGTATTACTTGAAATTTGTAATCATATCAGCGCTGGAGTTACATCACTATCGAGGAAGCCATTGACCAGCTAAAATTCTAGAAGAAATAGTTTGAGACCGCCCCAGTTGGCCCACCTAGGTGGGTTTTAAGTCTACATTTATTGATTTATCGACTTTTAATCCACCCAAGCGGTCAAAAGTCATTAATGATTAAAATAACATGACGATTAGACGTCCTTAAACTATAAAAAAATATAAGGGTGAGGAGGAAAGGAAGTCATAACTCATAACACGTATTCTCTCACATGTAGAATGTAGCTTTGTCCTCGTGAACCAGATGGGGAACCAGTAGTAAGCTCTATTTTGGTCGGCTGGAAGAAACAGGTCGTTCGAAACAAAACAGACTAGCCCCGATTCGGAAGTGTTGATTTTAATTCCTCTTTTTATTTATATATTGTTTTCAAGAGGAGCTTAATTTTAAGACATTATCTTTTAGTAATTAAGTTTAATAAATGGAGTGAAAGCAATATTGATTTAAATTAACATAAGCGAAATACAACCATATTAAAACTATATAATGTTTACGCATTATTGAAAAACTCAAACTAAAAAGAAAAAAGCCTTTTGCAAAAATTTCAATGAGTTGAAACAAACAATTATTTAAAGGTTATTAAAGACTTTGTGGGTTTTGTGCTTTTATAGTTGTCTCTTTTAATCAGCAGCTAAAAATCCAACTTAAAAAAGCTGACTGAACAGGGCTGCCGAAGTACTGTAATTGCAGTATTTGTACTGCTTTTTGAGACTCCGTACTGCCGTACTGCTAATACAGCCAAAATACTGTTTTTTTGTAAAAAAGAATCATATACAAAATCTAAAAAATTAAATATTGGTTCCACCAGGTTTCGAAATTATGAGCCATCAAAAAACGATACGAAAGTAGTACTATTCAAGATATTTTTTGAGAGGATAGTTTACCAGCGTGTCTATAATCTTGGAGAGAACAAACTTTAGTATAATTGGATAAGGGTAGACATATATTCGCAACAATAATTCAGGGCTGAGGGATTTGTGAATTTCGAGTTCAATGAATACTCTTCGCAAGTTGCAAGGAAATCAGCTTTAAACTGAGGAGTTTTGCTAGAGACAAGTATCGCAACCCAAAACGAAGTTGAATTGTGATTTTTATTCTACAAGTGATCAATAATTTGTACTTAACAATTTGTTTTTTTGACTTTGCAGTACAGTTATGTCTTTAGATTTTGTTTACTTATTCTCGATTCTATCAATGAAGTTGGCCTTGCAATATAGTAAACTTAATTCTCTCAACTTGTGAGCCTGTTTAAAACAAATCAAACCTGGTAAATCTTGCGTCTGATGATTTTTTTCTTTTTTTATGATTTTTTCAATATTCTTTTCCGGGCAGTGAAAAGATTTGATTTTAAGGACAAAATAATAAAAGCTCTTTATTTCCTAACGTCGTTGTAGCCTTGTAGTCCGAAATTCCGCCGACAAAGCTCGATTTAGCTGGAGACTTGCTTTGTTTTCATGTCTTTAGCAAATCCTTAAAAGTACCCATTATTTGATAAGGGAGGGAAGGGGTCGAAACTCTGTTTTTTTTAAATTTCTTGGAAATCGTGAACTCTTTGGGACAACTGTTGCGGTAAGAGTTGTTATTTATGTAACTTTCCACATAAAGTGTCTTGAAATGTTTTATCATGTCATCAATCAGTTTCGAGAAAAAAGATCCCTTCCGAATCGCTCACATTTAAAACTTCAACTGTAACAAACAATTTACTTTACTGGCGTACTGCTATGTACTGCTAACTTGAGAAATGAAACGACAGCCCTGTGACTGAAAGGAAACCCAACACCAAGTGTTAAATTTTCTAACTTTCAAAAAGCAGTTTTAAGAATTTATATTTCGCTTTTGAAAATTGAAAAAGTTGGTGGAAAAGCATATTTCAGTGGTTTTTGTGGTAAGCAATACTATCCGGAGCAGCAGGTTTTTATATGTCGAGGTCCTTAATTATACTCTTGCAACGGTACGAATTTGAAAGAAGATCCATAAAATCTTTTAGACTCTTAGGTACAGGAGGAGTTATGACACTTTGTGGCTGCGAAATCAGAACTTCCTTGTGAGCTAATCACTGGAGTGTCATCGAAGACGAGCACCAAAACCATCAAAGATTGTATTTTGTATACTATTTTACAAACGACGAAAAATGTTTACTGCTTTTGATGGGGAATTGCATTATTTTTTGCCGTAATTTTTTTTCGTTTAAGCTTGTTTAAACTTTCTCTATAGTTCTTCTCAGTAGAGTTGGGTTGGCTTTCTAATATCGGCAACTCACTTCTCCCAATCTGATAGCCTCTTTTTGCTATCAAATCGAACCAAATTTTTTTTTTAGGTTTGATACTTTTGGATTTATTCGGTATGTAATTTTGTATTACTTGAAATTTGTAATCATATCAGCGCTGGAGTTACATCACTATCGAGGAAGCCATTGACCAGCTAAAATTCTAGAAGAAATAGTTTGAGACCGCCCCAGTTGGCCCACCTAGGTGGGTTTTAAGTCTACATTTATTGATTTATCGACTTTTAATCCACCCAAGCGGTCAAAAGTCATTAATGATTAAAATAACATGACGATTAAAATAACATGACGATTAGACGTCCTTAAACTATAAAAAAATATAAGGGTGAGGAGGAAAGGAAGTCATAACTCATAACACGTATTCTCTCACATGTAGAATGTAGCTTTGTCCTCGTGAACCAGATGGGGAACCAGTAGTAAGCTCTATTTTGGTCGGCTGGAAGAAACAGGTCGTTCGAAACAAAACAGACTAGCCCCGATTCGGAAGTGTTGATTTTAATTCCTCTTTTTATTTATATATTGTTTTCAAGAGGAGCTTAATTTTAAGACATTATCTTTTAGTAATTAAGTTTAATAAATGGAGTGAAAGCAATATTGATTTAAATTAACATAAGCGAAATACAACCATATCAAAACTATATAATGTTTACGCATTATTGAAAAACTCAAACTAAAAAGAAAAAAGCCTTTTGCAAAAATTTCAATGAGTTGAAACAAACAATTATTTAAAGGTTATTAAAGACTTTGTGGGTTTTGTGCTTTTATAGTTGTCTCTTTTAATCAGCAGCTAAAAATCCAACTTAAAAAAGCTGACTGAACAGGGCTGCCGAAGTACTGTAATTGCAGTATTTGTACTGCTTTTTGAGATTCCGTACTGCCGTACTGCTAATACAGCCAAAATACTGTTTTTTTGTAAAAAAAGAATCATATACAAAATCTAAAAAAATTAAATATTGGTTCCACCAGGTTTCGAAATTATGAGCCATCAAAAAACGATACGAAAGTAGTACTATTCAAGATATTTTTTGAGAGGATAGTTTACCAGCGTGTCTATAATCTTGGAGAGAACAAACTTTAGTATAATTGGATAAGGGTAGACATATATTCGCAACAATAATTCAGGGCTGAGGGATTTGTGAATTTCGAGTTCAAAGAATACTCTTCGCAAGTTGCAAGGAAATCAGCTTTAAACTGAGGAGTTTTGCTAGAGACAAGTATCGCAACCCAAAACGAAGTTGAATTGTGATTTTTATTCTACAAGTGATCAATAATTTGTACTTAACAATTTGTTTTTTTGACTTTGCAGTACAGTTATGTCTTTAGATTTTGTTTACTTATTCTCGATTCTATCAATGAAGTTGGCCTTGCAATATAGTAAACTTAATTCTCTCAACTTGTGAGCCTGTTTAAAACAAATCAAACCTGGTAAATCTTGCGTCTGATGATTTTTTTCTTTTTTTATGATTTTTTCAATATTCTTTTCCGGGCAGTGAAAAGATTTGATTTTAAGGACAAAATAATAAAAGCTCTTTATTTCCTAACGTCGTTGTAGCCTTGTAGTCCGAAATTCCGCCGACAAAGCTCGATTTAGCTGGAGACTTGCTTTGTTTTCATGTCTTTAGCAAATCCTAAAAAGTACCCATTATTTGTTAAGGGAGGGAAGGGGTTGAAACTCTGTTTTTTTTTTTTCAAATTTCTTGGAAATTGTGAACTCTTTGGGAAAACTGTTGCGGTAAGAGTTGTTATTTATGTAACTTTCCACATAAAGTGTCTTGAAATGTTTTATCATACCATCAACCAGTTTCGAGAAAAACGATCCCTTCCGAATCGCTCACATTTAAAACTTCAACTGTAACAAAAAATTAACTTTACTGGCGTACTGCTATGTACTGCTAACTTGAGAAATGAAACGACATCCCTGTTACTGAAAGGAAACCCAAAACCAAGTGTTAAATTTTCTAACTTTCAAAAAGCAGTTTTAAAAATTTATATTTCGCTTTTGAAAATTGAAAAAGTTGGTGGAAAAGCATATTTCAGTGGTTTTTGTGGTAAGCAATACTATCCGGAGCAGCAGGTTTTTATATGTCGAGGTCCTTAATTATACTCTTGCAACGGTACGAATTTGAAAGAAGATCCATAAAATCTTTTAGACTCTTAGGTACAGGAGGAGTTATGACACTTTGTGGCTGCGAAATCAGAACTTCCTTGTGAGCTAATCACTGGAGTGTCATCGAAGACGAGCACCAAAACCATCAAAGATTGTATTTTGTATACTATTTTACAAACGACGAAAAATGTTTACTGCTTTTGATGGGGAATTGCATTATTTTTTGCCGTAATTTTTTTTTCGTTTAAGCTTGTTTAAACTTTCTCTATAGTTCTTCTCAGTAGAGTTGGGTTGGCTTTCTAATATCGGCAACTCACTTCTCCCAATCTGATAGCCTCTTTTTGCTATCAAATCGAACCAAATTTTTTTTTTAGGTTTGATACTTTTGGATTTATTCGGTATGTAATTTTGTATTACTTGAAATTTGTAATCATATCAGCGCTGGAGTTACATCACTATCGAGGAAGCCATTGACCAGCTAAAATTCTAGAAGAAATAGTTTGAGACCGCCCCAGTTGGCCCACCTAGGTGGGTTTTAAGTCTACATTTATTGATTTATCGACTTTTAATCCACCCAAGCGGTCAAAAGTCATTAATGATTAAAATAACATGACGATTAGACGTCCTTAAACTATAAAAAAATATAAGGGTGAGGAGGAAAGGAAGTCATAACTCATAACACGTATTCTCTCACATGTAGAATGTAGCTTTGTCCTCGTGAACCAGATGGGGAACCAGTAGTAAGCTCTATTTTGGTCGGCTGGAAGAAACAGGTCGTTCGAAACAAAACAGACTAGCCCCGATTCGGAAGTGTTGATTTTAATTCCTCTTTTTATTTATATATTGTTTTCAAGAGGAGCTTAATTTTAAGACATTATCTTTTAGTAATTAAGTTTAATAAATGGAGTGAAAGCAATATTGATTTAAATTAACATAAGCGAAATACAACCATATTAAAACTATATAATGTTTACGCATTATTGAAAAACTCAAACTAAAAAGAAAAAAGCCTTTTGCAAAAATTTCAATGAGTTGAAACAAACAATTATTTAAAGGTTATTAAAGACTTTGTGGGTTTTGTGCTTTTATAGTTGTCTCTTTTAATCAGCAGCTAAAAATCCAACTTAAAAAAGCTGACTGAACAGGGCTGCCGAAGTACTGTAATTGCAGTATTTGTACTGCTTTTTGAGACTCCGTACTGCCGTACTGCTAATACAGCCAAAATACTGTTTTTTTGTAAAAAAGAATCATATACAAAATCTAAAAAATTAAATATTGGTTCCACCAGGTTTCGAAATTATGAGCCATCAAAAAACGATACGAAAGTAGTACTATTCAAGATATTTTTTGAGAGGATAGTTTACCAGCGTGTCTATAATCTTGGAGAGAACAAACTTTAGTATAATTGGATAAGGGTAGACATATATTCGCAACAATAATTCAGGGCTGAGGGATTTGTGAATTTCGAGTTCAATGAATACTCTTCGCAAGTTGCAAGGAAATCAGCTTTAAACTGAGGAGTTTTGCTAGAGACAAGTATCGCAACCCAAAACGAAGTTGAATTGTGATTTTTATTCTACAAGTGATCAATAATTTGTACTTAACAATTTGTTTTTTTGACTTTGCAGTACAGTTATGTCTTTAGATTTTGTTTACTTATTCTCGATTCTATCAATGAAGTTGGCCTTGCAATATAGTAAACTTAATTCTCTCAACTTGTGAGCCTGTTTAAAACAAATCAAACCTGGTAAATCTTGCGTCTGATGATTTTTTTCTTTTTTTATGATTTTTTCAATATTCTTTTCCGGGCAGTGAAAAGATTTGATTTTAAGGACAAAATAATAAAAGCTCTTTATTTCCTAACGTCGTTGTAGCCTTGTAGTCCGAAATTCCGCCGACAAAGCTCGATTTAGCTGGAGACTTGCTTTGTTTTCATGTCTTTAGCAAATCCTAAAAAGTACCCATTATTTGTTAAGGGAGGGAAGGGGTTGAAACTCTGTTTTTTTTTTTCAAATTTCTTGGAAATTGTGAACTCTTTGGGAAAACTGTTGCGGTAAGAGTTGTTATTTATGTAACTTTCCACATAAAGTGTCTTGAAATGTTTTATCATACCATCAATAAGTTTCGAGAAAAACGATCCCTTCCGAATCGCTCACATTTAAAACTTCAACTGTAACAAACAATTTACTTTACTGGCGTACTGCTATGTACTGCTTTGTACTGCTAACTTGAGAAATGAAACGACAGCCCTGTGACTGAAAGGAAACCCAACACCAAGTGTTAATTTTTTTAACTTTCAAAAAGCAGTTTTAAAAATTTATATTTCGTTTTTGAAAATTGAAAAAGTTGGTGGAAAAGCATATTTCAGTGGTTTTTGTGGTAAGCAATACTATCCGGAGCAGCAGGTTTTTATATGTCGAGGTCCTTAATTATACTCTTGCAACGGTACGAATTTGAAAGAAGATCCATAAAATCTTTTAGACTCTTAGGTACAGGAGGAGTTATGACACTTTGTGGGTGCGAAATGAGAACTTCCTTGTGAGCTAATCACTAAAGTATCATCGAAGACAAGCACCAAAACCATCAAAGATTGTATTTTGTATACTATTTTACAAACGACGAAAAATGTTTACTGCTTTTGATGGGGAATTGCATTATTTTTTGCCGTAATTTTTTTTCGTTTAAGCTTGTTTAAACTTTCTCTATAGTTCTTCTCAGTAGAGTTGGGTTGGCTTTCTAATATCGGCAACTCACTTCTCCCAATCTGATAGCCTCTTTTTGCTATCAAATCGGACCAAATTTTTTTTTTAGGTTTGATACTTTTGGATTTATTCGGTATGTAATTTTGTATTACTTGAAATTTGTAATCATATCAGCGCTGGAGTTACATCACTATCGAGGAAGCCATTGACCACCTAAAATTCTCGAAGAAATAGTTTGAGACCGCCCCAGTTGGCCCACCTAGGTGGGTTTTAAGTCTACATTTATTGATTTATCGACTTTTAATCCACCCAAGCGGTCAAAAGTCATTAATGAGACTTTGATTTTTGGAATTTTGTACATAAAACGAACGAAAATGCCACATATGCGCACCCAGCAAAGAAACAGTCAATTAAATCCCTAATGAAATTGTAGGCCTGCTTCGCAATCCCGATTTGGTTCAGTCTTAATTTGGGTGCAAACTGCCCAGCTTCGATGTATGAACATAATTCTGACAACGCTTATCTTCTAAAACCAAAACATATATCAAAATCAAAAAGCTAATTTAACAAAGCTGGTTTAAATTAATCAAGAATTTATTTAACATAATGAACTTGAATTAGGTAAAACACAAAATCCACCATCAACTAACTTATTTCAGGATATGTGTTAGCTTTCATTTGTTTTGCCACATTCAAGATGTAATGAGCCAACGAAGACTCCTTAAAGCAAATAATTCATTGCGATTAAGATGAAAGTAGTATCTATTATGCGATCTCTTCCAACACTACTGGATTTACTGGATTTAAAGGCTCCTTTCGTGTAACGAATAATTACAATTTTCCCAAAGATGCTTCTTCGTTGCATTTCAGGTTGTGTGTCCAAAGATTTATTATATATTTAGAAGAACAAACTTAATTACATACAATATGTAGTATTAAGACCACTTGGGGGAAGTACCAAGGTTCCTCTTTCGTTGTTATGATTGTGAGTGTGTATACATTAATTAAACCAACCCTTAGTCTGAACTTCGGTGTGTGTTCTATTAAATGTGTGAATAAATAACTTTGTTCAGAGTGTTTTTAGGGTTCAAAAGGTGACGGATACGCCGATGCTTTATGTATAATGTCTACCATTCTGCAGAGTAAAGTTGACATCATGAAGAGGACAAAAAGTTGCACTTTAAAGCGAGAGTGCTCATTTGTGTACTGTCAATTATTTGAGGATGTAAGGGGATGAAGATGATACAATCAGCACTTTGGGTATCAACATTTGGGGTTGTTTAAAGGACACGTGGTAGTGTTTTGAAGGTATCTAACCTAAGACATGCAAAAAGCTTTTATGTATTTTTAATGACAGACAGAAAAGTGGTGATCTTCAAGCAGCGGGGATGAATTAACATGTACTGCAGGAATTGGGGAGGGTTTCAAAAATTTAAATTGTTATTTTCTGGTTGGGTAGATTAGAAATACAGAAAATTTAATACATTAACATTAAAGTTCAATATATACTTAAACGTTTGATAGAGTAACTTAAGGTGGATGTGATACAAAAGATACAAACGCATTAAATTCACAACATAACTTTTCTTTTAAAATTTCGTTTTATATTAGCCTTCCATTCGTGTTTTAATTTTTTAAATAGTCATATGATGACTGATATGATTGATGGAACAGCAAAAGACCAAAAACAATCCAAGAATCAATATTTTAAATAATTAAAAATCATAATTTAAACAATAAAGGTTTTAAAAATCTAATTCTTCGATATAATCTTTCTATATAGATTCTAGGAATACATGAATATTTTTACAGAATTTTAACTGCACTGCAAAAAAATATACAGAATTTTTTAACAATTCACACTTTGTTTTTTTTGTCGCAAATTTGCAGTTCTACAAGATGACGTACTCAATTATTTTTGATAAAAAAAAAACCATTTGTATAAAAACTTTATTTTTCGTAATTTTTTAATAACTTTTTATGCTTGCAAGAAAATGCGGAAGACTTTTTTTTCCTATGTTCTGATCCATAAAGGCCTGTTACGGTAATTGCTTTAAACAGTTATATGATAGTTAAGTTGGCCTCAGAAATCAACCATCACGTAAGAATAAGGTGAATTTAGTGGCGGGGGAACTTTTAAATTTTCTTTGACTAAAAAAGACCATAGACTGCATCAGTAATAAAAATTGTCAAAAGTATATATATACGATATTCCGCTGCTATCTCGAAAAATGGAAGGCAGGCCTTAAAATTACTAAAAAAATATACAAATGCAGTGCAACGATATCATCGTTCAGTTGGCTTGAGTTATATGGATCAATCTAAAACCGGGTCAGCAAGTCAAAGTTTTTTTTAAGTCAGCCGAAGGATGAAGTGATCCCTTAAATAGCAATCGTAAATATATATATTCTTTATTATCAACTGGGCATTTTTATTTCAACGGGATTTCTGACTTGAAACAATTGAACACCAAATCAGCTCTCTTTCGTCGTCTCTTTAAGCAACAATTATTCGAGATATCCATATTGTTCCCATCTTGGATCACTATATTACCAAAACGCAACCATTTTAATTGGAATTCTAGTACACTAGGTTAATTACTCATTATTATTAAACTAAACATTAGACTCACAACTCACACAGTCTCCTCATTATTATCGCGCTCGTATTCAACTACGCGCCACAACTTTCCTAGCTAATTTGACGGAAAAAAAAAATAGGAAATGAAAAATTATTTGCTAAGTGGTTCAGAACGAACAGAATAGAATAAAACTAAAAAAAGAAATCTATATTCTGCGCACTCTTTGTCAAGCATTTTCAGGATGGTTAGGTTATAGTTACACGGCCTCACATAACAAGAACAGTGAATCTAATTATTATTTTCAGCAGAACAGCTCATCAATCTTCAGTGCGCACCAATATATAAATACCTACATAAATATATCGTGGAACCTGATTTCTCATTATTGTTTCAAGTTTAATGCTATCTATTAATACCTGAGAAGAGCTATAGCAAAAGTAGCAGCTTCATCAGATGCATCAGCGTCATCTTATCCTCAGAGCCAGAGCGTAGCCTAGATACTTAGATGATGGCTAAAAGATACAATGGAAACATAAATTTCATTTCAACAAATGAGCCGAGCACATACTCACACACATATTATTACGCTGCAACGTGATATTATGCTTCAAATTCCTTGCGTGAATGTGCATTTTCGAGAACACATTCACTAATTAGCCCCTAAGCTTGGTTAGGCTTTACAATATTACGATTACACAATTTATTTTTTTCTTCTTGAACATCCAAATCTGAGAGCTACACATATGTACCTATGGATATCTGCTCAAGAGCTAACTAAAGTTTCCATGATGTTTGTGAAAAGAAAATAACAGATTCTCCTTCCGAGGTTATCAGGTGAGTGAGGTTTTGCGGTTTTGGTGTGATAAAGTGATGTAATAGATAAATTATAGTCCACCACACCATCGGGTTCAGGTGAATAATGCAAAAATGTTTCACACACATAGGTGTGTGTATGGTTAAATGAAAGGAGAATGCATGAGAAGATTGTTGCATCCGTGCGATGCGATTGTTTTGTTTAGTCGATCAGAGAGTGCAGATATTTATTTTCTTGCTATATGGATATACAATAACACTATACCATTGAAAACCGTTAGAATAAACAATTACTTGGATTGGCTTTATAGCTTGCTGTGTAGTGGTATAATGTTTGAAATTAATTAACGAAGCATTACGCAGGGATTATAATACTTAAAGTGGTATGGTTAGCAGCACATAAAGGTATGTGCTTCTTTTGTTAACGGTAAGTTATGCATACCTTCAATTACCATGAATATTATCGTTATAAATGTAATATGGACCGGGAAATCTGATTTATTAAAAAAATTATTCATTTAAAAGGAAATGTGTATATATTTCCTCTTTCTAGATTTATAATTGATAGGGAAATGGTCAGGAAAAATATTGTTTTTAATGTTCAATTAACTTAAATAGACATGTGAACAGAATAATTTTTATTGTTCAGTTATATATCTCCAGCCAAAAATAAAAACGAATAATAAAATTCGTAAAAACGAATAAATAAAATTCTTTTAAAAATTTGTGGTAGCACGTTTAAGTTGTTGTTGTTGTTCAAACATTCAATGAGCAATGAAATTATTATTTGATGGATTTCCCAATAAATTTATAAAATATTTTTGAGAAAAACATGTCCGAAAATGGAAAAATATAAAAAATAAATTAAAAATGATGGACCATTATTTATCGTTATGATAACGAGGGGTTTGTCACCGGCCAGTTTAGTGGTTCAATGATTGCAATATTTTAAATGATTTCAGAGGATTTCACGTGATTTCAAGCAGTATTTAATGATTTAAATATTTTGCGATTGCAATGATTTCAAATAAATCTAATCATTTCAAGTGATTGCACTAGATTTCAAAGCGATTTCAAATACAAGTAGTTTGGTGATTTCATTCGTGGCAAACCTCTCGTATGATAACAAAAAGAATTGTTCAAATGCTGTTATAGGCTTTCTACACCGAATCAAAATCTAGATTTCGAGCAAAAAGTTCGAAATCTCATCAAAATCAAGTAGATTTCCAATACATTTTCAGATTTCAAGATTACGACAAAATCTCCTCAAAATTTACTTGCAGAAGAAATTTGTGTAAGCAAACATACCTTTTAAGAATTCAGCAAAACTGCTGACAAGATGGCCGTCAAAACAAAACGAATCTAAAAAGTTTTTTTTTTAATTTTCGGTTGCTTTCTCGATGTTTTTATTTATTTTTAAAAAGAAAAAAGAAAAAAACATTTATATAAACAGAAATTGTTTAAACTACAGAAAAGTGAAGAAAAAAAGAAAAAAAGTAAATTGTTTTTGAAAATAAATTGTACAGATTTACTTAAACGTTAAACAAAATCTAGTTTTCGATTTGGTGTGAAAAGCCTATTAGTGGCGCTACAGGAGCTTTTTAAAGCAAAGACATCTACTAAAACATCTCCCAAAGAAGAAACCAGCAAAAATGTTTGATTTCTTTTAGAAATAGATCCTAAAACACTATAAACCGACTCCTTGTCTAGTCAATTTCACTCTTATTTGACTGCAATCGAAAGGACCTAAGGACGCAAAATTTTATCCTCAATACAAGTGGTCCTCACTGAATAAACGAACGGTTAACCAACGCTTAGGATTACTATAATCAACTTCAGGTCGACGGAATGTAAAGGATATGTCACATGAAACAGATAGAATTCTCTTAAAAAATACATTTTCCAAAATGAAGTAAAGTTTGTTTTTTTTAAGAATGCGGTACTTGCAGTCATTAACAATCTTTCTTTGCTGATAGTTTATAGTTAGCGTTTTCATGGTTTGGGAAAAAAGGCACGCAATTGTTTGATAGTTAGGGGGATCGATAGTCACTATGTTATTTTGCACTTCACTTTAATAATTCACAGTGTCTTTTTCGAAAATATTATAGCCAAAGTTCGAAAAAAATGTATTAACCTGTCTTCTGCTTGCCAGTGTGTTACCATTCTTTGAGTATTGTATTTGAGACATGAAAATTAGTTCAATTTAATAAATTCCAATCAGTTACTGAAAAGGGCAAGCTGGAATGCTCAACACGTGCACCAAAGTTACTTCAAAGCAAACTTTAGGAAAATTTTAGTCTTTTGATGGGTTCCGCCAAACGTCTCTCAATGTAGCATGGGATATCTTTGGGTCTGGAAAATACATAAATTTAGTAGGTATTAAGAGTTCTACAATGGCGCAAGTTTTTTCTTCTTGTGTAATTGAAAGCTTTTCGAATTATTTAAGGTGCATTAAGAAATGAGGCAAGGAAGTGTTTGTTACCAATTTAATTTTTACAGGCAATCGACAATGTGATGACTGCTAGGGTGGATACAAACGTGAGGCATGGTATCCAATCAAGACTGTTTGGAAAGGAGAGCCATAAAAACTAGAAATCTAGTGTTAAAAACACTGCAAGTTAATGGAGAAGTGGATGTTTTTAAAACCAAATTAAGCAAGTAAAAACTCACATCAAATTATTCTAAGGGAGGGAAACAAAAAGAAAGTCTAGCTATCTTGGTAGTTTTACTTCAAATGATGGAGAACAGACATTTACCTAAGTTAAAAATATAAGAAACAAAGTCCTTGGTGCATTATAATTGTTTTCTTTTGAGCAGAACTATGTTATAATATCACTACGCTCAAAGTTGAGACTCTTCAAATCCAAAGAGAATTTCTTGCTTGGATCGATGTCTGCGGTACATTTTAAAGATCTGTTGAAAAATCATACCCTACGTTGAATTCTGAAGTATGGCCGACCGAAAAATAGTGGATGCAGACATTATGCAACAAAAATCATGTTGGATTAACCACACTTCACTCTTAATCTTTGGAAGCGATCGACAAATTTCGATTCGATTGCTAATCGACCACCGCAATCGGGGCCGAACAGCATTATACAGACAGAAATAGGGACGCGTTTGTCGCTTTACTGGCGTAAGTTGACCATGTTTAGACTGGGAAGTTTGTGACCGGACTTCGTAGGGGCGAGAGGGGTGAGTACTCACGTGAGGCAGCTTCAAATTATAAACATCGGAAGCGTGAGTTTTTTTCCATTTTGTTAATTATCTGCTTGGCTGCCGATGTATTAACATCGCAGTATTTTCATAATTAAGCTAAATGCAGATTGATAGAAAATAAATTCTTAGAAAAGAAATCAAACTTATGGATGTTATCTTCTTTTATAAAATGCAAAAAATTCACGTCGTAAAACTGTCTCACTTCACAAAAATTCCACTTCACAAAAATTCCACAAGTTAGGCGTCCACGCTTGAGGACCTGTGTAATCACGGGAATACTCACCACGCCAGACTCAAATTTCCCAGTCTAAAAACGGTCATTAGATTTCCCATGGTAATACATAACTTATAAGTAACTGGTGGATCCGATTCGGATGAAATCAAATTGATGAAAATAAAGTTGCAGCAAATTTTTTAACTATTATTTATCACACAATACAGTATTACTATTTTTTTTTGTCAAGTGAAGCATACAATTTGTAGCACGTGTTTAATATTCCGCGACAGAAAGTTCCCTTCACCATTACCAAAAAAAAAAAAAAAAGTAATTGTATCTTGAATCCCATTGTAGTCCCTCATTCAAATGGGGACACATTTTAGATATGCTTTTAAATATATGCACTTTTCCCATTGTCCACACGGAATAGTCTGCGCGCAAAGTGAATGGTCATTAATGTCCAGCTAACACGTTTGCTGCAATAAAAAAAATCGATGTTTATTGTCTGCAACAGACTTGCAATAAATATACTAAAAATTAACCCCCCAGTTATATTTGTTTATTGCAATACCAAACCTGCTGCTAAACTACTTTGTGTATCTACAATCTACATCCGAAAAGTAGACAAAAATGTCGAAATACATAATAGTTAAATTTACGAAAGTGTTGAAAAAATACCAACGGGTAACTTAAATTTAAATTTAAAAAGTAATTAATGAACCTAACAAAAATAACAACAATGAAAAGGAGCTGGCACAGCACATGACCTTGAATAAAAACAAACATTGTTAGAACGCAAGTATAAATACACCTTATAGTGGCAAAAAGATAAATACATACTCCTACTTCCTTTAATTAAATTAATTCATCTAAATTATAATAATTATTGGGAGTTGTCGGTCGACCATTAAGTAAATTCGATGAATGTGCGAAAATGCCGATAGCTGATTTGATATCAAAAAAAAAAAAAAAATTGATTGAGCAATAAAAGTTCGTCGAACAATTGAAAATGTATGATTGTATATGTATTTAGTCGTCGAAATTGTTTGCCGTGATATTAGATGAACCTCTTTGTTTATGGTGGACCATTGGGAAGATTGCTGTTGGAATTATTACCTAAAGTTGATATAAAATATTGATTTTATCAGGGCGTAGCTACAATGAACTCTATTTAAGACCAAATCAGGAGGGCAACATGCTGGACAAATGGGAGACAAAATACAGAGATATATTTGAAATGGAGTTGGAATTTATGATTTATGAACATTGAAGAAACAGATAATTGCGGATATCAATTTACAAAGTGCTGATAAATTCCACAAATGTAAAGCTGTAAATAACTTAATTATTTTAAAGCGTAGATAGGTTTATATAATAATGAGCATGACTGGGTCGCACGTACTTGTTTTCGTTATGTGATATAACATTGTTCGTGACATATCATTTAGGTTTCACATTGCTAAATTCTATTAAAAGATGGATGGGATGTCAGTGGATTAAAAAACTTCCAAAACATTAGAAGTTTGTAAGTTTTGCCATTTTTGGTTATGTCTCTCGATGGCGGTTTTTTTCAATCTTATCTATATGGAATTCCCCAATGACGTTTTGTTTGCAAACAAAAAAACATACAGCTGTTCTCTCATTCTTCAAGAAATGTTTCTATTTTCTTTTATATACTTCTCCGTCTAATCCTTTTTCTAACCTCACTCACGGTATTGAAACTGCACAGCAGCGGCACAACGCGGCAAAGTTGATTAGATTATCAAATAATGTCATGCAGCGGTTCATCTAATAAAATTTCATAAAAAAATAATATTGTCATAATGTTGTAATGTTGCAGCTTATAGTTCCGCTGCAACATTAAGCGAGACATTAACTTAAAAGTGGTTTAGTAATTTCAAGTTTTTGTTTTCAAAAGTTGTCACTACCGTAATATGTATTGTTATTAGATAGCTTTTTCTTTTAATACAAAACAGCAAGTAATTACCAGTGTCCATGTTCTGTAACTATCGCATCGACATAATCTGTCGAGCAACGATGAAAATTGAAACGAAACTCAATTTATCGCTTCACTGTAACTTTTAAAATCGATAATTTTATCGCCTGGAATGTTATCGGAATTAATATACTGGAAACTGCGATAAAACATTGTTCTGTATGATCAAAAGTCGAAAAAGTTTTTATTTTAAACGTCAAAATCGGTTCAGTGATTGCGAAATTTAAGACGGATTAATATAAGTCGTTATAATCATTTAAAAAGGCTTAATTTGGTGTTGTTTTAAGCCAAATCGTGGATATTATATTTGACCAGAAATATAGTTCCCACGACCTAGTTTGACATTTTCTCTATCCAACAGCATATGAACCGTGTAAATCGGTTCAGTGATTGCTAAAAAGCAGACGGATCGTTATAATCATTAAAAAAAGGCTTAACTTCCGGTGAAAATTTTTATTTTGAATTTAACCTTTCCGGGTCGGATCTGCGGTAAATTTAATATTTAGCAACTTATTTTGGTGCTTGTCTCTGATAAGCATATTTTTCTTAAACAATAGAACTTATTTTTTTTTTTTCATTTATATATTTTTTTGTTTTAACAACAAGACTCAAGTCCAGGTAAGAAAAAAGGGGATTGTAGGAAAAAGGTCGGAGGTCCATGAAATTTTCAGATATTGTTTTGGGATGGTTAATTAAGATTTCCTCAAGTTTTGGACCTTGCGGACCCTGTGCTAAAAGAGGGGGAGGTGAAAAACTGCAAAATTTTCGGGTGTAGGTTTTTTCATGCCGTCCGTCGGTCTGTCTGTGCTTATGTGCGGATGTTCGGTTGTATGTTCACCTAGCTACAGGCCAAACGGTTCGACGGATTTTCTTCAAACTTCGTGTGTAGTACTTTTTGGTGATTCCCTAGAGGACAAATTTGAACTTTTGTTTAGCCCGGCTATAACGGGTACCTCTCATATAACATTTTTAAAACGTGGCAAAAAAAGTTATGGAGGATGTTCTAGCTATTATAATTAACATGGCATACAAATAAATATTATAAATATTCAAAAATATTTTTGAAAAATATATTTCAAAAACCTGTAGACGGATTTTTTTGAAATTTAGTTTTAAGTTTTAGTTTCAATTAAGTTTAAAAAACCTGCATACTCAATAATTTTTTAGAAAAATAATTTTGAAAAGTTATTTTAAAATAATCAATTTTTTCGAAAACCGCTCAAAAATCAATATTTTAATAAATCAAAAATCATTTCGAATTCATTACAAAAATGAATAGTTAATTAAAAATTGTAAAGTCCTTAGAAACACAAGATCCAGCATAGTATATTTTACCATAAGTGTGCAACAAAAGTTATTAAATAAAATAGATATTTAACGAAATTGCTCTTTTTTAAAAATATATATATTTGATAGCCGAATATGAAATTATAATAAGTCGCGACCAAAACTCCAACTGGGACGACAGTTTCAAACTGTCATGAACATCTTCAGGTAAGTACCTGATGTTATTACTTCGAAATTTTGAGGTAAGTACAAAAGTAGCACTTAGCACTTTTATATTTAAATAAATCTAACGACATCTATAACCTACAATAACATCGCGATACCTCAAAACATTATAAAAACTTTAACTTGGAATTAAATATTTTTTCAAGTAGGTAATCCAAAAATCGAGAAAAACAAATTATCCACCGATGTTATCATTGCTTTCCCCACTCTTTTTATCATTGGCCTATAAAAATAAAATTAAAAAAAAATTGAATATGCACATGGGAGCATATTGGGCACAAATGAAATACTTTAGTAGCCTACATTTTCTGTTCAAAGCTCGACGTTAATAACGTTTGCCATTACTATTGTTGCCGGACTCGTCGTCGCGTTTAACTCTATGGGCCAAACAATAAGCCAACTAATATTATGTTTATGTACAAAAAATACCAATACAGAAAAGATATATAAAAAATTAGGTCAGATCGAATTAAAACCATGCAACCAACCAAATCAACATAAGACCATTTCCCAATCTCTCAATGTGAAATGCAATTAGTGACGTCGGAATCGGTCGACATCGTCATCATCACGGAATCAGCAGAGGCAAGAGGTATGTATAACGCTGTGTAGCATACTTTCGCTGCAATTGATCGTCAACTCGGGCATACGAGGAGGCTTAATAATAATATTTTTGTAATAAAAAAATCTCGATACTCCATCTATCGGCCAAAGAGAATATAGTAGTCCCAAAAGTGCAACGAAACGTTACGGAATGCAAATTAAAGTTTATAGCAGATTTGAGGTTACCAATTGCTATATAAATAGATATATATGCCACATATTGGCAAGTCTTTTGGTCCACTATCCTATCCTGCTCAAAGAATTATTCCTTATAACTATCTATTTGTCGAAGCGTGAAAATTTTAGCCCAATGTTACCGTTTCATTATTGTTGAAATATACACATGTCTATGATACATTTTTGAACTTCCCAACTGCATGTTAAATTGCTCTGACAGCGGGTGGAGGGTTAATAGGGGCAGAATGTTAACAAATGAACCGAGAGAGAGAAATATTTGAATGGAATTTGTATTCAGAAAATGTGTATTAATGTGTGAACAAATTGTTAGTCGGCCAATTGACTTCGTTTTGTAAACATAAACGCATTCGTACATGCATCTGCTCGTTGCAGGCTTTATATTGCTTTATTTTTTGGCACTTGGTTTGGTCAGATAGACTTTAGTAAGTTTTGTGTGGTGAATGTGGTCCAGGTCCCAGGTGCTGGGTAATGATTGTAAGTTTAGTTGAACATAAACAAGTGGAGAATGGGTTGCTGACGCAAATCTTAATGTCTGGTCTTGTTTACATAGAAATACTTTAATCGCATATTGTTTTTCAAATGCATGTATGTATTTATAAATTTTAGATATGTATCTATTTGTGGCAAACGGATAATAATTTGTAAAACATTAATTACTTCTGGTTTGTTGCACACAAATTTATTGTGAAATAATTTAAATTTACTTAAAAATATTATAAATGTGAAAATTAATAATAATAATAATAATTTAATTTTTTTACAGAAGTAGAAAGATAGAAAGAATTGTTTTTGGTTAAATGGAAGAGTTGATTTTTTTCAATTTTTCATTGTTGGTCTTTTTTTGGATCTACGTGGTTCCATAACTCCTCAAATGACTGAACTGATCCTACACTGAGAGAAGTTATTTATTTTTATGAGTTTCCATGTAATGAAATTTTTTAGGAACAATAGAAAAACAGTTGATTTAAAGTTATTTCAATCCTCGTAAATGTAAAACATTTCTAACAAATGTAAAGAAGTTGGCTCTAAAGTAATTCGAGAGCTGCAAAGGTATTATAAAAGAACGAATTCGTTTAAAGGCTAATTTCGTCCAGTCTATTGTGGCTAACGAACGACTTTCCCATAACCAATCTTATTGCTGTTTGTCACAGTATATAATTGCTAAGAGCAAACGAATGAAACGTTTGCATAGTATCGCCCTAAATTGAAGTTAAATGGAAAAAGTCTTACGTTTATTGTGAACATATTATACAATTACTTCAAATGTTATATCAAAACAAAGGAAATTTTTTTGTAGTGAACGAATGCATCGATCGCAGAGTAACAATATAGACTGCGGTTCGAATCCCAGCAGTGGCTCTTTTCTTTTTTACTTGCTCTCAATAGGGCAAGTATTGGTTTCGTGTAAAAAAAATCAAGGTTTTAATCAAACATAACATTACGATTAGGTATAGAGAAGCCCAAAAAAGAAGGTTTTTCCATGCCGTCCGTAGGTCTGTTTCTGATTTAGTGATGATTTTCACACGTGAAGTTTGTTTCCTGCACGGTGAAAATACTTTCACTTTTTTGTGGAAAATAATCGAGGAAAGACTTCACTTTGGTGTGATGTGAAAGTAAAGTTATTGAGGAGAAAGAATAGAGCAGAAATGACCAAGTGCTATACAGATTCCGGCGACTAGAAAAGTAAAGCAAATGATGGGAGGAAATTTGAGAAAAAATGTTTGATTTTTCTTTCTTCCTTCTTGTTCGAGAATTTCTTACTTACGACTTTACTCAAGCAATCATGGCTGCCATACTCTCGTCTATTAGAAAAAACTCTTCCCGCCTTCATTCACTTTTTCTATCCCACCTAAGTCGTTCCAAATAACAATTTTTTGCAATATTACCGGAAATCTTTGTTGGCATTTAGCGAAATCTTTGTTGTCAAATTAGCGTACCAAACGTTTGGTGACGAAATATTAGACACCGGTTCAGTAAGCAATCACCCAACATCCAACATCAAAGCAATCCCCGATCGGGCGATAATATCGCCTCTCTCCGTGAAAGTGTGCTAAAGTACTCGAAATAGGTAGTGGATTTTTCGCCATACTTAACAAGTTAGTAAGGTGTAAACGACCTTGGAAAACGCTTTTTGTTTTCGCTCGTCGTTAATCGTTTATTGATGTGCATATTTTTTGATTGAAAAAGTACTGTACAAATTTTGGATCCATGATCATTTCATTATTATAAAAGTGTTTTTCGTTGACGACTTCATCTATCGCGTAAACAGCGTGTCATAAGTCATCTTTTCTGACCGTAAAATGAGACCTGAAAATGAAAGGAGGGCTCGAAAGTGTTTGCTCATTCTTAAATTTGTTTTTAGTTTTTGTATGTAAAATATAAAACAAGTATAAAGAGTTAATCGACGGCAGCTGATATAAATATATACTTCGTATGACTGAAGCTTTGACATATAGCTTGATAGTTTTCCAAAAATTCCACCAATTGAATACAGTTGCGAGAAAAAAAAAATCCTTAAAATATATCACTCACCTTCAGTTTGCTTAGACATCCCAAAGGCATATTTCTAAGGTGAACCAATGAAATGACACCAGTCGAAATACTCCAAGTCCTTAATATCGTCAGAAAACAATAAAAGTGGTTTGAAAGATTGTAGGTATTCATTTTGGACATCAATGTTGAAAATTATGTGAGAAAAGATCATCTCGTACTTAAAGCAATACTAATATTTTATTTGAAGAATCGGAGAAGTAACTATTTCTAATTTAATTTTAAAACTAAAATAAGTTCGTTAAGCAATGCTTGTTATTAATACGTTTCCATGATATCTGGATTCAAATTCACGCTACACAATACTTATACTAAAAATAAAACCTAACCATATCAATAATTTTAATCCCACGCGCCACAAATACTCAGAACCTTATCTCCCACGTGCTGGGGAGATTAATAATACGTAGGTATATGTATCTATATCTTGAATTCAAGTTCGCTTCGGACCACCTCCCATGCATGCATATCTAACTTCTCATCATATGACAAACAAAAATGTATCGGATAACAATAACGAGAAAGTCAAGTGTTGCTGCACAATTATATACTCACAAAGGTTAGAACGATAATTGCACAAGAGATGAAGTATAAAAAAAAACTCGATGATCTGTAACCACACCAAAATTGTATATTCCCAAGGAACCTTTCAACCGATCAAATTAAAGGTTTGCAATCAAAATGCAAGGTTAACGTTTCGCTCCAGATATAACCCTGAACTTGACATTGTATACCGCAGCTATTTGATTGTTTTATTACATAAACTTGGCTAACAAACCGTGAAGTGATTATAGTTCGTCTGCTTTTTATTTTATTGTTCCATTCTTTTACTTTTCAAGTCTTCTGAACGGGATTGATATTTTAATAGTAAACTTCCCCCGCACCAACAACCGGCCACTATTAAAATAATGGCGGGAATGCCACAACCGGTAAATAAATCACTCAATTTCTATATTAACGTCAATTAGTCGGTTCAAGCTGAGGGCACAAGTCTTTTAAACCTATTTAGAGTCAACTACGAGTATAGTTATAGGCAACCAGGTGCTTGTGGTGGGATACACAAGAAGAATAAAAAAAAGTATCGGCGATGACAAGTTTCGGTAATTGTGTTTCGCACGGTTGTGGTATAAGCCGTTTTAAATTTACTACCACTATGGTGAACTATCACAATACTATATCGGCATGGAACTCTTCATTTAATTGCAACCAACTATAGTTGTTGTTGGCAGACAGAGCTAAAGCAACAGTGCCTAAAAGCTCATCCGGCAAGAGTCGTGGCAACAATTGTACAGCAAAACGATTGTTATCGTCACATGAATGCACGTTTTTCTACAATGTTTTAATTTGTATTTCCCTCTTTGGGTTTAAACTTGAATTTCCCACGTGAGGTAAGCAGTGCATGACCACCATCGTAATGACGACGATAAATTGATTGTTAAAGGGATGAAAGTGGTGGAAGATGTAATAGGCATTGTGCATAGTGCTTTAAAATAGTTGACAATAAGTCAAGTGCTTATTGTTTTTTTTTTTCTAATTTTCAGTTGTTTTGGGTGGGGTTCATCGGATTGAAAAAAGCTAATAAAAGAGTTCTCAATAGCGCCATATTGTATGGAAAAAAGATTTGTAATTTTATACTATTAATTGACCTTTACACGGTCAGTCAGAGGACGTCAGTCATCTACACACATAATTAGTCATCACGGAAAATCAAAAGGGTTTTGATTTTGTCGTCAAACAAATGCACGTGATGACGATGTCAAAAAAGTGATGACGACATTCATTGAGTCCGGATTCCACAATACGAGCCTAAGAAGTGTCCATGCCCGTACAGAGGGAAGATGGACGCCGGCTCTAAAGAAGTATTCTACGAGCTCCTCCTTTAAAAACCTATGAGCTATGCCCCAAACGAGATTTAAGCGCCAAGATTGGTAAAGAAGATATCTTTGGTACAACATTTAAAAAACAAAGATTGCACGTCCATCATCGAATTTGTATAGAGAAGGAAATCTGAAAACAAATAAATCGAGAAGAAAATAAAAAAAGATTTTCCTCTAGCATATTGGATGAACGTACTTTAAGAGAAGCCAACAACGAATCTGACCATTATAGGGTTGGTTCAAAGCTTCACTTACGAATATTCAATTAAGATTTCAGAATTACATCATTTTTGAGGACAAAATACAACGTTGAGATACTACAATGCCAAGTGAGCCTTTGTAGGGAAAAATCAAAAAACTGCAAGCAATCCAATACTATGGGCAGTGGAAAGACATTAACCAAGGAGGAAATCGGCCAAATTCGAGCTTACCGGGAAGAAGGGAAATCCATGCGTTTTATAGGTAAGAAGATTGAAAGAAGCAAGTGTGTTGTCAACAATAATCTTAAGGACCCGGAAAGATATGGAAAGAACGGCAAAGGAAGAATCAGAAGTACCCACTACTAAAAACTGTTAAAATTCTTGCAATAAAACTAACATTTATTTATACCACCAAAAAGTTTACTGTTTAATTGTTTTTTAAGCTTGAAACAGGTAAATTTGTCTACTGTCCTAATCAAGTGAAACAAAAAAAAAACAGGTACCTACATTTTATGGAAAAGCGTCATAAATGTTGCAATTATTAACACAATCCTAATTTTTTATTACAAAATAAACCTAATATATCCTTTATTCATTGTGCATTTGGTTTTTCCCAAAATACCGAGGGGTTTGAAAAATATCGCAAAATGAAAATAGAAAAATGACTGTCCTTAATCAAGTGACACGGATTGTATGTACAGTTTTTTACTTCCGATTATAGGTATAAGTTTTGTATTCGTAAAACAAAAGTTTTGAGATAACAAAAACTATGATAGAGAACACGAAAAAAGTAGGTCCGACAATTCTGTCTGTCTGTCTGTCCATCTGTCAGTCTGGATCTATCGACACCTACAACCTAAACGGTTGGGCCGATTTTCTTCAAACTTTGTACTCTGTATTTTTAGAGTAATATGCCCAGGCGTATTTTTGACTTTTATCCTATTTTTTTAACAGTACCTTCCATAATGAAGTTTTTCGTTAGAATTTTATTTCTGTCATATAAACGCTACAGAAAATCCAATTTTTCTCGAAAAAATAAGATCGATTTTGATAAAATTTTGTGTGACTGATTTTTTGCCAATGACGGAGTTTTTCGTTAGAATTTTTTTTTTTTTACAATCACCTTATTAACGGTACCTGCCATACAAATTCTATAGAAAATCCGACTTTTCTCGAAAAAAAATACGATCAATTTTGATAAGATTTTGTGTGACTGATTTTTGCCAATAACGAAGTTTTTCGTTTGTTTTTTTTTTTGTTTGAAATCACCTTATTATAACAGTACCTGCCATAAAAACGCTATAGAAACTATTTTCACTTCCGATTATTTATGATAGTTTCTTGCTTAGTATCCTAAGCCAAAGGTTAGTAATTTTACACAAGAGCACGTTTGTCCGACCCAGTCGTGCCTTTTATTTATTTATCGATGTCATTGTTACTTTTGTATAATGACGTAATAATGAAGACTGGCTAAAGATAAATGTTACTTCAACTTATTTTTGAAGGAGCGATATCTTGTAAGATAGTTGCTTTTATCAGTCTATCTATGATTGCCTTTTACTTGAAAAAAATGAATTAGGTTTTAATTCTCTGTCGGAGAATACCAATGTATGATGTACCTTTTTTCTTCGCAACCCTGAAACGCATATGGTGAAAACCAAGCCCTTGCAGGCTGCCAGAAACCATTTCTCTTCATGTGTGATTATTTTAATTAAACCACAACTTTAATTTTTATACACTTCAATTAATTAGGTAATTACAAAATTATTTCACCATTCAAGTGCAGCAGTACAATTTTCGTTTTTCTTCTGCTCTCATTTATTATTTAATTACTGAAAAACTTCAACCTACACATACACACATGACTACTCCAGTATAATTTATGATTGTTGCACTACATAATGTATCTAATGCAATTTACACCTCGTGGCTTGGTTTAGATTGATGTTAATCAGCATCACTATAATGAATGTATTTGCTAGATGTGTTGCAAAATCTGCTACCGCCACCGCTACGATAACACTGTTACCACAGCATCAGAAGTACAGTTTGTCTTTTCTGGGAGTTTATGTTTTTATCTTTGATCAGATACTGTGACCGCGATTTAGATCTCATTTCAATTTCAAATTGGCATCTTACGACGACAGGTGTGATGAAGAGGCATATGAGGACGGATGATGATTCACAGTATATACTGGATTCATAATGCTGGCTGACAGCATTGAATATTCTGGAGATGTTTGTCATCGATATTCACCGCGTAAAACACAGTGTGCATTGCATACTGCATAGTGTATTTGTATATATGACATGAATTCAAGAAGCGTGTGGTTAAAAGATTTTATTTCACTCAAGGTCGCAGTAAGTCGAGTGTAATGAGGTTGTTTAATTTTTTTTTTACGATGAGAAGAAAAATATTGAAAAATGCGCAGTAAATTCTTAGTTTAATGCATAAATATAATCTAAGTTGATTTGTATCTTTACTATGCTTGATGTAAATATTTCTTACATAAAAGACTTTTTTTTATTTCATAGTTTTTGTGACCGTATCTACTAGGCAAAAAATGTCGATTAAAAAGTTATCATAAAATTAGCATGGTGTTTCTATACTAAACGTACTTAATAGACGGTAGTTGAAATTAAGTTTGACTCAATGCAAATAAATTACATACATAATTTGATATTTTCAAGCTACGGCTTAAGCACACATCAATTTTTCAAAAGTATACCTGAAAAGAAATGAAAAAATATTTAATAATCTTTTTAGATAACCGTTTTTTGTTTATTTAGTTATTTGTTGGGTTTGTAGGTAATTTTTTACTCCGTTTGGTATGTGAATAAGTTAAAATAATACTTTAAATTAATTTAAATCAAACCAATTTTTAAATTAGAGTACAATATTTCAGATTATGATATCTAACAAAAACGTTAAACAAAATGTTTTAAATGATGTAAGGATTCGTCAATAATCCCCGGATATCCTTGTTATAAGTTATAATATTGATTTGGTTTATCGTAACACAAATAATAAATATGTTTGGAAAAGTTAGACAGCAATTATAATGTCCCAAAAACCCCTTATAAGCTTGTAAAAACTTGTGGTTTAAGTAATATATAAAGGGTGTCCCAAAATTTACGCAAGATTTGAATTAAATAGAAAACGCCGTTTTTAGTCTTTTGATAGTTATATTTTTATTGACTCGTAAAGTACATAGGATAGGGTAATGTATGGAATAACACATCGGACAAATGGCCTCCACGGCTTTGCATGCACATGCGCACTCTTTTTTTGAAATTTTCCATGACCATTCTGCATAAATGTGGCTGAATTTCGTTGATGCAGCGTTGAATCTCCTCCTTTAATGCACGGGTGGTTGTGGGCTTGTTGACATAGACTTGTGATTTCAAATAACCCCATAAAAAGAAGTCTAATGGTGTTAAATCACACGATCTAGGAGGCCAATTTTGATCACCGAAACGAGAGAGTACACGACCTGGAAATGTCTCATGCAGTAATTGAATTGTTTCACGGGCTGTATGACATGTGGCACCGTCTTGTTGAAACCACATATTGGACACATCAATATCATCCAATTTTGGCAGAAAGAACTGTGTAATCATGTCGCGATATCGAGCACCAGTAACAGTCACTGCTTGACCAGCATCATTTTCAGAAAAATATTTAATAATGAAGACACGTTGTTCTCTCGTGTAACGCTCCATTTTTAATAACCCTACTGTTAGCTGTCAAATTGCTTTTTTTTTCAGGGTTGCCAACACTTCACTGCACAAATGGCGGCAAATTCAAATCTTGCGTTAATTTTGGGACACCCTATATAAAGTGAAGTTTTAAATACAGGTTCCACCAGGCAAAACTTACAACTGAGATACAATTTTTTAAAGTGGACCTTGACTTGAACGCAAAAAGGGCAAAAAGTAACTTTTGGGTAGGGTTTCCAGAGTATCTCTTTTAAAGATAACATGTTTTTTTTTTATCCCGATCTTTTTTACACTCTCTTTTTTGAGCAGGATCTCTTTTTGTTCTCTTTTTTGTTTGTGCCCTCTTTTATGTCTCTTTTTCTATAAACTGAATTTTTTAAGTACTTTCGTAAGATATTACAAACTTTCCTGTCGAAATGAATACGTTAAGTCGAAATTGCTTCCAGAAAGCATAAAATAAGTGTCATGTTTCAAAAATAAGTTCAACAAAATTATTTGTGTTTGTAGTGTTGTTTACTTCAATGATGATTTGGCAGTTACAATTATTTTAAAGCGAGTAAGTATTTTTTTTACTTTACTATTCTATCCCTAGAATTTTTTATTGGCGATAAAATATTCACAATAGTTGCTTGTTAGGTAATGTTTTGTCTGTGGAAGTTGTTATTTAAATAGAACGTGGTGAGCAAGTAGTGCAAACTTTTAAAAATAAAAACATTATTGCCGATGTTATACTGTGTCGGGTTATTGGACATTCCTTACCTTACTTAATTTCTCCTAGTAAAATAGTCAATACAACATACCTGTTGATTAGATGTTCATGAACGGTAGGCAGAACAAAATTGCAAAATAAAGCTATACCTAAATTGCAATAATAAATTTCACAGCACTGTTTTTTCAACTCTAGTCTATTTAAAATAATTTTTTAAAAATAATGTTTTTTTTTTTTTTTTTTACTATTTAATAAGAAACGAATTAATTTGATTCCATATACATAAAAAAATTCTGTTATTCTTTTTGTATCATCTTCCTTATCAAAAACAAGAGTGTCGAAAAAAGACACGCTATGACCCTGATTACACCAATCATTTTTTCGTACGTGAAGTGTTAAGTCTTTCTGACAGGTACGTACTATGGTGATTAGACGGTTCGTTGATATTTGTCCGTTTCCATTCGTCATTTTGATGCCGGGAAACGAAGTTTGACGACGGAAAGCGAAGTTGTGGAAGTTGTGGTAGTTTTTATTTGTTGAAGAAAACAAATGTTAGATATTGTAAAATATCATTGCTAATAGTTTCTTTTCAATTGTTTTTAACATTTATAGCAAAATTATATCAAAACAGTTGCAATATTTAATATTCTAAATAATTCAATTTCGCTTTCCGGCGTCAAACAAGAAACGTCAAAGTTCAACCAGAAAAAGTCTTAAAATTTTCATACGTGCTTTCGTTACTTCTTTCCTCCTTCGTTTCTACACCCCTCACCTAAAATGTCAAAATGACGTATGACGAAACGTGCGGAAAAAGGTCTATGTGTTTTATACATGTAAAATAATTTGTTCAATTTTTAAATATGATAATTTTCGTCTTATGCATTCAACAATAAAATTTCAAGAGCTAACATTTTTTAATCAAATATTTCCTTGAAAGATTTATTTCTTATATTAGTTAGTTAGGATCAATGAAACATTTTACGTCAGAGGTCCAATAACGAAACTTAAGGTTAAAAATAACAATACCTTCCATATAGGTAACGGTTTTTTTTAATTTTGACTTTCTCCTGAACGACTCAGCAGATCTTAACCAAATTTTATTTCTAAAAAGGCCTAGTCGAACGATAATAAAGTACTTATTTTTTTTTATAGCTTTTCTAAAAAAAAATTAAAATAAGCAATTTTTTATTTTGAAAACCAATTGATTAATTTGTTGAAATTGGCATACTCTATTTTTTTTCATAAAAATATTTTTAAAAAATTGTTTTAAAAAAACGATTTTTTTAAATTTGACCTACGATTTTGTTTAAAAAAAAAATGTTAAATACATATATTGGAATATTTAAAAATGAATGGCATACCACGATTTTCTCGAAAAAAAATTCAAAGTTATGTATTTATTATTTAAGTATCGCATTTTAAATTGAAAGAAAAATTATTTCATTAACAAAATTTAAAAGACTACAACATCCAATAGTACGCGCGACCCATTTGCGCCTTTTTTTCTGTTAAGCGCTAGCTTAATTGCCACAAGAGCAAGTTTGTGTGACCCAGTCGTGACTTTTATTTTTTTACTTAAAATTTCTCAAGCGCGCTTTCAGCACGACCAGTTTAATTTTTTACTAAAGCGGCGTTTCGTTTTCATTAAAAGAAATTAAATTAAACTTTCCTATTGTACGCAATTTTACTTTTCATATAAAATTTGATACCTAATAAAAAACAATTCATAAATTGAAAGCATTTTAATAGAAAGAGTGCGCAAGAGAAAGGGAAACTTTACAGATTTTTACAACGTGTGCTGCAAAAAATTGCAAGGATAATTGGAGGGATGTCTATGAGACAACGAAAACAAATGACATGATGGGTGTTCTTGTGTTGTGATCCTAAACACAAATAATAGTAAGTAAACATTATGGGTGGCGCTGGGGTCCAATTTAAAACCTGACCTTAAAATACTTAAAATAAGTGCTATTCAGTATGATGACTGTTATACAACAAAATATTTGATTCTTATCAATATAAGATTCACTGTTAACTTAGAATATAAATGTTTTGATAAAAAAAAAAACAAGCAGGGAATGAAACGCTTTTGATTATAACCAAACAAAACAAGTAGGATTTTCAAACGTTCGAATAATTATACCTTGTCAAAGAAATGTATTAAAATGCATCACTAACACTACAATTGCTTTAAAAGTGAAATACGTCGCTTTCGATTCTGATAATCAAAAAGTAATCCATTAAAATTCAAAAAGAAAAAATAAACAAGCAAAAATCATGGTTCTTGTAAATGTTTATAACTCACTGATGAGCGAATCTCTTTTACTTTGAGTTTTCTGATCTGATCATTAAACATGTTAACAGTTTTTGAGTTATTACATATGAATCTTCAAGGTTTTATAGTTAAATACGGGTATATTAATAATAATAATTCAAGAGTCGTTATCCACGGTTTAGTTATTTCAAATAAACAGAATTATAAGGTTAAGATGTTTTTATCATTGTGTAAACATACTTGAGACGAACAAAATGATAATTGAGTTGTTATGTAGCAATAACAAAATACTTTAAGTGAAAGATTTAAGAACTGACTGAATTAATCAAATATTTTGAAACAAAGCAGAAATTTGTGGTGAACAAAAACAACAAAAATGTAATTAAGTTACATCATATAGTATTTTAGGATTTATGTCCCAGTTGGATTAAAATACACTAGAACCATTACAGTTATACTAACAATAAAATTTATCGGAATGTTAAACTTATATTTGTTGCACCAAAGCCACCCGGTTAATTTCAAATAAAGAGAAAGCTTTGTACCAATCAGTGAATTTTGTTTGCTACTCGTGAGAGCTTTTATTAGAGCAAATCAAAGGAACACTTCCTCACTCTAGTAAATACTTTTATGCTAATGTATTTTATTTATTAATAACTCACATGTTTAAAATGTAGAAACACACTGATCCCAAAGGATCCATGCGTTTTTCAGTGATAAAAAGAACCCTGTTTCATTCACTGACCACTGACCACTAAACTACCGCCACGCAAAAATTTTACGGGAACCATTACTTTTTCTGGATAACAAAGTAACCTATAAATTATTCCAGACTATAATCTATCTCTGTGCAGAATTTCATTTTACTCTGTGAAAAACATAAAAAAGATATATGACACGGGAACCGTAAATTTTTTTCTGGATAAAAAGAAGATTCTGTGTTATTCCAGACTATAATATATATCTGTGCCAAATTTCATCCAGATCCGTTCAGGCGTTCTGGCGTGATTGAGTAACAAACACTGTTCCTGAATAGGATGAAATTATTATGCTACCCTATAGGAACCGCGCATTTTTTAGTTATAAAATTTTGCCTATTTCTTTTTTAGACCCATAAACTCTCATTATGCATAAAATCATGCCGAGCCTTTGCTTTGTGAAAAAGGGAAAAATCTATCCCACGGGAACCGTATTTTTTTTTTTTTGGATAAAAAGTAGCCTAAGTGCTATTCCAGACTATACGCAATCTATGTGCCAATTTTATCCAGATCCGTTCAGCTGTTTTGGCGTGATTGAGTAACAAACATACATCCAAAAATTCACATTTATAATATTAAGTAAGATAACGTACAGAAAAAGAATTGGGTCGCGTCACCAAGTGTCTGACAGTTGACGCAAGTAGTGATTATTAGATAAGTAAAGTGATTATTAGTACGTTGTGGGCGTAAAATTGCATTGGGGACATTAAAGAATTTCACATTTTTTTCAGACTTTAAAAGAAAGCAGCTCTTGTCCAAAAGCAAAGCACATACCGCTTTTAAAATTTTGCAAAACACGTTGGCTTGAAAGTATGTTTTTTGAAGTGTATGAATAGATTTGCTGCGCGGTTAAGATCCTGGAAAAAACAAATTTGAAAACTGATGTTCATTGTCTTACTGACAGTAGTAAAGGAAATTTGAAAGAATACGGTTCTTTTTGTTTGACAATTTATTGATGCAGTTAGAAAATAGATTGCTCGACCATCGTGGATTGTTTTCAAAAATTCAAAATATTATGCCACAAAAATGTTGCCAACTGTAACAAGAAAAAATATAGGAAGGACTGTTAAATTGTTTGCGCAAGAATGGCCAGATGATATAACAAAATGGTTTTCTAGACGTAGTGAAGATGTGCATGGCACAGGTTTTACTTTTATTTTCTTGATATCTGTCAATTGCCTAAATTATCTAAATATTGTAGCAGACATTGCTTGAGTATGCCAAATGAATTACGGCCCGAAAACTTTAAAGATATCTTAAATACGATTCCTCTTTCTTGATCCTAGTAAAATGCTAAAAAATGAGGAAAGGATATAGTATGATGCTTTCAAAAGTTATCTAGTATCAAGCGCGCTTCTTTTTGAATTTTGTTGTTCTTCTTCTTCCTTTGGAGTACAAGTATCAGTTTGGAAAATGTTGGAAATTTAAATCTTTGCTTTTATACAGCGGAGAAGAAGGAGCAAGATGAAAAACAGAGAGCGAGTGATTTCATTTTTTGTCTGTCAATAAATGTGTCCATTTATCATATCACACCATATTAAATAAATAGTCGGACGAGAGTTTTGTCGATAATTTAGTTTGGTGTGCTATAGCGTAGCAGACCAAACTTATTTATCGGCTAATACACATATTACTATCGTTTTTAATTAATTGTATTGTGTGCACTTTCATATGCTAAACCTACATATTTTCATATTGATTAAGAGCCCGATTAAACTATCGGCCGACATAAAGTCATTAGCGCAAATTTTTAAGCGATTTGTCATCATACTAGAACATACTTAGCATCATACTAGGTCACAAAACAATAGTTTTTCAACCTAGTATGATGCTAAATATGTTTTAGTATGATTTATACAACATCGTTCTACAATCTATTATGTTGTTAAGTCGCAGGCAATATTTATACATAGTTAATCAAAATTTACGGATAAATGTTCTTCGAGTGTTTCCATAATTATTAAATGTTGGTAGGTATATATTTACTTATACATATGGATGTAAGCTGCTAATATTTGATAACAGTTTTAATCGACGTATAAATTAAATTGATTTCGATTAATTTCGAATTGAAAACCTTGAAATAATCAACTATTTTATCAATTCAACATAACCTTTAAAATTTCACTCTATCATGATTATGCATATATGAATAACTAAATCTATAAATCTAAAGTTGTTCTGTTAATTTTTAATCATAAATCGATAACCTATCAAATGTTTGAATATTTAATAAAGATCAAAGTGTTGACGTTTGATTGTGGGTGGAAAATTTAATTATATAACTTAACACAATCGATAGGTATCTTAATTTCATGCAACCACACTGCTGCGCACACACACTGGCAAGGATGCGAACCATAGCACAGAGTAATGGAGCATTTATTTTAATTACAATTTAAAAAAAAAAAAAAAACTGATGATAACCTCATAGAACCGTATCTGCGATTCGCAGATGAATAATAACACACAAGCCAACCAATGTGTATCAATTCCAATTTCCAATCCAATTTCAGTTGCGCCGCGCCACTGCATCAATGAAAATCAAAACTCATCCAATGTCAGTTGCACAATCTACAATTCAGTTCGTGATTTCAGTCAGGTTATAAGTTACATAAGGTCTTTGAGGCGAGCCATTGATATCGCTCCCAATAATTCTGACGTTAGAAATGGTAGCTCTATATATAAACCACATTTCACACAGCTCAGCTCTTTTCGAGAAAGGCAAACTTAAGGCCGACGATGCTGACGCTGACCTCAGTGAGCTTCAAAGTCAGCCTCCCACCCTACCCGGCCGTTTCACTATTCGTTTTGGTACCATCCGAAACAGATGACTGAACTCTATTCTAGACTCCCATTAGAAATGATGACTCTGCAGCTATAACTTTATTGAATCATGCGGTGATTGCAGTTGCATACTGATACTTGGCCGTCCGTCGTCGTCGGTCGTTCAGATGCATGTGCTTTTTAATTATCCCAACAGTCTTTGCGCCTCATCCAGCCCATTTCAAAGTCATTAACTTTCAGGTTTTACCGTGGGGGTTTTCAATTCTGCTTCTTGGTCATCTTCAACAGCATCTTTTTGTTAATCTTCTTTACAAGCTGCACATAATGCACCGCCCCACAGAGCATGACTTTTCAAGTTCACATGCTGAAGCGAGTAGATAAAACTTTAATCCGAACCATGCAAGTGCAAGAGGGTTCAGCCCCTAAGAACTTAAAAATTAGCTATAGAGATAGAAAAGGCGCATTAGCTTGGGCTCAGGGTCTTGGAAGCATATTTTATGCTTCGAGAGATAATTAATCTATTTCTAGGCTATTATAGAAGATGGCAGGATGAAAAAGATTTATGACAAGAAATTGTTAGTCGTAGGGTTATTATGATTTTCATTGTCTTTTTTTTTTTAACTGGCGACGAAGGACCGAGGAATTCTTGATGTTTTAAAAACATCAGATGAAAAAAAGAAACATACCGATCGGACGATTATGTGGGAAAATGTATTTTTTTAAGTGTTTTGATTGTTTTAGACACACTGAACGTATAGAAGTGTTTTGTAAGGCAAAGGTCGAAAAATAGTTGTATGTATGTTTTGTATAAAATTTGGTTTTGAACACGTCTGATGATGAATTGGTTTAGGAAAGTATAAAAAAATGATTTAAATTCGAAGGTCTTTTTGTTTTATAATTGTAAATGAGTTCGTTTTGATGTTATTCGTGCGAAAGCATCACGTGATGTGGATTTCAAATAACAATATAATCTAATCAAATGAAGGATGTATGCAAATTTATTTTATGTTAAAACAAAATATAAATGAGATGATATTTATACACTCAAAATAAAACGATGATTTAATAACACATTTTTCATTGTCACTATTAAGTTATCAAAAAGTTAATTGTTTTGTTTTCAATTTTTAAGTTTGTTTAGGGTAAAGTCAACATTTAGAGCCGGTGTTTTCAAATCTGGTTAACTTTAACCATGAGTTATTTCAGATTCTGTATTTTAAACAAAATCTGAACAAGATAACCTATGGTTACAATAGGTGAAATCAACCAGAATTTCAATGGTTAGGGTCATTATTTCAGTTGGTCAAAAGTGATTTGGTCTTCAGCAAAATTTTAATCAGATAATCTATACGGTTAATAGAGATTTCATTAACCAGTCAATTTTGCTTGGTTAACCATAAAAACTCTAATACATGGTTATCGAATATATATATTTTTTTTACATTTGTGTGAAATCATAATTAATATAATAGATAGTTAGTTGATTATCGCTTAATAGGCCAGTTGGCAGAGACTCAATTTAGGTTCCATAACGCGACAGAATACCCATCCAATTTTATAATATGGTATATGGTTTGCAATATTTCAGAAGCGAAAATGACGGTATGGTGTGAGATTTGCGTTAGCTGCCATTTTGAATATATACCAACGAAGTTTTTTTTTTTTTTTTTTTTTGAATAAAGTGATGCCAAAGTAAAAAATAAATTATTGGGGTCCTTCTGCAATAATTTTTGAGTTTGGACTGATATTAAAAAAAAACTAGTCGTCGTACAAAAAAAAAAATTGTGTTAATATTATTTTTTTTTTAATTTAATTCTCAATTCAAAAAGTATAGTTTGATCCATATCAACTGACCTTTAAGCAGGTGGAACAACAAAAACCAAAAACAAACAAAAAATCAATATTTTAAATAAATTAAAAATCTAGTTTAAACAATTTTTAAAATCTAATTCTTCGATATAATCTTTCTATAGATTCTAATAATACATGAACATTTTAACAGAATTTTAACTGCAGATAGCAAATTCATTTTTTACCAACTTAAAAACGTGACAACCACGAAAAACGGCAATGACCACATAACTTAAGTCCCAAGTATCAAGTCACATTTTGTATTTTGTTGCAAATTTGCAGTTCCCCAAGATGGCGTACTTACTTTTTTCGTTAAACAAATCAAATTTTTATTTTAGATAAAAAAATTTTTTTTTTTTTTAAATCTTATTTTCGTAATTTGTTAATATTTTTTATGTTTACGAAAAATGCGGTAGACTTTTTTTCCCTATTTTTACTCACTAAAGGAAAATGTTTGAAAGTGGTTTCAACTTGCAATTAATTTGTGACGGTTTAAATTCTAAAGTGACTGGACTAAAATGGGTCATCCGCATCCCTTATCACTTTTTCATAAAAGTTATACTATAATTTTAGTTTACTGCAAAAAAAAAAAAAAAAATGTTAAACAAAAAATTTTCGAAGTTGAATCTTTCCTTAAAATAAAACCCTTGTGGTCAAAGACAAGAAAACACTGAGATCGATGACAAGCTTTAGACATATTTCAAATCATTATATGCAGTGTATATCAAGTGATTTAAAATTAAGTGCGGAAACTGGATACTATTTTGATTCCCTATTATAACCGTGGAACTATATGAGAACTACTGTTGACAAAATACTTATTTACGGGCACTTCAAATTTAAATGCCGTGTGATTTGGAACTTTCTATAGAAGATGTAGATGGTTTTAAAACACTTCAGTAGATAGAACAGAGATCTTTAAACACAAAAATGTATGTAAAATACATTGTAGTTCAGGTTTGGCTAAATAACGAGCTTAATCCTGAAGAACGGGGATGGAAGCTTATAACAATGACATTTTAGAACCTGTAAAAACATTATCTGCTTTGGACATTATTAGTCCGGGAGGAAAAAGATCTTTTTTAATAGATCCTTGATGACTAATAAAGGAAGGAAGCGTAAGCTGGCGAACCTCGGTGAATGTGAAAGGCTTTTCTAGCAATGATAGTTAGGGAGATATTGAGGAAAAACGATTTTTCGGGGCTTTTGGCCCCCCGTAATATGGTTAACGGCGCTTATATATAAATGGGGACTTTTCACCCATAGAACACAATGAGGATGCTATATGTAGATACGTACCAAAATTCATTTTTCCGCTAGTTTTGTCAAAGTTAAATTCTTTATTGACTGGACTATTAGCCGCATGAAACTTATGTACGACTATTGCTCTAGTAAAATCATTTATTAAAGTAAAGATTTGGTTGGCCACTTGTTGTCATAAACAATGTGTTTAAATTATAAACCAGTTTACAAATGTAAGTTAAATTTTGGGAAGTGCGGATCAACAAACAAAAGCCTTTCAACATGAAAACTATTTTGGCAAGGAGTATAGCTTTATGACCCGAATCCTTTAGCGTTGTTTCCTTAACAGTTTAAACGTTTTTGTTTCCATCTATAAGGTCGCAAAAAAGCAGAATTTTTTTCGTTTTACAGCCAGAATTTTGTAAATCAGAATTTTGAAACCAGAATTTTGACTCGATTCCAAAAAAAATTATATTAATTAAACAAAATTTGTTTTTGAAAAATTGTAAGAATTTAAAAAATCATTTCACAAACAAAATTGAAAGACTACAACATCCAAGAGAAATACGCGTGACCCTTTTACTGTTAAGTAAAAAGAAATTAAATATTGTAAAACATCAGCAAAATCCATTTTAACAAGATAATTTACTTTTCCAAAATCAAATAACTATTAGGCAAGCACTTCAATTTTTTCAGAGTAAAACAATCAATTCCTAGGAATAACTTCTTAACTGGCTCTGAATTTTTTTTCTTTACTAAGGAAAAAGTACTATCTGACTATTTGACTGACGATTGAAAATTAAAAAACTTAAGTAAAATAATACGCCATATTAGACAAAATAGTTCAATTTTAACAGTGAAAAGAAATACAGTTATTTCTTCAAAATCTCATTTTTTAATATAATATTGCAACTTGTTATACTAGTAATGCAAATTATGATATCGCAGCTTAGATTTGCTCTAATTGGAAACCACCGTTAACAGCAATAAAACTACTTTCCAAACCTCTGATTAGGTACCTTCATAATTAAAAATGATCTGTTTTCTTATTTTATTTTTATTTATATCTTTTTAAATCAATGATCTTAACTTGCTTTACTTATATTGTCTTAATTCAAAACTACCCTAGATTTAGAGATATAAACATTTTCTAATCAAATATTAGTTACATTAATGTTATCAGCTTGGTAACTAAATATACAATTTAAGCAGTCTTTGTCAATCGATATACATTGCCGACCGTTTAGAACATTTCATGTGATAGTTTTCAATTAACATCAAGCATGTGTTAGATTGCCATTATTTCTGAAAATATTAACTGTATATACGTTCTCTCCATTATGTACCTACATTCTACATACACATATATATTATATTTTTAGTTATGTTCGTCTGAATTGTATAAAGAAGATTTTATCAGTCAATTATTATCGCCTAACATAATGACGAAGCATATCGATATCATAGTAGTGAAGTGATCAGTTTAGTTCGATCTTGTTTATTAATTCAAACAATCTAGGCCTAATTTACGGTATAAACTTCGGCCAATTTTCAAAATATTAAATGCTTGCAAACATGATGTGAGGTGCAAAACTATGTGGGAGTAAAACTTCACTCACATGTAATTTTAATGCTTTCAACTATCTTGGATGTTCTGCTATCCGCCATAAGTAATGCAACTATACTTTCAGTGAAGAAACATTACTTTTTTTTAAATTAAACATGTGCAATGGACGTCTAGTCTAACATAACTATGGTACGAATCGAGAAACTCGAAATTTAACCGTTATTTGGCAGGTAACCGTTAAACGAATATTCTTAGGTTTCCACTATCTGCTAAGCTTTTGACAGTTTATTACACATGTGAAGTTTAGTTTAAATCGTTGAAGCGGTTTTCGAGAAAACCAGGATTTTCTTTAACTGTTATGACAAGAACCGTTATTTTAAAACCCATAGTGACCCGGGCGTATTACTCTAAAAACACTACTTACCAAATTTAAAGCAAATCGGCCTACAAGCAGACAGACAAGACAGAATTTCCGGACCCACTCATTTCGTCTTAATTATACAGGGTGATTGGTATAAGGTGCACCAAAAATCTTGAGCGTGTAGGTGGAGTTAAGACAAGAAAAAAATCGTATGGGAGGGGGGTCTATTTCCCCCCGTTTAAGCGGAAGGGGCAATTTTCTAAAACATTGACTTAAATCAGAAAAAAAATTATTTAAAAACAACGGTGAATGATACACAGACTTGTTATATTTTTTCTGAAAGCCAGAAAACTACTCTTTTATTAAGTTTTTAAATTAAGTTGTTTAAGTGAACAGTTTAAAAAAAATTAATTTTCAAACTCAAAATTTTGAAAAAAAAATTAAAAAAAAATGTTTAAACTATTTTTTTGTTTTTAATTTTATTTAATTAACTATTTTTTTTTTTTTTTCAAAATTCAATGCTCTTATTAACTTTTAGTCAAAAACAGAAAACCGGATGCCAAAATGTATCTTAGTTTTTGAGATTAAAAAATTATTAAAAAATTAATTACGTTATTTAAAAAAAATGTAATTATAATCAATTATACGTTAAGGGAGGTCATTAGTAGCTTATTTTTCGTTTTATGGAAAATTGAGCTTGAGCTCAAGTCACGATTTTGAGTACAGTCTTAATCTTTAATCTTTAAAACCGTAAGTCTGACGAACATTTTTAGGAATTTAAATTTTTTATCTATTTTTTTTAATGGTTGCTTTAATATTTTTAAAATTATAAACAAATAACAATATACATGTTACTTATTATGTATTCGTTTAATAAAAAAACAAAAAAGTTTCTCGACTCAGAATAAGTACACAAGTAAAATTTTTACTTTTATATCTTTACAACTTTTAAAATATCAAAGATTCATTAAATAAATAAATAGATCGTTTTCAAAATGAGCTCACAAGCCTTATTTTCCCGAAAAATGAGGCTCCAACTAATAATTGTAAAAATGAAGTTCACATTTATTTTTTCATTTAAAAGTTTTTTAAAACTATTTAATATTTCTACAACAAATGATAGTTTTGTGAAAATAAAATAATAGAAACAGAACGAGAAAAAACAAATTTTGAAAGCATTTTGGGGCAGTATATTTTAGGAACGAGCAGTATACTGTATATTATAATATTAGCTTATTTACAAACTCAGAACTCTTTGTAGTTTCCTCATAAATATAGGTTTATAAAAAAAACTTTTAAATATTCGCTAACTTATCTCCCTTCTTATAATGGCCCGTGAGACGTAAGTTGGCTAGCCCAGATGTATACCATCATAATAAAAACAGAAATCCCACATAATAAACCTGTTCTTTTGTATCCAATATAAAATGAATGCATTTCTTTTTCGGCAGATTAACTTTCAAATAAAACCGGGTTTTTTTTCGAGACGAGACAAACTTGTTAAATTAATCGACAGTAACGTCATCGAATGCCGGTTTCTATGGGAATCTTTATTTACCAATTAAGAGAAGAAAGAAAAAAGATACAGATTCACACAGCATTTTTGGGATTGCCCTTCTTGATCGTTTTTTTTTTTTTAATAATTGATCTTTCTTTAAGTTTGATTTAATCATTTAGAAACACTAAATTATATCATTGAGAGTATTTTTGCGTCTTAGAGACTTTGTTCATATTGTGTAGGCTATTACCATACTATATCGTATCAATCATTTAAAGAGTTAAAGCAAAGTACTCTACTCATGTCATATAAGTTATTACGTGTGGTATTTTTTTAAATGGATGCCATCTTTTCAAAGGCTAGGTACATGTTACTGTGGTACATTGAACGGTTGGGGGAATTTATGCACTCGAAGATGTTTTTACCCAACTCTTTTTCACTTCTGCATTTAATTTTTACTTTTTTTTTTATTTCATCTTTTTCGTCTTTCTTCTCTGTGTGTGCCTGAGCATCTTTGAAGTTCTACAGCTAGGATGTGTGTTAATGACCCTTGAGAATGAAAAGGGCTGTGTTTTTTTTCAATAAATATTTTTTATTTTATTTGCGTTGCCTCATTTGAATGAGTGTTGTGTTCGTCTTGCGTTTTGAGAATCTTAAGGCGAGACTGCGCAATTTATTTGTATATGTAGGTAGGTACAACATGAAAACAAAACAACAAAACCATTTATTTACATTATCATTTATGTATTAATACCTAAATACATACTTTGTGTACCTACATACTTTTTGTTACATACTTTTTGTTATTGAAATTCACGGGTGTATTTTATTGTATCCAAGAAAGATATTTATTATAGATAGCTATGCACGCAAAATGTACAAACACGTAATAAATGTTCGTTGATGTGTTTGCTTATGAAGTATTTTTAGGTTTTTTTTCTGAGAAGACCTGGATTGATTTTTGCACATCATCAGGTAATAGCCCGTTTGGGTAATATTCCAATGGTAACGGTACCACATAAGCACAAGACCATAGAAAAGATATAAGAGTTATGCTGCTCATTTTCTGATGATCAACAAAAGACTGCGTGGAAATTTATTTGAAAGGAGCAAAGCTTCCCAACACTGTTCTCAAATGTTTGACAATGTAGGTACCTACACAAAATATATTGATGGTATGGATTGAGATGAAATTGATTCGCACGACAACAGGATTGACTAAGCATATGATCGAATTAGAAGAAGAATATTCAACTGAGGGGCCGGTTGTAAGGATCAGAAAAACAAATCAGGAAAAAAATTCCAAATCCATAGTTAAATATGTTCTGATTTTATTTGAAACACAAATAATACATTTATCGATGACAAAATGTCTCACAGAATTATTTGTTATGATAAAATTTTTAATAAAGCAAATATTTTTTGCAAAAAAAATATATTTCTGATGGAATTTCCGTAGGTACAGAAATGAAATTCCATCAGGAAAATAGATAAATGCATTTTTACAATAAGTATTGGTTCAACTGATATTTTGTTCATCACAAAAAAACTCTTTGAGTTATTTGCCATTGATAAGTGTAACACCTGCGCTTTAAATCGAATAAAAACATAATAAATTATCCGAAATTTTTTCCTGTTTCGTTTTTCTGGTCGCTATAACCGGACCCTAAGAAGAACCGAGGTCAGCTTGCTTGTTCTACTTTTGTTTCAATACAGCTCCCTCTCTGCATTTTTTTCTTGAATTCGCTTTAATTTGTCTTGAAAATACAACATCTAAGTCTAAAAATTATATCGAAAAACAAAAGTAAAATGTGCTCCTTCTGACAAAGCAGAAGTTTTGAGACACATTTCTTCCGAAATACATATAGTACAGTCAATGAGGAATCATCTGGCAAAAGTTTTTTGTAGTTTGAATGTAGTTTTGTAGGGGGGTTGATTCTGAGTATAAAACTGAGTTTGTGGGAAATTTGGTCTTGGGCAGCAAGCGCCATTTTGAATTTAAGATTTTTTCGTGTTTTTAAGTTAGCGAGCTAATTCAAATATTAAGGTGATTAAATCTATTTTTTTTGTTGTTTTTTTCCTTATAACTTCTAAGATACTACCACTACAAATATAATGTTTTTACCATTTTGTAGAAAATACAAATTGCAAAAGGCCAAATTTCCCGCAAAGTCAGTTTAATACTAAAAACCAACCCCCTTACAAAACTGCATTCAAACTTGGAGAACTACCAAAGTATTTCGTTATATGTTCCTTTAGTTTTGTCATGGGAATGTGACCTAATTTGTAATTCACTGTCGAGTAAATTCATATTTATAAAGATTTTTTAATCCATATTAGTTACTTGGAGCTTAAAGCGTCCCATTTAAAACTCTGGTTAAGATAAACATCAATGTAGCTATGTAATTTTCACTGTGTTAGAGCGAGACAGTTCATAAGCATTTATGGGATGGAGTGGAATAGAATAATAGTTGATATAAAAAATCGTATTCTTTTGTTTACGTATGTTATATTTATTTTATTGAAGTTTATTAATACCCGAATGTTATATACAAATCGAAATCTTCATTCGAAAATTGTCGAAATTGTTATTTTAATGCACCCAAGAACTCTTGTAAATGTTTTTGATTTTAATTTCAAAGTTACGTTTCGATTATGTGGTGTAAAACTGACACATAGATGCCAATATGGAATAAGCAGGCTTTAATCTACCTATGAGGTCATTTTAACTTACTCGGCCTCTACCCAACACAATTTTGTTTATAAATAATTTCTGGAGTAGAGGCATATTAAAGGCGGCGTAACTTTATTTAATCGTTAAAATGAGTTTATAAATAAGGCTGTTCGTTTTAAACATTTTAAACATTTAGCTTATTTAGCAACAGAAACAACAATAATGTGTTCTTATCTCTCTTTCTATTACTCACACTTTGGCGACACATTTTTAACTTTCCTCCAAATTATTAATAAAATTGTTAAAAAAAACAATGAAATAAAGAATTCAATTTCATTAGTTTGTATTTTAGGAAATAACAGACGCACTCTTATCTTTTGAAGTTCTTTTTGTTTGTCTGACTATACCTTCCGTTGTCATGTCAATTATTAAATTAAGAGTTATCATCACGTACTGATGGATGCAAGCAAACAAAAAGCAAACAGCTTTTTTGTGCTGAAAATGTAATTACACTGTCATTTAATATTTTATTTCACTTAAATTTATATATAAAGGTATGTCCTCGTCGTCGTCGTCAGTAGCAATCAATTTAAATTGAAATATCTGTCAAGGAGAATGAGAAAATTGTCAACATCGTTATGCTGGCAGATTTGTCAGACTCGTTTGTTTGACATACTTTGACAAAACAACGAATGAAATCACTTAACATCATACCAATCAGTGAATAAAAAAAAACAACAATTCCAACTATGCATGTGTTTTGTAATACATGTGTATGTATATGAGAAGGAAACGAAATTCCTAAAATCAAATTTTCTATGGGACATGATATTCAACAACAACAACGAATTTCCCCAGGGTGTTGGCTAATCTAAGGTTCATGAAAAAACTGAACATTCAATTTGGCCTGTATTCATGTTTTATGTATTTGTTTGTAGGTATATCCTTAAGATTCGGTTTTCCTGCAAATTGTTTTATTTGTATTTCAAAGAAACAAAAAGATTGTAGACAAAGGCAGAACTGATTTATAATGAAGGTTTCTCCATGCGTGGATACAGGGCACATGATTGGCCTTGAATCCTTAACCGAACTTTTGAATGAAGTTATTACATGAATCGTTGTGGTTGACCTATTTTTAAATTTTGTTTTTTAGGCAGGCTACTGTACTGATGCCAATGATTTCGCAGGAAATATGTATATTGGTGTCAACAAATAAAACTGAAAGCTTAATATGAATGTAGTAATTGCTGTCAATTCAAATGGGAGCAAAGTACTTCTTCACTCGCATCATGTTGGACATTTTAAGCCATTAGGCAGCCATCTTGGATGTTCTGCCATCTTCCATTGGCAAAGGGAATCCCTACTTTCAGGGATGTTATAATATTATGTTCTGCCATCCTCCATTGGTAAAGGGAATCCCTACTTTCAGGGATGTTATAATATTAAGTGAAGTAAAATATTTATTTTCCTTAAAAAGATCAAAATAAAAAATGGTTCCTTAAGTTACAATATTCTTTGTCTAAATAAAAAAAAAAAAAAAGACAGAGCATAAAGATTGACTTGAAACAGAAACTAATTGTATCAGAATTTTTTGTTCGGTTTATGTATATTGGTGTCAACAATTAAAACTGAAAGCTTAATATGAATGTAGTAGTTGCTGTCAATTCAAATGGGAGCAAAGTTCTTCTTCACTCGCATCATGTTGGACATTTTAAGCCATTAGGCAGCCATCTTGGATGTTCTGCCATCCTCCATTGATAAAGGGAATCCCTACTTTCAGGGATGTTATAATATTAAGTGGAGTAAAATATTTATTTTCCTTAAAAAGATCAAAATAAAAAATGGTTACCTACTTAAGTTACAATATTCTTTGTCAAAATAAAAAAAAAAAAGACAGAGCATAAAGATTGACTCGAAACTGAAACTAATTGTATCGGAATTTTTTGTTTGGTTTTTCTGTAAAGGCGGAAAGTAAATATTACAGATAGAAGGAAGATATTTTAGATAGGAAAAAAAACGACTAAGATGAGATGCACTTAATTTTTCATTATATTCATGACAAATGATACTTTTGAAGGACAGACAGTGTGGGTTTAGACAGTACTCTTAAAACATGCTTTAAGGTACAAAACAAAACCTCTGCTGCAACCATGAATTTCACCACCTTCACTCGCCAACATTAAAATTTCAAAAATTAATTTCTTGTAATTGCGAGTTTTAACCTCAACGATTTTTCAAATTCTTGAAACCGTATGTATAACAATACTGCAAAAAAAAACTAGCCTGCAATTAACACATTTCAACACACATTTACAAATAAAAGAGACATTTTAAAAAAGAACACTTGTTTAGCACCTCTCATAATATTAAAACATAATAAGGTCAACTGTGATTTACACTTGCTAAAATATGTATTTAATAAATATATTTATGCATATCTAAAGCAGGTTTATGAGTTGCATAAATAGTTGATATGTTACAGTCAAAGCCCGATGTGCAGTCAAGATACATATAACTAAATAACTTAACATTTTTTTACTTTTACTAATTTTTATTACCCAGATTTATGATAGAGTGTATTTGTTGGACAGAGTTTGAAACAGAACCATGAAGTTCTCATTTTGTTAAGTCAGTCTCAATAGGTGTGTTTTTATTTGTAAAATATTTTTTCGAACAAATCATTTTATAGTGTGCCTCAAATATTTCTTTCATGAATAGTTTGTGTATAAAATTCAATTTTACATAATATCTTTAAAAGATGAAGTTTAAAACTTCGTTCAACATTTGGAAAGTCAAAACGCAATCAGCAAATCCGAACATAAATTAAAGATGTTTTTCAGAGAAAATTTTTTGTAGTAAAATTACAATTGCAAATGTCATCATATTAAACAGAAAATAAAAAAACTAATATGCTGCAGTGTGGGGACTGAGTTTATAATGTTCAGAAAAGTAAACCACATCCACTACACTATTACCTCCGATCAACTGCAATCAGAATTATCTTTTTCTTAAACAGTTACAATACAGACACATAGTAAAAATAAAGTTAAAATAATATTAAAGAATGTTATTATTAGTTACAGTTAAGTTACTTTTTAAAAGCATTAGGCACTTCGTCGACTTGAGCAACGCAACGCAACTCAAAATAAAATACGATACAAAAAAATACACGCAACTCTCATACAATTTCTGAGTTGCGTTGCGGTTGCTCAATTGGACAAGTTAATATCAATTCTTTCCTTAATGTCAAATCTTGCTCTCTAATGCAATCCGTCAGCAGGCATTCGTCGGAAGTCATCTTCAGGTGGTCTAGTGGTAAAGGACTGATGCATATATTGGCTGTGCTGTAATTTGCAATTAATAACCCAGCTTTGAAATTGAACGAAAGATCGACCTTGCTAATCGCTGTTCGTTTGGTCTAAGAAGGCAATTACCATTGACCATGATAGTTCTTCTTCTTCTTGACCCCTTGACATTTTTAAAAAGTAAGCTCTGTCTTCAAAGATTTTAGTAAAAAAAAACTCATCAGACAAAGTCACAAAATTAAAATGAGTTAAAGATCAGACTTTAACTGAGACCCTTAGTCAATTTTGAGCACTGAAAAATCTACAATATAGGTTAGACAGCACAAACGGGTTTTGACTGTAGAAAACCCATACGTTAACCAAATTGAGTTCATATCACTTGAAAGCTATTTTTCGCAACTAACCTTTTTTGTTTGTTTACCATGGTACAACAGATTCCATCAAGCTCTGAATTTCATACATACATACATAAACATATCTACTTTAACTTTATTCACCACTTGACGCCAACATAAACCACCAGAGACCTTCTTCACTTAGTTTTTGGCAAAATGTTGACATTGCTTTTGGCCTTAACTATGCACTATTACATATACATAACCCATCCGCCTACACAAACACATATTGTTGATGAAATTATTTATCTTATGATGGTCTGTTTTATATTATTTTGCAAATACTTAAGCCAATACAAGAACCACAATGCAAATTAATATTCCCACAGTATGGTGGGTGGGGTTTTAAGCTTAACTTAGAATATAAAAACAACAACCACAGCAAAGCATCTAGCTAATCTACATAATGTATTGTATACATTATGTACTTATTACAGGCAAATACGAGATTTGACAGCTGTTGGCAAAAATAAACGCTGCCAAGTGCCAATATGTAGGCGAACAAGTCGTTCAGGAACGCAATCACACCGCAAGCAAAGCGCAGCAAACTGGATTAATATAATAAATTATTATTATTGTTGTTTTTTTTTGTTTTTTTTTTTTTAGTCTATAGTTATACTCTACCAATATAAAGGTATACCTTGCTTTTATTGCTCGCTGTCAGTGTGTCACCGTAGCCAACTTCACCGACTACAACCACGAGCAAAGCAACTGAAAGACCACCCGACATTTTTTCCGGTTTCGATGGCTTCATAAGAGTTTTCTTCAGACACTCGTTACGATGGAATTGACTGGTCGTAGCTTACCTACTATTTGTGTGAAAAAGAATTTAGTCCGAATCAGAAATTCAGCGTAACGAAGTGGACACTATTTCATTCATTAAATGTGACGCGACAACGTCATGAGAGGGCAGCCTCAAAGAGGTAACACCGGCCAAGTCAAGAATAATATCAGTTTACAATAAATTATTTAACAACACTGTTGAATGTATATGTACATTCAATTATTATATTGCAAATTTGTCATATTACGTAATTGAAATCCAACAATAAAAAGTATAAGTTGGAGTTTGTGCGTAAAGTTTATGGAATTTTTTCGTCTGCGTTTTTTTAAGTCTGCCAAGGACTAACAGAAATAAACATCACATGCCTTTTTTATTGATTTTTGGATCGATATTATATTTAAAGCTAAATGCATGCATGTTCTTTGTTTTTATTGACATCAACAACAGTCTTTTGGGGAAGCAGTTACTGAAGGACGGATTGTGTTAAATTCGTATTGATTGTTTACATTTGTTTATTTAAGTGTCCAAAGTTACAAGAAAAATCGTTCACACAATTTTATTAAATTTAATATTTTTGAGAAGTAAATGTTATGATTGTTGACATTATAGACAATGTTACTTCATATAGGTATCCATCGATTTATTTAATATCAATAAAAAAAAAATTTCGGTTATATCGCCCTAAGAACACGAAGAACATATTTTAGAGAACGCAACTTTTCTTTGCTATATTATGTTTGATTGTTATTTAATTTATTTTTTTCGAATAACTTTGCTTTAGGTATAGTACTTATAATAACAAGTGAAAATTGTTTTAGAAATTGTAAATCATACATAAATCTTTTTCATTATCCCATCGACTGGGTTAATTTTACAACGATCCATCAACTGCTGATTATATGAAGAAAATCATATTGAAAAGGTTTTCTGTGGGTTTTTTTTATCAGAAGGAATAAGAAAAGATTTATATTGAATGTAAACGAAGAAATGACGAAGAGAAAAAAAACTTGACATAAAGGTCGTGTGTCTTATAATGAAATCCATTATACTGAATCCTAATTGATATTAAATTATGTGTTTAGAAATCGAAATGTTGAGTTAAGATAATATAATAAGAAATACATTGTTTGCCGCTTTTGAACAGACATTTTTTCTATCGATTTTTTTTTTTTTTGGAAATATTGACTTTATAAGTAGGGCAGTTTAGTACTTTTAGACAGTGGACTCTTAATCCGTTTTTGTGGTACTTTTTCAGTGTGATATAACTCTGACGGAAAAACATTTTGAGATCCTAGTTAACTCTGAGTTTAGTCGCGATCTCAAAATGACTGAAAAACGTGTTTCCAGCAGAGTTAACTAGAGGTTAATCTAATTCTGGAATGATCTCGCACTGAAAAACTGATGGGCAATGTGTCAAATACGTAAACAAGGACCTATACTGACGAATGTTTCGTTAATAACAATTATGAACACCTGATTCGTTTATGTGCACGAACGCTTTTACTTATACGGGATTTCGGAACATTCGTTCGGTGTGAAAAGAGTCTTAGTCACGGTCTATGAAAATAGTATTTTTTAGTTAAACACAATGGTAAAAACATGAATTTTTATTTTTAAATTTCTTAAAACATTCCGAATTTAAAAAAATATGTTTAATTACTTAATCCAATACTGTCCGAATACAAAAACGCAAAACATACATTTAAATGTTTTAATTCAGAATATGAGTCGCTGGACAGCAAACTTTGAAAAAAAAAAAACTAAAAGACTGCTAATTGAAAAAATCTATACAACATTTTACCTTACTTCAGAGTAAGATAATCGTCAATACAATATTGGTGCGGAATATCATTTTATTCTACCCTTTACTTTCATTATTAAAGCAATTAATACAATTTCTCTCTACTTTGACTATCACTTTGTTGAGTTGATGAGATTTAAGATGATTCATAAACTAAAATTAAAACTGAAGGAAACAATAATGATTGTATCATATACTTGTCTTAACAGTCAATGAATTACCTGAAAAGATAATAAAGAAGAAGAATTTTATATAATTACCTGTTAGATAAAAATATATATGCTAGTAATCACTTAAGTTTAAGATGTTGAGATCATAGCTTGTATTTTTTTTTTTTTTTTTGCAAATACACGGAATTTTGAATCACCTCGAAAGAAAAAAACAATCGGATTTAATTACAAGTTAGGTTTCTACTTCACAATAATTGGATAATAATGTGTCTTCATATTTTACTTTACATCCCTTATAATACACCCCTGATATATGAGGAAGTAAAATAAAAATTAATACGATAAAAATATAAAATGAAATCTAGGTCCCCTAAATTTTATTATTTTTTTTTTTAACAAATACTACTTATAATAAAGTTCTCACAAGATTTGAATTTCAGGTGTGATAACTGACTGTTAACGGTTTAATAAAGCGAAAAATAGAAATAAAAAGTATTAAAAGACGTAAATTAAAGTTCAGTTTTTTGCTAATTTCTTTTAAACTAAGAATGTTTTTTTTTTGGAAAAAAATTTTAGGTAAAAATTGTTGCATATAATTCTAAAATAAAAACACTTTTTATCATATGAAATCGTTCAAAATTCAAAATTCAAGTCAGTTCTGTTTTTGCCCATTTTCTCGACAATTTTTTCAACGATCTTGGCAAATATAAACTAATTTAATTAATTCAAATATTTGTAGTTCCATAGTTTGCAACAAGAGTAAGTTTGTGCAACCCAATCGTGGGAAAAACCACAAAAAATAAAAAATAAAAAGACTGGCGCTTATTATTACTGTTGTAATAACAAAACAGATGTTTAAACAATTAAACACGTTTTTCGCGAAATTGATTGATGCGGTACGATAAATGGTGTATAGGACCCTTTTTTGAGATAATTATACAAGCTACAATTTCACCTTAAATTTGTTTCATAAAAGTTAGTTTCATAGTTTTATTTAATGTTGACCCCTTTCATTTTCCCCTTTAAAAAATTTATTTCTAGAAACTCTTTTCTAAACCATTTTCCTGTTTTTGTACATATCTTACTTTATTTCCACCAAGACACAGCGGTAATTAAGAAATCAAACTTATCGCGTCACTTACCGGAAAAGGCAGAAAAACATCTCCCGCCCAGCGAGTTAGTTTCAATATAATTCTAATCTTCCATCACTCCAAATCCAACCAACCACACTTTTTTTTTATTTTATTTTTTTTTTACAAAATTTAAAAACAAAGCTTTAATTTTAGGAAAATTTATTTAATGTTTCTATTGGATATCCCAAAAATTAAACCTGCAAACATATAATGACACTTAACAATAAAGTGCTAAGTAACCTATTTTACACAAGATAAATGCTATAGCTTTTAGTAATTAGCCCTATAAATGCTTAATTGTGGCGCCAAGTAATGAATAGTGGCTTCTCATTATAATAAAAATGATTAATTTAGAGGAGAATAGGTAAGAAATGTTGTAATCTTAATTAGAGTAATCAAATCATAGCAGTTAAGTCAGCACTCAGCAGTTAAAACAGAATTCATAAAACGGTTTTCTGAGCATGTTTTGTAATAGGAAAATGATTAAAGATGAATGAATGGAAACCCAAGGTGTTTTTACCTAAATAAAAAAAAACAACAGCAGTTGTATTGTAGCACACTTTGGCAATTTTTCGAAGCATGTATACTATATAGCGAAACAACTAGAAATTTAAGAAATTTAAATAGAAATTTAAGTTTTGTATTCGTATTCTGTATGTCTGTCCGTCTGTCAGTCTGGATGCATCGACATCCACAGTCTAAACAGTTTGGCCGGTTTTCTTCAAACTTGGTACTCTGTATTTTTAGAGTAATATGCCTCAGGCGTATTTTTGATTTTTATCCTAGGTCTGAAAATAACGGTACCTGCCATATAAACGGAACAGGTTATTCAATTTTCTCGAAAAAAATACGATCGATTTTCATAAAATTTTACATGACTAATTTTTTGAAAACGGTGATCTTTATTGTAAAAAAAAAATTTTTACAACTAGTTTTTTAACGGTACCTGCCATAAAAGCGTTTTAGACCATTCCATTTTTGTCGCAAAAAATACTATTGATTTATTTAAATTTCGTAAAATGGATTTGTAGCCAAAGGTTGTGTTTTTCATTTTTTCATAATAAGTTTACAAATTAACGGTACCTGGCAAATAAGCCTTAAAGACAATCCCAATTTTCTTGTAAAATATACGATCGATTTCGATAAAATTAAGTGTGACTAATTCTTTTTTCAAAAATGAAGTTTTTCGTTAGAAATTTATTTTCAAATTGTGTGACTGATTTTTTACCAATAAGGAACTTTTAAGTTAGAATTTGTTTTTCAAATTCACCTTGTTAACGGTCATAAAAACGCTATAGAAACTATTTATGCTTGCGATTATTTATTATAGTTCTTGCTTAGTATCGTAAGCCAAAGGTTAGTAATCTTACACAAGAGCAAGTTGGTCCGGCCCAGTCGTTCCTCTTATTTAATTATTTGCTAATACGACTAATAATACCTATGCAAGGACAAATGAAAACGACATAACGTCCTCAGTATGTGTCTACTGAACAAAACATACATAAGTACATTTATGTCCAAAAAAAAAAGGTTTGTCTGGTAATCAAAAACTAAAACATTCTTACCACTGGGTTTTTTTTTGATTTAACTAAACATTATTTAGAGCGTTGAATATTGGAAAAAAATAATGCACAAAAAGGACCTATGCATAAAGCAAATGTTCGTTTTTTTTTTTAAGTTTTGAATTTGAAAAAATGTTTTTATTAATTGTCAAAAAATACCAAGCACTAAAACAACTTGAATTAAACATTTAATTACAGAATGGAGTTTTTGTTTGAAAAAAAAGATATACTAACATCAAACTAGGGCGAAACGCAAACTTTATTGTTTATTAGGCCATAATTCTTATTATAGGTACAGGCTTCAAGATGCTTAAAACGCGTATATATGAAAAGCCAGTTGAACACAAGTACGACTTAGCAAACGGTATAAAAGTATCTTTAAAGTTTTAGTTCCGATGTTGGGAGGTTCTTGATAAGCATTATTTCAAAATTGAAAAAGTCTATCTCTTAACACAAGATAGTTCCTAATGATTTTCTTCTTCGGTTTTTAAAATTGTAGAACGATGGTAGAGAAGCCCAAAAAGTGAGTTTCGTCATGCCGTCCGTCGGTCTGTCTGTGCGGATGTGCGTATGTGCGGATGTTCGGTTGCATGTTCACCGAGCAACTTGATCTCACTTTTAGGCCATTTTTTTTAAATTAAATTAAAATTTGTGTAGTCCCATAGTTTGCTACAAGTGCGACCGAGTCGTGCATTTTATTCCAATTCTCATAGCCGTTTCCGAGCTACACGCATCGGAAAGGGGAAAAATAACAAAAAAAAAAAAAGTGTTTAGGTACTCCATTTTTAATAATGGCAATTTTAATAAAGGTAATTTGTAACTTCTTACTTTTCAACCTTCATCTCGCCAATAACGATAACAAAAGCTATTTTCGTGCCACACCCGCATTATTAACCCTTTTTTTTGTAGGCTTTTCGAAGTTTTTTTTTACCTTGGCCGAAAATTTCAATCGATACTACAAATGTAAACACAGAGATAAAACAATTTGTTTTCTTCCTTTTCCCAGGTGAATTTTTTTTTCCGAATTTTAATTTCAGCATCCTTGGCATCCTATTTTATGATGTTTGCTGTGGTGTTACGATAACGTGCTTGTCTTTTTTTTTCCAAGGTAAATAAATACTGCATTTATCAATTTATTTTTTATCTGTTAGTTTGTGAGCACATAGATAACAGGCGCATTATGACATCGCCACAGTGGCGACAACATTATTTTTCTCTGTTTATTTAAGGTTGTTGAAACACTATATCGACTGAGGCAAACGATTACGACTATTTATTTGAAATGTTTCCAAGGTCTTATCGAATGCGATTGATTAAAAGATCACAATTAAGTGGTTGATTGCGGTTCAATGAACCACTGACTACGATGACGATGGTAATTGATGAAATTGAAAATCCAAGTCAGTTGTATTTTCTTATAAAATTGAATCGTTGGGAAAAAGAAGGGGAAAGTGCATTTTTTTATTGTCACACGAAAACTTGAATTTCTATCTGGTCTACGTAACTTAACGGTGCTTGTTCCTGATGTATTCCTTTTATTTTTGGTATAAAGAGGTTAATTCAAACTAAAAATCGAAAGATGTAAGTGTTTTCTTGCAAATTTTATTTAATTATTTTAAGATTGGTGCTTTTGTGAGATATTTAGTAAGCAAAAACGTACGGAACGGCAAAAAAAAAAGAAAAACATTTCTTTTTTTGGAAAACAAATATGTAGTAACACCTTTGTAAAACAAAAGGTATTTCCTATGAATTTCTTTTGATTATTTGAAAGACAACAGGCAAAACATTAAGATAAAATTTTACTGACTAAAATACAACATAGGGTGACCACTTTTTGGGTCACAACATCGCTTACCTTATTTTTACAAGGATAGATATATTGGCTTTGTCTGAAAAAAAAAAATTGAACGAAACATGACATTATGCGCGAACCGAAGGGTTGTACGGATTTTCTTCAAACTTCCTGTTTAGTACTTTTTTATTCCCTAGAGCTAGCGGAGAAATACGAACTTTTAGCCCTTCTATAACGGTTACCAGACGCGTGTGGTCAGAACAAATTTGCTACCGGGATTTCAAAATAAAAACTCCCTCTTTTACCTGCTTTAAAAAACAAAAAAATATCAAAATACTAAAAATATTTCATAAACTCATAATAGACACACATTTTTTCATAAATTTCAATATTCATATCATTATTTTAATTATATACCATGTTTCCACCAAGTACTTAGTCTTGATTTGACCAGATTTATCCATAATCTCCTTTTTAGTCATTAGACTTATGCCCAGTTTCACCAAAATACACCAAAAACCATTTTAGTTAACGGAGTAATAAAATTTATTGGCATTTTCACTTAAAATGGTTTCCACCAAGCACCAACATTAGAAGGTGAATTTTTAAAAATGAGGAAACTTGATGCCAACCCCGGATTTTTATTCACCACACATGGGTTTCTTTCATTAGAGCAAGCGAGAGGAGAGCATATCATTCGGGAAACATCAACGTTCTCTTTGTTTTTCATTTTTAAGACGCATTTAAAATTTATTTTGAACAAAATTGGATTTCAGTTTATTGGCTCTTTTAAAACTGAGAGTGGTTGGAGAAATTGAAATATGGCAGTTTAAGATTTAACAACCCATACAAATTTAAATATTAAGGACCAGTGGTACAATCGTGGTTCAAGTGTTTAACCCACCGATATTGACAGATTAACTTTTCAGTGGGTTAAGAATTTGAACCACGTTGAACCGATTGTACAACTGGCCCTAAATCTTCATGATTAAAAATTAATCTCTTATAAATCTCTTGCAAATTACTTTACACACACCCTTTTAGGACTGAACGCTTTCATTTCAAATGTCATTTTGGGTGTCAACAATGAATTTGTCAATATATTTTGTAAATATTTTTTTCATTTTTGTTAATTTTTCTCAAAACAAAATATTTTAATTGCATTATTACGACGGAATATTATAGATTATTATTGTTTTTATTTTTTGCAATAAGTTAATTTTATAGTTAAAAATATAAAAATTCTGAACGAAATGTTGCTGTGTTTTGAAGTTTTAAAACCTCTTGTCAAGTTTATCACTTTTTAAATCTTTTTGACCGGTGTAAACGCTACAGGTGAAAACAAAACAATATTTCCAATCTTATTTATTTTCACTTTGATTAAAGGATAACAATCCTGTTGGTTTTGATCGTATGGCTGTGGTCGTGTATTTTGTAAACTAAAGTTGCTTTTATTTTAATTTTTTTTTCGACTGTTTTTTGTTTTTAAACACAGTAATTAGATATCTACGTGTTTCAATACTGCATCTTATAAAAAACTTACACACACTTAATTTCATGTTGTGTAAGATTATTTTTTTTTCTTTTGATACCAAATTTAGTATCGCAATTCCATCCTCAGCAAATTCTCTTTTTTTAATTGTCATTGCCACGTTGCCACAATGTTAGAATAGTGCATTAAAATCTAGCACTTATGCAACTTTACTTGCTTTTTTATACTTATTCCATAAAATGTTTTTTCTCAAATTTTTAGGAAAACAATTGACTTAATTATATACATACAAATGTGTTGGTACAGTAGTACTTTATGTTCCGTATAAAAAATAAAATACGGCCATTTTATAAAATAAATCAAGCAATTTAAGTATTTATTTTCAAATACTGCAAAGGATAATACATTAATTGAAGTTGTAGTTAACTGCTAGCTAACGTCCCTAAAAAATAATATTGTTTTCAAATACAATATTGTAATCTGTTACCATTTTAATAAGAAAATTTCGATTAGTACCACCTACCAAATGTATGGCATATTCGTGAAGACATGCGGCAACACTGATTGTCACCTAATCATATATCCATTTCACAGATGAGAAATCTGGTAAAAAGAAGACGTAGTTAAGTTATAGGTACATAAAATCACTATGGCACCATACAATGCAGCTCTATCAGCAGTTTTTTTTTTTTTTCAAGGACAAAATGTGGGCGTCGTTCATCCTCAAAAGGTCTCATTTCAAAAGAATGTAAGGGAAGACAGTGGGCTGTAGCAGTGGAGTTAGGTGAAGAGTACAACTTCGATTTATCTTCGTCTGATTTGTTTGCAGTATACGAGTATGTTCTCAGCTTTTTATAGGAAAAGTTTCTGATTTCTCTCCGGAAGATGAAAAATTAGAAATTGAATTTTTTAAGCAGAGACGTTTAGTTGATGAACATAAAATAAAAATATTTTGTAAAAGGATCTTGCTGATACTAGTTAAGGTATATTTTTTTATAAGAAGATGCTGGTTGAACGTATCACGAGAAGAGCAAATAAGATACGTTTACAGTTTTTTTTGTAATATTCTGTATTTATTTATGTACATACACACACGAAATATTTTAAAGCAAACCAAATTCTTGAGTATTATTACAAGAAGATAATTTACTTTCTTATTTTTGTTTGTCCAGAATAAAATTCATAATGTGACGCTGATTTTAAAATGTTATCACCTTAAATAACATTTTAAAACTATTAATTTTGATTGATTAAAACTTATATTAGGGAAAAAATGCGGCATTGCCCTAAAAAATATTCGAAAGTTATCGGTTATTAAGAGTTTATCTCTTGCTTGCAGTGCAGCTTGCTCTTAATTTGACTGTATCACTCAATGTTTTGATACTTCTTGTAATTGCGAGCGCTATAAGGATTTCATGGAAAAGTGATACAGTTTTTTTGTAGTCATACCGTTAGTCGCTTTGTATTTGACTCTACTATAACGCAAGTTATGGATTCGTGCAAAAAAAAAATTGACAGAACATTACGATGACAGCGAAGTTGAAACTAGTGGTTCTGGAAATTGTCTCCATGTGTTTGGTTGTCAGTCTATCACTAGCAACTCTGCCCATATATATTCACAAGAATATGCCTGATTTTTTTTATTTTTATCCTTGGTCCTAAATGGTAGGTATACTTAACATATAAGCTTAAGTAATAATTCTATTTTTCTCGAAAAAATACGATCGGTTTTGATGAAATTATAATATTATTTATGAGTGATTTTTTGCCAACGATAGAGTTTTTCATCTAAAATGTTTTTTTCGAAGAAACTTATTAACGACACCTGCCATAGAACTGTACTTTTTTGATACCGATTATCTTTTAAATGGCCTAACCGATTTTGACGAATTTAAATATTTTAAAAGTTCTAATCAGCTTGATTTGACGTACAGCCCACAAACCAATCATCAAGCTGATTAGTACTGCAAATAATAAATAAAATCCTTAGCACTGTTTTTTTATACATACTAGGTCATATGAATAAAAATGAGAATATACTCACCAGAATTGTTAGCCGAACAAATTATTTTAGCAAAATAGTAAGACAAACTCTTTACTCTACTCACTTGATTTCGAATTTTCGAAGTAAGATTTTACTCACAAAAACATTATTTTTCTGTCATTTATTTGTTGTCATTTGGGGAACAAAATAATTATTTTGAGCATTCAAAAGAATTAGTGGTGACAAATTGTGAAGAAGATTGCGAATTTTGTTGAACACGATGGTGCAATTGGTATGTATTATTTTTATTTTCATTTAGGAAGATTTATTTATTTATTTAGCATTGTTTTTGGTTACAGTCTAAAACGACAAGAAACAATTGTCTCGATTTGGGGAACCGTTGTATGAATTTAAAGACAGATGACAAGCAAATGTAGGCAAAACATGAATAAGGACTGGGTTACGTGGGTAATTTCGTAAAATAAAGGAATTTTAGAGTCCATTCGTCCGTTCAATACAATTTTTTAAGAAATAAAAAGTGCATTAAAAGCAGTGATATCTTTAGTTTTATTTCTAATGGAACCATTGCAGTGAAAAAATTAGGTACATTAAAATATATTTATAAAAAAAAGGACCAATTGTCCCAAAGCTGCTGCCGAATTATGGATACCTACCCTTTAGGTATATACTCTCAGATGTATTTTAATATAAAGTGCATTAGAACTAAATTCCAGCATACTTTTTTTTAGCGAAAAACTGATGTTTGGAATGCAGGTTTAGTAAGAATCCTCGAAGTGCATTCTTAAAAAACGCAAAAAAATTGCTTGAAAATGTAATATCGACAAACAATGTTTGCTATACATATGTATTAAAATTTGTAAGTTGAGACTGTTGTATAATTTCATTTCTATATCCATGGTGCATGTGATTTTTATAATTTCACTATAAATTCATCATAAATATGTCAATTTAGAATGCGTAAAGTTGTTTGAGTAACCTCGGAAGAATGTTCATCGATTTTTTAGTAAATTCATGAAAATACCCGTCTTATTCATACAAAACTTTATTTTAGAAAAACTAAATGCTCAAATGAGACTTTACTCGACTCAAATAAGAAGTAATAAATCTTTTATCATACGTTTTGTTCTATTTTTCAAAAGTCGCCAAACTGAGCAAAGTAAAGTAAAATCTTATTTTTATTCATATGGCCTACTATCTTGTAATTTGATATTATAGCTTTTTTACTTGCTCAATAGGGCAAGTAAGGTTTTAATCAAACCTGACATTACGATAGAGAAGCAGGTTTCGTCATGCCGTCCGTCGGTCTGTCTGTGGGGATGTGCATTGTGCGTATGTGCGGTTGTCTGTTGACAGAGCTACAGCCTAAGCGGTTTGACTGATTCGCTTCAAACTTTTAGGCAGCAATTTTTGGTGATTTCCTAGAGGAGGAATTTGAATTTTGTTTGTTTTAGCCCGGCTATAAAACGGGTACCTCCCATATAACGGTTTTAGTTATTCCAACTTTTTTCGAAAACGGTTCAATTGATTTTAATAAAAATTTGTGGACATTATATGTACTTGCAATGCTGTTAATAAAGCTGCATTTCAGCTTAAAACTCACATTACGGAGATTTGGTTTTAATGGTAGCTTCCATACAACTTGAGCACCCGTTTAGAATATTTTTGCTATTTCGATGATTTGATGAATAAAAATTTTTGGCGTCTTATAGTTTGCATTTTATTAACATATTTTTCGCCTTTCAAAGTAATTAAAAAAAAATAATCCCCATAGTTTGCTACAAGAGCAAGTTCGTACGACTAAGTCGTGTGCATTTTATTTAAATAAAATACAGAAAATCTTAAAAAAAAAAAAAACTGATCGAACGAATTTCCCAGAACTTAACACGAATGGTACTTGCTACAATAGGAAGTTCGTTCGATATAGTCGTGCCTTTTATTATCCCTGATTTAGTTCTTTTAGTTTTTCATAATCATTATACCCTTTTCGGATGTGCAATAGCTAAGCCAACATTTGATGAATAAGCAAAATACATTTCATTTTCTCATATGATGAGCATTTGATAGCTTAATATCTCAATTCAATTACACAAAAAACTCACGTCAAGTCAATATGAAAATGACAGCTCATAGAATACTTATCCATAGCATGCTATGAGCTGAGCAAGATAAAGAAAGAAATGTTTAATAAAATAATATTTGCAATTTTCATGTGCAAGATTTCATAGAATGCAAGTTAGCATTCTATTAAGCATTCTATTAATATCGTGGAGAAACCGGGTTACATAGTCCTGTGTTTGACCATCCTTGTCCATCAATTTCAATTAAGCACCATCTCTTTGAAACATCAAGGGTAATAGGATAAATTGCGGCATTTGTGTTTTTTATTCCATCTAATGAATTTGTCGTGGTTATTTATTAATTGTACAACAAAAATCCATGACAAGACAATGAGAATTGCCAAAGTCGTTGATCAAAAGAACGATCAAATTTTAATTTTTCAAATCATTGTTTTAGCCACATCTGCTATTAAACCGAGATCCTCAAGCTCAACCTCACTTGATCAAAATATACCGGCCGCTGTCTGTCTGGTAAGATTATATTTCTTAAATTTACCCGTTTTATCCCTTCTTATGGTAATGTCGTTATTTTAATTTTGTTAGTTCTTTTGTATAACGTGTATAAATTATCTCGGTTGTGTTTTTTTGTTTAAATATGCAGTCATAACTTTGAATCCATTGTATTATTATGTTTAGTGTGTTACTTTTTGTTAACTGTCCGTTAGCAATGTTAACACGGTTTCTGACCTTGCGCATGCATAACGCATATACGCAATTAAAAAAGAACAGTATTAAATATGTATGAACATAATATGTAGACGCATGCACACCATACCAACTATGTAAATAGTGTGCATGTAGCATGTACATTGTACAATGTGTCAGTGGTGTGTTTTTGTACCTTAAGAGGTTTTGAAGAGATGCGATTTATTTAATAATTGAAATGAAATATCAAATTAAATATGCATATGTCTGTTAATTTTTTGAAATAAAAAACAACTACAGTGAAATCTCTCTTAACCGGACACTGACAATGATAAAAAAATTGTCCGCTTAAGGGAAAAAAGAAGAAATTGACACGAAAGACAAAATATACTTGTTTAGTTATATTTATTACAAACGAAAACTACCTTAATCTCTAATGAGTTCAAATTTTTCTTTTAACGTTAACGAATGGTTAATTTTGTCATCCCAGCGTTATTCAATCAAATTACGAAAAAATACTAGGCAATTAGAATTATTTGTATCTGACATTCAATTCAATTCAATTTCATTTATTGGATAATACAGTAAGACTGAAGTCTTTTTTACTATTTGTACAGAGTGGTATGTTATTTTAAACTCAAAAATACAAAATAATAAAATTAAGATAAATGTAAGAAAAATTGTCGACTCAACGGCCAACTGCAGCCTATGCTTTTTTTTTATTTTATTTTATTTTTGGTAACATTTTAGTAACATTTGTTTGCTTTTTCGCAAATAGCCTGGTAAAATTAGAATTTTACTTCGAAAAAATTCGGACAAAGCTAGATTTTACGCCTCTTATATTAGCGGACGAAAGTTAGCGGAATTGAATAACGCATATCTTTAAAATTTGATGCGAATTTGATGCACTCTGATGCGAAAAATTAATTTTGTAGCCTTTTTTTTTGAGGGGGGTGGTTAAAAGGGTCGACATTCAGTTTTTTGCAAATTTCTCGGAAACTATGAACTTTTAGCAAAAAAAATGTCTTGATAAAAATTGTTGCTTATATGATTTTTTACAAAAAAGGTTTTAACACTTCATCGAATCATCAACAATTTCGAGAAAAAAGTGTTAAATTGTTACAAAGTCTGTTTTTAGACAACGTTGCAATTTTTCACTAGTATTTCTGTGTGGTTTTTCATTAAGTCTAGTCCACAGAAAAAAAAAATAATAAATGCATGACTGGGTCGCACGAATTTGCTCTTGTTGCAGACTATGGGACCCAAATATTTTGATCCATGAAATTACGATGAAAAATGTCAAAACCTTTTTTGTAGAAAATCATATATAAGATACAATTTTTATTAACATTTTTTTTTTCAAAAGTTCAGTTTTCGAGAAATTTGAAAAAAAAAACTGAATTACAACGCCATTTCCCCCACAACAAAAATTTTATCTCCGGACAAAATCCTGGCTACTTTTGAGGTTTTGCTCAGGTCATAAAATCAAAGGTGTCCAGCAAAATCCAGCTTTTACTGAATTATTTCGCAATATTGACTTTTTCTTTGCCTAATTTTCCTGTTCTAAAAGTGCAAAGAAAATAATAATAAAAAAAAAATATAGAAAAGTAGGTATTATGTATTTAAAAATTAACACGTTTGCAATTCATTGTGATCAAAATTTTAGTTGAACAAAAAAATTACTAGGTACCCTGTGTACATGAGATTGAATAATCGAATCAAATCTGTATTTAGATTTCGATCCAGGAATGAACACACCGGATCACAAGTTTGAATTCATAATAGAGATAAGATAATTTGAATCCCGTCCAAAACTAAACATGTAAACCGGAACCGGATTCATATTAGGATGCAATTCTCCTTGTAAACGGGGTATATATAAATACATATTATTTGCCAGTTTGGAAGGAACCAATTTTAAAGTGAATTCAATTTTAATTTAATGAACTCTAATGCCCAGTTTTCCAGAAAGAAATTTAAGTTGTAAAATAAATCTTAGAATATTTGAATACTGTGGTCGGTTGGGATATCTATAAAAAAAAAAAAAAACAGTTAATAGTGCTCGTAGTGAGCTAGCTCAATGTTATGCTAGAGCTTTATGTAATGTTACAAGCTCAAATTGAGCTAGCTCAAAAAAGAACAAGCTCAAAAAAAGAGCTGAGCTGTAAGCTGAGTGCCGCTCTTTTTTTAAGTTTATTGCAACCTTGCAACCCTGTTAGCAATGAGAACTCTGATGGAAATATGTTTTCAGTCATTATGAGATCACGAGTTTACTCAGTTTACTCAGCCAAATTTAACTCGGGATTTCAAACTGTTTCCTTCAAAGTTAATTCGAGGTTAATTCAACCCTGGGATAATCTCGCACTGAAAAACTGAGCCTTAGGAAATAGAGGAACGCAATATTAACATTTCAGGCAATCTAAAATAGCGATAAGTAACTTCCAAACTTAAAATCTCAGCTATTCGTATCAATTAATCCAACAAAGTGAGAAAATCATGAAATTAATAAATAAAAAAAAAATAACCATCAGTCCAACCCATGTGGTGGCGATAAAGCCATTAAAACCAGACCACAATGCAACAGATAAGCGTATGAACACAAAGTAATTATCACAGAAAAACTAATTTTATTGTACAAAATGTTTACATTAAAACAATTTAAAAATCGAAATGCCATCTGGAGAGGATTGCAATGCAAGTCGCAATCAAATAATAGTTAAAGCTGTTTAAAATTTGCGTTCTCGAATATTTGCAATTAACGGATATATGTATGTAGATACGAAAGTTATATTGCATTTGACAGATAAAGTAAATACATAAATAGGAATGTGGACAATGTGAAATGTGTTCTTTGGTATGCTGGGTAACGCCATAAACCTGCAACCATTGCATTTATATCTATAATGTGTGATGGGCATTGTCTGAAAATTAAGGTCTCGCAGGGTTTTAAGGTTTTAAAAGAGTTTATACATATACATATCTACATAAATAAAAACAATGCGATTAAATTTACACACAAAACTCAATGCCGCCTCCCAAAAGGAATTTTTATTGCGTTTGCTTATGCACGCCACACAGTGGATCCTTTTGTTAAAAAAACTGGTGAATTTCGACTTTTGTATACAAATAATTTGAAGGAGCTCTCGTAATCGAAATGTGGTGGATTTATATTAAATATTCAAGAAATAGTGACTCTAAGGCAGAGTTCTTGGGAAAGTAGAGATGATCGATTGCGGTCTCATTCGCAGTTCGAAGAGTGTAAAAAAAGAATAATTATATTTGTTCGATAAAGAGCCAAGTTGGTGCGGCAGAGGAAGCCGATATCATTGCCGGTGTCGTGAGTGTGTAGAAGAAACAAGGCAGTTTATTCTTCGCATTACACAAGAACTTAGTTTGGAAAATTTTACGTCAGGACTTAGGCCAGGCGCGCACTTATGATTGCAATCGCACGACTTAACAGTCGCAATAAAAAATAGAATACATTAATTTCACTAAGAGCACGCACATATGCGACTGGAAAATCGCAATTGTAAATATTTTCAATTTTTTAACTACACTGACAAATAATCGCAATAATGCGCGCCACCTGCACTAATACAAGATGAAACTGATCAAGGAGGTTAGAGTCAATTCCTTTAAACAAAGCCTATGTACATATTTGCTGAGTCGACCGATTTGGGTCGAAAAATCATTTTAATCAGAGGTTAAATTTTTGTGATAAATGTTACCAAGTGAAATTCCTCTGTATAGAACGATGCAAACCCAAATTTTCACACCGTTGATTCATTGGTCCGCACTCCTTCCAAAACGTCATGGGTGAGGCCAGCATCGAACGCTATATCGCTATACAGATCAATCAATGATAACCAAACTACGCGCGCCACATATCAAACAAAAACGAACGCCATAATGTACATTTTGCATCATTGTTTTTTTTTCTGTTTTTAATAAAATTGTCGGGATTGTGTTTGTAGTTTGTGAAATAAAAAATTCGTTTGCAAAAGTTGTAACTGTATTTTAAAAGGCCACAGGTTGAAAAGGTTTTTATTTTTGCAAAAATGTAGACATTTTAATTTTTAGTCCCGAAAATATAAAAGGTGGCCACTGTACTTCATATTTGTATGGAAAAAACAAACTCATAAGGTTAACCTTGCTCTTAGCTGATAAAAAATAAAAATGTCATAAATGTTTTGTTTGTCGTACGATAGCGTATCGAAATTCATAAATGAACGTTTTACTTTCCAAAGATATCTTGTGTCTATCTTTGAGATGCCTGATTGTTTACGTTAAATTTTGCGGAATCACATTCCATTCAAATTAACCAAAGTGGGTGTGAAGATTTGTCTTGATTTTTGTTTCTTGTTGCATCATACATACATACGAACATTTATTTATCTACATATCTGTATATCAATACATATATTTTTACCGGATGAGCAACAACGGACGCCGCGTCGATCAAACGCCTCTAAGATACAAATATACGCATTTCGAGTAATGACTACATAAATGTTGCTACAACTTGATGGCTTGATGCGGGGGTGTTACAAAAGCACACGGGCCTAAAGCCAGTATTAATGATAAAAAAATTACAATTTTTTATTGCACTTTGAATGCTTCAGCTAACACTAGACAGCAGTGTCATGAGGAGAAGAAAACGAGTTTTTAAGTCAACATGTGGTGCTTAATGCATTTTTATAAATTATTTTCTCGTAAAATTGTTAAAAACTTTTTTTTTTTTTTTTTTTGAGGGAACAATTTAACGATGATGTTGAACGTTGTAATTTGTTTGTTTAAAGTAGATGATGTAATAATTGTTAATACATTGTTGTTTAATGTGTACTCGAGCCACGCATTAAAACCAATGTATCTACTTGTATAGGTACATGTTGAATGCACAACATTTGAATAACTGTTTTATGTAAGACCCTGCGTATACGTTTTCAACAGCTTCCTTGATTGTACTTTTGTACATAAGTGCAGCTAGCTAAAATATGGGTGAACAATATAAATACACATTTGTGTATTTTCAAACTCAAATCTGGTATATTCAGCGTAAATTGTATGAAACCAGTAATGTATTTTAAGAACCTAGATATTATTTTGGTTTAATCTATGGACGAGTCCAAGACAGAAGAATACTTTGGGTCAACTATCTTCTCAGAGAACCCTTCTATAAATAAATCGATAAAACTTCCAGATTTATGTAGTTTTTTTCAGACCAAAGTACTTGCAGTATTTGAGGTAAATAAATAACCCCCAACCCACAGGTATATCCAAGCTGCAACCAGATATATCATAAGTCAATCTTCGATTAGTCGTAGGGTAGTGTGACATATAGGGCAATGAAATGGAAGTTGTCATTGGCCAAAAATGTAGACCGATAAGCACCCAAACCAAATCATATTGAAAACTTGTGACTTGCCAAATGACAATAAATCTATGGTCAGATATCAATGAGTAGAGTAACCCATAAGCAAAATCATCATACAAGATTTTTTATTTCTAATGACCAAGATGGCCGTTTTGTCAAAACATTTTTCTGTTGCGGTACGTTTTGAGCAGTTTTCCATGAAGTTGATTTACAAGGGGAGTTATACCGTCCAATAAAGCTGATGTCACAAACTATGGAGATCGTTCAGCGGGTATGCGGCTAATTGATGATCCGTGCTGATTTGTTTTGGTAGAATGGGATTGTTATTCCTCAATTAAATTTGCATATTGTCCTGGTTTGCTCAAAAAAAGATTTCGTTATACAACGGGGGATTCAGAAATCTGTTGTACTGATGATCATGGATATGTACGAGCAAGTCAAAACAAAGATAAGATGCCGCAGTAGTTTCCGGAGAATCCGTAATCACTAGGGAAGCGTGTTGAATGATTTGCTTGAAGTTGAAGGTTAGGTGTAGGAACCGAGAGGCCGATCGTGAATCAGGTCTTAATTCCAGATCAATCCTTAACTGGAAGATTTGTAGAAGTTTGCTTAATAATACAAGACCCATACTTATCTACAGTTGTTCATGATTCTAAAGATTTACCATTTTGAAGGAACAAATAAATTCGCGGAAAGTTTTATAGGAACTAATGAGAAAACACGTGGAGGTGCCTCGACATCTGTCCATAGAATAGAGGTATGTTTGTGATTTATCAGCGATATCGGTAAAGAACTTGGTACTAGTCAGTCTATAACGGTTTCTCGGATTGTAAATGCAGCGGTTGATAGGATAATTGCATCAGCAACTGATGAGTTCAAGCTCTCAGCATACAGTAAAACAGAAGCAGAGAAAGAATACAATTTTGACCCAATTTGTATGGAAATGAGTAAGTAAGTACATTAACAGAAAAAGGGAAACCTACTCTGAATGTTCAAGCTTCTTGTGATGCCAAACCAATTTCATCATTGTGAAAATGACGGAAATATGAAACTTAGAAAGATTGACAAATGTACCTACCTACCTAAAATTCAGAATCTTTGTCCTGATGATACATCCAAGCCTCATAACTTAATTTATAAATTCTACTTGTTCTGCTGCAAAAAAAAATTTGTCAAGCTGTTGACAAAAAAACCTTTGATGTGGTCATTGTGGTCATTCAGACCACTGAAATGTGATTGAGTAGTGCATAAGGAAAGAGAAGGAAGCTGACAAAACATATAAATCAAGGCTCTGACAATAGTGTACCTTTTACTTTCGCTTGGAGGATATCCTCGCAAGTACCTATAAGGTAATCATTATGAATACCAAAAGAAGGAAATGCTTATACTTCAACCTTATTTTCCTAACTTATTCTTGGGAGGATATCCTTCGTTAATATAAATACGTCCCAATGTCTGATATCAATGACATTTTAGGTTCGTAATTTATTTTTACTATTTTGCATCGAAAATTACTCAAATACTTGATGGTATCACCAATAACTAAGTTTAGCTATATTTGGTTTTTGTTTTATCTTGCTTTTTGCACAGCATTTCCTCGACTTAAATTCATAGTTATACGTATACCGAATAGTTAAATTATATTAACAGTTTTGGTTATAGACCAACAGCATTATAATGCAAATTGATTAAAGTTTTGAATATATAAAATCTATAATGAAATGACCGGTTTGCAATCAAAAAACCAAAGTAAATTATTTTCAAAAGATCATTATGATTTTTATTATTTTTGAAGTTGAAATAATCTATTTTATATTCATAGCCGGAAATTAATCACCGCACATACAACGTTATCCTTGCCCATTAATGTATCTAAAAGATAGAATCTCATTTGGAATCGATTTTCCATTTGAGTTTCCTTCATTTGGCAACATTCCGGTCGCCATATAACCCAGATAAGGTGCACTTAAGCAATATAACGAGTCCCAAACGTTCACAGAAAAACCGAAACAGATAAACAAAAAGATAAATCTTTAGATTGCTTGAGTATAAGAAAGGAAACAAAAAACACATCTACAAACAACTAAGCCAACAGGGTTGGTGGGAATTTAAATATTAAAACCAAGTTCAGCACGTGCATGGCATTAATAACGGTCCCCTAACACATACACGTTCATCATTTGTAACATAAATAAACTCATAGAAAATCTTTGACAATCGGTTGCTATAAATGAAACAGAGCTCAGAAGTTATCATCGTATTAAAAATAATAGACTATTTGTCTAATCTTAATTGGATCCGTTAAGTCTGGATGACAAATTAAGATAATATTTATATTCAACCCTTTGTGGTTTACAACAAAACCAATAGAAAAAATCTTCAAAGCGTCAACGTCAACTGAAATGCTTGTAATGTAATTAGTTAGGTATTTTTTTAGAAGTCAATTATTTTTTGTCGAACCAGTGTTATTTTAAAATTAAAAAAACAGTACCAAATTAACTCCTGAAGAAACAAACAAAAAAAAATCGTAAAATTTAAACATATGTATAAAGAAGAAAATTTTCGTCATCAATACCAAAATCAAAGTACGTACCTACCTATGAACTTATTTTCTACCGATTACATTATGAATTTTATCAAATTTAAATGAAGTATGACTTTTTACTCAGTTAGGTTCAAATGATGGGATAGAACCACAGTTTTACAATAAAATTAGATATGGTTTTTACCCGCCATTCTGGATTTTGTGTTTTACCAATTAACAGTCATATTGATAATTTCTCGCTATGTAACCACAATTATAGAGAATTAAATTCTCTAACTTTCTTATAAAGACAACTTTTTTGTTGAATAATTATTTATTGCTAATATTCAAGCTTTTTTGGATTATCTTGATTTTAAATTGTTTGTTTTATAAGGTAAGTAATGTAATTGATGAAAGATTTCGACAGAAAAATGGTATCAGGAGTTAATCAAACACCAATCTGATAATCTTGCAACATCTTCTTAAAATGCATTTTTATCTGGGTATAGGTAAGAACTAGGAATATTAATTCAAAGCACAAAAGTAGCAAATCATCAAAGTTGTTTTGTTGGCTCTGTCCATATCATGGATATATCAAACGGAGGCCGTTTTCATCTTCCTTGACTCTTATGTCAAAGTGATTCCATGCAAGTTTTGCAAAATTTGTGTGGAACCCAAGATTTGTCTTGTTGTCGAAGCTGTTTTCCAAAATGGACCCGAAAAATTTGTTTTGCTAAATCATTACCTATTCCTACCGTATACGTATCAAAAAATGGACGTATTACCACAAGTCTTGCGTAAAGAACTTATATACAATTTGTGGCTAGTAAATTAAATAAATCAACTGGTATTTTTTAACACAAAAAAAAAATATGAAATTCAAAATCTGTGTGAACGATAGGCATGGGACCTGTTATACCTACTTCTTTAAGAGACACGTTATTAGGGTTTAATTAAGAGGGTGGGTTTATAAGTCCCGGTCCTGGTATACAGTCGGCAATGCCAGGATGTGGTCTTTTCCACTATTCTCTAATCTAAAGGTACCTACTTTCTTTCTGGGTTATTAAAAAAAATAAGTTGAAGATCATAACTTGAATAAGTTTACCTACAACTTGTTAAACAATTTTTCGATAGAGGCATCTCTGTTCTTTTTTACTTAAATAGAAGATTGAAAGAAAAACGGTTAATCTTGAGAACCAGTCAATAAAAACAAAATAAATGTTCAGTTGAGTATTTCATAATCGATAAACTTATGCCGCAGACAAAAAAAATTGTGTTGCCCTGTGTAAGGCTGCGGTTCCCTTGACAGCGAATTTTACTCGCACAAACTTAGCGAATGTAAGCGAATAAACTAAATAACATTTTACTCCCTAAAATTTCCACAAAATAGGAAATGCGTATTTTTTAATAATTTCAGCGAACTTTGCGAATTCGCGCGAGTGAAATTCGCTTACATTCGCTACCACCGGAACCGCAGCCTAATACAGTATCTATACATACCACAGCATCAGTAGTCCGGACACATAAAGTTTCGGCTGTGTCGGAAATAGGGAAATGTCCGGACTATAGAGAAGAAATAAAATAGAGTGGAAAGCAAGTGGAGGATTCTATTATTTAGTAAACCATGTCATTAGAGCTTCTTCTACTGCGCGACTTTTTTGGCTGCTAAAATGTTAACTCCGAAAGGAAAAGAGATATCGCCACAATTATTTTTTTTTTGTATCTTAAAAGAAATTTCTAAATCTATAAAAATGATGAGTTTAAAAAAAAAATTACATTGTGTTTGAGAATTTGCTGTGGAAATAAGAATTTTAGTTAAGGTGATTACAATAATGGTATTTTAATTTACAAAAGGTCAAAAGTCAATTTTTGACGTAATCAGAGTTCATTTTAAGTAAAACAGTAGGAAAAAAGAAACAAAATAATTTGAAAATTTTGTTTTAATTATATTTAAAAAATTATTTACTTAAACTCTTATGTAAGAATAGCTTTCTGGCTTTCCAAAAAGATATAGGTAGCATGGTATGTTGTCTTTTAATATTTTTGTTTCTGTTTTAATTCAATATCTTTTTAGTAGGTAGGTACCTACCTACCTACATATTACATTTTCCCAATTTTCTCGAAAACGGCGTGAACGATTTTGATAAAGCTTTGTGGATTTTAGATGATTAATGCTTTAAAGTTCCTTTTTTTTATTTTTGAAATAAATTATCATAATTAACAGGTTCACTGTTCCCATACAAAATTCACTTTTTACACCCACAATAAAAAATTGGCTATCGCTTCACTGTCCAATGTATCATTTCTGCACAAATTTTAAAATGTGTACCTGGTTCTCCACGCCCAATGTATCATTTTTGATATATCTATACAAGACGCTTCACTATCCCCATACAAAGTGATAAAAACACCACGTCCAATACATTTTTTTCACAAAAATCATTAATAAGGATTGATATGCAGAAGGTCATTTTAGATAAAAATTAGTTTTTGTTGATAAACGCTTTACAGAAAAAATTTTCGTTGGAACACAAAATAAAATTAAAAAAAATTATAATAATAATAATATCAGTTAGATGAAAGCTTAATAGTGTCGCACTTTCGATTCAGTTAAAAGAAGTCGATTGTAATGTGAGATTTTAACATGCAAGACCAACGATAAAGAGTAAACTATTACTGTTATATGCAGTTTCAATTTCAATGCAAATAATTAAAACATTGTAAGCATTTTTCGTGAACAAGCTTGGGGCAATAGAGGTATCTCTTGATCTTATTTTTCGGCATGCAGTAATAAATGCAAGATGCATTTGCAACAAATTATCAAATGAAAATCCATTATCAATGTTGCAAGTTCAAGAAATGCTTCTGAGGCAAATGCTTGGGTCGTGTGCATCAACAACTATATTTACAAGAATTCCTCCGCAAATTCAACATAATTCAACATACCAAATGGTAAAAAAGTAAGAAAGCGATGTTGTTTATCATACGAAAACTTTAAAAGAAACGGTGAAGCTGCCTGGAGATCAAAACAAGTACAAACAGAGTACAAGCACTGCAACACAGCATTCTGTTTGCCATGATTTAATATTCATCATAGGAACGCAGATTTTTAAAATATTCTTTTGAATACTAAGATACCTATATTTTTTCGTACAAATATATTTTTTTTTCGAAAAAATTACAATTTGTCTGTTTTTGACATATGTATGTTTTTTATAAAAAAAATAAAACTTTTATGTTTTTTATTTTAAAACACTTTTTCCATGTTTTTTTTTAGATTATTATTAAATTCTAACCTTAAGCTACATATTCATATGAAGATTTTGTTCTTAATGTATTTTGATCACATTGAAAAATTTTTTTCAAAAATTTGTGAGTTTGTATCAAAAATGATTTTTCACCCAAGCTAGACCATGTTCAATTTTTATAATTATATCTACATGACTAGGTACCTATATTTAAAAAAAAATCACTGCCTATCTACCTAACAGAAAATGTAATTATTTTTAATTTTGAAGTTTTGCCTACCGTATTTTTGATGTAGGTCACAAGTAGACAAGTGAAAAATTAAGAGGGGGAATCTTTAAAGCGTCCCCTTCTTTTAAGGGTCTTCCTATATAGGTCACGAAAATTTAATATGTTTATCTCAGACTAGTCCAAACAAAATCATACCACTTTTAAGATTCTAGATATACCTACCTACCATGTATCCATACACCCCTTCGATGATTCGATTGGATTGCTAATAGTACCTTCATTCGAATTGGAATCTCAGCCGGAAACAAACATAATTTAAGTACCTAGGTACCTAATTTTACCCTACATGTCTATAGGTAGCTATTACCTACATATAGATTCTTGTTTTAATGCTTTTTTTTTATTCAAATAAATTTTAATGACTTGTTTTGTTCGAGGTTTTGTTGTAGAAAAATAAATTTGATTAGGATGATGAATCACTGAAATTGTGATCTGAAAATATAAGGTAGGTAGGTAGTAGGTACATAATCCCTAGCTACCTTATTGTTTATTTTTTGTTAAATAAATATGTAGGTAGGTTAGGTAGCTAGGTACCTACTTCAACATCTTTCATACCCACACCCATATTTTGTTCCAAATAAGACATGATAAACGAAAATTAAAAAACAACAACAAGAAACTAGGATACTGACCTTTTATGTTTCATCCATATATAGAAAAAAAAATCGTTCTTTCTCTTTCTTTTTCACTGATTATGTAGGTATCCTATGTTCGGCTGTTCTGTTTTGAAAATTTATTTGAAGTTATATTTTTTTAAGAAAATCACTTTATTCATCAGAAAACTTTAAAAAGCACTAGAATTCTGTTTTTAATTCCTTTTGTTTAGCAGAATAATGATAGATCTTTTTTTATAAATAACAAATCATACACTTGTCTCCAGTTAAAAGAAAATTGATTTTCTTTTCTTAAAATATTTGTTATGCACACCTTTTACCGGAATGTAAGTACCGTACCGGTCCATACAAGACACACACCACTAGAGAAGATATCCTCTTTTTGTCTACTCCTTTTTTATCTCTCTGTACACAATAAAATAACTACACAAACAACACAAGGGGAAGTGACAAACGAACAAATAAAACGAATACGAAAAGAACAAATTCAGGAATTTTTGGGTTTCATCTCGCGCTCCATCATGGTGGATGCTGTTTCTTTTCAAATGCTACTGCAGCATCCTTTTTCCAACCAGAAATGAAGAAACACCACACAAAACGAAATACCCGATTGGAAAAAAAATAAAACAAGTCAACACACAAAAAAAAAACAATAATAATCCCTGGAGTACAGGATTTCCACTTGTCGTCGTCGAAAACACTCGCACAGTCAAGGGATTTCAAAAAGGCGACGGCGAATACACACAAAATCACTTCACAGTGCGCAGGAAAAAAATACTTTCGCAAGGATTGTACGGATGGGGAAAATATGTAAAACGAAAACACCAGTAACTATTCTTCTTTTTTTTTTGTGTACTTTTTATTATTTTTTTTTTATGTTTTTAATCGAATAACCAAAATAGTGTTAAATCTGTTCACTTTAGAAAATAACGACGTGGAACGAGGTGGTAATGGATGAAATTGAGAAGCAAAAACCGGTTAAGATTATCAGAAAATTCTTTGCTCCCCCTCGTCCCTTCGGACAAAGATGGTAATAGCGATGGCGAAGACAGCAGTGAAGAAGTACTTTCTTGGTAACTTAAAACCAAACCAACACAAGACCGTAGATATCGCCCTTTTTCACAGCGACCGCAAAATGCACTATGTATACCACCACCACACCACAGCACTATCAACTTTTTAACTGGAAAGTGCGCCTTCTGGTTGGGGCCAGATTTACAACGGAATATAAGCACAAAATAAACAGCACAAATCCCAAACCAATAGAGTTGCAAACAGAAAAAAAATCACCAAATGGAATGTTAAATTTAATACAACACTCTGTTTTTCTTGAAGTACAAGTACTAAACAGTTTTTTTTTTCAACTAACCCAAACGGGGAGTGTGGTTGGAGATAATTTGTGGTTTTCCCTTCACTACAAGAATTTATTTTGTTATTTAAAAAAATCAATATCACCACCAATAACACAAAACACTTCCAAACGGGTCGACGTTTCAAACTCAACTGTAATACTGGTAAAATTTAACTGTAGGCGGAGCGGAACGAGAACGAGCCCCAGCAAATTCCATTTCCAGTTCCAATCCATATTCCTCTGTTTTTCTGTATTTATCGTCTTATCGAACGAAACGAGAACGAGATGGAAATAGAAGACGATAGACGACGAGACGACGAAAAAAAAAAAGAGAAACACACACAGTTTCGTTTTCATATTGTTTCGCAAATTAATAACTTTGGTTCAGCGTTGCCGCGAACAAAAATAATTTCGTGAAACATTTTCAAAAAAAAAAACTTACCATTTTCGTGCCATTTAGAAAAACGCAATTTTTTATAACAAAACTAAGCATAGGTACTTAAAATGGGTTATAAAATTTTCTTGTTCACAAACATTTAATAGGTAAAATGTAAATATAGGTTATTACCTTTTTTTCTGTGAGTTTTGGTTATCTACCTTAAGATTTTATGGGTTTGACAGATTCATAAATTCCCTATAAATTTAAGTTATGGTATCAAAATGAAAATAAAAAAAAACGTGCCATATTAAAATTTTTCGTGGTATATATACAAAGGTGCCACCGTGCCACGAGGAAATTTTCGTGTCAAAAAAGCACGATTGTGCCCCATCGGTAACGCTGCTTTGGCTTCGTTAAAAAGAGAAAAGTTTCCCATGGAAATGGATTTTTGTTCCTCTATCTCTTTACTTATGATTATATTTTTAAGCAGTGTTGTTATACGAAAAAACCTAAAATAATGAGAATTAAAAATATTTTCGATAATATATCTGAAATTATACAACGTACCTACCTGTGTAAATTATATAACAAAATCGATAAATTAGAATTGACCCTGATGATGATACGAAACACTAGTAACTTTAGTTATAGCTAGTGCTCTAGTTTGAAAATAGTTAACGAAAATTTATAACTATTTAAATAGAAGGTAGGTATAGGTAGGTATATGTACTTGTTGAATGAGTGTTATGGAAATAAAATACAGGGTGATTGGCATAATTTGCAACAAAGGCTAAAGCGAGTATGTTAGGTTAAGAAAAGAAAAAAAAATTATGGAAGGGATCTCAAAAAATTTAATAAAAAAAATTACTTATACCTACCTATTTTGGATTTTCTTTTTAAGTACCTATTATTATGTAGGTAGGTACATATTCTTCTTAAAAGGCGTGAATTAGATTTGCAGAAAGGGGAATCTGTTTTGAAAAAAATTAATTCTATTTGCAAACAAATATCTGAATGAGTTTTTTTTGCAAAATCGGTATTTAATATAAAAAAATTAAAATTTGCTTTTGAGAAAAAAAAATTCAATTAGTTAAAATTTAAAAAAAATGCCTTGTCAAGTCCAATTTTCTTTGACAATATTCAAAGTATTTTTATTCTCTAGTCAAATGTCAAAAACTCAGTGTTTAAAGTCTTATTATAATTAAATTTTTGAGAAATATAAAAAAGTTAAAGTTAGGTTTCTTTTTTGTTTAAAGCGCCTATTTTTGGGGTTTTTTACTTATGTTTCGTTTGGTTGGGCAAAGACCACATAGTAAACACGCTGCTAATTCCTTTTTGTATAATATGTACTGTTTATAAAGTTTTATCAAAATTGTTCAAGCCGTTTTCGAGAAAATTAGGAAAAATATATACCTACCGGCTACCGAATAGGTAAACCGGGTACCTTTTAAATAAAGGTTTTAGTTTTTTTAATTTTCTCGAAAACGGCTCCAAAGATTTTGATAAATTGTTTGTGAACGGTATACTTGCAGTTTTTTTTATATAACTGCATTTCAGGAGTTTGACTGAAAATGCACATAACCTTGATATGCAGCCCTATCGAGGTATCCGTTCCGAAGAAAATTTTGTCCGATTCGTACAAAATGGGAGAATTTTTAATGTTTTCTGACACACAAATCGCACATCAATAGTCTGCGTTTAATTTTATCGTAAGTTTCTCCTTACCATAGAATCAAACGCAGACTATTGATGTGCGATGCGAAGCGTTGATCATTTTATTTTTGACAGCTACACGGAAAATATTTTTAGAAGTTCTTCGATAACAAATTGCTGCGGAACATTCAATAAACAAATATTTTTAAAAAGTTGTTGCTGATTCGATTTAAAATAAAATGGTTTTGTTATTTAGTTGTTATGCTCTTAAAGCTACAGAATAAAAATAAACAATCTTTTTGAATTATTTTGATTAATTGTGTGAAGGCATGTACATTATACAATTCTAACTTCATTGTTAATTAATTATGTTTTTAAATTATCCGAGTATTTTTCACACTGTATGTGAATGAAGCATTTGATGGAAATTGTCAAATGAGTCCGTTTATATGCTTTATTTATTCTGTTCCGAAAGGGATACCTCGATCGCAATTTGAGTTCCAATCTGAAATCATTTCGATTTGTAAACATTTTAACGGACGGACGGACGGAAATACTGAAGTTTGTAAGGAATTTTTTGGGTTTCAGTCTCGTATCCAAATTTGTCATTTTCCAGGCTTAAACAATTTTCTTTGGGAAGGTTAGAAAGGTTGTTCTACAATTGCAGGATGTGAAGGAGGTGTTGCTAAATTTATACAAAGCAAGTATTTGAAAGCTCTATTTTGCCACTGTCACAAATTTAATTAAGTAATCAATGATCAAAGTAATACTTCCGTTATTAGAAACAACTTCAACAACTTCAAGCTATAAAACAATCAGATTATTTTCTGAAAATTTTACATCGATTATGAAAGACTTTAGAAACGTTTTCCATCAGTGAGGTAAATAAAGCTACTAGACAGGCAGCTAACAACTTATGTATATTTCTTCTGCAGCAAATTCAGACTTTATTTTAGGCATGTGTATCATGGCAAAATATAGTCCCATTTTAGAATCAGTAATACAAATTCTGTATGCTGAATGCATTGAGCTCTTTGAAGTACAAATTCATGTTGAAAAATTGTTAGACCTCTTTGAAAAACAAAGGTCTGAAGCTGGACAAAATTTGAAATGCCTCATATTTAAAAAGGTTGAAAAATATCAGAAGAAATGCGTATTGAAGTAAAATTGATGCGTCTGATGTGTTTGAATCTATTAGCTAACGCGGGTCTTACCATCTGCGAACATCTGAAATTTCGAATATTGAACATCACAAAACTAATTATGGCATGAATATGAGCCTTTCACGATTATTATATGTTGGGTCGAAATTCTGACAGGGTCAAAATTCTGCTTTCAAAATTCTCCTTTTGAAATTCTCTTTTTCAAAATTCTGCTCTTCATAATTCTGCAAATAATAAAGCACGCGCTTCTTAATATTATTTCTTTTTTTGCTTTTTTTATTTGCAGAATTTCGTTAATCATATAGCTTTTTCTTACTTCTTTAAGGGTCTTTTGCACCAAACTCTTGTGAAATCAGTAATTACATACTGATTTATCCATGCACAGGGGAAAATTTTGTAGTTATTTATGATTTTACAAATTTATCATTTATTTTCGTGCAAGTGACAAGTGGAAAAAATAATGTTTTTGTTTTTAACTATATGATCGCAATTTTTTAAAGGCAGTATTTTGCAAAGCAGAATTTTCTATTCGAAAGCTGAATTTTAATCCGCTTCTGTTGCCAAACCATCTTTTATCTGTTGATGCTTGCTTTAAGTTCCATTTGAAATAGATCTGACTGTCCAAAAATAGCTTCATGTAACCAATATAAATACAACAGCACATACAAATCACTACTGAATCCTGGATTCAAGACAAAAAAAATAGGTCTCTCAAAAAATCGAATTCGTATCGAAAATGAAGCAAATTGATAGCCCCTACAACGTATACCATTTTATGATAGACATAGAAGCAGAGTTAGACCGTGTTTAGACTGGGAAATTTGAGACCGGACTGACGAGAGTTCGTCGGCGAGAGGGATGGGGGTAAGTACTCTCGTGAGCAGTGCTGTCGTTTTGGAAAAATCCAAAGCAGTACATTCCAAAAAAATTTGCATAATTTTTGGACAAAAGCAATACGCATACAATTTTTTTTTTAAATTCATATTTATTTTTATTTTTCTTTACAACAAAAAATAAACTTAGATACATATCTACTTTACATATCTGTAAGCCTTTCAGTTCAATTGCTTAGTCTTATTTTAACATTAATATTTTTATTAATTTCACTTTTAATAAAATAGGAACTTTTTTATAATAAAACTAAATATATATTAAAGCTATATAACTATTATACAAAAATAAATTAATAAAAATAAAATAAAAATATCGCAGTTAATTTCAATTAATTTTTGTGAATTTTTAAACACATTTAATATGTAATTTTAGCATGAGAATATTTTTTTATAAAGACTTAACACAAAATTATATTTTAAATTCAGGTAACTAGTAATAATTTTGGAAGGCAAACAATGTTTATTGAATTTTACATTATTTCTATTTTGATAAGTTTTCTTTGGGTGAAACCCACTCTTTAGCGCTTTATTAATTCCTTTGCCATTAATATTGAATTGACTGTGGATGTCAGTAAAGAGTTTCTTTTTTTTATCTTTTATCAAAGCTACTTGCGAAAATATGTGCTCTGCACTTGCACTGCTATGCGGAAAGCATAAAATGGACCCAACAAATGTTTTTAAAATTGGAAACATTGGAGCATTTAATAGGTTTTTTAAATTAAAGATAGCGCTCCAATAGTCTTCGAATTTCAAATCTATACATATCATACTTTGATGTAAAAGAGCCCTCCATTCATCATCAAGGTCATCGACAAGTTCTTCTTGAATTAAATTTGGAAACAATTGTACAAGCAGGGTAAGGCTTGGGGATTAATTTTCGGATCAATTAAAGGGTGTCCCAAAATTTACGCAAGATTTGAATTAAATAGAAAACGCCGTTTTTAGTCTTTTGATAGTTATATTTTTATTGACTCGTAAAGTACATAGGATAGGGTTATGTATGGAATAACACATCGGACAAATGGCCTCCACGGCTTTGCATGCACATGCGCACTCTTTTTTTGAAATTTTCCATGACCATTCTGCATAAATGTGGCTGAATTTCGTTGATGCAGCGTTGAATCTCCTCCTTTAATGCACGGGTGGTTGTGGGCTTGTTGACATAGACTTGTGATTTCAAATAACCCCATAAAAAGAAGTCTAATGGTGTTAAATCACACGATCTAGGAGGCCAATTTTGATCACCGAAACGAGAGAGTACACGACCTGGAAATGTCTCATGCAGTAATTGAATTGTTTCACGGGCTGTATGACATGTGGCACCGTCTTGTTGAAACCACATATTGGACACATCAATATCATCCAATTTTGGCAGAAAGAACTGTGTAATCATGTCGCGATATCGAGCACCAGTAACAGTCACTGCTTGACCAGCATCATTTAGCAATATTTTTGAAATATTCTTTAATAATGAAGACACGTTGTTCTCTCGTGTAACGCTTCATTTTTAATAACCCTACTGTTAGCTGTCAAATTGCTTTTTTTTTCAGGGTTGCCAACACTTCACTGCACAAATGGCGGCAAATTCAAATCTTGCGTTAATTTTGGGACACCCTTTATTTGGATGGCTTCTAAAACTTTATCTTGGAACTCAATTCTTTTTCTTATTTGCGTACATAATTCGATGTAGTAATCTCTACACTTTTTTTTATATTTTGTATAACTTCAACTGTTAAGCCCCCAGAGCAAACTAAAATGTTAGCTTGTGCGCTAAGGTAGATTTCTTTTGAGTCTAAAAAGCAATCTTTATTGCAAAAATCTATTGAGTTCAGAGAGACGTCATCGATAAATTCGTTTTTGACAAAGTTAGATAAAATAGTTTTAAAATACATTTTTACTGTTGAAAGCAGAACGTGAATAAGCGGTTCTTCGGACTGGTTATCAACATTAATTTTGTTTGTTAGTTTTAAAATGTATTGCAAGAAATATAAGTATAATTTTATTTCATCTGTCATATGTGCATAAATGCTATGAGCTAAGTCTGCATTCTGTTCTAGCTGATATGTGATGAAATAATGTTTCAACGAAACCCACTGCTCTAAGATTCGCGATACAACATTTTCAAGCGATAGCCACCTGGTACAGGATGTTTTTAATATATTGTGATTACAGGATGTTTTTAATATATTGTGATATATAAGATTTTATGGGTTTGACAGATTCATAAATTCCCTATAAATTTAAGTTATGGTATCAAAATGAAAATAAAAAAAAACGTGCCATATTAAAATTTTTCGTGGTATATATACAAAGGTGCCACCGTGCCACGAGGAAATTTTCGTGTCAAAAAAGCACGATTGTGCCCCATCGGTAACGCTGCTTTGGCTTCGTTAAAAAGAGAAAAGTTTCCCATGGAAATGGATTTTTGTTCCTCTATCTCTTTACTTATGATTATATTTTTAAGCAGTGTTGTTATACGAAAAAACCTAAAATAATGAGAATTAAAAATATTTTCGATAATATATCTGAAATTATACAACGTACCTACCTGTGTAAATTATATAACAAAATCGATAAATTAGAATTGACCCTGATGATGATACGAAACACTAGTAACTTTAGTTATAGCTAGTGCTCTAGTTTGAAAATAGTTAACGAAAATTTATAACTATTTAAATAGAAGGTAGGTATAGGTAGGTATATGTACTTGTTGAATGAGTGTTATGGAAATAAAATACAGGGTGATTGGCATAATTTGCAACAAAGGCTAAAGCGAGTATGTTAGGTTAAGAAAAGAAAAAAAAATTATGGAAGGGATCTCAAAAAATTTAATAAAAAAAATTACTTATACCTACCTATTTTGGATTTTCTTTTTAAGTACCTATTATTATGTAGGTAGGTACATATTCTTCTTAAAAGGCGTGAATTAGATTTGCAGAAAGGGGAATCTGTTTTGAAAAAAATTAATTCTATTTGCAAACAAATATCTGAATGAGTTTTTTTTGCAAAATCGGTATTTAATATAAAAAAATTGAAATTTGCTTTTGAGAAAAAAAAAATCAATTAGTTAAAATTTAAAAAAAATGCCTTGTCAAGTCCAATTTTCTTTGACAATATTCAAAGTATTTTTATTCTCTAGTCAAATGTCAAAAACTCAGTGTTTAAAGTCTTATTGTAATTAAATTTTTGAGAAATATAAAAAAGTTAAAGTTAGGTTTCTTTTTTGTTTAAAGCGCCTATTTTTGGGGTTTTTTACTTATGTTTCGTTTGGTTGGGCAAAGACCACATAGTAAACACGCTGCTAATTCCTTTTTGTATAATATGTACTGTTTATAAAGTTTTATCAAAATTGTTCAAGCCGTTTTCGAGAAAATTAGGAAAAATATATACCTACCGGCTACCGAATAGGTAAACCGGGTACCTTTTAAATAAAGGTTTTAGTTTTTTTAATTTTCTCGAAAACGGCTCCAAAGATTTTGATAAATTGTTTGTGAACGGTATACTTGCAGTTTTTTTTATATAACTGCATTTCAGGAGTTTGACTGAAAATGCACATAACCTTGATATGCAGCCCTATCGAGGTATCCGTTCCGAAGAAAATTTTGTCCGATTCGTACAAAATGGGAGAATTTTTAATGTTTTCTGACACACAAATCGCACATCAATAGTCTGCGTTTAATTTTATCGTAAGTTTCTCCTTACCATAGAATCAAACGCAGACTATTGATGTGCGATGCGAAGCGTTGATCATTTTATTTTTGACAGCTACACGGAAAATATTTTTAGAAGTTCTTCGATAACAAATTGCTGCGGAACATTCAATAAACAAATATTTTTAAAAAGTTGTTGCTGATTCGATTTAAAATAAAATGGTTTTGTTATTTAGTTGTTATGCTCTTAAAGCTACAGAATAAAAATAAACAATCTTTTTGAATTATTTTGATTAATTGTGTGAAGGCATGTACATTATACAATTCTAACTTCATTGTTAATTAATTATGTTTTTAAATTATCCGAGTATTTTTCACACTGTATGTGAATGAAGCATTTGATGGAAATTGTCAAATGAGTCCGTTTATATGCTTTATTTATTCTGTTCCGAAAGGGATACCTCGATCGCAATTTGAGTTCCAATCTGAAATCATTTCGATTTGTAAACATTTTAACGGACGGACGGACGGAAATACTGAAGTTTGTAAGGAATTTTTTGGGTTTCAGTCTCGTATCCAAATTTGTCATTTTCCAGGCTTAAACAATTTTCTTTGGGAAGGTTAGAAAGGTTGTTCTACAATTGCAGGATGTGAAGGAGGTGTTACTAAATTTATACAAAGCAAGTATTTGAAAGCTCTATTTTGCCACTGTCACAAATTTAATTAAGTAATCAATGATCAAAGTAATACTTCCGTTATTAGAAACAACTTCAACAACTTCAAGCTATAAAACAATCAGATTATTTTCTGAAAATTTTACATCGATTATGAAAGACTTTAGAAACGTTTTCCATCAGTGAGGTAAATAAAGCTACTAGACAGGCAGCTAACAACTTATGTATATTTCTTCTGCAGCAAATTCAGACTTTATTTTAGGCATGTGTATCATGGCAAAATATAGTCCCATTTTAGAATCAGTAATACAAATTCTGTATGCTGAATGCATTGAGCTCTTTGAAGTACAAATTCATGTTGAAAAATTGTTAGACCTCTTTGAAAAACAAAGGTCTGAAGCTGGACAAAATTTGAAATGCCTCATATTTAAAAAGGTTGAAAAATATCAGAAGAAATGCGTATTGAAGTAAAATTGATGCGTCTGATGTGTTTGAATCTATTAGCTAACGCGGGTCTTACCATCTGCGAACATCTGAAATTTCGAATATTGAACATCACAAAACTAATTATGGCATGAATATGAGCCTTTCACGATTATTATATGTTGGGTCGAAATTCTGACAGGGTCAAAATTCTGCTTTCAAAATTCTCCTTTTGAAATTCTCTTTTTCAAAATTCTGCTCTTCATAATTCTGCAAATAATAAAGCACGCGCTTCTTAATATTATTTCTTTTTTTGCTTTTTTTATTTGCAGAATTTCGTTAATCATATAGCTTTTTCTTACTTCTTTAAGGGTCTTTTGCACCAAACTCTTGTGAAATCAGTAATTACATACTGATTTATCCATGCTTTCGTGCAAGTGACAAGTGGAAAAAATAATGTTTTTGTTTTTAACTATATGATCGCAATTTTTTAAAGGCAGTATTTTGCAAAGCAGAATTTTCTATTCGAAAGCTGAATTTTAATCCGCTTCTGTTGCCAAACCATCTTTTATCTGTTGATGCTTGCTTTAAGTTCCATTTGAAATAGATCTGACTGTCCAAAAATAGCTTCATGTAACCAATATAAATACAACAGCACATACAAATCACTACTGAATCCTGGATTCAAGACAAAAAAAATAGGTCTCTCAAAAAATCGAATTCGTATCGAAAATGAAGCAAATTGATAGCCCCTACAACGTATACCATTTTATGATAGACATAGAAGCAGAGTTAGACCGTGTTTAGACTGGGAAATTTGAGACCGGACTGACGAGAGTTCGTCGGCGAGAGGGATGGGGGTAAGTACTCTCGTGAGCAGTGCTGTCGTTTTGGAAAAGTCCAAAGCAGTACATTCCAAAAAAATTTGCATAATTTTTGGACAAAAGCAATACGCATACAATTTTTTTTTTAAATTCATATTTATTTTTATTTTTCTTTACAACAAAAAATAAACTTAGATACATATCTACTTTACATATCTGTAAGCCTTTCAGTTCAATTGCTTAGTCTTATTTTAACATTAATATTTTTATTAATTTCACTTTTAATAAAATAGGAACTTTTTTATAATAAAACTAAATATATATTAAAGCTATATAACTATTATACAAAAATAAATTAATAAAAATAAAATAAAAATATCGCAGTTAATTTCAATTAATTTTTGTGAATTTTTAAACACATTTAATATGTAATTTTAGCATGAGAATATTTTTTTATAAAGACTTAACACAAAATTATATTTTAAATTCAGGTAACTAGTAATAATTTTGGAAGGCAAACAATGTTTATTGAATTTTACATTATTTCTATTTTGATAAGTTTTCTTTGGGTGAAACCCACTCTTTAGCGCTTTATTAATTCCTTTGCCATTAATATTGAATTGACTGTGGATGTCAGTAAAGAGTTTCTTTTTTTTATCTTTTATCAAAGCTACTTGCGAAAATATGTGCTCTGCACTTGCACTGCTATGCGGAAAGCATAAAATGGACCCAACAAATGTTTTTAAAATTGGAAACATTGGAGCATTTAATAGGTTTTTTAAATTAAAGATAGCGCTCCAATAGTCTTCGAATTTCAAATCTATACATATCATACTTTGATGTAAAAGAGCCCTCCATTCATCATCAAGGTCATCGACAAGTTCTTCTTGAATTAAATTTGGAAACAATTGTACAAGCAGGGTAAGGCTTGGGGATTAATTTTCGGATCAATTAAAGGGTGTCCCAAAATTTACGCAAGATTTGAATTAAATAGAAAACGCCGTTTTTAGTCTTTTGATAGTTATATTTTTATTGACTCGTAAAGTACATAGGATAGGGTTATGTATGGAATAACACATCGGACAAATGGCCTCCACGGCTTTGCATGCACATGCGCACTCTTTTTTTGAAATTTTCCATGACCATTCTGCATAAATGTGGCTGAATTTCGTTGATGCAGCGTTGAATCTCCTCCTTTAATGCACGGGTGGTTGTGGGCTTGTTGACATAGACTTGTGATTTCAAATAACCCCATAAAAAGAAGTCTAATGGTGTTAAATCACACGATCTAGGAGGCCAATTTTGATCACCGAAACGAGAGAGTACACGACCTGGAAATGTCTCATGCAGTAATTGAATTGTTTCACGGGCTGTATGACATGTGGCACCGTCTTGTTGAAACCACATATTGGACACATCAATATCATCCAATTTTGGCAGAAAGAACTGTGTAATCATGTCGCGATATCGAGCACCAGTAACAGTCACTGCTTGACCAGCATCATTTAGCAATATTTTTGAAATATTCTTTAATAATGAAGACACGTTGTTCTCTCGTGTAACGCTCCATTTTTAATAACCCTACTGTTAGCTGTCAAATTGCTTTTTTTTTCAGGGTTGCCAACACTTCACTGCACAAATGGCGGCAAATTCAAATCTTGCGTTAATTTTGGGACACCCTTTATTTGGATGGCTTCTAAAACTTTATCTTGGAACTCAATTCTTTTTCTTATTTGCGTACATAATTCGATGTAGTAATCTCTACACTTTTTTTTATATTTTGTATAACTTCAACTGTTAAGCCCCCAGAGCAAACTAAAATGTTAGCTTGTGCGCTAAGGTAGATTTCTTTTGAGTCTAAAAAGCAATCTTTATTGCAAAAATCTATTGAGTTCAGAGAGACGTCATCGATAAATTCGTTTTTGACAAAGTTAGATAAAATAGTTTTAAAATACATTTTTACTGTTGAAAGCAGAACGTGAATAAGCGGTTCTTCGGACTGGTTATCAACATTAATTTTGTTTGTTAGTTTTAAAATGTATTGCAAGAAATATAAGTATAATTTTATTTCATCTGTCATATGTGCATAAATGCTATGAGCTAAGTCTGCATTCTGTTCTAGCTGATATGTGATGAAATAATGTTTCAACGAAACCCACTGCTCTAAGATTCGCGATACAACATTTTCAAGCGATAGCCACCTGGTACAGGATGTTTTTAATATATTGTGATTACAGGATGTTTTTAATATATTGTGATATATAAGATTTTATGGGTTTGACAGATTCATAAATTCCCTATAAATTTAAGTTATGGTATCAAAATGAAAATAAAAAAAAACGTGCCATATTAAAATTTTTCGTGGTATATATACAAAGGTGCCACCGTGCCACGAGGAAATTTTCGTGTCAAAAAAGCACGATTGTGCCCCATCGGTAACGCTGCTTTGGCTTCGTTAAAAAGAGAAAAGTTTCCCATGGAAATGGATTTTTGTTCCTCTATCTCTTTACTTATGATTATATTTTTAAGCAGTGTTGTTATACGAAAAAACCTAAAATAATGAGAATTAAAAATATTTTCGATAATATATCTGAAATTATACAACGTACCTACCTGTGTAAATTATATAACAAAATCGATAAATTAGAATTGACCCTGATGATGATACGAAACACTAGTAACTTTAGTTATAGCTAGTGCTCTAGTTTGAAAATAGTTAACGAAAATTTATAACTATTTAAATAGAAGGTAGGTATAGGTAGGTATATGTACTTGTTGAATGAGTGTTATGGAAATAAAATACAGGGTGATTGGCATAATTTGCAACAAAGGCTAAAGCGAGTATGTTAGGTTAAGAAAAGAAAAAAAAATTATGGAAGGGATCTCAAAAAATTTAATAAAAAAAATTACTTATACCTACCTATTTTGGATTTTCTTTTTAAGTACCTATTATTATGTAGGTAGGTACATATTCTTCTTAAAAGGCGTGAATTAGATTTGCAGAAAGGGGAATCTGTTTTGAAAAAAATTAATTCTATTTGCAAACAAATATCTGAATGAGTTTTTTTTGCAAAATCGGTATTTAATATAAAAAAATTGAAATTTGCTTTTGAGAAAAAAAATTCAATTAGTTAAAATTTAAAAAAAATGCCTTGTCAAGTCCAATTTTCTTTGACAATATTCAAAGTATTTTTATTCTCTAGTCAAATGTCAAAAACTCAGTGTTTAAAGTCTTATTGTAATTAAATTTTTGAGAAATATAAAAAAGTTAAAGTTAGGTTTCTTTTTTGTTTAAAGCGCCTATTTTTGGGGTTTTTTACTTATGTTTCGTTTGGTTGGGCAAAGACCACATAGTAAACACGCTGCTAATTCCTTTTTGTATAATATGTACTGTTTATAAAGTTTTATCAAAATTGTTCAAGCCGTTTTCGAGAAAATTAGGAAAAATATATACCTACCGGCTACCGAATAGGTAAACCGGGTACCTTTTAAATAAAGGTTTTAGTTTTTTTAATTTTCTCGAAAACGGCTCCAAAGATTTTGATAAATTGTTTGTGAACGGTATACTTGCAGTTTTTTTTATATAACTGCATTTCAGGAGTTTGACTGAAAATGCACATAACCTTGATATGCAGCCCTATCGAGGTATCCGTTCCGAAGAAAATTTTGTCCGATTCGTACAAAATGGGAGAATTTTTAATGTTTTCTGACACACAAATCGCACATCAATAGTCTGCGTTTAATTTTATCGTAAGTTTCTCCTTACCATAGAATCAAACGCAGACTATTGATGTGCGATGCGAAGCGTTGATCATTTTATTTTTGACAGCTACACGGAAAATATTTTTAGAAGTTCTTCGATAACAAATTGCTGCGGAACATTCAATAAACAAATATTTTTAAAAAGTTGTTGCTGATTCGATTTAAAATAAAATGGTTTTGTTATTTAGTTGTTATGCTCTTAAAGCTACAGAATAAAAATAAACAATCTTTTTGAATTATTTTGATTAATTGTGTGAAGGCATGTACATTATACAATTCTAACTTCATTGTTAATTAATTATGTTTTTAAATTATCCGAGTATTTTTCACACTGTATGTGAATGAAGCATTTGATGGAAATTGTCAAATGAGTCCGTTTATATGCTTTATTTATTCTGTTCCGAAAGGGATACCTCGATCGCAATTTGAGTTCCAATCTGAAATCATTTCGATTTGTAAACATTTTAACGGACGGACGGACGGAAATACTGAAGTTTGTAAGGAATTTTTTGGGTTTCAGTCTCGTATCCAAATTTGTCATTTTCCAGGCTTAAACAATTTTCTTTGGGAAGGTTAGAAAGGTTGTTCTACAATTGCAGGATGTGAAGGAGGTGTTGCTAAATTTATACAAAGCAAGTATTTGAAAGCTCTATTTTGCCACTGTCACAAATTTAATTAAGTAATCAATGATCAAAGTAATACTTCCGTTATTAGAAACAACTTCAACAACTTCAAGCTATAAAACAATCAGATTATTTTCTGAAAATTTTACATCGATTATGAAAGACTTTAGAAACGTTTTCCATCAGTGAGGTAAATAAAGCTACTAGACAGGCAGCTAACAACTTATGTATATTTCTTCTGCAGCAAATTCAGACTTTATTTTAGGCATGTGTATCATGGCAAAATATAGTCCCATTTTAGAATCAGTAATACAAATTCTGTATGCTGAATGCATTGAGCTCTTTGAAGTACAAATTCATGTTGAAAAATTGTTAGACCTCTTTGAAAAACAAAGGTCTGAAGCTGGACAAAATTTGAAATGCCTCATATTTAAAAAGGTTGAAAAATATCAGAAGAAATGCGTATTGAAGTAAAATTGATGCGTCTGATGTGTTTGAATCTATTAGCTAACGCGGGTCTTACCATCTGCGAACATCTGAAATTTCGAATATTGAACATCACAAAACTAATTATGGCATGAATATGAGCCTTTCACGATTATTATATGTTGGGTCGAAATTCTGACAGGGTCAAAATTCTGCTTTCAAAATTCTCCTTTTGAAATTCTCTTTTTCAAAATTCTGCTCTTCATAATTCTGCAAATAATAAAGCACGCGCTTCTTAATATTATTTCTTTTTTTGCTTTTTTTATTTGCAGAATTTCGTTAATCATATAGCTTTTTCTTACTTCTTTAAGGGTCTTTTGCACCAAACTCTTGTGAAATCAGTAATTACATACTGATTTATCCATGCACAGGGGAAAATTTTGTAGTTATCTATGATTTTACAAATTTATCATTTATTTTCGTGCAAGTGACAAGTGGAAAAAATAATGTTTTTGTTTTTAACTATATGATCGCAATTTTTTAAAGGCAGTATTTTGCAAAGCAGAATTTTCTATTCGAAAGCTGAATTTTAATCCGCTTCTGTTGCCAAACCATCTTTTATCTGTTGATGCTTGCTTTAAGTTCCATTTGAAATAGATCTGACTGTCCAAAAATAGCTTCATGTAACCAATATAAATACAACAGCACATACAAATCACTACTGAATCCTGGATTCAAGACAAAAAAAATAGGTCTCTCAAAAAATCGAATTCGTATCGAAAATGAAGCAAATTGATAGCCCCTACAACGTATACCATTTTATGATAGACATAGAAGCAGAGTTAGACCGTGTTTAGACTGGGAAATTTGAGACCGGACTGACGAGAGTTCGTCGGCGAGAGGGATGGGGGTAAGTACTCTCGTGAGCAGTGCTGTCGTTTTGGAAAAGTCCAAAGCAGTACATTCCAAAAAAATTTGCATAATTTTTGGACAAAAGCAATACGCATACAATTTTTTTTTTAAATTCATATTTATTTTTATTTTTCTTTACAACAAAAAATAAACTTAGATACATATCTACTTTACATATCTGTAAGCCTTTCAGTTCAATTGCTTAGTCTTATTTTAACATTAATATTTTTATTAATTTCACTTTTAATAAAATAGGAACTTTTTTATAATAAAACTAAATATATATTAAAGCTATATAACTATTATACAAAAATAAATTAATAAAAATAAAATAAAAATATCGCAGTTAATTTCAATTAATTTTTGTGAATTTTTAAACACATTTAATATGTAATTTTAGCATGAGAATATTTTTTTATAAAGACTTAACACAAAATTATATTTTAAATTCAGGTAACTAGTAATAATTTTGGAAGGCAAACAATGTTTATTGAATTTTACATTATTTCTATTTTGATAAGTTTTCTTTGGGTGAAACCCACTCTTTAGCGCTTTATTAATTCCTTTGCCATTAATATTGAATTGACTGTGGATGTCAGTAAAGAGTTTCTTTTTTTTATCTTTTATCAAAGCTACTTGCGAAAATATGTGCTCTGCACTTGCACTGCTATGCGGAAAGCATAAAATGGACCCAACAAATGTTTTTAAAATTGGAAACATTGGAGCATTTAATAGGTTTTTTAAATTAAAGATAGCGCTCCAATAGTCTTCGAATTTCAAATCTATACATATCATACTTTGATGTAAAAGAGCCCTCCATTCATCATCAAGGTCATCGACAAGTTCTTCTTGAATTAAATTTGGAAACAATTGTACAAGCAGGGTAAGGCTTGGGGATTAATTTTCGGATCAATTAAAGGGTGTCCCAAAATTTACGCAAGATTTGAATTAAATAGAAAACGCCGTTTTTAGTCTTTTGATAGTTATATTTTTATTGACTCGTAAAGTACATAGGATAGGGTTATGTATGGAATAACACATCGGACAAATGGCCTCCACGGCTTTGCATGCACATGCGCACTCTTTTTTTGAAATTTTCCATGACCATTCTGCATAAATGTGGCTGAATTTCGTTGATGCAGCGTTGAATCTCCTCCTTTAATGCACGGGTGGTTGTGGGCTTGTTGACATAGACTTGTGATTTCAAATAACCCCATAAAAAGAAGTCTAATGGTGTTAAATCACACGATCTAGGAGGCCAATTTTGATCACCGAAACGAGAGAGTACACGACCTGGAAATGTCTCATGCAGTAATTGAATTGTTTCACGGGCTGTATGACATGTGGCACCGTCTTGTTGAAACCACATATTGGACACATCAATATCATCCAATTTTGGCAGAAAGAACTGTGTAATCATGTCGCGATATCGAGCACCAGTAACAGTCACTGCTTGACCAGCATCATTTAGCAATATTTTTGAAATATTCTTTAATAATGAAGACACGTTGTTCTCTCGTGTAACGCTCCATTTTTAATAACCCTACTGTTAGCTGTCAAATTGCTTTTTTTTTCAGGGTTGCCAACACTTCACTGCACAAATGGCGGCAAATTCAAATCTTGCGTTAATTTTGGGACACCCTTTATTTGGATGGCTTCTAAAACTTTATCTTGGAACTCAATTCTTTTTCTTATTTGCGTACATAATTCGATGTAGTAATCTCTACACTTTTTTTTATATTTTGTATAACTTCAACTGTTAAGCCCCCAGAGCAAACTAAAATGTTAGCTTGTGCGCTAAGGTAGATTTCTTTTGAGTCTAAAAAGCAATCTTTATTTCAAAAATCTATTGAGTTCAGAGAGACGTCATCGATAAATTCGTTTTTGACAAAGTTAGATAAAATAGTTTTAAAATACATTTTTACTGTTGAAAGCAGAACGTGAATAAGCGGTTCTTCGGACTGGTTATCAACATTAATTTTGTTTGTTAGTTTTAAAATGTATTGCAAGAAATATAAGTATAATTTTATTTCATCTGTCACTGGACAAAGTTTTGAGAATAAAATGCCAAACTATACGTGCTATCACGCTCCGCATCCAGCTGACAAAGCTAGAGGAGGATCGGCAATACTAATAAAAAAGTGCTTGGTACATCATGAGGAAGCCGGGTTAATAAATGAAAATATGCAAGTGGCAACAATCAGTATAGGCATGAAAAAGAAAGAGTTTAAAATAGCTGCAATATACTGTCCACCGAGGCGCTCTCCAACAGAAGAAGAATATAAAGAACTCCTTAATTCGCTTGGAAATAACTTTATTGTTGGTGGTGACTTCAATGCTAAACATACCCAATGGGGATCTAGGCTCATAAATACAAAAGGTAAACGACTTTATCTAGCAGGTCGCAAACACAAATGTGAATTCTTTTCCTCTGGAACGCCAACTTACTGGCCATCTGATCCTAACAAAATACCAGACCTTATAGACTTTTTCGTGGCCAAAGGTATAAAGCGAAATCATGTAAGTGTTGTAGGTAGTTACGATCTTTCATCTGATCATACTCCAGCTATTTTATCACTGAGTGAAGTAGAAATAAAAGAAAAAAGTAATCCAAAGCTCGTGAATAAAAGAACAAATTGGGAAGAATTTAAAGTAAAACTGGAAAGTTTTATTGACCTTAGATCCCCAATGGAAACTAGTGAACAAATTGACCACGAAGTTGAACAATTTATTGCTGATGTGCAACAGGCTGCAGAAGAAAGCACGCCAACTATTTTGAACAGAAGAGAAACAGAAATAAAATACCCTGTAGAAATAACAGAGTTAATATTGGAAAAAAGAAGGGCTCGAAGAAAATGGCAAACTTCGAGATTTCCGGGCGATAAGAGAGTATTTAATCGTCTAAATAACGAATTGAAAAAAAGAATCTATGAATTCAAAAATGATTCACTTAGCAGTTTTCTTGAAAGTTTGACGACGGATGCTTCTACTGATTACTCACTGTGGAAAGCTACCAAACGTCTGAATAGACCGCAACAACAAAATCCGCCCATCAAAGCACAAGACGGAAAATGGACTGCAAATCCGAAACAAAAAGCTGACCTCTTCGCAGATCATCTCTCGAATGTCTTTAAGCCGTTTCCACAAAGTGCAGGGGCAAATAACTTACAATTTGTTAATAAAAATGATGACTTAGAAATTCCCTTAGTAAGGCTCAAAGAAGTAAAAAGCATGTGCCATCACAATTTATCAAATAAAAAATCACCCGGGTATGATCTAATTACGGCTCAGGTCTTGAAAGAAATGCCAACAATAGCCTTCAAAAAATTCCAATACATAATAAATGCATGCCTTAAGCTCCGTTATGTTCCACATCATTGGAAAATTGCAGAAGTCATTGTTATACCAAAGCAAGGTAAGCCACCAACCGAAGTTACATCTTACAGACCAATATCGCTTATACCAATTATGGCAAAAGTTTTCGAAAAACTGCTTTTAAATAGACTAAGCAAAATAATAGAAGAACGAAAACTAATACCAAATCATCAGTTTGGATTTAGAAACAAACATTCCACGATAGACCAAGTACATCGAATTACGGATGTTGTTGAAAAAGCACTTGAAGAAAAACAAGTATGTTCCGCTCTATTTCTAGATGTTGCTCAAGCCTTTGACAAGGTTTGGCATTTGGGGCTCGAGTACAAACTGCACAGGGACCTTCCCAGGCAGTTCTATGAAATACTCAAATCATATATTACCGACCGACTTTTTAGAGTACGGTACGAGCAAGAGTATTCGGAACTTAAGAAAATCGAAGCCGGCGTACCACAAGGAAGTGTCTTAGGACCAACCCTGTATTTGTTGTATACTAGGGATATTCCAGTGGACAACAATGCGATCATGGCCACTTTTGCAGATGATACTGCGATATTAGTGTCAGATAAATGCGTTGTAAAGGCAACAGAAAAACTGCAATATGCAGTCGACAAGATAAGAGAATGGACGCAACAGTGGCGTATCAGACTCAATGAAACAAAATCAACGCATATAAACTTTACTAATAAAAAGATTAATAATGTTCCACTTTTTATTAATAGTAAAGTAGTACCTTACTCCAATACGGCCAAATACCTTGGGATGACTTTGGATGCAAAGCTAAAATGGAAAGAGCACATCAAGAAAAAAAGGGAAGAACTTAACTTAAAATATAGAAAAATGTACTGGTTACTGGGAAAAACCTCTGCCCTATCAATTGAAAACAAATTAATGTTGTATAAGCAGGTATTAAAACCTGTTTGGACGTATGGCATCCAACTTTGGGGTTGTACAAAGAAAACAAATGCGGAAACCATCCAAACATTCCAAAACAAAGTCCTTCGTGGAATAGTAAACGCCCCTTGGTATATAAGAAACAGCGATTTACATTGTGACCTTCAAGTAGAAATGGTTACAGAAGTAATTAGAAAACACGCTGTATCACACAATCAGCGACTGATTAGTCACACTAACTCCGAAATGGAGACAGTCTTAAATGTACGTACCAATGTTCGGAGACTAAAAAGAACCAAGCCTCATGAGCTGATGGTCTAAAAGCGATGGGAAAGTATTAAATCATCAAACTTCCCAAAATGTGAACTAAAAATTGAGAAACTAAAATCATTTGTCGATCTTTTATAGATTGGTCATGATTCTAGGTGGTTTTAGTGCGGTAGAAGTCCCACACTACTTGATACCGAATATTATCAAGTGTCTTTTGAAGATTTCCACCTACCGAAAGAAAAAAAAAAAAAAAAAAAAAAAAAAATCTGTCATATGTGCATAAATGCTATGAGCTAAGTCTGCATTCTGTTCTAGCTGATATGTGATGAAATAATGTTTCAACGAAACCCACTGCTCTAAGATTCGCGATACAACATTTTCAAGCGATAGCCACCTGGTACAGGATGTTTTTCATATATTGTGGGCCTTTGTGTTGAAAAACTCTTGAAAATCACGAAAATCGGTTTGTCGCATAGAACTGTGGGAAAACACAAGTAAATATCTCTAGCTAATCTTTCAACATCCTGCGGTATCTTTTTCGAAGCTGCAATGGAACATAAATGAATGGAATGACATGTACATCCCATTACAAATAATTTTTTTTTTCATGTTTGGTTTAATGAACAACGAATTTGGAAAAGCAATAAAAATGGCAATACAAAAATGAAAATGCAGTACAAAAAATAAGTGTGCAGTACGGCAGTACGGACCAAGCCAAAGCAATACAAATATAGCTTTTGCAGTACGTTCGACAGCATTGCTCGTGAGGCAGCTTCAAATTATAAACATCGGAAGCGTGAGTACTGTTCCAATTCCAAATTCAAGTTTTTTTTTCCCATTTTGTTCATTATCTGCTTGACTGCCGATGTGTTAACATCAAACAAAAAATAAGTGTGCAGTACGGCAGTACGGACCAAGCCAAAGCAATACAAATATAGCTTTTGCAGTACGTTCGACAGCATTGCTCGTGAGGCAGCTTCAAATTATAAACATCGGAAGCGTGAGTACTGTTCCAATTCCAAATTCAAGTTTTTTTTTCCCATTTTGTTCATTATCTGCTTGACTGCCGATGTGTTAACATCGCAGTATCTTCATAATTAATCCAAATGCAGAGTGATAGAAAATGAATTCTTGGAAAAGGAAACAAACAGTAGCATTAATAATAATTTATGCGGATGTTATTTTCTTTAATAAAATGCAAAAAATTCGCGTACAACTGGCTCACTTCACAAAAATTACACCAGCTTGAAGTGAGGTGTCCTCAATTGAGAACCTGTGTAATCACGAGAGTACTCACCACGCCAGACTTAAATTTCACAGTCTAAACACGGTCTTAAAGCGTTAAGCGGCCTATAGTCCAAATAAAACATTGCGTTTCGCCCGAGTGCTAGCTTATGGGCTCGTCAGATGGGGAGCGTTACGATATCTCGAAATTTAAAATCTCGAATGACGAAATCTCGCTTTTTTTTTAAATCTCTATTCTCTATGCTATGTTTCCACCAAAAATAAAACTCTGTTTTGAGATAAAAAGATTTAGCAGCGTTTCCACCGATCAAATTGATTTATAAAACGATTAACCTTACAAGAGGTTTTAAAACTTTAAAACACCGAAACATTTCATTCAGAAATGTTTGTATTGTATTGTATTTGAACTATAAAATGCACTTATTTCACAAAATTCACTAATAATTCATAATATACCGTCAAAATAATTTAATTAAAGTAGAGCCTTAAAACTAAAATATCTCAAAAAGAACTCAATGTTAGAAAACATGGTATGAAATATGGAGAAGTCAGAAAATAAGAAAAAAAAAAGAAAAATGACAATCCAAACATTAAGGATGCAGAAATTGCTAAAAGAAAGCGGTAGGACCTGTGTGACGACCACAGTTTTCGGAAAGGTTGAACCTTTTGAGGATTGTAGAGCATCCCACAGTCTAGACGCTACTACCAGTAGGGAGGATGAAAACTCATCTGCTGGCAGTAGCCTTCCGGATTCTGTGGAACTAATCAAAGCAAGTAAAGGGGGGGGGGGGTAGAAATAGCTCTCCTTCTATAACCCTAGGCAACCTTCAACCGGATACGTTGGACAAAATCCACTTCAGTATAGTTGCTAAAAGTAGCTCCACTCAAAACGAGGAGATGAAAGTTCCCTCTAAAAGATCGGGCAAGAAGATAGTCGAGAAGATCGGTGGTAAACCGGCTTCCCAACTAGATGATACACAAAGGGCGAAACTCGTTTGGGCTAAATCCAGACAAATCCAGACAAAGCGATGACTTAATCCTTAATGCCAAATCCAGACAAAGCGATGACTTAACGCCATAGCGACAAAGGTCTTTCGAAGGAAACAATCCGGAATTCAAAAGGACCAAGGTGCATAGTACCGGCACTCCCTCCTTTATCAGGAATGATTTATCCTTCAGTGAGGTAATGAAGGATACACATACAACTATGCTCGCGGTGATTGACAGAAGTAATGCAGATGGCATGATCTCTTCCGATCAGTGGGTAATGGTTTTGAACAAACTCCATGCCTCCTTCTGGAGCCTTATGATGGAAAATCCAGTGGAGCCTGCAACCTTTGAGGATGCATGCTGGCATCAGAGACATGTCAAGCAAGACAAAAAAGATGAGTAATACGCACTTTCATCGCCTCCACAAACCCAAACGTCCCCAGTAATAGAGGTAAATATTACTCATCAACTGGATCGACTCATTCATCTGAAAAACCAAACCGCCATTTGTAAAAGAGGCTACTTATACGGTCGACAATCATTCAGTGATGCAGATCGAAGACCCTTTAAATGTTAACGAAGACGATCTTTTACAGTCAGAATCTGAGTCTGATGAATACCTTGACTGCACTGTGTTAGGCGTTAGTCTGTCGAGCTGTAACCAAGATGTTGCAGAGATTAATACCCATTACTAAAAAAGGCTTAGGCCTCCCTTCTTCTCCAGCTAACAAACACAGGGAAAGATGTCGTCCTGATCCAAGAACCCTGGATCGTTAGCTCCATAGTTGGAAAACAGCCTGCCATCCGGAATTATCGGAAAACCAACTGGCAGCCCAGCTATGTATATAGGAAAACTAAGTATTTCTCAATTTCTCAAATAAAAATTATCTTGATGACAAAGTCAGTTATCTAACCCTAGCTTTTAATAGATCAATGGCCATTTCCTGCTCTCTTATTCAAGTAAAGGAAAACTAAGAGGGCTAGAACCGTTTAGAAGAACCGTGCAGAAAACTTTTCAACTTCAATACTCTAAGATAATTTAGAATGAAACTCATATAAAGAATCCATTAAAATTTATAAAAAAGAATTAAGAAAAAGTAAAATAACCTCCTGGAGGAACTTTTGTGGTAAACAGAAGAATCTTCAGAAGCTTCTAGGCTAAGAAAAATTCTATTTAAAAATCTTACAATGCCTAGCTTCCTAAAATAGCAAATGGCTCTTGGACCAAACCTTGCGTAAATCGCATACGTACAAGTAAAAAAGTGATCAGCTTATACATAGAAATTTCATTAATAGAATTTACATGTGGATGTGGCTGTCAAACCAGGAACGTGTTACGGTGTTATAAAATTAAATCGACCAATGAATGCCGCAGCCACAAAAACTAACACTCTTCTTTATTGTTGTTAGCTGCTGTATCTAAACCTACCTATATTGTTAGACAACTTTAATGAAATGGAACGCACAAACTACCACAATCTGGCTACCATAGAACTCCATAGGAAGTAAAGCTCACTTCTTAATTCATTGCTTAGTGTAAAGTGATACATATTAAAGCTGTTAATAGTCTAAAAGAACTCTAATGTACACATGGGTCGAGTCCATGACATGACCCATGACTATACACATTCATACAAAGGTTAGGTTATGTACAATACTACAATACATAACACAATACAGTAATGTGCAACAATATTTGGTGAAAGCAAATAGTCCAAGAAGGAAAGTTTTTTTTTGAAGTAATAGGTTTTTCTAACAACTGTAATTATTAGAGAAGCCAAAAGGATTAAATTAAAGACGTTTCCTTGGTGTACGCCAACTTTGAATGAAAATCTTCGGGGAGTCCTTATATTTGTTTTATCTTGCTTGAAAATAACCGTTACCATCAGCTAGTAGATTTCCAGACTTCTTCATTGCACTAGGTCCACCTGTATCAGATCTGTGTTGTTGATCAAAAGATCTTTGAATTGATTGAATGGTACCTAACTGTCAGAATTTCGCGTATCCTCCTTTACTTTATAAATTCGGAGAAGTAACTTTCGCTTCACTGATAAAAAATTTGATAATTTTTGATAAGTATTGAGGTGGGAATTTTGACCCATCTCAACGATGTCCCTACCAATTTTTAGGAATTAGATGGCAAAACTGGTTTTCAGTTTTTGGCACCCGCACTAACTCTTCCACTAATGGGCACTTGGTAGATAGTAGGTGCAATAATTAGAAAGTACAGCCTGGAAAACTGCCCAATTAAAAGTCCTTCACAATACTGTCAAGAAGCTAACCTTAAGCATTGAACAAATCCCCTGATGGCATGTCGCTATTCAAAGTATGGTTGATATCAGCAGCGGATCCATCAGATATTTCTTCCAACTCCGGATACATCCTCTCCGCCACACTTCGCATTTTGTTGATTGCATAATTTTATTTGCACGGCAGTGTTGGTACGTTCCTGAAAATCCAAAAAGGGCCTAATCGAGTGTATTGAATCACCACCGCAACATCATTGTGTTATTTCGCCTAACAAAGAGGGTCAGTAGACCACAGGGTCAGGAGACTACCCTAAAAGCAAGAACCACCTCATAAATATGTAGGTAATCGGAAGGGGTTTCACTTGAATGCAGTGCTTTTGTCCGGAGTATAGGTATCTGCATCAAAATGAAAATGTTAAACGTTTATAATTTAAAGCCTTGGAACCTGTTTGCCTGCCAATATAATTTGTTTGTTTCAGAACTTGAGAACTATAGGTATGTAGTTATATCTTAATACATCTTGTCTATACGAAAAATTAAATTTATATCATTTAACCTGCTTGGTAGAATTTGAATCTAGTTCAAGCAATCTTTCAGATGCAACTTGTGCCTAATTTTATTGAAATGTGTATATTGTCTACCTTTAGGTAGTACCTACGTACCTACATTTTTCTGTTGCAGGAATTTGGTGATGTGTCCCACTTGGTGGATATTGATGAACATAGTCTACTTATCTTGAGCAATGTTTTTGTTCAATGACTAGATCTGTGGACGTCTGAAATTGCCTACGCTTATAAAATATGTATTTATGTATATGTATATGTATCTACTTATCATACAAAACCCTTGCTGGCTTGTTTATGAGCATGAGGATTCATCGTACACAATCCAAATGGCACAGGGACAACAAGTTCTGGGTCGAAAATTTAATTTTTTGTGATTTCGTTCTATATTTTATTTTTTCATGATACAGGGTGTTTTTTTTTATTAAAACTCTGTTATAGAAAAAAATTAAGAGCACGACTGGGTCGCATGAACTTGCTCTTGTGGAAATTTACTTCCTTGCTAACGATTTTTTTTAATTTGACCAGTTAAAAAAAAAACTTTTTCAAAAAATACTTTTTCGAAATAATTTTAACTAAGCCATATTAATCAGGCATTGCAGGACTATCTGTATATCAAATTTCATCAAAATCGATAAAAAAGTGTATGAGATAGTTAGGCATTAAAAAAGATTCTATGCGGGAGGTACACTCAGAAAAAAAAAGTTGTTAACCGAAGAATTTTTCATTCTTGTAAGATTTTGAATTATAAATTGTTCTCAACAAAAAATTCTTGCAGCTTTTTAATTTATTTAGAAAAAATCTTGCTAAAACTATTTCTTCATACTTAATCATTTTCAAAAATAAAACATTGTTGGTCAAACAGAATAATTCTCGTATTTAGTATTTAGTATTTTTTATTTAATATTTTATGAATATTTCCTATCAAAAACCAAACTATTGAATCAACATTTAGTTCTTTAAATTACAATTACAAAGTTGGAATAACGATGAAAAATGTTAACTACTAATATCATACATACATTTATTTTAAGAATTAATTCTTAGAAGAACCAAAAAAAAGTCATTTCTTAAGAATGAATATTAAAAAGTTTATTGTGGTCTCTTAGAAAAAATAAAAAAAATATCAGATTAGCTCAGTGGGTAGCGTACTGGAACGTCATACGAGAAAACTCGAGTTCGAGTGCCGCGCTCAAGCACAGGTATACACAAAAAAGATTTCTAAATACGAATGTAAAAAAATATTGTAATTACAGGAAAAAGCTGAAATATGTTTAAATATAAATAAAAAATAAAATAAAAATAAAAAGATCAAATTAATACTGAAAAAATATAAAAAAAACAAAACACAGACACCCAGAATCAAATACTTTGAACAACTCGTTCTTGAGATAAGAATTTAGGATCTTGAAATGTTGACTTTTTTTATTTTAAATTCAAGAATAATAATACTTGTTTTACGTTAACAACCGCATTCTTAAATTAAGAATTAAGATGCTTGGGTTCATTTTAAATTGTTGCGCCAAAGTATAAAATTCTTGGGATTACAATTTTTTTTCTGGGTGTACCATTCTATATATCTATATCGTTCGCAACAAATTACTCATGTGAAATGTTATCAAAATCGAGAAAATTTGGATTTTCGTTTACGGTTATATGGCAGGTACCGTTGTTTTTTTTAAGCTAAATTTCACCTCTAAGGACCTCGATTCAATCGTTTAGGTTGTAGGTACTTACTATACTTATATAACCAAATTGGCAGACAGACAGACAGACAGAATTTCCGGACCCACTTTTTTCGATTTGCTCTCAACTCCTCTAGTTTGAACACGATAATACCATCTAATTTGGTTGTTTTTTACCTTATCCGTCAGCATTTTAATAAATGTGATTTCAGGCATACTGCAGGATTACTGCTCACGATAATTTTGGGACATTATGAAATTACGCTCTGAACTAACTTTATTCATGGATAAATCGTCGACCCAAGCTAATCCTAAATTATCGATCGATTTGGTTGGCACGAAAACAGTTCAATCGAAAAACAAATCTTTAAGAAAACACCCTATATTATTTGTATTCCACACAGTGATGGTTACGCTTAAAACGAGAATCTCTGGATTAGTTTTGGGGGAGTTAACCTACTCAAAAAAACTTATATCACAACACAGTACCATAGGTATGTTGTATGTAGCTGTATGTATATTTATTATAATAGGTATGTATATGTGATTGTATAGGTATACATCTACTTCTGCTCATATCTAATATTTGTTTCTACGGTGTAGGTGACTGACCTCCTTTCTCGGTACATATTTATACACTCGTACCAACATTAGATGCAAAGTAAATAGCTTCCATGTCGATGCATTTTTAGATCGTCCTTTAAGGTATGAACATAAAGGCAGCATTTAATTCTACATGTGCAGTTCGTTTGAGGATGTAAGCCATCCTCTTTGTTGGCATTCAAATATAACATGTAAATTAGTCCGAGAGTATTGTAAGTCGGTAAATAGCAGAGGATTAAAAGAACTTATGAGTACGAGTATGAGGATACAGGTACTTATGATGTGATGCTTTGACTTCCTTTATTGAATTATATATTTTATAAATTCATAAGAAGAACATAATATTTTGTAGAATGAAGTTCCACCGGCCTATTTGGTCATAACAGTGGAGACCCATATTCTATTCAGTTTTGAGGAAGAAAGAAAAAAAATTGGTTAAAAATCTCTTGTATTGTAAAAAAGGACACAGTCTACTTGTGATGTGTTGAATTGTTTTGATAATTTTTGGTTTTATAACAATTCAACTTTAATCAATTTGCCATTAATATTAATGAAAAACATTATCCCCGTAGTCACATACCTAGCGGAGCGGGCATATTCATTGAACCTCAGAAGATATTACGCGTGTTTCGACGTGAAGTGCTTATACGCAGGAAACAATAAAACGGCTATGTTCATATTTTAACTCCTTTTTAATTTTTAAAATGATGATTTACAGATGGCGTTGCTAATGGTTTGGAGAAAACTATGATTATCCGAGACAAGCACCAAAATAAGAAGCTGCAAATCAAATTTAGGTTAAATTTAAAATAACAAAATTTCACCGGAAGCCTTTTTAAGGACCAATCTTAATCCGTCTGTGTTTCAGCAATCACTAAACCGAATTACATGGTTCACATTACTGCACATGCTGTTGGATAGAGGAATTGTCAAACTAGGTCGTGAGCGCTTTATTTCTGGACAGATGTCTACGTTTTGGCTAAAAACCCACACCAAATTTGCACTTCCGGAACTCGAAAAAATAGGGTACAGATAAAATTATTTTAAATATTGGTTGACAGACACGCATCAACTAACTTCATCTTCGAACAATGCCCATAGCAATGCGACCAAGTATTAAGAGACGAATTTTTTTCTCCAAATCACAGTTTTGAAAGAAAAAAAAAATGGAAAAAAAATATTTTAATCATTAGATAATGAAGTACTAATTTTGTTTTAAAACTGTTATGCTCTTATTAATTTTAAGTCAAATGCGATATGGATGGTCGCATGTCTTGTAGTTTTTAGAAAATTGTCTCTCCCGGTGAATTTTTTTTTTTCTTAACTGATGGCCTTGCGTATGTAGCAAAACTATCCTCAGCAGATGTTGTTGGACTCATCAGAACCGTTGAGCCAGTGGTGAGGGCAGAGGAGGCTTAAACACTAGTTGTAGAATCTAGCTCACCTTTTAGAATTTGAGACTTTTCAGAATCTTGTACAGCATAATTATATTTCTCTGCTAGAATACGAATTTTCAAGAACTTATAAACAAAGAAAGTTACAGTAAATTTAAAGTTCTTTTGATTTATTAAGAGGTGGACTTTGGACGTCTTGGTATTTCCTTTGTTCTTTTTCCATTTCAAAAACCACCTCAAAGACGATTGTTTCAATCTTAAATCTTGAAAAGATCATGTTTCGTTCTAGTGATAGAAAGACCTCGTTTGTTTAGTTCTGCTCTCATTTTAACTCGTTTTACATAATTATAGCATTCCTAAGCTTACCCATTTTATTTTCAAACATTCGCTTTTTACTTAAAGTTTTATTTAATTTCACTTCGGGCACCATTGTTATATTTTAGTTAAAACCGATTGTAACGGTTATTGAGAACTAATTTTGAAGTCCCGTCAAAGGTCATACAAGTTGTACTAATCGTTTATAACAAAACACCGGATATAACGAACAAATACTCCAGTCCCATCGAGTTCGTTATAAATGATTTTGACTGTAGTTTATTATTAACTCACTTTATTTATTTTCACATTAAATTCCCAAGCACGGAAACCAGCAAGAACCAACTTCTGGTTTTTGATATCTACGGCTCCAGAAACATCATCCAATTTCCAGTAGTAGAAAATAACTTCACTTTCTTATTATGTCCCATTTTGAGTGGTAAATAAGTTAAGTTTTTGGTGTGAAATTCTTTCACTCTTTTAAGTGAAGTTACACTTTTCAATATTAAAGGTTTTGTGGCCTTTACTCCAAAAGCATTGCGTTTCGCCCTAGTTTGATGGTGGGCTCATCAGCTAGATGACATCAAACCCAATCTAGTACGCAATAATTGTCGATGATTACCGACTGCTTTATAAAATTTACAGAGAAAACTCCCTGTGAATTATATTATTCTAAAGAACTTTGATTAAAGTTAGACATTAGAAATTATGATGTTATGCTCGTGGCCAAGCGAAGTTATAAGAATGAACAAATAAAAACAATAAAAAGACTAAAAATAGTCGAATTAAAATTTATTTAGTGGAGTATTTATGAATGAAATTCAATATTCATTCATAAATACTCCACTAAATAAATTTTAATTCGACTATTTTTAGTCTTTTTATTGTTTTTATTTGTTCATTCTTGTTACACTTTTCATACAAAACAAAATGCACACAATATTGCACACCTAATCTTGCACACCCAAATATTGCACACATAAAAACACTGTTTATATCTGACTTAATAAATAAAACATGGTTTTTTTGACATGGTTAACTTAATAAGGTGTTTTTATTCATATGAAAATACAAAGAGGATAAAGTAGGTACCAAGTAGATACCAAGTTTCTTGAATTCCATTCCAAAGCATCTCTATCTATTTTTCTATTTTTGATCCTAAATTAATCTTAACATAATTCCAAAGATGTTCTATAGGGCTTAAAGTATCAACATTTTCTTCTGAAAACCAGTTTTTGAACGCAGCATTTGCTGTATGTTTTGGGTCATTATCATAATTAAAAATCCAGGTAATTGGCATTGAATTCGAATAGATTAAGAATATTGTTCCATTGTGTTTTTTTCTTATATGTTGTTCTACCCAAACTTATCCATTCTACCATTGATTCTAAAAAGTGGAGCCACTCCATGCCAAGGAAATGCACCCCAGTCCCAGACCATCACGATCGCGCCACCGTGCTTCACCTACTTATACTTAGAGTGACCTTTGGGCTGATGAACAAATTTTTTTCCATCTTCATAACCTTTGTTTCATTACTCCAAAGGCCAAAGGTATATAGTAAGTCCAAGCAGGAAGCCCATCAGGCTTTTTTTTAATTCGTTTTTGAAAGCGCAATAAGGCCGATGCAATTTCATGTTGACGAATAACGGAAGACGCTAGAAGCACTCCAAAAGAGCATGGTGACAGTCCGAATACTAAACATCAAACATTATTATTATGAGATCAGAAGAGGAGAAGTTGTCTAGGATTCAATTGGAATTTCACGATTCATATTTTTCAGCTTAAAAATATCCAAAAAATTGTATCTGTATATTTATCATGTAGGTAAGGAAAAAGATAAGTCCAACAAAACAAATCAATATGCTATTCGATAAACTTTCTTGCATATATGCATTGACAGAAGTCATAAATAACATTTACGTAAGCTGCATCCAGCTATACTAACTTCGATCTGCATCAATTAACAGGACTAGAAAATGCATCCACTGCACCATGCAACTACATATCTTAAATGAATAGAAATGCATCTATCATCAGTGTTGCAAATCAAATCTCTAAATAATCCTCTTTCCACTAGCCAAACAATAACAAACGAACAATCAAGCGATCCGACAAGTGTTTCAAAGTGTTTTTCCGCCATACAAAATGCTTCTCGCCCATTGTCATGCTGCAATGAAGTAGAAGAAGTTGAGAAGACATACAGATGGCGCGGTGACTATAACAAAAGGAATAATTAATAATTATTTCCTCAACCACTAACAAGATTCTTATCGGAAGCTTTGGCTTACAAAAACTATACTCTCAATTCTGTTGCAATAATGATGGCTATAGGGACTTTCACTTCACTCTCCCCTTGGAGCAAGACGCTTCAAAACCTTACACGTGGGTGATGATGATGAATTTGAGATGCAATTGCAACACATAAAGAGAAATTCCTCAGCACTAAGCCGCCCCTGCCACCCCCCCGCCGCTACTGTCGAAAGATGTATTATGTCTTGCAATGCAATAGCATCAACTCGTGTAGCTGGTAAGCTGGTTATTTTTTGGAGACCAGCTTATTAGGAACATCGAATGTGCGGTATAGTATCAGAGTCATGTGTCATACCATACCGCATCGTCAGTATATTCGTCTCAATGCCGGTGGTATGTGTCATACATTCATACACTGCACTAAAAATAAAGTATCAGTTTTAAAAAATAAAAAAAGTATTGACAAAATATGGTCGCAGGATCTTGATCTTGTAGCAAACTATGGGAACACACAAAAAAAAATATGTAAATTATGTTGAAAGGCGAACAAAAAATTGCCTAAACGCGATAGAGTTGTTTAGCCAACAATTTTGAATGCCATTTTGTATAAAATGTCTAAATAAAGAACCATAAATTTTTTTAAATAAGCACGCCGTGAGCAAGCATGCACTATGCGTTGAATTTAAACAAATATCTCATATTAAATTAAGAAGTTTATTATGTAATATTCTTTATTAAATTTATACAGGGTGATTGGTATAAGATGCACCAAAAAGTTTGAGCGTATGGAAGGGGGTTCTTTTTCCCCCGTTTAGGCGGGAGGGGCAATTTTCTAAAACATTGACTTAAATCAGAAAAAAAAATTATTTAAAAACAACAGTGAATGATACAAAGCCTTGTTATATCTTTTTGGAAAGCCAGAAAACTATTTATTTTTAAATTAATTTTTTTTTATTTTTAAATTAAAAATATTAATTTTCAAACTCAAATTTTTGAAAAAAAAAATTTAAAAAAAAATGTTTAAACTAATTTTTTTCAAAATTTTATGTAATTAACTATTATTTTTTTTTATTGCAATGCTCTTATTAATTTTTAGTCAAAAACAGAAAACCGGATGCCAAAATGTATCTTAGTTTTTGAGAAATTAAAAAAAATAAAAGTAAAACTAGTAAGTAAAGTAAAAAGTTAATTCGTTTTTTTTATTATTTGATTAAAATCGGATGGTATGTAATAAAAAATAAAAAAGGGATGAAAAATTAATAAGAGCATTGAATTAAAAAAAAAATAATAGTTAATTACATAAAATTTTGAAAAATATTAGTTTAAACATTTTTTTTTAATTTTTTTTTTTTAATTTTGAGTTTGAAAATTAATTTTTTTGAAACTGTTCACTTAAACAAGTTAATTTAAAAATAAAATAAAAGAATAGTTTTCTGGCTTTCCAAAAATATATAACAAGGCTTTTTATCGTTTTGTTTTTAAATTATTTTTTTTTCTGATTTAAGTCAATGTTTTAGAAAATTGCCCCTCCCGCCTAAACAGGGAGAAATAGACCCCCCCCTTCTATACGATTTTTTTCTTGTCTTAACCCCACCTACACGCTCAAGCTTTTTGGTGCACCTTATACCAATCAGCCTGTATACCCAGACATACATTAAAGCCGGCTACAAATTATTGTTAAGATACAAAATATAATGTTGATTTTTAAAACCTCAATAAAGAAATTTGTAATTATAGAAAAAAAACCTACCACGTTTTTTCCAAGTATAAAAAGTTATTAACAATTATACAAAAATAAGTTTTTTTTTGTTTAGTTTTTTACCAAAAAAATTGTTTTTATTAAAAAATAAAAGAATGCCATTTTGTAGAACTACAAATTTGCAACAAAAAACAAAGAGTTGCTTAGTTTTTTTTTCAAATGGTTTTTACCAAAAAAATTAAATTTTTTTTACTAAAAAATAAAAAAAAAATAAAAATTTGCAACAAAAAACAAAGTGTGACTTGATACTTTTACTTACCGTTAAGAAGTTTTATCCGTTTTTTGTGGTTGCCAAACAATTAAATATTTTTTTTAATTATCAGCATTCGATTCATAACAATAGTTGTTCGATTCATAACAATAATTGTTATGAATCGAACTGGGGGTCAGTTCCCGATCTGTGAAACTGTGAAATGATAAAAAATAATCATTTCGCTTTTCACAGATACTTTTCATTTTATCACTTCATGAACTCGGATAATGCGATTCTCTAACTTATTCAAAACAGCTGTTAATGTGTGTACTAAAAAGTACTAAATGATATACCCAGCGAAAAATCTACATACGTTCAATAAGAGAAAGCCACTTTGATTTAAGCAGATAAAAAAAAATTAGCTTCGATTATGAAAGTTTTAAAATTAAAATGTTAAATGGTTAAATCAAATATACTCGATCTAGGGTACCATTATAAAATGAAAATCAAATACGATCTATTAAATTGTAATTTGCCTTTTTTTTGTCTCAGTGTAAGGTCTGTCAGCGCGTTTTCACTGCTCTAGGCGTGATAGAATTTATCATTTCACATTCATAAACACGTAAAACAATTCAGAAGCTGAACAATATAGTTCTACACCATATTACCACGAGCTTTCTTCCTCTGACCTTGAAGGAAAATTTGCACTTACAATTACCTTTAGAACTCCTCATTCATGTGTTAGAAGTAAGAAAACGCGAGGAAGCCTTCAAGTCAAAAATACTAACATGAACAAAATACAGCACGACCCAACTTGTATGTACATATAAGTAGTAATAAAAGAGAGGCTCTGTTACAATCCTGAACAAAAAAACAACGACAACAACAGTTGGCCTCAGATTCCATATCCGAAGTTTTCTGAGGTCGACGATTAAGTATGGGAGAGTTGTGCTGCAATTTTGAGTTTTGGCCCATAAATAAAGCTTTTCTAAAAAAGTGACTCCAGTGCGACCTCGAGGGCAATTCAAATAGCCTTAGTTACTCCTTAATCAGCTATCAGCTGATCGAAAAAAGCAACCCGAGCACCACCTACGTATTAATTAAAATAGCCTAAGTAATCCGCTACAACATCAACTTATAATCGGGCCAGCATGCAGTCTAGATAAACAGACAAACATTTAAAAATAATTGTATTTTAGCTACAGGAGCATCAATGTATAGTCCAGTCAAACGGTAGTTTTACGTTACAAAAAATATACAAATGGATTTTGTTTTCGAATGCTATGTTTTTTGGGTCGCTGAATCCGAATCTGAAGAAATCCAACAAAATTTCCTGGTGCGTTTTGAGATATCCGCGAAAAACCGCAGAATTTTCGCCTTTTTTTCGGTTTTTTGCTAACATCTCGGAAACCATGCGTCTTAACTGAAATTTCAACCACAACAAAATGAAAGACCATTAAATTTCAAAAAAAATCATGAATATTGTTTATTTCTCTGGCGTACCGTTAGCCCGTTAGAGTGTTGTAAGATAATTTCCCATTTCTGTGAAAAAACAATTTGATTTTACATATGAATTACGAACGGTTTATTTTGGTTGTTTTTTTTTTACAGAAATGGGAAATTCTGTTGAAATTTGATGGCACTCTAACGGGCTAACGGTATGGAAATGATACATTTTTACAAATGAGATTTGTGGTGGCAAAGTTTTTTTTTGATTTCGGCATGTTTTATGTTGTTTCCTTTAATAGGTGAGGTCTTGCTCCCCCCCCCCTCCAAACACGGGATTTTTTCATCGTTCCTCTAACACTTCTTTTATACTCGAATCTCAAAACTTCTTTATCATTCAAATGATTTCAAACTGACATTTCACTTTTACTTATAGATATAAATCCAGGACAGGTAAATCATTGAAAATTAAGAGTATCTGGTTTATTATTAATTACACACTTATGTCATAAGCATTTATCTGCTTGTCTTTTTCATGCAACGCTATAAATGTATTGGAAACACTTAACAATGAGATTTTTTGTGACCACAGTCAACTTTTAAAAGATTAAAAAACCATCTAGTGAGTTGTTTCAACTTCAGTCAGTTTGATTATTATTTTTATCACAAAACTTCGAATGCAAAGAGCAAAATATTTGTAAATCCATCTCACGTCATCGACCAAATGCATTTGCAATTTTAATCCTAAAATAAATATGTCATCCGCCTACCCATATTGTCTGAAAAAAAGTGTGAATAAAATTATAAAAAGTAAAGGTATACGAAGACATAAAGTCAAAGTCCTAGATAAGCGATTTGAATTTTTGTTGTGTTTGGACTTTTATTGTATTTATGATGTTTGTAAGTTACAATGGTTTATATGCTGCGTCTTCTCTTGTTTTCATTACGCAGGTACGTAGTCGGAAAGTGGCTTAAGGGGTTGAAGTCCAACCTCCTATGAAATAAAAGGGTGTAAATTGAATAATAATAAGTAAAAGTTATAAAATGAATAAAATAAATACATTTATCGACAGTCATAGAAGAAAATTATTAATTAAAGTTATTTCTTCGAATAAGGTGATTTCCTTTAAATTGGCAACTAACCATATTTTTATTATTAACGCATATTTTTGCATATTTTGCTATTTCACATACTTGAACAATACATGAATATTTTTTTTGTGCATATTTCAACAAACAAAACATAGGTTTTTAAAATGTTTGTCTGTCTTTCTGTCTGTTTGAGCTAGCTAGTCTTGAGAGTGGCTGGACCGATTTTGACGGGACTTTCACTAGAGACTAGACGATAGCTAATGATGCAAAATGTAGCTGATAAAATTTCTTACAATATGCTACCATACATTATTTTGCAAAACAGAACCGTCTTTGAGATATCTTCTCTGGAAAAAGATTTTTCGACAAACTTCTTGTTGGGACTTTTTTCCACATTGTTTTAAGCATAAAGTTGTGAATATAAAAGTTGTAGAGAATTCAACAATATATGCTCAAATTTCAATTTACCTGCAATTGGCATTTTTTAGTGTTAGCTATTAAAAAGTAGCAGTACAAAAAATATCTACGTAGTAGGTTGTGGGGATTCCCATAACATGCACACATAGGCTAAGCCAAGTAAATTGTGTCAAGAGAAGATAACAATCGTATGAAAAAATTAGTATGAAGGGGGATCTACCCCCCTCCCATTCAGGCACCAGGTGCAAAATTTACTTAAAATGCAAAACAATCTACCAAAAATCAATACAAGCACAAACGGTAGTGTGTCATAGCTTTTATGAAATCTTAAACACCATTTCTTAATTCAACGTTTGTCTTAAGTTGTTTTGATAAAAAGTTTTTTAGAAATAAATGTTTAAAGTCAAAATTTTGGAAAAAAAAATTTTATTGAATAAAATCCGAAGAAAATGAATAAAAATCCAGTGTAATACATTGTCCAATCTTAGAAGTTAACTTCATCTAAACGGAAAAGTTCATTAGAAATGCCGCCATTGTTCCAAATAATTCATCAATAAAATTTCATGTTCATCATTATGTTCAAGGCGTAAGTCCTGAAATTTCTTCAATCCAACTCAAATATGAGGTAACACGTGAAAAACCTGCGGGAAATCCTACTTCACAGCCATAAGTTGAACCATACGATGTGACACCAACAAGAATGTCTGTTCCTTGAAGAATAAGAGGACCACCGGAATCACCACTGCAAGTAGATTTGTGAGTGTCTTTTGTTCCAATACAGATTTGTGAAGATGGTCGACGTCCATAGTAGACCGCACAGGCTGCGTTAGAAATTATTACTACATCAGTCCATTGAAGTGTTGAAGAAATTGTTGAACTGCCTTAAATAGAGATAGGTAGTTCAATTGAAAAGTTTCAAAATGTAAAAGTACATTAGACGTGTGTGAACAAAACGACATCAGTTTAAACGAAAACACAACAACAACATGAGTCTATATGGACTTAGCTAACTCCAGATAAATTAATTACCGGAACGCTAAGTCCTGATAAAAACTGTATTAATGGCACAACTACATGTAAGTTATATGGGAACGTGAAATTTCATTGTTAATGGTATGGTTAATTCTTAATCAATCTCGTTTTTTTTCAACAACTATATATGGACTTGCAAAAAATGCCAAACAAAACACGGCTATTATGATGTATTTACTGTCACTAATAAGTCCCCATCCTGATATAATGCCTGTTTTTCCTGTATATAATGGAGCTTCCTTTTTGAAATTTGGTAGGCTTGCAGGTTTGATGTAGTCTAGAAAAGTGTTATTATAATCTGGGATCCATTTTTGGAGAGAAAATCTCACCAGATAAAGTTACTGGTTCGGGTAATCTGATCATTGATATGTCATTAGTTATTGTATTTTCATTATATTGTTTGTGCACAAAGACATTATTGGAATTTACTTCAATTGTTACCACAACTTCTCCATTATCTCCATTCGGTTTACTTCTTAATCCACCAAGGATGGCTTGAATTTTAGTTGTTCTGGAACAAAATGTTTTAAAAATCAAAAATCCAGTGCACACTTCGATTGATTATTAAAGATACCCTTGTGTACAGTGGGCTGCGGTAACAATCCATCTGACTGAGAGCAAAGTGCCGCCACACCAATAGCTTCCATCGGAATGAGTGAGTAGAAGACCAACCTGATATGGAAACTGTTTAGCATTTGCAGTCTGACTGTTTGTTATGCGACCTTCAAATGTATGATTTTTTCTTAGTAACAGATTAAGTTTGGGCTCGATACGTCTTGGATGAAATTCACTCTCATTAAGAGATCCAGTTGTAGAAGCTACCATCACGAAAAAGATAATAAGGTAATTCATGCTCTGAAAAATTGAATTGATTAATAAAACAGTCAATGTTAAGTTATGTCAAGTTGAGGTTTCACAAGCCTCCTTTAAAAGGTAAATTTTATTGTTATAAAAAATAAATAAAAAACTCCGTGTTAAGAAATCGGATAATATTGATCCCCTTTTCAAACGCAAAAAAGGACAACATTAGTGTATATGGATAATGAATTGTACGCCCACTAAACGGACTGGCCAAAAAGGAGCCATTTGCTGAAACCCTGCAAGTTCTTTGCCTTGGCTCGCTACGCTATATGATTTGGGGTGGGTCGCAAATTTGTTTGTATTAAAAAATGTTCAACCTCCCCAAGTCTTTGGGTGGAATGCGAAAAGATCCATCTCTATCTCATGAGACTGAGCTTTAGGAAATCTCATTATCTGTAGCTGTATATTCATCAAATGAAAGCAGGATACAATATGATAACCTTTCAAAATAGCAGAGGATATAATTAAAGATGTTGTCTAAACTTTATTAAGAAGATTAGAGTTCTTATTTAAAAAAATCCAAATCCAAATCTCCAAATCCTAAAGTGAAAACAGTGTAATTTTATGTAAAATGCTAAACCCACATTTCAGTAAAACCAAAATACGAAGAAAACTTTCTCAGATAAAAATGTATAAGTTTAACAAAAAAAAATTTAAATAAAATCGTTAGAGCGGTTTTTAATAGAAAATTTTTAATAATTATAAAAAATTGAAGTATGAACATTTTAAATGGTAAATAGTTTGCATAGAAAGTTAAAGAACTAAAAATAAGTTCATCTGTTTTCCAAAAAATGGTTGCATATTGTTGTAATTTAGGTAGTTTTTAACCAGTCACCTAGGCCGTTAAAAAAAAATTCGTTGCGTTAAAATCGATTCAGTCGTTCACGAGAAACTCAAGAAAAAAAATAACAAAGAAGACAAGTACCTAGTTGTCTTGATATTTGTCTTCCTTGATGGAAAGCTTTTGTAAGCTATCTCTAATTTTTTAAAAGTAAATATTTTCACAACGGGTTGTTGAGTTTTGTTGAAAGAAAATTCCAATTTTCCTTCTAAAAGAATGGTCTACAAATATTAATACTAAAATTGGTTCAGCCGTTCAGGCTTTAGATACTGATCAAACCAGACTGACTGGCAGACACGCAGACAGACCGACAGACAGAGGATCCTTTTTTTCATCTTCTCTATATCATCGCAATATCAGGTTTGATTGTAATCTAAATATTTTGCACGAAAGCATAACTTGACTAAAGTTTTAAAGAAGAGATAAATCTCTAAACTGAGATCGATTATTTTTATGCGAGATTTATCTCTAAATTAGTTTGCATACGAAAGCTGGCATTAGCTCAGAAAAATGAGATTTGAGACTGGGAAAAATCATTTCGCATACCACCCTTTAAGTCAGGTCTGTAAGGGGTTGCAGAGGGGCAGCATGCCCACTATAAAACTGTCAACATTAAGGTTAAATTTTTTATGTAGATCACTTAATATATATATTTAAAGCTTTACCATATTCTTAACTTTACTCCCGATGAACAAATTATTCGATATATTATTAGCACTCTCAAGATTTTGACAACATTATATCAAATCAAATGTTTCTAGTTTCTAAACTGATCTGTTTATTCTTTCAAAGTGGTCTTCAGATTTTTTCCTATTAGATAGAATAATTTTACTTTCACAACTTTAAACTTTAATAAGATTTTAATTTAGGAAAACGAAACGTGTACAACTAAATTGATATAACTTTTTTAAACCTTGGGCGTAAGTTTAAATACAAATCTGAAATGCTTTCGATATTGCAAATTACTTTATATACAAAGCTTCCACGTTATGAGTTTTTTGTTTAGGTAGCAGGTAATTATTAACTATTCCTATCAGTGAAACTCAACTAATGTGCATATTTAATTTTAAAAATGTCATTAAGCTTTAAGAAAGTCACTTCTTCAAAAACGTATTTAACAAATCAATTTATCATATTCTCTATAATAAAAGCCAGTTTATGGGATGTTTTAAGTTTTTTTAATGCTAAGTTTTAATGCAATGTTAATTTAATAATAAAGATTATGATTAATGCCAAGGAGAGATGAGCACCACAAATTAAGCTTATCTGAAATCTGAACCGGAAACATATAATTCCCAATTCAAATTTAAACCGGAAGCTAAGTTTAGGTAATTTTAAATTTTGACTAAAAGCATTGGGGCATATTCATAGTTGTTTTTAAACTCGAGTTTTTCATAGATTGTGTTAATGTAATTTAAATAGAATAAACTCGAGTTTTTCCTAAAAACAACTTAAACATATTGGCGCAAAATTGTAAGCGATTTAGCATCATACTAGAATATATTTAGTATCCTACTAGTCATTAGTATCCTACAAATCAATAGTTTTTTAACCTAGTATGATGTTAAATATGTTTTAGTTTATGCAAATAGAGGAATCAAGATGGTTTCAATCTCACCCAAGTAGATTCATCGATTCATTCCCTGTAACGAAAAACACTCAAACCGAACCAAAAAAAAAATTTTCTGCATATATTTGTTTTTTTTTTTATTTCTCTTGCCTTTTTAACTCAAGAATAATTGCTTCAAGAGTAAAAAAAAAACAAGTCGATAGGAACGACATCCTACGAGCAGTATTTGAAACTTAAACATTATTTCTCTATTCCGGTCAGATGTCAACGGTTTTGTTGGTATAAACTCAATGTTTTTAGTTGGAGCATTGTATATACTGTAACGTGTTATACAATAATAAAAGGGTGCTGAATGTTTTCATCTTTTGAGATAAACGCCATCTTTCGGAGTATCGGAGTAACATAACCCAACGAACTTAACGAACCTGGTGGTTACTAGAATAATCAAGAAGTCATAGACCAGAACCTTCGATGGAAAACCATTTCTTTATAAAAGAGGAAGCGGATGCAGTCAGTTTGAATTTGAAATCGGTTGTGTTTATGTCGGTACTCGGTAATTTGAAAGTGTTAAACTTTGAATTTAAAATAATGAAAGTAAGAGAAATTAAAAAGTGTTTGAATTATAAAGTAAATTAAGTGGAATTATGAGTGAAAAGAAATAAAGTGAGTTATATTAAAAGAAATAAGTTGAATTTAATAAAACGAACCTGAACGAACGAACATTGGTGTCAGAAGTGTTATTAAATAAAACATTAGTTAAAAGTGATTGTTTTAAAATGAGTAAGCTTTTGAAAGATTTAAATGCTGTGAAAATAAAAGCAGAAATAAACAAACGGGGTTTTTCTACTGCTGAAACAAATAGAATCGACACTGGTGATGCGAGGCCGATCCGTCAACCGGCAAGGCGCCTCCCTCTAGCCCAAACAAGAGGAGATTACAGAAATGATAGCCAATGCAGAAAGATGGTTTAATCGAGAGCTCAAAAAGTCCTTGGGCATCACCAGTGGTTCTAGTCAAAAAGAAGGACGAGAGTACTCGATTCTGTGTTGACTACCGAAGACTGAACGATGTCTTCAAGAAGGACAGTTATCCCCTGCCTAGGATAAGCGGCACACTGGATGCGATGGCTTGAGCTCCAGAAGGTCAAGTAGCCAGGTGGATCGAGAGACTGCAGACGTATGACTATGAAATCCAACATCGAAAAAGAAAACTACAATCGAATGCAGATGCCCTATCTCGTCAGCCTTGTAAGCCAGACTGCAAGCATTGCACACGCCAGAAAGAAAAGGAATCTATTGCCATAACAGCGAGCAAATCAGGAATGCTCAGCAAGAAGATTTGAACAGCAAACCTATTCTTGCATGGAAAGAAAATGAAGAAAAATCAGAACGGGGAGACATTTCTGATAGAAGTCCGACCCTCAAAGCCTATTGATATGATATACCACTACTCAAAGGTATTACCCCGCCCCCACTCTTTGTAATTGGTAATTTTCTCAAGAACTATAACAGCCATATTCTACATGTACTCAAATGGAAGGTGGTAAAATTCGATATCAGCTGATACCCCACTTATGGGGCCAAAATGGTTCTTTTTTGGGATATATGGATCGACCTCATATTGATTTATTGGTACGCTAATTTTTTTTTCCTTACAGTTCCCAAACTTTCACTTGTTTACCGTATATTAAATGAAGATTATTGAACACGATGCTACCAATAAAACCAACTTCAAGATCCTTGACAATTTCCTTAAGGTAGTTAACAAGAAATTACTTATATATGATGTGACAGATTCAACATGTTCAGAATACCAAATATGGCACAGTCATGAAAAATGGTATGGTGTGTATAACATTACAATACATAATATGCTTATCGTCTAGAGAGAAGGCGATCAATTCAACCAAACAAACATTGCATTGATCCATCAGATTATACCTTTTCGTACCATTCAGCAATAACATTGAATCCCTTGAGGTTCTTTCCCAGGACAGGTAATCCGCGCACTCCTGGATCGACAAATTTTCCGTATGAAAAATTGTAAAGCATGACGTGCTGTTTGCTATGAAATATTCGATGACCATAAAATCATTTATTCTGAAACCTGTCTCAATCTAAGGAATAAATAAATTAAATATTGCAATGATTTCTTTGACTATCGAATTTAAAATTATACATGTGCATATAGTTACCATCGTATGAATTCATCTTCTTTGCAAGACCTTAGTTGTAGATAAAGGATAGATTATTGTAGTTCTAATTCGTTTACTTGATATGAATTTACATTGTTGTATCTTATAAATACCGCCTAATATATATTATAAAACAAAATGAAATATGTTTGTTATCTCAATAAATTCACTATATTAGAGCAAATTGGTGCTGTTTGTTGTAGTAAACGTCAGGAATGTTCCACTACGTCACATCACATGAGCTATTTAAAATGGAATCACGTGACAGCGAGGTAGTGGCTTTTTCCCACGTTCAATTGGAGCACTTTTATCACCACATAATTGCATGACATAAAATAAAAACCTGAAAAAAAATATATTCAGGAGTTAGTACATGATAATATAATGAGTGAGTATTTAATTTAACAACACTTTTTATTAAATATTAAGTTACCAGCGTTACCGAAACAATCGAAAGGCACGACCACAATTGAGTCGCTCGTATACTTACTTTTGGTGCTGCAATTTTCTAAGCAATTATATGTATTATATGAAATATTTTTCTTAAATTCTTTTAATTTGAAATGAAAATAATAACTTTGAATATTTATTTATAAGAGTACAGTTTTAATGTATTACAATATAATCTTGCATACAATTCACAATCGCTATTTTTTAAATACCATTTTTTTTAAATATGAGGGGTTTACTAATTTTTGGAACCCAATAGTTTTCACATAATTGAAAAGTTAAAAAAAAAATCATCAAACTGTTTTTAAAATTTTCAATTTACAAAATGAAAATATAAATTAATTAAATTAAAAATAAAATTATGAAAAAATTAAGTTAATGAGATAGTCGGAATTTAAGAAAAACTGTTATATGACAAATATTGTTAAAACTATTTTCTTGGCAATATGGTCATATGAATTGAACCATCTAAAAGGCCTTTAAAATGTCGAAGGACTCATTCAAATAATTCTATCAAAATCTTTAGAACCCTTTTCTAGTAAAGGCAGCTTTTCATAACGGTTATATGGCAGCATTTGACCAGCTCAGAGTTTCTTTCAAAATGTGAAAATGTTAAAAGTATTACTTTCCCTAAGAAATGCGAATGGATATTTCAACAGAGTTCCTATTCACAGTCATTTTTTCTTAGTGTTGCTCTAATTATATGAGCCCCATACTGTAAGTGCTGGAGAAGACTTTGGAGCTTTCTTACGCTGAAACTATTTACGGTACAAGACTAAGTAAAAATCGTTTATAACGAACTCGATGGGACTGGAGAATTTGTTCGTTATATCCGATGTTTCGTACAACTTTTGTATGAACCTTTGACGGGACTTCAAAATTAGTTGCAATAACCGATGTCGTTATAACCGATTTTTACTGTGATTGCAAAAATGTTTCATAATTTCATCTAGGTACAGTTTTTACGGGTTATTTTTCATGTATTTAACTTGTTATCTGGGGTAGCATTTATGGTATTCAATATTTTTTCGAGAAAATCCTTTTTGAAATCAGTCCCACTCACGCAACTTCGTTGCTCTGCTTAGGGTATGTCCAGTTGTCTGGCGGGCGCCTGAGTCCAAAGTTTCTAAATTCAACAGTACCTGGGTGTACTGTTTCGCTTCTTATTTTCTTCCGTTTCAATTCAAATAATTAGTGTAAAAGCAAAAAAAAAAGGTACAAAAACCTGATAAAAGTGCTGAAAATTGGGATTTTTTATTCGTACCATTCTGATATTGTCAGTCGGGATTTTGGCAGTCGGGATTTTGGCAGTCGGGATTTTGTTCCTATCACCTTCCAGAACATCGCATATGTTAGTAAGAGGCTATCTGTCGTTTTGTGTGAGCGTCTAAAAAATGTATATAAAGAACATGATCGTACCTTACTGATGTGGTTTAAGACCAGAAAAGTCTACCATTTATCAAATATACGCATTACGTACGACATACACTGGAAAATAACTAAGAACCACTCCACTTCTTGAACGACAAGTGTTCATTTTGTAAAACTAGAGTGTTAAACAATTTGGAAAAGTGGATACAACATACAAGTTCCTGGTATATGTCCCTAATATTAAAATCACTGGAAGAATAACTCATAGTTCCAGTACTTCTTTATGGTCCAAAAATGTGGACAAGATCGGATGAGGAAATACTTGGTCCCTTTGAGCTAACAATCCTTCCATTGATTTATGGATCCATTCTGTGTGGATAATGTGTAGTGATGAAGAAGTTTCAATGCGATTTGATTTTAAAGAGATTAGATTATCTATAATGGCTCCGATCTAATGATGGCCATGTAGATCTAATGAGTTATCAAGACGCACCAACAGCAAACGTTACAAATACAAAATATAGAAAGTATAGTAATATAGATATTGAATATCGGACCCTATAAACCACATAGACAAAGAAAATACACAAGAAACAACAAAAATTATTCACCACGCTGGTTAGAATTGAATTCACCACTACATTTCATTCACTGAACAAGAATCGCTTTTTTAAAACCAAAAGCGTTAAAAATTAGTGAAAAAGGGCACTGTTGCGAAAAACACATATTTTTTAACAATTTAAAACGTTTTGCTCAAAATTCATTAATGGTACGATAAAAAGTGTTAAGACACCTTTTTTGTAGAAAATTTTATTAGGTACAATTTGTATCTTAACCTCCAGAAGAACTGTAGGGGCCTCCATAATAGCTGTAGGGTCCTCCAAATGAGCTAAAGGAGCTCCCAAAGAACTAAAGGGGTCTCTAATAGAACTAAAAGGGCCTTTAATACAGTTCTAGGGGCCTCCTCCAGAGTTTTCGGGTCTGCAACAGACCTTAAGAAGCCTATCAAAAATTCTTTGGTCCACAAAAGTTTTATATTTTCTGTGGGGCCTCCATGAATACCAATTCTGTGATATTATAGAATAGAATAGACGCCGACATGAAAAAAGTTTAGGCAGTGAACAAAAAATGCAAAAGGACTAATTTTTCAAATACTAAGTTGTCAATGTTAATATTCGGTTTGAAATACTCGTATTTTTAATACAAGAAACTAAGTGATAACAGTTAGTATTAATCCAGCACTTCCATCATGTTATGTAACCTTTCCTTTGCAAGGGATTAAATCCAAGAATTTCGCGCTTGAGAACAAAAATATCTCATTAAGTTCGACAAATTCATTCTCTGTTAATTGCACTCGAAGTACACATTCATTATAGTTAGTACCAGAAGTACCAACAAAATGTTGTGCATCAAAACTTTAATTCGAATGAAACGCAGCTGGTTCCCCTATGTAATGTTATTTACTTTTTATCACCTTTATGCCAGACGTCTCGTCTGCACAACTTCCGTCTACGTTGATTTTAGATTTAATTATGTTTATTAGATTTCATGATGAACTGATTGAAGAAATTGGAATTGAATATCGAATTTATTAGATTGGAGGTGAACTGATTGCGTCTGGGATTGTAAGCAAAAGCAAATGTGGTTAAGTATGTATTGTATATATACACAGGTATAAGATTCCTAATATTTTAAAATTGTGTTTAGGTGCTTTATTTTATATTTCTTGTTGTGGCGAAATAAAGAATAACAAAAGTGAAACACTAAGGTGTTATGTTAGGTAGGGCCAAAGGCGTACGCAGGATTTCAACCAGGGGGGGGGGGGGGCAGACAACCTTCAAAGCTTTTTGGTGCATCTATTATACTATTAATATTTAACTTGGCTATTTTTAGTCTTTTTATTGTTTATTTTTTTTAACCTATTAAATTGGCTTGCATCTTAATTCTAATGTCTAACTTTAAACAAAGTTCTTTAAAAAATAAAATTCACAGTGAGTTTTCTCTGGAAATTTTATATAGCAGTCGGTAATCATCGACAATTATTGCGTACTAGAGAAGGTTTGATGTCATCTAGCTGATAAGCCCACCATCAAACTAGGGCGAAACGCAAAACTTGGAGTTAAGGCCACAAAACCCTTAAAATTGAATTTCATTCATATACACTCCACTTAATAATATTTAATTTCTCTATTTTTAGTCTTTTAATTTTTTATTTTTTAAAAAACTATCTATTATACTAATCTAATCACCCTATACATCAACTTGTGTGAATGTAATCACCCTTTATATTAATATGTAGGCATTTAAAAAATTAATCAAAATAAAATTTTTAAATATTTTTTTAATTTACGGCACATGGCAGCACAGCAACTATAAAAACTAAATGTAAAAAAATAACTGTGGAAACATAGCTTAAAAAAAAAATTCCAAGTTAAACTGGCTTTATTTAAAGTAAATATACAGTACAGTACACATGCTTTTTTATTCACTAAGTTTAGCTTATGCAAGTCTTGACCAAACAAAAATATTTAACATAAAGCAAACCATTTTAAAATAAAGATAGGTTATAACGTTATATTTTTAGCAACCTTGCACTTTGCAAATTAATTTTTAATCAGATCTAAAAAAAACCCTTTAATCCTTCAAAATTGTCGTGAAATTCAACAATGAACCATTAGGAAGGTATTTGAATGATTGAGATAGAATTATTCCCAAAGAAAAAACACTTACCAGACGAGTTGCTAAAAATTTACATTTCATTTTTGGCACTATAAAAGTAGGGAAGCTTTGCATCGAAATCGATATGATGCAACGCAAATCTAATTTGATTCGTAAACTCTTGCATAGATAGAAGGCTCTTCACTTTTATTGAATCCACAATGATGTGAGTTCTTGAATTTTAAAGAAACAAATAGATATCTATGCTTGAATGCTTTATATTCCAATTCGAATGCCATATGGTGTAGAATAATAATGAAGATTGTGAAATGCAAATTGATGAACGTCGCACACTTTCTTGCATCGTTGCTTGCATCATAAGTTTATAAGTGGAATTTGCAGCACTTTAGACTTTATCTTTAAAATGCAACCTGCCGAACTGATTTATAATAAATTTTGATATAGAGATATTATAATAGATATTATAATCTTCATTCCACAATACTTTGTCGTTCAAAGTACTTTTTTTTTAATAAATATATTTTTTTTTTTTTATTTAAATTTAAAATATTATAACTTGGCGTTTAATATTTTCTATTTTAGTATTTAAAATTTAAATAATTTTGTTTATTTTTCATAATTTTTTTATAATGTTTGATCATTTGTTTTATTTAATTTGTTTTGAATATCATCCCCTGAAGAGGACAGAAATCTCTGTCGAAACGTTGACAGAGATCTCTGTCGAAACGTTCGAGCCAGTTACTCGAAGTTACCCTTCAGGAAAATCGTATCTACTTCTCTGCATCACGGACGCGTGATTGCCAATAAAAACGGTCACAATAATAAGATGTCTCTATTACCTTATAATAGCGATTACTTAGCAATAGTTATACCAAAAACAATTGATGGTGACGGCGACTATTCGTTTAGCTTTGCAACGCAACAAAAAGAATCTAAATTTAATTTTAGACAAACTGATATGAATCGTTTCAAACATTGCGCCACTATATAGAAAGTATAGGACTCTTTCTCTTCTATTATTCGTAACACAGGAATCTTTCTAATGAGGAGTGTGATTCCTGCATCGTGAATTTTAATACGGTGGTATTAAAAGCAATGGAGTCGTCAGTCCCAACAATAAATTTAAAAAACTACATTGAATGTTATCTAAACCGTGATATATATACGTATTTTGCAAAAACACAATGCTTCCTCATTACTTAGATAAACCGGATCCAACGACAATTTCAAGACGATTTACAGACTCTAGAACTTATAAGACTGAAATCAATATGAAGAAATATAAAGACGTTGCTTACACAACAGCTTAGGAATGTTGCCAACAACTACTGGAAACAGAGAGCCAAAGTTGCCAAAATCCCAAAACAGAAGATCCCACTAGCTTCACAGTTTCTCTCCCAAGCGGAGATAAATATAACATTGTTCTACCATCGACAACTTTATTACTGTGGATAGTTAAGATTAGATAAAGTCAATATTATCGGTTCTCACTTTGAGGCTATTTATCATAGATGCGCAAGAAGCCAAAATTTCAGCTCAGCTCACTAGCTCAATTTGAGCTTCCTTCACAGCACAATTAAGTGAGCTGAGCTGTCAGTTGAGATGAGCTATGTTTGAGCTTAGCTGTCAGTTGAGCTTGAGCTATCAGTTGAGCTGAAATGATTTGAACTACGAAGTTTGTGTAACGATTATCTGCAGATATGTACAGGTACGTACAAATTGCAGTTAGTAACAATGTTAAATATAACCTATATACTTTTGATATCATCAGTTAGTTATTTGCGGATACACTGAACGAATTGTGTAAACAAGTATCTATTTTCGTATAAACAAATCTTAGTTTCGCGCAATCGAGATCGTCGAATATTTGAATTCTGTGTTCGCGCGAATTTTCAATTTTCACACCCTCAAATTTTGAAAAAATGATAAATTTTGAAAAGCTGTATCTCAAAAGCTGTTGTAGCAAATTTAGTTAACTTTAAAAACGTCCTGAAAAGAAACTGTCAAAAAATAGTCCTTAAGGGTTAAAATCGCTAAAATCCGAACACTGTGAAATTTTCGCAATTTTTTCGATTTGTGACAAAGTTGCGGTCGGCGCTTGTGGCCACAAAGTCGGACTATTCTTTTGGCCAACATCATAAACAAGCCTGCAAAAAATTTTAAACATCGAAATTCACGCATAAACAGATGTACCTATAATTTGACTGCACTACACAAAAAATAGTTTCGCAGTCAAGAACGGCCGCACGGGTCATGATACCTGCGAAGTTTATTTGCCAATGGTTTCAATTAAAAATTATTCAAAAATGTATTATGTGCTGAAACAAATGTTATGTTTTCGTATGCTGAACCTTTGCTATCTGATGAAATACTGGATTCCGAAATCACATTTGCCGAAATACATCCTGTTATTCTTAAAGCGAAAAATGAAAAGGCTCCTGGAGAAGATGGCGTCACATATGAATCAAGAATGGCACTGAAGGACTTACAACTCGACTCAAAACATTCTTCAATGACGTTCTAAATAAGCAAGATGTTCCAACATCTTTCAAGAAGGCAGTAATTTTCCCGATCCATAAAAAAGGTGACACAAATAATGTTGAAAATTATCGAGGCATTTTGTTTATGAACGTTATTGCTAAACTATTTTGTGGTGTGCTTGCCAGCAGGCTTGAAAAGTGGACTGAGGCGAATAATATAATTTCAACATTTCAAGCGGGTTTCAGAAAAAAACTTCTCAACTGTAGACCACATCTTTACCTTAACGTCGATAGTTAAAGCAGCACAAGCGAGAAACAAGAAGACATATGCATTCTTTGTAGACTTTAAATCTGCTTTTGATCTTGTCAACCGAAATGCTCTTTTCTACAAACTCTCACAGTTAGGTATGTCAACGAAGTTCATTCATGTGATTAAAAAAATGTATACCCAATCAAAGACAGCTGTGTTGGACGGGTCAACACTATCAAACAAGACACTGGAGTAAAACAAGGGTGCCTCCTGAGTGCTCTTCTTTTCGCACTTTTCATCAATGATGTGGAAACTTGTCTGCCTGGAGGTGTTCGAATCGCTGATCTGACCTTTAATGTCCTTTTGTATCCCGATGATTTGGTCATTCTCTCCTAATCCCCCGAGAACTTAAACTGATGATAAATCGACTATATGCCTATTGCGTGAAATGGGAACTTACAATTAATACCAACAAGTCCAAAATAATGGTGTTCTCTAGATCTACTCGAAATCATGGTGCTTATGCATGGACTTTCAATGGAAATGTCTTGGAGATAGTAAGCAAGTGCAAGTACCTAGGAGTGAATGTTAACAAAAGCATGGACTATAATGAACATGCAACAATAAAATCTACTTCATCGCAAAGTCTGCTTAACATTTCGTGGAAAAATATCTTTTCGAATCAACGTATTGTACTGTCAGCGAAGTATAAGGTCTTTAATACTGTTGTAAAGTCTTCTTTATGTTACGCTGCACAAGTTTGGGGAAAAATTCCAAAGGCTTTCTAAAGAAACTATTCAATCTTCCGTTACAAACTCCAAACTATGCACTGTATCTCGAGACAGGTCTAGCTAAAATCTACACATACACTCTCAAGTTGCATGCAGACTACATCTTAAGGGTGATGCTGATGGCTCACCAAGATAATAGTCTAACCAAAAAAATGGCCTTGTACGAACTGAGAAACGCGGACTGGTGGTTGGCGAAGTGGAAAGACATAGGAAATTCTTGCGGAGAAACTTTGGAACTAGACCCTAGTAATTTGATACACTTTAAAGAACAGCTCTATAAAATAATCCAATCTCACCAAGATGTTGTAAGGATTGAATTCATTTAAGAAGCTCAGAAATCTCAAAGCAGAATTCTGTATTCCCAATTGAAGCTGAACTAAATGGAAGCAAATTATTTTAACGATACGCTTACTTATAACGAAATATCTCTTATTTTCAAGGTAAGATGTGCAGTCTAAAAGTCTGAACTAAATGGTACACCATATAATAACAGCTTCAACCAGTTTTGCTCACTGTGTAAGGGGCTGGTTATAGCGATCAGGAAAACGAAACAGGAAAAAATTTCAGATCGATAATTTATTAGGTTTTTATTGGAATCAAAATACAAATGTTATACTTATCGATGGCAAATAACTCAAAGAATTTTTATAGATGATTAGAATTTCAGTTGAACAAATACTTTTTGTAAAAAATGCATTTATCTATTTTCCTGATGGAACTTCATTTTCCGTACGGAAATTCCATCAGGAAAATAATTAAATGTATTTTTTACAAAATATATGTGCGTTATTGAAAATGTTAACATCGCAAATGATTTTGGGAGTCATTTGTCATCGATAAATGTAGCATTTGTGTTTCAAATAAAATCAAAACATATTTAATTATTGATTTGAAAAGTTTTTCCTGTTTCGTTTTCCTGATCGCTATAACCGGCCCCTAATTTAAAAGCCAAAGAAGACTGCTTCCATCTCATTAGTGTATGCCCCATATTAGCACAACATCGAATTCCATACTTTGGAAAAAAATCGCTTACGCTACAAGAAACAATAACATTACTCAACTATTGTGCTTGGAAAAAACTATCTTTTTTTGAAAGACATATTAAAATACAGAATGTTAATTTTAACCGAATTGAATAAATAACTTATTTTTCTTTTTTTATAGGTATTGTAAATATTAAGTCTTTTTTAATTTGCCAACCGAGCTGACAGCAAAGCCATGGCTTTAAATTCATTATAAATAATTGTAAATGATGTATTTAGATAACTACCAATAAATGAATATTTACTTTACTAACTTACTTACTTACTCAATTAAAAATTAAACAATTTCATTACGTGATTAAATTGTCGAACTGTTTTCCAATTTCCACCATCCGCCATGAATTAAGGTCTAAATATCATACTATTGCAATGTGCACAGCTGCGATATTAACAACAACCTCTTGCACCTATTTTGCCAATTGAATCGGACGTCTGACGGCAGCATCTTAACGAACGTAAATTGTTGCATTTTTTTAAATTTTCCTCGTTTTTTGATTTTGTCATGATTTCAAGAACTGTTCATACTCATTTTGGTGAACGATACCCATTAATAACAATCACCTTAGTGCTGTGGTAGCTTGTTTCCACCTAAATGGAATGCCTAAAACTGTCCAGGCCACATCACAGACAGGGAGACAGGTATGGCATTGCCTACAAATCGACAAAAGGTGAAGCCATCTTCTTCTATGAGTATAAACTGGACAAACATCTGTGTCCACTATTGACTGACTGTCTGCTGTCTTCGGAATGCGTGGTCATCATCATAGTGAACACGATCGCTTATCCTAAGATCCCGATTGAGTAGCAAATACTTCGATGAGAGTTGCATCATTGGGGGCTGTTGATGATATACTGTAGTAAACTGCATCTATAGACTATGTGCTAGTCAGGGAGTTATGTCAAAGCATGTTATGGACCCAAATTGGTGCAAAAAATTCTTTTGAAATTCACTGCTAACATAAGTTGATAGCCGAACAAAAAGTGGAAGTTACCATTTTAGCCATTGCATGTATCATGTGTTGAAGTTTTGAATTTTCTTTAATAAAACGCATATTAGTTGTGAGTAACAAAACTATGTACATTTCGGTACACAACTGTGGCGTACGCTTTTACTTGTTCTGAATATACCTGGCAGCTTATTGGCATAGAATCGTGATAAATAATTTCTTAAAATTGGAAAAAATATGTTTTTTTTAATGTCATTTCTCCACTTAAGTCAGATAGGAAGTTTTCAATTCGATCATTTGCCAGTAGTATTCATTAACCAGCAGGTGGGTAATGTTTAGGTATAAGGGCTCAATGAAATTATAAGACTCCAACCCACAGGTCATCAACTTGTAATCCTCCGTCTCCTCCCGTAGAAAAAAATTTTTACAAGCGCTTTTCTATACATGAATACGTGTGAACATCAAAATGTAAAATTGTAAGAATGTATGGTCTAGCCAAATTTGACAGTCCCCACGGGCACGCATACAGAGTTAAATCTCTGCAGTTTTGAAAGTTTGTAGGCAAAAGTGGGGTGGAGCCTCCTGAGTTGTTGTTCTATTTATTTATTATCCTATGCCCCAATCCCAACATTCATTTTGAGGTTTGATTTCATTTTACTCAATTCTCAACTCAATTTACAAATTCTGATATTTTTCACAAAAGTGATTAAAAGCTTGAACTCATCTTTTTGCATATGACCCATGGTCTTAACAATCGCGTAAATATGGTTCTGTGCCTTGTGTTTGGCGTGGTAGATGGACCGACCAACAGTTTGTTGGCTTGTTTTATTAGGCAGAATATGTTCCACCAATGTTGTTGAGGGGGCTGTAGATCTTAAATTTCTTGTGGGAACGTGGCTATCCCTTCATGGCTATTGCACCCAAGCCAGGTTATTTGCTTGTTAGATGACTTTCTTAGGATCACGCCACACTTTGCCTTGAATTTACCGTTGCACCCCACGTACTCGTAGTCTGAATGGTTTTTTGTGAACGAATTCTGAGTACAATGTAAGGAAATCCCGACTGTTCCGATTTGACGTAAAATTAAAAACTTTTGTTTTTAGATATTAATTTACAAATTTTATTCGTTGCTAATCGTGTATATTAGTTTACATAGGTTATTTTTGGTTCTTGTGACTCTTTTAACTTTTTTTCAAGGCAGACGAAAGCAGACTGAATTTATAGAAAAAAAGGGAAACTCATGGGAGGCCGGCTACCTGGAAGGCTATTGGAAACTGATCTATTTAATGAAAGTAGCAGATTTATCATAAGTATCGCTACCTCAAATATAGATGGCGCGAACATTACCGGCCCCCTTGGCAGATTGTGCGAACAAATAAATGAATATTATTTATACATGATTTCAAATTGTTACAAATTAGTTAAGAAGCAAACAAATTTCTATTATATTTATTAATTTTGAAATACTAAATTAAAGTTCAGTGCAGTTGTTATTGATTTTTGATTTACAATGATTAAGATTTCATACTTCTAAACTTAAAGATACTGTACTATTAGACTAAAGAGTACATTTTTCATTTGGATTCAGAGTTTAATATTACTTCAACAAAAGAGAAAATTGATTCAGTTATGTTAATTAAAAAAAGTTTATTGTTACTTCAACAAAAACGAGAATTGAAAAATTGATTTTTTTTTTTTTTTATATAAGACGTTATGCGTTAGGTAAAACGCAGAGTTTAACTATTGGTCGCGTTATTTCGCCGTGTTGAGTTTTGATTTTCGCAACTCTTATCCTTCCATCAGTACCAGGGTTTACTGAAATCACTCGTCCTAGCCGCCATTCCGTTGACGGTAGGTTTTCCCGCTTTATGACCACCAAGTCATTCACCTTGACGTCCTCTCGTGGCTGTTGCCATTTATGACGTTTATATAATTCTTTCAGATATTCTTCTTTCCATCTTCTACATAAGTGCTGCTGTAAACATTTTAGTTTTTCAAACCGATTGATAAGCGAAAGTGGTTGTGCTTCAATATCCACTTCAGGGAAAGCTAAAAGAGGGCTACCTCGAAGAAAATGACCTGGAGTCAATGCGGCTAAGTCAGAAGGATTGTTCGATATTGGCGCTATGGGTCGTGAATTAAGGCATGCTTCAATGCGAGCAAGCATGGTTGAGAATTCCTCGAAGGTGAGGCGGCAAGTTTTTCCTAGTTTTCGCATATGAGTCTTAAAGCTTTTTACCCCCGCTTCCCATAAGCCACCCATGTGAGGTGCGCCTGGGGGAATAAAATTCCACTCTAAACCTTGAATTCCATACTTGAGGCTAATATCTTTGGATGCTGATTTCACAAATTGAGTAAATTCCTTTTTCAAAATAACGTTTGCACCAACAAAGTTGGTCCCATTGTCCGAAAAGACCGCTTTGGGAAGACCCCTCCGTGAAACAAATCTCGCAAACGCATCTAAAAACACTCGAGATGACAGATCGCTAGCCGCTTCGAGATGAATAGCTTTGGTAGCAAAGCAAACGAAAAGGCATACATAACCCTTCGTCAAGCGACAGCCGCGGGTTCGAGAACTTTTTATTTCGAAGGGGCCAGCAAAATCAATCCCGGTATAATGGAACGGTGGAGAAAACGTTGCTCTTTCTGTGGGAAGAGCAGCCATAAATTGAGTGCGAAGCTTTTGTTTGTGAATGCAGCATATCTTACAACGCTGAATACAAAACTTAATTAGATTTTTAACTTTAGGTACCCAAAAAATATACCGAACGAGATGAAGCATTAGTGCATTACCGCCATGAAGTGTGAGCTCATGAATAAATTGTACCATAAGTGAAGCGAAATGTGAACCATAGGGTAGAATAATGGGAAAACGTTCATGTTCAGTAAGATTTGCGTTTGAAAGTCGACCGTTTACGCGTAAAACTTTATTTGAATCAAGGACTGGATTCAAAGACAGAATAGAGCTTTTTTTTGATATGGGTTTATTATCACTTAAGGCTTCATATTCACGTAAAAAATGTGATTTTTGGCTGAGTATGATCAGACGCTGTTTAACCCAGTTTATTTCACCTTGGGAAGTAGGACTAAGATCTTGAGCGAAAACGGCAGAATGATTTTTACTTATGCGGTAGTAAAAACGAAACATGTATGTTAGAACTCGAAGGGCACGTGGAAGCGATGAAAATCTTTCTAAAATATCTTCGGACAAGACTATGGAGGCGAAAGACGAAACTTGTTTGACTTCTAATTCTTCATCAGGTTTAGCAATGGGTAAAACGTGTGGCCAACAACCTTCTGATTTACGCAACCAGTGAGGACCTGTCCATCACAGGTTATTATTGCGTAATTCATTTGGAGCGAGCCCTCGAGTCGCCAAATCAGCGGGGTTGTCGCTTGATTTAACATGTTTCCAGCTAAGATTTCCGACGTGATCGAGAATCTCACTGGTTCGGTTAGCTACGAACGTTTTCCAATTACTTGGATGCTTTTGCAACCAAGCTAGTACAATAGCTGAATCAGTCCAAAGATGGGTTTGATAAGAAGTAAGTGGAAGATGGGGTATATACGTTTTAATAAGTTTTGAGAGTAAGACCGCTCCGCAGAGCTCCAATCTGGGCACAGAAACCGTTTTAATCGGTGCAACTCGGGTTTTGGCACAGACCAAATGAGAAATAAGACTTCCGTCAGCATTTTTGATTCGCACATATAACGTCGCTGCGTAAGCCTTTTGCGACGCATCACAAAACCCGTGGAACTGTACAGTTGCCGACGGCGAAAATTCGACCCAACGCGGGATGTTGATAAAATGAATATCAGGAAAGGATTTTACAAATAGTTGCCAGGTTTCTAAGCTGTCACCTTTTATAGTCTCGTCCCATTCAGTCTTTTCCACCCAAATACTTTGTATCAACAGTTTAGCTGTGATAATTATTGGAGCTAACCAACCTGCAGGGTCAAAGAGCTGTGCAATTTGAGAGAAAAAAAATAAAAAATGTCCTCCTTCGCGTTCCATCGAATACCTAGAGTTTTGGTTGTGCTTTCTTTATCAATCTTTAAAAAGTTATCGCTTAATATATATTTGGCTGGTAGGTGGTTTAAAAGTTCAGAAGTATTAGATGTCCACTTGCGCAGTGGAAAGCCTCCCGATTCCAAAAGTTTTATTAATTCACATTGTGCCCGTTGGGCGGTAGCAATGTCATGAGCACCAGAAAGTACATCGTCGACGTAAAACTCTTGAAACACAATCTTGGAGGCAATCGGAAATTTTTCCTGGTTGTCATTCGCCAATTGTTCAAGAGTACGTATTGCCAGAAACGGAGCACAGTTCATACCGAAGGTCACTGTGAGCAGCTCATAATCCTCAATTGGAGCGTCAGGTGAGGATCGAAATAAAATTCGTTGATACGATGTATCACTTGGATGAACTGCCACTTGCCGGTACATTTTTTCAATGTCGGCATTGAACACATATTGGTAAAACCGCCACCGTACGATCAACAGAGTTAGGTCTCGTTGAAGAACAGGGCCTGCACAAAGAAGTTCATTTAGACTAATTCCACTACTGGAAGCACTAGATGCGTTAAACACAACGCGAACTTTCGTGGAAGCACTTTCCGGTTTCAACACCGCATGGTGTGGCAAATAAAACGAGGACACCTTCCCATTTCTTATAGCTTCAGCGGCTTTCACCTTTCTCATGTGCCCCAGTTCTAGATATTCGTTAAGGACGTTAAAATAAGTTGACTGTAAGTCCATATTTCGACTTAAAGCTTTCTCTGAGCGTAAAAACTGTTTGAAAGCTATATGTCTCGAGGATCCGAGTTGAGTTGAGGAAGTGGTCGGCTTGAAAGGTAGGCGAACTACATAGCGTCCATCCGGACGGCGAAAAGTTGTGTTTTTATACAAGTCTTCACAAAATTGATCGTCTTCCGACAAAATTTGTTTACTAATACCTACTTCTTCCAACTCCCAGAAACGTTTGATCTGCTCATCCAACCTGCCTTCCGAGTTATCTTTAGCGAAAGTGTGGAAGGTTTTGAAATTTTGTAAGATTGGACCTGACAAAATCCAACCAAAAATAGTCTTTTGGGCAACCAAAGACTCACACAAAATCTGCAATCCATCCCTTACTATAAAGGGATAAAGATCGGCACCAATAAGCAAATCGATTCTGGAGGATCTCGCAAATGTGGGGTCAGCCAGACAAAGATTGTTAGGTTGGACGGAATTTAATAAGGAGAAGGAAGTACTCGGTAAGTCATTTGTAACCTTCTTCAAAACGATAGCTTGAGCGGTAATAGGCACTGATGGATTTTCGTTGTTAAAGATCGTAAATGTGCATAATTTTCTTGAACTAGCTGCATGCGAAGCACTTACACTTGAAATTGATACGTTGATTGGCAACACTGATAAGTTAAAGCGTTTTTGTATGGTTTCTGAAATAAGCGACACTTCTGATCCCGGATCGATAAGTGCGCGAACTGTGTGATTGGATTCAACACCGATTATCTTGACAAGAGCCGTGGCGAGCAAAACTTGTCTTTGAGAAGAAACGAAGTGTGAATGGTGGTTAAATGATTGAGGAGTGGACTGTATATTATTTAAAGTACCAATGTCGGATACATGTGGCATAGTTGAATTTGTTGATGATGTTACCCGATGGACCATTGAGTTACTGGAGGTGCCAATGTCAGAGACATGTGGCAGACCTGATCTTGTTGACATGTTATAATGTGCATTGGTTTGTAAGTTGTTGGAATCATCAATGCTGGAAGCATGTGATACTCTGGCGTTAAATGGAACGAATGAATTTCTAGTAATGCGCAGATCTGTATTTGAAGATGTACTTTCAGTACTTCTGTGTAACAGGGTATGATGTCGTTTACCGCACGTGATGCAGGAAAACCGACTTGTACATTTGCTTGACGTGTGTTCAGCAGAGAGGCAATTGACACAGAGTTTATTATGTTGAACCAATTCAAATTTAGCAGATACAGGCATAGCCAGAAACTTAGGACAACTTCGTAGATGATGTTTATTTGAACATAGTGGGCATGAAAATGGTTTGGTCTCAACATGGAACACGTTGGAACGACTAATTGGAACTTTGTTTCGAATTGACTTGGAATGATTATTCAAATTTGATAAGATTGGGTTGGTGGTGTCAGCGATGGTTTCCAAAACCTGAAATCTACTGCTTAAAAATTTATCCAGCTGACCCCATTTCGGAACTTTAGAAGGATCGTCTAAAGATTGTTCCCACAACGAAAGAGTGGAAGTTGGCAGTCGGCTGCAGCATGAGTAAACAAGTATTGGATCCCAACTTTCAGTTGACACCCCATGACCCTTCAACGCGGCAAGAGAATCGTTGATATGACTCTGTATTTTTTTTATTTCTGCACCAGATTCATTTGTGCATGATGGCATAAGCAGTAGCTTTTTGACATGGTTGTTAACGAGGATTCTTTTGTTTTCGTATGTCGAACGAAGTGCTTCCCATGCTAATAAGAAACTTGCATTTGTTAGGGGGAATTTGCTCACAATGCCGAATGCTTCGCCTCTAGTTTTTGCCCGTAGATGAAAAAGTTGTTCTACTGGTCCTAATCTAGGGTGGTTAATATAAATCGCCTGAAACATATCCCTAAAAGCCGGCCATGAAAGATAATCGCCGTAAAAAAGCTCAGTATCGCAAGCCGGGAGTTTAATACAATGTGAGACGCTTTCATTTGATGGCTTCGTCTGTAAATTATTTAATGGTGGGTTAAAACCAGATGAGGTAGAAGGACTTCCCGATCCATTATTACCAAGGGAGAACGGAGCAGATTCAATTTCTCTAGTAAGCTTGGTCATTAGCTCCAGGACAAAACCTAAGCATGATATATAAGTCTCGTTCGAAAGTTTGTACTTAGACTCAAAAGTTTCTAAATCTTCATCACCAAACTCGTTAGGGCTCAAGCAACATCGAGTGTATTTAACTTTTACCTCACCCCATAAATCCTTCAACTCTTCTTTGCGTGCCGACAATGTGGAAACTGTGTGTTTTGTCTCGGGCAGATCTTTAAATGTGGCCGAATATTTGACCAATTGATCGGCTGCGTGAATAAATTCTCGTAAGTTATTGGTAGTCATATTGATGAAAATTCCGTTTACACGCGTGAAAATAAAGCACGAAATAAAGCGAAATGTTGAAATCGAACAAATGCAGAAAAATTTAAACTGGCAACGCGAACTTTACTAGGGTTGAATAGTTGTGGATGAAGAATACTAAACGACAAAATGCGAATGCGAAAGAAACTTTATTTTTTTTGGTAAAAAATTAAAATTAGAAGAAATGAAGCCAGGTTAATGATGCGCAGGATAAATGTCAAGAATTTCAAAGTAGAACTTTTAATCAATTGTTAAGTTAATTGCTAAATTAAAAATATTGTATGTAATACGCTTTATTTTAAACCCCAAGCACTCTTAGCTGTTCATATATACAACAATCATACCCGTTGTTCATAAAGGAACGGCAAACTAGCACCATCTAGATACAAAAGTGTAACAAATTTAAAGCACAACCACTTACTGTAAAAAAGAAAACTGTACTTTGCAGTTACTTTAGGCGACGCATATATAAATTAAACACACGACTTTTACCAATAAACAATTTTGCAACTACTGTAAAGCACGAAAAGAATTTTCAATGTCAAATGACCCAATGGCCAAAAAGCAGAAAGAGATCATTTTTCACATTCACAGCTATTTCAAGAGTAGGCGTCAATCAAATTCAACTGGCTAGTACCGATGAATGTAAATTGTGCTTTTACCTAGCGCGAAATATAACAGATATCACGTGTGAAGTCCAAATGAAAAAACGCACTGTACAATTTAATTATAATTTTAAGATAGATCTAGAGATTATTTAAAATAAATTTATTGCATAAAAGGCTTAAAGCATCTACACATATATATATATATATCAATGTTAACTTCTTAAGTTGAAAAATTATACTGCACTGAACTTACGTTGATTTTAGGTTGTGAACTAATTTGGTGTTGAAAACTGCTACTGCTGAAACTGCTGCGTTGAACTGATTTTCTTGATGCTGGATTGCTTTTGTTAATGATGGCAAGAGCACCATGTGGCTCTTGTGTAATAAGGCCGACGTTGGCCAAAAGCTTGCACAATGATTGCACGTAGGTAATGCACTGCGAATTTTGGCTTATAATCCGGCTTCGAAAAGGACCAATGTTTGGCGTGGTAGATGGACCGACCAACAGTTTGTTGGCTTGTTTTATTAGGCAGAATATGTTCCACCAATGTTGTTGAGGGGGCTGTAGATCTTAAATTTCTTGTGGGAACGTGGCTATCCCTTCATGGCTATTGCACCCAAGCCAGGTTATTTGCTTGTTAGATGACTTTCTTAGGATCACGCCACACTTTGCCTTGAATTTACCGTTGCACCCCACGTACTCGTAGTCTGAATGGTTTTTTGTGAACGAATTCTGAGTACAATGTAAGGAAATCCCGACTGTTCCGATTTGACGTAAAATTAAAAACTTTTGTTTTTAGATATTAATTTACAAATTTTATTCGTTGCTAATCGTGTATATTAGTTTACATAGGTTATTTTTGGTTCTTGTGACTCTTTTAACTTTTTTTCAAGGCAGACGAAAGCAGACTGAATTTATAGAAAAAAAGGGAAACTCATGGGAGGCCGGCTACCTGGAAGGCTATTGGAAACTGATCTATTTAATGAAAGTAGCAGATTTATCATAAGTATCGCTACCTCAAATATAGATGGCGCGAACACCTTGTATACATTAAAAAACTTATAGTTTTGAAGGACAGAAGAGCTTCTAATTAGTGGCTTTAGAGAACAGGAATTGATTAGGACACAACTTTACTATTTATTTAATAGTTTGGGGTATTTAATAAATAATTTAATTTATAAATTTAGTTACTAATTAATCTTAGATTTAAAAAAATAAGTCAACTTTACATTGGCTTTAAAAATGAAAATCATTTCAATCCACCTGCCGGGAATCGCTGCTATCTTTCAAACTTTTTAAAATATAGTTCAACATCTTTTCAATTGGACACCAATGAACCAATGTGAACATGGAAAATCACGGAAGTTTCATCTTGGATTTTTATTGAATCTCAAAAATTTTGAATCTCGTTTGAATTTTTCTCTTCGTTTAAATTCAATTCATTAATATGCATCCTAGCATCTTATATAATATAGACTAAAGAGGATTATTTATTCCTGGAAATACTGTCAACTGTTTTAATGGTATATACCTATATGAAGAAAAACATTGCACAGAGTAGGCTGATTAAAATTCAATTAGAAGAAGAAAATAGATAAACCGGATGCATTTCAAATACGTTTTTTAATAAAATTTATTAATTTTGTATGGAAATTTTATTGACGTTCGCAGAAATTTCGAGTGGAACACTTTACGGATGAAGGAAACTTTTCTATGAGAATTACTGACGGTACGAAATGTTATTTTGTATCAAATTAAATGTCAAAATGACATTATATTATTTAATGTCAATTTTTTTGGCAAGTTTTTTTCTCCAAAATCATGTATTTCTCTCTTAAATTTCTTGTTTGTAACAACTGTTTTATTTTAGAGAAGAAATAATTATTATAGATTCAATTGCCCTAAGAGTGTGAAATTGTTATGACTCCATAACTTGTCCTTTAAGTACTTATGTATATCACGAGTTGAACTGCGTGTGGCATTTAAATTGAGTTTGCTTAATGGAAAATTTGCAAAAACCCCTAATAAGTTATTATCTTGTCTTTATTTTTATAATACAAAAATTGAAAATTTATACATTTATTATTATTTTAAGCTTTCTTTCAAACTCGGACGTAGAATTTTCACCACACTGTAGGTATCATACAAGAAAAAATTGTGTGGAAGAAGTATGCAACGGAAGAATTTACAATATCATGTACCTTCTTTAAAAGCCCGATAGTTTATTTTTTTTAATTTCTTTATAAATAAATTTTATAGTGAATAGTTTTTTAAAATTAATTTCCAAACTCATAATTTTGAAAAAAAAACTCAAAAAATTTTTTTGCCTTATTTTAGAAGAGGTGGTTTTTGTTATTTTTAGTTTTCTCAAAAAGTGTAACACATCCCGTTTCCCGTGCAGGCGTAGGTTTTACTTCAATGAATTCTTTTAATCTGTCAATCAGAAGTTTTAATAGCATTATTTTAGTTGTAATTGTTTAAAGATGCCTCGTGAAAACTTATTTTTCGTCGGTTCAATAAAAAACCAAATTCTAGGCTCGAAACTACCTTCTAAACGAGATGTATTAAGTGTTTTATTTTATAATATGCAAAGTGTAAAACTAAGCTTATCAAATAGTGTTAGTTTAATCATAGATGAGTGTGCAATATTTTGGAAAAAGGCAAGAATTCCAACTCGTGATCGATGTCAATGCCTAAAGCAATTAAAAAAAACTTTACGAGGAACTTAGAAACATTGAAAAAAGTAAAAATAGAAACACCGAAACATTAAAAAAAAAAGGAATCAAATTTTGCGGACAATTTAAATGGTTTGTTTGATATCGCACACGCGCGTCTGCATTGGATCAAATAAAAGTTGAATAGGATAAACAATTTTTACTCCTACAAAGGCAAAAAGGTCGACCAGGCTATAAACAAATTGGCCGAGACATACTTTACCTAGCGTGCAGACATCACGTTTTTGAAATTGTTCTTCAAGGTATATTCAACGCATCTAATTTTGATCCATCTTCTGGGCCTGATATTCCTCTATTCAAAAGATTTAAAGCACAGTGAAAAACAATTTATAAGACACAATTTTCAGTATAGTCAATTGATAAAGCTATAAGCATCCTTGCAGCAAGAAATTAAGTCGTTTGTTTTGAAAAGGCTGGAAGAAAACTTTCCTCGGAATGACTATAAGGAGTTTCTGGAGCTAATAGTTATTTATTTAGGAGGAAATCCTCCAGGTGGTATTAAATTTTGGGCAGCGGTAGCTTATCATTTAGCACGGTGGATGGCAAAGGGAATATATTGCATTAAAATGATATTGTTTCAGCAACAAATTAAGCTCAACGCCAAGGACAAAAAAGCTTTAACAAATATTTGCTGCTTTATTGTCAAATGCTAACCTCAATCTTGATTTTCTGCCCCAGAAGTCGTGCAAGCACCAGTAAACGATATCAATTTGTTAAAAAAATCTTAATTCGTATAAAGAAGACGACAAGATTATAGCTGATACTGTGATAAATAAGTTTCTGAACCATTTATGGTACTTAAATGAGGAATATGCCGCTTTTTTCATTTTTGACGAAAGAATAAGTGTTGAGGAAAAACGAAGAATGGTTTCTAAAGTTTTTTAAGAAGATGACCAAAAAGAAGCAGAAGTTAAGAAGAAATTATTTTTGAAGCCAGCTGATGTCTCACACTTCCTTACGAAAAATCTTCCCTCAGCTAAATGAAAATGATCGAAAGGTTTGGTTTATCTTCAGACTTTTTGTTCTTTGATGCAATACTTTGGGATGACCAATCAGACTATAAACGAGGAAAGGATATAGTCGGGTCATTAAAAATTGTCAATGATACAGCTGAACGTGGAGTTAAGCTAATGGAGGAGTTTAATGATAAACTAACTAAAAACGAGGACCAAAAGCAATTCCTACTGCAAGTAAGTTGACCAAATAATAATGTAATAATATGAATTTCAAATTTTCAAAAATACGCAGGATGTAGCCGAGAAAATCTCAAAACTCGTTATGATGACTAAGTTTCATTTTGTTTTATGTTGTTAATGTTACCTAAAAATCTATTTATTTTAAAAATATTTGTTTTTCTACAACTAGATATTAAAATATTCATATATACATTTATAAAAATAAAATATCAGTTATTGATTGGATTCTTACTCATTTTGTTTTATAGAAGAATTCTTAGAATTTCAAACTCATTGCGGCATGTGTTAATACAATCCGATTTTCTTGAATTTTTTTTGTACACGTTTTGAATACAAAGGAACAGAAATTTTTTTTCTTCCAAATAAATAAATACCACCCTACTGTATATATATGTAAATATTGATTTTATAAGATATGGCATTCAGCATTTGGAACGAGACTTAGTTTTCCCGTGAATTTAGACTGAAAACGTTTTTATTTTCGGATGTCGAAAGAAGCATGTATTCCAAACAATTTTTTTGGTTGAACATTCGGTTGAAACTATTAAAATGTATAATTATGCTAATAATGACAGGGCCGGGATATTCAGAATCTAACATAACTGGTGTTATCAAATTATCCGGTACATTTTATGAAATTGAATACTGAAACTGTTTCGTTATATTTTGCGATCACTTAAGCCTATTATTGGAAATTTAAGAAATAGATAGCACTTGAATCAGCTTTCGTCAGCTTTCGGCGTATTAAAAGTCCCTATGAAGCTTTATTAATTTTTTGGCGTGACTGGGCTTACCTTTAAACATATTTGATTATACATTTAAATTTTCACAGGTTTATTAAAAATATGAAAAAAAATTCAGTCATTACCACATTGATGAAAATGTGTTTTGCCATGTCAGTGATGATGATTTTTTGTACATTAAAAAAAAAAATAATAATAAATGAAAACAAATGCGGTGAAATATAAATGTCTGGTTTTGAACGAAGGAAATTTTAGAGTTCACTCAGAATGCAGAAAGGTTGATTCTGCAAAACACTATTGAAGAATCTGAAGAAACTAAAAAAAAAAAACTTTAAAGAGTTGTCAAAATATGAATTATTTTCATTTGAGACATTTATTTTGTCTGCCTTCAAAATTTTTGTTGACGTTAAGTCCTTAATTTAAAAAAATAAATTTAATCTTAAGAGTATTTGAGCAAGAATCGCGTTTTCTAGAATTTATGAAGTTTGTCTATTTGAACCGCTGATTGGGTGACCAACTGATCTGGCAATTTATCGTTTTATTGAAATCCGCCGAAGACAAAATTACAGAATTATCAACAAAAACAAAAATTGAAAATTGTTTTTATATTAATTGATAGAGCAAAAGGTATCTGCATATTAAAAAGTATCTTATTATTATTATTATTATTATTATTATCTTTATTGTTTTTTTTTTCAGAAGAATACAAACTTAAAGTTAAAAAGATGTACAAGCATGGCCCTAAGCCGCCTGCCGGTTAATTAAATATATATCTATATAATCTGAGAGAAAATGTATACAAAAAGATTTATGACAAAAAAATAGAAATTAAGAAGCAGAAAAAAAAAATTAAACATAATCTAGAACAAAGAAGGACTTAAATTTATATGCTTTTAGTTTAGCGAAAACGAAGTTAATAAAGTAAATAACAATATTGATTCATATTTTTAAGACATAACATGGCTTTATTTTACATTTAATAAATTAGGTTTACCTAAAACAAAACAGAATATGGAAGCAGTTAAAGACTTAAAATATCAACTGGTATCGCGGGCTTTTAGTTTAGCTAAAACGAAATTAAATTGAAACAGGCTTTTAGTTTAGCTAAAACAAAATTAGATTAAGTTTTATCCTCAAAAATCAGGCTTTTAGTTTAGCTAAAACAAAATTAAATCAGATTCTATCTTCATAGGTATGTCCTAAAATAGATTCACATATGTATTTCTATACTTAACCGAATGTGAGATAAACCGAATAAGCAGCTTCCAACTACTCTCTCCGTTCAGAACACTTAAACATTCCTCTAGCGATAGATAACTCTTGTTGAAGTATAGTCGCCGAATTTCTTGTAAGATGGGACAAATTGCCAAAAAGTGGAAGATGTTTTCAATTTGATTCAGATTACACAATGTGCAGTGGGGACTAATATCATTTCTGTGAGGCCTATAATTGAGCTCTAGCAATTCTGTGCGAGCTTTAAAAATCAAACTCATCTCCCAAACAGTAAATTCATCTCTAAAGTAATTGGCTTCCCCCAAACAGAGATTAAGTTTGCTATATATTGTTCTCGACACAGACTCCCTCGCCCTATCGTTAAAAGCCAGAAATATTTGCTCATCGAGAGTAGAAATGCAATCATAGAATGCAGTTCTCCACGAATCTAGATCTTCCACACAGAAAGTCAGAGGATAGTTTTGTGTCGAGGACAATTCATACCAATCTTTAAAAGGAGTATATCGACATCTTAATGACACTAAAAGAATTCTTTTCTGCAGATTGGTGTTCGGCCTTTGCATGACTTTGATGATATAGTCTGCGTTAACTTTAAGGTTCCTAATATACATTGGCGGCAATCCCGATTCGACGTGTATCGCATAATTTGGTGTGTTATATGGGAGCCTAAAGATCCGTTTGAAAAAAAATCTTTGGATAGATTCAATTTCTTCCAGTTGCTTGTACCCATAAACTTCATTACCATAGCAAAAGCAGCTTTTAACGGTTGCATCAAACACCCTGAATTTTGAAGCCGGGTCTATACTTTTGTTGTTGAAGAAATTTGACCGCATACAATTAATTGCTGCCTTTGCTACAGCTAGTTTATCTTTTATGTGCGCTCTCAGATTTAAATTGTGTGTTATTAGATATCCTAAGTATTTGTACTCAGTCACAACTTCTAAATTGGAGCCACTGAGGGTCCACGTACGGTCATTTCGAGCACTATGGTTCTGAGATCTAAAGACCATTATTTTAGACTTAGATGTATTTATTTTGAGGTCCCAGATATCACAGTACTGTTTTAGCTTGTTTATTTGGAGTTGCAGTGTTACCGCGTTATCAGTTAAAACAACAAGGTCATCCGCATAAAGCAAAACTTTGATTTGTAGATCACCATAAGTAACACCGCCAGGGATATGATCTTCAATATCATTTATAAAAAGCGAAAATATAAGAGGGCTTAAAATGCAGCCCTGTGGGACACCGGCATCAGATCTAAACTGTTTCGACTGGTTACTACCGTTAGATACACAAGCAGTCATATTTGTAAGAAGCTGGTCATAAGTTCTTATGAATTTAGTCGATACCCCTATAGCTGCGAGCTTAAATAATAACGATCTCCTATTAACGGTATCAAAAGCTGCCTTAAAATCTACAAAAAATGCATACAGATTCGATTTTTTTTCTATAAAACGTCTAGCTACACTAGTTAGAGTAAAGATCTGGTCGATTGTCGAGTGATTGGCTCGGAATCCAGCCTGAAAGCAGCTTATTTTGTTATTTTGTTCCACCCAGTTAACAAGCCTGAAGAAAAGAATTTGGGTAAATAGTTTTCGAAAAAAAGTATCTTATATTATTATACTAAATACTTTTTATCTACTCATTCACACAAAAATATTTAATTAACTATTTAAAAAATGTATGGACAAAATAATTCATATTGCTTCATAACAAAAAGCTATATATGTATACACCACTGGCGCCGCCGCCGCCGTATCAGAATAATCTCATTACATAATTTAACAAGAGATGCAAATAGATTGTTTTAACCAATAATGTAATAAATGATATACAAACAGCATCTCAAAAGCTAGGCTTTAATTTTCAGAAGCCGTGTGCTTTTATATTCAAAATCAAATATAAAATTAGATTTTATTTGCATTGAGGAGAAGAAGAAATATTTTGAAGGAGATATAATGATCGGAATTCAACATCCTTCGGTACGAATCAATATATTTTAGGATATGAATGGAATTTTTCGTTAGTTGCAAGATAAAAAATGATTTATGCGTTTGATACAACTATTTGTGTTTTGTTTAATATTGACAATATTAAGACATCATAATGAAGGTATAGGTATATGTAGTAAAAATCCTCGATCATTAAATCTTAAGATCGGCTAGAAAATAACAGATACCTATACTGAAATACAGATATCAGATTATGGGAGATACATATATACGAACCTTAAAAATCAATTATGTCACGAACTATATTTTAAATCGAATTATCACAAATCACTTAAAAGCAAAAGCTTTGAACTAAAAATTAAATTCACAAAAAATGTTTCACAATTGAATATTTTACTTACATGTTTTAAAATGACTTATTTTTTCTCGCTAATTGCAATCACCTTAATTATTGATCAGATTCAAATTTTTTGGAGCACAATTTTTACGAAAAGTTTGTTTAAAATTAATCTTTAAGTAACAGACTTTTATTGCACTTATTAAAATATTTACATGCATCGTTGCGCAAAATACTCGTAATAATAAACAAACCCAACTGAACTGGGCAACCGTCAAACACTAAACTAAAATCTCGATACTGTACTTCAAAAAAATTGTTGGTCACAAATGTTCAAGCTTTAAAAAAAATTTGCTGATGACAACCTTAGGAACTTATCACTTGAAGAATACTATTTTTTTTTTATTTTTCAGAACATAATGCAATTGAATCTAAGACACTATAAATGAATTCAAGACGGGACTCTGGAAAATTTGAAACTTGATTCGCTCAAGTTACCACTATGTAAACAATTTTCCAACTAGAAGCCGTTTTGGTATTGACACAGGAAGATAAAATATGCTGAAAAAAATATTGTTTTTTTTTTTAGTTTATAGATACATATAGGTATATGCAAATGTTAAAGTCGAAATAATTGTACCGGTGTTTTCGTCTCGACACTGAGGTAAAATGATATCTAGCAATGTGAACATAACATTTAGTGAGACTTTTTTTATCATATATTTATGGTATGCGTATTTTTTTTATTAATAGGGTAAATGTTCCTGTACTGGCGGTTTTATTTTATGTGGGATTTCGTTTTGCTCGGCCATACCAAAATCCAGTGTCGAAATGAGGCTCCCTGAAATAACTCCCCAAGAAATAACCCCCCCCAAAAAATAAATAAAATAACACCCCAAAGAATTGTTAGAAAGGATTGTTTCATATGAAATAAATCCCCAAAATTTGGTAAAATTGGGGACTTCTTTCATGGGTTTTTGGGGACTTAGTTCATGCCTTTCATTAAAGTTTTATTATTAAAAAAAAATCCCCAACTGCCAAATCATTATGTAAAAAAGCGTGTTATATTAGGAGGGAATGCTGCCGCTGACCTGCGGGACTAATAATTACAAGTTTTGGGGCTAGTGGGAGTTAGATTAAAAAACTTTAATCAAACATTTTTTCATATACCCAAAATCACACACACCCCATAGTGGACCCCAGGGGGGTTGCAGGAGGCAGTATGCTCCCCCATACACACCTCTCTTTAAAAAAAAAATGATTTGCCAATTGAGGACTTATTTCATTATTTTTTGGACTTACTTCATTATTGTTTCGTGCAATTTTGGGGATTTATTTTTCATTTTCGAATTTGGGGATTAACTTCATAATGCAATAAAGCCCAAAATCGGGGGTTATTTCACGGAGCCTCGAAATGACACTCAGTGCTACACGCAGTGCCGGCGAATACTGGGTTAATATTTGCGATTAAGAAGCCAAAGTAAATAATGGTGGTAGAAATGTCAAATAATTTTGTGTGAGTATAAATAGTTATGTGCAGTGTGCACACATTTCTACACTTACTTTTAATCGAGTGTAGACAAAACGATACTGAGTGCAACAATTGACACTCAATGCAGCTACAATTGTTAAATTTGAGCAAAACTAACAACGCAAGTGCTACACTGACACTTGCCGAGCAAAACAAAATCCACATTATTTATATAAATTTAATCTTTATTGAAAATTTAATATACGGAGTGTCCGGTTAATTTTGAATAATCCTGAAACGGCATATTACGTATAGCATACTTTGACTGCTCAGAAACCGGAAATAAATATGTATAGGGGTTATCTAGTCAAAGGGTACTTAAAATATGTATATATTTTCGTTCAGTGTATTTTTTGATACTTATTTTACGTTTTTGATTAGTGATTACACATGACTACAAAAGGATAAATTCCATCGATTTTCTTTTGCAGTAATTTTCTATTAACACTATTTGTGCTAGAACATAATCGTTAGAAAATTGTATAATAACTCTTTAGACTTTTATTTAATAAAAATAACTAAAATTTTAGTTCCAAAAATTGAAAAAAATTAAAAAGCCTACTAATAATCAAATTTAGTAACAACTTAAATAAAAATCTCAACAATTTACGAAAATTTCGGTGCAAATTTTGTTTAAGGTGTGGGGATTTTATTCAAGCTGTTACTAAATTTGATTATTAGTAAGGCAAGGCCCTATATCTACATATGGCTGTCACTTGAATAGATTCGTGAAATTCTCTATTCTGAAAAATGTCAACCACAGAGCATACTGAACAGAATTCATACTTATTGTAAGAACTGTAGTAGGTTTTCGTTAAATGTTCCTAAATGGGCTTGAGTTAACCATTTAATGGCTTATTTTATTTTACTAATAATAAATTTTAAGTCAAGAATTAGTTCTCATTCATGTTGTAGTTATTTCATGACCTCTATGTCATGAAATAACTACAACATGAAATAAGAACTAATTCTTGATTAAAATTTATCATTAGTAAATAAGCATTTTTACTTGTAGATACTATAAGGCAAGTCTTGGATTCGAGCAAAAATAAGTTTTGAGATAACAATTAAAAATGACATTACGATGATAGAGAAGACAAAAAAAGTGGGTCCGGCAATTCTGTCCGTCTGTCTGTCGTTCTGTCGGTCTGTCATTCTGTCTCGGCACTTACAGCCTAAACGGGTGGGCCGATTTACTTCAAATTTTAGGTATGGTTTTTAAGTTAATACGCCCAGTTTTTTTTTGTAGGTCACTGTAAGTCTAAAAATAACGGTACCTGCCATATAACAGTTATCGAAAATTTTATTTTTCCCGAAAACGACTCTAACGATTTCCACCAAATTGCACATGTGTAATAAGGTTTAAAAGGTCTATAAAATAATAAAAACTAAACATTCAAGAAAATTCGTTTAACGGTACCTGCCACATAACAGTATTTTTAAATTTCGATAACGGCTTAAGCGATTTGAACGAAACTTAGTACTGAAATTGGCCCAGCTATTTAAAATAATATGGCATAAAATAATTTTTCAAAAATGTTTTTGTTAAGTTTTAAATAATTTTTGAAAAGCTGTTCCTGTAAATTCAATATTTCAAAAACTGGTTGACAGATTTTTAAGAAATTTTGTTTTAAAGTGTAATAAATTAAGTTTAAGAAAGCTGCATACTTACTTTTTTTACAAAAAAGTTTTCGAAAAAAAATATTTTTAAAAGATCCATATTTTTGATTATGGACATTTTTTTCTTAAGCTCACATTTAGTAAAGAAAAATTTTGTAGACTTTGATTTTGGTTTGAATCTTTTTAAGATATGGTTTTCAAACTTTAAAAAAAAAAATTATAAGATTTGTTTGTATATTCCGTTTGTACTGTAAACCCTCAGGTAACTTGCCACAAGAGCAAGTTTGTGCGAACCAGTCGTGCCCTTTATTTTTTAGTTGGGTTGATAACACAAAAAAATTTTTTTTCTGCGGCATAAGTTTATGGAGTTAATTTAGACGCATATGATTATAAAATACTAAGCTCAAAAATAATTTTAATTGACTCTGGTACTCAGGATTAACCGTTTTTTTTTCAAAATCTTCTCTTTTAGTAAAAAGAACAGCGATGTCTATATCGAAAGAGTGTCTATAAGAAGTACTTACCTATTCAAAATATGACCTTTTTTTTAAATAACCTATATATATTATAGACCCTATACATCTTATTACACATGTGAAATTTGGTCGAAATCGTTAGAGCCGTTTTCGAGAAAAATATTTTTATTTTATTTTTAGACTTACAGTGACCTGCAAGAAAAAGGTCTGGGCGTATTACCCTTTAAACCATACCTACCAAATTTGAAGTACATCGGTCCACCCGTTATGCACCGTTATTAGAGCTTTCAGGCATAGCATATCAGCTGAAAATCTCCAACATAATCAACAATTATAGGGAACGCGATATATATTCTCGAACAACAACAGCTTATTATATTCTTTTTTCTTATTCGCTCTCATAAAATACTTAAGCAAGATGATATTTTCAGCAAAAGGCACGTTTTGTAGTGGCAAGTTATTAGTGTGGGAAAGACTTAAACAAACGTTTGTATTTATAAATTATTTTGCGATTTTTGTAATATTTTTGAAGGAAATGTATCAAATTATCAAACATACAAAAAATCAAAGGTATTTGTATGTTAAAAGGAAAGAGGTGTAGCTTATAAAATAATGCACCAAATATGTACGTACGTAGGATATAATATCTTGTTTGTTTTATAGGTCACTTAAAAATAAAAACAAAACTGAAGCTGATTATGAAAGTTTTGATGCGTTTTCAATATTATGTTGCTGTGACGATTTTGAACAAAACAAAAATTTTAAAATTTTTTATGCAGCATTTTATTAATTTGAATCAGTTTTGTATCAAAAACTGATAAAGTGATAAACTATATCAAATGACAGATCGGGATTGACTATAATGTGTAATCATCATTTACATATGTTGTAAGTACGTATGTAATGTAAGCACTGGGCAGGGCATTCGTTAAAGATCAGAAAAAACTATATCTATGAAGTTTTATTTGATTTTATCTTAGCTCTTTTTAATTAAATTAAGAGCAATATAGGTACGTGCGACTAAGTTTTATTTCCAGGCATTGAAAAAAATTTGTTATTGCTTATTCGATTTTGTTTTTATTTCCCATTTGATCGTTAAGTGCATTTTTAACCAAACAACCGAAAATGCAGTGATGTTTTAATTACTTTAAATATTTGGATTAGTTTTGGAAAAAGAACCGTCATACATGGAATATGGGAAGGTAAGAATATAGAATCTTTTTTTCATTAATAGAAGTCTTAATAAAAACATTTCAGAGTTTTAGCCTTTACTTCGAGGAGTTCCCCAAGGATCGATTTTATTCCCTTTTCTGTTTTCATTGTACATAAACAAAATCGCGGCCATTTTAACTGAATCCCTTAGGTCTAATAGATAATTGCATCTTTCTTCATTTAAAATCAAGAACTTGAGCGTATATTTATCTGGACTTTGTGCAATGGATCCATATAAATGCAAATGTCTAGCTTTCTCTAAGAAAACACTAGATTTATCGCACTTCCTATCTGTTATGCTTAACGGGGTTGCCTTAGAATATGTCAATGCCTCAAAAAATTAAGGCGTAATTCTTAACAGGACCTTAATCTGGAATGAACACATAAACTCATTGGTAGGAAAAAATGGGACTCTCAGAACTTTGTGGACTGTTCAAGAATTTACGCCACTCAACACAAAAATGCTACTTGCAAAGTCACAAAGTAATAACGATACTTACCTACGGATGCGAAATCTTTTACAATTGTGATTCTGCAAAAACTATCGCCTTCATAGCACCATCCGTTACATTTACGACCTGAAAAGATATGACCATGTCTCACATTTGCAGAAAAAAATCCTTAAAATGTCATTAATTACATACAATTATAAAAACACTAATTTTTTTTTAAATCTTAATAACACGCCAACCAACATATCTACATGTCTAATTCTACCTCGTTTAACTTGTCTTCATTTTGAGAGACAACTCTTTATAGCTGCCTGCCGCCTATGGAATTCACTCCCCATCTGCGGGATACAAAATTTTCAAAAACAAAAAAAAAGTCTTTTGAAAACAAATGTATGGAATAAATAAAGACATCACCATCGGGAAAAATTCAATTATATGAAATTTTATTAAAATGGATTGTATTTTTTCTCAACATAAATAGAATTATCGATTTTAAAAAATTACTTTTTTTTAATTAGCGTGCAAGGTTTAGCAGAGGTTTCGCATATTAAATTTTGTCAAAATCGGTGCAGCCGTTTTATAGATGAGCCTAGTACGCAGCTGAAGTGAAACGAAAAATCACCATACAAAAATGAAACTATAATCATGAACGAATTTCTTCGCAAAATTTTGAAGTTTCTATTTTGTTCGTGTTTTTTTGTAGTTTAGATATTATTATTACAAAATGGATATCTGTTCTTTTTATTTGTTTATATTTGTGTATTGAAAAATATTTTTTACAAATGGCGAAACTCTACAATAAAAAAATATCTGGTACCTTTTCGTTAACATTTCGTTTTTGTTTTTGGAGACGATGGAAAATTTCGTTTCACTTTAGCTGCGTACTATGGCTATAGTCAGAGTAATAAAAAACGGTGCTATGGTAGGTACCGTTAATAGGAGAGCGGGTCAAAATTCTGGTTATCGAAAAATTCTTTTACGTAGTTTTTTTTTAATGATTTCCAACCATTTTTAAAACGACGGATATTCTCAAATTTCATTGTTAGTATATCCGAAGTTAATGTTCAATGGAGTTTTGCAAACAGTGAAATAGCATTTTTTTTCTTTTTGAAAATTGCGAATCCGAACTTTTTCAGATTGTTGTATTGTAAGGCATACATGTATCTGATTATAAAATTTCTTCAAAATCAATGCAGCTGCTTACGAGATTATCAGTATTAAAGACGATTCTGAGATACCAACTGTTAATATGTTACTTTTTCGAAAAAAAAACCTTAAAATGAAATCACTGTTGGTTGGCAGCGAAGCACTCGCATACATTTTATCAAAACTGTAGTATTTGTCAGTGAAAATATATCGTTAAAATCGGTCCAGTAGTTTCTGATCGGTTCATATTTACAAATATGCGAAAAAGCGACCCGAGCGCCACCTAGGGAGCAATAAGAATAGCCTTTTTTACCCGCTACAGAGCTATCAACACACTGAACAAATGGGCCCAAAAATGCGGCTTAGGTATTAACCCCCAAAAAACAGAACTAGTTCTATTTACGAACAAACGAATAATTCCACAATTCAATCTGCCATCAATTGAAGGCACACCCCTTAAGTTATCCGAAAGCGCGAAATACCTGGGAATCATACTTGATAGGAAATTGAACTGGAAAATGAATGTCCAAGAAAGAGTCAAAAAGGCATCCATCGCATTCTACTCATGCAGCAGAATTTTTGGGAAAAACTGGGGCCCAAAACCCAAGGTAATTCTATGGATGTAGACTGCGATAGTGAGACCGATATTGACGTATGGATGCTTAGTTTGGTGGAAAGCCGCTAACAAAGCTACAAACCTTAAGGCATTGACTAACATCCAGAGACTTGCATGTATTGGATCAACCAGTGCCTTGCGCACGACACCCACGGCGGGCTTAGAAACCATACTTAACCTTCTGCCACTTGACCTTTATATGCAGGAAACTGCAGCAAAAAGCGCTCTCAGGATTAGCCAATCTAATCTATGGAGATCCAGTTTAACTGGACACTCTGAAATTTTGAACTTCCACATAGGAACAAATGTAGAGTCTGACTACATAGTTCCCTTTACAGATTTTGAAAGGCCATTCCAATGCTTGTTCCCAAGTAGAGAGAAGTGGATCAATAATGAAGTCTTACAACCTACAACCAAATCCATCTTTACAGACGGCTCAAAAATGGATGTAGGTACTGGGGCTGGCTTCTTCTCAGAAGCTTTGAATATAGAAGGCTCAATCAGACTTCCCAATAACAGCAGTGTATTCCAAGCAGAGGTTCTAGCAGTAACGAAAGCTGCCAAAGTGGCATCAATGATGGCACTACCCAGAGAGGATATTACCATTCTCATAGATAGCCAGGCAGCGATAAAAGCAATTTCTTCTGTTGAAATAAAGTCCAAGCTTGTGAAAAGCTGTCGCGAAGAGCTTAAAGTTCTTGCCACACAGCATAATATAACACTCTGCTGGGTCCCCGGTCACGCGGGCATCATGGGAAATGAAAAAGCCGATGAATTGGCAAGAAAAGGCTCAGCACTTAGCCTAGAACTCTCAGAAAGGAGCGTAAAACCACCGTTATGCGACCTCAAACTTAATATAATGTGTGAAATCCTGGCAAAAGCCAACTCGAGATGGGCAAACTTAAACACTTGTGAGGTAGCTAGGAAACTGTGGCCGCAGTACGATAAAAATAGAACGAATGCAATCATTCAAAAAGACAGGAAGTCAGTATCGACGTTGGTAGGTGTTTTAACTGGCCATAACATGCTAAGATATCACGCCAAAAAACTACGTCTAACTGAAAACGATCTATGTAGAGGTTGCACTACCTCTGTCACTGCCCCAGTCTCTGCCATCTAAGAAATAAAACTCTGGGGAAATACTTCTTCGAAAGCATCAAAGAACTATCAGAGTGCCCAATATCAAATCTACATCGATTCACAAGAGGAAACGGATGGTTGAACACCCCGGGATGATACTAAGGAACTAAACATGGACTACGAGTATGGTAAGAGGAGGAATTGGTAAAACCTCAAATGGGCATCACAATGGGTCTACAGTGACCTAAGTGCGCTGGGGCTGAGCTATTGGCTCTCCTACAGCAACCCGCAAACCTAACCTAACCTTACCCGCTACAACATTAGCTATCGGTCAGTGAAAGTCCCGTCAAAATCGGTCTAGCCATTCTCAAGATTAGCCGGAACAAACAGACAAAAAAATTAAAAATGTATGTTTTGTTATAAGTGCCGTATATATGCATCTTGTAAAAAGCCGTTATTTTGGCATTACAAACAGACACTCCATTTTTATTTATGTGTATAGATATAGACGCTCAACTTTCTTCCAATGTCATTTGCGAATCATTGAAAGTTTCCCATCGGAAATGAAAATTAGAGAAACATTTAAGAAACATTAAGAAATGTTTTCTTTTTTTATTTATTAAATGTTACTTAAATGATTGTTAATTTTTTTTTTTTTGTGTTGAAAGAAACATTTGAAAATCATTTAAAAAACATTTAATAAACATTTCATAAATATAAAAAAACTTTCTGAAATGTTTCTATAATGATTTTTTGGTCTGGAAGATTGATAAACATTTCTGAAATGATTCAGAAATGTTTCTCTGTTTCCCATACGCGATGGAAAACTTTCAATGTTTCGTCAGGTCCACACCAAAAGAAACATAATTATATTAAATGTTTCTGTAATTTTTTCTTAAACAAATGGGAAACATTCTGGACACACCTTAAAGAAGGACCAAATCTGTCGTTTCCATCTGAAAATTATTGTACATTCACCTGATAACTTATCCACTACCACCGGAAGGATAAACAAAATAAGTTGAAAGTATTTCATTATTCATCTTCACCTTCTCCGATATCATCTAAGCATAACTAAAGTGCAAGGATAAGCAATGAATAATGAGGTACTCACATATGTTTGCTTCTTCCATTCCAGAACTCTTTTTACTGCATTCCATGTCCACAAGCTACAGCAATCACGGACCACGGTATTAAATAGAGAGGAAGTAAATCGTAAAGTCACACAAAGATCATACAATTAATCCGATGCCTTAGCAAAAGCGCACAAGCGATTTTATGAGGACAGTGCCGCTTCATATTTAGTATCCTGCTTCCTGATATCTTCGTTGCAGTTGCATTGCAGCCACTTTTGCTTCGTTTTTTTTTTATTCAGTTTGCTCCTGCACTTGTTCTGTTCAATGCATACATACGTAGTTCATCCCATTATCCTGGCTAGGTGCACGAGTGATGATGCAACTGTTTTAGAAATAAATGAAAGTAGATGCAATGACTCCTCGGCGCCAATGTTAATTCAAAATCCAGTCTGATAGCAACTATTGTGTTCAAGGATGAACTTTTAAGGAAAACCGTTTGCATTCATGCAGGAAGGAACTTAAAGAAGTTAAATGAGAACTGACTGCGGGTGTGGTGACTGGTGAATCCTTTACTCATTGAGTATGTATTCTGTATAAACGAAACCTACTTATATACACATTTAGATATTTTAATATTGTATACGAGATCTATCAAGGGTTATTCAAAAATAAAATAAAATATTTATTTATTGAAATAATTTACAAATTTAATTTATAAACTATTTAACATCAACGATATCTGGACCATTAGAAGTGTTTTTTTTTATTTTAAATACTTATGTCGTTTTTGGTTGGTCGCCCAGAATAGAAGCATCCATTCCAGAAGTCTTCTGAAACCGCTTGGCACTCAGAATGACAGTTCCTCTCCTGGAAAGAATATTTTTGTCTTCTGAATTTCAATTCAGAATTCAGAATCAAAACCAGAAGAACTCACACATTCATGTATTTAAACTTAAATTTCAATTGTCATTTTTCGGTTTGCTCATGGGAATGGTTTCAGAAGGCCCCTGGACCCTTATGGGCGACCAACCGAAAATGACATAAGAAAGAAAAAATGCAAATAACAAAAAGAAAACAAGAATTTCAATTAAAAATTAAGGTAAAGTAATTGACATTAAATGGCAAATTTAAATTTCGTAAAATTTGTTATGATGCAAAGTGGCTTGTTTGATGTGTTGGATGGACTGTGTAGCTGAAAAAAACTTTGACGAATGGAGAGAGGATCTTTTTTCAGGAGGATTTTTTTTCAGCTACGCTTTTTATTTCTCACGGTAGCCAAAACTACATCAGTTACCACTTTCCCTTTGAAGATTTAGATATAAACTTATTTTCCGATGGGCGATTACCACTGCATTGAATTTTTTTTTATTTCCCAGGTTCTTCTGGCGAAAAAAAAAATGTGTTTGAAAGTGACATTAAACTCCAATAGTCATGTGACACTTTCGGAAAGCGACGAATGGCCACATGGCCTCACTTTGGAGGCCTTAATTCATTTCGACTTTGGGGCCTTATTTTGTGGGGAACTATTTCCTCTAATGGGGAACTAATTCCTGGGCGTAATTTCACAAACAAAAATTCGCCCACTTTTGGGGGCTTTTTTAATTTTCGGTTTTGGAGCCTAATTTCCTAGAGCCTCATTTCGCAGCGCCTTAAGAAACAGCCATTCATATTTTCTTGGAATTTCTATTTAAAAAGGTGGAGTTGGGCGTGTAAGTTGGAAGATGTTGAATCTTTTTTTGAAAAAATTCTGTATCCATGAAATATTTGTTTTTTTTGCCTCTCCTTTCAAGTAAAAGCAGGATGTAGTTTTGGTATTAGATGAGTTCAAGCGTTTGAGAAAGGCATACGTCTGGGACAGTTAGAAAGGTTATCATGTTCTTTATTGCAGGAATTGCACCCTTGAGTTATTTTTGTCATCGAAAGAGCTTTTATAAAATCGTAAACAAAAACTTTTCTATTAATCTCACCAAAATCAAAGTAAGATATTTTGAGAGCTACATTTATCTATTTCAAAAATAAACTTATTTCTTTTACGACATGCAAACATTACTTACCTAGTTAAAAAGTCTGAACAAAGATTTTCGGCTCACTCCCGTTTGGGTGGGAGACTTGAACATCCCCTTGGGGAGAATTCAACATGACCTAATTTAATGTCTTAAAGGGTAAAACTAAGTTTTAATTTTCATTGATTTAATTTTTTGTGTATTTCAACGAATCATTAAAAAAAAAACTAAGAACAATACTTCATAGATATAACAATAATACACTATGATAAATATGATCAAAATTGTATAATATATACATACATATAAACATAATTTATAAAAAATATATATATAGATTCCCATAAAAAAACACTGTTTAAGTCTCCCTTCAGAAGGTGGTTCAAGTCTCCCGTTCGCTCTTTCTAACATAAATTAATTAGAAACTTTTTTAGCGATCATGCACACATTTTTTTTTTGTCAAGGTAGTTATGTGCATTCAAGCGGACTCAAACGTCCACAGGTTTTATCAAAACCAACCTCTGACTATGATGTTACAGCTATCGAAAAAGTGCGATGTAATGGTGAGGGCGTTCGGAGGATGATATCGTGTGACATCTACCACGGTCCGTGCTACAAAGAACAGGGTCAGCGGCGTTTTGGATGTGGCTTTGTGATACGAGGAAGACTTGGGCAAGAAGTCTTAGGCTTTCGCAGCTTAATCTTTGGTTCATTTCCCGCACCTTGATATACACAAATGTACTTGGCGGATCAGTGATCAAAAGACAGTCAACCAAATTAATCACATCGCGATAGATGCCAGAAATTTCCAGTATCCTGAATGTTCGAAAATTCGTTGAAGCAAACATAGACTCTGACCACTACTTGGTAGTATCTCGAGTACGAACGCGGATATCCATGGCGCCACAACGCCGAGCTGATGCTGTGAGAAGGTTTGATACCGCGAAGCTAAAATCGCAAGAGACACGTTTCTACCAATCTTTCAACAAGCCCGCCACCAGCAGCAAGTGCAAATGACCAGTGGAGACATTGTCAACAAGCCATCAGAATTACCGCCTCTGATGTGCTCGGTTTCATTTTGCGTCCACAACGAAACTAATGGTTTGATGAAGAATGCCGGTTGGCGCAAGCAGCGAAGAACGAAGCCTACCAGGCAATGCTGCAGCGTTGAACCAGAACCAGTGAGAGAGCAGCCCGGGAGCTCTACGGGGAAAAAAGAAGGGAGCAACGCCGACTTCTCAGGAAGAAAAAGAGAGAGCACGAGAAGCGAGCGGTGGAGTCTATCGAGGGTTGTACCGGCAGGAGTGATGTTAGAATTGGGTCGGATTGGTTAGGGATTGGGTCGACCAGAGATGGTTGCTGTACCTCATCTTTCACACGTGTATTGTGGAATTCCATCTAACATGGACGATGATGGACCTAAATGAAGTGCGGCTAGCGATTGCCAAACTTAAATCAAATTAAGCTGCTGGGCTGGTGCAGCCGGCTTACCAACTGAATTGTTTAAAGCTGCGGAAAATGTGTTGGTAGGGAGCATGCACCACTGATCTCAATATATACCTGGATAGCGGATGCATATACAAAAGATGAAGCAATTTGAAGATGTGTTATATTATGAAAAAGTCCCCAATTTTGTATAACAGTATACCACTATAACAGTTTAACAAATGTCACAATTGACAATACTCAAAAATGTGGTTGTTTGTTTAGTTTTCTGTTTTTAGAAAACATATTATTTTTATATTATTTATTTACGTTGTTTTTACATCTTTTGATTTATATTTTTATTAAAATTAAAATGTCTTCTAATAAAGATAATCTTTTACAAACATTTATAAGCATCTGTGATAAAGTAGCAAATGTTTCAAGTTACATTAGTAAATCTAATATTCTTCAGGAATTTTTTCAAAAGGTAAATAGAAAATGTTTATTAACTTTTACTAAAGTTGTTTGGTTTTAGGTTTCTAGTGGCAAAGGCTTCAAAGGTGATATCCATCTGTGGATAAATATGCTCCTACCCACAGCTAGTCAAAGAGTCTACAATTTACAAAACAAACAAATCATTAAACTTTTATATATATTGAGATCAGTGGCATGCACCCACTCATCTGTAAAATTTGGTCGGAAGAAAGTATGCCCGATGAATGGAACCTTCGCATAGTGTGCCCCATTCACATAAAAGGAGACTCTCTGGCATGCTCAAACTACAGAGGAATTATCCTCCTAAACATCGCTTATAAAATCTTGTCGGCTATCCTATGTGATCGCTTAAAACTCCTCGTAAACGAACTGATTGGCTCCTATCAGTGTGGACTTAGGCCAGGCAAGTCAACCTTCGCCGTCGATCAAATGTTCACACTCCGACAGATTTTGAAAAAGAACGATTAATTCCAGATCAATACACACCACCTCTTTATCAATTTTAAAGTCGCGTAAGATAGCGCGGATAGAGACGAACTGTACAGAGCCATGTCGTTTCTCGGCATCCCTGCCAAACTCGTCCGAGAAATCTCGCCACTCTGTCAAAGTCGGTAAGAACACCACCGAACCGTTTGATGTTGAGAAAGGTCTAAGGCAAGGCGACGCGTTATCATGAAACTTGTTTAACATTGTTCTTGAAGCAATTGAACGAAAATCGTAAGTTAACACCACTATGCGTTTGCAGATGACAGACAAAATCGGCCGAAATAAGCGAGCTGTGACTGGTGCATTTGCATTTGCTTATCCCATCTTTGCCGGAGGCGGCAAAGATGGGATAAGCTGTTAATGAAGACAAAACGAAATATACGTTCTTTGGTCCTGTGTGTATCGAAGGAGTATGGAGAAGAAGATTCAATGATGCGCTATACGGGCTTTACAGCGATATTAAACTGGTCAAGAAGCTAAAAATACTGCGGCTAAGATGGCTGGGTCACGTGGAGCGTATGGACATCAACGAATCAGCCCGACGAACACAAGTGGAAAACGACCTCAGGCCAACTAGGAACTAGGAACAGAGCTGGCTGGAGAGACATGTTGGTTGAGGCCGTAGTTCATCCTGATCTGTGAGCGCCATCTTAAGTCAGTAAGTACACATTTTTTTGTAACTTATGTTATTCAAAGCAAACACCAATATAATAAAATAAAACTTAAATTGCAAACTTACCGTGCGAGAAACAAATATTATTTAAGAAATTACAGACATATTTTGTTCACTTTTGAGGTGCAGAATCACCTTTTTCTATCCAGCGACATGAAATCGCTACGATTTAAAATTATTTTTGTTTGCAGGTAGCTTGTAAAAGTCTGCATCGTTTGCACTAATGCATGCAGGATTCGAGATAAATTTGAGTGAAATATTGCAATTAGTTCAAGTCTCTCCTATATTCAAGTCTACCGCTTTCCCCCTACATTGTGGAGTGACTATTTGTATGGCTACGCATTTTATATTGAACTATGTAGCTGTTACCCGCCGCGTTGCTGCTGCAGAAAAAATATGGAAAAAAACATTGTTTTTGAAGAGGTATTATAATCTTTTGGGCCAAAATTTTACTAAAAGCTTTATTTTTATTTTTTAATTATTTAAAGAGTAAGGTGTGATTTTGAGTCAAAGTCTTCGTCGTCGTGCTTACAAACACTAACACATTTTTGTGCATATACACGGTACGTTATGAATAAACTCTATTTGAGTGAATTGTTATACTGTCTAAAGTTGTTGCGTACCTTCAGGAATAATCTTTGTTACTGCATTTGTTACTGCATTTTTTGTTGCATGCTTTAAGGCGGATAGAATTTTTCAAAGTAATATACAGTAATGGAATGGCCAATTTAAAATCGATCATTAAATGTTCAGGTTGTTTGAACCCATTGTTGTTAACAACCTTAAGTGGTGTTTCATGTGCGGATACGCTTATCACAAATTGTGTGCTGGAATTTCAAAAGAAACATGTAAGGACCTAAAAAAAGTAAATTCTAAAATTGTCTTTCATTGTTCTGAATGCTCAAATTATTCATTACGTTAAATGTGTGATAAAATAAGCGCGCTTTGAGAAATGATTGAGTCTCTTAAATCCAGTATTGTGCCATGTAGACTAGACTACACGAATGTCTTCCTGTAGATAATTCAATGTAGACAATTGTTTATTTATCTGTCAATGTAAATCGCAAGGTGGCAAATAGTACTAATGAGTACTTTACTAGCGATTCTAAATGGAACGCTTCGCTAGTAGCAATCTACTGCTGATGTGTATAATTTAGTGTATGGATGTAGACAACTTCAATTTATACCTTTTGGTCACACATTTCGTCCCTGTATTGGAACTTTTTATTTTGTTTATCTGGGGCTAAATTCCGCAAGCGTGAGTTTTGTTTTGAGTTTCTTCAAAACTCACACCCCCGTTTGCACAAATGCTTATTCACGAGATTACGCAAAATGTTTTCTATTTGAGAGCGCTGAATAAATTTGTTTTCGTTGCCAGTGAGCTGAATTTATTTTGAGTATTATTTTCTGTTTATTTTTGTTATTTTATAAATTTAAGCTCACACTCTGAAATAAGGTGATACATTTTATTCAAAACTGACGCAAGAAACTCACAGGCACATTTGCGGAATCAGAATGATGCTGTGTACACATTTTTTCGTGCGCACAGCAAAACTCACGCTTGCGGAATTTAGCCCCTGTTAATCGTAGGCTATACTTTTCCCTTAAACAACAGCCCTGTTCCTTTTAGGTGACAAAGTATGGGAAAAGCAGCCTACGATTAACAAATAAACAAAACAAAAAGGGGAAATATATAACCAAAAGGTATACGTTGAGACTGTCTACATACATACACTAAAAATCAGGACCCATGTTCTGTAACTTGCTCGAAAAGTTTTTCATTCGATTCAAGGTGGAACACAATATTCCACCATTTGTCTATCTTGGAAAATAAACTGTCTATAACATGATGCGAAAACATGCCTGAAAATTATAGTTTCCAGTTTCCAATGGAAGGAGGAATGTTTCCTTTACACTCATAGTGGCAGTTTTAATTAATTTCTAAATAGGGCTTTTTAGGTAACAACGATATACCTCTTTCTTGTTCGCAGAGCAGTGTCAAAATCAGCAGTACGCGGATGACAGGTGAAATTTTTTTGTATAGGGCTTTAATCATAGTTTTGTTCTGATTCGCACTGTTTATGCGAAAACTTATTCGATGTGAGAGCAGAACATGGGTTCAGTAGTAGATTGCTACTAGCGAAGCGTTTCATTTAGGGCCAGTCTTTTCAGCTCTGGTTACTTGTAACCACTGGTTATTTCAGTTGTTAACCATAGATTTTGTATGTGTTTCTATTGTTACCAGCATATGGTTAAATTTAAGTAGAGCTGAAAAGACCGGCCATTAGAATCGCTAGTAAAGTACTCATTAGCTGTATCTTATTATCCACTCTGATCTGATCCGGATCAGATTTGCGTCATGAAATACACGCAAACAACAACAACAAAAGATCCAGCTTTGTTTCTAGATCTTGCAAAATTCCAATCCGTTCCGGATCAGAAGGGATAATAAAATACTGCTATTTTGTACAATCGTTGTACAAGTTTTTAACCCACCAATTTTGACAGATTATTTATGGAAATCAGTGGTTTAAAAATTTGAACCACGTTGAACCACGATTTTACAACTGGTCAGTTGTACAAAGGTGGTTCAAGATAGTTAAAATTTTTGAACCACTGATTTCCATAGCTAATCCGTCAAAATCGGTGGGTTAAAAACTTGAACCACGATTGTACAACTGGTCCTTAGTACCATTGACGTATTAGGTATGGACCGCCAGTAGCCAACTTCACGCGTGTTCCAACATAACTAGGGGCGCCATCAGCTACTAGCAGGGAATCTGCGTAGCAGTGATATGATTTTTTTAATTAATTATTAACTATTGAAATATTTTGGTGGAAATTATTATCAAACTACTTTTATTTTAAAAAACACATCCACTCCTTATGTCATGAGTTACTTACAGATGAATATATTATCGTTTTCATTTAAATTCTTTTGGCAAAATTAGTACACGTATTTAACACTAAAAGATGATGGCGTTTTTAGGCTGTTTGAAGCTGGAACAACTTTTCTTGGCTGTTTGTGTGAAAATTTCAACCGACTGGCGGTCCATTTCTAATACGTCAATGCTTAAGCTAAGTGTACACGATTGGTAGATCTTACAATATTGTCAGATCTGTCAGTAAAAAACATGCTTACAAAGTCTAACAACCGTGTAATCTTACAATTAATTGTCAGAAAATGTGTCTGACAATTAATGGTAAGATCATTGTCTGACAATTAATTGTAAGGTTTCTGACAATCGTGTGTACGCTACATGACAATCGTGTACTTTTACAATTAATTGTCAGAAAATTTATCTGACAATTAATTGTAAGACGTAAATTGTAAGATGTTTGATAACCGTGTACACACACAATTTATTGTCAGACCTACCAATATTTTTCTTATATGACGTTTCTGACAATTAAAAAAATTGTCAGATGCACTTTTTTCAACATCTGCCAATTTTTTCATTGTAAGACAATTTGCAGTTAATTTGAAAGTTGGTTTGAGGTTTATGAGGTGAGTATTCTTCCATACCGATCGACATTTTTTTGTTTTCACTTCTTCTTCATCACTACTTTCTAGTACGTAAGCAGTCAAAACAGTCGCGAGATTTATTTTATCTTGCAAATTCATTTTATAATAATATGTTTTTAGAATTATTTTGTTTTACTTTTGCACAGCTGAAAATATTTTGACAGAGCTGACAATTATTCATTGTGTGTACACGATTGGTAGTAGATCTACCAATCTCTTACAATGGATTGGTAGATATCCAGCCAATTGTACTACAATAAATTGTCAGAAAACTTCTGACAATAAATTGTAAAAGATTGGTAGATTTTCTACCAACCGTGTACACTGGCAATTAATTGTTAGCTCATTGGTAGATAATTGTCAGACATTGTCAGGTCTTACAATATTGTAAGATCTACCAATCGTGTACACTAAGCTTTAGTACTTTGCCAGCTTAAAAGGAATACGGCTATTTATGTTTCTCCGAATAGGAATGGTATCGATAAATAATTTATCGTATCTTTATTTCTCGGAGTATTCGAAAAATATTTTGTACAATCGATGTAAAACGCACATCACTGGCAATCATCTGTCTGTAAAAAAAAAACAAAAACAACAACTGTCAACATTCAAAAAGTCAAAAAGCGTGCTTTTATTTTCTGAAGTTTTTTCAGCTCGACATTCTTTTATAAATTAAATATTAATATTTTAAAATGAAAAAGTTCTTCGTCGTCAATAATTGGGGCAAAGATGAAAATCCCATACAATTCGCATCTGTACCTCAACAACAAAAAGCAGATACATCTGCCAGTAAAAAAGCAAAGAAAAAGAAGAAGAAGGAAGACGCCAAACACAATGCATCAAATGTACCTCCGCAAATAGTTCCAAGACCACCTTTGGCTCCACCACCATCACCACCAACGAAGAATGAAGACTCTCCAACAAAGAAATCAAAACCTATCCTCAATGGACGAGTGAAAAAAGTAAATAAAAAGTCAAAATTAACAAAAGATCAGATCACTCCCGAAGACACATCCTCAAAATCGTTGCCATCTTCTAGCTTTGAGAATAAACTAAAAGAGAATCTAATGGGTGGCCGCTTTCGATTCATCAACGAACAGCTTTACACCATGAGCAGCATATCGGCGAACAAACTATTTAAAGAAGACAAATCAGCATTTGAGGCCTACCACGAGGGCTACCGACATCAAGTCGAGAAATGGCCATTAAATCCATTAAACAAAATCATCAAATCAATCAAAAAACTTTCCAAAGATTCAGTCATTGGAGACTTTGGCTGTGGCGAAGGAAAGCTGGCATTATCAATTCCTAACAAAGTGTTTTCCATTGACTTGGTTGCCAGCAGAAAGGATATCATTGCCTCTGACATGGCGAATACTCCGCTTGATAATGAGTGTCTGAATGTAGCTGTCTACTGTCTTTCACTCATGGGTACGAACTTGAATGATTATTTGCTAGAAGCGAACCGTTGTTTGAAAATGGGCGGTCTGTTGTTGGTTGCAGAAATTGAATCTCGCTTTGATGATGTGAGGCAGTTCATTAAGTCGTTCGAAAGTTGCGGCTTTAATTTGGTCAAAAAAGATGCATCGGTGAAATTATTCCTTTTCTTTCAATTCAAAAAGGTTAAGAGTGTTGGAAAGGATGTGAAGTTGACACCTTTTTCTTTAAAGCCTTGTGTATATCGAAAAAGGTAAGTTAAAGAAATTTTAATGTAAAAGAAGTACTGATATGGTTTATTTTTTAATTTGCAGATAAAGAATAAATGGGACAATTAAAATTTAGTTAGTTTACAGTATATCCTGTATAAAACCAAAAAATATAAAGGACATTGAAAAATTGATTAATAAATTACATTTGTAAAACTGAAGGAACATTTGTTTAGCTTACGTGAGTCGGTTCAGGTACGAGTTGTTTAAAGTAAAAAAAAAGTAATCCTGCACGAAAATATCAACGTTTTATATATATAATAACGTTTTTATCATAACACGGTGTCTCCAAGATCTAGATTTCATATCGGTTCACCGAACAACGATAGTGTAAATCCAGCTTAACAGTGCATGGTGGCCACACCCACCGCCGGAGAGTTGGCAGACTTCTGGATTAGTTATCACATGTGTCGGTAGATTATAATAAGAATAATTTTTTTAAGTATTTTTGTAGCTAGCTCTCCGTTTATTATAAGAAAATCAAGAAGTATAATTCTAAGCGCTTACTTTTTTATGAAAGATAATTTAATTGAATTAATTACTTAAAAGAAATTTTAAGAGCAATTTACCGACACCACTTGGCAGTCAAGACAATCTGATGTCTAACCACATATAAATCAAAGTGATTTTGATTTCAGAACTTTGAATTCCCATTAGCATTGGTTTGTATATTTCAGGGAGTCCAGCTAGAAGCATCGAGCCTGTCCATTCTTCATCCAAATTAAGACCTATAGACCAAAGCTTGTATGATGTATTTAAAACATCGTTTACGTACTCATCAACGGTTGGAAAATCGAAAATCTGAAATAGGCCGATTCTTCTGACCAGTCCAGAATCTTGAAGATTTTTTTGCAGTGAAGCCCAAATTTCCTTTGCGCTACTACACTGCCTTATATGTATGTGAGGATATATAGACCGATCCACAAGCAATATTAGCTTAGATTTTGCATTTAGGAGCTTCACTGCATCCGTTTCCGTATCGGTAACAGCCTTCCAAAGTCCTTTCATTTGCAAATACGCTTGAGATTTTCAATATTGTGCTTGACTCCAGACATCTTTATTTAATAAATTTATTTTAATTTTTTTCGTGATAAGGCCCATAACGATAACCTGATGTTTTAATGATTTGAGACGAATTGATTTTATTTTCAATAATAAGTTAAAACATTATAGGAAACAACAATTAGATTGATACGAAATAATAAACACAAAGTACATAAACGCAAAGTACTAAATCTTTTTTTACAACAACAATCAATTTTGACTGAGATTACCTTTAACTTCACCACATAGGATCTGCCTTTGATATGCAACAAGTTGATCTCACGAAACTCCTGACACTGCATCCTCAACTAGTTAATCAAGACCTGTAATACAGAGCAAAGTACTCAAGATGGCCTGTCAGCAAAAAAAAATTCCAATGAAACTTTGTGTACACCAAAACTTTCATTGGAATTTTTTGGTGACTCCTTCGGGCCATCTTACCTTTGTTTTGACTTGCTTGAACGAATACTTCGTTACGTTAGGGTCACGTTTGGTATCATGTGTCGTGGTTGTCGACTAAATCCTTTTTTAAAATCAATAAACTTATTATGCAAATTACTTGAAGAATTAAATAACTTATACCAATTTGTTGGAGATTTCCTTAATCACTGGAAGCGAAGATGAAGATGGTTTCAAAATTCTGCTTAAAGAAAAAATCTGCTTTGCAAAATTCTTACCTTTCTGGCTTTTAAAAACGCGCTTTTTAACATTTACCAAATATTTTTTTGAAAAGCAGAGTTTTGACCGAGGCAGAATTTCGAAACAAGGTAGCCAGATCGATATTGGACTCCTCTGAAAGTATACGTTCATCTGTTATACTAGAGGAGGGTCTTCTGTGAATTGTTGAACGATCTATTTAGTTGAACCATCCGGTCAGAAACAACTCTATTCCAATGGAGCATTTCAGCTTTCATTGATTAATTGATGTGGAAAAAAACATTTTGTTTGGTAGAACCGAAATCTTTTAAGACCACCAAGAGATCGACATTCTCTTCAGCGACTAAGACGTTAATCAGAACTAAAACGAAAGTTAATACTTAATATTACTTACAATATTATAATGACAATTTGAATTGGGTGTTCCATTAAAAAAAAAAAAAAAAACATAACTATGACCTTTGAGTTATAGCGATTTCATTTACGAAAAGATTTGCCCTTTCTTTCAAAAGATTTGATCTTTTTGCAATTTTGGTGTTTCATTAAAATGAAAAGAGGGAAAAAGAGCAAATGTCAACAAGAAAGAAGCGATCTCCCGAATTTGGGACATTTTAATGGCGGATTTTTGTTCTTTTTTATTCTGAAACTATTGGATAGCTTTGTATTGTTTTACCTTTTTGGACGTTAAAGGTATATTGCGCTCAAATTCATAATATTTTTCATAAATCTTACAATTTTTTAACGAATTTGTACAAATGTTCAAGTGAACAAACAATTGTAATGAATAATGATACTTGTAATTGAATGGAAGTGTAAAATATAAATGACGGCTTATTATTGCTTCGAGCATACTAAAAACAAAGCTATCCTTGTGATTGTATGATGATCGTTTCGAACGCAGGCATATTATTCACACAGCCTATGCGTAAACCGAATACGAAAACCGAATTGTTTTAAACGCGAAGACAGAGATTAACTGTCTTCGCGTTTAAAACAATTCGGTTTTCGTCTTAACCGTGAGAAATGCAAATTTTGCTGCTCAGAAATTTGGGTCTTGTGCTGACACCAAATGGCTTCAAAGTTGACCCCTCCAAAACGGATGCAATTCTTTTACGACCGGCAACCAAAAACCAAAAACAAGTGTTGTCATTTTTGCAAGCCTGCTCCTGGTATAGGACGTTCATACCGAATTTCGCGGATGTTTCAAAGCCACAGTTTAATTTGACAAAAATGTAGTCTGGAAGTGGAATCTCCTTTCTCTGTCTCTTTGCACATAGCGAATTGCGGAATAATAATAATGCAGTTATCTATATTAGTTTATGAGTAACTGGATTACTTTTATATCAGTCACTTTACTTTCAAGTAGATAGAGATGCAGGTGCTTCCGATGTTCACCAACTTTGATTGGATTTTTTTTGTGAATCTTGCATATCTTTACTTTAATTAATTATCATTTACACGTAATATGTAGTTACCCGGAACTCCTCGTTGCTTAGAATCACGAAGTTGCATGAGCTGGACTGACTAAAGAAAGGGAGTAAAAATCCCTTGAACCTGCGCGCAAAGTGGGCTACCCAAGTACTGTTGAATACGGTAAAATTGGAAATCGATGTCTCCTAGTAGGCTCCTTTTGCCCACATCACATATTCTTTACCTTCGATTTTTTTTTTTTAGTTCGATTTTTAATTTTCTGTGCAAAGAAAGTAGTAACCTGTCGGGATTAAGGCATGAGGGATTCTGTCAGTCGGGATTTCGTACCCAACCCATTTAGTAAAAGTAAATGTGTTGAGTAAAATAAGTTACTAAATAACGTTTCGGCTCACGTGGTTTTTATGGGACTGCCTTTATTTTTACCTTGAGCCATCTCGTGAACGGGTTAGTCGAAATTTATTTTTTGTGGATAAAAATTAAAATTGTACCTCAAATTCGTAAAAAAAACTTTTTTATAAAAATTATTGAGTTAATATCGATTTATTTAAAAACCGCTCTAACGATTTTGCAATTATTTTTTTGGTGAACTTATATTCAGGCACACAATTTTCTGCATACTTCGATTTTGTCTTGAATCTTTTTAAAAAGCCGTTATTGCACTTTTAAAAACAATTTATTTCTCATTTATATATTATTTAATTTATTTTTATTAAATTTAATTTTATTTTTGTGGCAACTTGCTAAAAGAGCAAGTTCGTGCGACCCAGTCGTGCACTTTATTTTTGTATCAGCAGAATTACACATATTCTATGTATAGTTTTACTGGCAGCTTGCGCTAGTCTAGGCCAGGGTTACACACGTGAGTTTAATTTACAGCTTACGCAAATCTTACAAACGTGACTTACAACAACGTTTACACTATTGCCAATTTTTGAATCGGGATATAAGCAAGAAGTCACAAATTATAAGCCAATCTGTACGCCTTTTTTTAAGTTAAATTGGAGAATAGTTACACCTCCTCATACAACCAATTGACTTTTGTTCGTATTAAAAACGCTTGAAACTCATCGTAAAAACTTTTCAATTATGCTGATCAGAGATATTCCATTAGCTGCTTTAGTCTACGAGGGTAATTATAGCAAATTATGTCTGCTTTAAAAGTGCATACAACTATTTTTCCTCGGATGCACTTTTTATGAAATTATAAGACAAAAACTGAAAAAAGTCCAAAAATGTTGAGGTTTTTTGACCACCACCAAGTTAGCACAATCTTTTCGAAGCTGAAAACTTGGTTTTACACAGTTGGTATATATCCTAACAATTTCCCCAAAAATTTTGCGATGTGCGATTTTTTGCGACCTTCGATGTCTTTATTGACTGGGCTATACCTACTAACTACATTTATATTGTCTAACTTAATTTGTCATATTATTGATTTCTGTTTTCATTTTTTATTTGTTTGTGTGACCTTAATTATAAAAGTATTTAATAATAGTTGTGTTCCTTGAGCCCTGGGGTCGCCCTGAAGTCGCCAAAAGCGTTTTTTGAAAAACCTCAACTCGCCCTGGGTAACAAATACTCTGTTTTTTGAGACCTGGGGTCACCCTCAAATCGCCTTGAAGTAGATCTAGGTATATTGCTGGGGCGAATTGAGGTAAACAAATTGACATGTGTGTTGTCAGACATATTTTTACAATTGAGTATTTTATTTTGCTTTTGCAATGCAAAGAAAAGAAATTATAGATTTATTTTAATGAAAATAAATAGAAAACATACAAATAAAACAAAGTGTAATTGTTTTATGTTTTGGAATGTACCAAAAGCAACAAATTTCAAGTTTTAAATTTCGGAAACAAATATTTTTTGTTTCTTTCTTTTTGTCAACAACACAAAAACCTACCCTTGAGCGTTTTTTGAGAACCAAAAAAAAACAGGTATTTTTGACAACTCTTGGGGCTGTTAAGAAAACCTGGGTCGACACTGGGTAAAATTGTTAAAATTCAACGAACACAACTAATATTAATCATAATTTTGTAATGTCAACCCACCTACTGTAATTATGTTCGCACACCTATGTATCTTAGGCCCAGTCTTTTCAGCTCTGGTTAAATTTAACCATTTGCTGGTAGCCATAGAAACACATTCAAAATCTATGGTTAAACACCGAAATAACCAATGGTTACAAATAACTAGAGCTGAAAAAACTGGCCCTTAGTCTGTAAGTCTTCTAAATCTAAATCTATACCTATATCTGTAAACTGTAAGTAACTGATATTTTATACCGTTTCGTTCCGCTGGGAGCTTACAGCTTACGTACGTTGTTAAATTTACCGTAAGCTACTTACAGAGTTGATTACACCAGTAAATTGTCCAAAACTTACTCACAAGAGTAACTTACGTGAGTAAAACTCACATGTGTAACTCTGGCCTAGTTTTTTTTACTGTAAGTTCAGCTATAGTGTAATTGTTGTTGTAAGTCATGTTTGTAAGACTTGCATAAGCTGTTAGTTAAACTGGCCTAATACAACACTGATAAGGGCCGATTAGGTTGGCCATGAAAATCGGTATTTCACCAGTTGGTCATGGAGAAGGAGGTAAGGGTTAGACCCAAGGAAGCACAAATAAAATTACACGACGCTAAGGTGGCTTCGGTCGTAATAGCAAGAAAATTATCAAAGGATAACCTAGGGCTAGTGCTGATCCAAAAAACCCCGGAAAACGGGGAAAAGTAAAAGGTCTTACACGTAAGGTCTCGTAGGTAATATGGGACACGAGACTAGACTCGCCCAGAGCATGCTAACAATATTAACAATATTAACTTTATTTGTCTTTCACCGTACGATAGTTATAGTATTCGCTTTCTTCGATGATGATGAAGTAATTATACCACCTGCGGAAGTACAAAGACTGGCGGACTACTGTAACAGAAGACTACCGATGTTAGTTGGATGCGATGCAAACGCCCATCACACTACATGGGGTAGTAACGATGTAAATAAAAGGGGTGAGTACCTTTTAGATTTTATTATCGAGAAAAACATAGATATCTATAATGTAGGGAATGTCACCACTTTTGTAACTAGGGTAGAAAGAAGTTTTAGACATTACGTTTGGTACGCCAAACATAACTTGTTTAATAAGGGATTAGAGAGTTTCCAATGTTTTTCATACAAGGCCTTTTAACAGAGCATGATTCTGTAAGGAATCCCAAGAAAACAAACTGGGACCTATATAAAAATAATCTTATATTAAACTTGGAGAGAATAGGTTCAGAAAGGGCCAGTCTTTTCAGCTCTGGTTGTGTGTAACCATTGGTTATTTCAGTTGTTGATCATAGATTTTGTATGTGTTTTTATGGTTACCAGCTAAAATAACAAATGGGTAAATTTAACCTGAGCTTGAAAGACTGGCTATAAAAACAACGAATAGTAACCTTGAGTTAGAGAATGTAGCAAATGAGTTTAGTGGTGCAATCTATGAGGCCTATGAAGTCAGCTGCCCAAAGAAACCCAGTAAAAACGGGCAGATGCACCATTGTGGAATTCAAAAGTCTCGAAACATAGGTTCACAGTGAAAGATATCTTTAACCAGGCTAAACAATCTGGTGAATGACAAAACTGTTCTGATGAGCTCACCAAATATATGGGGAAATAAGAAGAGCCATTAAGTAGCTTTCCAAACTTCTGTGAGAGCATTGGCTCTCCTCCAGCAGCTGCAAGACTGCACAAAGCTCTGGCAACAGATACAGAAATCAAATCTGTAGCACTTCGTTACCTAGATGGCAGCTAAACAGAAGATAATGAGCAAACATTGAATTTTGGCTCTAAGCACACACTTTCCATTTATTTTTAATAGGAAAAAATTAATCATGCCATATGTGATCAGTGATCAGCTTCGTACTTGCTATGAAGTCTTTTTTACGCGTGAACGATTCAATTTTTTCGTCTAAGAACCTTAAGGTTAGGTTAGGTTAAGGTGGCTGACAGGAAAACTACTGTCACACTTAGACCACAGATGGTCCGTTGTTATACACGCAAGGTAGTACCTCTTTAATTGAACGAGTTGGAGCCTGTAATGAAGCGCAGAAAGGAAGGAATATCTACGTTCGCTGGATTACTAGGATCGTCGAAAAAAAAAAATAAGTTTAATTTACGTTTTGGGAGAGAGCAACTTCTACAAAAATCATAAGAGAAAATGCCAAGTCTTTTGGCGTGTCTTCCTATGACGCAATCCCCGATTATGACACCAAATACGGTGCTAAGATGTAATCTGCTCATAGTCAGCACAAATTTAGTTAGTTTCAAATGTAGTTTTGGCCAGATTTGCTTTGTCGCTAGATAATTGGTGGTGTTTGCCCATCTTAGAATTGTTTCCTCTATGCCATCTTGTTTTAGCACAAGTTTCCTTTTAGCGATAGGTATACGATCCTTAAGAAGTAATAAAAATAAAGAAGGAGGTAAAATATCTAGGTATTACACTAGATAACAAGTCTAGAAATAACTGTCATGAAAGCTACCAAAGCCCTTATGATTGCAGGCAAATCATGGGGATGCAAACCAAACATCCATCGATGACATAGATGGATGTATACCATGAAGGTAAGACCCAAAATCACTTATTGTGCGCTTGTGTGGCACAAAAGAACTGAACACTGAACACTAAACACTGAACACAAAAGAAAAAACTAAAAGCAGTGCAAAGGCTCGCTTGCTTATGTATAACTAGAGCAATGAGAACGGACCCCATTACACATAATAATTAAAAGTTTTGCCAAGGACGCAATTGTATATAGGATTGAAGGAACTTCACTGTCCAAATAAGCACCCCTACTGGACATCCCTAGAGACAACATGAATAGAAAATACAATTTCTAGACAACTTTCTCATTGAGTTGAGTAGTAAATGGGTAGGAGGAAATGAGAACAACACTTTCAATACCAAAGCCAACTGATGGATCAAAAACTGCCGAAGGAACTGCCGCAGGGATTATTGAGGCGAGAACCAAATGCTCTGTATCAATAGGTAAGTCCTCTAATATTTTTCAAGCGGAAATTAACGCTATACGAATATCTGTGCAGAACATTGTCGAAAAAAAAGTACCGAAAACGGAAGCTATAATGAAAAAGAACCAAGCTGTATTCAAAACACTAAATACCTGCGTAATCATCTCGAAGCTGGTTTTGGAAAGTGTAAAAATATATGTAAGAATTATGCAAAACACAACGATGTAACTTAATTATACTGGGTTCCAGCACACGGAGTTGAGGGAAATGAGGAGATCGATGTTTTGGCAATGGCATCGGCGGAATACTGCGGGATAGGTGAAAATGTGATAAAAGCCAAAATGCTTAAAAGCCAAACTTAAAATACACTTAAATATCTTAGGTATATCCAATAGAGCAACTTGCTGAAGACCGCCTAACCTACTAGGCAAATGTGGTTCGTTAATGCACAAAAGACAACATTTTGGGAAGTTACCAGATAGAAGAGAGTGAACTACCCTCTCTGCAAATACTCCAAATACTATCATGCCTCAGAGAAACTAAGCTAGAGGAAGAGCTATAGAATGAACATTATGAACCAGTCATCCGGCCCTAGTAAAGGGGACACAAGAGATCTGTAGGTCGCAGTACACCTAACTACTAAATTTATTGATTTACAAACTCGATTATGAATACTTAAGTGGCCAAAAGTCTCCTGAGAATTGTACACGTAAGTGACGGCAATGGATAATTTATCAGCCTTCGTCATTTAACATATTTGAAATGAAGCATTTGATAATTTTATGGAAGCGAAAACTAAAAGATAAAAACCCATGAAAAAGTCGCCAATAAATGCACGAAAAAAACTCATAAACTTAATTTTGATTATTGTTTATATGTATAAAATTATTATTTCTTTGTTCATTTTTGATTTATTTTTCATTTTCTTTAAGGGATTTAACAAAAACTTAAAAATGTTTGTGTTTTTCTTTTTTAAATCTTAAACTTTAAAATTTATCTATAAAGATGCCGTCTCTAATAGTTATTTTGCTTTGATTCGTAGTTTAAACTTTAATAATAATAGTAGATACATTTATTTGTATTTCGTGTATATAATTTTCTTTGTATACATAATTTAAAATTATTAAACATGTTATACTGTTTGTGTATACTTGTAAAACGATTTTTTATTATAAATTTAAACTTTATACATTTCTATTGATGATATTTTGTTTTAAGTTAAAGACTGAAGTGTTTACTTGTTTATATATTGAAAATGTTTATTTTTAACTACTTTAATTTTTATACTAATTGAAGTATGTTTTGTTTTTCGTCCCTTTTTTCTGTGTGTATATATATATGTATGTATGTTTTTGCAAAACAAAAACAGGTATGGATTGAAAAAAATATGTATAAGTATAAAAAAAATAAAAATAAAAATAAAAAACACAAATTAAGTAACATTGAAATAAATTGCATGATATAAAAATACAAACATTGCTTAAAAATATCGCTGAATAAAAATAGGTAAAATACAAGGAAAATAAGAAATAAATAAAAAATACAATTTACAAAATTTGTTATTTTATGCTTTTTTTATACATACACCTTATGTATGATATCTATTTTTGCTTAAACTCTTATTAACTATTTTATCACTAAATTATTAAATTTTAATATTTAATAGTCATACTACTGCCCAATAATATAATTTTTTTTATTTTGTTTTTATGTGTTGTGTTTGTGATTTAATTTTAAGAATATTTTTGTTCGTATGATACAAACTGTTTTTTTTTCAACAGCTAATATAGAATAATTTACAAATTTAAAGTTTGTTATAAATTTAAATTTAACAATTAATAAATATCACCAATTTTTTTTTATTTTTTTAAATTTTGGTTTGCAAGAGATGGCTTTTTAGGGAAAACGTTTTTGTTTTTGTAAAGAGATTCTTTTGGAATACTAAGACCAGATGAACAAAAACAATTTGATGGTGGATTAAACAAGAACGTAGAGCAGGTACTAGCTAATTCGGTTATAGAAACAGTAGTTTTGACGATAAAGATAGAATTTTCCTATAATGCAACATTCATGCAGAAGATCTGTTTGCTATTCATTACCTACCCAAACGTTTATGCTATTCAAAAGTCAGTTAGTGAAATCTTTTACATCGTAAATCATCTAGCTCACTTGGCAAAATCTTAAAAGCATTTTACCGTGCGAACGCTAATAAGTTTTAAAACGATTAACCAGTTCTAACGAAAATGAAAACTACAAGTAAGAAGGAAGAGCAGTACTATCTTCAGTTTATTCTCTATGACCTGATAAGGGGTTGTTTTTTTTCTTAAAAAAAGTAGATAAAAAAGTGAATTTTTCACTTATGTGTCAAAGTTTTGTCTGTAATAAATTATATTCTCGTCAAATAATAAACAAAAAAACACTTATGAATTAAAATTTTCTCAACTTAAAGAAAGGAATGTCTTTGTTAACAAAATAACTAACACTCAATCTCTTACAATCATCTCATCAGCCATACTCTCATCAAAATATGTAAGTAACAAAAAAAAAAAAATACAATTTTTAAACAACAACCAATTCAACTGACCAAAATATTCGTTTAAATAAAATAAAAATAACCTAATGTCTTGGTTTACTGCAAAATATCTTGAATATTGAAATTGTCATTATCCAAAGAATTGAGCAGGTCTTGTGTAGAGAAATTACTTGCATCACCAACGGGCAAATTGTCAAAGAACTCAAGACACAGATCGTTTGTGTTGCCAACTACTGAATTTATGGCTTGGTTGATTGACGAAGTCGCGGTTTGCATGGATGCCGTTGGTGCGGATAGGTTACCCCCAGTTGGAGTAGCTTGCACTGCATTTGGGTTGTTTCCGGAGCCACCGGCCATTTGTATCATCTGCTGAGTATGCTGTTGATGGGTGGTTGTGGTAGTTGTTTGCTGAACGAATTGTTGTTGCTGTTGCTGCTGCTGTATAGTGATTTGTTGTGATTGAGACATGTGCATGGAAGCCATTTGCATTTGTGTCATCATATTCTGCTGTTGTTGTGGTTGCTGCTGTTGTTGTTGGTGATGTTGTTGTTGTTGCAGCATTTGTTGCATTACAGCGGCCTGCTGGTTTTGGTTCATGTTGCCCATCATGCTTTGTTGTTGCTGGCTTTGCTGAGCAGCTAGTTGATTCTGTTGCTGCTGTCGCAGTAATTGTTGCTGCATTTGAGCTGGTGTCAGTTGCATTCCCGGATTGGGACCCTGAGACATGCCGCTGGGACCACCACCGCTTGCCGAATTCGGCATAAACCCGCCTATTGCAAAAGAAAATGAATTAAAACATGAAAACAATCATTTTAAATGTAATAAACAACCTGAGTTAAAGCCAGAATTTGGAGCTTGTCTCATTGGGCCCTGGCCGCCACCCTGAACACCAAATGACATATTTTGCTGCTGGGACATCATCATGTGGCGCCATTCCTGTTGCGAACCCATTGGCATACCTTCGGGTGTAACTTGCACATTGGGCGGCCTTTGTGGTCCGGCTCCCATTGGGCCACCGTAGGGTCCCATTGCTGAGCGAGGGCCACCTCCTCCGGAATGTTGCATATACATTGAATGTTGGGGCCGCATCATTGGGCCTAGAAAAAAAAACATACAATTATTAAAAAGTCATTTAAACAAAATTTTCATTAATGTTGTTACCAGACGGTGGGATTGGTTGTTGACTCATTCGCCTCATGGCTGCTGCTTGCGCCGCTGCATTTGGGAATCTTCCACCTGAGCTTTGATGCATCATTTGAGCTTGCATAAGCTGAGCTTGTGTAGCCTTATATTCAGGTGGTGGCGGTCGATTGCCACCGATGTGTTGTTGTTGCATCGCCTGCGCTCGTAACATTTGTTGTTGCTGTTGTAAGAATTTGGCTTGATTCATTCCCATCGGTCCGCCCGACATCATCATCGAGTTCGGTCCCATACCACCTCCTCCAGCAGCCTGGTTCATTGCGTTCGGGACCATTGAACCCATGCCACCCATTTGACCGGGCATCCCACTCATACCACCCATGCCCATCGCACCAATGCCACCTGGACCTCCACTACCGTGTGACATTTGGCCCATGCTCTGAGATATGTTACCAGCACCCATGTTAGCATTCATGCCACCTTGACCCATTGGAACATTAGACGCAGCTGCATTTGCTGCCATTTGACTCATGCTCGCCATAGCACCAGACGCTGTAGGATTTCCTGAAGATTGATTCGGAACATTGTTATTGGGTCCATTGTTGGCAGCAGCGCCGACTGTTGGTCCGTGACCAGGCGCTCCAGCACCACCCATACCAACAACATTTGCAGCCGCAGCAGCAGCAGCAGCTGCAGCCGCTGCCGCAGCATTTTGAGATTGTCGCTGTCTAAGAGACTGCTGTTGTTGTTGTTGCTGCTGTTGTTGCTGTGTGAAGCTAATAGATTGTGTCTGAGACATGGTGTAGGAGTCATTTCCAGGGCCTTTTAATAAAGATTATAATAACTTTGATTATAAACAAAGTAAAATATACTAAATAACTTACCAGATGAATTGTTAATATTTTGATTTGACTGCTGATTCTGAGGGTTATTGGTGAGATTATTGCTTCCTTGCTGCGGATGTTGTTGAGATTGCTGATTTTGTTGCTGTTGTTGTTGCTGCTGGTGTTGTTGAGCTTGTTGTTGGTTAAAGAAAACACCTTGCTGAGCAGCAACTGAAACATTGCTCTTAAGATCACCGGTAAGATGTAAATGTTGGCCAGCCGAAACCTAATAAACAAAAATAAAAAATACCTATATTAATTATATTATTTTAAAAAGTTTAGTTTTTATATTAAAAACATTCAACCAAGTAGAAGAATTAGCATCAGTTTACTTTAAGTGAACTTTTCTGAATTATTATTGAAAATTAAAGCGTCGGGCGAAACGCAATGTTTTATTGGACTTATAGGCCGCTAAGCATATAAATTTATCATAACGCGTTGTTTGCTAAATAAGTTTTCTCAAATTGATAAAATTATCTAATAAACAAAGTTGCAATATATTACTTGTTCATAATTCGAAAATTTAAGTTTTTCGTTGCAAGATAAAATATTCTGTTATTATATGAGCACCCATTCATCCACAATTTATAGAACAATGGCAACCCATTAAGGGGAAATGAAAAGGGATTTACTATACAGGGTGAGTCATGAGCAATGCGACAAAATGCTAGGGCGTGTAGGTTGCGTTGAGACAAGAAAAAAATCGTATGGGAGGGGGGGGTCTATTCCCCTCCGTTTAGCCGGGAGGGGCAATTTTCGAAAAAACTGACTTAAAATGGGAAACAAATTATTTAAAATCAACGGCTTCATTCACAATGCTGTGCGATACGTTTTTGAAAAGCCAATAACTTTTTCTTTCATTCTGTGGTTAAATAAATCTATTCTAAGAAATAGTTTTTGAAATATTAATTTTCAAAGTCAAAATTTTGAAAAAAAAAATTGAAAAAAAAATTTCAAATTCATTTTTTTCAAAATTTTACGTAATTAAGTGCTGATTTTAATTTCAAAATTCAATGCTTTTATTAATTTTTAGTCAAAAACAGGAAACCGGATGCCAAAATGTGTCTTAGTTTTTGAGAAATTAAGAAAAACTAGAAGTATTTTTTTCCAAGAAAAACACTTTTTTTTTTGGTTTTCCCAAATTTGACCTGCTCAGGTCAATTATTAATTAGGGAATTATCCCTTTTTTATTTTTTTTTACATACCATCCGATTTTAATCAAATAATAAAAAAAAACGAATTAACTTTTTACTTTACTTACAAGTTTTACTTTTAATTTTTTTTTAATTTCTCAAAAACTAAGATACATTTTGGCATCCGGTTTTCTGTTTTTGACTTAGAATTAATAACAGCATTGAATTTTGAAATTAAAATTAGCACTTAATTACGTAAAATTTTGAAAAAAATGAATTTGAAATTTTTTTTTCAATTTTTTTTTTCAAAATTTTGACTTTGAAAATTAATATTTCAAAAACTATTTCTTAAAATAGATTTATTTAACCACAGAATGAAAGAAAAAGTTATTGGCTTTTCAAAAACGTATCGCACAGCATTGTGAATGAAGCCGTTGATTTTAAATAATTTTTTTCCCATTTTAAGTCAGTTTTTTCGAAAATTGCCCCTCCCGGCTAAACGGAGGGGAATAGACCCCCCCCTCCCATACTATTTTTTTCTTGTCTCAACGCAACCTACACGCCCTAGCATTTTGTCGCATTGCTCATGACTCACCCTGTATATGAAAAAATATAAAAACTAAAAAAATTTATTTTCACAATTTCAAAATTTGCATTCATTTAACTTGTGCCGCTAAAGCCAGTATCGGTCTTCGCTCTGGTTAATAAGGAAACCATTTTGATAAGGGGCGAAACATATTATTTGAAGTTACCAGGTACATATAAGCATACATCATATGATAATAAATGACGAGTCGTATGTAAAACTTCAATATACGTAGGTACCTACATATATTGTAGATTTATATGAAATATTAATATTAGGGCTTCGTTATAGAATAATTTATAAACAAACTAGAATAAAAGACATACAAGTTGCAATTTTTTTATATGAGTTTGATAATGCATTACGCATTTGTTTTGTCTGGCTATCTGATATAACAAAGCCATAAAAAAAGGAGTATTATTCCAGTAAAAAACTACATCAATAATTAATTCTGTTTACGTTAAAGGCTTTGGTATTAATTAACACTCGATGAAATTATTTGGTATACCACAATTTTGTATGTAAGCCATCTGGTAAATATTGCATGGGCTCATTCAAAAAGTTGTTTCTGGGTATTTTAAAATAAGAAAAAAAAAAAAAAAAAACTGGGATAGCTCGAATAAATTAGAATGTGAATATTCCAATTCCAAGTTCAAATAATAGTTCGAAACTGACTTAAAACATTTTGTACAACCGAAAATCTTGTTTTCTCATTTGAAAGAGGTTAATGGTCAGATTTCATAACTCTGATTTTTCGTGGTAGCGAAATTCACAATTTGGGTGCTTGTCATTTTCGATTGGTTGCCCAGAAGCGTCCGGAAGCATCCAGAAAACAAAAAACAAAAGGAGTCATAAGCACTCTCACACTTTTTTAAACTTCAGAACAATTTCATTTGTCATTTTAGGGTTGGCACATTTTTAACAAATTTGTTGTAGAATTTGACAAAAATTATAAAAGTTTTGAAAAATACACAATAGTTTATCAAAATTAGATGTTTGATTTGATCCTACAAAGTATCCGAAATTTGGACAAGCGTTAATTTTTTTAGGTAGGGGAGGGTGGGGAGTAGGGTTACGTTGGGTTAGGAGTCCGAATTCAGCATTTTTTTTTTTTGAATTTCCAGGAAACTATTAACTTTTTGGAAAAAAATGTTAAGGTGGTAGCCTAAATATAATTTTCTACAAAAAATTCAAACACTTTTAATCGAACCATCAATCAATTTCATGAAAAAACGTGTTACAAAATCCTTTTCAATAGTAGGTATTTGACGCTTTTTGTTATTTTTTGTTTTGTAGCTTTTCCATTAGACCTAATTCATAAAAAAAATGTATGGCGTTTTCATAGAGTAGTTTGTAGTATTTGGAAACATCATATTCGGATTTTGACCATGAAGCAGAGAAGTAATAGGGTGTTATTGATTTTTGATTAGCCCCAATTTTACAGTGATCGTTTCACCTTAAACTGTAGATGCCTGTTAATTCTGTGGTTTAAACCAAAATTTTAGCTTAAACTCTGACTGTGAAACTGGGGGTTAGTCTAGAATAGATTATAGCCTTCAACCGGACTAAGATTTTAGTAAAATGAGTAGGTAGAAACTTGTCTTATAATTGCTGTATCCTAAGAAAATTCTAATAAGTTTCTATTAAAGTTTATTTTAAATAAGAATTGTATAGTAAAGGTACCTATACGGAATGAAAAAAATATCTTTCGCAATACCCATATTCATATAATTACATCTAATGCCAAGATGTGCCAGAAAAATGTTACACATTCTTAGAAAACAAAAGATGAACATACTTGAAAATCCATACCATACCTTGTTGTATGGTTCGATTTTTAAGAAACAAAATGATGGGCATCTCCAAGTGTATTTATATTACTTTTTCGGCACGAGTACGATAACTTTGGCGCCAAGAATTGATAACGGTTTTATGTAGAACAGTTCAATACAAGCATTTTTTACTATGGGTGGGGGGGTCTATCTCCCTCCGTTTGGGCGGGAGGGGCAATTTTATAAAAACAGTGCTAAAAATTTAAAACAAATATTAAGAAATAACGGTAATACTTACAACTAAGTTTTATATCTTTTTTTAAAGCCAATACTTTTTTCTATTAGATGTTTCTTAAATCAAGTGAAACCTATGCATAGTCTTTGAAAAAACGGACTTTAAACTCAAAAATTGCGAAAAAAAAATGTAAAATAAAACTTTGAAGTGTGATTTTTTCAAAACTGTAAAACAAAATACTACTTTTTTTTATAAAATTCGTTGCTCATATTAATTTTAAATCATAAACTGAAAACGAAATGATTTTATGTTTTCTGGTTTTTGACAAAATGGAAAATTACTAAAACTACTTTTTTATAAGAGTTTTCGGCACGAGTACGATAACTTTGGCGCCAAGAATTTGATAACTGTTTTTTGTAGAACAGTTCAATACAAGCATTTTTTACTATGGGTGGGGGGGGTCTATCTCCCTCCGTTTGGGAGGGAGGGGCAATTTTATAAAAACAGTGCTAAAAATTTAAAACAAATATTAAAAAATAACGGTAATACTTACAACTAAGTTTTATACCTTTTTTTAAAGCCAATACTTTTTTCTATTAGACGTTTTTTTAAATCAAGTGAAACCAATGCATAGTCTTTGAAAAAACGGACTTTAAATTCAAAAATTGCAAAAAAAAAGGAAAAAAAAAACTTTGAAGTGTGATTTTTCAAAACTGTAAAATAAAATACTCTTTTTTTTTTATAAAATTCGTTGCTCATATTAATTTTTAATCATAAACTGAAAACAAAATGATTTTATGTGTTCTGGTTTTTGAGAAAATGGAAAATTACTAAAGCGTATAAACAGTGAGGTATGTATGCAACCCCCCTGCTTGGACACACTATAGGATTTGGGGTGGGTGCGAGGTGGGGTGGGTGTAAGGTTGGGTGTATGCAAAGTTTCTGTTGCATTTAAAGATGCCCAAGCATCATTACAAAAACGAACCTACGTACAACATTCACCGTATACCAAAAAAAAAAGAAAACTCTTATAAGAAAGTAGTTTTAGTAATTTTCCATTTTCTCAAAAACCAGAAAACATAAAATCATTTTTTTTTCAGTTTATGATTTAAAATTAATATGAGCAACGAATTTTATAAAAAAAAAGTAGTATTTATTTTACAGTTTTGAAAAATCACACTTCAAAGTTTTTTTTTCACCTTTTTTTTCGCAATTTTTGAGTTTTAAGTCCGTTTTTTCAAAGACTATGCATAGGTTTCACTTGATTTAAAAAACATCTAATAGAAAAAAGTATTGGCTTTAAAAAAAAATGTAAAATTTAGTTGTAAGTATTGCCGTTATTTTTTAATATTTGTTTTAAATTTTTAGCACTGTTTTTATAAAATTGCCCCTCCCGCCCAAACGGAGGGAGATAGACCCCCCCCACCCATAGTTAAAAATGCTTGTATTAAACTGTTCTACAAAAAACCGTTATCAATTCTTGGCGCCAAAGTTATCGTACTCTCCCCACTTTTTCGACTATTTTTAGTATATTTCAATTTAAAATGCAAAACAATTTGCTAATCTTATCGCTGCACATCATACTTTTTAGGTACACCATTAATTTTAAACCGTCAAAAAACATCTGTTTAGGTATAGCGAGAAAAAAACTGAGAAAATGAATCCAATAAGTTTTAGTGTGATCTCCGGAAAAAGTCTCACCGCTTGAAAGATATTTTGTCCCACTTAAAAAATCTCTGAGCCCTCTCGAGACTTTTTGGTAGGACCCACCTATTAATTGCGTTGCGATGAAAATTTGCTCTTAATACTCAACAAACGTCAAAGTTGGATTCATAAAAAATCTGTCAAATCATAAATAGTCAAAGTTCAATTCGTGCAAATCTGTCGAACCTCAAAATATCAAATTCATTACTTTCTGATGACAGCATCTCCCTCCCGTATTAATGTCGAATTCCTTAGATTTTTTCAGATTTGATCGGAAAAGTTGACTTTTTTCCTTCCCATGGATGTTGAAACAACAAAGTTGCTTTTTTTCAGCGATTGTATTGTATTGTATGCATTTCATAGACGCGATACAAACAATTCACTGTAGTTCACTTTATTGACATATTACACTATTAACAACAACATTTACGTCCAACAGATTATTTTAAAATTATTTTATTTGGAAAATCTTTATTAAAATAAACCAAACTGCACAATTAAAAGGTTCGTCCGACAGATAAGAAATCAAATCTGTTAAGTATGTGTGCAAATACGTGTAAATTTTGCTATCAAATCGAGATTCAAGAAAAGTTGATATGAGGGGGAAAAAAAGTAAATTTTTCTTGTCCATGGATCATGATTTTCGGAAAAAAAGCAACTTTAGTCCGAAAAAAGTCAACTTTTTATTTCCAAGGAATTCGACATAAGATTTGATCTACTTTTTATTCATTGACCAATTACACATACACCACGTACCTATAGAGTTGAACAGCTTGAAACACAAAACTATTGTCGAATTCCTTTCAAATAAAAATTTGACTTTTTTCGGACTAAAGTTGCTTTTTTCGGAAAAAGATTGATCTGAGGGGAAAAAATCTCAAATAATCATGATCCATAGACAAAAAAGTTGTTTTTTCCCCATCAGATCAACTTTTCGGATTCGACATGAATCTCGATTTGTAGCTAGATTGACACATACTTATGTCGAATTCCTTAGATTTTTTCAGATTTGATCGGAAAAGTTGACTTTTTTTCCTTCCTATGGATGTTGAAACAACAAAGTTGCTTTTTTTCTGAAATTGTGTGGTGTATATTTTATAGACGCGATCTAAACAATTCACTTAAGTTCACTTTATTAACATATTGCACTATTAACAACAAGGTTCACGTCCAATAAATTATTTTAAAATTATTTTATTTGAGAAATCTATATTAAAATAAACCAAACTACACAATTAAACGGCTCGTCTGACAGAAGAAATCAAATCTGTTAAGTATGTGTGCAAATATGTGTGAATCTTGCTATCAAATCGAGATTCAAGAAAAGTTGATCTGAGGGGAAAAAAAGCAACTTTTTCTTGTCTATGGATCATGATTTTCGGAAAAAAAGCAACTTTAGTCCGAAAAAAGTCAACTTTTTATTTCAAAAGAATTCGACATTAAATGATTTTTTTTTCATTCTGTCAGATGAGCATTTTAATTGTGTAGTGTGGTTTATTTTAATAGGAATTTGCAGAGTTAAAATTATTGAAAACAATATATTGTGCGTGAATTTTGTTGTAAATTGTACAATTTGTCAATAAAGTGAAGTATAGTGAATTATTAAAATCGCTTTTACAGAAATATACACAATAAAATCAAAGAAAAAAAACAACTTTTTTATTCAAGATCCATAGGAAGGAAACAACTCAACTTTTCCGATCAAATCTGGCAAAATGAAAGGAACTTAATTTTTATGTTTTAATAAACATTAATAAGCTCTGAAGTTCCTTCTCACAATAAACTTTTTTGCTAGGCAAAATTTAAGTTAAAGTTTACCTACTACCTACACGAATAAACTTTACCATTCTTATAACGTATCTTTTTGGTTCAGTTAATATTAATAGGTTTACATACCTACTTATTATATATTTTTAACATCTTTTATCGCTTAAAAATCTACACATACACATTTATAAAACAAACATATCTACGTTTTCTGTAATTTTATATCAAAAATAAGGGGATATATAAATTTTCCTTAGTCATTTCGCTATCTATTGTTTATCATTACCTCCCATTACCTACAGATTCTCATTTGAGATGTGCGCGATACATTTCCTTGGCTTTCATTCCATTTTCTATTGTCTAGCAGTCAGTTTTATGTATGTCAAAAGATTTATGTCCTCATTGGAAATATTATTACAGGGAAACAAATGCAAGAAGGTACCTATATTATTCACCTAAAAACTTCCATCCCGCTTGGATCAGCTCAACACATAAAAAATGTATAAAAAGAATAACTTTAGGATTATAAAATTGAAAGGACAACCATTTATACCGCCTAGAAATAAAATATCTACTCTAAGTTAAGATAAGCAAACGCATAACCGGAAAAGTATGCAAAGTAAATTGCACGCAACCCTTTATTTTGTTCACTTCTCAGATCTACCAATAGGTACCTATGTTCGTAAATATATAAAGTAATACTGTTAAAGCTTTTTTTTAGTGTGTCGGATAGTACCTAAATATGAAAAAACTATGAAGCTACTTCCAATCAAATAAATGTAATGGCAAACTATACGAAAGAAAATCCATATTCAGTGAAGGAGACATATTCTGGAATGAACTTACATATATGAATATATAAAATCTCAAGACACACTGTTTGTAATAAAATTTGCATTGGCGTATACATACATATTATACAACATGTATACACATATATTATTTTGTATGCAATCGCAATCGCAAAGTAAATTATTGCAAACAAGTTGAGAGCTAAAGGGAAATTCTAATACACTTGAGTGAAATTGCCGTCACTATTCTTATATCCTTTTCGTTATATTATGTTGTTTGTTTGAAGTATAAAACTGTGACTACAATATTGCAGCATTTTGGATGGTTAAGAGCTTTCTGAAACTTTTCTATCTATGCTATATGCGTCATTTTATATCTACATCTATAAAAGAGGTAAGCTTTCAATTAGGAAATTGAAAATACTTTTTTCAAGGTACAACAACAACGACACCTTGTCGGCAATTTAGCTAAAATATGAGCTACTGATTTGTTGATACTACATACATAAAAATGCTTTGAAATTCTTTTTACTCAACATTTTTGCTGTTTCCTGCTATGTTTCGTTTTTCTTTTAATGAATAATGATAAATATTGTTGGTTATTTATGATTGTTTTTGCATGAAACAGAAGTTATTGTTTTTTTTTCTAATTAGTTTAATAAGTTTTAAAATCATTTAATAAAAACAAATTCGGAATATTAAAAGCACAATAGGGATTTGTCCTTTCAACATGGGACAAATCAATAAAATATGATGAAAATTTGGAAAATTATAATATATAACAAAGATTTAAATCCGGTTTTTTTCAAATTGTTGTAAAATCAATTATTCGAGGTTTTACGATAAATAAATTAAAAGGCATTGTATATGTCAGCTTGAGGAGATATATAGTTTTTTTTTCTTCTTTTTAAAAATAAATGTTAAACCTCCTTTTCCTCTCTACTCATGTCACATTAGTAGATACTTAAAAAAGAATTTAAACTACCACATTAGTAACAAGTTGAAACCACTTGTATCTTATAAATGTCTTTTTGTGAGTTAAAATGAATAGAAAACTCTAGGGTATTTTTTTTGCAAGCATAAAAAGTTATTACCAAATTACTTAATTTTTTTTTTAAATAATTTTTTTTTATAAAAAAGTAAGTATGCCATCTTGTAGAACTGTGAATTTGCAACAAAAAAAAAACAAAACACCTACGACTTTATACTTTTGACATACCGTTAAGTTGTTATGGCTGTATTTCGTGCTTGCCACTTAGTTAAATTGTTAAAAAATTAAATATTTTGTTTTCAGCTATTTGCATTGCATTTAAATTTTTGTAAAAATGTTCATGTCTTCCCAGAACCCATAGGAAGATTTAATCGAAGAATCATATTTTTAAAACCTTAATTTTTTGAACTATGATTAATAATTGTTTTAAATATATATTTCAAGGTTCTGTTAGCTCAAAATAAATCATCAGTGAATGAAATTTCTGTAATAAGGAGATTTTTCTTGATTTTTTGGTGTAACTTATTTTTGATTATACATTAAGAAAAACAGTTCGTTTTTGCATACAAACTTCAGAGGCGTCTGGCAAACATTTGGCAAAACAAATAATCTGTGATTGACATTTTTGTAATCAGGAAATCTTTCTCAATTTTTCTCAATTATATCTTTATACATTGGGGAAAAAAAATTTTAGTTTTTGTCCATATTTTAGGGGCGCATTGCATTGTTCAATTCTAACTTTACAGCATCCAAAAGTTGATTTTTGCTTGGTCCTTTGTTTTGTGTCGTCTGCTTCCGGATCCGGAATAAAGCCACACTATGTTTTTATATTATCAGAAAAATGTTCACACTGCAGGAATGAGACTATACCTAAATAATTGAATTTTGAACACAAAAATAGTACTTAATTACGTAAAATTTTTAATAAAATTAGTTTAAATATTTAAAAAAAAAATTTCCAAAATTTTAAGTTTGAAAACTAATTTCCATTCACTAAAACAACTTTATTTAAAAATTAAATTAAATGCAAGGTTTCTGGCCTTTCAAAAAGGTATAGCAAAGCACTGTAGGTAAACCGTTATTTATTAACTTAGAATTGACATGTACATAGTTTCACAGCGAGAGTTTAAAGTAAACTGTAGTTTAGTTAAACCTAAACGAAAGTTTAAACTTTTCGTTTAATTCGTTTGGTTTCACATCGAAAATTTAAACTGCAGTTAGCTAAAAACAGTTGGCGAAAATTGTTTTGAAATGTCAAATTATTGTTCTCAAATTAAAATAAATTATTGTGAAATTGTGATGCTATTGTGTATTTTGTTTACCAAATAAATTAAATCCTAATTTAAAAATGAAAATGGGCATTAGAAACTTGGAGCATTAATATAAAATGTTCATATAATACGGTATATCATTATTTTTTTTTTACCGGCTAATATAAGATTAGCTTAAATTGGCGGATGTTTTTTGAAGAAAATCAGTTCTATGTGATGTAGTTAGGTGAAATTATAGAACTTTTGCTGCCAAGTACATAATGAAATAAGTAAGTTTGTAAGGCATCTTTAAATAACCAAAAAAACATTTTTCATGATTTTTTAAGATTGGTTTCATTATAATTAGCAGTTCATTTGACCAAAATAATATTTTAATTTATTATTTTATCAGTTAAAGTGACATTTCAATGTCTTTTTTTTTTTTTTTTTTGTTTGCAAACAAGATATAAAATAAGCGCTATACTTATGTATTTGTATTCGTAAGGCTATGCACAATGCAAAAAAAAATAAAAGCAAAAGATATACTGGTAACAGTGAAACGAGTTGAGTGAGCTTCGTAAATTTTAAAGTTATCCAACAGAAAGTTTATAATGAAAAACACCGAGGGGATTTCTTTTTATTTTCATTTAAATTTTACGTGACATAAACTTAATGAAAAGGATGAGGAAAAAGCAATTTCAGTGATTCTGTTGAGAGTTTCATGTGCATACTTTGTGTTGGTAGACATTTTATACAAAGCTGCTTTAGATTTAGAATTGGATTTTTTTTTAATTCAAATAAATATGGAAATTCGATAAGAATGGACATTTGTATGTGTATAAAGAAAATTTCAAAAAATGTGTAATATTGTAATTGTGTAATATTGTAATATTGTAATTGTTGTAAGCGCAAAATTTGGTGATTTTTCGGGTAAAGGTATCGAAAAGAATCTTAGTTGTGACGATTGGTATACTTTAATGAATGAATGAAAGAATACAAGATTACGAAACTTTGACATTTTCACTTTGTTGTTGTTTCACTGTGACGTAAGCACCTTGAACTCTTTCACTCATAGGTTGGAAAGTAAGTCATTATACGAGAAACCGCCATTTTTTTTCTGTTTGTTCTTACGTCACCAGTGGCAAAAACCTACAACAAAACATAGAACAAAACCAAGTGTTGCAATCTTATATTTTTTCATTCATGCTTTCATATTATACCTCGAAGGGATATGCTTATGCTGACCACCTGTACCGGAATGACCGGTACTGTACCGAAATTTAAAGCTGTGTACGGTCTACAGAAGAAAAGCTTCGGTACACATAAATGTACCGAAATCATTGGAAAGCAAGTTCGTATACCGAAAATTAAAACAAAAATCTGAAAGTGGAAGCGTGGGCTAATTAATGGCCCCTATATTTCTTTAGTTTTCTTTGTGTTCGTGACTTAATGCACTTATTTTCATGATCGGATTCAAAGATCGGATTCAATCTGAATCGAAATTTCGATCCAGGTATATATCGACAACGAATCGAAAGATTGAATTTAAATGGGATCGAATTGTCTATGTGAGTGTCGTATGTGTTCTAAGAATTTATTGTCAAATTGTCAGTAACCTTAATTACAGCGACACCAAGTGAAAGTAATCATTATAAAATTATTTACAAAAACCAACATGCAAAACAAAACAAGCCAAATATAACGCAAACGGTATGAAAAAAAAACTGCACACACTATAACCAACAAAACTCGATTTATCAATTCTTCGATCCAGCTCGCAAAGTTGAATCGGATCGAGTGATACTATTTCGATTCGATCGATGAAAGAAACATTCCGTACAATCATTTGGTTAAAATCGTTGGGTACATTCTTTGTTTGCCAGGCACTTCAGCTACCGTTAAAAGAATGTTCTCTTTAATAAATGAAATATGATATAAATAATGTGTTTTGTTATAATACAAATTCTATATACTATGCATTGAAAATATTAAATATAATAAATAAAAAATAATTTCAACTAAGTAGAAGACCTAGGCCCAGTCTTTTCAGCTCTGGTTAAATTTAACAATTTGCGGGTAACCATAGAAACACATACGAAATCGATGGTTTACAACTGAAATAACCAATGGTTACAAATAACCATAGCTGAAAAGACTGACCCTTAGCATTAAATTTGTTGAATTAGCATTTTTTTATGGTCTTTGAATCAATAATTCAACAAGTCCACTAAATTTAATGCTAGGTCTTCTACTTAGTTGAAATTATTTTTTATTTATTATTGAATATTTTCAATACAGAGTATATTGAATTTGTATTATAACAAAAAAACATTATTATTTAATCATGTTTAAAAAATTAAACTAAGATTTTTTTAAATTGTTGTTTTGTGTACCGGAACCGGCTTTTTAAAAGGTGGTCTCCCCGTATGCTCGTAAAATTGTGCCTAGTCATCAGTTTCAGAATGTAATCCTGTTTTAGGATTCTGACATCTCATATTTTCAAGTTAAACTGAAGACTGAGAATTAGTTTATATGTATATATAAAAGCCTATTCTGCTATCCGATCCGATCGAATCTTCCGATTAACTTGAATATTTCACTCAATAGTTACCTATTTATTTTCAAAAGTATTCTATCTTTTGAGTTCAAAGCTTAACCAATATTTTTTTTTTAATTCTTAATAGAGAATCTAATTGTTAAAATTAAGTTTTGATCGAAACTTATATGTTTTTTGGAACAATTCGTTTTCTCATCAGATAGCAGAATACAAATGTTCACCTGAACTTTTAACAGAATATGACTATTAATGTTTGCGTATGTAGAATATTTATATTTGTTCATTATTTGTGCATATTCATGTTTCATTAAATTATTAATATTCTATACCAATTCTTTGTTTTTGATGATTTGCTCGCACCCATTGTTGTTTTGGTTTTTTGTTTAGTTAGCTCTTTAACAGATTAGTACGAATCTAATTTTGTAATTAAACGAACTGTAGTTACAAAACAATAAAAACAATTCTACGAACGTATTTATTTTCTGTTAACTATGATAGCTTCAAAATAGAAAAAAATAAATGTTACAAAATGCTATGCTTCTAAGTGACTTTGGATATTCTAACCGAATAATGTATTAGTTTCTGAAATAGATATACCATGTTAACTTTTGTTGAAGTGATGGCATTAATAGTAATAATATACCAGTTTCTGGCCATATAAATACGATTTAATCAACTATCAAAAAAGGACTGTTGCATTTGAGCAAGCTTAGTAGAAAACATTTTAAAAGCTTTAACATATCCTGCTAATTTATAACAAACTGTATCCGTCCTACAAAAGTATCATTCACCACAATCTATACAACACACATACTATATTTACCTATTTATCTGTCGGATGCAGAATTCTCTGAAATAGCCACACAAAGAGCTCTTAATGCACCAATAAGCCTACAACTCAGTTCAATTCCATATGCACCGAATGGTTAATAACAATTAAAAAAAAAAAACCTACAAGAGCGGCAACAACGACAAATGGGTTTTCACATTCTATTCTCCTTCTCCCCTTTATTAATAAAAAAAACATTTGTTGCATTGTCTATCATTGGGGGTTGGTGAGGTGATAGTTGAGGGTGGTAACAGTGGGTTGTCTTGTGTACATACAACTTGAATAAAACCATTCGCTACAAAATATCCCACCAAAAAGTGGTGAGTTTCATGACATGTAAATCTGGCACACTGCTTTCTCACTATAAAGCATAATATAGCTCTTCATGAGGCACATCATGTCATAGATACAAAATAAAAGAAAATAGGAAAAAAACGTTGCAAAAATGAAAAGAATAGAAACGGTGGAAGAAGATAAAAGGGATAGCGAAAGGCAAAATAGAAAAAAAAATACATTCGCGTCATTCATGGGTCATTGTTCTATAAATTGTTTTAAACACTTTTCTCACAGAACATAGTCAAGTCTGTTAAGGAAAAAAATCTGTTAATGCAATATGTACAACCGGCAATGTGAATGTATTTAAATAAAAAATAAAAAAAAAAGATAAATATTGTAGATGTGAGTCAAGTTGTCAGAAAAGCGCACATGTTAAGTAGGATTCACGAGCAAAATTGTCATACTGTAGCGAGCTTGATAGGGACATTATTTTTCCAACCGCATACAGCCCTGAATGCCTCCAAATGCAGAAACCAATGCATTAAGGGTGGATGCACATCGGCAAAAGCTTATTTTGAGTTATTCATCATGGTTAGAATGCCTACGTATACTAGGAACTATAGGCGCAGAGAATTTCATCTTTCGACACAGATATTATTTTCTTATTTCAATGAAATGTATAAACGTACTTGAACGTTTAAACAAACCAACAGTTAGAAATTCATTGTAGATACATATCAATTTTTTTTTTTGTTATTAAAGAAGAAAAGTTTTATAGAAATGGGTTCTGATTTGTTGTTAGAAAGAACTAATCGGTGTAGGTATTTTTGTGTAGTGTTTTTTTTTTTTTAATTTGATAAATTGGAAAATTAGACAAAAAAAGGCAAAATTACAAAAAAAAAAAAAATAGAGAAAGCTGGAGACTTTCGATTTAAATTCTTGATCAAATCCTTTAAAGTACCCATGATTTGGCCCGGAGCAAAGTTTTTCAAAGAGGGGGAGAAGTCGAAATTCCGCTTTTTTTTGGTTATTTCTTGGAAACTATCACCTTTTTTTAATATTAAAAATTGTTCCCAATTTTTTTTATCACGCCTACATACTACCTAAAATGATAATGCCAACAACCCCCTCGACGCAAAACTAAAATCAAAATGATTGTATTAAGACAGCTACGATACAAAAGCATTTATTTCGAGAAAATTTGAGCTATATTCAGCGCGCTCCATTAAATGACACTCCATATGGACGTGGATTAAATACTACAGTGACGGCACAGGTATGTTGGCTTTTCAATTGAGCGTTTTTAACTGGGCTGCCCAGATTGGCTTGTTTGAACAAATACGTACGGGTCGGACAAACTTGCTCTTGTGTAAGATTACTAACCTTTGGCTTAGGATACTAAGCAAGAAACTATTATTAATAATCGGAAGTAAAAATAGTTTCTATAGCGTTTTTATGGCAGGTACCGTTAATAAGGTGATTTTGAAAAAAAAAATCTAACGAAAAACTACGTTATTGGCAAAATAGAAGAGTCGGATTTTCTATAGAATTTATATGGCAGGTACCGTGAATAAGGTGATTGTAAAAAAAAAATTCTAACCAAAAACTCCGTCATTGGCAAAAAATCAGTCACACAAAATTTAATCAAAATCGATCGTATTTTTTCGAGAAAAATTGGATTTTCTGTAGCGTTTATATGACAAGTACCGTTAATAAGGTGATTTTGAAAATAAATTTCTAACGTAAAACTTCATTATTGGAAAAAAATCAGTCACACTAAGTTTTACCAAAATCGATCGTATATTTTACGAGAAAAATTGGATTGTCTAAGGCTTATTTGCCAGGTACCGTTAATATATAAACTTATTCTAAAAAAAAAAATACAACATTTGGCTACAAATCCATTGTACGAATTTTTATAACAATCGATCGATTTTTTTACGAGAAAAATGGAATTGTCTAAAACGATTGTATGGCAGGTACTGTTAAAAATCTAATTGTAAAAAATTTTTTTGTCGAAAAACATCGCCGTTTTCAAAAAATCAGTCATGTTAAATTTTATCAAAATCGATCGTATTTTTTTCGAGAAAAATTGAAATATCTGTTACGTTTATATGGCATGTACCGTTATTTTCAGACCTAGGATACAAATCAAAAATACACCTGGGCATATTACTCTAAAAATACAGAGTACCAAGTTTAAAGAAAATCGACCAAATCGTTTAGACTGTAGGTGTCGATGCATCCAGACTGACAGACGGACAGACAGACAGAATTGTCGGATCTACTTTTTTCGTGCCTTATCCATCCTCTCAAAAACATTTGGCAGCAGATTAAATTTTGATTAACATAGGTTGCTTTTTGTAAATTATCTGACAGCACGTTTATGTCAACCTGAAAAGGATCGGTCGGCAAAAGATATATATTACTATATCGCTCGAGGTGCTGCAAATGGTTTTCTATCTTATTCTTTGTGTCAGTTTCATACAAAACCTCCATAAAGAAGGCTAGTAATGATGTCGCAAGCAATTTGAAAGCAGGAATAATTTCCAGCCAAAACTTTGCATTTCCAGAGTTGCAACTTTTCAGTGTATGATGTTATTGCATATCGATGATAAATTATGTTCGAGTCTCTTTTGTAATATTAAGTTCAATGAGCTTAATAAATCGAAAATGTCTGAACGATAAGAAAATACTACTTGGACCCAAAGCTTTCTGAACATAACAAACAATTCACTTTGTTTTTGAATTTCTATAAAAACTGAATTACTTCATTTTCAAGTTCAATATCAAGGCAACATATTTCTTTTCGAGGACAAGCGCACTTTCGTAAGAAATAAAAGTGTCTTATGTTCTGTGCTTCACAAAATGCCTTAAAAAGCCGCGTATTTAATGCACTCATTTTAACATAATTTACAATCTTGATGAAAGTGTTCTAACCGCCAGGGCTTGACGGTATATAAAACATTGAATAGTAGTTTCAGTGCACTGTGTTTGAATGGTAGTTCAGGCTTAAAGCAGTGTGGTGTGAGTATAACAAGGTTTGATGCCAAATCGATACTTACAAATATCAATATTTGTATCATCAGTGGAAGTTCATTCGATTACTAATATCGATACTTTTACACTGTGATCAAATATTTTTTTCATTATAAAACATCCCTAGGAGTGCCTGACTACTAACCGGCCCGTACCACTCTTTGTATGTCTTCGCGCCCACCACTTTGAAAATCAATGATTGTCTAGATAAATGCTTTTTTTGTCACTTCCTAGCAAAAAAACAATGTCTTTGAAAAGAATACTTTGTTGTTAAGCTAGAATCGAACCCAGACCTCATACCGTCCTTATTATACCAATACATCACGGGACACTTTTGAAATTTTTCTTAGCTTACATCAATACAAAAAAGCAATAGTTTTTGGTTAAGTCTATTTATTTAGTATTTCCAGTGAACCAACAATATTAAGCTTCTCGAAGAAGTGAATAATATGAATAATTCATATCTATATGGATTGAATTTTACATCTGGATTAAACGAGTATTAAATACAATTAAACAACTAAATATTCTTTCGGAAAATCATGACGAATTATTTGTTCTGTTTTTCTTCTTATTAACATATCTATACGAATCTATTTTGATATACAATTTTGGGATTATTTTTGTTTCTCTACCTTTTTGATTCAATTTCTAAATAGACTTACTCATAGGTACAAGAAGTGTGCTGCCGGCATGCATTATTGTTTTCGTTTGATTGAATTTAATTTTAGATCACTTCGTTCTTTTTTACTACTTTGGTTTGACATGAATATTTAGAAAAATCAGCAATTACGTAGACTATTTCATGTAGCTTATACACACTTTTTACATGTAAAATGATTTTGTTTTGTTGGTTTTCCAAATTTCAAAAAAGCAATTTTTATTTAATTGAAATTAAATAGGTTTATTGATTTCTATTTTCATAGGAATATAATCGATTTAATATAGAAGAACTAGTTAATTAAAGTAATTTTGTAGACTATCGCGCGAAAATCAAAATAATAAAATGCCAGATAAGAATTGCGAGATAAATAAGTATGCGTTATCATTATGCTACTTTGCAAGCTAAACAGTAAATTTCAAAACAATCAAAAGCGAATGCAAGACAGCATTGCATAGTGCGAAATACGAAAATTCACCCCTATCCAAAATTTATTTAGGGCTTATAGTTCTCAATATATTATGTCCGTCAATATAGCATTACAACTTTGGTATTTTAAAAGTTTAAATTTTGGATTAATTGCTGTGACAATTTTTGTTTTTTTTTCGGTTCGAAATGTAACACATAATAATAACAGAAGGAATTACAAAGCTTGATCGAATTAGAAGTAAAACAAATCTGAAATTACCAACTTGTATAAAAAAACATCACGAAAAGTGGTGAAATAGACAGGTTTTCATCCCTTTCTTTCTTTTACATTATCAAATCTTTTTCATAAGGTGCTTAGAGCAAGCATCGGCTTATTAAAGAAGATTTGCCATAACACATAAAATGTGTTCCACTGCCTCATCACTCAGTGCAGGTGTTAGTTCTTAGTAAGCAAAATGCTACGAACATAAAAACACATGCACATAAACATATAAAAACATATACAATACATATACATTTAGTCAAAATTACATGGAAAACAATACAACAAAGAAACAATTAGGATCGTGGAGCACTGGTTCTAAAGATAGTTTTAAAATTAATATTACTTAAGTTAAAATCTATTGCTCCCTCGTTCATATCATATTCGAGATTATCTTCGGAAAAAAAGAAGATGTATAATATTCATATGAGCCCTACTTTTTGAAATTGTGTCTGAAGTCCTGGACTAAATTACTATAGTGTTGCGTGAAGTCGCCGCAGAAAAATAAATTGTTAAGAAAGAAAACGAACAAAAACTATTATTTGGTTTTATTTAATTTTTTTTTTTTTTTTCAGAAAATTGTTGGAGGCGTTTTTGAGAAAAATAAGTTTTTCCAAAAACGGGAGAAAATAGCTATTATCATTGACTACTTCTCCACTCACCCAAAACAATTTGACCATAAATTTAAGTTTCTAAAACTTCAGCTATTCCCCTATAATTATAGTGAACGAGAAAAGGACTTTTTCTACATGGGATCCACTATTACAACTCAAAATAACAGAGATGCAGAGATCAAACGAAGTATTGCTCATGCCAATATTCGGGTTCAGAAGGCATTTAAGTAGATTCTTCGAGTGATTTTTGGCCCTGACTGTGTATATCGCAGGAGTGTGGAGAAAAAGATTCGATGACTAGACATAGCTCTACGAGTGGTCAAAAAGTTGAAAGTTCAGTGGGAAGATGGCTGATACACGTAAGGCGTATAGAAACACCATAACGCACCAGTCCAACGAGTCTTCGAACCTACCCTTGATGGTGTTCGCAGCAGAGGAAAACCTCCAACCGATGACGCATACAGTGCAAAACGATCTCAGCCTAAATTCTGTGCGTGTAACTGGAGGCGGCATTTTGATAAAGGTAATAGTCCATCTTGGGACACTTGAAGGCGCTATCTAAAGAAAAGTAAGTTATTACCGTACTCGAACTAATTTTTAAAAACCCTTGAAATTAATACTTAGAAGGAATTTACTGAAATAGCAAGTGTAAAAGTGCGCGTCAAGTTTTACGTAGTGAAATAAATTATGATCGAACGAAATAAAATCCAAAATAAACGTGTAATTATTGCTGTAATAATATTATCCGCACTTAATAAGTTTTCAATATTTAATACATTTAGCCTTTTAATTATATTACTGTGACCCCGCCAAACACAAAATATAGTTTGATTATGACACACGAACTTACATAGAATAGCAACAAATCAACACCAAGCTGAACTGAGAAGAGGTAACTTATGCCTATTTTCATGCTTCACCCCATCTGTCCCATGAACAGCAAACAATCTACTTTCGAGAAATGATTCTAATGAAATTGCTCCCCTTTTAATAACGACGACGACGACCGACCGACAACGTCAGAGAGAGAAAAGGAGACATTGAATAGGGGATGGGGAGCCAACTAAACAATATCGCCCCAATAATAGAACCTTATTACTCGGAGGGCATAAATGGCGCCTATCCTTGTAATATGTGCTAAACCATACACTAACCGGAGGTGAATTGTAGGTATCGTAAAGGCACAAGAAAACAGGACTCGATCTGTGTCTGAATTCTGTATGGGAAGTTGTTTTGTGTTTTTCCCTCCTTATATGGGGGTATACAGAAACTGTTGGTGTCTAAAAAGCTTTTTCCCATCCTTGGATTTGTTATGGAGAGCAAAGAGCTTCTATAAGCAGCATCACAAGGACTTTAGAATCTTTTAGATTTTATTTAAAGTTTAATCTTTCTGTTTAAGGAGATGTGCTCGGAGTAAGAGTGGCATATACCTATACAATAACATGATGCTCGTTCTATGGTTCATTTTTAGGGTAGTTAAGGTGATGTGTTTGTTTCTTCCTGTTGGGTGGGATAATAAAACGAACAAAATGTATAAGTTAAAATAAGAAATGAAAACGCGTTGATGCCCTTGTCTTTAATTATAATTTTTATTGCAAAAGTTAATGATAGGCGCACTACGATTTTCTTGTTTTTGCGAACGTTTTTTTAATTGGGATTCTAGGTCTGGATATAACAGCACCTGCCATGTTACCTTTAGAAAAAAAAGCTTCTTTTTCTTGAAAATGGCACTAGTGGTAGTGATTTCGACAAAATTTCATATATCTAATGAAGCATTAAATGTCTATCAGATGGTGGATATTAAACTTCCAGGAAAATTCGTTTAATGCCCCTGTTAACGGTTATTTTTCAAATATATAAACAAAATTTAGTGGCACTGACAGCTCCGAAGAAGCACGGCCTAGTGACTTACAACTCTTAACCAATCCTTTTGTGTGCGTTATTAGTTCTACACAGGATTGGAGGGGACCTACAATTTTACGTCGAATCCAAACGACTAAGGTGAGATGCACTTTTTATGACAATGATACTCTTGAAGGATTTGTCTTAAAGGATTTGTCACTTCCTCGTAAGAGGCAGTGCCCTTAAAAAAACAATGTGTTCTCGAAGCTGGGCTCGAACCCAGACCTCCGCACAGTGGTAAATATGGGCCTGCTTTGGATCAAAAGTCGATATTGTTTTAATTTCATTTTTTTTTTTTGATAATGTATAATGTGAATAAAGTATTGTGTACAAATATTCCATATAAATGAAAAAAAGTTAACTACCGAGTAGGTTAGATCAAAGCAAGAAAAAAATTCGGTTAAAGGGGGAGTCCATCAATCCCCGTTTAGGCAAGAGGGTCAATTTTCAAAAAAAAAAATGCGTTTAAATGATAAATAAAACTTTTTAAATCAAGAAAAGCACTTACGATAATGTTTTAAACGTTTTCTTAAAGCTGAAACTCTAATCTTCAATAAAATGTTTGACAAAAGTTCTTTAACTCCATAGTTTTTTAGATAGAAAAATTCAAAGTCAAAATTTTAAAAACAAAAAAACTATTTGTTGTCTTTAAGTCAAATTCATAAAGTGCTGTTTTCTTAAAAATATTAAACGTTTTTAACAATTTTTAGTCAAATACTGAAAATTAGGTGATAAAAGTTATTTTAGTTTTTGAGAAATAACAAAAGAAATAAAGGTAGTTTTTTGGATTTTCTATCAAAGTATGTTCGGAATCTTAGATCACATATTATGTGACCAGATTATTCTTTTTTCTATTTTTTCTTGCGTTTAATTGCATTTAGTAAATTTTTGTAATAATTCAATTTAAAAGAAAAAAAGGTTAATTACAAAAAAAGACACGTCCACTTTCGAATAGTAAGTTGCCCAATAGTAAACAAGTTTTTATTTAGATTTTTCCAGCGAAAACGCATGAATTATTTAGCAAAGAACGACTATAATCTTATTTAATCAGCAAAAATTAATCCACATTAAAAACGCGATAAATGATACCACACAGTCTTATTTGAGTTTTTTTTTTAACTTTTGTTTGCGACTTTTCAAAAAACGCACGTTTTCGCATCTAATTTTTTTAAAGAATTTTTTATAAAAACCTATGCTATAATTTTCTCTTATTTCATAGTTCAATTAATAACTCGGGAACTAAATTATAAAATTAAAAAAATTAAATTGTTCTAAGTCAGCGATAAAATGATAAAATTTTTAGAAATGTATAATACTTTATAACTATTCCTACAAAGTCGTGAAGAAATTTATCTTTTACAGCGATGAACCGAACGAGTTTGAATTAAACATGCACAAAATTGATGAAAATTTTCGAAATAATTCGTCGGAAATTTTAAAGGAGCAAATATGAACAGCTAATTCTTTTCATTTATCAAAGTTTTAGACATTTTTCATAATACGAAGATGAAATGACAGCGTAGGTAGATGTAGCTAACAGTCAAAAGCTTCGTCAATGTTAAAATTAATAACAGCTATGTCTTTCGTCGTAATATGAGAAATTTGGGTGTTTCTAAAACTATACAAAAATCAACGTCCAATATGTGCTATTCAGTAGGGCTTCATTTGAAACAAGTGCTCGAAATCTTACTCTGAACATACATAACATTTTTCATTACATTTTTTTAAGTACTATAATGTCGAAATCGAATGCGATTTACGTTCTGTAAAGTGTACTTTTTACATGAAAATCGAAGTGAATATTAAAGTTCGACATCTTAAGCACAAAATAAAGTCATGAATATATGCAATTTCCAACTTTTCAAAAAATTATTTTTGATTAGGCTTTGTATGAACGTATTCCACTGTGCTAAGGCGTGATAGTCCGACACACTAACCACAACGCCACGGGAAACAAAAAAATATATTTTAAAATATATAGACTTTCTCAAAAATGACTCGATCGATCTTTATTATTTTTTTTTATTACAATTGTCTTTGCTAATACATATAAACAATATAGTAAAACAATTTTGTTTTTAAATATTTTTGCTAATCTTGAATATTTTTTTATTCCATATTTTGAAAATCTGTAGATGAATTTTGATAAAAATAATGTTTATTGTTCAAAGCAATAATGTACTTCTAAAAACTTGAATAACTTATTATTTTTTTGTTCGGTGCTTTTTTTTTGGTGACAAAAGTACAAATCAATAATTACTTTTGCAAATCAGTGAACAACAGCAGCGACGTGTTGAAATAAGCTACAAGAAATGCAGAAACTGATGTCGAATAATGGACATCCAATTAGCGACGACTATTATGATATATTGTTGAATAAAAAACAATTTTTATATTTGCAAGAAATAGAAAATAATTTAGATTTTATTAAATTAAATAAAGAACACTGAAGAAAAGAGATTGATTTTTGAGTATTTATTATTGCGAATCACTTGGTATAGTTTATAAAATATTACATGGATGAAAGGGTTAAAAGAAGGCTCCAAGATCAATTAGGTACTTACGATGTAGGTACCCGATTCTGCAAAACAATCAGATGACGACTGTTGCAGGACAGTATCAAATTTTTTTCCGGGGAACCGAACACCAATATTAACATGGTTTTTTAACACTAAGGTACCTATACTCATGGATTGGATACATTCGGGTTTGCTGACATTGGAAGGCGTCGTCAATTGGTTCCTGTGGTCTCGATTAACTCTTGGACGTCTTGGTGTTTTTTGTATAAATTTTTATCAGATGAAGAAGATGATCAATAGAAAATTCTTGAGTATGTTTTTTTATTTTAACAAGGACTAATAAAATAGAAAATTCATTCCTTTTACCTGTTCATTGTTTTTGCTTTTTTTGTTCTGTCAAATATTTTTTTTTATTTTTCGTTAAAATCCCTATTTAAAATTTAACGGGAAGAAAATGAAACTTTAGTTTATTAGCCTTTTAAAATAAAAAGTGCTTTGAGCAGCAACCGGTAAATGTCGTTTTAAGATTTAACGAAGCATTACAAATTTAAAAGAGCTTGAAAAAACTGGCCATAAAAGTGTTTTAGATTAACTTCTTACATTTTTATAAAGAGGATTTCCTAATATAAATATAACATGAAAAAATCTCAACGGTTGGTTTTCTTGCAATAGCTTGTCAAACCTTTAAATGCTATCTCCCGAAAACGCAAAAATGGCGTTTACGGCAACCCAATTTTAGGGCGACAATATATAAAAACATAAAAAAATATAAAATATAAGAACATCCTTTCTTTATTCGCAACGATTTAATTTACTTTTATTTTATTTATTTTTATTTGCACTCACATGACATGATGTTCGAAATTCAAGTATCTTTTTGCATGAGCAATGTACCAGTTAATCGTGGTTTTGTTGAAAAAAAGTTTTCTAGATTTTTACATAGATTTTTTCAATTCTAGAATTTTGTTTTTGAATTTTTTTCTATTCCAGGTTTTTTCTTTTTATTTTCTAGATTTTTGCATTATAGATTTGATCAATTCTTGTTTTATTATTGTTTAATCGAATTTTGTTTTTGATTTTCTATTCTAGATTTTGATTTTCTAGATTTTGTTTCATATTTTAATATATTTAACATATCGAAATCTGTAGAAGTACCAACTTAAAATGTGTCTTTTCAAAATTTCTAGAACTCATTATTATTACGAAGAAGAAGTTTTACAAGGAAAAAAAATTAACTAATTCAAAAGCACAACGGGAGTACCAACATTCACAGTTCAGAGGATTCCTAAATGTATCTTAATTCTTATAGATTTTCTGACATTTGATCGAATTATGGAGAAGAAAATCAAAGAGACCCACACTTTTTTAATAAAATCTTATGGAATCTTACAAAAAGCCAGTTCTTCGTCATATCAAATATTGGAAAGATTATATACTCATTTAAACTTAAGATCAATTAAATATTATTTAAAACAAAGTATAAATTCTGATTTCTAAGAAAATTGTATTCCATACAATTTTCTTTGCTTTAAAAAAATATGCATAATCCGATTGTCAAATTATTTACAATAATAATAATTAATTCCAATTATAACCAACACATAAACCTATCAATGTTGTTGCTTAACGAACAATTTCCAAAAACATATAAACTCATCCCCTTGCCTGAAGCTCATGCACCATTTGAATTCAATGTTCACTATAATATTGTAACAACGCCCTGTGCATTAAAATGACACAGAAAGCCTATAAATTCCAACAGCAGCAGCCAGCGGCACTCCTTCCCTTCCCCTCCAAAAAAAAAAACCACCCACAAAAGGACAGGAGTATGTGTAACACAAATAAATTGATATTGAATGCGTATATTGAGTGCCTTAATGAACATACACTTTCTTCATTGCCTATAAGGTTTGGAAACATTTGCTAAATCCATGAAATGCATATTATCCTTTTCGCTCATTTCATATTTTACTTTTATCTTCCTTCCCCAGTCTGTATGGGGTTTAGGTGCATCCTGTCCTGATTCACATTCACTTTATTGACATATACGGGAAATTTAATTTATAATTATTGCCCTATAATTTATAGAGTACGTCCTGCGTGCTGATATGGGCAATATAAGTGGATATGTATGTTGTGTAATGTTTATATATGTAAAGGACGACAGATAGAAATCAATTTTGGAAATTGAAATAATTGTATATACATATGTATGCTTTATGTATACATATATAACAGTGTTAAACATTCATTTTTACGAGTTCTCTTTTCTGAGACTTGGTATATATTATCCTGAATTTAATCAGAAATTAGATTTTTGTTTGATTGTGATTCTCTGTGGAAATTGTATTGGAATTGTAAATTTATTGATGAACAATGATTTAATATTATGCATATCTATAGTCTCTATACATATAGGTATGTATATCGTTTATGTATATTTAAATTAAACAATAATATAATGACAATGAAACATTGTGTATACCTACATTTAATTTGATAGGTTATACGGGGCAGATTTTTTTTTAAATTGGTTTGGTTAAAGGCCTTTAACAGTTCACACAGGTAAAGTGCTTGCAGCAAGCATTTTAAGTGTCTCGATTTTTAAACTAATGTGCAATTTTTTTCTTGAATGCAAGTAAACTTTTGACATGCGACGTGTGTTGACGGTTGTGGTATTGTGTATTGTGGGGTTTCAACTACATTTATTGTTCGTATATCTGAATATTATTTATAGCAATCACAAAATCCTGTTTTTTTTAAATTTTAGATTTTAGTTTTAGAGATTTAAGTTTTCGGGTTTTTGTAAATTCGAGATTTCAAGAAACACAATTTTGTAATTGCGAGATTATGAAAAGCGAGTTTATGGGATTGCGAGATTTCGTAATGCGAGATTTCGAAAGCGAGATTTTGGTTTGCGAGATTTCGTATAACCAACCCAATTACCTCTATGTCTCGTCTACCCTACCTAATATTAATAAATTTAATTTTTTATTTTATAAATTCAAAAAATTTGCTTTAGTTTTGTCCAATTATGTACTCTTTGTAAATGTTTGTTAAATTGACACACAATAAATATCAAATATCAAAAAATTACTTTTTACTGAGTTTCGAATAATTTTGTTGTTTTTCAAAAAGTTGTACTTTAAAGTAGTATTAATAAAAATGAATTTAAAAGATTGCGATAATACTATAATGTGGGTTTTCATTGGAATCTTCAGATATATCTCTGAGATTTCAAAATTTTTGTTGCCGAATGAAACGCAAAAAGATTTTTTTGTTTTACAGTTGTGTGTATCATTTTATTCTTGTCCATTTAAAAATTGGCAAGAGGGAGACAAACTGATTTCGCACGACAAGTTGACAGTCTCACTCATTATTTTGTATGTTAAAGTAGATGAAAAAATCTCACTTCAAATCGAGATTTGGAGATTTTGATCTAGGCGTAATCTAGATTTAATTTTTTTGACCGATGAAACGCAAAATCTAGACCATAAAATAAACACAATTTTTTAATTTTTTTTATGAATTTTTTCAACGATAGGTCAAAAAAATGGCCTTAGTTTTATCCAGCACTGCATATTAATAAATCCATTCTCTGTAAATCGGTATTGTTTATTCGTTCATTCGTTTGCCGCTTTTACGGAACTATTATTTAGTTACACAGTTTTGTTTAAATATCATTTTTGACAATAAAAACCAAATTCTACTTTGTTCGAATATGGATTTTGCTAATTTCAACGAATTCTAAATACCTCTTTTTAAACTTTAGTTACCTAACTTCCTTCCTCCCATTCGGAATCTTTTAAATAAAATCCGTTTTCATAATCAATACAATTTTTTAAGTCATTTTCCAAACCATTAGTTTCATTATTATACTATTTTTTCCAAGCTTTCACCATATTTTTTTGTCGCTGTTTTATGGCGCCTGGAACACCTTGTAGTTAGAGCAAGGTTAATACCAACAAGTAATTAGCTTTATTATAATGACCCTTAAATAGGAAATAAAAAAAAAACTGCATCAGTGTTTAAGTTTTCTTTTTCTGTTTGACCACAATTTACGTAATAATTGACGCAAGGCAAAAATGTATTATTCTGAAAAGTCTAAAGTAACACAGTTTGAAATGTATCAAAAACAAGTTAATTTTACAATATATGCATATGCATATTATGTATATTTTGAAGTAAGTAGTTATAGATACATATTTTTTCATAAAAGGCTTTTGCGTCTAAATTATTATTAACTGTTAGTTTTTTTTTTTTAATGTTCGTAAAAAAAACTTTACAAGTGTGTATCTATATAAACGTTGTACAGCACACATAGTAATTAACATAAAAACATAGGTAATAAAAAATTGGTAATAGATAAATTGACATATTTTTATGAAATAGAAAAATCTTTGCTGGATTGCTCGATAGCTTAAAGCTTTTAATTTTTTTTGAACACTGCCCATGAATGTCAATGTTTTTGCAAAATAACAACTAAAATTACCTACACCACCGAGCACGAGACAAATCAATAATTACAGTGTAAGCTGTAGGGTACAGCAAGTTAATGCTTACTACAAAGAAATTTATTTGTTTACTTTTAATCATTTTGTATCAAAGCAAAATCAAAGAATATAACAATTTTACTTTAATAATACAAAATGTTGTTGGTATAATATCAACGAACTTTATTTTCACTTTATTTTAGAGATTTGTTTAACAAACAATAGCAATTATTTAAATAAAACATGACCAAAATATTTAAACAATAATATTACTTATAAGTTAGAAAGAAAAGATTTCTCGTTATCACTTATAAAAAACCTTCGACCTTTTGAAAAATCCCTTTTAATTGTTTCCCAGCAAGTCTCAAAGCCGTTCCACTATTAAAAGTTCCATGAAGTCTTTTACACAGCTCCGACGGCCACTCAATCCCTATCAGAATATTATCTTTAGGAGGCGTTTTTCTTTTTTAGCTCTGAGCAGAGCACTGAGCTGTCAAAAATAGATCTGTAATTTTTTTAGCTCCGAGCGCTCAGAGCGCTCAACTTGTGTTTCTTTGTTCGATCAGAGCTTGGTCGGAGCGCGCTCTACGAGCTCAGGATAAAATTATGGAGTAGACCGAGCACAAAGTAGAGCGCGGCCAACTTCATGCAGTTTTCATGTTATTTGACAGATTGTGAGTTGATTTCTATTGATATGACATAGAAGTGCTCAAGTGTATTTCAAAAATAAATCAGAGCGCAAGGAGCGTACTCTGCTCAACAGTATCAAATGAATCGACTGGGTCATTGTAACTTTACTCTTGTAGAGATGCTCTTTTATGAGACTAAAAATTTAGAAAAAGGAAAATCTTCTTAGTCCATTCGGCAGGTAGGAAAAAAAAGGGTTTTTAGGAAAAAGGTCGGAGATCCATGAAATTTTCAAACATTGTTTTGGATGGTTAATTAAGATTTTTTCAAGTTTTGGACCTTGAAGACCCTGTGCTAAAAGAAGGGGACGGGGAACGGGGGAAGCTGCAAAATGTTCGGCCTTTTTTTTGGTTTTTCCTCTATAACTTTTTTTCTTTCGTTTTACGGCAAAAGCGTTCAGGTACGTTTTGTAGAATTTGAAAAATTACCCTTTTTTTGGAGCGCCATATCTTGGCAACGACGCACGTGACATACTAACATGTTTGAATAATAAATATTTTTAGCACAGGGTTTTCAAGGTCCAAAACTTGAGAAAATCTTAATAAACCATCCCAAAACCTCCGACCTTTCTCCAAACAAAAACTACCTGTTGACTGGACTATAAATGTGGGATCTCGTTCTATAAATATTATATGGCATAGGCATCTTTAATCCAGTTTGTAGCCAAAAACTTTCATATATAATATGCGAACTTACATACGTACATATGTATAAGTCTGTAAATTCTGTTGCTACCTTTCAATAAAAAAATAAAAACCAAACAACTAATAAAGTTTTAAGCTACATATCAAGCGAACACCATTAACCTATAAGTTATTGCTGAAAATTAAATTTTAAGCATGAAAGTATGTCTAAATACGTCTTACACGTGGATAATTAATTAATTTATTGCAATTATTATATTATTATGATGATGGGCCTATAATATTATATTAAATGGCGTACTATAGTTTATTTCCATTCTTTTGTTGGCATAAAGTTCAGTTGTGTTTTAATGTTCATTAACATAAATGATTAACAGCCACTATAGGTAATAACGAACTTGTTGAAATAAAAATTACATATTCTGAAAAAAAAAAACAATATTGAATTCGCTAATTAACTATTAAAATGTACACAAACAGAAAGAGTCTGAAGTCTAAAATCAACATGAAACAATTTCGATTTTATAAAAATGCAACCCTTCGGTTTGTTTTTAAACTGTTTTTGTTCCGTTTTAATATTTTAAACAAAAGAGCATCAAAAAATACAAAACACTTTATAGAGCAGATGACTTTTAAGCAAATTGAAACATTTTTCGAAAATAATTTCATGTGCCAAAACACGTTATTAAACCAAATCAATCAATTATGGCAAGTTTTTGGAAAACTCTTTCTGAATAGAAAAAGCAAAATGATATAGATGAAAGTCTAATAAATAAATAAAATCAAAACCATCAGTTTGGATTTACATAAATAAATATTTTCATATAAACCAAGTACATCGAATTACGGATATTTCAGCAAGAAGTTTCTATAAACTTTTACCCAAAAAAACAAATATCGACGAAAGTTTTTGCAGAAACATTATTTTTTTTTATATTGCGATTTCGTTTTCACGCGAAATAAGTCTTCGCTGGTGGCATTGTGCATGTGGTGATTTCAATCCAGATGATTATGATGACGCGACTCCATGATATTGTGGAGAGACATTTTGCAAAATTAATGTTCCTGTATCTGGAGGAGTAGTCGATGATTCGCTTAAACCAGCTGTTGAAGATACCAATTCTCTGGTAGATTCTTTAGATGTTTTGATATAAGCGGCCGTCTTGCGATTTTGATAGCTGAGATGAAAAACATGAAATTAGAATCTATCATCTACCAGTAAAATTAGAGTTTAACTTAGGACAAAGTTATATTTTGCTGGAGACTTTTGTTTTGATGTCTTGAGCAAATCCTCAAAAGTACTCATAATTTGGCCTGGAGGCTTTGAAATTCTGTTTTTTTGAAAGTTTCTCCACAACTATGAACTATTTACAAAAAAATGTTATTATAAAAATTGTAGACGATTTAAAATGCTATTAGCCAGGTAGTTTGATTTACTGAAAATATTACAAATTGGCAACTGCTTTCTCAAACTATATCGACTAGCTTACTTACTTACTTACTTTACTTTATATGGCGCTCACATTCCAGGATGGACTTCGGCCTCAACCAACAAGTCTCTCCAGACGGCTCAGTTGCTAGCTAGCCGCTTCCAATTTCCCACCGCAAGTTGGCTGAGGTCTTCCAGATTGGACTCGAAGACTCGACGAGCTGGTGCGTTAGTATCCATTTGTTCCACGTGACTCAGCCATCTCAGCCGCTATATTTTCAGCTTCTTGACCAGGCTAATATCGCTGTATAGCACGTATAGCTCGTCGTTAAATTTTCTTTTCCATACTCTTTCGATACACAGGACCAAATATCACTCGAAGAATCTTTCTTTCAAAGCACCCAAGTAACTAAGTAACTTTACTAAAAGTAACTTGGGTTATATCGACTAGCATTGAATTTAAATCTATTTTAAGAAAATAGGGATCCGGAAACTCAAGAAAAAATAGTTTAATAAACCCAAGAGCTATGTTAGCTTTTATAATAATTAAGCAAAGTGGTTAGTAAAAGTTAGTTTTGAGTCCGACACTATCCCAAGGTCAGTAAAACTAGACAAATAACAAAGAGGTGACGCATTTAATGCATAATTATTCATCAAAATTTTTACCTTTTTTGTGACTAGGTATTTTTTTGCTTTGAATAATTAAATTAAAATATGCACAGTATATGGACACATTTAGATTTACAGATTTTTATCTGCACATAGACTTTATTTCATCTCAGAAACCTTTTGACACATTTCCTTAATGAGTGCAGTGCTTTATTTTTTGTTTTCGGCAAAGAACTAACGTATGGTATGTCATTCCCGGCTGATGATACAATGTTTGAACAATTTCATTTCTTTTCTGCATTAACTTTAGTGTGTACTTTTAGGTACACAAATTGGCGACAGAAGCTTGCACTACATTCGAAAGTAAAATGTTGAGCCCTATCTCAATGTGTGGGCTTACGAGTACGTGGATTTATTGAAAAAGGCTTTACCCATGCAAGCTTTTATTCTTTTAACGATTTATATATAACTGCTGCTTCTCACACATGTAAAGATTCTTCCTCACAAATGTAAACCTTTTATAGTTCACCGATATTAACAAGAGTCTATTGCATTCAAATTACGTTTGAATATTTGATTTCCTGTTGAAAAAAAAAAAGTTTTTTTTCTTTCAGTTGAATTTTCTTTGCACAACTTTGCTTTATATGAATTCTTGAGTAGATGGTTTACAATACGTAGTAATAGCTATAGCCTAAACGGTTGAACGGATTTAGTTCAAACTTCGTGTGTAGTACTTTTTGGTGATTCTCTAGAGGACAAACTTAAATTTTTGTTTTAGCCCGACTATAACGGGTACCTCATATATAACGGTTTTAGTTTTTCCTAGTTTTCTCGAAAATGGCTCTAACGATTTTGGTAAAACTTTGTGGACGTTATATTTGGAGTGCTTTTATTATAACTGCATTACAGGTTTTTGGCTTAAAATGCACATTAAAGAGATTTGGTGTTAACGGTTTTTACAAATTTGGCCATAACTTGATAACGGCTGATCCGTTTCCTTTGAAATTTGGTACAGATTTCATCATTTGACATTTTACACAAAATGACATTCACAGTTTTTTGCTAAACAACCGTTTAATTATAGCTGCCATACAACTTGAGCTTACATTTAGGCCATTTTTTATTTATATTTTTCGAACTTTCTTCAGAATTTAATGAGTTAAAATGTTTGTAGTCCCATAGTTTGCTATAAGAGCAAGTTCGTGCGACCCAGTCGTGCATTTTATTTTTAAATGTTAAAGATAAGCAGGCTTTGCAAAAGAATGCAATATTTTATTAATGCAATCTTTAATGACTTCAATAAAAATATTGCATTCACCAATCTTTCTTTGAGACTTCAACTTCAAAATAAGCAATCACCATTCATTTGAAATCAAAATGATTGCAATCATTTTTTCCCCCATTCATTTTGCAGCAATCATTTGAGACTTCATGCATTCCGGACATTCCTTTGCAGTCCTTGCAGTCCTTGCATTACTTTTGCATTTCAAGCGTTCCTTTACAGTCCAGGATTCCTTTGAATTTCATCAGTCCTTTGCATTTCATTCCAAGCATTTATTTGCAGTGCAGCATTCCTTTGCAGTCCACCAATCCTTTGCATTTCAAGCATTCCTTTGCAGTCCAGCATTCATTTGCAGTCCAGCATTCCTTTGAAGTCCAGCATTTCTCTGCATTCCAAGCTAATGTTACTGCTGGACTGCAAAGGAATGCTTGGAATACAAAGGATCGGCATGGAATGCTGGACTTCAAGGGAATGCTGGACTGCAAATGAATGCTGGACTTCAAAGGAATGCTGGACTTCAAAGGAATGCTGGACTGCAAATGAATGCTGGACTTCAAAGAAATGCTGGACTGCAAAGAAACAAATACAAATACAATTTTATGCAGAAGAATTTTGTTCTATTCGGTTTGAGTCATTTTTGTTACAGGGAATTAAGCCAGTAATAATTACTCGATAAGCTCATATAGCGAAATCTTCTTCGGTGAGTTTAAAACCATCTTGATTCCTCTATGTGTTTAAACTCAACGGTGTTATCTAGATAACAAATAGAAGATACTATAGGGACTGGTTCTCAATAAGTTAAAAAAATTGTTTTTGTCATAGCTTAATGTTAAGTTCTTAAAGGCTCCATATAAAATGTCTGTTTCCATCAAAAAATAACCTCCAGAGCATCCACAGAGCAGTATATATCACCACTTTAGAAATTCTCATGTTGTCAACGTAGATTTTCGGATTGGACTCGGTAACGGTCTGTCCGCAACCACGTCAATTGTTAAAATAAAGTAGGATCCAAGATGGCTTCCCTGTGGTTAACCTGATATTCCATTAAAAAGGGTCGGAACACTTGGTTCTATATTGCTGAATAACTAAATACAACTCAATCCTAGTAATGAACAATGGCGCAAGAACCAAGTTTGTTTAACTTAAAGACTATGGGACATGTTCATACATGTTTTTAAACCAACAGGTTTGCTTACGCTGGGTAATTATATGTATAATGATAAACTCGATTTTTTCTTAAAAAACATCTTAAATAGTGAATTTTTTGTTATTATTTTTTATAAAGTGTTGAGATTTTTATTTAAGCTGTTTCTAAATGTAATTATTAGTAAGGCCTAATAATTTTATGAAAAATATTGTCAAATATACATAAACCTGTTGTCTGTTGCTAAATAAACCTCATTTCCTTCTCTCAATAAGGTACACATTTTTTAAGACACCAATTCTGAAAGGTTAGACGCAGAGAATATTTCTTTCAAAAAAACTACTTTATAGACAAAGAGAGTGACTTATAATGAAAGAAAACTACACTTTCTTGTTCTAAAAAACAAGTAACTTACTATAATGTAATCATAGAAAAAACAGTTAATAGATATTATTTTATCTCAATATCATGCTTTTGTCAAGAAAAAAATTGAAAAAAACAAGTATTTCTGATATATTTATATAATTTAGTTATTTTAATTATGCACATCAATAAATCTTCTCGCCAACTCTCACTTTATATACTAATTTATCATTGCAATAATATAATTACTATGCATCCCACTCAAACAGAAGAAGATTCCACATACCACATTAGGTAGGTATATTTTTATAAATACATATTCAAAATACCCAACATTCATCTTATAAGCAGCAACAATAACAGAACCAAAAAAGCATGAAGCCAGATGAACGCAAACTGACTACGGTACGGATACGGAAAATGAGAAAATTCTCGGGCACTTTGTCATGGCTGGTTATTTGATTTTCATAGCATTGCTATGTGTCTACTACATCTACACACTTGTTTTTATTTTAATTTAGCAATTGGTCAATCAGGGGTGGCATGAGCCAACTTGACGCCTTGAATAATTTTAAAAGGCGAAAGATAAAATACATGTTAAGAAGAAGTTGTAAGTATTAGGCATTATATTTGCTTATTGCAACATTATATTATATTTTCATAATAACCTAAAATCACATGATTCTGAACAAAAATGAAGTTTTCATATTTTGTAAGGTTTATTTTCACGTTTTTCGAAGAGATAAACTTAACAAAGCTATGTCCGTTAAAATTCAATTGACAATTGGTTTCTGCGGAGAAAACTAATTCAGTTTAACAGATTAATCAGATCTTGCCGTCGTTGTAATATGGATGTAAAAAATATGGATGTAAAAAATTTACAAGTGAACCTCAAATGACAAATCATCCCTTTTCTGCGTTTACCACGTATCTACAAAAGACCAATTTTTCAGGAAATGAAAAAAACTGGTTGTTTTCTCTAATAGAAAGATTCTTAAAATCTTGTGATATATTTCAATGTTCCTATCAAGTTAACTATAGGTGGTGTTGGGTTATATTTTCGTTTTAAAACGGACGTGTTTTTTTTTTAAAAGAAATGTTTATTTATTGATGAAAAATAATTTTAATAATTTTGAAACACTATGTGTTTTTTTTTAATAATGACAAATGGTTCTGGGTTTTTGTACGGAATTGAATTCGTAAATAAAATGATTTTGCACAGATTTAAAATACATAGGTGTTTTACACTTCACACAAATAAAACAAAGTTTTCACTAAGAAATTTGACAGTCAATAAAGAAATTAGTGGGTTGGGGTCAAAATCTCGAAAACCAAAAGACTGAAAACCCATAAGACCGAAAACCCAAAAGACCGAGAACCCCAAAGACCGTTAAAGTTTTCCCAAAATCCCGAAAAATTATATAAAATAAAGAATTTGCGCAAATTTTGAAATAAAAAATTTCAATCTCAATTTCGGGATTTTGGCTTTTGGCTTTTGGGTTTTCGGGATTTTGAATTTCGGTTTTATGTCGGTCTCTTCAAATTAGTATTTAGATTTTCGGGTTTAAATTAGCAAAACAAAATCTAAACGAATTGAAATCGATATTTAGAACACCGGGCGTTTGAAAGAATGACATACATTGTTGTATTCAAACGAAATTCAAAACAGGGGTTAATAATCTTTGAAGGTTGTATTTTCTTACAACTTATTTCGTAACGTGGGTATTTTTTCTCAACCATCCAATAGAAATCTGGCGTTGATGGGCTCTTCTTAGGAACTATCGTGAAGATTTACAGCGTTGCTGATTCAAATCTTGATCCTTGTTGGATTGTTAAAAGCCGTCTTGGAACTAGTTGTCCATTCTGTGTTTTTATTAACAGATAGGGTGTTTGTGACCAGCCATACAACCTCCTATCCCGGAAGGTCAGAATCTTGCTTAACCTTGTTAGAGTAGGCCGGATAAGCCGTTTCCGATAGCAGTAGCCCACAAGGGAAATATGAGCGCTGTTGTATTTCCTTTTCAGCACCCTAATAAATACTGCTAACAATTAGTGATCTCAGTTTTAAGCTATTTAGAGTGGCTTATTTGTATGCATCAAGATCTCTTTCACATATTGACTTAAACTAATTTTCAATGCAAAAGAACTATTTTTATTGAAATTTTGTATTGATATGTTCTTATTTACATAAATTATTAATTACTATAAATTAATTTATGTAGGTACGAGGTTTTCATCCAATATATTTAACATGAATGTAGATACGAGTAAAAACAACTAACTTTAAACTGTGCTTCTTATTTGATTTTGACATTTTTCCTTAACCAAGCGAAATAATAAGAAGTGAAATAATGAAAATAACGTTATGCAGAGTTAAAATTGGCGGGACGGAACATGCAAAATAAAGTTCTGGCGAAATAATATTCTAGTGAACTGGCTAAACAAGAACTTTCCATAACATTTTCAGCAAAGTAATAATTGGAAAAAATCGAATTGATCTTAAACTGCCAGAATGTTGTTTTTTTTTTTTTTTATTATGGGTGACTTATCACAGCGCTATTTTCGAATTCAGTCAAAACTATGTACACAAAATTTAAGCGTTTTCACAGAATGCGGAAAAAAATTAATATTTTTTAGTTACTTTTTAACAATATATGTACCTACGAATGCATATCTTGGATGCATATAAAATTGAAAATTTAAATCATACTGCTATGAAAGTATGTGCGTATAATAAAACATATCAAATCATACAATACATATTATCGATAAATGTATACATTTGATATTAAATAAAAATCAATCTTATCTTTTTCCGTTGACTTTTAAGCTTTTTAAACAGTAAAATAGTTAATACAAATAATATGTACACATAACATGAGCCATTTGTTTAATAAGCTCAAGTTAGGTATGACTCACGATAAACAGAAATACAAGGTATGCTCACTCAAGATACCCGAATCGCCATTTCGTCCATTTCGCAGACGGTAGTGACGTCACTATCATCTTTGGCTATTATTTTATGTCTTATTTGTTGACTATATTGTAAAATTAAGCATTTAAATCAATTATTTTTAAGTGATAATAACTACGAGAAAAGAAAAAATAATATAAAAAAATCAAATACTTTTTTTCATTTTTAGACATAGGTAAACAGATGATAGTGCCGTCACGCAACGAAGTGAGCATACCTTGAATCTGTTTATTGTGAGTAGATATGACTTACAAAGTTACAATAGAAACTTAAAATACTGATCGAGTTTTCGCATCTTTAACTTGAGAAAAGAAAAATGTAATATGTTTGTTGAATTATCTTTGTTTGTGCTCTTGACGCCAGACCAACCGGCCACAGCGCCAAAGCGCCTAGTTTGCATATAGATGCATAGCCCAACCCTGTGGTTAATGTGCACTTATCTGACTTCTGCATCAATATATTCTACTTATTACGGTAACAAATATCATTGGTTTGTACAAGTGTGTGGAATTGTAAATTTATGCTTTTGCTTGATTTTATTTTTGTTGTGTTTCTTCGTTTTAGATTAAGAGAATTATAAAGTGAATAATAGTTTGTGTGTTTTTTGTTTTCTTTTTTTATATAACAGCAAATTAAAGATACAGATATTGAAATTCATGGAACGTTAGAATGTGTGTGTATATATTTTGCACAAAAGTTATTTAAAATAAGAACAAAATATAGGTATATGTTAACAAAAAGAACATGTATTTTTTTGCAAAATGTTTGTAATTGAAAAAGAAACTTACGAAAACAAATTTATATTTTTAGACATTTAATCAAAAAATTCTTTAAAATTTAAATCCATAAATAGAAGCGGCTATAGGTTACGTGAAGTTAGCTTGTAATTTAAAATGTTGAGTTGTTAAATTAAATTCACAGTTTATGTAAAATACATTTTTACATCCGCAAATCAGTTAAGTATGTTTGACAATTTAAGCTTTAAATATGGTATTAAAGACCATTTCGATTATGAAATTTCATAATTAGCCTGAAACAATTTATGCTGACCTTTTTACGGCAATTTTAATAATATAAAAATTTCACAGTATTTGACTGTATAAAAGTAAAAAAGTTCGCATACGCCACAGTTGACGAGTAGAATTCAATATAAAATATAAAATAAATACGGATGACAATTTTGATTAATGAAAAAAATTGACAACAAAGTGTAAATATATATTAAATTAACCTAGAATGGAGGTTCTGTAGCTAGTATGCACCGTTTTGATGACTTTTTGACCTAGTTTTGTTTAATCTGATATGGGTGACCAGACCACATAAAGAAACGATGCTTTCCGTAAATTTTTCCGCGAATGATGTACGTGCAAGTAAAAATAGAGATAAAATTCTAGCTTCAAAATTCTGCTTTTCAAAATTCTGAATATTATTTGCAGAATTTTGAAAAACAGATTTTTGAAAGGCAACATTTTGACCCCGGCAAAATTATGACCCTAACCCACAAAAAATATGAGTCACAGAATAATTCCCAATTGAAGCTGCCGTACAGCAAGATAGCATCTTGAGTCCTAATTTTTATTACATTCCTTGCTACCTATACTTAAAGATATAGTAACGCACCAGAATGTGAATAAGTTATTCTTTGCTGGGGATGGAGCACTTGTTGTACCATTTATAATCATAAGTAAGGGGCAAGTATAAGAGTTCGAAAAACTCTTAGAACACTTTACCAACAGTAGATTTAATGTTATTTTCCTGTTGAATAAGAGTCCACGATTTGTAATATTTTAAAGCTTTAAGCAATATTTTTAAGCTTTAACCGATAATACAAGATATATAATGACTTTTTCGGCCTAACTACACATTTAGTGTGCAACGGGGTTTAAAAACACGCCATTTTTCTCCGGTCCGATACAGACAAATTCTATTGATTGCATTAAAAAATCTCGTCACTTTTTAAGTGAGATGAGCCATTAAAAAAATTATAAAGCTAGTTTTAGGAATCATTTCAGGCGCACTATAATATATGTATAAGAGATAAAAGCAACATGTAAATCAAAAGATTCTGTCCCTCTCATTCTACGTTCTATTGGAAAAAAAATATAAACCTCTCATGCTATGTCAAGGCATTGCGACAGCAATGCCTTTTTTCCTCACACTCAAAAACATTAAATAAAAATAAGAAGCTATGTAGATGTACTAACAACTCATAGGTTAGAGGTACCCAATCTGGTCTACAAAAATAAACCACACAAAGGACAAAGGCAAAAACCCTTTGTACTCTTTTCAGTTACATCTTGAGAATCAAAATAAATTGTTCTTCGCTTAAATATTGCCTACATAATCATCATCATTATCGTACTGAAAACCGTTCATCCGTGACAGATACATCAGATCCTTTAAGCATTATTTGTAAAAACTTTTTTCATCTTATATCAGGTATACCCGTTTTCCAGGCGTGCGTGCGTCGGCGTTCTCTTCGTTCTCTTTCGTGCAAAAAAAAGCTTTTTTTCGAGCTTCTTATTTTACGCTTTTTGCCAAAAGAGGAAAATGAAAAACCGAAGCAACAACGTAACGGTCTTATCTTGCAAAATAACCCAGTAGAAGTGGGACTGTAGGGTGGATGTATCGTAAAAAGGATTGATGGCACTTTCCTTTTGTTTACGTAGTAATACTACAAGATTCATTTTTTATTTGAAAAAAAAAGAGCTGGGGTGGGAACAGGGAACAGAACACTGGGAGTAAGCACGTACGACGTTTTTGTTCAAAGATAAAAACTAGACTAGGGGTGCCCAGGGGAGTTCGAAAATGCAAAATGTAATTTACACGAAAACCATTCCATTTTATTAAACATCAAAATTTATGTTATTAATTCGCATAGGGAATGCAATGGGCTATGGACAGGGGGAGGTGGTAAAATCAGTATAACGGTACAATATTTACATGCAAGGCGCGCCATGCGGTAGAATTTTACTCGTTATATTTTTGTTTTGCTGTATATCAAATTGTTTTGGATATTTCGCTTGTTTTTTATTGGCACATCGAAGAGTCCTTTTTTCACTTATATATATATACTTTTTTTGGCTCTGGATATAGTCGATTATTCGACAAACCGACACAACTAAAAACTTAAAGTTTCTTTCAACGTGTCGTTTAAAATTTAACGAAATAAAAAATTAATATTTTTCTTGTTGCATAATTATATAATATGTAAACAGAATATAAAAGACTTACCTCATGTATTTCAATATAAATATTTTGTTATTTAAAAAGTAAAATTTTCTTTAAACTAGAATTTTTTATTCAAACTAGATAGATATTTATAGTGGAAGTTGGACCAAAAGTAACAGGGGTAAGTTGGAACAATAATAAAACAGAATAATATACTCCTCACTAATTAGTTATAAATAATATAAAATATTTAAATAAATAAGTTTTATCTAGAAGAACTGTCGAAAACCTAAAGAAATTCGTCATATATCGCAGCATGCTTCGGTTGAAATAATTTTTTGAGATATGACCTTTTTGCTTTAGTATATTAGCAGTCCTCAAAATTGAAAGGTTTATAACCTTATGAATATATGCTATTATGGTTTTTATAATTTCGTTCATTACTTATGTAAGCTATTTCGAAACATTTGTGAGTTTTTGTTGGAGTTTTTTTAATCAGTCTCGTGGCGGGGTAAGCTGCAAATTTCATAAAAATCGGTCAATAAATTAAAGAGATTGTCGATAAAAAAAAGGTTCTATGGTAGCTTTTTTAAAAAAAATCTGATGAAAGACTATCGTTTTTAATAATCACAAATCGATCGAATTTTTTTTGAGAAATATTGGATTTTCGTTTACGGTTGTATGGCAGTAGTTTATGAGCCCTACACACCAAATTTGAACCTAATCGGTTCAGACGTTTATGCTGTAGTTACTTATACAACCAGACTGACAGACAGACAGAAAGACAAATTTTCGGGACCCACTTTTTTCGTCTTCTCTATCATCGTAATGTCATGTTTAATTGTTATCTCAACATTTTTGTTTGCACGAATGCATAACTTGCCTTACATAGGGTAAACCACCAAATCATTGGTACTTTAAGAAAACAGCCCACATTTTTCAGTGATAACAATTAAGTCAGCCAGAACGGCAAAACGAATCTGGATGAAATTTGTAACACAAATAGATTATAGTCTGGAATAACTCACAGCTTTGTTGTTTTGCGCGGTTCCTATGAGATTGCAATAACAATTGTTTCCTATACAGGAACAGTGTTTGTTACTCAATCACGCCAGAACGGCTTTACAGATTTGGATGAAACTTGGCACAGAGATAGATTATAGTCTGGAATAACAGATAGGGTATCTACTTTTTATCCCAAAAATGTACGGTTTCAATGGAAAGATTTTTTCTTTTTTTCACAGAGCAAATTACTTATTTATTTTTTTTTTTTTTTTTGTGAAATAGAGTTTTAGTGCTTGATAAATACGGACTTAGTTTTGTGTATAGGTTGGCTGTTTGGTTTTTGTTCAGATAACAGATGTTTTTACACTGTAACCGTGTCAGATATATACTAACATAGGGTATTTTTATCACTGAAACTGAAAACCGAAGGTTCCTGTGTGAGAGTATATATACTTGGGATATATATTTATATGTACTTTGAAGTTTCGCTTCCAAGTCTCAACCATTCAAAGGATTTGGACAAAATCTAGCAAGAAGATGAATGACAAATAATTATTCCCGTGGGACAAAAAATCCGGTTGAAAGCCCTTGAACCCGCGGAACGCGCCATACAGGTACTGTTTAGTAAAAAAAAACTGTTAAAAAGTCGCCTATCAGACCACTGAAAATACATACGGTATGTCCAGGGCCGTAAGATAAATATTTTGCGTACGCGAAATTATAGGTGCCTTTAGACAGACTCATATTTTATTTTTATGACTGAGAAATTTTTGTGTTCGGCTTTTACACCCCAACGACATATGTGAATGGATGGTAGGTAGACGGTATGGGCACTGGATTGAAACAAAGGAAATTTGTATCCCGGAAAATTTACGGTTCCTCTTGTAGTATCAAGTACTAAATAATAAAAGATATGTTTCTTGATTGATATATCAAACTAAATTAAAGTTTGTTGATAAAAAAAATAATAACAAATAATAATAAGGTTGCTACATAAATTATAAAGTTACTTATACGACACCTGTGGGAGAGTCTTTAATGTGAAAAAACACCACTTACTTGAGTTTATTCCGACGCGCCGCCCGTAGCAACGCACGGGTACCTGCTAGTAAATAAATAAATAGGCGACGGCACTGACTTTGTCACACAAATGAAAAGCCAACGGCTTTTCTTTGAATCCAACCCCGTGCGACGGCGCAGTATAGAAGGACAGCGTAGCAGGTGGCGGCGAAGCAAGTGGAAGAGGACTTTAACCAACATGCGAAACTGAAGGCACCTAACTAGAAACCGAGCCGCCTGGAAAAAGATCGTTCGTTAAGGCCCTGGTCCATTCCGCACAGTAGAGCCATACCTCAAGTAAGTAGGAGTATGTTTTCCGTAAACATACAATTATTGCGCATACTAGATAAGGTTTGATGTCATCTAACTGACGACCTCAGCATCAAACCAGGGCGAAATATAAATTTTGTAGTGAGTGCCACAAAACCTTTAAAATTGAATTTTATTCATATGCATATATGTACTCCGTTTAATAATATTCAATTTGGCTATTCTTAGTCTTTTTATTGTTTATTTTTAAAACTAGTAACATATTGTTCTTTTACAAAGTGCAAGTAAAACCAACTGCTAGCCGTAAGAGCCTTTAAGTGATTGAATAAATCCTTCTTTATCCCTTAGGATAGGAGTTTGCCATAAGTATAAACATTCAGTATTTTTTTGTAACCTATACAAAAACAAATTTTAATATCTTGATCAAAAGTAAATGGCGATAATTTGTATTCTCCTGAAATGACTTATGTATTTAAAATATCAAAATTAACTACATAAGTAGGTTTTGCTAGATATTTTTGAATAAAATAGTAAAAAATAAATATAAGCTCTATCGAACAGCGCAAAGCATAAAATGAAACACAAAACCTACCTGCACAAAAGAAGAAGAAAAAATATTGTAACCTAAAGAAATGTTTACAGATTCTACGAAAAGTTTTCTGCAATATCTGCAACATGTTGCAGGAGCGCAGTTGCGCATTTGTCGTTCTAAAAAGTCTTCAATTCTTTCCATTTATTTGCATCATCCTTCGCGAACATCGCGCATGTTCATAGAAAATGTGTTTTGTCCTTGTGCTTCTTCTCCCTATATCGAACCCATAGGCAAGAAATAAGAACAAAACCTGAAAACCAACCCTGCCGCGTGCACAAAGACAACTAGTTGTAACTTTATAGCTTTTTTACAGATGACCATTATCATTTAGTAGACAACACACAGTACATCCTCTATAAACTGTGTCTCTTTGACACCCCAGCCAACATGTCTGTAAACAAAATTTGTATATTTTATTTATCCATTTAACTAACCGTGTTGTAATCTGAATATAGAGATACATACACTTTGACACTAAGGGATGTTACACGGAATTGTTTAGCATTAAGAACGATTTTATTGATTCATTTAAAAAGGATATCTCAAGAAGTATCTACGTACATACTTTGTTCCATCTTGTAGATTAAATTTTATTGGGAACATCCAAAAGAAATTAAAAAATAGAACCAAAAAGTACCCCCAAGAAAAAGCTTTTTCTTTTTCTTCTTCAATCTCACTCCCACACATTAGAACTTCAAAAAAGTAAAATTATAAATATCTATGTGTTGCTGTGTGTGTTTGGAATGTGTAGTTGTGTGAAAAGCAAACAAGTGCTTTAGGAAGTTGTTTGCCGACAAATAGCAAAATGATATGTTAATGTTGGTAAATCTACTATTCTACTATAGCTGCTACCCTCTGGTGAACGTGCTGCCCCCTTACTATCATCCTAGAGCTCCACATAGAGTTTAAGATACCTTTTAGGCTTGCAGAACAGCTATGGGGAGGATATTACGAATGGTTGTTGTAGATATAGTGACACAAAACACAACAGATGGATGCATAATATGTAGGAGACTGAGTTTAGTAGGCATGGAGACTAGAGAGGCTTGTTTGATTCGACGAGAAAACGGTTGGAGGTTTGGTAGATTTCAGAGCTTATTGGAGTTAAGTAATTGAAGATGTTAAAAGCTTAAATAATATATTCATTCTGACTTTCATATTAAAATTGCTTCACAGGTAGGTATAGTATAGCAAACATGAAGGGCAAAACGCAGATTGATGAAGATGGTCTTATAGGGTCGGTCGTCGGCAGATCTTCTTTTGCAATACATATTTTGTTTCGTTTGAAAAAAAAAGTAAGAAAATTTTTATATGGTGATAAATAGAGGTGGTGTGATTTGACTTAATATTTCTGGACTGGTAATGGAATGGTTGTTATAGCTTTTATAAGGCCAACAACATATAGTCAAGTTGCGAGCTTTTTTTGGGTTGTGCTATTGGTATGGTAATAGAGTGGGAATGTTCTATTTATTATAAAGCCATTTAATTAGTGTGCTGAAGATGTCTTGGGTGGAAGGATTTTTTTTTGTGTAGGTAGTTTACCTATGGCTTTATTTGACGACGCTTTATTAGATTGAATAAAAAACAAATTATTTACTTATACACAAATTTACAATTTAGTTGGATTTTACGATTACCGGACAGATAAAATATATTTTTTCGATAAATAGCCATCGATGATATTTTTTTTTTATAAATCTGTTTTTAGATATTAATTATTTCTTAAATAATACTTAGTTTTTTAAATTAATTAAGTTTATATAAATAATATCTTATTGGGTTTTGATCACCTTTCATTGATCCAATTTTTCATAACACAAAATAGTAGTGTTCATATACGGAAATAAAATAATTCAAAACGAGTATTCGATTCATTTTTTGGGGTAACTTTTCAGATACGGTTTGAAAATACTTTAAGAAATGTATTTTTTTGCTCAAAAAAGAAGGGGCGAGATGAACCTCTCCTCTACTAAAATAAAGAATCACCCGATACTTAAAGAAATTTTTTGTATATTTTTTTTAATGTTTAAAGCGCAATTTGGCGTAAAGGTAGGTAAATAGTTTCAATATGTTAGAAAATGGAGAAATGAAGCGCACATACACATAAAATAACGATTCTATGACATCAGCGTTTCAGTTTGTTGACAAAATGCGAAAATCCTCTTAGGAAGATATTCTATTGAAAACCTTTAGAATTAGATGGTGCAGAGTAGAGTAACAAGGAAGTTATAAGTTTATAAGTTTCATAAAAGTATTTACAACTGAAAAAGATCCTTGTGGAATTAAGAAAATACAATTAAGCTTAAGACCAAAGATGTCGACTTGTTTGCGAAGACGTTAGAACAAAATTGCGGTTAACTTAATAGGAATTCATACGCTCAGCGTTGGAACACGTTTTAGAAAAAAGACTGGCCCTTAATGTGGAAATTTGTTTTGCAGTTTTCGGTTCGCAAATTTTTGCTTTGCATTTTATTATTTCTCTTTTGCTAATTAGGTAACTTTTTTATTTTATCACATAGTTTTTTTATCACATAGTTTGGCAAATATTTCATTTCGTTTTAACCTCGCATTTTTCATCTGGCATTTTATTATTTTGATTTTCATTTGGTGCTTTATTATTTTTTGTTTCGCATTTGGTTATTTCTCTTTTTAATTGTTATGCCTTTTAGGAACGTGTTAATGAATTTCGCACGAAAATGGAAAGTTTTTGCGAAACAATACATTGCGAGAAGCCATTTGCAAAGTAGTCGATTCCTGACTTTTTCAAAAGGAAATTAACCAAATAACTATTCCGTTAAAAGACAATAAAAATTCACTTTTATGATAAGGCATATAGTGACTGAGTAATAAGATTTGCGAAAAGATTTCGATCGAAATGAACCGCCCCAACATTGACTATTTGAAGTATTTTTTGGGCAAAGTCGATAAATTTAAATTTTGTGATGCTTTTTTCCAAAACGTTTCTTAACTGTTTCACTTCAATACGAACAAAACCCAAATTACAAGTTCAATTACAAGTTCAAGGAATTTCTTCACTGAATCTGAAACTATTGAAAAAAAGATGAAACGTTAAAGAAAAACATTTAAATTTCATATACTGAAATATTGGAAGAGGCTTTTTTCTTGTTCACAGATACTTTAGGGACCCTGGAAACTGTTATTGAAAAAACAGAAACTACGGGCGATTTTCAGAACTATTTCGAATTTATATTCTGAGCCCAGTAAACGACTGTTAACGCCTGACAAAAAACCAAGCTAGTTCCTGTGCCAGTCAAATTACCTCTTATGGAGCTTGTATAACCGTATTGTCGTATGATTTCCTTTACCGCATTAGTATGTATTTTTTTTTCATATCGCACAAAGAACAGTTTTTCTATTAGATCATGTAAAATTTTCGAAAACGACGACGGTATATCGCTCGCTCAGGTGACTTTATTGCAAAAGAACTTTTGGCTTCATCCCTATTTTTTGTGTGTGGCTTTTAGTTTGTTCCACTGCGTAATTTTGTACGATTCTACACTAAGCTATATTTATTTAAATCCGGAAAATTCAGTTTATAAGCTCCGTTTACTTCTTAATATTTACTTTCTTCTACAGAACAAAATATCAATTAATTTAAGAACAACAAACACCACACCACTCGTTTGGTTAACTTATTACCAACAAAATCTATTTATATTTCTGTCAACTCATTCAATTTATGGTCTTTTGCCATGAATGTATACTTCGTACAACTTCTTACTTCGGGGTAGGTTAAACCTCACCTACCAGAACTTCACCAAACCACAATAAAAGGGTATCTTAAAATAATATAAAAAGAAAGTAAAACTTCACTAACCTGAATGCCATGAGCTCCACTCTGCTGACTTATGTGCAACTGTTGGGTCTGCTTCATTTGGAGTGTTGTTGTTCCTGTTGACTGAATGCCAGCACCATTTGGACCACTGTTAACACCAGCGTTTTGGCTACCTCCACCACCCGCTGAGTTCTGCCGCTGGGCATTGGCAGCATTTGCCGAACTTTGTTGCTGAGATGGTTGTTGCTGCTGCGGTTGTTGTTGCTGCTGTGGCGGTGGGCATTGCGAGGACATATTAGGTGGGACACCGGTGTTGCCACCGCGGGGTGGCTGCATGAAATTTGGTCCTGCCGGGCTATTGTTACCCTGCGAACTATATGGCGAGTATTGCTGTTGCTGGGCCTGTTGAGCTGCTGCTGCAGCAGCGGCAGCTGAATGTTGTTGTTGCGCTGCTTGTGGGTTAGTGGGTTTGGGGAAGCCACCTGGGCCAACAACTCCGCCCATTTTCGGTCCCATATTGGGATTTGGTTGTTGCTGCTGTTGTTGATGATGCGCTTGATGTTGTTGGTGAGCTTGATGTTGCTGATGCTGCTGATGTTGTTGTTGATGCTGCTGGTGTTGTTGTTGTTGGTGTTGCATTTGAGCCTGTTGCTGCAGCCGTTTGAGATCGAAATCATTCTGAGACGAGTAGAAGAGTTCCTGTTTAATATCGACAAAGGATTGTGCGGAAGTAGGACCTTTGTGGTATTGCGGAGGCAGTTGTTGTTGTTGGGGATTTTGTTGCTGCTGCTGCTGTTGGGCTCCAATAGGATTTACATTATTGACATTTGATCCATTTTGGCCACCAGAAGACATGAAATCATTCGCAAATGGTCCAAAATCGTTGTAGCGGTTGTTTGGATTTCCACCTCCTCCACCACCCATCATTTGATTCTGTTGTGGAGGTTGCATTGGAGGTCGGGGGAAGTTCATACCACTCATGGCGTTTTTATGTTGATGCTGCTCGGCCATGTGTTTTAGAGTTTGCGCTAGAGATAGTTCGGTAATTGGACCATTAGGACCGTTCTGGAATTGATTGCGCATCTTGTTCAGTCCTTGGTTGTCTCCCATGCCTGATCCAGGCATTGTTTGTCCTCCACCAAACGCCGAAGTAAACTGTGCCATGGGATTCTCTGATTTTACATTGAGACTGCTCATCAGATCTTGAGCACTTGGTGGCTCCACTTTAATACCGTCTTCGGTTTTAATATCCAGCAGCGGCTTCTCGTCGAACCCATCCAAGAATCCAGGATTAAAGTCCTGCAAATCAGATATCAGCTCCTTAAATGTATCAGTACCTTCATCTGTATCGTCACCCATAAGATCGGGGAAACCAGGGAAATTGCCATTAGGCCCTCCAACATCCTTCTCAAGTACCACCCCCAAATCGGAGAAATCATGATCGGGCTCCTGTTTGCATTCAACGAGATTGGCCAGGCCACCCAACGTTGATGCTTTATTATGCCCACCCATTAGACCGCTGCCGTTTCCTTGATGTCCACCACCCATGCCATTATTTCCACTTACATCACCACCAGGTCCAGGAACTCCGCCACCTCCACCACCACCTTGTTGCTGCTGATTACTTCCGGAATTCTGTTGTTGTTGACCACCACCTCCACCTTCACTTTTTACTGATGTATTGGTTAGAGCTTTTACTGTAACATTTGTGCTTATTTGTTGGGGTTGTGAGTTTGCCGCCGAAGTTGTGAATTCTAATTGTTGAACAATTTCTACCGAGAATTTGGTTAAATTTTCTGAACCGTTGTGTTGTAGCTTGACGGGCGGTTCAAAATTATCAGCCCCGTTGTCCACATCTTCCGCTGGTCTCTTCAGAAATTTTTGTTGCTGTAATTATAAGAAAAAAATAATAATCTGAAGTTAATATTTTCTTAATGAGTTAGTTAAGGCGCAAATATTTTATTAATTAATATTTTAAGGTAGTTTAAACGGATTAAGATTGGTCGTATTAATAATTAAAAATCCTCGATTCCCTGTGAAAATTTAGACAATCTAATTACAAGGTTCTGCTAAATATTAGTGGATCCGAAAGTTATTTACGTAATTATAAAACAGCGATGCAAAATATAAAAGTGCGATATTCGTTATGAAAGAAATGCGTGGCCTAGCTACAAATTACTTGCTACTTATTATTTACATATGTCTTTTGTGTCTCTACCGATGGACTGTGACCTTGTCGTGGTGGTAGGGCTTAAACTGTTCATTATTCTACGGCATCTAAGATGTCTTGATCAGTGAACTAACAGCAGTCCGGGTGAACGGCACACCCTAGGACGTTCACCCTCAAGTTTGATGAAGAACCAGAGCATACCTGAATGTTTATTTATAAACATCTTCAGAGTAATGTCCGTGTTCAATAGGTAACCTATCCCAGGATTAACTGGGTAACGGCCCTACATCAGGCAAAAGTAGTTAGGGCAGGGGAATCACGAAAGTGTCCTTGACGATTACTCATTTAAACGTTTGAAAGGGAACTTTCATAACATGAGTGTTTTGTTGGTTTTGCACAGGGCTAGTGCCATTGTGAAAGTAGCAAATAAGCAGGGTGGTCTTTGTAACTCAAGGAGGCCACCCGAAAAGGCGGCAGATAACTACTCTATCCCAGAACATAAACTGGGTAACGAGCGTTACTAGCGTCAAAAAACTTGAGTAAGTCAAGTAGAATTGACAGAAGTTGAGATGTGGAACTTGAGTTTGTTCCAGTTCAAGACATACTTGGGCTACATCTTCAGGGTAGGCAATCCCTGTGACTTTGTAGGTAAAGTCAGAATGTCAAAGTGTTACAGTTGGGAGTATTTCCCCAACTACTTGACTTTTTAGGTTTGACGTACAATAAACTTAGCACGGGTGTTAGGAGCCTTAGAGTTTGTTCGAGAGGAATGTCCCTTGTGGAATTTAATCATGATCATTCTCTACCTAACAGTTGGGCTGGCCCTTTTGGGGAGCTTCGTGCTGGCTGTGGTTATCCATAGCGGAAACATTTGGCACCTCGGTGCAAGAGATGTAGATCGGTCTCGCTTCTTAACAAGGAGTGTGCACATACCTACATGTTCTCAATTTGTTACTGCTTTATAACTACTTCTGTAATTATACTTCAGGACGCTAGTTTACGTTTGATTAAACTCGCAGTGGAGCGCCACCGTGGAGTTAAGTCTTAATTGATAGTGTATCCACGTAAAATTTCAGTTTCATCCTGTCTTTTGAGTTACAAACCAAAAATGTTGGGCGCCCACAGAGTACAGAAAGACTAAATTTTTAACAAATTATTTACATAAAGAAGAAAAAGAAAATTGGACGCTTTATCAGAAAATACTGCAAGAAGGGGTGGTAAAAAACAATTGTATTGGGTTAACAAATAATTTGTCGGTCAAAAATTAAATACAATTATCTTGTTTTAGGTGTGTTGAGCAGTTTATTGGTAACAATAAAGTGTTAATTTTGATAATTCTATCAAACAGTATGAAGCAATGGGCTTTTGTAACACATCATTTATGTAAAATTTTATAAAAATTGATCGAATTTTTTTCGAGAAAAATTAAATTATATGTAGCGCTTGTCTGGCAGGTACCGTTAAAATGCTAGGTCTGAATAGTTTTTTTTTACGGAAATCATCACTCATATGAAATTTTATCAAAATTGAATCGATTTTTTTCGAGAGAAATGGATTTGTCTGTAACGCTTGTATGGCAGGTACCGTTTATATAATCAGCCTTATTGTGAAGTTCGCCCGAATGGCATTCCACCCGGAAAAATAGAAATATCACTTTCCCTGTTGTAAATAAATATTTAATTTTCGAAAAACTCACCTATTCTGATCTTTTTTTTTTATGGCAAAAACAAAATATCATCACAGCTAAAATACTTATTTATTTTTTGAAAGCGAACGAGTGAATAAGTTGTAGAAAGTAAGATATTTGCAACGGGTTGGGTACGAAATCCCGACTGCCGAAATCCCGACTGACTAACTACTTTTTTGGTAAAGTAAAAAACCTACATATTTATTTTCTTTTCTTTTTTTAATCCGCCCTTTTCAGGGCGAACAATTTTCTTAAAGAGATATAATAACGAATATTCAATAAAGCAATGTAGGAAAGGGCTGCGGAGTATCGGAGGCACCAATTTCCATTATTTTATTAGTACCTGATGGGTGGAGCGCTTCACGGGTTCAAAGGGTTTTAGCTCCCTTTCTGTAGTCAGTCCCGCTCACGCAACTTCGTTTCTTCGCCTAGGGTATGTCCAGTCGTCTGGCGGGGGCCTGAATCAAAAGTTTCCAAATCCAACAGTACTTGGATGGACTGTTTTATTTTTTTATTTTCTTCCTTTTTCAAATAATTAGTTTAAAAGCAAAAAAAAGGTACGAAAACGTTCTAAAAGTTCTGAAAATTGACATTTTTTATTCGTACCATTGGGGCTTTTGTCAGTCGAGATTTCGGGAGTCGGGTTTTGTCCCTATCCCATTTGCAACATATCAATATTTAAAATTCCGAGCGAACAGATATTCGCCAGGCGAAATATTTTCCGGGAGAAATTCACAATAAGGCTGAATATAAAAATCAATAATACGCCTGGTAATATTAGGTTTCCTTAAAAAACAAAGTACCAAATTTGAAAAAATTCGGCCCAAATGTATAGGCTGTTTTAGGTTTCGATAAATCCAGACTGACAGATGGACAGACACAATTGCCGGACCTGCGTTTTTCGTCTTTTATATTATCGTCATGTCATGTTTAATTGCTATCTGAAAGCTTTTGTTTACGAATGCATAATTTAATTTACCTTATAGTAGCTACATATTACATATATAATCGCAAGTAAAAATTATGCATTCTTTCCTGAGTTGGCAAGAGACTGGAGATTTAAACTAATAATTTGTAGGTACATATAAATATAAGCTTTTTTTTAAATGATTGACCTTCCATTCTTTTAAGTCGGGTTTTATGTTACCGCGACACGTTGAGTCATTTTATTGATAATTAGGTATATCATCAAACTAATCGCTTAAATACATTTGTGTCACCTAATTTCCATGAGAACCGACTCAACTACTAAAACTACAAATATTCCATTAACTTTTTTTTGCTAGCCTAGTTTTAATTTTATTTTCAACACAAATAGATTGCGAGCAAGGCTTATCGCAAAGAAGAAGCGGCGGTTGGTAATACTTGTTATATTTTTTTTTTTTAGAAAATGACTCATTTAAAAAAAATATGAACAAATGAATACTTTAAGAGTGACTCACTATTCACAATCATTTATTTTTAAATTTCATAAGTCATTCTAGGTGTATAGTATTCCTTAAATTGAATTGAAAGCATTGAAGTTTCTTAAAAAAAATTAAAAAAAATAGCACGATGATTTAAATTTTCTTGTCCTTTCGTTCTTAAAATAAAAGTGGCGAAACAACCAAGAGCTAGCGACCGATTCCTCTACCTCATTTAAACAAGGTCAAAACTTTGTTCATAGAAAGAGTTGCTTTGGTTGCCAAATCCAAAATTTTGTTTGAGTACCTAACTATTTTATTTAAAATTTTGTTTACCAGGCTTAACAGAACTCCTAGCAATATTTTTATAAATATTATCAAAATAATTCCGATTAAAAACATCATCGTTGGCAAGAAATAACTCATATGAAATTTTATCAAAATTTATCGTTTTTCTTCGAGAAAAATTAGAACACCTTTTACTTACTTTTTAAAAAAAATGTACTGTAGTAAAACTAAGCCTAGCAGAGCTTTTTTAAATTTCGTCAAAATCGGTTTTGCCGTTTAAGAGATAATAGGTAGAAACAACTACGGTTCTATGGTAGGTACCGTTAATAAGCTTCTTCCGAAAAAATAATTTAGATAAAAACATCATCGTTGGCAACAAGTCAAACATACGATATTTTATAAAAATTGATCGTATTTTTATTATCTGTAATACTAGCAGTTGCCGTTATTTTCAGAAAATCCAAAATACACCTGGACATATAATTCTTAAGATACAAAGATCCAAATCGGCCTAAGCGGTTTAGCTGTAGGTGTGAATGACAGACGAACAGAATTGCATGACATACTTTTTTCGTCTTCTCTATCATCGTAATTTCATGTTTGATTATTATTTCCAGCTTTTTTTTTACGAATGCATAACTTGCATAGTAGATAGTAGATACTAACATAATAGTACCTATAGAATCGCAAGTAAAAATGCATGAATAAACATTTTTAAAAACAGGATAATTGACTTTTCTAAATTTAAACTAAAAATCGTTAGGTAATTATTATCTTAAAGTGAATTCCCTTCGAGACACAGCGTTTTTTTTTTTCTAGATTTCAAAAACGGACCGTTAATATCGTTATTTTTGCCTAAAATTGACTTTATTCTATAGATACAGCACTTTTTCTAAAATTCGAAAATATTTTTTTTTCTCTTTTAATCCACATATTTTTTTTTTGTCTCGTTTAGACCTATCGCCTATAGGCGGTTTTATACTTCGTTTTTTCCTTTATATTATTTTCTCAAATTTTACTTGACAATTTGTGGTTTTGCATTTTTTTTAATTTTAAAACAATGTAAATTTTAAGGCAAGTAATTTAATGCACAAATTGCAAAAGAATTGAATGTCATATATAAAAGGCACGACTGGGTCGCACAAACTTGCTCTTGTGACAATTAAGCTAGGACTTAACAGAAAAAAGGCACAATTGGGTCGTGCGTGTACTGCTTTGGGATGTGGTATCCTTTCAACTTTTGTATAATTTTGTTAATAATTTTGTTAATTCTTTAAAAAGTTAAGCTAAAATGCAATGCTTAAAAAAATAAATAAATAAAAATAAATAACTTTGAAAATTAATTTATAAATAGCGAGTTTTCTGCGAAAATTGTGGTACGCCTATTATTTACCAAAATCGTAGGTCCAGTTAAAAAAAAACGATTTTTTCAAAAAACTTTTTAAAAATATTTTTACGAAAAATTTTGAATAAGTATGCAAATTTTATGAAACTAATAATTCTCATCCAAAAACTGAATTTCAAAACAAATCGTCAATTATTGGTTTTTTTTATTAAATTTTCATATAAGAAAAAATGTTTAATTAACATAATTTATTTTAGAAAAGTTTTGAAAAAATTAAGTAGGCAATTATCGTTTGGCTATCTAGAACTTTTAAGAAATAAAATTTGGTTAGGATCCGCTGAGTCGTTAACGAGAAATTAAAAGTTTTTATTTTATATGACAGGTACCGTTAAAACTGTATTTTATGAATAACAGTTCAAATCTTCTAGAAGAATTTTAACGCCATATCACTCATGTCAAGTTTAATCAAGTTCGTTAGAGCCATTTTCGAGAAAAACAACCTTTTTCATAACCGTTATATGGCAGGTTCAGGTACCATGATTTTTAGGCCTAGAACAAAAATTCTGAAAACCATCCTGACGGTCACCATAAAAACCCTACAGAGTTTAATGGATATCGGCCCAACTGTTCGGGCAAATCGCAAATTGAACCAACGCCAAATGTTAACTTGTCGAACATTTTAGGCGAAATGTACCATACCCCCGTGTTATATTACGTAATATCAGGCGACAATCCTTTCAAGGATATACTATAATACCTATAGAAAGCCTAATGAATAAACGGCTCAACTTGATTTTGTGGAAGTTGCTTAATTGAAAAATCAAGTATATATATAAAGAAATATTTAAAAGAAATTTTCTACTAAATTACTTTTTTAAATTTTTTTTTTTATAAATTTGAAGTACCTCTACCAATATATGCCGTCTTTATCAAAAGTTATGGGCGTTTTTTGTGGTGGATTTTTTCTTATGTTTTCGTCCGTATCAACTAGTTAGTTGGATGAACCCCCAAAAACAAGAACAAAAGAAGAAATCAAAGTTTTTAAAAATGGAATATTGGAAAAATCTTCTTGGGTTCCGGGAAAACATAATTTTGTTTACAAAAATCAAACTGCATTGCAAATAGGGGAATAATATAAAAAAGAAAAACGTTTGTATAAGTAAATGTAGGTAATAAATTAATTCTGATAACTGGAAATAAAATGTTTTTTTTTTTAATAATATAATATTACATATATATTTACCCAAATATTCATTAAAAATCGTTGATCTTGATTTAATTACAATTTCCAGCTTAATGTATGACTTGTTTTATTCACTTTGTAGCCAGCATTTAATTTGTTTCAAACATCATTTATGTTTTTATTATAATCACTTTCACACTTACAGTTAGTTTTGCACTTAGTTTCTTTTCATAATGTACTTTAAGTCTTTCTTCACATGAATAAACTTTCAATTCGTCGTTAATTTTTCTTTAACATATTACTAATGCTATGCTATTCTTTGAGCATCTTCTTCCCCTTTTCGGCTTTTTTTTTAATCTTTAACATTTAAAATCATTTTAAATAAAAAAAAAACATCAAAACAATTCACCTCGAATATTTTCTCTATCTGAAAGTACGTTTGTTTTTTTTTTTTTATTTCACCCGAAAAAAATAAAAGTGCCCATGAGAAATGCTTTAAAAAATACATTTATTCAAAAGATCGGATAGAGAAAAAATATAACATGAAATGGAAAAATAGAAAAAAAAAACACAATAAAGTAGATACAGTAGAAAACAAATATGAATTTCAATTATTCACATGAACGTGTGAGTGTTAAGCGCAACGGAAAAGTAGAGCAAGTCTCACACAAATTATTTTATGTATACAATGAGAAGGGAAAACGCTACATTTAAGTATCAGAAAACATAGAGTACAATACAACGCAAATGAAAATCAAAGTTTATTTAAAAATCAGATACTTCGTGTTATTATTTTAGATAATTATTTTTCTGTTAACTTAAAACACAATTTTAATTGAAATAGAAAAGTCTTTGTAAATTACATTCGCTTGTATCTCACGATTTCTTATTTTTAAGCTTAAAAATGTTCATAGATTTTTCATAGAATTTCTTCGCCTTCTAACTAACCTACCTATGTATATATTAAAAAGGAATTCAAGAGTACTGCAGGGTTCCGTTTTGACACCACTTTCTTTTCTTGAGGTTAGGATCGCTCAGTTGACATGTATAGTGTATACAGAGGTAGTGGATGACCAAAACTTACGACAGCCTATTGAATTTTGTCTTGGCGTTTCGTTCCGCTCCCAACTCACAGCTTACGTTTGTTGTCAAATTTACCGTAAGCTACTTTCAGAGTTGATTATACTAGTGAATTTTCTGGAATTTGATGAGTAACTTACGTGAGTAAAACTCACATGTGTATTGTGTAAACTGTATACATTATATAAGTTTATCTTTAACATCAGAAATATGTTAGTAACGAGCACTTAATGTCGTATGCTGTTCGTTTTCAATTTTTTTTTTTTTATTTTTTCATAAAAAAAATTATTTTTTAATAAAAAATTATTGTCAATTTTTTGACTACGGGAACGCTTTTTTCGTGTAAATCATCACGAAATTTCAGTTTATAGGAACAGACTTTATATGTTCCTCAAACAATAACTTGAAAAACATTTCAGCGAAAGCAATTGTAAAGTTTCCAGGAAACGATAACAAATTTTTGAGGGAAACTTATTCTCTATACCAAATTTACCCTAAATGGAAAAAAAAACTTCATGGGAATTTCATTGCCATAGGGCAGGTAAATACCTATTTGTTATTTATTTTTTTTAATATACTTTTTTCGTCTTCTCTTTTCATCGGAACGTCATGTTTGATTTTTATCTCAAACCTTTTTTAACGAATGCTTAACGTGATTTAGAGTTCCTTACACAGTTTTCAAAAACTTCACTGCCACTATAGCCTATATAAAACTGATTTTGAGCACTTCTTTGTCCAGCATTTTTACCTCCGTGTGCAATATTTTTTCGCAGTAAAATCATTTATGGTTCAATAAGGTTTCAAATACCAAAAGTAATTTAAGTAAAAAAATGTTTTATAATAGGTAACTTGTTATTTTGTACCAAAAGCGGCCGCTCAAAATCAGGAGCAAATTGAGTGCTGAGTATCAAATGTGATACTTTGGACTGTGAAGCGGAAGTCTTTGTTGGAAAATTTTGTACGTAAAAGTGTAAAAAATCAATTTTATCTACGGACATCGAAGTGTCTTGTATTATTTGATCATATATGATACATGGACTCGGAAAATCAGGTCCATTGGATAACAAAGTACTAGATTTTTACAAAATTCAATAATCGAATAAACAACAAAAAAGGGAAAATATTTTTTTTTGAAAACGTGAAATAAAAAATAAATAAAAACAGGTTTCATTAAATTTTGTATTAAGCTGGACGTTTCTTAAACACATACATAAATAACTCGCCGTTCTTTGTTTTTCTCAATATTTATTTTTTTTTTGTTTTTTCTCAAGGAAACTTGCCAGCTTGCTACAAGAACAAGTTTATGAAACCTAGTGTTGCCCTTTAGTTTTTAATGGAGTCTTAACGTGCCTTCTTGTAATAGCATGTAAATATAAATACATATTAAAATACCTACAACTTGTTTTGTTGTAAACAAGAGTCCCACCAGCAGTATATAGATAATGGTTATCTAATCCTTTTTCAGCTTAAAAATAATATTGCCTTGAATCCATTGGTTATTTATGTAAGAACATTATTTCCTAAATTGAAGTCAATAAAATAAAAAAAAAATTCTGCGTTGTGCATATTTTATGATTTTGGTTAAATGTTTTATGTTTCCTTTTTTTTTTCTAAATTACATGCAAATTTGGATTCCGTAACGAATATAGTCAAACCGCCAATGTTGAACGCAGTTTCACTGAGTAATAACAAACGAAATGAAAAGCCATCAACAAAACGGAAATAAAAATTGAAAACAAAATAAAATAAAATACGAGATAAGGAGGGAAAGAAAGAAAAAAAAACATAAAAATGAGAGATGATAAAGAGATGACAGGAAAAATGCAAAATGTGTTGAGCATAATTTCCGTCTATATACCTACCTATCTATCGGTGACTAGCACTGTCGGTATCTGTAGTCTGTACGTTACAATTCTCTGGACGTTTATAAATGGGTGAGAAGAGTGTAATTAAATTGAAGTCAATCACCAAAAGGCATAAAAACTCACTCAGTTAGCATTTTGTTTCGGGTCTTGTGTTTTTTAATGGCTTAAAGCCATCAAGACACACAAATAAAAATGCAGACTTAACTCAATATTCACAGAACTAACAGCATTTATCTAGCTAGCTAGAAATGTTGCCCGGTTCCCTACATGCTTAAATGAAGAAAACAACAGAACGGGAAAAATCCATTTCATACTACTGACTGAGATGTACTGAAACCGCAGCAAATAAATACTTAAAAGCAAAATAAATTACAGCCAAGAAAAAAAAATTGAAATACAAAGCAGCAACAGATACAAAGCAAAGCAGTAGGTTGCACTCCACTCGACCACCACAAACACCAACTATGAGACTACCATATACCATTACAGATTCGTTCGAATATGACTATGACGACGACGTCGGCGACGAAGGATTGCGGCGAATTTCCACAGTCCACCAAATCCACAACATACAACAAGAGTGTTTCAACTCAACAAATAAAATAAAATATACGACTTGGTCGCACTTACTTACTCAAAGGGATGGTTTGAAAATACGAGCTTATTAATTTGGGGAGAAAGAACATAACAGACTACTGAATACAGTTTTTGAAAATATTACGAATATAAGTGAATTAAAAATTAAAAATAACTTTGCGTACGAACGAAGGAATCATTGGTACATATCTAGAGAACTTTGTAATCGATTGAAATGGAAGTTGTTGTATGTATATGCATTCAATTTTGTATTCTGTTTAAGAAAACAATAGTGTAAGAAAAGACACTTGTTCAGGGTGAAAAAGATTAGACAGATGTGAAAGCTTACGCAGTCGTCTTTCCAGAGTAGAAGCACACCTACTTAGAGTAAATGGTGGAAATACTAACCGGATCAGCGAATTTGTTTATGTAAATGCAAAATTATTTGCTTTTAACATAAGATTTTACACCCCCCAGTATAAGAAAACAAAATAATCTTTCGCGTAAGAACTATATATATTTAACAATGTTAGATGATGATAATACGTCAGTATACAAATTTTAAGTGATATTTATTTAAAACTTGGTATCATTTACAAATAAGTATCACTTAAGATTTGTATAGGACTAACGTAATATCATCATTTTACATTGTTACATCTCTTCTTACGCAAAAGATGTTTTATACCGGGGGGGTGTAAAATCATATTAAAAAAAAAAGATTTTGCAATACAAATTCGGATAATATTTTCACCATTGTTCTAAGAAGGTGTGTTTCTACCCTGGCAAGACCAATGCCACCACAAGAATATCATATTTTCTATCGAAATGTTTGAATATTTTTTTTGTCCAATAATTTGTAAAAAATCACAAAATTGGATAGGTATTCTGGCACCTAAATTTTGTGTCTGCCGACTGGCCTATTAGTTCAAAATGGTTTTGACAATACAAATCTTAGTAAGCAGTTGGTAACTCTATTGATATTTTTGAACGACTTGCGGCTATTTGTTACTGAAAAAAGTTATCATTACTGGTTTTTTGATAATTACTTCAGAATTATTACATTAATTTCGGTAAAGTAGTTACATTGCATGAAATTAACACTTTTCAATTGCATGTAATAAGCAATACACACTTTCCGGTTGCATGTAATAAGTATTTGACTTTTTTTTTTATTATATTTAATACATAAGTAATTAAATAATTTACAATTGAAAGTAATTCAATTAATTTTTGGAGATTTTAATAACAGGTATAATTGTAAATGAAGTTTTTATAATTATTTTCTTGACAAAACAAACTCTTTAATTGAATGTCTTAACTTCTCTACCTTCTTGTTAAGATATATTAAAACGTACAGATAATGTTTTGTTTTATTTACAAAACCAATACATGGCCTGTTAGAGTAAGTAAAACAATAAGAAGAAGGTTAACGTGCGAATTTGTAATTTAATTTTTATGTTGATTAAAGAAAGAAAACGAAAATGGATATCTATTAAACAAAAACAAGCACAAACAACATAAACAATAAAGCTCCACAGTAACTTGAGATACATAAAAAACAAAGATAATTCATACTTTTGAATCATCAGAATAATAAACTTGGTGACTATAATTTATTGAAATTGGAATGAATGTCTAGATTAAAGTACTTCATCCAAAGTGTCAAGCATAAGTTGATGTTTGGCACGAAGGGTAAAAATGCTTCATCGTTGTTATACAGTTTGTTGGTTTTCAAATAATATTCAAGTTGTGCTTTTTTTTTTTAATGGAAAAGTTAAATCATAGTTTCATAATATTGTCTCGCAGATACAGTTGCGAGTATAAGTAGGTACCTATACGAATTCAGTTTTAAATTTAATTTTAATGACGGGACTAATATTGAACTGAAGTTGGCATGTCTCATAAGAAGTGTTTTGCTTTTAGTTTGATAACTTGATTTAGAAACAAATTGTTAGAACTTAAAAGAAGTATCTGTTGCATTGCAGATATGAATTACTTGTCTACAAAGCTGATGAAAACACTGCATATTGTCGCATTTGGACTGGTCAAGGCTGCAATTTTCAGTGAATGATTTAATTTCTGTTATCAGTTAAATCTTTATTGCGCAAGTTCATTTCGACTCGCATATTTTTTTTTACAATTAAGAGAAAGATTGTTTATTTTCAAAGCACTCGATTCAAAGAACTTTATTCAGAAACCTGACAGAGTGTGGAATAAACAACTACCTGAAACTATGGTGAATATGAAATCGAAACAAATGCTTATATGCGAACTATATAAATATTATCTAAAAATATGCATTTCACCTATCCCCTTCACTGAAGAAAAATGCATGGGTTACAAAAACATAATTGCAGTAATCAACTTCCCGTTGTTATAATCAACTAAGCCGATTTGATTAAAGGAACTAATTTAAGTTAGCACATTAAAAAGTAAGTCTCTTGAGTAAAATTTGCATCCAAGTCGGTAAGCTGTAACGACGAAACGAATATGCAGTTATCATAACCAATCTACTTGTTAAAGTCAAAGAGATGGTTATATATCTTAATAAAGTCTACTACTACTGTTACTAAGAAAGGTGATACTTTGTATCTAGTATTGGTAATTTTAACCGATTACTAGTAGACTGAGTGCTTAATTAAATTAAAATAGTTTAATTATATTAATTTATTTATATTAATATTTAATTATATTAATATTTTTATTATAGGTCATGAAATAACAGTACCTACCATAAAAGCGTCACCGATAATTCAAAATTTCTCGAAAAAAATAAGATCGATTTTGAAAAAAATTTATATGATTTGTTGTCAATGATGATATCTTTCATCTAATTTTTTTCATTTCTGAAGAAGCCAATTAACGGTACCTGCCATACAAAGGTACTTTTTCTATAGCGATTATCTTTTGAACGGCTGAACCGATATTCAAAAAAGACTCTTAAATTTGATTAATACTGCAATTTAAAATTTTGGAAAAAAGATTTTTCAAAAAGTTAGTTTTTTGAATTCCATTTTTCTCGAAAAAAATCCGATAAATTTTTTTTTAAATTTTGTGAGTAATTTGTTGTCAAAGATGATGTCTTTCATTTAAATTTTTGTTGGAAGTACTCTTAAATCTAAATAATTCTGCAATCAAACATTTTGGAAAAAAGTTTTTTCTAAAAAGTTAGTTTTTTTAATTCCATTTTTCTCGAAAAAAATCTGATCAAGTTTTTTTAAAATTTTATATGAGTAGGTAATTTCTTGCCAAAGATGATGTCTTTCATCCAAATTTTTTTTTCCGGAAAAGTTTATTAACAAAGATTTTGACGGTCACGGCAAAAGGGGTTCGAGTCAATCATGGACTCACACTGTATAATAATTAAATTTATCAAAGAACACTGTCCAAAACAGTATGACTAAGTATTAAGGAACGAATATTTTTCTCCAACTCAACCTGCAGGGGAGAGAGTGGGTCTAAAAGTAACATCTGAAAAAACAGAATTCCTTTTAAATTAAGAATTACATGGAAGAGAAAATTGTGAATCTAAATCATATCTTCCAGCATACCTATTTTGGTTGTTATTGGACGTCAACAAGGGAAGTTTTGGGTGGGGTCCCAAAAAATAGCAGGTTTGTAGCTTTGATATATTTTTTTTTTTTTTGTATTTTTGGTCTTCTATTTAACACGGAAGAGATACAGTAGTGATTGTTTTTTTTTTATAAATATAAAATTGAGTTTTGGTAACGTTTTTGTATACATTAATATGTATTTCATAAAATTGTGTGAGTTCGGGTTTTTGTTATTGCTTTCTTTCTACGAAATTTCATGGGGCAAGTTGTAACGTTTTTGCTGCATAAATAGTTACGTGTTACAACGTACCCCTTGAGAAAGCCGTTATGAGTTATTTCTTGTGCATGGATTAGCTGACTTGTTGGTGTATAGTCTGTATGTCACATAGTCCCTTTTTTATTTTTTGCTGTTCACATTGTTAGGCATACACTTTCGACAATCAAAATAACAGCTGCGTCCTAGTTTTGTTGGAATTTGTTTTGTATTCATTTTTGTAGTAAGCTATAGTTTATAAGAGGATAATATAAGTGAAAGTAAAAAGGTGTCGAATAAAATGTTCGAAAAAGTTTCGTCTATTCTTGAATACAATTTGCGTGGGAAATAACGTAACTTTTTGGTGGGAAATTATTTCACTCATGTGGGTGAAGTCGCACTTTTCATACAAAATGCACATAATATTGCAGACCACATTTGCACCCACTCAAACTCGCAACCACCCCAAGTCCTATAGTGGGCCAGGCAGGGCATTGAAATGAGGCAAAATGTCTCCTCTTACCAATCTGAATTGTTGGGGGTACAAGTGGGCCACCAAAGTACTGTGAATCAAGAAATTCCAAAAAATTATATAAAATGAATTCGGGATTTTGGGAAAACTTTTTCGAACTTTTGGGTTTTCGGGATTTTGGTTTTCAGGATTATGGGTTTTCTCGATTTTAAGTTGTCGGGATTTCGGGTTTTAGCGATTTTGACAAAAAATTTGCATATACTCAAACTCACACCCACCCCAAATCGTATAGAAGCCCAGGGAGGGGGGTTTCCAGGGGGTGGCATGCCTTCTTCTTCCTTTCTCAGTCGGGATTTTGTCAGTCTATCCCAACTGATACATATAAAGATACATTCAAAATGATAAATTAGTTTGTTTGTTTTGTGTTAAAATTTACCCCAAACTATGTTACAACTAGCTTCACCGTTGAATAGCCCCACCGTGGATAAGTTGAAACAACAGATTTTTTTTGTTTTCTTAAAATTTAATTTTTATAAAATTTTGCATTGTTAAATGCAATCTTTGTTTCCAATATTTAAAGGCGTTATTGTTATCAAACATAATAAGAAACCCGAAGACCCAAATACTAATTCCAAAATGCTTTTTTTGATTTTGATAATTATTTTTTTTAGTTCCGTAAATGCAACTTTTTTGTCGTTTTTTAGCCAAACCGTGAACAACTGTCCAGAAATAAAGTGCTCATGACCTAGTTTGACAATTTCTCTATCCAACAGCATGTGAACCGTGTAAATCGGTTAAGTGATTGCTGAAATACAGACGGATTAAGATTGGTCCTGATAAAGGATTAACTTCCGATGATTTTTTTTTATTTTAAATTTAACCTTTCCGGTTTCGGCTTTCCGGTAAATTAAAATTTTACCAACTTATTTTGGTGCTGAATATTTTTCTCCAAAGCATAAGACGCCATCTGTACATCATTATTAGTCTGTCCTAAAAATTAGTTAACAGTGTACAGCGTTTTATTGTCAGCTGCGTAAACACTTCACGCCGAAACACGCGCCACATAAAAGAAACATTAAAGTGGACAATAAAAAGAAAAGGTTTCTTAGAATTTAAAATTTGCTACCGAAGCCATTTAGATGAATAAATTGGATTTTCCAAAAACATGTTTGTACCCAAATCGCTATTTTGTAACTACAAATTCAACAAGTTTAATTTGGGGTAATCTATGTTGGTTACCAACATTATAGTTTACAAAGCCATGAGTTTAATTAGTATATTAGTTTTAAATGCTTTTTAATTTAAATTAAATAGTTAATTAACAATATTAGATAAACTTAGTTCTTTTGGATTCTTCTATGTCCGTCTACCAGATTGAAAGTTAATTTAATATTTAAAAATATAGAAAACAATTTTAAAATCTTCCCTTACTATGCATTTTCTATAGCGAAATGCATCTAAGGAATAGAAAAAAAATCTACCCTTTTTAGCCATTGCTGATGATGATTTCTTTAATTCCTTTAAGAGTATTTTTCTCGGAGTATATGGTAAAATTGGACAAACCACAAGAAAATGATACACATCTTCCCTCTTGTTTATTTTAAAAAGACTATGTTTTTCATCATTTACAATATTATTTTTTTTTAATTAAACAATTAAAAACAACTTTGAAAAATTGTATGCATTGAAATATTAAAAAAATTAACTCAACACCTTTGTACAAACGACCCCAAATATTTGAAAACAAAGTATACAAAAAAGTCAATAAGCAAAGAAGCATATTAAGAACACTTTCAGAGTGAAATAGATATTTATTTTTCAACACACACTTCGCATTCATGCACCCACCCCCCTTCAAATATAACATTAAATTAAATACCCAAGGATCTATAAATCTTATTTTCCAGCATGTCGAAAAACATCCCCCTAAAAGCTTTATTTGAAAAAAAAAAAACTTTAGATCACACACATTTCACATACCTACCTACAACGAGTCATTGCGGAAAGCTTTTACTTCAAATTAAATTGTTAGAACCAAGAAGATAAATCTTGTTTACTGCGAAAAAATAATATTTTTAATTAACATTTTTGATTAAGTTTTTGTTTTGATGGTCATGTCGATAAAATATGCATTAACTCATTGAAACACATCTAAGAAATAGAAGGTGCTATACATAGACTTTCACTTTGAGTCTGAATTTGACGAATAGGTTTAAAGCAAAACCTAAAAATGAGGGAAATATATGAATGTGGATTTAGATGAGACGAATCAGTACACGATTTTAAATAGGAAAAACAGTCTTGCTCTATCAAATACAGCCACAAGTTAATGGCCATAACCAGGTCGCATGAAACAGTTTTTTTTTTTTATAAAAGTCATGGAAAAATTGTCGCGCAGAGAAAAAAAGGCCACTTGATTGAGACCACTTTTTGTTCAATTGGAAATATTTATTACCTATACATATATATTTTCCAAAAACAAAAACTAAGGTGTGACTCGGAAAATCTATCGAAATTTCTGAATTTCAGTTAAGGAACTGTAAAATAAAGGTTATAAATATTTGGGTCACTTGAATGAGGCCATTGCAAATATTGCATACCACAGTTTTTTTCGTGAGTCGATATATATAGATGGTTTAAAGGGCAGCGTTTCGACTGTTAAAAAGCTCATACAAACCAGCAATAACATCCAACATAAGAAAATAAAAGCAGCAACGAATGGAAAAATGTTGTCTATTCGGATGAAAAAAAGTTTAATCTTCACGGAACCGATGGTTTTAACTTTTAAAATCAGGACTTAAATAAAGAAGAAATATTTAAAAATATAAAGAAAAAATATTTATCAGTTATTATGGTGTGGAAGCTATCACGTATAGTATGACAGAATCGAATTTCAATTTCTGACTATTACAATGAACGGAAATAGTTGCAAATTTGTACTGGAAGTGAAACGCATGTTTACAAAGACAAATAGTGTTTTTGGAACTATATTTTGAATTTTCTAAAAAAATAAAACCCCAATTGACACTTCCAGAGTAGCAAGAAGAAATCAGTCAAAAAATATAAAGCTTTTGCCATGGTCGCCCTACTCACTGGACTTAAACATAATCGAACAAGTTTGGGCCCGACTATTTCAAAAAGTTTTGAATTTATTAGACAGTTTAAAGATAAGAAGTCCTTAATGAAAGCTGTTTGTGACGCCTGGGAAGAGATTTCACTTAATTATTTAAATAAAACTTAATGATTCAGTTCTAAACGGTCTTGTTAAGCTAATTACAATAAATGGAGACATTCTCATAATTAGTTGATAAAAACCAAATAATGCAAACATCTTTATCATTTTACTTAATTTTTCAAGTGGCCTCAATCAAATGACCCAACTTTTTTCTAGTACAGTTTCTGCACTGAAAATGGAAAATTCCTATTGCTTTTTTAAAGTAACGCATTAATTTTTATTGTTTTGGTTTAGGAAAATATACACCGTATTCAAAGGTAATAAATATTTCTGGTTCAAACATTTTTAATAGGTATAAATCGCAAAAAAAACTTTGCAAAAAAGTGGCCTCAATCAAGTGACAGGCAGTGTATACAATTATACGTGTATGTAGATAATGGGCCTCACAACATGAGACTAATTCATCCGGGGGAAAACCCGGTTTTCTAGAAGAGGAAAGTGAAGTGGGCAGTATGAAGAAGACTAAAATCTTCTAGAAAACCTGTTTTTCCCTGGATGAATTAGTCTCGTGTGTGGAGGCCCAATGTGCTTATTTTTTCTACAGAATCTGAAACCGCTCAACAAATTTGGATGCTATTTTCAAGGTAACTTTATCATAGTCTGCTATATAGTGTTCCCGTGAGTGCCAGATGGTGCGGTTCAAATAAAAAAAAATAGCGGTACCTGCCATATATTATAACCGTTACAGAAAAACTTTATTTTCTCACCATCAGATGGTGGAAATCAAAAGTTCCAAACTGGTAACATTGTACCTGCCATATAAAAGTTTTTTTTTTAATTTTGACTTTTTCAATAAATAACGACCGAAGCGACTTCAAGTAAATTTCAAATTGAAATTGTCCTAGCTATGTTAAATCATTGTCAACTTTAGTTTGAAATATGTTTGTAAATTAAAAAAAATCAATCATACAGATTTTTTAGTGTATAACAATAAACAAGTTCATACGACCCAGCAACATAATTTCGCTTGTTGTTTTAGTTAAGCCCACAGGCAAATTGTCACAAGAGCAAGTTTGTGCGTTCAGTAATGGGTACCTTTAATTTTTTTTTTTTTTGAGAAGCAATGAATTCGGGTACAGTTTGTGATAGTGTATCGTTTTATTGTTCGGCTCCTTGTTTTGAACTAGCGACCGATTTTGGGACAATATTTTGGAGCGCCTGAATTTTTGTCCAGCTATTGCCACTCATTAATGAACGAAAATTATGGCTACCGGAAATAGCCGGAAACCAAAGCCAGCCCTTCAAAGTGCAGAAAAAATAACCCAAAAATGGTAAGTAATTTTGGCACGATTTTTAATTTTCTCTAAAATGTGGTTTGAAACTTTTAAAATAATAACTGCCATAATATTATAAAGTCAGAAAAGGTTTGTCAGAGCATCTAAAAAAACAATATAAAAACAGTTAAAAAAGAAATTTATTGAATTTTTTGAGGTTCTCTGGCAACCCTTTTCCGACTTGATAATGAGATGGCAGTTATACGTTATTATTTTAACGTTTAAAACTAAATGTTAGTGAAAAAAAATTCGTGCCAAAATAACTAACCAAAGTTTTCTGCACTTTGAAGGGTTGTGTCTTTGATTTCAGGCCGTTTCCGGTAGCCATATATTCATTAATTAGTGGCCCTGAAACAATAACTGGACAAAAATGCAGATGTGCCAAAATAATGTCCCAAATCGGCTCTGGCTCTCCCTCTATATGTTTGTACGTACCCGATGTTACAAACAGTGTTTGCCGCAATGGTCCTTTTAGTCTAAATGATTGCATCGGTTTTCTTAAATTTTTTATTATGGAAACGGTTGCCCCCATAGTAATACATATAATAGCTGTTTGCGTCAGTTTTCCAGTGCGAGATTATACCAGAGGTAGATTAACCTGGAATTAACTTCAATGGAAACACGTTTTTCAGTCAGTTTGAGATTGGAGTTAACTCACCTAAAGTTTGAGTTGATTCGGGATCTCAAACTGACTGAAAAGCGTGTTTCTATCAGAATTAATATTAGTAATTTATTTTTAATATGTTATATGTTCTTATCATCATAATTCTAATTAAATAATTTGTTTGCTTTTAAACTGCATACTCAAACAATATTTCACTCTTCAGCTTAAGGCAGTACGGCGAACAAAAAAAATTACGAAAATCCTTTAATCCGTTTATAGTGGAAATTTAAATAAATATTGTTGAAACACTTGAATATTAAATACAAATATTTTTTAAAAGTTTCAAGAATTAATACAAATTAAACGAAAAATACATAAATCTGAACAGGGTGTTAGCACAAAAAAAACTTCAGTAGCTCATGCTTGTTTAAATAACTGTGTCAAAAAAAAATATACGAAAATCCTTGAATACAAAAATTAATTCATTCTCTTTTTAGGTCATAAACTTCATGAAAATTTAAAAAAAAAACACAATACGAGTAGGTATGTATGTACATCATGCCATATATGTATGTATAATTAAAAACAAAAAAATGTCATAAGATTTTTTTTAATCAACTTAAAAGTTCACTACACAATATAATTAATAATAAGAAAAAAAAAGTTGTCAAAGTAAAAGAGTGTCAACACTGACGATGGAGCATTTTGTCGTCAAACGGAAGACAATAACAAAAGAGTATAATAATTTTCAACCACCCACATTCCCAAGTGGTGGGAAAAGAAAACATAAACAAAACAATAGTAATAACTCCCGCTTAAAAACAAAAGTGCACTGCCTTTTTTGTCTTATACACATTTTCGCTTATGAAATTCGCAAAATGTGAGTGAGCAACTTATATAGGCTCAGAAGGTTGCTGGTGTTACAAAGATGACGAAGAGGGAGCGAAGATGTCGATTGCATAAAACACGTTGATTTTCAAAAAAAAAAAAACTATTGTTCCCAATTTGCTTTTACTATAAAACAAAGTGAAGAAAAATTCACCACGTCTTCACTATCTTCTCACTTTTGTTCGTCTTCTTTTCTGTCTCACTTTTTTTTCTGTCTGCTTTGAACAGAAATTCGGAAATGCTCTTCCAACACAAGTGAAACACACAAAAACACAAAGTACCGTACCGAAAATTTACAAAACAATTCACTAGCAGTTACTAGCAGCCGAAGTAGCCAAACAGAAGCACAACACACAGGGAAGAAGATACTTTTTTTATCTGAAAAAAATTCTTCACAGAAAACAACAATAACTACACAACGCTGAGGAAAGTAGCGATTCGCACTCTCATCGTTGTCGTGTGTTTCGCTGTCAGTTGAATACTACCCGACAAGGCGATTCGGAAAAGCTGAAAACTCAAATTCACCACCCAAAGTTCAGTTAGCTTGTGTCTGCCAGCAGTATGCATACTGCTTGCCAAGCTATTGTCGTGCAACTTTGCTAGGCAAGGCAGTCATCCTCATCATCATAATCATCGACATCGACATCGGCAGTGCGCTATAATTGTTGAGTGTGCTTCCCTGTTTGTGGAAAATAAAATTTTAATTTTAAAGAAGAAAAACAAAACAAATTTGCAAATGAGTATTTAGTATCTCGATCTCGAGGTCAGAACGTTCTGTACCTGAAGGAGCATTTACCAAAATGTTGCAATACATTCAATGTATCTATGCATTGTTTATGGGAAAAAGTCTTCAAACTGCAGTATTCTCATTTCCACTTTTTTTTTGAGAAATAAATGTGTAATTTTAAATCATTAATTCTGATTTAAAATTACATATTTATTTCAGATTGTTGAGTCGAATTTTGATTTTGAATAAAATATGTGAATTTTTTGGTGCGGACAATTTTTCAAATATGGGGGACAAAAAAATATTAAAATATAAAAAACTAAAACTTAAAAATACAATTTCATCAAAAATGCATTTAAGATTTACATATTTAAAGGAAGATGGGGCTAAAAGTAACAGTGGGTATGTTTTAACAACTATACAACAAAGACTTAAGAATTAAGAATCGCGTAAAAGACATACACATTAGTGTTCTGCAAAGCAATCGGGGTTTCTACTTCAATTGTGATTTGATCTTCAATAGAAGAAGTTGAGATTTGATCTAGATTTTTTTCATTTAATTTTTAAGCGAAAAAGACAAATATTTTAATGAATTAAGAATGCTGTATTCTAGATATTCCAAATATATAGATATTCCAAAAAACTTTTGATTTGCCATAATAAACGAGATTTGTTTGATATTTCAGAACAATTTATTACTTGGTACAATTGGTACTTTGGACTTACCGTTAAGTAATAATAGACGAGCAATAATTTTTGAGTTTGGGCTGATATGAAAAAAAGCTAGTCGTTCGTTGTACAAAAAAAGTTGTCTTAGTATTTTTTGTATGAAATTCAATTTTAATATAAAAAGTGGGTATAGTTTTATTCGTATGAACGGATGTTTAGGTAGATGGAACCGCAAAAAAACAAAAAAACAGGCAAAAAATGTTTGTATGTCTTTAACATCAAAAAATCGCTTAGATATTTACTTAGAACCGTCATGTTTCTCTTCGGTTAAATTCTTGCTATGGCTATGCAATGTTTAACATTTAAAAAAATATTATTTCCACGAAGTAAAATAACGAAATATTCAATTTTAACATAGTAATAAAGAACATAACAAAAAAAAAATATGGTCAATAATACATGTCAAATTACACATGTTTTTTTTTTCATTTTTAATAAGTAAATCATTTTTTATGTTATACAAAATTTATGAATATTCAATTTACAATATATCTTCGTCTGGCAACACTTTAATTTAGAACCTAGATTCATTTCATGCATGACGTTCGTTATACATTGTTCTTTAAGTACTTCTGTGTTTTTCCTCTTTACATATTCTGTTTTGTTGTGATATTTAAACGCAAGTGCGCATAGTTCGCTTTTAACACGAACGTTCGTATCGTTTGCATTGTATATCGTCGTCTATCTAAATGTTTCTATTTTTTTATCTGTTTCCTAAACAGACTGGCGCAACATATAGAACATGCACTAAAATACCATGGCACACGTTTTTCTGCAAAGTGCAGACGAAAACAGAAAAAATGTAAGTATTTCGTATTGCAGCCGAAAAACCAGGGCAACAGGGGGGTTTCCTTCATTCGATATTGAACTTTGCCGGTCTTACCGACCAACACGGCGACGCAATCTACCTACCGAAAGTACCGAGTACAGAGTACGGATACAATTGAGATGGGATAGCGGTAGCGGTGAGGTGGCGGCAATGGAGCCGGAGAGATTTTTCTCTGCTTGGTTTTCTGTGATTTAAAATCTGCGATTAGTTTCCTTCCTTTTCATAGATAGGTATATAGTTATAATATGTGTATACTTTCAGCCTTTATCTGTATACTGTAATCAACTGCTGTTTTACAGTGCAATTATTTATACGGTATTAGTTGTTGGTTGTATGCCTTTGGGGAATGAAGTATTTCGTTTGTGGAAAGAAGGTATTTGTGGGACTTGATTCGATTCAATCCAATTTGATCAAATCAATTAAGTAGATAAAAATATGCTATGAATTTAATTTTATTTTACAATAAGGTATATACAAAACAAAAATAATCAAAGAACCACTTACAGTACAGTAACTCAATATTGAGACGAGTACGATTGAACGATTTTGTTTTTATTCATTTAAATAAATAAGGAAAAATATTTTCTTTTTTACAATGGATTATCACTTATGATATGTGTACAAGAATGGCGCGAAAAAAAATCAAATAATATCCGAAAACTTCAAAATACGTGTAAAATTAATCTGCAAATTGGTTTGCAAATTTTGGAGGCCATTTGCAAAATATTTCCATGATTTGCAACACGTACACTACATGTTTTTTGTTTCCTCATTTTCAACCATCACAGCATTTCAAATAAAATGGACCGGAGACTTTTAAAATGTTAAATTCCTCGCTAGTCCAAACAAAGATGCCAAAAAAGTTTTTCTGCCCTAAATTTTTCCACCTAGACCCCTCTATTGAGTATTCGTTAACTGATGGACTATAATACCATATTATGTAAAAATAAGGCACTGTGGCGTATGCGTTCTTTTATTCATTTATTCAGTATATATGAAATATGTCCAATTAATCTAACCAATTGATCCTTTGTCATTATTTCTGATCTCTAAAATGATTTTTATAACTGGCCATTCAAAGTCTTACAACAAGTAAAATGTAAACATCACTGAGCTGAACTTAAAAAGAAGACTTTTCAAAAAATTGTGTTTTTTTAATTTAAAAACATTTGTTTTAATATTTTTTTTAGAAGTTAAATGCATTATTTCTAGACCAACAACATTTATTCTGAAGGAATAGCTTTAAAATTAAGTCAGAAAACTGAAAAAGAAATTTGAACTTAATCGACGTTTTATTTTGTTTTGAAAAAAATGCTCACTTAAGTCGTTATATTTTGAAAACCATTCTGTTTATTATCTTTTGAATTATAAAAGAAGGGATATTTTTCTAACAATTTGTACCTGGTTCCCTGCGTTCAATGTATCATTTTTGATACATCTATACTAGACGCATCACTTTATGTATACAAAGTGACAAAAAGTCGTCCCCACGTCCAATAATTTCTTTGCAGAAAAATAGTTTAGTATTAAATAATATTTCAGGCTCAAAAGGTCATTTCATATAAAAAATTGTTTTTTGTATATAAAAGATGGGTTTATTTTGTATATTAGATACTTATATCTTATGTACATACATACTACATAATATATAAATCAGCTTATGTATAGTCATATTGAAAACTTGTTTTTAATATGACTATATGTATGCTGAGAATCAGGTACACATTTTATGAAGTGTATCAAAAATGATACATTGTGGATAGTGAAGCCAAAGTCTTTTTTTATTGTGGATATAAGGGTGTATAAAATAAGAACCAGGTACAAATTGTGTGATGTGTATCTAAAATGATACATTGGACAGTGAAAGTGTTAATAACGAACCTAATGACGAATTCCTTTTAAATAAAAAGTTGATTTCTTTCGGACTTAGGCCCTTCGTCCACTTGAGCAACGCAACGCAACTCACAAGCAAATCCTATACAAAAAAATATTAAAAATACGTTGTATGAAAGTTGCGTTAGTTTTTTCTTGATATTGAATTTCCTTGTGAATTGCGGTTGCGTTGCTTAAGTGGACAAAGGGCCTAAACTTGCTTATTCTTGGAAAAAGACAAACATGTTGCTTTTTTCAGATCAATTTGTCTGATTTCGACATGAATTTCGACTTGTATAGCAAGATTTACACATACTTAAGAGATTCTATATTCCTTCTGTCAGATGAGCATTTTCATTGTGTCGTGTGAAGTGTTTGTACACATTTTATAGTAGGATTAATTTTAAGTTATTTGTAGTCTTTGTATATATGTAAATATGTATATTAAATCAGACAATACGTCACAGCAACTGTAATACCCTCTCTGTCGAGCAAGAGCAGGAAAACCTTTATATTTATCTTTTATATAATAACTTTTCGCCACGAGGCTTTTCATAATATAACTGAAAAAGAAGGCCATACATTACAGCCACTTTTGTACACGCTAAAGCGAATAAGAATAAATTAGAATTAGAATAAGACAAAAAATGTAACTCGAAACTAAAGACTCAATAAAATTCAATTCAATTCAATTGTGTCGTGTAGTTTATTTTAATAAGAATTTATTAAATAAAAATTATTGAAAACAATATATTGGGCGCTAATTTTGTTGTAAATGGTGCAATTTGTCAATAAAATAAAATATAGTGAATGCTTACAATACCTTCTATTTAATATACCTACACAAAACAATCACAAGAAAAAAAACAACTTATTCTTTGGTTCAAGATTCATAGAAATAGCAAAATGAAAGGAATTCGACATTATTCTCTCGACATTTAAAAAAAAAACCTTTATAAGAGAAGAATAAAGAATATGTTTACTTCTGAACTGCTTTTTCAGTCGTTACTAGTTGGATTAGAGCTAATAACGCCAGAGAAGAGGAAAAATTAAAATTTTGATGAACATCCTTACACGAAGAATAATTTTTCTGTTCAATAAGAGAAGAAATATCTTTAAAATGGAATCTGGGGGGTGATTATCAAATGCGTGGCGGATCGCTTTTGATGACCGATTTGTAACTTGAAACGAAACTACTTTCCAATGTCGGTGTAGTATTGATATTGAAAGCGACATGTATTTAGGTGACGGAGTGCTGGCGGATCGGTTTTAAGAGCAAACAAAAATCTAAATATTTTTTTTTGTTTTTGTCTTTTTTCTTTAATAAAATAGGTAGGTAACCCATAATTAATATTCAACTCTTTTTGAGATTCAAATATTCTGAATCTGAATAAATATTTAAATACAAGACTGCTGATAATTAATAAATATATCTAAAAAATGTCAACGTATACATGTACGTATTTATTTAATGTATGTTTTTAATAATCACTGTCGCAACTACAACTTCGTAAGTTGTATTTGATGGCCGTAGAAGACAACCTTCCTTTACCACGACCAAAAAGAAACTAACACGAAATTATTGTGAAGCTGACGGGAAAAAAATCGTCAAATTTTTGGAAAAATAATTGAAAATTGAAAGTCCGAATGGAAACAATTGGAAGTCAGAATGGAAATTACTTGGGACCGTGTTCCTATTTGAAAATACTCCAAAGCGAACACGGTCGAAATTGAGTTATCGCTTTCAAAGCGATCCGCCGCGCATTTGGGTTTATTATTCCAGATAAAAATAGAGAAATTAATACAAAATAGTATACTTTTGTCCGGTTTTCGCATGCATTTCTTTATTCTCTCCTTTTCGATTTTGATGGATTGTTAGAAATTTCTATAAGATGACTCCTCGCAAATATCTTTCAATAAATCCAAACATTTTAATTAACAGATTATCAAACTCAATATTCGAGATAACGAATGAACTCCAGATATTTAGCTCTATCACAGGCCCCGTTAGAACGATTTCGTAGTTGTGTACTACGAATTGCAAGAATAGTTCACCATTGTTTATACAGGGTGATTGATGTAAGGGGCACCAAGAAGCTAGAGCGAGAAGGTTGGGTTCAGACAAGAAAAAAATGGTATGGGAGGGGGAGTCTATCTCCGCCGTTTAGGCGGGAAGGGCAATTTTCTAAAATTTTCTAAAATAGGTTTAAAACAGAAAAAAATAATATTTAAAAACAATGGCAAAAATTATGTTGTACGTTTTTCGAAAGACAAAAATCTTTTTTTTTTACTTTCAAATAGAGTTGTTTCAGTGAATAGTTCTTGAAAAACTAATTTTTAAACTTAAAATAAAAAAAAAAATTAAAATACTTTTTTTTATAAATTTTATTTTCAAAATTAAATGATCTTATTAATTTTTAGTAAAAACAGAAAACCCGATGCTTAAATGTCTTATACTTTTTTTGAGAAAATTAAAAATAACGGAACTTAATGTATTATTTGTTTTGCTGGAGTTTTGCTGCATAGACGTATTCATAAGTTTATAACCATTGGACATATTTACGTGTTGGGGACGAAAATTTTATAAATTTTTTTGTTTCATGTTTTTTTAATCTTTTATGTTTGTACTTAGTAAACAAAAAACATACTCAGTCCTATCATGGTATCCGATCGGAACGGAAAATTGTCCGATTCATACAAATAAATTTATGAAATTTTAAAAAATGTCGCTAAAAACTACTTTATTCTAAGTGCGACTTAAAATGCTATTTTGCGTTCCATTAAAATATGCTTTGTGAAAAATATTTCTGGCAAAAATCCTGCAATTCGTATAAAATCGGAGAATTTTCCGTTCCGAACGGATACCTCGATAGGGCTGACTATCTTCTGTCACCCGATTTATTGTGTCTTGCAATAGTTAGGCAAGTGTGAAGTTTCTTTCTATGCGATAATAAATTACAGTAGAATACATATACATGTCACACTCGTGTCTAATTGAACAGATATCCCAAACCATCTATAACTATATATCATCAAATGTATCTAACCTCTTGTGGATTACTTTAAACTTTAGTTCAGATGAACTAGGATTTGAATTATAATTATGAACATTTTTATTTTTCACACATGCAAAGTTTTGTTCTTTGTTACAGAAATAATATACTTATATTATTAAACTCATAATCCTACAAATGACTGTATACCTGTAGGCTTGTAGTTTTATGATACAGAACCATTATAGGTTTAAGTTGGGATAGTCTGTGAACTTGGTGGTTCTGGTTAAGTGAGTTAATCGAAAGATTCTTTTTCTTTTTTGCAGCTTCACTGTTCTCTGAGAGATTTTCATCCCTTCTCTTAGAAATGTGAGAGAGTGTCTCTTTTAGTGCAGGGACAGGGAGAATGTTATCAAAAATAGATTATTAGTAGGAATGGGAAGGGAATAAGTACATTTCAATAAAGATTTAGTTCATAGCTGCTTTCGAGTTTAAGTTAAATATCATATGGGCGAATTTAAAAAAATTGGTCATTATTTCAATCGACCTTATGAAGTTTAATATTCTGGTATGACTTCTAATCGTTCTCATTTTACACTGAAATGATATTTTACATGTCAAACTTTCAGAAATAAAACAAATTAAATTGTTACCAGAGCACATCAGTTATATGGTCATTTAAGGAAAAAAAAGATCGACTGTTTAATTTTTGTTTTCACATGCGAAAAAATTAACTTTTAACTTTTTTTGAAAAAATGTCAAACACAAAAAAATATAAACAACCCCATCACCTTAAGATAACGACATATGGGTGGATAATGTGGGAACCAAGTCCATTTAAGATATTTATATGGATATGTAGTTTAGGTACACATCGAAAGGTGGAATGTGAAAATATCCCTGCACAAGTGGCGTCGTTGTGGGTTTATGTGAATACGTTGTTACAGCTATTGAATGTTTGCTTTGTGACAACTGAACCAAAGTGAATGGGTATCGTACTCGAATAAGGATAAAGGTTTTTAAACGAATGTGAGTGTAAGCAGGAGAGTGGGCAGGCGTGTGTTGGTTTCAGTGCATGTATATATGCATGTATACAATGTATATGTACATGAACCGGAAACGATTGGATTCAAGTGAATTTGAAGTAAAATTAAAATCGATCGACACACGATATGAATTGAGTTGAACATTTGGTTCATAAAAGAGGTTTAGTCGAATTTATAGTTCTTCTCTTGTTTTATAGGCATTTTACACAAAGCACCAGATAGAACAGACAAAAGCTCTTCAAATAAACTGATTTTCAGATGCAATCAATTAAAAATAAACAAAACTTTTATTTAAAAGGAGATGATGAGGGAGTTTTTTTTAATTTTGTGGGAGATGGTGTTTAGTACAAAATAATAGCATACATGCCAGAATATTATGTCAAAGAGAAAATAGATAAATCAAAAAAGTAGGTAGAGTTTTTTTAATGTTAAGTATACATTAACCAATTTAAAAAAAAATAAAACAACTATAAAATTATAAAAATAACAATTAACAGCTTTTATTTTCAACCAAATGTAAATACATCTGGACGTTAATGTTGATGAAAACCTAGCTATTCAGGACATGCCAACAAGAAAAAAGGCTAATGGATCTTCCTGGGGATTTTTCAAGGGATTCTGGTAATAGCTTTTGAAAAAAGTATACAATAGAAAACCACTGATCAAATATGACTTGAGGGATCCACCAGGAGGTTTTGTTTAACTATATGTCCCACCAAAGTGGGATAAAAGTAAAAAAAAAAAGAAGAATTTTGGACTCCTGTCACAAGGAGGACATGCTTAAACAAGTGATCACTTCTTATTTACATGAAGTTGATGAGGTGACGGAACTAAAAGTCAATCAGTTATCCCTTGCAGGGATAATGAAGGCATTATAAAATATCATTGTTCCAAGCTTTCAATCCATAAAAAATTATTGACTTTTAAATTTCAAGAAAAAAAATATTACCAATAGTAAATACTTACATACCTATGGGTTGTAAGAAAGATAGAGCATTTCTTTTGCTTAAAATCTTTAATAATTAATATTTTTTAATGAAACTTTGGAACACATGGATTCGCGTTTTTTTTTGTCTGCTCTAAAACCTCCATTTTTTAATATTTTTCAAAATAAGTTACAGCACAGCCTAGAACAAGTCTACCACAACCTTTTGCTTTGTTGTTAATGATTTTTAAAAATAAGTTGGGGTAGGTAAAAAAAAATGTTTTTTTGGCTCTAAATTCTAAATAAAAAACAATTACGACACAAACTTAGCACAATTTTCAAAAAATCGATTTTGGAAAAAAGGGGGGGGAGGCTAGGTCAAAAACGGTTTTTTGGCTCTAAGACCCCCATTTTTGAATATTTTTGAAAACAAATTACCGCACAAACCTAGCACAACCTACAACCACAACTTTTAAAAAAGAGGGGGACTGTCTCTCATGATTAGTCTTCAGTCCACTATGTGTGAATAAAAAGATTCCACAGCGGATTTTACGGGTTGTGCTTGAAAATCACTTTGTTGGTTGGGCATGACAATAAAGCTCCAGCTCATAGGATTTCGAAGCGACTACAGTGGTAGTGCGCAGGGGAGGAAATGAATCCTACCTAAGTTGTGACCAAGCAGAAAAAGATCTGAACAAACTTGTATAGACAGACTACGCCAAGTTAGGACTGGTTGGAGAAACATGTTGGTGGTGGCACTGGTCCAGTCGGGACTATAGGTCATTATAGGAAGGTATGCATGAAGAAGCAACGAAAATTTTGAAATGGTGTCATCGGACACCAATTATCAAAATGTTTCCAAATAACACATTTACATTTGTATCTTAAAGATCAAGAGATGTGACTGCTAAACCATTGATGAAATTTCTTATTATAAAATCATGATTTCACGCTTGTATGAATTTTTGCTCAGACAGATATATATTTATAACCTTTAGCTATTAACCAGAGTTAATTATTTTATTTTTTATTAAATAATCCACCTGCTAAGTCGGAGTAGCTAAGGAAGTAATTACTATGAAATAATAATCATAACCTCATGGTTGTATTTAACACGACAGAAGCAATCACATTTTATACCTGGACAAACACACCCTCCATTAAATGAGAAATTAGTGGAAAAAGGTTTAGTGTTTACACGACCATTTTGTTTGTAAGTTTGTTTTATACAACCTTCTATATAGGTCCCAATGCTGTAGTTATAATATCAATCAAAACATAAGTTTCGTCATGACTGCGCTCCCCGAGCTTCGCTCAATGATGGGTGACACAATCATGATCACGACTCATTCATAAACTCAACTCATCTGATTTCAATTCGCGGACGGAAATGGTAAATTAAGTATATTTGCCGGAAGTTCAAAAGGTGACAATATGGAAACCAATAAACAAAATTTATTCCGAGAGCATGGCTTCTGTTTCTCTAGATAAAAGTTGGCCATGATTTCGTGTGCAAATCGCGTTCGAGTTTTTCATTGAAGCTTCCGACGACAATAGTGATGTGATGACATAAAAAAAGGGATGTTGTAGGTGCAGCATCATAATATCTGTGTCATGTATGTGCTGTGCAAGTATTAATTGTATCAATTGTTTTTAAGTTGCTTATTCGATAATACATGCCGTCACGATGTGAGGACGAGGGGGCAGAAGCACAACACAACACTAACAATTAAGGGTCAATGAATGTTGATTGAGTTCGTCATTATGACGACGACAGCGATCACAATAATCAACATTGACGCGGCTATCATTGGACATTGTTGCTGTTAATGTTTTTTTTTTCTCTCTTGTTTAATCAACGAAGCTGGGGAGAATAATAAAATTAACCTTTATGATGTAAACGCGTGTTAATTAATGAGTTTTTTTTTCATGTTTTCGTAGTAATTAGATTCATGGCTAAAATGGAGAGTAAAATATTGTTTTATCGATTCAATTACTATGATTTAAAAGTTTTTATGATTATTGGTTTCATTTAAGAATTTAATAAAATTAATCGGAATAAAGATAGTAATTTTTTGTATGGCATCACACATTTTTATAAAATAAATGTATTAACGATTTTTTTTTCACATCAAACGAGTTCGACTTTAAAGTTTAAAACCTTTTCAACGTTTTGTGACAATTATTCAATATAAATATACGGAGCTTAGAAAGATAAAACACAAAACTTATAGATATTCGTTTGTAGTGGATTGTAGTAAAAAAAATTTCGTTTGTAGTATTTCAAAAAAAAAAAAAACTACAGGTCTTTGAAAAAAAAAACCACCAGCCCGTTTTATCGACACTCAAATTTAGTGATTGATTCTTGAATACAATCGTTTGTTGTTGATTGTAGTGAAAAAAAATCGTTTGTAGTTGAAAGACAAAAAAGTTTTTTTTTTTAAAGTTATTATTAACGAAATCAAGTTACTATAAACGATAAAATCGCTACTACAGACAAAACCAAGTTACTACAAACGAAAAAAACGTCACTACAAATGAAATCAAGTTACTACAAACCAAAAAATCGCTACTATAAAAACGAAATCAAGTTACTATAAACGATAAAATCGCTACTACAGACAAAATCAAGTTACTACAATCGAAAAAAACGTTACTACAAACGAAATCAAATTGCTACAAACGAAAAAAACGTTACTACAAACGAAATTAAATTACTACAAACGAAAAAGACGTTACTACAAACAAAATCAAGTTAATACAAACAAAATCAAGTTACTACAAACGAAAAAAAAACGTTACTACAAACGAAATCAAATTACTACATACGAAAAAAACGTGACTACAAACGAAAAAATTGTTGAATGTTACTAGGTAGATACATGTTACTAGATAGATAAACTACAAACGATTGTCTTCAAGAATCAATCAGTAAATTTTCAAAGTCCCGTAATTTTTTTACTACAATCCACTACAAACAAATATTTATAAGAATCAACAAAACAAAACTTTATTTTCCGGGTGCCAAGTTCACAGAGCCACTAAGTTACAAAAAAAGTGGAATTGTAGGTAAAAAAAAGTGAATTGTAGGTAAGTTAAAAAAATTAAAGTTTTTTATGATACAGTTTTCTGAATTAAAATAAGAACAAGTGATTTTTGTAAGTTTTTTATGATACAGTTTTCTGAATTAAAATAAGAACAAGTGATTTTTGTAAGAAAAACAGGAAAAGGCGGGAACTTTTTTCAAATTAAACATAAATAAAAGAAAATTGGCAAAGATTTCATAAATTAATAGCCGTATTTTATTATCCCTCCTGATCCGGAACGGATTGGAATTTTGCAAGATCTAAAAACAAAGCTGGATCTTGTTTTGTTGTTGTTTGCTGGTGTTTCATGACGCAAATCTGATCTGGATCAGATCAAAGGGGATAATAAAATACAGCTTTTTTGCACAGCTTTAGTAATGCAATGCTGATGATAAGACGAATGGGTCTCGAAATTGTGTTATGTAACTACATAATTAATTAAATTAAATTAGGTTAACGTACATTTTGTGGAATCAAATAAGGTGTTTTAAAATTTAAATAATTGTAATCGGATTTCACGCGGTTCAACAAACAAAATTTGATTTAGAAAATTTTCATGTTTTTTTCACAAGATTTTTTTTCGAAGATTTTGAAGACTTGTGTTTACAAAAATAAACTTTAACGTCCAATTCGTTCACATAGTTTTAAATTTATTAAAACTCGTTGTATGCTAAAACGAATTTTAAAACAAAATTTCATTTGTTATTTTAATATTTTACAACGATTTCCTAGTTACAGATAAAGTTTTAAATTTGCAACTAGCTATCTGATCAAATCGGGCGTAACTGTTTATTAAATTATTGATTTTTAATACGAAGAAACGATATTTTTTGAATTCATTATTATTTATTTGAATTTAGTTTAATATTTATTGAATTTCCAACAAAATTTTGGGTCTTATTGCGAGTGTAGTTTTTCTATCGATAAACGACTTTTCTCGATAGTCGAACATCGAAAATTTAATTTGGTATTGCGAATCTCAATTGTTAACGAAAAATTTCGTATAGGCTACCGATCTTTGTCGTTCACATTTTTCTGATCGACTGCTTACAACGAGTTTAATTTTCTCACCAAATGTATGTTGATTTCCTTTTAAATATGGTTTTATTGTTTCTAAAATAACAATTGCTTTAATCACAGAGCAATATAATAATAAATAAAGGAAAATAAAACGCAACATATGGGTTGGGTTAACAGTCACTGAAACACATCAAGAAAATCTTTATTTACCTAACATTATAGTATTACTCTTATAACTATTTCAAACAAAGAAAAGATGTAAATAAATAACAAATAACATGAAATAATTTTTTTTTTTTGAAGAAAACAAGTATTAAAACATTTATTGTAAGAAAAAACTATTCCTTCGATTTACTGATGAAAATTTGTTTGCTATCTATCAAATTCCAAAATATAGGAATGACTGAAACATATGACAGTGATAAAACTGTACAACAAAAAAGCCCATACGTTTGTAAGAAATGTCCCGACAAAATTCCCAACGATAAAATATTACAAGAGAACAAAGGACAATCTTTTTGCTCTGCGATTACTTTTTACTTTATTGAAAAATACGATGTGGAGTAACAATTTTTCGACAAAAGCTATTAAGCATTAGTTCTCATTTATTTTCAATCTAACACTGAAAACTATACGGTTTTTTCGCAATTTACATTTTACTGAACGCTGAAAACTAAAACTAATTAAATGCTTTGAGTGAAATGTGATACATTGGACTGTAAGCCTTAGTCGTTTTTTTAAAAATCAAATTCTGGATATATGGGGGTAATAGATTAGTTCTGTATGGGGAAAATCAGGTACAAATTGGATGCTGTGTATTAAATATTAAACATTGGACACTGGACAGTGAAGTTTTTAAGAGACTGCCTGACCGAGGAATACTTGAATGGCAGAAGATCTATTTAGAAATTATTGCTTTAATTTTAAAGTAGGTATAGTTATCAATAAAACGAAGATTTGAGTGAAAAACTTCGGTTTCCAATTTGTTTAGCAAATATCATGTCGAGCACTATCGTATTTTTTTGGGTGAATTTGAATTTTTTTTTTTTTTTTAAATATTTTCTTTTTCGAATTGATGATTTCTCTCTGCTTTCTTTTCTTTTTCTTGGAAACTATTTTTGAAGGAGATGGAATAAAATTAATGAAAAAAGAATAATTAAAGATGACCCGAACGAAATAGAAATTACCAACTCAGGAGCACATTTATATTTTACAAGACTTGTTATACTCTCCTTATTTTTGTTTTTTGTTTTGCTGTTTCTAAATAATATGGAAATATAGAAAAAGACATACTTACCTATAATAAAACTTTCCTACTCGCACATACATATGTACGTACACTACACACCATAACTTAATATATCTCTGGACAACGATTAACATAACAACAAAGTAAAACAAATGGAAATTTCAAATAATAAAATGAAAAAAAAACAGGTAAAAGAGCTCACAAAACTCATTTAAAGTAAAATATAATTCTACTGCTATAAAAAGTAAACGCACTCATGTTCGTTTATCGACCGGAAATTGAGGTCGCACCTTTATTTTTGTTTTTGAATTCTTAGGTATTTAAACGCGAGCTGTATTGAAGTTTATTGAAGGTGTCTTCTTCAGGTTTATTGAAATTGTAAAGAAATGCATATATTATTACGATTTTTATTAAAAAAACAAAAAAAAACTTGTGGGATTGTTTTATTTTGCTTGACTGATGGATGAGTTTTGTGGTCAGATGGCTAAATGTTATATAATTTTTTGTAATTTTATGTGAGAGCATTTTTAAAAATTCAAAATGGAGAGAAAAATCAGAGTTGTTCTCATCACAAATTAATTTTATATTTTTCTTTGTTTTGTTTAAACATTGTTAGTAAGACATTTGAGAAAAGAATTTTCTGATCTTTTATATCATTCTGGACTTTGAAAAATGCTCTCACGTAAAATTTAAAAAAGTGACTTATAAACAGGGTTGCACGCTTATGAATTTAAAAAAAAAACACAAAGAACCAGTCTTTTCAGCTCTGATCAAGTGTAACCATTGGTTCTTTAAATTGTTAACCATAGGTTTTGTATGTGTATCTATGGTTATGTACCAGCTAAAATAACAAATGGTTACATTTAACCAGAGCTGAAAAGACTGGCCTGGCCCTAAGCCATACGCTAACTATTGACTTATGATTTCGAAAACTAAATAATTTTTAAGCTAGTTGAGAATTATGAATTGAAAAAAAGTTAAATTCATAAGTTAGTTGCTGATTTATGAATTGAAAATATGAAATTCAATTCATAAGCTAGTTGGTAAATTGTTAATCAAGAAATAAATAGTTAAAATCCCGACACCAAAATTCCGAGATACAAACTTCCGGTACCCTTGTTGTATGATGTGGGTTTTCATTGGAAACTTCGTATGATTTTTTTTTTAATTTGAAAACCATATCTTACGAGATTAAGATTGAAACCAAAATAAAAGTATGCAAAATATTTTCTTTACTAAATGTGAGTTTAAGAATTTCAAAATCGTTGGACCGGTTTCCGAAAAAATCGATTTTTTAAAAATATTTTTTCGAAATCTTTTTTCTAAAAATAAGTGCGTATGCAGGTTTTTTAAACTTAATTTATTACACCTTGAAACTAAATTTCATAAAAATCCGTCGACCGCTTTTTGAAATATTGAATTCACAAAAACAGTTTTTCAAAAATTGTTTAAAACTTAACAAACAAATTTTTGAAAAATCATTTTATGCCATGTTATTTTAAATAGCTAGGAGAATTTATGTATTGAGTTTAATCAAAATCGCTATCTAGATAGTCGAACCGTTTGAAGTAAATCGGCCCACCGTTTAGGCTGTAGGTGCCTATACAGACAGACAGACAGACAGACAGAATTGCCGGACCCACTTTTCGTCTTCTCTATCATCATAATGTCATATTTGATTGTTATCTCAAAACTTTTTTTTTGCACGAATGCCTTATAGTACTATAGAGCAAGTAAAAATCTCACTTCAAATCGAGATTTCGAGATTTTGATCTTGACGTTATCTAGATTTGATTTTTTTGACCAATGAAACGCAAAATTTAAAAAAGATGGGAAAACAATATAAAAAAAGCACTTTTTGAGTTTCGGGATTTCAATTTCGTGAGTTTGTATTTAGGGATTTTGGTGTCGGGATTTCGTAATTCGGGATTTTTACCATAGCTTATCAATTAAATTTTTCTTAATTCACAATTCACCAAGTAGCTTATGAATTGAATTTTTTTTAAATTCATAAATTACTAACTCGCTTGTGATAGATATGAATAAAAAAGAAAAAGAGGTACCTACATTTCAGCACAACGGAGTTTATTCGTTTTCATGATCTTGCTCAGTATATTGAAATTGAAACCTATATGACAGCATTGTACACTCTAATCGGGCATCGAGATGTGTTTTAAAAAAAGATTGAATGACCATAGAGTCCCCAAATGCATTATCGATTTAAATTCGTTTGGATTTTGTTTTACGAATTGAAATTCAGAAAATCTAAATAATTTGTTTACTGACTGTTAAATTTCTTTAGAAAACTTTTTTTATTTGTTCGAAATGTAGAACACTTATATTAAATCTGTGCGAAAATCAGTTCGTTTACGAATTCATGTTTGAAAATCAGAACAGGCATAAGTACATATATCAAAGTTAAATAAAGAATTACATTTTTTGACGCAGTTCGGTTCCAATGCTGGAGTTGAATATGAAATATGGCGTTTGCCTGATATTTTGGATTTTGTGTTTTGTCGATTTGTAGGCGTATTGTGCAATTCCTGCTAAAAATTGTAATAAAAAAACATATAGAGAATACAATTCTTTACCTTTTTTATAGTTTAGCAACCAATCTGTTTAGAGCCACCGCACAGTAACCCGTTTGTTCAAAAGTGCATGTAAAAATGATTTTTCGGGTTGCTCTATAGTGCAAAACTTTAAATTTTACTGAATTAACAAATGTTTGGAGCTCTAGTAATCGACACAATTATTTCATTTGGATAAATGGTTTGGTTTGTAGAACTAGTCAAAGTTGAAAATTTTTTATCGTGAAAAATAAAATTAATTTTTTTATGATTTTTTTGTTTCGCAAGTATAAGTCATTGTATATACATTTCTATAGTATTTTCATGCTGAATAATCACCGCCTGGCCATCTTGAGAAACGTGTGATAAACACATTTTTAGGTTCGTGCATTTAATAGTTGTCTATTCTGTAACCCTGACAACAGTCGTAAACATATATTATTTTTGTTTTGTTTACGACTCTTGTCAAGGAAATATGGATTTTAGAGCCAATAAAATACATTATATATTATTAATTTGTTTCGTAGACGACTATTGTTAGGGTAATAGAATAGACACTTAGTAAATGTAAGAACCTCCAAATGTGCAGTTAACAACTTTCTTTAGATGGCGCTGCTCCATGGTTGTACTATAGAAATTTATATACAATGTATAAGTGTTGGATATTGGATTTAAATAAAAGGATTTTTTAATTTAAAAAGAAAGACATATTTTCTAGGTAAGGTACACTTCATTAGTTTTTTCAAACGGTTTTATAGCCTATTTATGGTGCCCAGTATGTTTAAACTCTTTGTCGTCATCGTTTCGAGTTGTAAAGATCTAAAAGCACAAAATTATCCGGAAATCATGAGTTTGTTGCAAATTTCCCCGGACTTAGATGATAGTTTCCAAGAAATTTAATGTGTGTATACATTTTTTGGGCAAGTTTAATTGTTTTTTTTTTTCCACTTTTAGACCCATACCGAATTATTTTTTTAATGTACTCTTGCAGACCGAAAAATAAAAAAAAAATCACTCAACAAAAAAAATATTATTTTTCCCTACTGTTTCACTCAAATTGGTTTCTTTTTTTGTCTCTACTGTTTCACTTAAAATGCACTCAGCATACATCAGAAATTGACTTTTGATCTTTGTAAATTAAAATACATGTTTATCAATCACTTTAACTAAAAATTTCTTATTTCAACAGAAAGTTCTGAGACACCCTGAGATTTTACTTATTTTTGAAACTCAACACTTTTTAGCCTAGGAAATTTCCTACAAGATACAAAATAAAGTGCACGATTGGGTCGCTCGAACTTGCTCTTGTGGTGCACGACTGGGTCGCATGAACTTTTTCTCGTAACAAGTTACGACCCTAAAAAAAATTAATTTAATAATTTTTTTTTTAATTAAAATTATAGGTTTTTCAAAAAAAAAAAAAAAATTTTAAATATTCCTTTTTTTCGATTTTTTTTGCAGTATTATTTAAGCTTAGCAGTTGTTTGATGATATCAAATTTCTTCAAAATCGGTGCAGCCGTTCAAAAGTTAGTCAGTGTAATAAAAAATCGTTCTATGGCAGGTACCGTTAATAACCTTTTTCAAAAACTATTTTTTTCAATTTTTTTTTTGTTTTGCAATTTTATTTCAGTTTAGCATTAGTTTTCGAATATTTAATTTTGTTAAAATCGGTTAAGCCGTTCAAAAGATAGTCGGAGTAATAAAAACCGGTTCTATGGCAGGTACCTTTCATAAGCTGATTCTGAAAAAAAAAAATTCAAACGAAAGAAATCACTATTGGTAACAAATGACTCATATAAAATTTTATCAAAATTGATCGTATTTTTTCGACAAAAAAAGAATTATAGGTTACGCTTATATAGAAGGTACCGTTATTTTTATACCTAGGTCAAAAATAAAAAAAACTTCCGGAGATATTTCATTAAGAATAGTTTGAAGAAAATCTGCCCAACCGTTTAGGCTGCAGGTGTCGATACATCCAGACAGACAGACAGAATTATCGAACCTACTTTTTTCTTCTCCTCTATCATCGTAATGTTATGTTTGATTGTTATCTCGAAACTTTTTTTTTACGAACTGCAAGTAAAAATTGTGACCATATCTTCATTTGTTTTACCAACAAAATAAAAAAAGATTCGGTAGGTATGAGCAAAAAATAAATATTTGTTCCCACTGTTTCACTAAAACCCGGGTTGTTTTTCTTTTTTCCTATTGGGTAAACCGATGTATCGGTCTAAATCGGTTTTGTTTGATAATAGGAAAATCTACCATCAACAAAATATTCGCATTACGACTGGCACTGCAAAAGACTACCAAGTCGATAAAACACGCCTTCATCGACTTCAAATCTGCTTTGGGGATGCCAAGGTTAGATAATTAGGTTAGAAAATTTAAGAAAATTTTGCAGTATGTTCCAGTTCAGCATCAAAAAATTTTATAATTTGTAGCTCTTTTTAAAAATTGTCCATAGTTTTTAATAAAAATAACGCTGTTCCCTTAATCTTAGAACACTGCCTTTAGCATACATATTATGGAAAAAAATTTCGCACTGATGAAACCAGATAGGTTTTTATTTAACCTAAATGCATACAACAACTAAGGCAAACGAACTTTTAAGGGTAGAAGTACTATAAGGGTTGTGTCTTGTAGATGTGCATTATGCGAACAATGTATGTAGCAACACTAGAATTTATCGTCGTTTTGTTAGTGTGTATTAAAATAATATGAAGTTTGTCAACACGACAAATACAAATGAGTTTAAGAATATTAAGCAGGTGTCTTTAAAATGAGAAATGTTATTTTTTTAGTTGATGACTCATTTGAAATTCTATCATTAAGTACTATGAAGCACACTTTAGTTATCTGGACTTTCAGCGGCAAATTCTGACGCGCGTTTCGTTAAAAACTAAAACAGATCACTTACTCAGTAACGACAAGAAAGTCAGGTTAAACCCATATGTTTCGATTCGGATAAACGTTGAATGATTTAAAACTGGAAATTACTAGCTTTGTATTAATATTTGCCATTACATGTTTTTAAATGATAAGATAATTCTATAATTCAAATATGTAGGTAGATAATTAAAAGAAGAACAATATTTCAATTAGGGAAATTATTCAATAATTTTAATGTTAATTGGTATTAAAATGAAGGTAATAAATTATAGAATTTTTCTATAAAAAAAATAATGCATTTTGGGCTAAGTTCACGAAATATTAACACATTTGTTTTTTCAATGATCATTGAAATTTAAATGATTGATCATTGAAATCACAAAAGTGAAATTATTACGCGAATTAAGATCAAATTGAGTCTTTTTTTTTTATTGAAAAATTCTATAGTTGATTACCTAAATTATAATACCAATTAACACCAACAACGATTGATATAATTTGCCTTGAAATTGAATTCAATGATGAGTTTCAATGATAGCTATAACTGGCCCCTAAGACCGAAAATCCAAAAGCCCGAAAAAGTTTACCCAAAACCGAAAAAGTATATAAAATGAAAAATTTGCGGATATTTTTCATTTTATATAATTTTTCGAGATTTCTAGTAAGCTTTTCCCGAAAAAGGTTTTCTCGAAATCCTATTGATTGATCCAAGCATTAATCCAAGTATTGATACGGTCGACGTGTCGCCGTTTCTGAGCTTAATTATCAATTTAAAACATGGGGTCATATTACATTTAGTTTTTAGTCTAATGTTTTATGATTATGAATGATACTCCTGTTGTGTTTTTTTAATTGAAGTGACCTGTTGGTACTATATAGAAGCAACGGGCTACGCTATAACGAATGAAGTCAGATTGATTTTAGAAGCATTAAATTCAATGCGACTTAATATAGTTTTCCACACTATACGAATTTTACAATATCAGAATCTATGAATGCTAATCTGGAAAAAGTTATCCGAAGTTTTTTTTTTATTCTGTTTGTCCTCACAAACAGAAATCCTTTCAATTTCTAAAGTACGATTAATTCAGCAAATATGACAGTCGTTGAAAATATAGAATATTGGAATATCACAATGAATGGAAGATATTAAACCAGATAAAGCATTCCACTTCCGTGTAGTAGAAAAAAAAATCGGTATCTCCTTCACAGTACGCCCGAAGTTGGCTCTAGATTAATCTGATGGGAATTCCTTGCAGTGAAAGTATTACGGTTTAATTGTTTAAGGAGAACGCTCTTTTATCAATATCGGAATACAGTAAGATTGGAGAACAAGGTTGAAAACGAGTATGAACAACTGAGGATGCTGCCATCGGAGAAAGAATTCGGAGGATTAGAAGGTTCAGAAAAAAGATCGTTAGTGAAAATTAAGAAAAAGCAACGTCTTGGACCACTTCAGCTTTTATTTTATCCAATCTATCCAATAGTATTGTATTGAGTCATTTTAAAGAAGAAGTCGAATTAGCGACCTGTGTCCGTAGAGCATTGAAATTGACACTATCTAATAAATAAAAACATTTAAAAATACAAAAATATTCTAAGACAGCAGTTCCCAATTGGTGAAAGTTACAAAGTAGATAGAGAGCTAGGCTTTAGAAAAAAAAATTTATTGAACTCAATGCGTTATATATGTTCACACCGACAAGCATAAGCATCTAAAATCATAACAGTAGTTTTGAAAACAACATTGAAAACACCATTAAACTTGTGACCACAGTGAGAAAAGTAGTACTTAACATTTAACACTAACGTTGGTTGTTTGGCAAAAATTAATATAATATAGGTTGGCACGCTATAGTTCGAGTGATAAGAGAAAGTAATTTTTCTACGAGAATTAAAAAAAAAAAAACAAGACTCAGCTATTTATAAGCTTCTCTCACAAGACTTCTCATATTTTCCAACGTTCGAAAAAGTTTTGCAAAAGAATACATTTTAACAAGCGTCCAACAGCTTGCTCATCTTTAAGCAGCCGATAAAATTTTAAACCAATTCGCAAAACGATACGAATACAAAATTTTGAAGGTGGATTGAAATTTCCTATAAAATTCAAGAAGAATTTATCGAATTCCAACAAAGAGTGTTTTAGTTCAGGCATCAAATCTCGAAAAATTTCGATGTAAGAAAGCGAAGGAATATCCCAATCTTCGAAATAGAGCAATCAATGTTTCTGGAGATCAGCGGCATAGTAAAAGAATATTACAAAAAACAAACCACAGTTGCTTCAGGCATGGAATGATCGAAAACAAGAAGGCTTGGCGACGTTTTCTGAGATGAACTCGATGAAGTCAGATCCTGAGGGTGAATTAGAGAATTTGGAAAGCCTAGAGGTGTGGTAAATCTCAAATTCAAATACAAATTTAAAACTTGTTTTGTTCAAGTAATGTGTATGGTAATCTTTTCGATAAGTTTTCCAAATTATTTCAAGAAATTTTCATATTTAATGTGTCAAATTCTGTTCAGAACAGCTCTAGTAAAGCACGATTTTAGTTAGATTTGGTTTACTGTTTTAACTTTCTTCGTCGGTGAAAAACAAATCTCATTGTCAAAGTTTTAAAGTTTATAACCGTATACAAAATAGAACAAGAAGTTTCTACAACTAAACATAGTTCTTTATTATAGTTTTGGAAAATTAATCAATTATACTATTTAAATTTAGTATAGGACCTTAAACTCTTCTCATTTCCAAAGATATAGTTTTAAGTTCATTTATACTGTTTAAGTATATTTGAAACATTTACGACATCTCTTTTCAGCCAACAACTGTCCTCATTCAGATATAAAGTTCTTTATTATTACAACCGTAAAAATGAAAAACAAGCAATTTGCTGGAACTTATAAATCAACTTTACACTTTCTTTTTCTTTTGTACACGCAACAACAATTCCATGCACAATATATCTTGTGCTCAATAAAATTTTCTTATGGACGTCATTCCATTATACCCTATTCGATATTATATCCTTCGGATAGCCTCATGTGCTTATTTCTGGTTGGCAATAATTCCTCTCTTTTCTATACACCTATTGATTTTGAACAAAGATAATACACAAAGTGCTCTGGTTTTATATTAAATTACATAAAATTGATTACGTACTAAAAGGATGTTTGTATGTAAAGAACAGTACCATAAATGATTTCATTGAATTGGATACAGAAAATCCTTCGCGATTTTTCTAACAAAAACCAATCAGATTCGTTTTTATGATGCATAAAAAAAAAAACTATCTATCAACGACTTTATTTTAACTTATTAGAAAATGTGTAGGTGTATATTATTTTATCAGGTTAACCTCATCCTGCGCCAAGCAAAACGAAAATATGCGAATCCTTAAAATTATATTATAGCTCTCTCAAAGATCCTTGACTTCTTGGCCAAGAAGCAAAATCCTCATAATCATAAACATGAAAAACCAATAACATTATCCCATTTGAAAAGTTTTTCTTCCGAGCAGTTTTTTTTTTATTAATATTTGTTGGGATAGAGTGTAAATATGAAAAAAAGCTTTTTGTCAATTTGAGCTCTTTGCCTCATTTTGATTTCGATGGTGGTGTGGGAAGAAAAAAAAAAGCACACAATATAGAGAAAATATTGAAATATATTTACAAACTTCTTCATCTACCGACGCGACACCCACACAGGAGGATATTCATGAAGACAGATTTATTATGGGACGAGGTACCTATATCCTTGCAAAATTTCTGAATATGGCGTAAGATTGTTAAGGTTGTTGGGAAAGCTTTTGAATTTTTTTTTTTTTATTTTATCTATTTTCGTATAGAACAAGGAGAACTAGGAGAGCATAGGAACTAATGCAGCTTTAAAGCAACAACCAAAGCTCTATTTGCAGGGATTTGCTTGGCAATCTCACAAGCCGGTCATTTGTTTGCAAACAAAAATGATGTTGTTTAATGGTATGAACAATGGTGATGGTGGTGGAATGCATATTTGGAATGGGTTTACAAAGAGATAAACGTAGTGTGTATGTATATATCCTTTTCTCCGGCTTTTTAGTTGTGATTTATTATTGTTAACTCTGTAAAGGATCACATTTCCATTATTGTCTACGCAGTTATATATTTTACTTACCTATAAAATATTAAAAAGATTTTTTTTCTAAAGATACACATTATTTGGCTTACCTGGAAAGAAAAAAAAAATAATATGTTATTAAATTATAAAATTCAACAAGAAAATATACAATTAAATGTATGGATAATTTATTTAATTTACTGACAGAAAAGATTTTTTTCGTTCGTTCGTATATGTGTATAAATCTCTGGTTTGAAATAATTGAACCGATTCTAATTTTTTTTTTACTTATAGACGGCTGTTATAATGTCATAAGCATAAGTAAAATGGTCTGCCCGTCTTTAATATTTATAAAGGTGGGTACATTTACATATGGAATGGATCTGTAAATCTAGTCGCAAGAAGCGTAACTTGAAGTCAGTAAACCTTAAATACGTAACCGACTTTTTTCCTTCCCATTTTAGTTTTTCCTTTCTGTTACCTATATGTACTTTCCCTAGTAGTACTTAATATAATTTGCAAATGGAACTGTTAAGAATTATTTACGAATTATTTACACTCATTGTAATGTAATGTCATTTTCACATTCTAAAGCTGAGTAAAAACGTGTCTAGGTAATAGAACATAACGTCATATGACCCTTATTTAGAATACGTTTTTGGAATAAAGGCAGCCCCAAACAAACGCGAAACCGCGACAGTGACAGGGGAAATTTTTCGGGATCAAATTTTATTTACACAGCATCTTATGAGAGTGCCCACAACAACGTGATAGTGTCGCCACGATAGCGGCGGCAATCAGTGTTTTCTAAAAACGCGGTCGACAGCGTTTTTGTCACTGTGGCTGTAAGTAGATCTTTTTGTAATCAGACAAAAAGATTCTGAAAATTAACTAATTATGATAAAGAAACAATATTAAAACATAAAAAAAGGTAAATTATGTGCGTAACATAAATTGGGTTGAACAAAAATTGATATTGTATGGGATTGTCGAACTGTCACTGTTGCGGTGTCGCGTTAATTTGTACAATCCTTTACTGGGCATAAGAAATAAATGATGAATAACAATGTTAAATTAAATAATAAATGAAGAAATTAACGGAAAATTCGGTTCAAAATTGCTACCTTCTTTATATTAAATAGAAATTATTTAAATAATACTGTCCATTGAATAAATATCTAGGTAATTGATGTTTTACTCGTAGTAGGTATCTACTAGTTTTAAGACTTAAAATTTTTATTGAGATTGAATAAGAATTTTTTTGTTCGTTTTAGTTAATCTCGTTATAAAGTATTTTAAACTTTTGTTATGTCTAGCGACTTTTTGTCTTCAAATTAACGATCCTAGTGACATTTTGGGTTTAACGTAGCGACTTTTTACATCCAGTTGCGGCAACACTGATCTGGAGTTATACCGAAACGTGTTTGGAATTGGAATAAAGTCTAAACACTTGTTTTTCTCGAAGCCTCTAACGATTTTTATTAAATTTCACAGGAGTGATAAGGAATTAAATATTAGAAAGTATTTGGAAGAAAACAGTTTTAACGGTACCGGCATAATGACTTACGTCATTATTACTTACAATAAGGTAAGTATTGGAGTTTTTAATCAAACCTGACAAAATTACGAAATAATTCGGACAAAGCTGGGTTTTTCTGCAGACTTTTGTTTTTATGTCTTGTGCAAATCTTTGAAAGTACCCATGATTTGGCCAGGAGCTAAATTTTTGTTTGGAGGGAAGGGGACCGAAATTCATTTTTTTAGTTAATTTTTCGGAAACTATGAATTTTTTGCAAAAAATGTTTTGACGCTTTTTGCTCTATTTTTTTGGGTTTACCTATTAAGCCTAATCCACAGAAAAAAAGGCATGATTGGTTCGCACGAACTTGCTCTTGTTGCAAACTATAGGACTAAAAAAATTTTGTTACATGAAATTATGTATCATCATATTTGTTGTTTAAGTTGTTTAGCTAAAAACTTTAAATGCTATCTTGTGCTGCATATTTAACTTATGTGCCGCCGTACCAAACAAAAAAAAAATCATATTTCTAGAGCAAATAATTCGCAATTATATATAGAATTGAGTTTGATTTGATTTAATTAAAAATAAAAATGGGCCCTGCAAGGTTGCTGTGAAGCTGGCAGGAAAAATTATAAAAACAAATAGAAGAGCCAAAAATTTAATTTTGCGGTAGTTAAAAAGCAATTAATTAGCAATCAATTCAGGCAAACAATTTTAGGTTTCGGCTAGATTTGCCCTGCCAGCTTCACACACGTGCCACACTAGTCCAGTCGGCAGGTAGGAAAAATAAGAGGTTTTTAGGAAAACGTTAGAGGTCCATGAAATTTTCAGATGTTGTTTTGGGATATTTTGAACCCTGTGCTAAAAAATGAAGGGGAGGGGGGGAGAAAAAAACTGAAAAAAGTGGGTCTGGAAATTCTATCTGTCTGTCAGTCTGTAGGTATCAGCACCTGTAGCCTAAACGGCTGTAGGGTTTGTAGAGGAGAAATTGATTTTTTTTTACATACAAAATAAACGGTACCTGCCATATAACGGTTTTGGAACAGCTTAGTTTTCTCGAAAACGGCTCCAACTATTTTCTTGAATAAAATTACTGAAGGTTTTTGTCTAATTTCCTTTTGTTAAATCGCAAAAAAAAATGTTGGCAAGTCTATTAACAGTACCTCCCACAGAACCGCTAATCGATTTCAAACCAAACATTTTTTTTAGAAAGGTCTAGATGACTTAAACAAATTTCAATACCAACATTTTGCAAAAAAGCTTAATTTAAGTTTTAATTAATTTTTTAATTTATTTTTTTGTAAATTCAATATTTGGAAGCCTTGCAATTTTTTTTTATTTTTTATGCATAAAATGCAAACAATTAAGCTATTAAAAATGGAGTTCTTCAAATTTGTAAAAAAAACTTTTTTATAAAAAATATTAAGTAAACATCGATTTATCGCTTAACGATTTCGGAATACTTTTTTTGGTAAACTTAACAAAATTTACTGCATACTTTGATTTTGGGTTGAATTTTTGTAAAAAGAAGTTTCAGCACTTTTGTGAAAAATTCATATGATTTTTGTTCCTTTAAGTTAAAAAAAAATTATTCAATTTAATTTCATTTTCGTGGCAACTTGCCACAAGAACAAGAACAACCCAGTCGTGCAGCACAAAAGCAAGTTCGTGCCACCCAGTAGTGCACTTTATTTTATACGTTTTACGGCAAAAGCATTCAGGAACGTTTTGTGGAACGTAAAATTTGCTACAATATTGACTGTGAGAGCATGTTTGTATGTCACGTCGTTACCGAGATATGGCGCTCCAAAAACGGGGTAATTTTTCAAATTTGTCTAGTCAATTTTTTTTTTTTCATAGCAAAATTTGCAAAATATTTTTGGAGCGCCATATTTCTGTCATGTCGAAAAAGTTATGGAATAATAGTATGCCGATTTAAAAACGACACGACAACGAAACGACGAACGACAACGGTAATATATAAATAGATAAATCAAATAACAACGAAAATAATAGCCAGCAAGAGATTTTGGGTGTGAAGAAGTACCGAAAAATATTGGTAGAAATAGAAAGACCTTGCTTTAGTGAAAATGTAAGTCTGGCGAAAATCATAGTCGATTTTTCGGGTATTTCGGGCGAGTCTGTAGAGCACTTAAAACTTCTGGGACTTATATATTCTTCTATTTGGAATAAAAACTGGGTGGGAAAAAGCAAAATCTAAAAAGTCGATTTTCGGGTACTTCGGGTGCGTATTACTCGCGTTTGGCCGCAATTCCAACAGCCAGGCTTACATTTTTGTGCTCACCAAAGCAAGGTCTTTCTATTTCAACCAATATTTTTAGGGACTTTTACACACCCAAAATCTGTTGAGGGCTCTCGGTATACAAAAGTCTTGTATGAAAAATAAAAAAACAAAAAAAAAAAATTGTCGGTGCGCTGTTTTATTCAAATTGGATTGTTTTCTTTTTTCCCTACTATTTCACTTAAATGGCATTCAGCTAACTTCAGAAATTGACTTTGTTAAGTGAAATACCAATCATGTTAATCACCCTAACAAACACTTCTTAGTCCAACATCTAATTTTAAAACATCGTGCGATTTTTTTTTTTTTTTGAAACTCACTTTCTGCATAGCCTTGGAAATTTCCATCAAGATAATTAAAAACTGTGGCGTTATATTCATTCGTTTATGAGTTACATATGTTTAAGCAATTAAAAAAAATCAATATGAACCACTGTCATATGGACTTTAACTCGGTTATTTGTTATCGTCCAATTTTTTTTTTTACTAAGAAAAGTGGTTTCAAATGGTCTAGGAAAATCTAGAATCTATGCATGTTTTGCCGGGCTGTGTTTTCAACTACGAATTTGCAGCTGATTCTTGTATAAAAAGATCAACAGGTTTAAGGGATCTTCTGATACCACTGGCGCTGTATGGAGAGATCTCATTACTAGTCAATTTTTGCATCTTGGCTGGTAGTTTTGTCCTTCACATAAACATGGGCATCGCTTCGGGTTTTATCGAATATCCTACTGCAAGCATAGGATGCTATCGTTAGCTTTATAGTTCTTTCTTTTATGTTGGTTTTCTGTCTTAGATCATCCGATGGCATGTGGCATGGTCACAGTGTATAGTTCATTTAATTGATGGTAGCTATTCTTAAAACTGGTATTTTCTTTTCATTTGTTTTGTGTGAGTTGACATTCCAATTTTTGTTTGTATCAAAATTGTTTACTAGTACCTAAATATTTTAATTAAATTTTAACTTCCAAACAAAAGTTAAGAATGTAAGTCGAGCGACGCAGTAGGAGCTATATAGAGTCAGAAGATACTGTCCTTTGTCCTATTGTAGATGAATTTCACACTTTATAGCAACATCATGGAATTTATTTTACTCTTACATGACTATTAAAAACCTTTAAGGGAAAAATTTATATTTTTAATTCTAAGAGATTAAGATAATTTATTAAAAATCAGTGTTTATAAAAACATAAAAAAAAATTAAATGAAATACAAAATTGAAAGGTTTAATAACATAGCAATTTTTCAGACAAACAACAATATAGGGTAGATTATGTTGACTTCAAGGCGTTTTTAAACTTATGGATGTAAATACATTTAATACAAACACAGTGGAATAGTAAAGTGTACACAAAACACGAGTCGAAGTGGGTGCGAGACAGAGGAGCAGGCAGCAGAGCAGAGTATAGAAACCAATTTTGCACTCAAACGATTTATAGGGGTTTCCTATATTGCGTCGACAATTTTATTTTAAAGGCAACACTCAAACCAAAACGTATAAAATAAGTATGTACGTGTATGGGGTGCTACAGGAAGAAGAGGTTTTCCGAGTGTGCCGACAATCCTTGCTACACACTCTGAACCTGAACTGTATGTATAAGTTTTTGTTGTCCCAGCAGATTCATGTTTATCGAAAGAGAAGTCCTTCCTTTGATTGTGTGTTTGAGAACGCGGGGGATGAGTTTTCGCTATACCCTACCCTACCCATATCGATACAACACAAGAGAAATTCTGTGGGAGTGGGTGATTTGTTAAGGAAATGCTTTGGTATGGTTAAGAGGAACTATAGAACGTGCATGTTGTGAAAGTTCAGGGCAACTAAAAATACACTTAATTATTAATGCTGTTTATAGGTTACTTGCAGCTGAAAATTGATAAACACTAAACCGATTAAAAAGTAAATTAGTATGTTTTGAGATACCTATCGTTGCTTATTGACTGCTTTGGAATTCTAGAGGATAATTATGAACATAACCATAAGTACATATATGTATATTTTTTTGCTATAGGTACACAGAAAAAAAAAGAGTTATTGAGAAATTTAGTTTTGTTTAATAGACCCTCTGGTGCATCTGAATCCACAAAGTTTGGACAAATAGCGTTTTGTGCAACGTTCGTCATTTTGGTCGTAAAATATCTTTTTTCTTGTGATTACCGTAAGGGCGATTTTCTTTGAATTTAGTATGAAGAGTTTGTACAACATTAATTAGAATTAATTAGGTTTTAGCTTATTCAATTCCATGAACTTATTTCAAAATTGATCGTAATTTTTCGAGGAAAATAGAACAATTACATAAATTAATACCTATCGATTTGTATTTTTTTTTTTTTTTAATCCTTTTTTATGTTTTCTTTGAGTATTTATTTATTAATCAGGTTTAGCAGTGCTTTTAAAATGTTAAATTTCGTCAAAATCGGTAAGGTCGTTTAAAAGATACTTAGTCGGTGTAAAAAGTTTTTCTGAAAAAAAAATCCGATGAAAAACATCACCGTTGACAGCAAATTACACAATTTCATCAAAATTGATTGTATTCTTTTCAAGAAACAAAGAATTATCGGTTTTTGGGAAAAAATAAATTACTTACTTATTTCAAAAAATTATGTACCTACTTTCTTATAATTTTGTTTGTCGCACTATTATTCATAGACCGAGAGCTCACAGCAAAATTTGGGTGCGGTTGGTAACCAAATGATGTTGGCATTCTTCGAGAGTACTTAAGTTGTTATTTTGAAAAGTTAGCGTCTTGCAGTTCAAAGTGGGAGCATTTATGAGAAAGACTGCAAAAAAAGTGCGTTTTTTCGAGGCACTAGATAACTGTGATAACCATCACTTGAAATAAATTAAGATTTAGGTGCCCTGATAGCAAATATAGTGGTCCAAGACGTTTTGCAGGGGGCATTCTTTGAATGCAAAAACACATTTTTTTAAATAATTGTGAAATTTATTTCGAAACGCGTAGCAAAGTAATTAAATCAGTTGTTATAAGTTAAACATAAATTAAAATTTAATAATTTAAGACAATAAAAATTATTATTTGTATATATCTAACTAACAACTTGGAGAACAACCATCAACAATGAAACTGCACAAATTAGGTGCAGCCAGTATCTATAGGTACGTGTATTGTATTCAATATTTCAAAAAACCTGTTGATGGATTTCTATGAAATTTAGTGTTAATGTACTTACAAGAATTTAAGAAATTTGCATAGGTACTTACTTAAAAAAAAATATATTTTGAAAATAAAAATTATTTTCAAAAAATTGATTAAAAAAAACAGCATTTTTGATTATTTTTCATAAACTAATATTTAATGAGGGTTATTTAAAAAAAAAAAAAATATATTTTGAAAATAAAAATTATTTTCAAAAAAATTGATTAAAAAAAAACAGCATTTTTGATTCTTTTTCATAAAACTCATATTTAATGAGGGTTATTTTTTTTGTTGCATACCTATTTTTATTTTGGTTTGAATCTTAAAAAAAAGATTTAGAATTTTTAATAAAGTTTCATACGATTTATTCTTATTGCCAATTTGTACTTTAATTTATAGCTATCATTGAAACCCGTTATATTGTCACTTTTGTGAATTCAATGATCATTGAAATTGCAATGATCAATGAAAAACAATTTCCTGGGGCACAGTAACTAAATTAAATTAATTTTTTTTAAGCTCCAGGTACCTTGCCTCATTAGCAAATGTAATTAAGTCATGCCCTTTATTTTGTAGACAATATACAGTGCGGCACCTCCTGATTATTGGCAAACCAAAGAGTCACATTTGACCTTATATCACAAAATAACTTTATCTAACGTGCGTCGCTTTGGGGAAGCGTCATAAAGCCATAAGTTTTTTAGGGACATCCGCCAATTCGGGCCCTTTTTATTTAAGCCGGCCACCAAAAACAAAGTCGATACTCTAATAGATCGTATTAAAATGAACATTTTATATTACTACACCAAAGCCCTACGTCGATTGGCTGAGGATATATTCAACCTTCAAAGTATCTCATAAATCCACCTAAAAATCACCTATAAAAAGTGATTCACATAAAATACAAACAAAATCAGCTGAAACGGGTAGGTAAGTATATGACAAAAAAAAAACTGTGTATCTTCTCGAGTTTAAACGGGAGGGGCAATTTTCCAAAAAATTGTCTTAAAACAGCTTAAAAATATATTAAAAAATAACGGTAATACTTAAAATGCTTTGTTATACCTTTTTTAAAAGCCAGAAATCTCTTCTTTTATTTTATTTTTAAATAAAGTTGTTTCAATAAATGGTTTTTGAAAAAATTAATTTTCAAACTCAAAACTTTGAAAAAAAATTTAAAAAATAAAATTGTTTTAGCTATTTTTTTTTCAAAATTTTACCTTATTAAGTACTACTTTTGTTTTCAAAATTCAACACTCTAACTAATTTTTGGTCAAAATGACTTAAATGTCTTGTACTTTCTGAAACAAAAACCATCTTTTCTAAGAAAATCCATTTATTTAGTTCATCAGCAAACTAAATAACCGAATTTAGGGTAGGGATTTCAGGTGATATCGATGGAATGTTTTAATAAAGTAATTTTTTATAATTATACGATTAACAATATTTGAAAAATTAAATTACATAAAAGTCCAGTCATGTAGGAACAAAAAAAGTTGATTTTCTTAGAAGAGGTGGTTTTTGTTATTTTCAATTTTCTCAGAAAGTACAAGACATTTGAGTATCTGGTTTACTCATTTTGACCAAAAATTAATTAGAGTATTGAATTTTGAAAACAAATGTAGTACTCAATAAGATAATATTAAAAAAAAAATAGCTAAAACAATTTTTTTTTAATTTTTTTTTTCAAAATTTTGAGTTTGAAAATTAATTTTACAAAAACTATTTACTGAAACAACTTTATTAAAAAATAAAATAAAAGAAGAGATTTCTGGCTGTTCAAAAAGGCATTGTTAGTATTACTATTATTTTTTAATATTTTTTTTTCTGTTTTAAGACAATTTTTGAAAAATTGACCCTCCCGGATAAACGGGAGGAGATAGACCCCCCAGTAAAGTTTTTTTTTTGTCTTAAGCTAACCTACCCGTTCCAGCTATTTTTGTTTGTATTTTGTTTGAATCAATTTTTATAGGTGATTTTTAGGTGGATTTATCAGATACTTTGAGGCTGAATATCTCCCTAGCCAACCGACTTAGGACTTTGGTGTAGTAATATAAAATGTTCATTTTAATACGGTCTATCAGAATATCGATTTTGTTTTCGGTGGCCGGCTAAAATAAAAAGGGCCCAAATGTGTATGGAGAGTGGCGGATGTCCTTTGAATTTTCAAAATTTAATCTTATGACACTTGGCTTTATGGAATGGCACATAATGTAACTCTAATTATACATACGCGTTCAAGCTATTTTGTAAATTGTTAAGTTGTACAAGACCAACTAACTATATTTTCTAAAGACGACTCTAAAGACTCCTTAAACAATCACCTAGATAAAATTTTCTAAAGACGACTCTAAAGACTCCTTAAACAATCACCTAGATAAAAATAATCAGACAAAATTAAATTATTTAAAAATTAATTACTTAAAAAATTATGTCGTTCCATTTGAATTTGTATGTACGGCGTAACATCATCGAGTGGGTGTTTGGATTCACCCCGTTAATACCTTTTTAACATAAAAAATAAAACATAAAAAGAATTGCTTTGTCAGTTTCAAATAGTTTTGTTCTATCCGTTCTGAAAAGCCTTTCTAAAACATAACTTGCCTTATAAACTTTTGTATAATCGCATAATAATAATATTCACATTTATCTGCCATTATGAGAATGTAAATCGAATGCTATACTCTCTCAGGCATAACTCGCTATATTCTTTTTTTCACTTCTACAACGAATGAAAAACTTCTGTCATTCAGATTTCTTTAATGGGGACATTATAATGTTTTCTTTCGATTTTTCTCAATTATTACATTCGACCCAATTCGAAATGAGTTTTCTTACAGTTAGCTTCACCCGCAACATGTTGCTAAAATGCTAATGATACACCATTTTTTTTTTTTGCTTTTAATGAGGAAAATAAAATGAGTAAATGTGAATACAAAAGAGAATTAAATGAAATATTGCGTCTTCATAGATTGTTTCTATTCTATATTTACCGCTCTCTGACTGAACCTGAAAGTGAATATTATGCTTTGCAGAAAATGAAAAAAAAAAAAAAAATATCAAGTTAAAGAATGAATTAATTCTACTTGACCTTAATAGGTGCGAACGTTCTTACCTCACGTTCTTACCATAATGATATTTTTTTTTTTATAGCTTCTCTATATAAACATTATAAATATATATTAATATATTATATATAAATAAATAATAATATATAAATATTATTATTATTATTTATTTAATTAACATAAATGTATTAAGTAATGTTTTATATTACGAATTTGAAATGTTGAAGAGGGCTGTAGGTCAATAAATAGGTAGTTGTTGTTGCTTTTTAATGCGACGTTTCGGACATGGTTATGTCCTTCATCAGGCCATTTATTGATCAAAAATTAATGAAAGTAAATATTTTAAGAATTAATACACACAACATTTAAGTGTGATATGTCAATAAAATATACTTTAAACTCTAACAAGTATGTTTCTTATTTAAAAACACAAGTCACTCCAAAAAGTAATCAACATATTTTGCTGAAATATTTAAATAATAAACATAAGTAAAATTATCACGTATCACGTACTTTATAACACAAAAATGTTTCTCTTTTTCTTCTATTGTTTGACGTTTTGTTTTTGAAAAGAGTAATTTTTGTTTTATAAATATTTACGTGATAATTTTACTTTTGTATATTATTTAAACATTTTAGCAAAATATGTTGATGTACTATAATATATGTATTATTTTTTGGAGTGACTTATGTTTTAAAAAACTATATTAACCAATAAAATAAAAGAAGACATTTCTGTCTTTAAAAAAAAGTATTACTAGTATTGTTAGTATTACCGTTGATTTTTAGTATTTTTTTTTCTTTCATATGTAATTTTTTTAGAAAAATGCCCCTCCCAGGAAAATAAGGTGTAGTAGATGCCTCCTTCTCATACTATTTTTTTCCTTGATTCAACTTGCGTATGTGTTAAAACTGGCCCAAGCAGATGTTGTTAGACTCATTAGAACCGTTGCGCAGAGGAGTCTTAAGCCTGAGTTGTAGAGTCGAACTCGGGATTCAATATCCACCAGAACACGAATATTCAGGAACTTCACAGTTTGACAGCTGAAAATTTAGGTTAATTTCTTTATTTTTTTCTTAATATATATTTATAATCAACATGTTAATGCAACAACCAACAGATTTGATCAATGTTTGATAAAGCCTTAATACATTTGAGTTTTGTGATAAGTTTAAACAAAAACAATTAAAAGTTATAAATTAGCAATATAAACTGGATATAAAAGTATCTCTAGAACTAATCAAATCATGGTATCGGCAAACTTCAATGTAACGCAAAATAACTCTAGGAATTGGTTCATAACTACCATATTTTTTCCAAAGAAAATCTCTTGACAGTAAAGGTTTCTTCGATGCATAAATAGGTATCATAAAAAGCAAAGGTGGACACTTGACAAGTTATCACAACTCAATTATACTTAATTATAATAAAATAACATAAGATAACAAGCATTAGGTCATGAATATTTCGTCTTGATATAAAAGATTTAATTCCAGGAAACAAGCACCTGACCTTTTTGTCAGGAATAAAAATATATTTAATTTTAAACAAAATATATTTTGTACAACGCCTTTAAACTTTTTCAATACGAGTGGAAAATGTTCCAAATGCCAGATTCCAAATAACGTCTGCATATTTTAGAACTGATCTAACAAGAAAGGTATACAATGACAAAAGTGCATAAGAAGGGAATAAAGTCAGTTCCGTTTCTCTTGATAAATCCCATAAGAGAAAATCCCAACAATAAAATCAACATGACTTTTTAAGGAAAAAGATACATCCAGCTTTCAGCATAAAACCAAGTTCTCTACAAACAAGTCCAAATTAATCGAACTGTAACAGTTAACAGTCATCTTTACTTTTTATTTATACAAATAATTTAAGATTGTCTGCATATAAGGCCCACATTATGATTAGCGAATCGAACTACTTAGCGAATTCGAATGTTTATGCGAACTTCAGTTAAAACGGTATTAGGATTAGCGAGCTAGTGTATTCGCTAATCCTTAAGTGCTGCCAAATGTTATTGAATCGAAAAGACAGATGTTAAACGTCAAATCGTAGGGATATTTTTTTGCAAAAAGTAGTAAGTTTATTGTTATTCGGGATTGTTTTGTGAATATCTACTAAAATAATAAGCAATATCGACTTATTAGTTTTAAAACCTTGGAAATACCAGAAAATTTGTAAGTGGTTTACAATTGTTTCAATATTTGGAGGTAAGCATTCATATTTTCCTTTTTTAGGTTTATTTTCGATTAAACTACGATGCATTTTTGTTTATCCTTATCAAAATAAGTGATTTTTCCAATCAACATACAGCCTCAAAGTTCCGCCTATCATAAAATTAGTTTGTACTCTGCGATTTTTGGGAAGTGGTAGGTAGCTACGAAAATTGTGCAACCGCGAAAAAACAAAACAACTCAATGAACACCAAAATTAACAAACAAAACCAGTTTGAGAATGGCAAGAGGTCAAAAAGGGTAACGAAGATTTTAAAAAGGAAAAAGTGTAAAAGAAAAGAAACGAAAAAACATCATCAAAAAATAACCTGTATCAGAAAAGCGAGAGTTTTAAGGAAAAAAAACAAAAAAAGAAAGCAACAAATATATAAATAAATACAAATAAATAACCGAAAATCAATAGGAAAGAAACAAATAGCTACCCTGGGGAACACCAAAGCTACATGCTATAGACCCAGAAAAAAAGTTACCAATTACCAATTTTTGAGACTTACTATATATTAATAGCATAAGATGAAAAAGAGACATAATAGTAAAGAAAGACTGACCACATAGCCATGTTGTGCTTTTATTTTTTGTTTATTTTTAACGTTTGATTTTTCAAAAACAGAAGATTTCTTCATTACTCTCCACTATAAGCTGTTCTTTGGGGACTCTTAATTTACAAAGTTCAAACAAATCGGGCATTATGATATCCGTTCTTTATTTTTAGAAAAAGAGAATAAATACGAATACCCCGGCTGCTATTGGTCGTAACATACTTTATTTTACAGGTTTGGGGTTAATATTTTCTTAAAAAGATTGTTCCGTTATTTGTTTTTTGTATAAAGTTGTTGTTCAAAAACCGCACAAAGTTGCTTTGCTAATCCAGCTATTATTAAATTAGCTTTGGAGATAATGTGATCTTATTTTACTCACCATAAGGTAAATAAGGCCGAATTTTATCATTCGACTTTATTTCGCTTTGAAATAGTGAAATACGGTCTTAATTCACTTCTCTATTTATAAAAAAATAAATACAATTTTTGGATTATAAACAGTATGGGAGGGGAGAAATCCTGCTCGTCTGCAAGAGCCCTTGATTTGAATCAGTATTGGATTTAAGGAGGGTGTCGAGGTTGGGTTTCTTAGGTAAACCCATAATCGCAAAATACATGAAAGTATATATTGAACCATATGTACTTAAGATTCGTTTCATGAAATGGGCCTTCCTAGACTAGTAACATTTATTTCGAGAGGATTCGGTAGACAGTAGATTTCGAAGAAAATCGGAAGTTAGTTTTGTACGTTGCTTCCATCAAAGTCTATTGGTCCATGGTGTTCGTAGGCTAGAACAGCAGCGCCTCTATGGTGCCAAAGTGGAATGTTCTATGCATCTTAAGTGTTCGATACTGAACATTTTTTTAAGAGGGCACCATCAGGTCCATCAATATACATATGATACTATTTAGGTTAGTATCGGATGTAACATCAGATCCTCCATAAAACCATTACTGAAATACTACATTTTTAGGCTATACTGGAAATTTAGTCAATGTTTAATTTGCAATTTAATTTAGGGTCAATAATTACGTTCAAATACATTTTGTAGCCCGAGTTGGGACGAGTTTACTCTCTAAAACTCTTAGTTTTTTTTTACTGATATCGGTAAATAAAACTCAAACTTTATCATTATGTGAGTGACATGATTATAATTCACACAATTATATTATTTCATGAAAATCAAAAACTAATATGTCAAATTAATTCCATCAAACAAATTGAATTAATTTTGTAATAAAGTAGATATAATAAGTAAATATGAATAGCTGCACTCATCAATCAATACATCACTTGGGTGTCAGAATTTTTGACACAAATCAAAACGAAATGCAATTTCGAGATCTTTTTTTATTTATTTTGTGAGTAAACTATACCAAAGACACAAAACTTAATAAACAAAGTATAAAACAAGGAAAAAAGAACACAAGACAGAAAATCAATTTAATTCAATTTCAAACAAACAAGCCAATCTAACTGCTGCAGTAGCAACAGCATTCGTTTTTTTTTTTTTTTTTTTCATTTCCTGCTTTGTGGGTTTGTATAGTCAGCGTCGCGTAGCTAATAGTTGGCAAATTAGGCGACTACCAAAGGCGAATCGTCAAGGAGGGCGCTCCAGCCATTGATACATTTAAATAATGATTTTCACAAAAATACCACTTACAAAAAATAATAAGATAATAATCTTGACTTAAGTAAAATTATTGCTCAGTCAAGCTCTTTTAAAGAAATTTCCACTCCTGATTTCAGTTCACTGGAAGGTGATCACAACTCAAAGTATAGCCATTGAAAACCGTCTTAGGTCCTCGTAACCTTACTCTTCGTCTTCTTAAGCGCTTAATTATAAAGCGTCATATCTTTTAAGAACTTAAAAAAACGATTTTTATTCAAGTGACATCAAATATTTGTAGGGACTTTTCGAAAATCAATAGGGCAAAGGGCACTGAGCTTGATTAAGAAAAATCTTATTGACACTAAATAAGGGGCCGGTTATAGCAATCAGGAAAACGGAACAGGAAAAACTTTTCAAATCCATAATTAAATATTTTCTGATTTTATTTCAAACACAAATGCTACATAAATCGATGACAAATTACTTTATTTGTGATGATAAAATTTTCAAAACGCACATAATTGTTTGTAAAAAATACATTTTAGTTATTTTACTGACGGGATTTCCGCATGGAAAATAAAATTCCATCAGGAATATAAGCAAATGAATTTTTTACAATAAGTATTTCTTCAACTGAAAATTTTGTCATCACAAAAATTCTTTCAGTGATTTGCCATTGATAAGTTTAACATTTGTGTTTTAAATCGAATGAAAACTTAATAAATTATAGATCTGAAAATTTTGTCTGTTTCGTTTTCCTGATCGCTATAACCAGTCCCTCACCGGAACTTTCCAAAAAGTATAAATGAATGGTTTTAGCAATGCTTGTCGAAATATCCAAGGTTAATGCAGCACCAATATGACTCTTCATCAAAAGTTTAAAATACAGATTGGGTATGGGAATTTGTAAGTTGAGCTTCCGTAACTTCTGATTTTGATAGCATAACCAGGAATTTCGATATCATAGCCCTCAGTAAGCTCTAAGGAAATCCACGGCTGATCTCACGCTTTATATTTAACACCGATTTAATTGCCAAGGAGTTAACTTCAGAGCGAATAAAATCTGTATTGTTCTAATTTGAAAAAAATTATATTTCTAACTAACCGCATCTAGTTTCGCATACAAACACTTTCCAAAACATCTGTTGCATGGTTACGCCACCGTATGGATTTACGTTTGGGTTTCGTTTGCTGTCCTAGGAACTCCCACTGAGGTAGTTTCAAAAATCCTATAGACCTATAGGGGATTGAACGTTGTTATCTACATGAGCCAACCATCGGATTAGGGGATTTTTTGAAATGCAGAAAAATCGTTTCAATTATCTTTCTTATTTTCAAATCATCCTCGTCAATCAAAATATTTTTAGTCCAAAACAACAGCATTTTGCAGAAGTGGTTCCTTATTCAAACATTTTTCGATGGTTCGTTCGACTTCAAAGAGCGTTATTGAGCCAAGATAACGAATTTCGTAATGCCAGTTCTTACTGCTACCAGAAAAAGATAACATTTTTTTCCAACAGCTAGAGAATTCGATCCCGCAACCAATTTTAATCCTGGGACTCCAGGATTCGTATTTCCAATCCCGGGATTGTTTAAAAGTAAAAATCACCCGTAAACCCTGGATTGAATTATCTAAGTACAGGTTCTTTCTGTGAGAATATTTTTGAAGTCCAAATTCTTTGTGAACAAGCCACGTTCATTGGAAGCCTTAAAAGATATTTAAGGTATTAATAACGTTTTAAAATTTACATTGTTTTTCCTTTTACAAAATAACTTTTGGGGCGCAAATTAAAATTTTGTTCTAGGCGCTAATGACATCTGCTACGAACCTGTTCGTAGTAAGCAGATTTACTCAATCGAGGGCGGTATTCGTTTGTTATTGTCCCTGCAACGGGCGGGTCTGTCGGCTTTGAAAAGTATACCTGTCTATAAGATTTTCGTTTTACTTCTTTTTTTTTTAGAAATAATTGACTCGACAAAGTTTATTAACAACTCTTCGCTCTGTTAAGATGACTTGCCATATAATACCACATCAACAATAGCGACAAACTTCAAGAGAACTGTCTATATGTGCATTTCCGCCAACACACTGACTAACTTGGTTTCCAACATTATGCACATCACATACGAAGTTAACTTTTGCAAATTTGATATAATTTTCGTTAATTTTTTTTTTTGTTAGTGTCACACTCAAAACGAAAAACAAAATTTCACCAACAACGACAACGAGCAGCAGCAAGACGTCAGACGTCAATACTGACTTGTAAGTGATTGGCTTGCTCACTAACCATGAATTAATCATTGTTAGAAAACGAGCTAAGTTTGAATTATAAAATTAAACCCGATTTCGCATCGCGAAATCTCGAAGACGTGAGAAAAAGTCACAAAGCTTTAACGAGAAATAGGCACATGTTTCCTATAAGCCCCAAAAAAACCAAAGGAGAAGAGCGTAGCACACGCTTTTTGATTTTAGAGCATTATATCAAAAAGAGATTACAATAACTATATTATGTACAACGACACGACCACGGTTTTCTTTCCAACGGAAATAGTACTGGCGTCAAATCTGCCACATTGCGTGGCAATTATTTTGAAATTCGCACTCGCGCACACAAATAAGACAAAAAAAAAAAAAACAACAATATAACGATGACGAACCCCAGAGGTCAAACAATGTTTTTGTGCGAATCAAGTACAGTAGAAAGAATCACGACGAATCGGTGTAGACAGACAGTATAATTGTTAGTGAAGCCATGCTCTCGAAAAGAAAACCAAGAAAAAGGAAAAACCATGTATAGGCAAGGCACACTTGAGTGAAGTGAAATTAAATAAACGGTATTATAACCAGTTTTCTATGAATTTTTTAGATGATCGTATTTTTTTCTATTGTTTCAAGTAAGACAGTTATTTTGTTGAATGAAGTGATAAGACAAAATAGCGTATGGCGCTGCCTGCCGAATATGCGCTGGCTCATGTCACGTGAGCCGTTATTATATTCAATAAGTTTTGTCTTGAGGTTTTGTTAGGCTGGAGGCTAACCAAATTAAACAGAAACAAATAAAGCAAAAACTACTGTATATAGTTCACACTGAATAATGCTTAACTTGGTATGGTTTATTTGTTTTCTCCAACTGCATAGCAAATTTAATTTTTAATTTTGGTATATTATTGTTTTTCCTTCGCAGAAAATGAATGAAACATCAAATGTCAATAGGCATCGCTCACGTGTTTCAAACAATCTTTATGTTTCACCTGTTTCACTAGTTGGTGTGAACGCTCTCATTAAATTGCATTCATTTTGCGCCTTCCTGTGCCCTACAGCCTTTACACAATCATGTTCGTTTGCGCCTAATTTGGTTTATTGTCTAAAATGTTTTATTTTCTAATTTGAGTCTGCCTAATTTGTAAAGAATCCAGTCCTAAAAACCCATACAGGAATAAAAAAAAATTGGTCACATGATGGTCTAAATCGTGGTTGTTAGCCGATTTACCTCTGATTTAAATTTTTGAAGACTCATTTTAGTTGTTTTTGAAACAAAACAAATATTATTATGGCCCATTTTTGGCGAAATTGATTAGTTTCTGTGATAACTTTTTAAGATACAAGTAAACAAATTTACTTTAATCTGTTTGAATACAATTATTTATTCGCATCTTAAATAAATATCTCATGAATTACTAACTTGATTTATAGTCCAATCACAGTAGTACTAAAATAGAGCAAACTTGTCACAAAATTAATTACAAGTTGAAACCACTTGCAAAAATTTTCATTTGGTGAGTAAAAATACGGGTACAAAATTAACCGTTTATTTTGCAAGCATAAAAAGTTATTAACAAATCACAAAAAAAGGATTTTTTTAAATGTTTTTTTTATAAAAAAAATAAATTTTGTTAATGAGAAAAAGTAAGTACGCCATCTTGTAGAACAAATTTGCAACAAAAAACAAAGTGTCACTTGATACTTTGGTCTTGCTGTTAAGTATGATATTGATATTTTGTGAACTTTTTTTTATCGTTAAGGATAGTTTTGTTTGAATTTATGTGGGCTGTAGTTCAACTACAACCCATATTAATTCAAACATAATTACCGTTATGTAGTAATGGGCGTTTTTGGCGGTTGCCATATTTATAAATTGTTAGAAAATAAATATTTTCTTTTGATGTTCATGTATTTCCAGAACCCATAGAAAAATTATAACGAAGAATAGGATTTTTAAAACCTTAACTGTTTAAACAATAATTTTTAATTAATTGAAATATGTATTGATATTTTGTTTGGTTTTGGTCTTTTGATCTAAATTTAATGCATTTATTAATTTATAATCAATTATTGAAAGACAGATGGCTTTGCGACATTTACTTTTCAAGATATTTAAAAAAGACCGAAACCTTCATACCCTTTGGCTTTGGCTTTCTAAAAGCAAGCGATGTCCGATTGGGCTGAAGTAAATTTTAGTCGATAAACCTTAAACAGACTTACTTATACGTGAGACTTGACTTAAACAGAGCTGAGACTAATTTCGAAAAAAAGATACAGGGTGTTAATCGGGGTGCATCAACTTTAATCATTTAAATGATTCTCTAAAGCCAGGGTTATGTCCGATTTGTCTGAAATAAATTTTAATTGATAAATTTTGAATACGCCTTTACGCTGAAAATAACCTCGGTTTTTTTCTTTAGTTGACTGGGAAAAAAATTTAAAGGGTGTAAATCGTAGTGCATCAATTTTTCTTATTTTGGACATATTCCTGAGCTTGGTATTCTGTCAGTAAAACTTATGACAAAAGAAATACTTAAATAAACCACATTAAACACAGCGTTTTAAAAATAACAACCTATTATCAAACGCACCATATGATTTAATCCGCAATTTCAAAATGCATTTTTATGGTCGGATTTTTTCTGATTTTATGTAGATTGTTCAGAAATGAATTCTGTTTAAAAGTCAATTTAAAAAGCATCTGCTGCAATTTTGTCCCTATTTATGGTATATTTAATTTAGTTTAACCGGACTATTTTAAGTGAAGAATTTTGGCTTAAGGGCTCTTGACGTAATACTACTACATAAAATTTCAACGCGATATAGCGAACACAAGGTTTGGCCAAAATATGTTCTTAAAGTGTTCAGTTTGTAGAGAATTTGATAAAGTTGTATAAGAATTCAAGATTGTTTTTATGGCAATCATAATTTTCGAGTAACAAGCTAAAAAGGGTGTTAAAGCGACCTTTACACGGTCAGTCATTTGACATCAATCTGTAATATACCTAGTGTTTGTAAAAATAATTCTGTATGCGTGCATTTGCTTGACGAAAAATCAAAACCCTTTTGATTTTGCCTGATGACTGATTATACAGGGTGAGTCATGAGCAATGCGACAAAATGCTAGGGCGTGTAGGTTGCGTTGAGACAAGAAAAAAATCGTATGGGAGGGGGGGTCTATTCCCCTCCGTTTAGCCGGGAGGGGCAATTTTCGAAAAAACTGACTTAAAATGGGAAAAAAATTATTTAAAATCAACGGCTTCATTCACAATGCTGTGCGATACGTTTTTGAAAAGCCAATAACTTTTTCTTTCATTCTGTGTTTAAATAAATCTATTCTAAGAAATAGTTTTTGAAATATTAATTTTCAAAGTCAAAATTTTGAAAAAAAAAAAATTGAAAAAAAAATTTCAAATTCATTTTTTTCAAAATTTTACGTAATTAAGTGCTAATTTTAATTTCAAAATTCAATGCTGTTATTAATTTTAAGTCTAAATAAGAAAACCGGATGCAAAAATTTTATGTCGTTCTCAAGAAATTAAAAAAATACCAAAACCACCTTTTTCTAAGAAAAACATTTATTTTTATTGTAACGAAGCAATTTATTTATTTATTTAGCATTAATCTTAGTTTTTTTTATTTTTTTTTTATTGGAGTTTTATGAGAACGTAATAAAATTGAATAGTATTGGAATAACCCTGGATTAATATTATTTTCATTGATAACTTCTGAAAACTGACCTGTCAATATTTTTGCCTTGGCCTGCCCGCAGCCCATGGGTTCTACCTGTTATGGGGACAATAGGGACAATAAAACCGCATTTTTTTTAATGAAAAAAAAAAGAAAATTGCAACGCAAGATAAATAAAAGGCATTGCAGTTTTGCTTAAAATTTATTTCAAATTTATGAAGAATTATGTTTACGAAGTGGAAATAGTATCATTGGAACAACTGAAGGAACGAATTGAAGTCGCTGGAGTCAAATTGCAGGAAAATTTGTCAAGCATAAACTTATGTGAAGCCATTACAAGGAGATATAATCTATGCCTTCTAAACAATGGAGATCATATCGAGAATTTTTTATAAGTACTTCCAATAAAAAACATAGTAAAAATAAAAGGAATAAAAAAAACTATAAAAACTAAGATTAATGCTTCTTAAATTGCTTCGTTACAATAAAAATAAATGTTTTTCTTAGAAAAAGGTGGTTTTGGTTTTTTTTTAATTTCTTGAGAACGACATAAAATTTTTGCATCCGGTTTTCTTATTTAGACTTAAAATTAATAACAGCATTGAATTTTGAAATTAAAATTAGCACTTAAGGTGGTTTTGGTTTTTTTTTAATTTCTTGAGAACGACATAAAATTTTTGCATCCGGTTTTCTTATTTAGACTTAAAATTAATAACAGCATTGAATTTTGAAATTAAAATTAGCACTTAATTACGTAAAATTTTGAAAAAAATGAATTTGAAATTTTTTTTTCAATTTTTTTTTTCAAAATTTTGACTTTGAAAATTAATATTTCAAAAACTATTTCTTAGAATAGATTTATTTAAACACAGAATGAAAGAAAAAGTTATTGGCTTTTCAAAAACGTACCGCACAGCATTGTGAATGAAGCCGTTGATTTTAAATAATTTTTTTCCCATTTTAAGTCAGTTTTTTTCGAAAATTGCCCCTCCCGGCTAAACGGAGGGGAATAGACCCCCCCTCCTATACGATTTTTTTCTTGTCTCAACGCAACCTACACGCCCTAGCATTTTGTCGCATTGCTCATGACTCACCCTGTATGTGTAGATGACTGACCGTGTAAGGGTCGCTTAACACACAAAAAAGATGTTTTTCGCAAAAGCGTATATATTCGTGTTTTTTTCAGCGCGTTCTAGCGGCCACATTGTTCAACCAAAATAAAAACTTGATATCAACTTTTTGTTGGAAATTTAATGTACTTTAACTTTGTAGAGGGTAGTATCCTAGAAAAGTGCATTATTTTATGACTTTTCGACAAAAAAATAAAAAAAAAGTTCGAATTTTTGAGGTTTTTGTATTGAAGCCATATCCGAGCGAAGTAGGAAAGTCAAAAATCGGATTCAGCGACACAAGTGAGAAAAAAAATTCTTCCTGATCAAAACACCATTTGACTGGACTAATGGTGTTTTAGAATAAAGCTGCATTCAATAACTTAAAGAAGTTCAGGGATTTAAAAGACTTAATGTTTGGTAACCCATAATAATTTTTAAATTTTAGAAATTATTCAAAAATTAAATTGAATTAATTAACCTATAAAAAATAATATACAAGCGAACTTAGTGAAACTTTTTGTTATATCTTAATATCTTATCCTTATTATTAAAAAAAATCGTATCTTAAATATCCTGTATACATTTATTACACGGTTGTATATATAAACAGCTTACATTTTTTCGATACAGATTTGCTGAAATATATTAAAACATTCGGGCGTTCAAATACTAATTCCAAATAAAAAACGAGGAAAATAATCTCCCAGAGAGTTTAAATTGCATGCGATGATATCCTTAATTTGTATAAGTACACGAAAAAAAGAAATAAAATATAAAACAACCCCACAATTAGTTAATCGATAGATATACATATCTATCATTCACCATCACCAATATCACTTCATTTACGCACTTCTAACACATAGACAGGTTATCTTTGCAGAAAAAAAAACTCCCTAAGGGTTGATCCTAGCCCAGAAAACAAAAGAGGACAATCTCTTCATTTAACCATCGTTATTTCGCTATTGGATTGCGCTGTTAAGCAACATGTGACATCATTTTAGTTATTTTGTTATTGCTAGCTTCTGTTGTTTTTTGCTATTTCAGTTGGTTTGGCCAAAAGGGTGTCAAATTGTTCGCTCTCTATCTACCGTTTGAACTTTGAACATTTTGTTGCGTCATTATTGAGAGAACACCCATCCATTCCTAGTTGTTGCTGTTATATGTTTTTTTTTTTTGACTTTCAGAGATACCATTGCTTATTACAGTGTGACATTAGCATTAGATACGAAGAACGAGAATGATGATTGTTATGACCTATTGACTTTTTTTGCAGACAAAATAGCGTGAAAGTTAAGAGGCTTATTTTGCTTTAAGACGTTTCTTTATCGTAAATCTTCATGTATATGCTTCCGAGTGTTTTTTTGAAAAAAAGTGTATCTAGCAATTTTATATTATTACTTAATTGTACACAAACACAAACACAAATAACGTAAATTAAAACAGCTTTTCGGGATGAAAGTGATTGAATGCTTTTCTAAATCTTTGAATGCTGTCTAAATCTAGAAAATCTAGTGACAAATGTACCCTTAACTGAAATCATATATATACTTGCTATCTAGAGAACGTTTGTAGAATCAAAATATGAAAACAACGCTACTTGCAGTAAAACTGTAATTGAAAGCTTTATTGTTCTCCAACGATTTCCTTTAAAATTATGCCCTTATTTTTAAAAAACATCTACAACCTTATCATCTTTGCAAAATAACGCTTTGATGAATTTGATTTAATAGCAGGTTTACAAATCTAAATCATGAGACACAATGACACTTGATCTGGATGTTCGATTAGTTATTTTAACCAAGTTTGACTTTAAATTGATGTTAATGTTTCGGAAGCAGAAAAATTCGCTGCCTAGGACGGCAAATTTTCAACGCTTACACTAGATATAATGCTACTTTGGTTGTGGAAAATTTGTATAGCAATTAATTCGGTCTTTTTGACTTGTTCACTGTAAAAGATTGATCATTGCAATCAAACAAAAACAAACCTGTTTCGTTTCGAAATGAACGACACTGAACACAACCAATTAATTCTCATGTATACTTTACAACTTTTTGTTTGACGGAAACGAACCGAAACTGAAACCAATCAGATGAGGTCATTACTTTTACCCACGATTCCCCATAGGACTGGCCTAAAACCCTTCGATAATAACTATCAAAATGGAGATTTTCTATTGGTCTAAGGGCTTTTTTCACAATATTTAAGTAAGTTTTAAATAAGCTATTCAGCAGAGCAGAGCAGAGTAAAAGAATGAAATCAATTGAGAATGCATTCACATGAAGTCTGAATTATTCAATTTGATATAAATGAATTAAGATCACTGAATTCAAAATGACTTCAAAAATCAATTTTTTTATTCCCCATTGTTTTATTCCCCAATTGTTGTTCAGAGGTACGACAGGAAAACCGAGGGTGTATAAGCACTAAGGATCTGCTTGAGGAGCTGAACATGAGATGAGATGAATGGGATTTTAATTACTGAAAGAAAATTAATTCAGTGATTTAAAAAAAAGAATTCAAAATGAATGGGATGTGAACATGATGCATTCTCAATTAATTTTTAAAGTCAGTAAATAATTTAAATCACGAATTCAAAATGAATGGGATTTCAACATGCTTAATTTTGAAATCATTTTGAATTCTGTGAATTAAATCACTGAATTCAAAATGAATTGGGAATTCATCTCGTTGCAGTTCAAATTCAAATCAATGCACCAAATCACCAAATGATTTGACTCTTTTACATCTCTGCTATTTAGAACAATTTTTGACAGAAAACAACATAACAAAATACAGCAAACAACAAATTTAACTGCTGAGTATTTTACTTGAAACTTACTCAGAGACTGTGAAACAAGCTCTGAGAGCCTTCCACCACTTCTTCGGAAACAAACGAACAAGACCCTTTCATTCAGTCTTCATCTCGTCCGACACATCATATTTGGCTGGATCAGCAGAACTGCATAATACAAGTATGTAAGCCCTTATTTAAAGGCAGAGTCAAGAAGTAGAAAATAAACTTTATTAATAGACAGGTACTCCAGAACACTTATTTAGGAAAATTGTTACATAGTAACCCCGCTTAAAAGTCGAAATGAGAAAAATAATGTAGTGCTCGGTTAAATATATTGCGATTTTGTCAATATTTTAATTTTTTTTTATTTAACAAAGCCTATTCTTTTTTTAATTCCATAAACTTGCAGAATTGGCTCGAAATTTCTTCTGCGGCTTAATTTTGTGACATTAATCAAAGGACATTCGCCAATTTGGGATAATTTTATTTTAGACACTTTTTTCAACTATAAAAAGTGATACACATAAAATACAAAACAAAATAGCTGGAACGGGTGGGTTGAGTCAAGACAAGAATAATGTCGAATTCCTTTTACAAATATAATTGATCTGGTTTAGAAAAAAAAAAATGACTTTGTTTAGAATAAAATATGTCAAACGTCATATTTTTTGAGAGGAAATGAAATTTTTTGATCTAAAAAAGATTTTTCTTGTATTTCGATTTGGAAGCAAGATTTACACGTATTTGAACCCATACTTAAAATATTTTTCGGTACGTCAGTTGAGTTTTTATATTCCCGGCATATTTTACTTACATGTTTTTAAAACAATGCTAATTAAAACATACTAGGTAGCCGCTTAATTTGTTTTAGTTCTAGATTTTTTACGAAGTGATTGTGATAATGTTTGGCAATCGTTTCCATCACGAACGTGGGAAATTTTTTTTAGCTTTACACGTTGGAGAACAATTAGCATAAAATTAATTTAATTGCATCAGCATATCCATTGCTAATAGACAAACATCGTCTTAAGTGTTATTCCATGGAAGAATTTTTATTGTTTTTTTGGTTGTGTCAACGATAAAATCACTTTTAAAGAGCGAAAGGTATTCGTAAAAATTTTTTATTGAAAATGCTGTCAACATTCCTGTCAACAAGAACACAATCACAAAAACAGATCAATTTATTTTAACGCTATCCATTTACGGTCGAGAAAAAATTTTTTTGAGAAAAATATCAATTTTTTTGATAAAAGGAATTTGACATAAAATTATACTGGTCTTATCACACCCCCATTATCCGGGAGGGCCGATTTTCTAAATATTGACTTAAAATATTAAAAAATATCTAACGCTACATAATACTTACTATGTCTTGTTATAGTCCAGTCACATTACAAGTTGAAACCATTTTTAAAAATTTTCTTTTGTTGAGTAAAAATAGGAAAAAAAGCTTACCGCGTATTTTTGCAAGTATAAACAGGGTTTTTTTCCTTTGTTTACTTATTTTTTTTTAATAACAAAATTTAATACGCCATCTTGTAGAACTGTAAATTTCCAACAAATTGGTGCTTTGGACTTACCGTTAAGTTTTTAATGGTTAACACTTTTTTTAAATTATTAAAAAATTAAATTTAGAAAAAATAGAAAATTAAATGTCCAACAAAAAATACTAATACAATTTTTTCGTACGACGAATAATGAAGAAACATGCTCGGAAACATGCCTCTTCATAAAAACAAGACGAAACTAGCCTAAAGGTAATTTTAAGCATAATTTGTTGTTGCTTGTTTTTATGGGGATGTAGGTTTCGTTCTTTTTAAATTTCTTGAAAAGTAAATGACGTAAAGCCATCTGGTTTTCAATTATTGATTGAAAATTGATATAAGCATTGAATTGTGATCGAACAAAGGTACTCACATAGTAAAAAATAACATATGGTGCAATAATTTTTTAGTTTGGGCTGATATGAAAAAAAAACTAATCGTCGTGCAAAAAAAATTGTGTCAATATTTTGTGTTGGAAATTTCTATTCAAAAAGTATAGTTTGATCAGTACGAACGGACGTTTATTTAGATGCTACCGCAAAAAAAAACAAGAAAAAGGCAAAAAATCAATATTTTAATCATTTAAAATTCATAGTTTAAACAATTAAGGTTCAAAAAATCTGATTTTTTGATATAATTTTCTATGGAGCCAAAGAATACGTAAATTTTTTTATAGAATTTTCACTGCACGCAAATTGCCGAAAAAAATATTTAATTTTTTAACAATTTAAAAGAAGGGTTACCATGAAAAACGTATATAACTTTATAACGACGTTAAGTCTAAGGTACCAAATCAAACATTTGGGCCTATTCGGCAAAATCTGTTATTCTGTTATAATTTTCTGTTATGAATCATAAAAGATAGCCACCATAAAAGATCTTTTATAATTGGTATTCAGAAGTTCGATCTTTTATAAAAATCTTCTATGGAACTTCGAAAACGAAAATCTTTTATAATCCAAGGAAACAGAGCTAAAATCTTTTACGAGTTGTCAGAAAAAAATTAAAAACAAAACAAAAATTGTGAAAAGTTTATTTTGGAAGATTTATAAATCAAGAAACTAAAATATGTAGAGCTGAATGAATGCTGGAGAATCTAAAACTCATTCATCAAACACAGGTTAGTTGGGATTAATTATTTTTTTGCATAACTCATATCAAATTGTGTTTCTTTCAGATACGCAACCGAGAAACTAAATACCAGTGTAAGATTATTTTCGCCCATTTTTGTTAATCACCCTTAATACATTCATTTCCAGTTTTTATTCACGATGGAGGGAATATGAAATGATACAAGCAGCCATGAATCAATACACTTTAGAGGAAGCACAGTGGGAAGAAGACTGGAGCACATTGTTGTCACTTGCAAGTCAACCTGGCTCCTCCTTGGAGCAGTTGCACATTTTTACATTGGCACATATACTTCGTTGACCAATAATCGTGTACGGCGTCAAGTAAGTGAAAAGTTTCCGTGGTGAAGACATTGGTGTTGCTCGTTTTGAAGGTAAGTGTGTTATTGTTTCTTTTTTTTCTGATTAAGAATATATTTTTGTAAATAGGTTTGTACTTGCCACTATTCTGGGATCAAAATATCTGCATTAAATCACCGATTGCTCTTGGATACACCCGAGGGCATTTTAGTGCATTGGTCCCGATGGAACCATATGCTAGAATTGATGCTCGTCGAGATGAGCCAGGAGATGTTACATTTTTACCATTGATGGATTGTGAGTCGAAGCTGTTACCCATACATTTCCTAACCCAAGCTGAGGTATGTCTATGATATGATATGATATGATTTTTTTATTTTAAATCATGGGTTAAAAAAAATTTTCTTTAATGGTTTAGATGGGGCGAGAAGAGACAGGTGATTGCAGCCCCATTTGGAAGACGTCCACAAATCACAGGCTATTCAAGTGAAGGAGACACAGATGAGGAATAATAGTGAATGTTTTAACCTTAAATTGTAAACTTCACTAACCCGACTAAGTTCCAAGGATTTTTCTATAACACGGATTAGATATATTATAATAAAATAAAATATATACATTTTATTTGTTGGTCTTATTAAGAAAAAAAATAAACTGAATTCTCTACCAAATTAAATTGAAAAAAAAAGTTTTAAACAAGTTCAACAATAACTATTTAATTTAACTATTTATTTTAACTATTTATACTTCTACTTCAGATCAAAGTACCTATTTTTTGTTTTCTTCAATCTATTTGACGGCTTCGGCGAAGTTCTCAGTCAAAAATGTTCCTGGTTTCCAGAATAAGTTGAAGATTTTAAATTTGAACTGAAAACCTTTTTAATCGTCCAAATGAAGCAAGTAGCTTCGGAATAAAACCGTGCGTCGTATTCATATATGATGTATGTAGCAATTTGAAGAAATTTCTTGAAATTTTTTTAAATTGGATGATAAACCACCTTGTGATTCCCAAACTACTTGCTTCATTTGGATAATTGAAACTGTTTTGAGTTCCAAATTAATTTCTCAAACTTATTCTTGAACCCAAATTAAATTCGAAAAAATATTTAAAAAAAAATTTATGTAAAAGTTATTTGTCATGTTTTTTGAAAATTTAAAAAAGTAAAATTACTTCTTTATGATATTTTTTTGAAATAGTTGAGCAAATTGAAAACGGTTTCCAGAAGAAAACGGTTTCAGAACTTAAATTGGAACTCAGAACAGTTTCAATCATCCAAATAGAGCCAGAACTTTTTGAAAGACAAGATGGTCAATCAGCAAATTTCTTAAATTTTGAAGAGATTTCTTGAAATTGATACTTATACCAAGCATTAATTCCGAAACTATTTGCTTCATTTGGACAATTAAAGCTGTTCTGAATTCCTATTTAAGTTCTTTAAATTGTTCTGTAAACCAATTCAAATTCGACCAACTATTTCAACAAAATTTCATATAAAAGTTTTCTGAAAATTAAAAAATAGTAAAATTACTTTTAGATGATTTTTTTTGAAATAGTTGGTCAGATTTGAAATGATTTACAGAATAAGTATGAGAATTCCAACTGAAATTAAGACAATCATCCAAAGATGCAAATGAAGCAATTAGTTATCGAATGACCAGGTGGTTTATCGGACGATTTCATAAGATTTCTTAACATTAAAAGACTTTTTTTTTAAATTGGTAGGTACTTATACCACGGTTTAATTCCAAAAGTAACATAAAGTTCACAAAACACCACATCTTATTTTATGAAAACTTAATTCAATTCAATTGCAGATGACTTTATTAAGCTTCTTCAGACTTTGGAGGAAAAACACAAGTGCAATCTGAGCTTTTTTCACCTAAAAAAATTCGTTGTTCAATATATTTAATTTTTATATATTTATTTTAATATAATTGCTTACATTTGTCTTCTTTTAATCATTTTGTTGACGAAATAAAGGTTAAATATCAAATTTTACTCCAGATATCTACATCTTTATTGAAATCTTTTATGATAAAAGTCAGAAAATCTTTCTTTTATTCTTTTATGATTTATAACAGATTTTATAACAGATTTTTACATGCTGAATACCAAATCTGTTATTCATAAAAGATTTTTTGAATTTTCGAATTTTCGACAGTTCATAACAGATTTCTTAAAAGATTTCATAACAGATTAAGCATGCCGAATACCAAATCTGTTATTCATAAAAGATTTTTTGACAACTTAAGCTTTTGTATGGAAATTCATAACAGAATAACAGAATAAAAGAATAAAAGATCTCGCCGAATAGGCCCAATTGTTTTTTGTTGCAAATTTGCAGTTCTACAAGATTGCGTAATTTATAATAATAAAAAAAAAAAAACAATTTGAAAAAAAAATATTTTTCGTAATTTCATAATAACTTTTTATGTTTGCAAAAATACGCGGTAGACATTTTTTCCCCTATACTCATCAAAAGAAAATTTTTAAAATTGGTTTCAACTTGTAGTTAGTTAGTTGGTGAAAATTTGAAATCTTAGGGTCTGGCTTTTTAAAAAGATATAATAAAGTAATAGCCAGAAATCTTCTCTTTTAATTTATTTTTAAGTAAAGTTGTTTTAGCAAATAGTTTTTAAAAAATTAATTTTCAAACTCAAAATTTTGAAAAAAAAATTTAAAAAATTATTTTAGCAATTTTTTTTTTAAATTGACGTTTTTAAGTACTACTTTTGTTTTCAAAATTCTACTCTAATTTATTTTCAGGTGGATTTATGTTATACTTTGAGACTGAATATCTCCTCAGCCAATCGACTTTGGTGTTCATTATAATTCATTATAATTCGGTCTATCATAATATCGACTAATTTTTTGGTGGCCGGCTAAAATAAAATTAGCCCAAATTCGTATGGAGACGGAGATTGGCGGATGTCCTTTGCTTAAGTAAAAGGTTCCGGCAAGGACAGGTAATTACTTACGTATTACTTACTTACTTGGATTTTGACAGAGATCGTTGGAAACTCTTTAAAATGTCGATACATGTCCTGGCATATGCCGATGACAACGATAGGCATAATTGAATGATCAAGTCAAACTGTTAATGATCTGGTTGTCGGCATTCAAGCGATAGCACCTTCTAATGAAAAAAAATGCTACAGTACATACAATATAGGATTTTCAATTCCACACAACTGGGAGTTCGTAAAATTAGAAAGCCCTACCAGCCGTGATTTTAAGGATTTAAGGAAATGTATTTTTTTAATATTACCCTTCTCTTTAACGTATCAAAAGGTCTTAACATCTTCTAAAGCAGTTTTGTTCACGTCATCGAAGTATTGAAAGTAAGTTATATTTATTTTACCCACTGACTCGCCCACTGATAACTGATAACAGAAACAATTTTTTTTTACAATTATATATAGCGAAACAAAATCACCTAGATATACATTGTAGAAAACCAACTTTAGAACTCACTTTAAGACAACGAAATTTTGTTTTCGATAGATTGAAATTAATGTAAAAATAAAAAATAAACGACACCAGAATAATTAATAATTAAAAAATAAAGCCATTAACTCAAAACACTGCTCTTATCAATTGTACTACAGAGAATCTGAAAACAGAGAATACTCTCTGAATGAGATTCAAATCGTAATGTCAAACATTTTCATTAGCTAATCACAGACACATACGTTCTTACGACCGAGTTAACCCACAAAGTGAGAGTAGCAACAATAATTGAGTATAACCAACGAAAACACGAACGTGCACCATTCATTCATCCAAACCATCCATCTATCCATCCAACCGTCCATCCATCCATCTATCTATTCATTTATCTGTTGTGTGGCAATGTGGCACTCTCTATACGGATACGCGCTAGTCGGCTTCGTCGTCATCGCCGCCGTTTTCATCATTATCATTATGAGAGCAGCTAAGGCAAAGGCACAGATATGGATGGGCCTAGTGCTCGCCTGGTCTAGTCTCTGGTCTGGGTAGGTATACGTATCCACTACATCTGGAGTATACCTAGAGTAAAAAAAAAAATATGAAGTGAAACTACACCGAGGAAAGAGCTTTTCAATGGACAACAACAAGATAATCGGTTTAAGTTTGCCCTTTGGTCTGGCCGCAAACAAAACAAATACTTTCTGGCTCACATGCCTTCGCTAGCGTCACCGTCTTCCTGAAGATCAGCCGAGCCGCATGTAGTCGTGTTGTAGTAGTCAATCAACGCGCGGTTTGTGGGTGCATAATATTGTGAAAAGCGAGGGGAAAATCCTTTGGTAAAGGCTTGCATCCTTCCCCTGGTGGGGAGTTTACTCTTTTTTAATCATTTCTATGAGTTTTTCACTCAAATATTGAATTGAAAAAGATGGAGGAGAAGGGGCGAGGTGAAAGTAAATTTCTTTACAGCGCATGACCGAACCGTGTCTATGCTCAGTTCAGTTATACTGTACGTGAGCAAGCAATATCACAAAATTGGGTTGCGAACGCGGGTCGATTGGAGGAAATACGGTATACGCTATACCTAGTAGGGTTAGCTTTTGCACCAGGAAAGGACGTGAACCTATACACTTAAGTTGAGACACAGCAAATGGCTTTTCATGTTTGTTGTTCGTTATTGAAAATGTGCGCGACTGAAAATCATATGCTTTAATGATGTATTTAATATTTATAGTTTCAACGACAGCAAAGCAACACCATAGAAAATACTTGTGGTTTGAGTAGATAATTTGGTTGTATAGTTGAAGTGTAACGCAAAGCTTAATTTAAAAGATTTTCATCCGTTTAACATTGACTTATACTTATGGTACAAAAAGAAGAACGTTTTTTTTGCATCAATTATTTGTTAGTCTGCAGGTATGCTCAATGTTCAAATATTTAGGGGATCTATTGATATGAGTTACATTTTTGAAAACAATATAAGCGAGTGGAGCTATAGGAACCGATAAAAAACACCACCATCAACGAAGTAAAGAAACATGATGGTGGAGCAATGAATAGTTAGGAAAAAATCGACTTTTAAAGCTTACTTAATGTGCCCCTCTCATAAAATAGATGAAAAAGAACGCCTGGAAGTATAGTCTACAGACGTTGCAAGAAAGAAGCAAAGAAGAAGTGCGTCCTACTTAAATCAGAGAGTAGGTACGGACAGCATGTATCGGTAGTTGGAAGAAATATCTCCACCGACTGCTGATGCAAACCACAGGCTCTTTAGGAACTGCGACATGCCAATTTTAACAAAGGCGCAACTATCTAGAAAATTATTGCTCAAAGAAGGAGAAATGCCTAGGAGATTATGAACTGAACTTCTTGTGCATAACGGCGCAATTCTTCACAGGTTACGAGAGTACTGCGAAGGACTTTTAAATGAACAGTTTCCTAAGAGTTACTTTTTAACAGCCGCATTAAACTACGAAGAAGTGCCCGACATTACAGCCGAAGTAAGGCGGAGCGCGGTGAAAAACTCCAAAAAGGAAAAAGCGATTGGGGAGTTCTACAAAAAGATGGGAGACATTGGGAGTAAGTTGTTCTTTGCTGACGATCGAGCCATCATAATTGAAAATGATGAAATATCAATGCTGCCCAATCTCTAATCTAGCCAGGCCTATTCCGGACATTTATTTAAACGGAACACTGCTTCACAAGTGCGAAAGTTTTAATATCTTGGATCTAGGATCAATAATAAACCATCCTGTGAACCCGACAACAACCAACGCGTAAGCGTAAGGTGGATGAAGTGGCGTGAGAACTGTGCCATCTTCTGTGCCCAAAAATGCCCCTAAGTTGAAAGGAAAGCTCCTCAACGCAGTAGTTCGTCCAGCGGTTACATACGGTTCACAACGTATAATAAGAATGAGTGCAAATTGACAACAATTGAGATGAAGATTCTTCGCATGAAAGCAGATCGAATCAGATGTAAGATCCGAAGAAGACTCCACGTCAAAAATAACATAGTTGATAAAATACAGAACAGTTTTCTTTTAATATTACTGACGATGCCTATACTGTTCACACTCAGGCGAAACACATCGGAGTAAAGTCTATTTAACCTTCTTTTTTAGATTTCAATAGATTTTCTACTAAAAATTAAAATTAAAATTAAAACTAGCGATAGTTGTCGTAATTATTTTAACTTCTTAAACTCAGCTGGAACTGTCATGTTCTTAGGAGAGAAGCTGAGAATCCAGTCCAAAAGGCACTTTCATACAACATATACGAACAACATACGATAGAATTTATAACTTCGATGACCTGTTTTTCATTCGGTTTTTTATTAATTTATATATGAAAAAAATCACTTTTAAATAAAAAAAAACTGCTAGGGTAATATTATTGAAATATCTTCTAGTAAATTTGTGTATATTTTATTTACTGGTGTTGGATGAAAACAGTGACAAACAAAAAAAGTAGGAAGAACAAAAATTGAGAAAAAAAGAGGACCAATTCGGGGTGTGAAAATTAAAAGCTAAAGATAGCAAATATTTAAAGAACATCCTTTGCTATAAACAATCATTACACTTATTTATTAAAATATAAACTTAATATTATAATTTCATTTGAAACTTACTGTGATAATTGGATTGTATTTGGAGTAACTCACCTGAAAGAGAATAATAAAATAGTCAGAAATTAATTTTCAGAAAAAAAATAATTTTGTTAAACGTTAAAAAAAAAGCTTCCTTAAAAATTTTATAAATAACTATTTATCACTGCAGTGAGTCCATTTTTGCGAATAAATCACATCAAGGCAATTATCTCCAAGGGGAGTTTTAGCGACACAATGACACTAGCTTTTTCAGAAACTTGCTGAAGATCACCGGTGCACAGTGAATCAACTATAGTAAAAAAAATTCAGGACACCGGTGGATTTTTGTTTTCTTTTTAGATATGAACATATTTGGCTTAGAACAAATGTCCCTTTTACATGATCAAAAAGATATTTGTCAGTAAAAATATTTACGCAAAATCATATTCAGTTTAACTCAAAACTAAAAGCAATTTAATGGGAAATTGGGTAAAAATATGATATGACCTCCACACTATCTTTTTGATGCCATATGTGAAAGTCTCTCTAAATTTCTTTTGTGGAATCTAATCACACACAAATACTTTGTAAAGTTATCAGCAAACTCTGACACTGGAAATAATAAATGGAAATAAAAAAATATTAATTTTTCAATAAAGAATAACCAATTGTTCTAAAATTTTAATTATTTTAAGTGGTGTTACTTTAATCCCTTAAATATAGGTTGACTCTGATTTTGCGCCAATGGTTTTCAAAATATAACAAATAAAGAACAATTTTTTCAAAATAGAATAAAACTATGAGAGCTAGTTGTATAGGCGTGTTTCTCATACTTGCAATTTTTCGTTTCTTAACTGAACTATTTAATTTGAATAAAATTTGAAAAAAAACTAGCATTTTCGGAAAGTTTTTTTTTGAAAAACAATCGTATCATAAAAAAGTATTTTCGAAAAGTTTTTTATTTTGAAAAACAATCATAACAGATAAAGAAAGGAACGCTTTTTAAAAAATGCTTTATGAACGCTTTTGAAAATAATTTTTTTTTCTTTCACAAATATAATTAATATGCAGCTACTATAATTGTTAAAACACAAAAACAATTCACAGCTAACCACTTTAAATAAAAGGCACGACCGGGTCGCACAGACTTGCTTTTGTAGCGAGTTAGCTAAGGCGTTTAACAGCGAAAATCCTTAACTGGTCTCGCGTACTTCCCACAGGTGTTGTAGTCTTTCAATTTTTGTATATGAAATATTTTTTTAATTCTTTCAATAACTTTTAAATGTGATAATTAAAAAAAATAATATATAAAAACAAATAACTTTAAAGATTAATTTATACCAAACAAGAGTAATTATTAAATATTACAATATAAATTTTTTTACCACAATCGTACGACCAGTTGTTGAAAAAATTGATTTTTTTCAAACAACTTTTTTTTAAATTTTCTTATGAAAAATTCTGAGTATGCCAATTTTGGGAAAATAATAATATTCATGCAAAACAAAATTTCAAAATATTAAATATTAAATTTTGAAAAAAAAAATTTATTTAATTAATATAATTTTTTTTATAAAAGTTATTAAAAAAAATAAAAACGCCATTATCGTTCGGCTATCTAATTCTTTCTAGAAATTAAATTTGATAAAGATCCAAAGCGTGGTTAACGAGAAATTAAAAATTAAAAAAAAAAAAAACCTTATATGGCAGGTACTGTTAAAACTATTTTTTTTAGATTAATGGTTTCAACCATAAAAGCCCTTTGATGCCGTATCAGTTATAACTCATGTTTTTGAAAAAACAAGCTTTTTCATAACCGCTGTATGGCAGGTACCGTTATTCTTGGGCCTAAAACAAAAATTCCAAAACTCATCTGACGGTCACCCTAAATACCCTGCAGGTGCTAATGACAGACTGACAGACTGACATACAGACGCAAACAGAATTTCCAGACTCGCTTTTTTCGACTTCGCTTTCATCGTATTGTTAAGTTTGATTGTTATTTCAAAACTTTTTTTATGCACGAATTCATAATTTGGGTTATAGTACATATAATCGAAAGTAAAAAATATCGAATTAACGCTTAGCAAAAAAAAAAAGAATTTAAGTAAAGTCGTGTCATGTTTACACTTTATTTGTAAAATTTTAAATGACCAGTTATATTCAATTGGTTAAGCTAATTGTTTAGTGATAAAATTTTTATATTAACTGTTTAAGTTTTTCTACAGAAAATAATGTTACGCATACGCTACAGTGACTTATTTTTTACAGATACATATATAAAAAATAGCTAAAAAAGATATAGCCAACAAAATTTTCTTCGTGCTTAAAATCTGAGGTATCAAATAAAAACAGGTACACAACCAACATATCCAAATAGAATTAATATTATAATTAATTTTGTTTTCTATTTTTATTTAAGTTAATAAAAAAAAATTATTTTATTATTATTAATTATCATAATTTTTATATTTGATTACATAGATATGATTAGGTTGATTGTGTTTTGATATTTTTGTGTTTGATTTTTAAAAGTGGTTAAAAACCATAACGTTTAATACAAAAATGGTAATCACTGATGAAGAAATCGTACAAATTCATTTTTTGAACAAAAAAAAACAAAGGTGATTTAATTATGTTGAAAGAAATTAATTTCTTAAATTTCACTGAAACTAAGCCATGGGTTAAAAAAATATATTGCTTTCTTTTCGTTGTTTGGAGCTCAAATTTATTTGAGAAGTCATTTTACGAATGAATATTATATTTTTTTTTACATTTCTTATAAAATTCTGAGCAACTATAAAAAAAGAGCAAGTACGCCGTGCGATTTTATTTTCGTTTCGAACCAGAGAGTAGTAGGAGAGGTAGCGACCGATTTTGGGACATTATTTTGGCGCGTCCGAATTTTTGTTCAGTTATTGCTTCATGTTATTGCTACCGGAAATGGCCGAAAACCAAATATACAGCCACTTTTTGATTTTGTTATTACTTTTTTGGTAAGCTTATACCGCCGATGCAACAAAATTTTCTTCAAACCTACTTTGATATTGGATTCAACCCTTTCCAATGAGTAGTTTTAGCACTTTTAATAAATATTTATAAAATTCGTATGATTTTTTTGTATTTCTCGATTTCACGAAAAATGTTAGCTATACTCACAAAATAAAGCTTAAGTCAACGTAAATGCCCCCCTCACATTTTTTTTGTTTGGAACTGTATTTTCAACCTTAGATTGAAGCGAAACCCTATATATCATATTTAATTTTTTTTTTTTACATTTTTCCGATAGGTAGCTACTGCATGATATAAGGCAAAAGTAGATACATATTACATAACGGTGTGATGATGAATAATTAACAAGAATGTGACCCGATTGGCATTCTATATACTAACATACATAAGCCATCAATCTTAATTCCCACACCTTCAGTCTCTTTAATTAGTAAAAACAACAAGTACAAAAACAAAATTTAATAAAAGGTCAGTAAATATTCTTCATAATACAGTCGCTATTATTATTAACAGTATATGGTTAATCATAATTGCATTTTATATCATATAAATGTTTGCATGCTTTCTGAAAATGTTTGTTTTGTATAAAATTTTAAATTCAAGTAGCCAAAGTGTTTCGTCAAAATTTTGAATTCAGATCGTTAATAAATTGTGAAAATAGTATCTAGATGTATTTATTTAAAAACTAGCCGCCCGGCCCGGCTTCGCACGGCTATTATACCTACTAATGAAAGATAATGTTACTAAGTATTGCATGTTTTATAATTGCAATAATTGAGGAAAATGATTCCTCGTCGTTGCCGTCATTTATTCTAGATTTAAAAAATAGAACCTTAATTTATTTTGTACTGATTGATTCAGGGATCTTAATTTTATTTCCTTTCTCATTGAAATTCTCAATTTAACTAAAGTCTCATTGGACTGTTAAGCGCTCGACACCTATGCAGCCTAAATGGTTGGGCCGATTTTCTTATGAGTGATTTGTTGCCAACGTTGAAGTGTTTCATTAAAAAAAAGTATACATTTATATCTCCCACCCCTCAAATTATGAGTAGCGAATCGAACGTTTGACTCAAAGCGAACGTTTGGGAAGTTCATTATGTTGTAATATTATAAAAGCGAACTTCGGCGTTCGAATAGAGCAACATCACATTTCTCGAAACTTTAACCTATTGAGGTGAAAACAAGACGCAAAACTAGTGAGTTAGAAAAAATTTTAAAAAAAATTATACAAATAAAAATTCAAAAAAATAATTAACTGGTAAAATCAAATTTCCAGTCGTTCGCACGAAGTTGTCTTCTTCTTGGCACGAGAGCAAATTCGACCAACCCATTTGTGTGTTTTATTTTGATTAATTTTCTTTCTTCTGACTGATTAAAGGTTTTACCAGATAAAACTTTACATGTACGGGAGAAAAATAAAACCTTTTTTCGTTCATCTCTCTCAGTAACGTATGCGAGTGTAGAAAAATGTAAATGTGAGTGTACCCTAACAAATTATTAGGTAAGACAAATGCGACAAAATGTCTCAACTGTCACTTGTCAATTTGTAAGAGACAAACTCTATATTCCGAAAATTTTGTTAACTCTTTATAAGGATACAAATTAAATCTAACAAAATATCCTTTAATAAAATATGTCTTTAATGTATCTCTGAGTACTTTATTGATACTTCCATAGATGTAAGTAATTCATTTATAATTAAGTTAAAGTAGTATTGGTGGAAGGTACAATTTATTGAATCTCACTAATCGAATCCCTGAAACAATTTATTATAGACGTCATTTCTATAAGGATAATACTCCCATTCAGGTTTCCAACTTAAGCTCTGACGTACAATCCAAAAATATCTTTTGATTATTTTTATTGCTGGGCTATCCTTTACGTTAAACACCCTGTATTTTTGTGAGTGGGCGGGGGAATATAATAAAGGATTCATCTTTTTTGTGGGCTGTTTTGTTGTTTATATACTAACAACACCAACCCCAACACAATCGATGCAACAGCATCGAATGATGCAAATGGAAATCCATAGAAGGAGGATGATGATGATATCCTCTTTTTCACAATGTTGTGTGACGCGTTTTTTTTCGTTTTAGCGCAGAGGAACGGAAGAGCAAGGATAATGGACGCAAAACAAGAATATCATGGTAAATCGAAGCGGGGTGATTGGTGTTCTTGTTTTTGTTGTCGTACATTTATACCCCATGTTGCATATTTATGTGTGCATGTATTGTACATATATGTACGTACTGCTTTTAGCTTAAATTGGAAATATTGTGAGTGTTATATTGATTTTATTCTCGTGTTTGTCCTCTATAGGAATAAAATGGTACATTTAAGGGATTAGCACATTTTTATGAAACTGTTAAGGTAGCTAAGTTCCTTTAAAAAAACAGAGCACGGATAAAATTATACTTAAAGGCGAGCTTAAAGGCCTGGAGGAAACAGCTTTCAAAGTTTCCAATGCTCTGACTTTTTGTTTTTAAGACTTAAAAATGCTGATGTTTTGCCTTGAGGTTGGTAAAAAGAAAATATGAAAAGTCGCTTTAATTCGTTTCACGAATACACGTGAAAGCGAAATTGAACTATTATAGATGTTCCATTTCAGTTTGCCATGAGAAGGTTACTTTACAACTTACATCAGAGAAGGTTACAACTGGTTAACAACAAAATCTGTCTGTTTGTAACGCGTTACATAGGCTACCTGCTTTAATTTCTCCCTAGGTGGCACTCCAGTCGTTTTTATCGAATTTTCGAATAGGTACCTATATAACTACTGGATCGATTTTGATAAGACTTGCACTGACAGATAGCTGATGTTGTAGTAAGTATTTTATGGTATTTCAATTATTCCCAATATTGCGCTGGGGTAGCTTTTTCGAAAATTCTTATTTATGAGATTGATGAATTTGACTCAAATATTTTCATATATATTTATATATATATATATGTATATATATATTTTCAAAATGTTGGTCCAATATACTTACGATTATAATAACTTTTATGATGTTTTCTCCCTTTATATTTTTCTACGGCAGCAACGCGCCGGGTAACAGCTAGTACCTAATAAATAAAATGCACGACGGGTCTGAAAAACTTGATCTTAAGAAAATTCATTAGTAGGATATGTAACTACCTATATTCAAAATACACTGAGTTACAAAAAAAGTGAAACCCTTTGAAATTTTGTATTATTTTCAAGTAAGTTAAAAAAAAATAGAAGTTTTTTTTTATACAGTTTATTTAATTAACATAAATCTAAGTGATTCTTGAAAAAATAACTGAAAGAGGTAGGAAAAATTTAGAAATAAAAAATAAATAAACGGAAATTGTTTAATTTCTTATTTTGTGCATTTTTTCCATTTTTTTACGTGAAAACTGAAAAAAAAAATTAAACTTGATTTTCACTTGAAAATAAATAAAAATTTGAGGGTAAGCCACTTTTTTATAACTCACTGTAGAACATTTTAACTAGATACACTTGTTTTATAAAATATTGGCGCAAAATTGTAGTCGATTTAAGGTCTCGTCAAACAGAGCGTTGAGATTATTAAATGCTGCGTTGAAATTATTTTGACACGACGTTCTCAGTGCTGCCGCTGCCGATTTAGAGGACGCCAGACAGAGAGTTGTTAACAGAGCTTTAAATATTTGAATCTTGATTTTCATTTTCTCATCAAAAAGTCAATTTTGGAAAAGAAATGTTTTTATTGTATTCTTTTATTCTATTAAATATTTGCCATACAAACACACAATTAAAATAAATAGATAAAGATGAAAATTAAACGAAGAAATGTTTCTAACGCGGAGTCAAAAACATAATTTGTAATTATTCACAACGCCTTTTTCAACGCCGCGTTTTAACGCCGCTGTGAAACTCAACGTAGTGTTAAAGACGCGCTCTATGTTACATGGGATATGTTATGTATTGCTGTATATTACAACGCGGCGTTGTAACGCGTCTAGCTCTGTTTGACGAAGCTTTTAGACTGTTGTTAGCTAATAATTCAAAGAATTTCGTTTGTCATAATGGGTATTATATTGTAATATTTGCATAAGCAAAAAGATTTAACAAAATCAAAGAAATAAAGGCAGGCGTTTAGATCTCATCAAATTCCCGCAAGGTTATTGTTAATTTAAATCTCGAGTTCACTTGCCTACCTAAATAATCATTTATCTCAAGCAAAGTGTCAATGTACTCCCTAGTCCTTCCTCAGACATCTTCTCATGCAGACGTCTGAATCGGTTTCAGCCAATCGTCCAGTTACTGCCATGTTGGTAAACAATACATTTTTCGTGACAATCAGAATCAGGTTGAAACCAAATTCAAAGAATAAAAAAACCCTTACCAATTTGTTTTTTGTGTCGATTTTGGTATAGGGTAAAGTCGGGTGATATGGCACCCGGGGTGATATGGCACCCTTTCAATATCTCCCACTTAATGACTTCTATCCAAAACAAAGAGAACAAAATATCATTCAGTATTACGCAAGCTCTTGAAGTATCCAGTTCGAATCGCAGCAGCCTGTAAGTTACTGCCATATACAGCCGGAGAAAAAAAAAAGTGAGTGTGTATTGAGCAAAAAGTTTTTTTGTGTATCAGTGAAGTTCGTGGTAATACGAGAGTATTTGACGCCAGGTGTTCATTTAAAAAGAAAACAAAAGAAATAATCGTGTTTGTTCTTGTTTGCTTACTGCTATAACTGTGCGTGCTTGATTGTTCATGTTATTTGGTATAGCAGAAGCAAGGTCAAAAAGGTGATATGGCACCTCAGAAGTTCGGGTGATATGGCCCCGGTGCCATTTCCCCCGCTCTAACTTTATTATACTTTATTTGCATTTTTAACTAGGCATTCACTTAAATTTCAGAAATCCTTTTACTATTATTTCGTTGGTTTGACAAATTTCGTTCAGAAATGCCGACAGTTTATAAAAAAAAATCATCTGCAAATCGTGCACAATGGACACAAGACCAACTCACAGCAGCCATTGAAGCTGTCCATGCAAAAACAATGTCCATAAAAGCAGCTTCAAAGCACTTTTCAATTCCTTTCACCACCCTTAGACGACGCATTAAAAATCCAGACGCTAAAAAACCTGCTTTGGGATCCGTATCCTGCTTAGGGGAAGAAAGGGAATTGAAAATTGTGTGTCACATAAAAAAACTCCAGGCACACGGATTTGCTCCATCTAAGAAGGAAGTGTGCCAAATGGCCTATCGATTGGCAGAAAAGTGCGAGATAAGGCACAAATTCAACAATTTGAAAAAAGAAGCTGGAAAGGACTGGTTCATTTTGTTTATGAATCGCCATCCTGATCTAGTCTACCTACTTCCAATTGATGGAAAAAACCTTGACGGAAAATAATTTGCTGGACAAACCCGGTCATATTTATAATATGGATGAAACTGGGTGTCAACTCAACAATCGGCCCTCTTTCGTTATTACAGAGAAAGGATCGCGCAACGTCACTGCAATAACATCGGCAGAAAGAGGTGAGACAATAACAGTCATTGCATGCTGCAACGCAGAAGGAAATTTCTTACCACCAGCCTGTGTTTTCAAAGGTAACTTATGTGGTGAGGATTATGCTCTCACAACGAAACCGGACGAGTGGCTTGAGTGCATAATATGTCACTTTTGGTCACATGAATCATGCACATCCTATAAGAATACATGCAACAAATGTGGAAAAAAAAAAACAACAAGAAAATGTGAAGTACCATTTCACCCGCAAGCAGGTGCCATATCACCCTCCATTTTTTAAGTCGTCTTTTTTTTAAGGTTTTTTATTTTTGCAAAAAAAAACATTTAATTAACTGTGAATTTCAAATATGTTCCTATTTTTTGTTTACAAACTAGTTTTATAATAAAGATATTTTGGTTTGAAATAAAAATCTTTTTTAATTTGGAAGTTATAAGGGAAAAGAAAAATGGGTGCCATATCCCCCGGCTTTACCCTACTGCTGATTAATTTTCTTTAAAAACAAACATACGGTGAATGACAATATTGACGTTTTACCGTGGCTTCGTGCTTGACTAAACGGTGTTTGCATTGCTGCGGTCGTTATTTCTTCGCTATGTAACACTTTTCCTTTGGTTCGTCCTTGAAGAACATATACATACATATGTATATAAATCCACTCTATTCCTGATGATAGCACTATTTCACCATCGAGTATTCGATTAAGAGTTCATAGTGCCGGGACGCGTTAAGCAATCACCCTCCATCAATTTTCTGCAATTACGGTGCAATTGTTCACTTTGGTGGTGGATGGCGTCTTTCTGCATCAGCCTCCCTAACAGTCATGCGCGTGATTTTTTTTTTTTTTTTTAGATAGATATGTGAGAATTCCATTTAGATTGCATGCATTTTTTTAAACGTCCGTCGTTAAGCATTTGGAATTGGATTACACACCAGAAAGTAAATCAAACAATTATAAAACAAAGAATAATTCCAATTAAATTTAAACAGAAATCCTGAAAACATATTCACAACTTTTCTGATTTGGTTAGGGGAAGAGGAATGATTTTTTATTTATTTTTGTATTTTATGAATTTATGATGCTTGTAGCCGTATAGAAAAGTATTTCCTGTTTTCAATGGGATGTTCATACAGCAAAATCAATTTATGGATGTTTTTTTTTTAATCAGAATATGTGTGGTCTTAAGGTTAGAGTCGGGCATTCGCAAAATAAAATTATAGGGAAATCAGTCTCATATAGAGACAGCTTGGAAATATTAGAACTTCTCACACAATTGAATACAAATTAATGATTGACGAGTTGAATGGATAAAAAAAAACGGAAATGAAAGAGGAATGAGGAATGTGTGTGGTGATGTTTTTTTTGTGTGAATAGACTCAGGAAGATTGTCAGATGAATGATCCTGTGAAGTATAGTCTAGTCGAAAAGATTCTCAATAGAGCTCTGTTCAAGTGGGCTGAGGACAAAAATATTATTCCAGATAATCAGTTTGGCTTTAAGGCGGGACATGACACTATTCATGCCGCGTCTAAGTTAGTTTCTGATGTCCAATGGAACAAAACGAAAAATCAATGCACGGGTGCCGTTCTGGTTGATTTAGAGAAAGCTTTCGACACTGTATGGTTAGAGAGTCTTTATCTGAAGCTATCTAGATTTGGCATAAGTAAACCACTGTTATATATGCTTCATGACATGCTCACTGGTAGAAAGTTTGTTGTCAAAAGTGGCAATGTAACTTCTACCACAACTTTTGATATTAAAAATGGTCTACAGCAAGGAGCTGTGAACTCACCGATTCTTTTTAGTATTTACACCAGCGATCTGATAGGTATTCTCACTTATGCGATTGCGTATGCCGATGACCTTGTAGCGTACAGGACGGGTCCAAAAGTTGAAGTCATCAAAAATCTCTTGCAGCGTGACTTCGACCAGATTCAGCGATATTGTGATGACTGGAAGTTAAAAATTAATTTTCAGAAATCAGAAACTATCCTGTTTAGAACCCCTTTGTCTAAGGCGTCTAGGGATACAAGAAAGAACTGGAGAAATCTAGTGATCGTTGGACCAAATGGACATCCACTGGCGAGTAAAGATGTAGTAAAGTACCTTGGTATCTGGCTAGATCAGTATCTATATTTCAATCGACATATAGATGCTGCTCTGGCCAGAGCTAGGGGAGCGTTTGCTCTGACAAGACGGTTGTTTTATAGCAGCCGCCTTGAAAACAGGGTAAAGGTGATTTGCTACATGGCCCTCATCCGGCCGATGATTGCCTATGGGTGCCCTGTGTGGTTTAACGTTGCCCCATCTCAAATGGAAAAGATTCGGGTGTTTGAGAGACAGTGTCTTAGGACCTGTCTTGGATTACACAGAACACCAGAGTCGGAGTACAAACATTATTATGCCAACGAGGTCTTATACAACGGGGCCAATATAAACAGGATAGATAACTTTTTAATTAAGCTGATTCGGGGTCACATTGCAAGAGCGATGATCTCAGTCAATGGACTTATTTTCGGGGCTTATTACCCCAATGAAGAATATAGTGAGAGCGTTTGTCTTAACGGTTTCATCCCGCCCGAGACATTCCTCTATTTAGACAGTCGGGGGCTTATACAGGATAGATTGGCGGTTCCGTTAATCTACCACGTCGGCCGAAGAACTGTGGATCGGCGAATCCTGTATGGTCGAGACGTCGGCTCTGGGAACGGAGCAGAGCGTCTGCGGTTCAGTAGAGCTGTGCCCCTTCGGGACATAAAGGACTTGGATAAGCAAGTTAAACAATTCTGGTGGTTGGGTGACCACCTTGATATTGATGGTTAGTCAAAGTTGTTGCCTTGGCCGACCTACGTATTTTTAGGTATTAATAGGTATATTTTATGTAGGACAGTGGTGGCACCAAAAAAATTTTAAAATACATTAAATTGCATTTGTTTGTGTGTATGTGCATTTGACGCTGTTAAATATGTATATATGTCAATATATACATATTTATAAGAGTATGTGCATATGCATAGGCTGTTGCGCCAAAAAAAAAAAAAAAAGCTGCGGGTGACTGTTCTAGTTTTAAGTTATTTTAAGTATTTTTAAGTAGTTTTAAGTTATGTACGTATATTTACGTATATTTTAGTTTTATTTAGGTTAATTTAGTTTTATTTAGGTAAAGGGTAGTTTTAAGTTTTTTATATAAAATAAACGTCTTGAAAAACGAGTTTTTAAAAATTTTCTCGTTTAGTTTTAAGTAATTTTGAATTTTAATTTAAGTTAGTTTTTACGCCCAAAGGCATTTTTAATATATAGTTATAGTATAATTTAGAGCGCCTGTATGGGGCCAGTAAGTTAGTTAAGTTATTCTGTAAGCTAGTTTTTAAGGTTTTTGTCTAGCATTTAAGTAATTATAAGTTGAATTAAAAATAAAACTTGAATTACAAAAAAAAAAAAAAAAAAATTGTCAGATGAATCTAGTTTCAAAAAAGATGCCATGATAAAGCTTCAGAGTTTCAACGTCACTCTATATTTATTTACTAGACTACACCGGTGCCGTGAAATACCGAAAAGTGAAATAAGGCCAACTTTCAAAAGTTGGCCTTATTTCGCTTTCCAAAAGTGTAATAAGACCAAGTTTCCATCGTTGTCTTTATTTCACTTTCCAAAAGTGAAATAACGCCAAATTGGTCTCATTGCGCTTTTAATTAATGTATTCCGGTCTATTGGAACTGGAATGCAGTCGAGTGAAATACGACCAATTCCTAAAATTGTCTATACATATATCCTGAATGCACAGTAATATGCTTTCTTTTGCAAAACTTAATACTTAGGTGACGTATGAGTTACAAAGTACACAAAGAATGCTTCGTTTTGGATTTTGGCTTCACGTCACTTTCGAAATTCGACATAATTATGTATTTATAAATTTGAACCTTTTTTTCCTACCTATTCAGACTTCGAAAGGCGAAATCGGCCCAATTCGGTTGTTTGTTTTTTATTTGAGCAATAACCAATTCTGATAAACTTATTTAAACAAAGCGAGCAGCTTATTGACAAGATAAGGATCAAGCTTTTTTCATTAATGAAAAGGGAGCATTAACATACAATTTATTTTCTCCATATTTCAGCGCGACGTGTGATAAACGGCGGTGATAAACTTTCACATTCAAATGCAATATTGAAGCTTACAAACAATTATTCTAGCAGTGATTCCATTATATTCGCCAGTTAACTTTAATTTTATGTTCTTGATAGACACCATGCCTTTTGAATCAATCTTCGTCAGAACTTACTGTTTGACCTACGGGAACGAACTTAAAGTTTGGCCTTTTTTCTTAAAATAAATTGGCATTATTTTTGCTAAAGTGAAATAAGACCAACTGTTGAAAATTGGCTTTATTTCACTTTTCAAAAGTGAAGTGAAGCCAACTTTTGAAAGTTGGCCTTATTTTACTTGGCTTATTTCACGGCACCGACTACACCAACGTTATATTTTTACAAAATCAAATCAAAAATCTTGGTTTGAATTGTTGCAATTAAATAAACTGTCTTTTTCTTCACATGAAACCAAAACTTGACCTATCGAGCAAATATTTTTTATTTGGTAATACATATGTAACTTATAAATTATTTTTCAAACTTTACTCGTAGGATGTCGTTACTATCGACTTTTTTTAATTTTTACTCTTGTAGCAATTATTCTTGAGTTAAAAGGCAAGAGAAATAAAGACAAACACGACTGAAAATACAGCTAACCAAAGATAAAAAAAAAACAGGAACAAAACAGAAAACCTCCACAAAACAACAACAACCTCACTGATAGCAACTTCTTGTCAAATTTTATTTGACGGATGTAAAAAGTTATCCAGAGAAAAAGGAGTGGATAAATATTTAAGATTTTGGAACGAGTTTATATTTATATCGACAGATAGTGTCTATGCATGGATAAATCAGTGGTTACTAATGTCAAAAAAGTTTCATGCAAGTGGGCCTTACAGAAATATTAGCGAAGCTGGGATTAACGAACAGTCTCCAAGAAGTTTTCTTTTAAAATGGGGAGAGTCACCTTTGCCGAAGAGATAAAGGCAAAAAAGCAGAATTATTGGCTTCGCCACACAAATATTGTAAGGGTCAAAGGACTGTCAACTACTTCAAATTAAATTACTATATCTAATTATGTTCTTAAATAATATATTAAATAAGAAATAAATATGGTTTTTTGTGCACAGATTATGGATTATTTCCAGAAAAAGGATGGCCGAAAAATTGCAAAACAACTAAAATAGTATTACAAACCAAGCACGCATGAATGAATAGAACAACGGCTAAGAAAAAACGGTAAATCTAAAAAAAACTGATGCGAGTGGTCGAAAAATCGAAGCAACTGAACGGCGAAACGATCTATCAGCGAAATGATAAAACGGCAAAACAATCTGTCAGCAAAATGAGTAAACGGCGTAGTGCTGTTTTGCGCAACAACCAAACGGCGAAACATTATTTGTCGAAAAAAAAAACTTTGCCAAATATCAAACAATGTAATAAAAAAAAGCATAACAACAAATTGCTTAATGAATTTTGTGAAATGATTGAAAAGGATTTTTAAAAAAAGAAAAAATGTAAATCCGCCAAATCATAATTGCGATATGATCAAAAAGCGTAATGAATAAAAAACAAAACGTAAGTTGCCAATTAAAAGAAATATTAATTAACGACTAAGGCGAAACAAAAAATTGCCAATTGAATTCTGCCAAACAATGGTGACCCTTTTTATTTGTTCGAAATTGCATGATGACTGAAGTAGAAGTAGATCGCAATGGTGACTCAATTGCGTTTTGTAGCGGTGAATTTGGTTTTCATTCCACCTTAACTTGCGAAAATTATCTAATCGCTTTTGGTTCACTTCCTCGAAAAACCACTTCTTTTACTAAAATTGGCATATGCGCTGAGAAATTATTTTTTTTTTGTTTGTATATTACTGAGAAATTATAGTTACCATTACGTGAAAATCCTCAACAACTCCGAAGTAAAGGCTTGTGTTATCTGATTTATACTGAAAAATGCTTTTTTGTTTATTTGGGTTGTTGAGTAAAACTATTAGGATTTACAACTCTTAAAAGAAATTTTTAGTTGTAAAATAAATCTTCAAATATTTGAATTCTGTGTTCGGTTCGGATATCTATTTAAAAAAAACAGTAAAATAGTTTATAATAGTTTATTTTCTATTAAACTTACATATTTTAGTTCAATTCACCTCATATCAAGCTCATTTTTTCAGCTCAGAACATAGCTCAGCTCATTTCAGCTCAAATGACAGCTGAGCTCATATGTGAGCTAGTTCAGTTTTGAGCGCCACTCCGATCCAAGTTGAGAAAGGTATATTGCTGTTATAAAACAACGAACCTAACTACGGAAAGCCAAATTATATATTAAATAGAAATTAGTAAATTAGTAACTACGCAGACGGTGGCGTCAGCGTAAGGTATATAATTTGCATAGAGGTTGTATGGAATGTGTGCTGTTGTCTGTTCCTTAAACTAGGAAAACATGATATAGTACAAATTGTTCAAATTAAAAAATCGCTACATATAACAGTTCTTTAGCTGAAAGATATACAGAACTTGGACTAAATATTTTCCGAGTCTATAGCAGAAACCATTTAGCTTATAATTTAAGATGTCTTTTAAAAATGCACCCGAAAAGTCCAAAATCAGTTAGGTAGCACATTTGGGCAATTTTTTAGTTTAAAAAAATTAAATTTTTAATTAATTTGTGGTGCTTAAACAAAATATTAAAAGTTCAAAGATCAATGAACCGATTTTTTTGCAGAATTTATTTTCTCAAGTTGTATGTACCTACATTCCAATTACAAATATCCAAAGCTCAAGCAATTTACATTCTTGAAAGATGAAAAAACAAACATAATAATTACAATGCAATCAACTGAAATCACATTATATACCTACATTTCCATAATAAATTCCAAAGCATTCGCTTGCCTTAGTTTATCTCACAACGATTTGACGCAATTCGTCTGAATTGCAAAAATATAAAAAATACAAAAAAAAAAAAAATCTCAAACAATAACAGAGCCCGAACCTTAGACTACACAATGGCATATCTGAAAACATATTGCACCTACCTCATAGGAATGAGGTCAAATGTGCTGGTGGTATCTTTGTAAGTTGCTATATAATTATACTCAAGGCAACAGTGTTGCAATATTTGCTGTGATTTTATTTTTTGCTTGCTGCTGTATTTCCACACTCCATCTTTAATTCAGTTTTTTTTTTTATTTTGGCGACACTATACTTAACAATTTAAAGGAAAATGCTGCAGCGGAAAATCATCAACACAAGGATTTGAAGATAATTTATAACTATGGACAGGACGGATGGATGCAATGATTTAATTCAACCGTTCTAAAGAAACAAAAATTATGATTAATAATAAGTTTGTAATGAGGCGCTGCTGCTATATATATAGACGTCTATATAATATATTATGTGCATTCAATTCGAAGTCAATAGCGATAAGAATAAAGAATGTCGATGACGGAATTGTTTTTCCTTGAAACCAACAACAAGTTAAAATTGCAAGTTGATTGGAAAATTGTTTTGTTTGGCGATTCATGGTTGGATGGATTTTTTCATGGAATTCATACATAGCTGACTTAGGGCTAATCTTTTCAGCTCTGGTCAAATTAAACATTTAGTTATTTTCTCTGGTAACCATAGATACACATACAGAATCTATAGCTAACAACTGAAAATACCTAAGGTTACACCTAACCAAGCTTAAAAGACTGGCCCTTAGAATTGGAACTTTGCTTAACCTATTTTTATAATGAGACAAATGTGTTTTTTTTTCTCAACACTAAAATTTCGTCAAAATCTTCTTTGACAACGACTTTAATTAGTTTTAAAGAAAGAAAGTACCTTTGGTAAATGAGAATAATGAACATTATTAATTTTTCTGTGATATTTTCGATTGTTTGTTTGGGCTAATATCAAAAACTATTCTACGGATTATAATGCGATTTTAAACAATGAAAATATAAATTATTAAGACAGATTAGGGGCCAGTCTTTTCAGGTCTGGTTAAGTGTAACAATTCGTTTTTTCAGTTGTTAACCATAGATTCTGCTAAAAAGATCGGCCCTAACGGTTATAATTTATAACCACTTTGTAAATAAAAGGTACGATTTTTCAAGAAAAATCGGATTTTCTATAGAATTTATATGGCAGGTACCGTTAATAAGATGATTTTGAAAAAAAAAATCTAACGGAAAACTTTATCTCTGGCAAAAAATCAGTCACACAAAATTTCATCAAAATTGATCGAATTTTTTTCGAAAAAATTGGATTTTCTATAGCGTTTATATGGCATCTACCGTTAATAAAATGATTTTGAAAAAAAAAAATTATGACGGTAAACTTTATCTCGGGAAAAAAATCAGTCATATCGATCGTATTTTTTTCGAGAAAAATTGAATTCTCTATATTGTTTATATTGCGGGTACCGTTAATGAGATGATTTTGAGAAAAAAAAAATCTAATGGAAAACTTCATTCTTTGCAAAAAATCATTCACACAAAATTGGTCGTATTTTTTGGAGAAAAATTGGATGAACTTTTAGGCTTATTTTGCAGGTACCGTTATTATGAAAACTTATGTTTAAAACAAGAAAAACATAACCGTTAGTTACAAATCCAGTATAGGAAATTATATCAAAATCGATCGTATTTTTTTTTCGAGAAAAACGGAGTTGTACCGTTAAAACACCGGACAAAAATACGCCTGGGCATCTAAAAATTAAATATATGCCTATGGATCTAAAAATACAGAGTATCAAGTTTGAAGAAAATCGGCCCAACCGTTTAGGATGTACTGCCGCTAATATCGTAAAGGCCTTATCTGCAAAATTTTCTTCATCTGTAAACCAAAAGAGATAATTACCAAAAGAGATAATTACTCCATATCATGATCTTGGTTTATTGGAGCGAAGACCGCCGCACGGTGTTTTCCAAAAAGCCAAACGTCGCGGCAAAAATAAATATTCGACGTTTTTTGTTAATTATTTTGTTTTTGATTTCAAACATAATTATAATCAGAGCTTCAAAACAGTTAATAAAAGAATTTTATAATTTTTGGTTCGACTTGTAGAGATTTTTAAAGTTGGTCAATTTTATTGTGGACAAAAAAAAATTAAAGAATAGATATTTCATATTTTCATTATTGTTATTATGCCACATTTTACAAAATATCTTAATTTTGTTATCTTGAATGTATCTAAGAAATAAATAATTTTAAATATGAAAAAAAAAAAATACCTGATTTTTTTGGAAAAACATTTAAAAAAGTACGTTTTTTAACAATGTTTTCGTTTTAAATAGAGCTACAAAAAAAAGATTCCTGCGGTCAATGTATGAAATTTTTTTAAATTAACTATTTCTTAAACTATGTACAAAATTGTAGCTGCAACTTTTTGAGATATTGTAATTTGTTTGAAAAAAACGTGCTTGCATTTTCGTCTTAAAGTCAAATTTTTTTCCGTGTACTTAGTAATTTATTTTCTTATATTTTCTTATTTTTTTATAGTCCTGATTCCAATAAAACGTATATTAACATTTACACAAGAAAAAAAAAGCGGGTATTCAAAAGCAATGTAAGGAACATCTTGGATTATTAATATGCCAAAGCAAGGATTCGGTAGTACTAAAGATGGAAATACTTCACGAATTTTTTTTTGAAAAGCCAGAAGTAACGTCAGCAATAACCCAAATAGCCAAACATGTTCATTGGGGCCAGGACCCAACTCTTCACAAAATTCTGGACTACAGTGAAGAAGTTATTAGGGATAAAATATAACCAATAGGGGAGCTTTCAAAAGAACCACAGGAATCAAGAAATAAAGACTACAAGCGATATCGATATCTAAATACTTGTATAAGGTTTCAAGACAGCGATAAAATGAAGATTTATTTAATATGCAAGCTATATCATCAGATCCACTTATTTCATCTTTTAGACACGTAAGATCCCAAAAAGAGCTAAAAACTTATGATCTACCAAATGTTCCAAATGATGATGATGAAATTGATTTTTTTTTTACAGAAAATTAAAAACTATGAGCAATTGCGGATTTTTTAGTTTTTTTTAATTTTATGTGTATGTTCATCATTTGATATTCCATTTGATTTTATTTTATTTATAGTTTGCTTTTAATGAAATATATGTTTTACATGAAATATATGAAGGTATATATAAAAAGAAACAGTTTTTATTCTTGCTTATAAAAGTGGTTCTTTAACTTTATTCATATACGATACATACATTATATCTTAGAACACCCTGCCACCACTTATTTGTTTTTTAATTGGCAAACTGTTTTTAAAGTTTTACTTAAATTCCTTTTTCTTAATTCTTTTTTATTTTCATAGAAAATCTTACTTCAGTCAAAAAATGTTTTTTTTATTTACAATTTTTTTTAGCTGTGCAAATAAAATTTAAGCAGAAAATAGTTACCTATATATTCTGCGATTCAAAAGTAATGCCAAACTGTGTCAGATGATATATATTAAAAAACAACTAGTTTTAGTACTTGCTTAAAAAAATGCTCCGTTTACTTTTATCATCCACTGTCATTATAAATGTTATCTTGCAGCACCCTGTGATCACTTCAATTGTTTAAAAAAAAAGTTGTATTTAAATTCGTTGTTCTATTATTTCTTTTTTTCTGAGAAAACCTAACTTCAGCCAACGATTCCGAAACACCCTTTACACCATTTTACTTGAAACTTTAAAATTTTATAGCCCTGATAATATTCTTTGAGTAAAAAAAAATTATGCTGATATAATTTGAATTTCAAGTTTTCTTCAGAACGACTCTGGCGATATCGGCAAGCTACTCCTACTGAAAAGCAAATAGCACATCACAGTATTCAAAGTTCAGACTTTATTGAATATTTGTACCTGAGTCACTCTTTCTGGTAAACAAATGTTTTTAACTAAATTTATCATAACACTTTTTGGAAAAAAGTTATACAAAATGTTATACAAAATGTTCAAGCAAAGAATCGATAAGTTTAAATTCTGAGTAATTTTTGGTCGAAAAGAATTTTCTTATTCAAATTAGTCGAAATATAATGTTACCACTCAAATTGTCAATTGAACGAACTGTTTAAAAAATTATAAAATAGAAAGAGTGGCTATACCTAATGTATGTAGGTATTTCAATCAATTTTAATACGAATAACTTCATTCTTCTCAGATGTCACATCCTAATAAGGTATTGTGCAAATTAACAATGCATAACATCATTTCATATTTATTTTATTGCAAGCATACTTTGAAATTCAGTTCAATTAGGTTCTACACAAAATATCTACATATTTCGCTTATACACTAAGCAACACGATACAAATAGCCAAACATCATCAATTATCTAAAATGTTAAACATTATGTTGTATACTAATGAGAAAAATGTTAAAAAAAAAGATACTCGCAAAAGGTAAAATTCACACAAACTTATTACCGATGGACATGAAACAGATCCCACTGGTCACAAACGCGTTTTACACAAACACACGCACACCTACAAATCTTTCGAATTTAAATGTATTCCAATCACTTAATGTGGCAATGAATTTAAGAGGAAGGCAATGTTTTCACCAGCCACAAAGCAACCCTCGCGGTTATAACCATCATCGTTATCGGCACCTACCACTGTCCTCACTTAACGTGAATGGATCAATGTAAAATCTCCTTCAAGCTCATCCTTATACCTATATAAGTAGCAGCGTTCGGATTCTAGAAATAAAATTTCTAAAAGAAAAACCTACGAAAATATGAATGAAAACGGATGAGAATATAGATTCGACGGGTTTAGTGGCGGTGACAGTATTTAAAAATAGATAAATACCTTTATAAGTATGTACTAACTGTTGGAATAAAATAATATTGGTTTTTGTTGGCCAGAAATCTCTTCTTTTATTTCCTTTGTACACAAAGTTTTTTTTTTTGAACAGTTTTTGAAAAAAAAAAATATTTTTACAAAAAATTGTGAACTCGAAGTTTTCGAGTTCACAAAGATATATTGAATTTTCTCAAAAAGAACGAGACATTTGATAATACATGGCAGACGGCGCAGGCCATGCTTATTTATGAATTGTTATCGAAATATGTATCTAGAAAATTTTGTGAAATAAAATCATTTAAATCTAATCTTAAATCTAATCATAAGAAATACATTTTTTTTTTTAAATATTTTTTTAATTTTTTTCCGAAAATGTTTAGTAATTTTTTTTAAAACTGTTCACTTAATAAACTTTATTTATAAACAAAATATAGGAAGATGTTTTTTGCTTTACAAAAAAGTATCACATGACCTTGTAAGTATTACCGTTGTATTTTAGTATTTCTTTTTTTTTTGTTTTATGTAATTTTTTAGAAAATCAACCGCTCTCAGCAAAATGGGGAGTAATTGACGCCCCCTTTCGATACAGATTTTCGGAGCAATTTTTGAATTTTTTGGGTATGTCTACCACTTCATAATTTGCAAATTGCAAGTAAAGTCAGCTTTAATAATGTTGCGCTATCTAAACCAAAATTGTGAAAAGGGACACATTTGACGTTTGAGAAAATAATAAACAACGTCATCAAAGGAATCAGTGCTTAGTTCAAAGGCAAGAAAGTGCTAAAGTATTTTACCGATGATACCGATAAGCTTGCCATTCGAGATTAAGCGCATTCAGTCTCTCTTTTCGACATGAAAACAAGCAAATAGCAAGGCTATTGAAAATGTATGGCTTTAATCTAGAGTTTCTTTCATTTTCTCATGAACAACTATTATACGTGGCGTGTTCGCATATCGGAAAGCCATTTGCATTCTTTGTTTACGCAGCAGACAATAAAACAAACAACATTGTTTATATCAAATCGTTACACTGACCTTAAATTTGTGAAATGTTAATATCCATGCAAATGAAATACATTGTAATCAATTTCATTTCAAAATATTTTCATTCTTTCAAAAAACATGCTAGACATTTGAAAGGGACATTTAATCAATTTTGAGGGAACGGGTCAGCTAGTTACTTATAATTATAATATATCGAGACGACTTGTTTTACTTAAGACTTTATAATTGAAATTAGTTTCGCAATTAACTGATAAAGTCTGTGCGTCTAATCAAGTGACGCAAAAATTTCCTTAATTTTTTGCATTTGTTGGAAAAAGTGAAAATAACAGTTCAGTGCCTCTTACCGATCAGGAAATTATGTTTACCTTTCTCATAAATATAAAGTGAGGACAAAAACAAAACAAGAAACTGCAATTTATTATGAAAAATAATTGTGTCTAATCAAGTGGAGAGTGCTGTATATTGAATTGTTAATGTTGGTACATATAAGCTTGAATCAAATTTGTACTTCTTAACATTAATCTTTACGTACACATAGTGTATTATACCATTCATCTATATTAGTTTGAATATTATATAAAATGGAATTGGAACTAAGTATTGTAATGATTGTTATGTACAACATGAAATCAGTCGTAATTAAACCTCATCTAACTCAGGTTGTGTGTTTTTCTTTTTTCGATCCCCAACAGTTAAGGTAGAGTGAGCGTTTGAAAAATAAGCCTTAATGGAAAAAGATGGTTTTTGTGCCACCCAGATCCTCATATCGAAATATCTAACTGCAACGTTCCAACCTGTATATGTATATTTAATACATATTAGAAAAATTAAATGAAATAGAAATATGGTAAACAGAAGTGGGACACAAACTTCGACATAAGCAGCAAATTGATTTTGTAAATAATTTTTTTTTAAATATATTTTTAATTCCTAAAATTACTGATGTCTCACGTACCAGCAATATGCAAATTCATGTTATTGATTTTGAATGTATTAGTTAGCTCTCTTCGCCATATTCGGCGCACAAAATTTCCTCCTATCGGAGTAAAGTCCGAACGCTTATAGTTATGTATAACATTGTCAAAGGGAGTTTCTTTCGTGTTTTTTTTTTTTATTTCTTACTTTTGTTTGTCACAGAGTCACCCCCTTGTTTTTCCGGTTTTTTTTTTTGAAATAGTAGAATAATGCCCACAAGGATGTAAATAGTAACAAGAGGAAATGAAAGCTTTCGATTAGGACAAGCAACCATAAAAACAACATGTGCTTAGTGCTTATAGGATCATAAATGTTTTTTTCTTAACTAAGAAAATTGAAATATATATTCGGATATCCATGACAGACAAACAGCGGATATCGGCAAATCAAAAGTTGTCATTAGATAAGCATTCAATTTTAATGGCTCTATTCGGGGTCAGAGGAAAAGTCGTAAACCTCGCCACTGTTAAGACAGTGGTCAAAATTAAAAAAGACTGGGAAAGGACATCGAAAGCTTTCATTTGAAGAAGGAAAGTGAGGTAATTAATGAGAAAAAGAATAAAGATAGTTACCAATTATTTGTATGTTATCTGTGTAAAATATTTAGAATAACAGGAAGAGAAACATTTCTATTGGGAATCTTATATCTGTGTGCTGCTGATTGATAAACCATGTTGGTTTACCTAGGTACATGTCAAACTCTTGACTTATATTGTTTAATCTATCTAAAAAAAATAAGTTTGAATAGATTTAAATCCCAAGTTGGAAGAAATCGTCAAAACCTTAATTTGATTGCAAACTATATTCTAGTTCTGTATGCTGAACACAAACCCGATGTCAACTCAGGGCACACCGCACACCTCTCTAAGTTTATTTTATTGAAAATAATGATTAATGATCTAGCAAGATTAAATTAAAGTTTGAATATCGATTGAACTTTAATTTTATTAGCCATAGTCAATCATTTTACTTACTTAGTTTTGAAGAATCTTCACATCTGGAGATGACTTGCATCCAGATTTTCCGAACAATTAGTATTGGAAAAACAATTTTAAATCTTTGTTAGAATATTCTCCGTGTAATATTTATTGAAACATTGTTTTTGGTAAACATATCATAAGCAATCACAGGCACTCACGACTGTTCGTTGCGCTCATACATGTCTTCGTAATTATCTATCAAAAGAAATAGATTTCGAACACCCTGTACTTAATAAAAAATAAAAAAAAAATCTTGTTCTAGTTGACAAGGCTCCAGATTATACACTCCGTGTTACTTGATTAAGGACAGGCAGTTTTTTATTTTCAATTTCCGATATTTTTCAAACCCCTCGGTATTTTGGGAAAAACCAAATGCACAATGAATGAAGGATAGATTAGGTTTATATTGTTTAAATTAGGATTATTGTTTGAAAAGGTCATAAAATGTACCGGCTTTTTTTGTTTCACTTGATTAAGGACAGTATACAAATTTACATGTTTCAAGCTTAAAACACAATTAAACAGTAACATTTTTTTTTTGTATAAATAAATGTTAGTTTTATTCCAAGAATTGCAACAGTTTTTAGTAATGGGTACTACCTCCTGATCGCTGATTCACTTCAAGTAGCCTGCTGTGTAGAGATTCATAGAGTTTTGTCAAATAACCCAGCGAAATTTTGGACCAGGCTTGTTTTATGGCTTCAATTATCTCTTCCGTTTCATCATACTGCCTTCTTTCTTCGTAGACTTTTCTTGAAAGCCAACCCCACACGTTTGCCATGATGTTCAGGTCGGATGAATATGGTGGCCATGCAAGTAGGTTTAGATTTTTGTTCTGAATCCAGGCTTTTGTTGTCCTTGCGGTATGTATCGGTGCATTGTCTTGTTGGAAAGCACCATCGATGTCCACCAAATATTCAAGCCATTGGCTTCTACGTTCGGCATTCAATAGTGGTTTCCTCTTCATTTTTTTATATGGTCGGCCTTCTGTATCGCCCGAAAAACAGTCGATCTACTAGGCTTAGCTCCAGTTTCTGCCTTAATTTTACTTACGGAGATCCTTGAATTTGAAGCTGTTCTCAGTATCGCCCGCCTTTCCTTACATGATATGATGTTCTGATTCTTCCTTTGCGGTTCTTTCCATACCTTTCCGGGTTCTCAAGATAATTGTTGACAAAACACTTGCTTCTTTCAATCTTCTTGGCTATAAAGCGGATGGATTTCCCTTCTTCCCGGTAAGCTCGAATTTGGCGGATTTCCTCATTGGTTCCTCTTTCCTCTGTCCATAGTAGTGGATTGTTTACAGTTTTTACTTGAACTAAGCTCCCTCATACTTCAAGTACCCTTTTATTTGATTAAAATAACGGTAACAGGTAGATTTTGACAATGTCCTTAATCAAGTGAAACAAAAAAAGCAGGTACATTTTATGACCTTTTTGGGAAAAGCGTCATAAATGTTGCAATTATCAACATAAACCTAATTTTTGTTTTTACAATAACCTAATATATCCTTCATTCATTGGGTTTGAAAAATATCGCAAAATGAAAATAGAAAATTGCCTGTCCTTAATCAAGTGACACGGAGTGTACAAATATTCTTTCGAATTCGCCTTCTCATGGTAATGTCTGAACATAGAACATTTAAACCAGGTATCTTTATTGCAAAAAAAAATATATTTTCTTTTTTTTTTATTAAAGTGTGTGTTTTTAATTTTCTTCACAGCAATCTATCCATCATGATTTTCCACTACGGCATGCAGTAGCAACTTCCTTAACAAACCAAAAGACCAAGAGGAAACAAAAATGTTGTCGCGAGTTAATTTTCTTTCATTCTACAGTGTGGTATTTTACACCTTAAACTGGTAAGAAATATATAATTATAATAAAAAAATATTTATCTATGTGTCTGTAAGGCACATTGCCTTTAAATGCAACAGGTGTTGCACATTGTTTTTGGTACACAAATTTAAAATACTTCCGTCATTATGATAACGAAAATAATAAGTCTTATTATCATCTTCCAGCTTGTGTGATAATTAATCCGGAAGTCTGCCAAGCCTCTAGTGTTGGGTGTGGCACTCTTAAAGGAGTTAAAAATTGTATAGGGATAGTATAAGAAACTAGCCCCTCTCCCCTCCTCATAATAAAATACGCTTGTATTTGTTCCTAGACAAGATTCCATTATCAGCAGCGAAAAAAAGTCCCAATACATTTTTTAAATTTAATAGTGCATGGTGGCCACACCCACCACCGGAGGGTTGCCAGACTTCCGGATTAATTATAGCACGTGTTGGGAGATGATTATAAGACTAATTATTTTCGATATCGAAAAACTTAAGTTTTTTAGTCGCTAACTCTCCGTCTTTATAGTTTTCTAAGGATACAAGTTCTACTGGCGAAACAACATATACAAAAAAAGAAACAAATACTAGTAAAAGAGTGCAGTGGTGCAAAAGAACAGATTTTGTAACCATTTGACACATTTTTTTCGAAATTGATTGAAGTCTTAAGAAATTTTGTTCTAGAGAACAACACAAAGCTACAGAAATTTTGCAAAAAAAAAACTATATTTTGAACTCTTAAAGCAGCCATGGTTAGGGTACTTTTTTGGATTTGCTGAAGACCTCACAATATAGATCTCCCCCAAAATTCAGCTTTGTGTTCGTAATTTGGCCTTTCTTTTGTCTTTATTTGAAAAACAGGGAAAAACAGGTACCATTTGAAGGCTGTGAATCAATTCTGGCACATCGGACAGTGAAGCGAAACTTTTTTTTAAAGGAAAGTTCTGCACGTAATGAAAATCAAAAACCAATTATATGTATAGGGGAAATTTTTCGAGTGACGCGCAGAACCGCCAATTAAGCAGATTTTATTTCTTTATACATAAAGTAATGTCAAGTTTGATTGTTATATTATTTTATCCCAAGAATGCATAACTTGCCTCTTACAGTACCCAACCTATAATCGCAAGTAAAACTAAAATTACTGGCCAAGTTTTACCGACATATACCCCACTGTGCGAAGCCTCTTCATTTCTGCAATACCTACACGCTACACCCATCCTATTTGTAAAATGAGAGAAAGAGAGATTGATGCTAAGCGTGGCGCTTTTAAAGCTGAACTGAAGCTATTGCTGTTGCTATTAATGCTATTGCCGACTTGCTGTTGCGGCACAACTTGAGTTTGATGATGGTTAGGTTAGTGTGAGATGAAAATTCAACACAAAAGGAAAGTTCTCTTTCTAAATAACATTTTATGCCACTATTGCCTTCATACCTCCTCTTTTCGTTACCCTTTATCCATCTGTCGTTAACTCAGGGCAAATTTGTTTTCCCCTCTCTTTCGGAAATCCAATGTGGGAAAATGAAAAGTTTAATTATTAGTGAAAATAGAGAAAATCCAAAATGCTAAATTGGTTTCAATTTCACTCTTCTTTGGCACATGATTTGTGTTGTAGATATTTGTACTCATTTGTCTGACTTTTTGATAAGTGTATATACGGTTGATATTAAACATTTCATATTGAATCTTTAAGCTTATGATTGGAATAAATATGTAATGTTTAAAAAATCAAATAAAAAATAGATTTTGTAAAAGTCAACTCAGACAGATGGTTTTAATTTTTTTTTTGATAAAAAAACAACAACAACTTAGTTTTTTTAGCGGATGCATCAAGTACCTACGCATTTTAAAGTTTAAACTAAGGGCCATAAGTGGGGTTCGGCGAGGTGAATATATGTAGATTGTATATTTATGTAAATTAACACAACGAAAAATATTTTTGACATAGTAAACCAACTTTTTTTTGTAGAAACAAATATTTAGCATTTAACACAATATTGTATCTTACATTCGCAATTAAAGGTGAGGTTAGAAAAAAATCGGCCTTTTCGGTAGGAAAATCAAATTCTTTGAGTAAACAGTTTTAAAAAAAAAATTGATCCAAAATTGTGCTTTTTACACTTTTTTGTGCCAAGTAAACAAGCAATTTTCAGCAAATGCTTTACAAAGAGCTATTAATAGCTTAAAATCAAAAACGGCAATAAACCAAGCGACGGTCAATTTCCTAAACCGATTCCACCCTTAAGTTTTGTGATTGTAAGATTCAGGTTGACCTTTTCGATTCACTTGGTACAAACAAGCGGTTCTCATTCAGTGAATGAAAATTTAGTGGTGAATTCAATTCTTTTCAATTTTTTTTTGGCTGTGGTGATTAATTTTTGTTGTTTTTTGTGTATTTTTTTCGTTATTGAGGTTGCTAGGGGCCGATTCTGGTTTTATGACAAGTGAATCAAATAAATTTATAAAAAAATCCAACTTTTTTCACTTAAATATTCATTTGCAAATGAGGGTGTGAAAACAATTTATTTGAATGAACATTTTTGACGTTTGGTTTCACTTTTTCACAGAACGGGAATCGAAATAAGGGTGAAAGGGTAAAAATGTTTTCATTTCATTTTGCACAGAAGAATAAGTCCTGACAATTCCAGAAATCTTGCCTATCCGGATTCACTTTGTATCGCTTTATACATACATATCTTGACGTCTTAAAGCACAATTGACAGATGAAGAGAAGCTAGCAAACCACGAACGATGGTTGAGTTCTAAAATATAATAAAGATCAAGATATTTTGAAAAAGTGATACGATGGGTGAAATCTGAGGTTCCATGAATACTGATTTCTTCGGAATTCAAGTTCAATTATCTGAATAACATTTGATGTCGTAGTAGGTACTCACGCATCAAATTTTAATAGAGTCATTTTCGAAAAGAAACTTTTTTGTTAACGGATGTTACGGTAACGGTAAGTTTAGACCTAAAAACAAAATTGTAGAGTTTTTACAGACCCACAAATACGAAATTTGATAGAGCATCTTTTATAATTTATGCAATTTTATAATTTATGTTAAAAGGCGAAAAATATCAGAAAATGGCCTAAATAAGAGATCAAGCTGTAGGGTAGCTATATATACCTACCATTAAACGGTTTGTACCTAAGCCAAAATCTTTAAATGTCATTTTATGTTAAATGTACAATTTAATTAAGTATCCTCCCAAAATTACCAGTTAAGTCATCAAATAATGGCCACATTTAAAAAAAATTCAATTATGTTAACAGCATTCCAAATATAACATTCAGAAAGTTTTATAAAAATCTTTAGAGCTCGCGTTAGAGCTGTTTTCGAGAAAATTTGGAGAAACTAAAACCGTTAGAATGGGAGATACACGTTATAGCCGGGCTAAAACAAAAAATACGAATTTCTCTTCTAAAACAGGGTTTTTTTTACACGAAACCAATACATTTTGAGCAAATAAAAATACTGCTTACTGAACAAAAAATCAAAGAGGAATACAAAATTTAATTACTTTCAACTGTTATTTAAACATAAAATTCATATGTTATTTAAAAGCTTCTCAAAATATTAAAAATCATATTTGAATAAAAAAAATCTAATGCGATTTTAGATCTACCTTGGATTTTGAGCCTTGAAATATTGTTTTGTAAAAACAACAAATAAACACATTATAATCGATTAAACTACTTTACAAGTTAATGTTCATTTAAATACATCATTAATATACACAAATCTACACAGTATAATAATATTATAATTTCCGTAAAAATCAATGAACAAAAAAAAAATCATTGCCCTGCTGATAGCTTTTCGATACACATAATCTATTTAAATCCAATTTATTACAAAATTTCATTAGAATGTGGTGTAAAGCCTTTCCGCACATTTGACCCGGAATGTTTTTACTAAAGCCACCGCACTCAACTTAAAAACTCAACTGATGTGTATTTGTGTTGGGTGTTAATGTTTATTTTTTGTTTGTATTTAATAAGAAAACACGATACATAATGCACACACCAATTATTTGTATGTGTATTTAAATAAATATCCAGAAAACTTTGGAAACTATCGATAGGGTGGGGTGGGTCATTATGATATGAACTCCTCTAAAAACTGAATAGGTACCTACTTGATTAAAAAAAAATGGAAAAGTATGAATTCAGTATGTATTCGAAAAGTTAAACTTCATTTCTATTGAAACATGAATATGAAATTTGCAATATGAAAGTTGCAATTTTTAGTGTGATTACTTTCAATACGGTTAGGTTTGAATTAAGAAAAACACGTAGGATACATGAGAGTAAGAGTAAGAGAGTAAGTAAAATTAATTGCACGCTGGGTAGCACGAACTTGCTCTTGTAGCAACATTGGGATTAAAAATAAAATCCAGGACGGAGTCGCTCTTGTAGAAAACTATGGGATTAACAAAAAATTAGTTAAATAAATTATGTTGAGAGACGAAAAATATCAGAAAATGTCCTAAATGTGAGATGAATTTGTATGGAAGCTATCATTAGGTAAACGTTTCTTAAGCCAAAAACTTTAAATTCTTTTTTGTGTTGAATGTTAAATTAAAGTACCTTACCAAATTTAAATGAAATCAGTTCAGCCGTTATTAGCTGATGGTCGAATTTGCACCGAAACCGCATTATTCTGCGCCATGCAATTAACTTCAGACGTCAAAACTTTCTTTTGTCCGCATTCTCCGTAAATGGTCTTGTATGTATCAAGCTTACAACTAGAGATAAGCCCATAACATTTAACAACAAAATGAATCAAACTTCCGAATACCACGATGAACAGCACACAGAAAGCACAATAATGACAATTTCCAAATTATGAGTGTCAAGCAGAGTTGCCATCAGAGCAAGTTTAAAAACTTTTCTTCTTATTACTCTTCCTTTTTTTTCTTATTTTTTATTACCTATTTTTCTTAACTTTAATTTCTTTTTTCTTTTTAATATATATATTTTATTTTGTTAATATAATTTACTTTCAGCTTCTTGGTAAATGTAAAATGATTTTAGCTTTTTTTTTCTTGGGATATCTTTCATTCTAATTTTGTTCAGCAGTTGTTGGGTCACTTTTGGGTTGCTTCTCTTTTCACTGAAAATTCATATTTATGGCTCAGAGAATAGCAGGGATTCTCAGACCGACAGTGTGCTTAATTTTAATAAAGCACGTACCACGTTAAACATATTTTAGAAATGTTACACATTAATGCTCAAAGTTTGAGAAAACATTTAGGGGTACGCCTATTGTAGTACAATTAATTACCAAGAGAAATGCTGCATTCAAACGTTTGGAAAAGATTTCGAATCCAATCATTCTTTAATTATTATAAAACGTTTAGAAATGCTGTTATCATTGAGATAAAAAACTCTAAGAAGAGATTTTATGCTTCCAAGTTTGGCAACATTACTTCACAACAACAGTGAAGGAATGTAAAATCTCTAGGCGCTTCTAAGCGAACCTAACGTGCAGATGAAGTTCGCGATGGAAACGAACTCAATAACTTATTCGTAAATGCTTCTTCCATCAGAAGCGGTAGCATAGATGACGAGATTGATTTTTTCCCACTTCTACTGACACCTCACCGAGTTTTAGTTTCCAACGAGTCAATCAATTAGAAGTATATAAGGCGATAAGTGAAATAAAGTCTAATGCAATCGGTCTGCATACAACGCATCCTAAATTCATAAAAATGCTTCTCCCGTTTCTTTCCCTTTATATATTCCACATCTTTAATACCATATTAACCACCTCCTGCTACCCCAAACCATGGAAAGCTTCCAGTTCCTAAAAAGTCCAACTCAAAACAAAAAAAAAAGAATACAGCCCGATATCCATTTTACCTTTTGTTTCCAAAGCATTTGAAAAGATAATGAGCCATCAGATTTTAATTTTTTTAAATATACGTATTTACTACTCTCACCCAACCAATCTAGACTCATCCAGAAATACTTAACCGGGAGATCTCAGGCATTTCTGTTAAACAATGAACTCTTTGATTTCCTTTCAACACATGCTGGTGTACCACAAGGATCACTCTTAGGCACACTTCTCTTCACCCTTTTTAATAATGACCTTTGATCCTCAAACACTGTAAAATACACATGTACGCGGATGATAATCAAATTTATTTAAGCTATCGGATTGGTATGGTTGAGCATGCAACTGCAAGAATCAATGAAGATCTGATACGTGTTGTGGAGTGTTGTAAGTCATACGGCGCTAGAAACATCCTATTTTCCAAACATTGAACTCGATGGCTTTACTCTGAATTATATTGAAAAAGTTAAGAATTTAGGAGTTGGTTTTAATCAAACTTTGTCCTGGGAACATAACATATCCTCTGCTCTAAGGACTCTACACGTAACTAGTAGCTGCTTGCCTATAAACACTAACCTTATTATAGCAAAAACCCTTGTTCTTCCTATTTTATTGTATGGAAGTCTGGTCTTCTGCTGTCTAGACAGTAGAAGCAAACGAAAGCTAGATGTGACTAATATTGCTCGCTTCTTTTACGACTTAAACCGGTTTGACCATGTTTCTCGGTATGCAAGTAGTATCTTTGATACGCCCTTGATTTCCAAGCACTAGTATTTTTATCTAAGTTGATGGAGAATAAAACTCCAGGGTATTTGTATAAAAAACTTATTTTTCCAACACTACAAAGAAGTAAAATTTTAATTGCACTCTAAGCGACCGTTTTTTGTCAACATAGTGGGTCTCTAGAATTATCTGCCTGTAAACCTAAGAGGATTTAACAACTGAAAATAATTTGAAAATCTTTTTAAGATCCACATCAGAAGCTAAAATTATTCATAAAGTTTGCTCATTTCATTTCATTCTAAAATCTTTTATTTATACTCTCCAATGAATTTATTATTATAATTTTTTATTTTCATTGTTGTTAAATTTTGTTTGAATGTAAATTTAATTTTTAACCAAGAATGTACAAAGTGTAACAAAAAAGACATTCCGTCTTAATATGCTTTTGTTTAAAGATCAATAAATACAAATACAAATGTGTGTTTTTGGCCAAAAACCTAAAATGCAGTAATATAACGTTCACAAAATTTAGCATCGTTGTACTATGTTCCCACCTAACAAAATTGCTTATCTCAGCAAATCTTCCGAAATCACTCTCGAAATTACACAATTTCCCATACAAATACACAATTTTGAAATCATTTCAAACACCTCAATTCCAAAGCAATTTCAATGAAATTGCTTTGAAATCACGTTTCATTTCAGGTAATTCTAGAGCTAACAAAATGCGGCACTTCCTCGAAATGTCAAAAAATAATATACATGGCTTAACATAAGCTAGAAAGAGAAAAACAAATTTTTTTCTCTTATTCTTTTAAGGCCGTGTGCGAACAGCGTTAAAATTTTATCCATTGGCTAAATAATGACACTAGTGTGGTGAATATAAACTTCAAAAATTTAGCCTGCTCTGGAGCAGGCTAAAATTTTAGCCAGTGGATAATTTTCTATGCTTATGAAGGAGTAAGAGAGACAGTCGGAGTAGTGTGTTTGTTTTTATTTGCATTTATCTTTGTTTGTTTTATATTAATCATTAATGTCGAATTTTCCTGTTTTTGTAAATTATGTTTAATTTTACTTCGTTATGTACGAAGAATTACTAAAATTAACCGATTTACTTTTTTGTACATTAATATTCATTATGTAACAATTTTTTTTGTAAAGTTCAGCTGCAAAACCAGTGTTCTGTACCGCGTTAAAACTTCCCATAATTTTAATTATTTTACAAAGTAGTTCCATTTTTTTTCTTTAACAAAATAAAATAAATCTATACACGCATACACAGCACTTATATCAAAACACACATTTTTAAAATATTTGTCTGTCTGTTTGTCCTGGCTAATCTCGAGAACGGCTAGACCGATTTTGACGAGACTTTCACTGACCGATATATAATGTCGATTTTTTTGCATTTCCGTTAATATAAACCGATCAGAATCTACAGGACCGATTTTGACAGGACCTTCAGTGCCAGATGGCTGATAATATTGGAAGTAACTTGTGATGCTAATTATCCCTAAGGTGGCGCTATGGTAAAATTTTATTTTTAAACTGACGAACGTGACGACGAGAAACGGATGTTCCGATTTTGAAAGGGCTTTAACTGGTGGATAGCTGATGTTCTACGAAATGACTAAGGCAATTTCAAATAACCGAATAGATGGGGCTGGGGTCGCTTTTGTGAAAACTCTTATATTATGAGTTTGAAAGCTTTTGGCAAAATGTTGAACCAATAGGTTTATAATAATTCTTTCAAAAACAATGTTTTATTCTTTATTATTTCTGCGGCAGCAACGCGCCGCGGCTAGTATACATATAATAAAAAAAATGCTGCGTTTTTAGTTTTTTGTTTTATATCAGAACAGAACAGCAGCGATAGCGATTGAAAATATTAAATGGGAAAATATTAAATGGGAACATATTTTCTAACTGAACTGATCTGGATGATTGATACCATTGCAGACACATTTTTGAACTGAGCTACTTTCTGCATAGTCAGTTTTTTATTTGGCTCAAAATCAAAAACAATTCATAGAATTTACAAAATGTAGGTATACGTTGAAAATGTTAAATGGGGCCATCCATACCTTCTAAGCTTCTAAACCGAGTTGGATGGTTGCTACCATTCCAGAATCAGCTAAAAACTTTCCTGTATGCTGCGTTCTTTTTTTCCAAAACAAATTTTTACCTTTCTCCGTACCAAGAAATAGAAGGGGAAATTTTTTCAATTCTTGTAGGGAAATTTAAAAAAATATATTAGTGATAAAAATCCCATTTAATCCAGTTCGCACACCAAAAAGCTAAACATTTATTCACCTCAACTCAAACGTCAAAAATTAGCCAGAGGATAAAATTTTAACGCTGTTCGCACACGGCCTAAGTAGCAACACTTTGTGGTAACGTCCAAATTATGCCTTAATTTTTGATAAATTCCATGGAAAATGAACAAGGATTTTTTCTGTTGGTATCATAATATTAATATATACATTTTATGAAAAGTAAGAAATAGAATTATTTAATAATAGATTTATTTGTTCATGTTTCTAGTTTGTCCAAACTGATACGATTGGAAAGCTGAATGTTTCTATAGCTAAACTAAAAAAAGGACAAAATGGACATGGATTCTAAATACTTAAAAAAATTAATGTAAGCAATAATATATTTATATTTCTTACCACATGAACACTGCTTTGTAGATTTCCTGCTAACAAATTTTCCGCAGGCTTCTTTTCCGTCGTCTTTTTGGCCGCCCTCTTAGCCTTGCTCTCGAGAAATCTCTTTTGCAACGATGTTGTCTCATGGTTCTGCTGTTCGCACACATTGTTAAATGCCTGCTCGAAACGTGGCTCACAATCTGTTTGTCGCCGTCGATAGGTGTCCATGCGTCTTCGCAATCGTTCCACCACCGCCTGATTCTTTGGTGGCATAATATCACTGTTGCCAATGCCGGGGCTAACATTCTGCTGATTTTGATTGAATGCAGCCGCGTGCTGTTGTTGGGGATTTTGTTGTTGTATATGGAGATTTTGTTGTTGCTGCACATTGTGCAGTTGTTGAGATTGCTGTTGTTGATGCTGCTGTTGATGTTGATGATGTTGATGCTGAGCATGCAATTGTTGTTGTTGCTGCAGATGGACGAGGTTTTGTTGCTGATGTAGGTGCTGTTGATGATGTTGCAGATGCTGCTGCTGTTGCAGCTGAAGATTAAGTTGCTGATGTTGATGTTGTTGTTGGGCGGCTGCCTGGTTGGCGCTCTGAAATACTGGAAGACCTCCTGCATCCATAAATGCTTTTTATCGTTGCTGGATTTACTTGTATGGTGAAACGCTTGATGATAAAGCGTCGTCCAGATCAAGTAATCACGGAAGAAATCCAATAGAATATTTCTTCGTATTATTTTTTATGTTTATAACATAGGTTCTTTCTTTTTTAGATTTAAATATTTTTGAAGCGTTTCCATATTGAATTTCTTTTTAGTTTTTATTTTTGGTTGTTTTTCTCGAAGTGAAAGATGTATATTTAAAATAATGGGGCAAAATTGTTTGCAAATGACTCATTGTCACTACTGGGATATTGGTTTATGTCGATAAGGTGCGGGCTTCTTTATGTGTTGTAGATTTATCTGCAAGAAAAAGAATACATTTTTAGTTTAAGATATGTACCCTAATTGAGTATAACAGTATTTTTATCTTATTACTTGATTAGGAAACGAAAATGTTTAACTGACTGATAATAGCCCAGTCAAATTTTCGTGTGATTGTGTGGGGAAGTGTGGCGTGAAATCCGATGTTTCTTGTTTATAATTTTGGCTTAATAAATAATCCAAGTTTGTGACACTGAGCACCGAACGCAACATTGTCACAAAACGAAAAAACTGCGAAAATTTCGGATTTTTTTTTGGATTTTGGCAATTGCAACGATAAATTTTGACGAGTTTTATTTCGGTAAAGATTGGGTCTTAAGAAATAATTATAGTCTCATATTTTAGCCAATTTAATATGATTTAGAACCGTCCCAAAAAGATACTAACTAATCCTTTTGGGAAAAAATTTCTATTCCTAATGTTTGAACAAAAATGCGAAATTTTTTCGATTTTTGACACAGTTGCCTTCGGCGCTCGAGGTCACAAACTTGGATTATTCATTAGGCGAATATCATTAACAAGTCTGCAAAAAATCAGAAACGTCGGATTTCACGCATATACACATATGTACAGTTTGACTGGACTATGAATTTCAATTCTAATTTAAGAATATCTATCTAATAGGTATCTGTATGATTCAATTTTAAAATGATTATGTCAAAACAGATCATTGATCGATCTTATGAAAAAAAATCAATTGAAATTGAAATGATCACATAAAGTGATTTTTATTTCGGATGTACTTGAATAATAATCCACTAAAAACAAATGTACAAAGTGAAATTTTTTATCTAAATATAGAATGGATTAATTTTTGGAAGATGCATTTTCCCATTCCAAAACAATGTAACAAACTAATTGGAATTAATCTCTAAATTCAGTTCTCACTAAATTCGTGGAAAAAGTGAAATAATTTCTAATGAGACAAAGTAGGTGCAAGGAAATAACTTCACTGGGAAATAACTTTGTGGCGAAATAACTTCACCCACTAATGGGAAAAAACGTCACTTTTTCGAGGTGAAGTTATTCCCACTTCAAGTGGGAAATAACTTAAATTTTTGGTGGGAAATTATTTCATTCTTTTGAATGAAATAATTTCCCTATCAATTGAAAACAAATTAATGTTGTATAAGCAGGTATTAAAACCTGTTTGGACGTATGGCATCCAACTTTGGGGTTGTACAAAGAAAACAAATGCGGAAACCATCCAAACATTCCAAAACAAAGTCCTTCGTGGAATAGTAAACGCCCCTTGGTATATAAGAAACAGCGATTTACATCGTGACCTTCAAGTAGAAATGGTTACAGAAGTAATTAGAAAACACGCTGTATCACACAATCAGCGACTGCTAAGTCACACTAACTCCGAAATGGAGACAGTCTTAAATGTACGTACCAATGTTCGGAGACTAAGAAGAACCAAGCCTCATGAGCTGATGGTCTAAAAGCGATGGGAAAGTATTAAATCATCAAACTTCCCAAAATGTGAACTAAAAATTGAGAAACTAAAATCATTTGTCGATCTTTTATAGATTGGTCATGATTCTAGGTGGTTTTAGTGCGGTAGAAGTCCCACACTACTTGATACCGAATATTATCAAGTGTCTTTTGAAGATTTCCACCTACCGAAAGAAAAAAAAAAAAAAAAAAAAAAATTCTTTTGAAGTTATACATTTCATTCAAAGTGCACACAATATTGCAAACCCAAACTTGCACCCACACAAACTCGCACACACCCGAATTAGAACCTAACCCAAATTCTATAGTGGGCGTGGCAGGGGGGGTCGCATGGAGCAGCATGCCTCCCCTTAAAAATCGGAACTGTTTTTTTTTTGTTTTTTGTTGTTTTTATCAAAAAATACTTAGGTGAGAAATAACTTCACCAAATTTCAGGTTCTATTATTAAATAATAAAATAACTTCACTTCAAAAATGTGAATTTATTTCCCTGCACCGACTAAATATACAATGTGAAGTTATTTTTCACGCCCAATAAATTGTAAATTTTTTTAAGGAAACCAACTTTAACTTTTTGTCTTATTACGAAGATGACGAACCCCACAAGCAGATCAGTAGGTGAAATAATGAAGTGGGAAAGTAATACCATTCGAGATCATAACATTGTCAGAAAATAAGAAGATGTGTTATTATACGAAACGATAGAGAAGTCCAAAAAGTGATCATCTGCTGCTTGTTCGAACCTTAATTTTCGGGTAGTGAAAAGTGAATAGTCGAAAGTAGATACATGAATTAAACGATTTAGGTGTTTGGGAAGGTGTACAGGAGTTTTTGAGTAGTTGATTAGTTTCATAAATTTTTAAAGTTGATAAGCTTCATTAAACGCATAAAGTAACATTTTTTTTTATTTCAAAAACGTTTAAGTATAAAAAGTTCATGTCACAACCCATACATCTAATGGCATTAACTTCATTACCAAAGTTGTTTCATTCCATTTCAACATCGATCATTCAATATTGGAAAACCCTTTAGTATCTAAAACAAAAATAATTATAAGTAATAAAATTTGTTAATTCCCTAAAATCTCAGTCAGTATTTTCATAAAAAGGAAAAACAAATTGTACAGTATATATACATTATACATATATTAATACCTTTAAAATGTAGGCATGATTTTACAATGAAAAAGTTTATTTTTGTGTACTGAAATCCAGAACAATTGGTTCAACGGAAAAGTGGAACAAAAGGTCAAATCAAAACTGTAAGGAAATATACCCTCCCTGATAAATTAAGAGAATGTAACACATAATTAAAGAGGTGGTACGCTTCGTAGGATAAAGGTTATTTTTACTCGTTTTTTGTAATCAAAATAGGTCTGGCATAGTTATAATTTAACATAAAAAAAAAAAAAAAACATTCTGCTTTACTTTAATTTAATGCAAAGTTTTTGTGATTTCTCATTTGAATCTTTTATGAGACAACCACTTTTATTCAACATCAATGTCGCAATAAGTGAGACCTTGTATTCATTTAATCCGTTTGCACATGTGTAATGTCAAATGTATATTGTTTATTTCTCTACTTAGATTTTTTTTGTTCAAAGAAAATCATTGTTCAACAAATATGAATCCGAAATGCAAACGCAATTTATGTCATTTTTTAGATGAAGTTCACAAATAAAATCTTTAAATGCAAATAACTGATGTCACTTTTTCGCTCAGTAGTTTTTAATGATATTGTGTACAATTAAATGTTTGTATGTACACTACCGGCCATGTGAATATAGACACGACATTATTTTAATATATTTGATATTTCTGGAAATAAATAAAGTAACAAATTTGTGACTTCTATTGATAGTTTAATTTACAATTAAAACAATAACAACACGTATTTTAATACATATTCTAATTTATGGTTGACGAAAAAAAAATAATTTTCTTAAGTCTTACCAAAAACAATTAGGTAGCTACTTTTTACTTTACGCATTCGAATGGAAAAATAAACGACATGACGGGGTCACACGAACTTGCGTTGTGACGATGTGCAACCTCACTGCTTGGCTCACTGTAGGATTTGGGGTGGGTGTGAGTTTGGGTGGGTTCAAGTTTAAGCAAATAATGCGAAGACCGTATTTCCAGTATGGAAATATAAAGTGGTAGGTAGATTATATTTAAGTTTTTGTTTTAAAAATGTTAAAACACAAATTAAGCGTTCGAAATGCACCCACGTGTAAGTCTTTAATTCGTGTTTTTTTTTTTATTCGTTTAATTCTACTTAAATTTATGTGTGAAACAATAAGGTGTTTTTTTGTGTTTTTTTATTCAAAAAAAAATAAGTTAATACTGTTTCGGGCGATATTTCCTCCATTTGGGTGCTTCTTCTTTAAAATTAGTTGTTTTGTTCAATTTTTCCTATTTTGGACATCTTTCCTTCTCTACCATTGAAGGTACTTATTTTGGGCGTTAATGACTGTTTTGAAAAATGGAAATAACACCCAAAATTGGAAAAAAAGTACAACAACAGTTTGTTTAGCATTTTTTTGGGCGATATTTCTAAATTGATTTGGGCGATATTGCCTTGGGCGCTTTTGCCTAACACTAGAAAAATAGTGTACCTTATGCTATTTTAAAAGATTTCCGAAATAAATGACCCAAATGGTTTTAACGAAAAATGTATTTAAGTAACGTCCATTTACTTAAAAAGTTAGATAAAAATCATTCGTCCAGTTTTCCTTATTTTTCCAAACATAAATATTTTTTTCCAAAAATTTTTCTTGCAACATTAGGCATAGTATGAATATCAAATTTTGACGAAACCGTTGTAGTCGTGTAAAAGATAGTCGGTATTGAAAAAAAAGTGGTATTCTTATTATATTTTTTTTTTCTTTAAAAAAAGCTTTTTTCCACTAGGTACCTTGTAATAAACTTCTTTTTTTAATTTTGACATTTGCGTCTTACCGAACCTAGTTTTTATATAATCTGTTTGAAAATATAAGTTTTTAAGCGAAATGATGGTGACATCCATTAAAAATTCATAGAGCATAAAATTTTCGACAAATTTTGTCAGAACATATTTTCATGCAATCAATGAAGCTGAAGATCGCTGCATCGAATTATATATATTTTTTTAAATGAGGATATCCCAATATTTTAAAAAAAAATTTAAGATTTTTCTAAACTGTACACAGTGTTGTGTTGGGCGTGAATTTTTCTATAATAGAAGTTTTTTTGTTTTTATTTTATTGTGTGAAATATTTTTTTTTTATCAAAAACCGTTAAACGAAATTTACTTTTAAAAAGTAAAATATGTCGTAAATATAATGACTGGAAATTAAGAGTTAATGTTTTTTATTTTTTATTTACCATTAAGTTTTTTTTAAGTCCTTCTTGTTCTGTGATATAAAATCAGCTTGTATCGTGAATTAAAAAAAAATCGATCACCTCAAAGCTTCAAGTTCCCATTACATAACTGTTTTTTTTTAGCTTATCATTTCCCAGCACAAAGTTTATGGGGGATAAGATTTATTTTTTGCTATTTTTTCCTCCTGGTTTTGATTTCAATTTTTTTTTTACAAAATTACTTCCAGCAAATCTGTAAGGCATGAGTTACAAAAGAAATCACAATTTGTTACTCTATACTAAGATCCGAATAAAAATTAAATAAAACATACAAATATGGTGAACCTATTTATGTGTCTGACAGTGTTTGTATTTGTATTTAATTTTTATATTTTGCTAACTTATTTTTTTTATTATAATTACTATTTTTAATATTTTTATAACATTGTATATCTTAGAAATATTTTACAGGATGTAATCAAATTAAGATTAATGATTGACTCTTAGAAAAAGTCTGAAGTTTTCCGAATAAAATAAATGATATCTATTATTTATGAGCTTATTTTATTTGTGTATCCGAATACCGGACCTTACAAACTTTAATGGTCCAATAAGTATTTTGCTATACGTTTCAATTGTAGTGTATTCAATGAAGATTAGAGTCCAGAAGTGATTAATATAAAAAGCAACAATGTGAGGTTGATGAAGCGAGCAACGTTTACATTAGGTATGTTTTGTACTTGGAATTTAGTATTTGTTTATTTTACTATTAAAATAATGTATCTGAGCAAAATGACATTTAGGGGGTTGAGAAAAAATCACGTCAAGAGATTGTTTACAATACAAATGATGTGTAATCTATTTATAAATCTAAATAAATCTGGTTCAAAACAATAATTGGTTTCTAATTTCATCAGAAGTTTTGAAAAAAAATTAAAACAAAAATTTTTCTAAAATGGTACATGCATAGCATATGGAAATGGATCACAACATTGATTAACCCTTCGACGATTACAAGTTTTGTTCTGTTTTCGATTGTATTAATAAGCACGGAAAACTATAGAAATGACAGCATGGAAATCAGCCCGTGAAAATGACCACTTGGAAATTATTCAATGGAAATGACATCGAAATGTTGACTTACGAAAATATAATCAAAATCTCTATTGTAATATAATAACTTTAGATGATCTGTACAATAGCGATCATTTTACCATACCAACTAAACTCATAATAGGGAATTATGAAAATAGTACTCTTCCTTTCTATAATTAGAAGACCGACCAAGCAAACTGGGATTATTATAAAAAAAAACTACCGTAGCCTCAATAAACTTTTGCACAGATACGAACATAAACAAATCAGCAGCTATTTTTCAAAAACACCTTCGAAAAGCTGCCAATAAAACTATTCCCCAAACTTATCTTAAGAAATTCAAACATTTTATCTCGTGGTAAACGATAAGCTCAGCAATTTAAGAGGCAAAAAAGTGACAGCCTAGAAGAAATTTTGAAAAAAATTTACATCAGAAAACCTTATTTACTTATTTCTTTTGAGAAAGTAATCTTTAGAAGAACTTTATAGGCCAATAAAATAAAAAGTCTTAACGACTTTACTTCATCTATTAATCCTAACTCCTACATAACCTATATCTGGAACAAAGTCAAGCGGTTCAGTGGTTCAGGAATGCATCACTATTTCTGAATTGGAATCTTGTCTAAGCAAACTCAAAGAAAGAGATAGGCGTTCATATCCAATGTTTATAAATCTGCCAACAAAAACAAAGAATACACTTATTGCACTCTTTAATGAAATATTAGAAAGAAGTGTTATACCGCAATATTGGAAAGTTACCACAGTCATTCCCATTCCAAAACCCAACAATGCGATTAATAAAATTGACGGGTATATATACCCATCTTATTATTACTATGTATCTCAAAGATTCTGGAAAATATTGTAGCAAAGCGTCTCCACTGGTATACCGAATCCAAAAAGTTAATCTCCTTAAATCAAGTAGCATTCAAGCCCAAAAGAGGTTGTCAGGATGCTCTTCTTTATATAGACAGCTACATTTCGAACGTTATCTCAGCCAAAAATCACGTCTAAATACTCTCTCTTGAATTTGAGAAAACCTTCGACAGAATAGGAATAGGGCTCAGCATTTACGGAAAGAGTCCAAAATCAACACTCAACATAATAAAACCTACTTATCATCAAGCTGCAAGACGATCTATAAACGCTTTTCAAACATCTCCAATAAAAAAAAAATACTGACTGAAGCATGGTTGCCTTCACTTGAAGAGATGTTTCACTTGAAGAGATGTACGAGGAAATGACCCTAAAACTTTCTACTAAACTGTTGTTCTACTCAAGATTAATTATAAACAAAGAAATCTACTTCCGCCTTTCGATCCACACGCCAAAAAGAACTCCTTCAAAGGTACTTAAAAATTTAAAAAAAAAAAAGTATAATTTTGTCATCTAGTTATGATTTTCAAACTGCCATCCTTATACGTCAAGGTATATTTGGTCGTTCAGAGTTCTAAAAGTGCTAGATTTCAGTTGCTCTAAACAAAGTTCGATTTTGGAATCCTATCAGAAGAAGCTTTTCCAATGTTTGACGATTCCTGCGTCAATCCGATCCGATTGATATAAAACTTCACAGATCGCCCGATGGGCTGGTCGGAAGATTGACAATACAAATTAAATTAAAACGATTGAACGATATCGTTGTCAACGTTGTTCTCTCTATCTTTCTATTATTATATGAAAGAGACAGCACCTACAAAAGGATTATCGTTCGATCACTTAATTTTACCAAACATTTGATCAAAATCAGTCCAGGAGTCAATATTGGGAACATTCATAGGTAGGTACACCCTACACATATCGATTTTTATATGTAAGATTTGTTTTAAAAACTGATAAGAACTGACATTTGAATCTTTCATGAAAGTTTGTTTCCTTTTTTGCTTCTGAAAAAAATTATCACCGAAACTATAACGCACATTCTCAGAGTAAGTACTTATTCGTGTTTGGAGTAGTTAGCCCCGACAATAAAGCCATTAGTCGGGGCTTACGACTAATGGCTTATTGTCGTGTTTGCGTACTTTTGTGTGCCTTATGGTTTTTTGAAGACTGACCACAGAAAGTTGTTTTGATCTTCCTCCTGAATATCTAATATTTTTAAAAACATGATTGGATCGGTTGAGTTCACAGACGGTGTTCCTTACTTACTTATTTATGTTGGCTCAACTAGAGCGAGGTGCTCCTAGGCCTTACTCAGTATGTCCCTCCAGCCGGCTCGATCTCCACCCTGTCGTCTCCGATCTCGCACTCCAAGTAGTCGGAGATCTCCCTCTAGCTGGTCGCTCCTTCGAAGATGAGGTCTACCTTGGCTTCTGACTCCCTCTGGTTTGGCGTTGAAGACTTTACGAGCTGGAACGTTGATGTCTATTCGCTCTACACGGCCAAGCCATCTTATTTGTTGAACTCGAATTTTTCTGGAAAGGCTTATGTCGCTGTACAGCACGTATAGTTCGTCGTTGTATCTTCTTCGCTGTTTTCTCTGTTTACGCAGACAGAACCATAAATCGTACGCAGAACTTTTCTCACGAAAATTTCAAGTGACTTTTCATCCGATTGGGAAAGGGTCTATGCTTCTGGACCAAATAGCAGGACCGGGATGATGAGTGTTTTATACAAGGTCTCCTTGGTTCGATATGGCTTTATTCTTATTTGCTTATTCAGCCCAAAGAAACAGCGATTAGCAAGAGTAAGTCTTCGTTTGATTTCATCGCTGATGTTGCTGCCTGTGTTTACAGCAATGTCCAGGTAGACAAATTCACTGACTACCTCGAAGTTATACCCATCAATGGTCACTTTCTGACCAAGTCGGTGGTGTGATTGGGCTTTTGTTGATGAAATCATATACTTTGTCTTGTCCTCGTTTATTTTCAGTCCCATTTTGCTTGCTGCTGACTCCATAGCCGTGAAAGCACTGGTTACTCCCCGCTTTGTTCTGCCTATAACGCCAATGTCGTCCGCAAACCCAAGTAGTTGTGTCGATTTATTAAATACGATGCCCAATGTACTGGCAAATGTAATTCGGAACTGGGTGTTCTGCATTACATTTTCAAGCACAATGTTAAAACAGCTGCAGGACAGAGCGTCACCTTGTCTTAACCCTCTGGTGATGTCGAAGGTTTCAGTAGAGTCCCTACCAACTTTGACGGAACAGCAAGCTTTTTACAACGTCATCCTGATGAGGCGTATCAGTTTAGCAGGAGTTCTAAAGGTGGACATGGCACAGTATAGTTCAATTCTATCAACGATGTCGTTATCTGCTTTAAAATCGACGAACAGGTGGTATCGATGTAAAATTCTTGGGTTTTCTTCAGGATCTGGTGCAATGTGAAGATTTGTTCGGTCGTAGATTTTCCAGGTCTGAAGCCGCATTGGTAAGGACCTTTAGATTATCAGCAAACGGCTTGAGTCGTTCACATAAAACGCTGGACAGGATCTTTTAGGCGATGTTTAAAAGGCTTATGACTCTATAGTTGGTGCAGAGTAGGCGATTTCCTTTTTAATGGATCTCTGCATCTTCTCAACTTCACGTTGTTGATGATCTTTTTTCTTTCTCCTGAGCAAGCTTTTCTCATCCTTCCTTGGTCCGACGGAGAGATTTTTTATCGCTCTAGTATCTCTCTGGAGCCATGACCTGTATGCCGTTTTAGCTTTGTTAGCCCGAGCACATTCGGAGTCAAACCAGGGGTTCCTAGGGGGAGGCTGTTAAAAGACCAATACCTCTGACGCAGCATATCGTATGGATTGTTGACACAGCTGCCATTGGTCTTCCGGATTCATATTAACAGTCGAAGGATTTCTCGCAAGATCAAGAGATACGTGGTCGGCATAGGCAGCGGCGGTCTCTTCTGATTGAAGACGTCTAACATTGAATTTCCTTAGCGTAGTTGAAGTTTGCCTCAGAGCCTCCATAGGTATCCGAACTCCGAGTTGATGTTTGCTGCTCGAAATGTACGGACATTCAGAATGCTAGAGTAGTGTCTTCCGTCAATCGCAACATGGTCGATTTGGTTGCAGGTTTGACCATCTGAAGATTGCCATGTGCCTTAAGTCCTTTATCGGAGGTGGTGTCGTGCAGGCTTTCTTTACCGATCGTCATAGCAAAGATGTCCTCCCTCCCAATTTTGGCGTAAAAGTCTCCCAGGAGGATTTTAACGTCATGTTTGGGGCACTGCTCGTAGGTTTTGCCGAGGAGCTCGTAGATACTTTTTTTTTGGTATCGTCGTCTTTCTCTTCTGTAGAGGCATGGGCGCTTATGAGGCTTAGATGGTGGAATTTGGCCTTTTTCGGATCACTTTTATTCTCTCGCTGACTTCGCGAAAGCTCAAGACTTTTTGCCTCAGTCTTCCTCTGACAGCGAACCCGCATCCGAACAAGCGTGATCTCCCATCGAGGTGACATTTCCCATAATAAAAATTACAGTTCTCTGTTACTCTCAGGCCCAGCTTGGAAACTGGCGAAGATCTGCCGAGGCTGTTCAGCTTTGGGCGGCCTGTTTAAAGTTCGCACGTTCTACGTGAAAATGCGTTAATCGTTGTCCGTTTTTCGTTTGCGGGGGAAGGGGGGGGGGGAGGTCAACATTATTGGTTTTATCATCCGAGGCATATTTCGTATTTTTCATCACAATAAGTTTTCCCTTTGATGACCTGCTCTTGAGACTTGTGCATGAGTAGATCGTGTTGGTGTTGGATCTTCAGAGCTTATCTTTTCTCCTGCTCCTAGTTCCCAAGAGAGTAACTCAGGTATCTACAACCCCTGGATCCGATGGATCCAACGCTTGTCGTGAGTTCACCTTTCAGCTATCCAGCGGGCACCGCGCGAAGGTGACGATCTCCCAGATGCTTTATTCGCACCAACTTTGTTTATATATATATAGTAGTTGGTCCAGCTTTTCATTTTGGTCTTCACAGAACCTGCATGTTCAACTACTGGATATAGATTATTTTGCAGTGACCACTGGGGAAACCCCTTATAATTGGTTTGCTCCTATTCAGGTTTATACAAGCTATATAAATCGCTTTTGTTTATAGTCCCCGAAAAGCATTTTGGCGTGTGTTAGTTTCGGGAGTTCTCTGCCCAGTTTTTTATCTTTTTGCCCCCTCTTTCAATTTAATTTGATTTTTTATCACATTTTCACCTATCCCGCAATAAAGTTCAGGCCCAATCAAGGGTGTTTTCTCCCAGCCTTTGGAAAAACGTAGGCTTCCTCATTTCCCTTAACTCCAACGTGTTCTGGAACCCAGTATTGAGTAGTGTTAGATCGTTGTTTTTGCATAGTTCGTTAAGTTCATTTACACTTTCCCAAAGCAGCTTTGAGCTGATTACGGAGGAATTTAGTGCTTTGAGTGCAGCTTGGCTGTCTGATAGTTATACTATGTTCCGTTTTCGGAACTTTTTTTTTCGATAATTATCTGAACACATATTCGTATATAGCGTTAATTTCAACTTGATTATCAGTCTAAGGCCTTTTAGCAGTACATCCAGAAAAACAAGGCCTCTTTATATCGATGATTTTCTGTATCAAAAAGATCGATCCATTTTTTCAATATTGTATTGACCCAAGCAATTTGATCAACGGTTACATCTATGACTTTGTATCTATTTAATTTTCACAAGGTGCTTCTTCTGGTGCTTAGACTTACTAATGATTAATGTCTTTTGGTATAAAGACTGTAACCCAACCCCCTTGTAAAGAGTTGGGCCGTTATCTTCTTACGATATTGTAGATACTGTGAGTCAGTTTGTGCTTCTGGTTTAGCAAAGTTTAACTATCACTACCCACGAATACATACATCAGGGCTTTGATCTTGCTACAGTTCGAGGATTTAAAAAGTCTTTCATATGTGTCAAATGTACCTACAAACATTAGTTTACGTTATAAAAAAATATAATTATAGAAAGTACTTTCTCTCACAGATCTTCATTTGAAATCGATAAGATTATCTTTAAAAATACGTTATTAATTATTATGTATCTTCAAACATAGGAACACAAGAAAAAAAAATGTGATCAAAACAATTTAGGTAGGTGCCTACTATCGTTGTTGAATTACCGAAAAAATTAAGTGAAACTTTCACGCTAATTTCGTTCAACTGAAATTAGCATGCAATTCTAATTTTAATGTGATAGATACATCATTTGAATGTATCAATTAGTTTAAGTATTTGTCTAATACTAAAAACTTTGAGATAGTTTATCATTTTTGAAAATCATTGAAAATATTATTAGAATAAATAAATTAAAAAAATCCATTTACATACATTTTTTAGATGATCAGAATTTACTTTTGGTGCGACTGAATTGTATTATTAGTTCATACACATTTTGTTTTCATCTATCTTCTTATGTCAATTCCATTTATTGAATTCGATTGATCTCTTTTTATTTATAGTTTTCAATTAAAACTTTTTTATATAATTTTTTTTTTCTTTTTGTAAAATCTATCAAAACAATTTTATAGATTTCAAACACTCTTCTTTCCTGAATATTTTATTCCTACGGAAATAACAAAAGGATAATGCAAAATCAAGGCTATGAATGAGATAACCCGCAGAAGAACAACACAAACAATATTAAGTAAAAAAATAAAACAAATTTCACTGACAACCGCGCGTCGTCGTACCTAGTCGTTTTAGTTGTTGTTGTTGTTAAAAAAAAAATCAAACCCACCACCACCGCCACAACATGCCATGAATAAACAAAACAAAACCAAAACATGAACCGAAACCGAATTAATGCGATAAAAGATTCATTAGGCAATATATTATAATAATAGTAATTATCTAGGTATATCTTTGATAGTTCTTCATTGTTTATGGATATATAGATAAAAAAACATTGACGACAAACTGAACAACAACGAGAATTGGTAAAAAGTATCTATAAATGCATCTGAAGGCAAAACAAAAAAAAATACGAAAAACACAAGAGTATAACGAACTGTTTAACTGTTTGTAATCTATTTGAACGGACAGATTCAAAAACACAAGATAGAAGAGCAACAACTAGTAGATAGATATACAAATTCAAAAAAACAACAACAAATAAACTAAGTGTAGTGGACGACAGTTCAAGTACTTTTCAGTGTAGGTTGTGTGGTGTCGCTCGCTGCTCTAATGCGCGTTATGTGTGAACTATAAACGAGCGGTTGACGGCCGGCGACGACGACGATGTGATGAGATACGAAAGCGTGATATACCGGATAGAAATATTAAAATACAAAAACAGAGAGCAAGACAGAGAGAACTGGATTACTCCGGTCTAATGTCGATGACTGACTGACTAGCCATAGCCCCACAGCACAGCACAGTGCACAGATGAAGCGCACACAACGCGAGTCCGTCCCACCGAGACCGATAACGACACCAAGTTAAAGCCAGAGCTGAACAGCAGCACCACCAGAGTAAAATCTAAAGGCTAACATACACTTTTGTACAGCTGACTACGAGCAGTTGTTGTAGCCTGTAGGTACACCGTACTTGTACACCACATTATACACCAGTCGACATCAGAGTCACAGCACAGCTAACCAGTCAGCTAGCAACAACAAAACGTGAGCAAGCAGCAAAAATAACTGGAAAGAGGAAACCACGAGGAAGATGACAACAATGATGACAAGGAGGAAAGGCGCGCATAGCACTCACTCACAAAATGTTCAGTTCAGATCAGAGCCAACCAGCCAGCATAGATTATTGTGTACGGGCGAAGTACCTACTATCACATCAATGGAACGGAGCACAGACAGATTGGATTGGAGTGGAAGCAATATGCCTTTGCCTTGTGTTTTGTGATGAAACATGGAAGTGATAGGGGAGGAAGGAAGACTTCAAAGCAATGTATACGAACGAGCACAACAGCAGTACAAATAAAGAGCAACCCTCAACAGGCAAAGGGGAGGAACAAGTGACGACAAAAATGCTCAGTGGGGCCTACAAGGGTTGATGTCAATAGTTTCAGATTTAGTTTCATCTAGGTATTTTAGTTAAAATTTAAAAAATTCAATAAAAAAGTGTCGTCCAGTTTGACAGTTGCTGCAGTCAGAGTTCTTTGTGTCAGTACAATCAAAACTGTAAAATTCTTCAATTTGGTGTGAAGATTTGATCTATTCATGGAAATTATAAAGGGTTTTCCAAAAAGAATTTCAATACATTTTGACAAGTTATAGCGGCCATATTGGTGAAGCCACATCTGTCAAATTGGTTGTCATTTATTAAATATGTCTTGCTTAATTACCATGAAGAGTTATAGCGTTTTCAACAACATGTTACAAACAACATGTGTCTCCTCATTGATGAAGTTGAACCCGATTTCCATTGAAAATCATTTTTAGCGACGAGTTCCATTTCTAAATGCATAATTTGGGCCAATCATAGTCCACACGAGATTCACCGAATTGCATTGAATACAGAAAAAGTTAATTTTTGGTGTGGATTTTGGTTTTCGCCAGACCAAAATCCACACCAAAAATTAACTTTTTCTGTATTCATTGCAATTTGGTGAATCTCGTGTGGACTATGATTGGCCCAAATTACGCTATGTGCCACACAGTTCATGCCATAATGGACATTTGGCACGAGCGAATTAAGGACGTTGTTATACCTCTCGGAGGCGATGTTAATTGGCCACCGATATCATGTGATTTGACCCCGTTAGACTTCTTCTTGTAGGGATTTTTCCATAGGTCTATGCCGATAAACCAAATTCAGCCAGAATTTACAAACGCCCCACCAAGCGAAAACGCGGCAAACATTTGAAAGATGTTATACTCCAAACAAAATGGTCGCTATAATATGTGTATCAATGACTTCGCTTATTACACTTTTTTCTTAACCCAGTAGTGAACTCAATTGTGTGTTTCATTTTTGTAACAAATACTTTTAACACCATTTGAACTTCAAACATCGTATATTTATTGAGAATTAATCAGCTTTAGGATTGCACTTTCAAAATAACTTCTATTTGTCGAAAATTGGCTCCCTCTTTTTATTATTAAATGTTTACAAAAGAGACTTCATTCCCACTTCCCAAGGGAATATAATTTACTTTTCTAAAGTGGTTTTCGTTCTCAACAAGTAAGTCTCTTAGTGTAAATATAGTTCCTGGGGACTTTGTCCGCTACACTACTCTTTATTCTACGAGGTAACATCTTTCAAAAGTCGATACATTTGCTGGAAAACGCCGATGAAATCGATGATATTGGGAGAACAATGCAAAACTTTAATGGGTCAAGATCGCATAAGGAAGTTCCACAATTTTTGACAAAAAAATCTTTCGATTGATTTCCGGTATCTGCAGATAACTAAAAAGAAAAGATGTGTATAGATGGTTCAACAACGAGCTTTAATGGAAACGTTTACAATGGTTTCGTGGTCTTTATTTTCTTGGCAGCTAGTTAGAGAATTCCTTCAAGAGGCAATAGCGTTCTAGTAAATATTCCAGCACAACCGTTGAAGCAGAAAAAAAATCGACCAATGACCTCTTAAAATCTTAATACAAGCAAGGTTTTTAATTTCTTTTAAAGTCCTCAGATCTTCTGTTGTTTTAGAAAACAAAGTTTTCAAAGAAGTCCAGTTAGAATATTCAATGCTTTCAATTAATTTGTTAAACACATTTACTAGTTTTATTTTATATTAAGCAAACAGAAGGCAGAAATCTTACAAAAAAAACTATATTTTACCTTGCTGTTTTAATATTCACTCAGGGCCTAGCATAATATGTATTTGTTTAACTATTTTTCAAAAGCTTTTATAATTTCTTTGTTTCATAAATCTCAAGTTAAGCAAAAACAACAATAGATACACTCAAAATTACACGAACAATCGTTCGTAAATTACATACTTATAGTACTTCAATCTTTGAAAATCAACAAAACCAATTAACCGATAGTTACCACTTTACTGTCACACTTGCTTATCAGAATATCATGGCAGCAATCAAAGAACATTTTCTACCCCCAGTAGTGTTAGGTTAGGATTTTTCCTGAACACTACTTTGCACACTTCTATTGCTGCTGATTTTCTGTTCAACTCGGTACGTCATCGGATGTGATCTTATTGTTTGGCAATGCGGGAATCTATGCCTCAGAAACACTCCAAGAAAACTTGTTTTCAAATACGAAACTGTCTACCAGCAGCATTCATCAGATACTGCGTTCCAATTCTCGAAAGGCAAAAATTTAAGTAAATGAATGAAACACTAAAAAAGTTTGATGCGTCCTACAGAAAAGCGTGTAGAACACACGACGGCAGCTCGCACTCGCCTCGCAGTTATAATTATTCTTCAAATCGCTCAAGAGAACGTTGCGACTGCGACGCGCGACGGCCGGTGACCAACATTTGCGTTGTTTGCTGATGAAATATGTGACTCGCTGCGGAACGTAAGCGATATTCGTTGCGCGTCTATCGCAAAATCCATCAGGCAAGCAGAGAATTGAGTAGGGTGGAAATGTGGAATATCATTGGTTAACTTAGGGAGACAAATAGAGAAAGAGACAAGGAACTGCACATGCACACTGTTGAAAACGATGATGATGAATACAATGTTAAGTGAATTGTTGTTTCGGTGCGACGTGGGAGGAAAAAGCATTGCGCGTGTCAATGATTCAGAGATGATTGTTGCCAGAAATGTATTTTGAATAATGTTATATTTAAACAATGTGTATACACTAGAGTTGTGATACATTGATTATAATTTGATAAAAATAAAATGTTGACAAGTAATTGAAGAAAAACAAAGTGTTAATTAGAATTAAAGCAATTGAAATAACAATACAAGGTAGGTAATTATGTTCACTAATTCTTATACAAAAATAATTTGTTCCTTTCTAATTAAATGCAAAGAAAACCCTGCTAGTGAATTCGGTACTATAAGTGCCACTTGTACGAAAACAAAGGTTACATTTGTAAAATCATATGATTAAATAGATCAGTTTTTAATTTTCAATTTGACATTGCACGAATGAAAACTCAGCTATTCAAAGATAAAAAATAAAAACAGGAACGAAACAGAAAACCCCCACAAAACAACAACAATATTTGTTGCATACACAAAGGCGAACTTCATTGACAGCAACTTTTTGTCAAATTCTATTTGACAGATGTATAAAAAGTTAACCATAGAAATATGAGTGAATACAGAATTTGCAGATTTATCTATGGATAGAGCGCTAAGTAAAGTGGTTCAAGGTTTAACGGGTTTATATTTTTATGTAGGTAGATATAGTGCATATTTATGGACAAATCTGTGGTTATTACTGTCAAAAAAGTTTTGTGCAAGTGGGCCTAAGAAATATAACTTGACTGTACTAGTGTTATTGAGCAGTTGTCTATTGACAAAACCTCAACAACACTTACTTTTAAACAACAACAACACTAAATAAAGCAGGTATAGGTTAGGTACTGTTGATGTTTTTTCGTCGAGAAGTAGCTAGGATTGTTGGTGTCAACGAAATATTTGACACTATTAATACAAGTGAACATTTTCTAAAATTATAAAAAAAAAAAAAAAAATTGTATATAGATACATAACATATGAAGCAGTTGGAAACTCCGAAGAGGTTTGTTCTAAGAAAAATTTTTTTACGTTTTAGCACGAACGTGTTCTTGTGGCAAGTTACCTTCTTTTTTACGACTTGAAAATTAATTTGAACAGTTTAACAAACTTTGTTTTTAATTTCTAAAAAATACCTTTTTTCGAAATATTTCTATGCCATATTTATCAAGCATGACTACCTGAATATCAAATTTCATAAAAAAAAAATTCTATTTTAGGTACCGTTTAAAAGCTTTTTTCGAACAAAATTTTTTGATGAAAGACTTTATCGTTGTCAACAAATCACTCATGTGAAATTTTATCAAAATCCATCGAATTTTCTTCGAGAAAAATTGGATTTTCGTTAACGGTTGTATGGCAGGTACCAATTTCAATTTCTCCTTTAGGGGATAATTTATTAACCCTACATATGTAGCAAATTTGAAGCTAATCGGTTAAGCCGTTTAGGATGTAGTTACTTATACAACCAGACTGACAGACAGACTGATTTTCCGGACCCACTTTTTTTCGTTTTCTGTATCATCGTAATGTCATGTTTGATTGTTGTCTCATTTTTTTTTTGTATAACTTGCCTTATTGTACCTTTAATCGCAAGTAATCGAAGTCAATTCCTTGCGCTACAAAAGACCTTGACCTTTCGCAGACATTTACTTGACAAATTTCGGAGGCACTTGGGACTGTGCCTGTACGAAATAATGTAGACAACCCCGTTTGATCGACGACTGAGTTTCGGAGCGCTTCTATGAGGATTAAGATTGACATATTTTTTGTTTCGTTTTATTGCTCCAAGGGCTTTTCAAATTTGTTTAAGAATCCATCTAGTCTTATACTTGTTTCACACACGGTTTCAATTGATTCGTTCTGTATTCAATTCCAATGAATAAGTATTAATTATAACGGAATAGGAACCGTGTAGCATCGAATGCTTATTTGGCACGAATGGTTTCATTCGGTTTAATTTCCGTTTTGATTCGGGTCTACAAAGTAATCATGGTATTCGCACACGGACAGTTCTCATTCGGTTTATTTTCAGTTTTTTGAATGTCAACCTTTTCCAAACTAATTCGAAACCAATGCGTGTGAATGACTTTGTGAAAACCGAAAACTAATCCAATACCTCCAGAGCCGAATGAAACAGAATTGGTTTACAAAGAGCCAATCAAAAAAGAACATGATGCAGGTTTTCCTAAATTTCACAAGATCTAGGGTTTTCGGAAGTACAACAGTCTATATTGCTTATATGCTTAAAAGATAGAATGAGCAGTCCTTTTTCATATTACATAGAGTATCAAGGATATTTCTTTGCAGCTATAAATGAATCTGTAAAATAATTTGTATCACAGGGATAATTATTTAATTGTCTGTATAGTATTCTGGCTTTCCGACTGACAGGTCTCAGCAATCATTATATTTCGAACAGACCCCCGATTATAGAATACGAAGCGAGTCATTAAAGAGGTTTGATTGTGCTACTATGCTGAATTTGAATTTTGCTTTTATTAGTGGCATTAATATTTTGAAAATGTCAGTAAAAGAACTGCACAAATATGGAGCAGATTGAATTCCGTTGAATTCTGCCAGGTATTCTGGCAAGTTCCGCTTTTAGTCGGTGATAAAGAAAATGCTAACGGTTTCTATCTTTTGCATCTGATATATGCGCATGATTTGCAAGATGCTTTTCCTAATATTGGTATTGCCGTAATACATCCGGAAGCTGTGAGCGAAGTTTTAGCAAACTAAACCTAATTTAAATTATTTGCGAACTTCTATGAGCCAGGAACGCTTATCGAGTTTTGCAATTTTAGCAACAGAAAATCGATTTGCACACGAGTTAAATCACGACAAGCCCATAGATTTATTTGCTGAACAAACAGTACGATAAGTAAAATTGTAATTTCAATTCACAAATACAATAATATTTTATTTTTATTTTTATTATACTTATATTTTTATTTAAAACCTACCCGTGCGTGTATAAAATATATATCTTACACTTGTTCAGGTCTATCTGTAAATAAATAGGCTTAGCACAGGAGGATAAGCGATGGATGTATTATTTCCGAAAGGCCTATTACCAAATGTCAACCAATTAGTGGAAATCTGGTAGCTGAAATTATAAAAATTATAAAGATAAAAATAAATATAAGTTTCGGCTTTTTCAGTTTTTGTACCCTTAAAAAATTTAAGATCCGGGTCTTTTCTGGGCTATCGATACTGTTATTATTATATTTTGAATAGTGTTTATCATTTATTATGAGTGGGCCAACTAGCACCGCATTACTCTATGCAAAATATTTAGATCGAAACGAAAGTGGGTTAGAAAACATGAAGAAAACAAAATTTTTACAATACAATAAAAGTAAAAACGTTTAAAATTCTATAAATTCTTACTCGCTACACTTCCGACAAATTAATTACTACTTTTTCTAAAAGATTTTCCATGACATTATCTTCGCATAGCTTTTTTATCTGGCAACATTCGTTGCAAAACAAGTTTTGTCTAAGCAAATACAAAACGATGAGAAATGCAGATAAAAAGTTTTAAGAAAATTATAATGACAATGAATTTTTGCTATTCCTATTTGCTGTGTTTCGCAGCTTTAATGCCAAAAATTTGGTTTTCAACAAAACGCAGACTTTTGAAATTTCTTGTTACTTGAAAGTTGTTGCAAAGCTATGAGGTTCGACTAAGCAAAATTCTTCACATAAAGCATGAACACCGTGCGCCATAGCCAACTGAATGACAAAAATTTACTCAAGTTTATGTTAACCCATCATTATGTATCTTATAAATTCGTGGAATGTGGATGCAATGACTGTCATCGCGTGTTGATAACCTCCTCGTATTCAGCGACGACACAGCTTTATGTATAAAGTATTCTTAAATGCGGTCTCCCACGGACGATTAAGGAATTCTAAGCTTAAGCTTAATATTATATTTATGCACCCCTGATAGCTATCAGGTGAAAACAGTATGGTGTGTGACGCTGTGAGGTTAATTTTATCGTGGAAAGTGAGTGAAGTGCCATCCCACACAACACTGTTCGTTGGGGAGTTTGCATGGTTTTCGGATTGTTTTCTTTTTGTACAAGATACACAAGACCAAATAATTGTCAATGCAGTTTAATTACATATTGTGGAAGAAGGGTTTTGTGAAGGAAGGGAGGGGACTGGAACACTTGATTCGAGCAGGGCATCGGTATACTAATAGTTATCAATTTATTGATTAGGCTGTTATATGCAGAATTTAAGCAGTTTGATGTTTAGAATATAACTTCAACATTTTGTTTATCTATATATTAAAAACAACAGGAATAACGATTTGTTTGAGTGTAAATGTAAGGTGTAATGAACTACCAAACCGATTCTAAAAATACTTCCAGTAATAAAAAACTAAGCTACTCTATCTTGGATTAATGGAACCTTAAGAATTTTTCGTTAAAAACATACTGTCAGTCACAAAAGTAATATGCCAGTCAAATCGAACGGAGCTGCGAAATTAGGCTTCAAAACCAAAAATTAAATAAGACCCCAAAAGTGTGCTGTTTATTCGTAACGAAATAAAAGCCAATTTTCGTTTGTGAAATTACGCCCCAAAAAATGAAGAGAGACCCGAAAACCCAAATGAAATAATGCCTCAAATTTAATTTTTGGATCTAGAAAATAGTGCCCCATGAAATAAGGACCTAAATCCGAAATGAATTAAGGCCCCAAAAGGGCTTTGGCTTTGCCAAAGTGTCATATGGCCATTTGGGCCTAATGTCACTTTCAAACCCAATTTCTTTTTCGCCAGAAAAACCTGGAATATACAATAATTTTTAAATACAGTGGCAATCGAAATAGCGTTCATCGGAAAATAAGTTAATATCTAAATCTTCAAGGGGAAGAAAGTGTTGGCTGATATAGTTATGGCAACCGTGAGAAATAAAAAGCGTAGCTGAACAAAAATTCCTCCTGAAAAAAGATCCTCCTTCCAAACGTCAAAATTTTGTTCAGCTACGCTTAAAGATTTGTTCTAAGTGCAAGGCTGGGTACGGTGAGAAACGAAAAGCTTAGCTGAATTTTTTTTGACAAATTCGCGCGATTTTTTGATTTTCACATCCCAAATAAATCCTCCAACCTCCCTGCATTCGTTTTTTACCATATACAGCTTTGCACCTTAATTTTGTGTTTCTGTGTATGTACTTTTAAAAACTAAAATTTTATTTTCCCAGTACATACTATAGGAATTAACGAATCTCAAGTTAGCACTACCGCACTTTAAAATTTCCAAACCTTTTAGCCCAGTCAACGAATGCTTTGTTTGGACATACTAAAAGTCCCCGATCCTAGGTTGGCCGCAAAGAGGTGCGGGGTGTCTTTAAATGTCCCTTTTTTCGGTTTTTCGCTTATAACTCAGAAACCCTTGATCCTAAAAAAAAATTTAAAAATTAAGTCTGACAAAATTTCCTACAAAAAAAGTTTTTTTTTATATCTGCAATAGTTTTGAGATAAGATCGCCAATGTGTGGCCAAAAATTCAACAAAAATAGTTAAAACGATTTTTTGTTGAATTTTGGTTCACATATTAGCATTTATACAATTTAAAAATAAATTGTACTGCCTAGCGCTGACATTTTAAAATACCCTGATGAGCAACACCAGTGGCATAACTACGGGGGGAGCAAAGGGGGCAATTGCCCTCCACAGAACCATCAAAAATACATACATTTTACTAAATTGCTCTATACTGTGTATTTTTAACTGTTTTTAATTGTCAATAGGGCAAAATGGTTGTGGCAGCTAGTCCTGGTACTCAGTTCCCGCATATCGATATTCACAAGGGACTTGGCAACATCCTGATCAATTAACCGTCAACCAGATTGACCATATTGCGATCCATATTGGTTGTAGCCAATTTAATGCTATACGGATATCCAGAACAAGGTCAAAACGTTGAAATACTATGAGGAAATTCGATGTCGGCCGGCTACGAGTATCCTTTTCTGATCGAATCACTCCCTATCTCTTAACTAGTCATTTTCCACCACCTTCAAGCTTCAACCAGTGGAAACAATGCGAAGAAAGCAAAAAAGCCACACTGATCTGAACTTAATATCAGTGTGGCCTTAGGTCAGGAAAGTCCAGAATCGACAAAATATTCGGAATTTCAAATCGATACCCACCAACTTTTCATCGACTTCAAGACCGCGTATGATAGCATCAATAAAGACGCAAGTTATATAGAGAAATGTCCAGTTTTGGCATCCCTACCAAAATTTTCACTGTTCAGGATGACCATGGAGAATTAATGCTGCTCCATCAAAGTCGGTAAAGACCTCAAAGATACCTTTGCTGTCAAAAAAGGATTTAGACAAGGTGATGCGCTGTCATGCGACTTCTTTTACATCATCCTTAAAATAGTGCAAAACAATCACGTCTACACCAGAGGCACAATCTTTCAAAAGTCCGTCCAAGGCAATCGAAGAGCAAGGCCATCTCTCGAGCCTCTAAAGTATACCTTTATAAGACACTTACCATCCCGGTAATTATTTATGGTGCAGAAGCGTGGGCATTTGACATTAATAAAAGAGAACGCTTTAGGCTGCTTTGAAAGAAAAATTCTCTGTGTCATTTGTCTATTTGCATAAATGGGGAATGGAGAAGAAGATATACAGCGAACTGTACGGGCTGCTCAGCGACACTGACTATGTCACAAAAGTGAAAACGGACACCAATACTCTGGCCCGAAAGATCTTTGAATCTATCCCCGTGAGATGACGCAGTATAGCGGGACAGCGTAGCAGGTAGCGCACGCAAGTGGAAGAAGATCTCAACCAACTTGGCATGCGAAACTGGAGGCAGCTAGCTAGAAACCGAGCCAGCTGGAAGAAGCTTTTTGGTTGAGGCTCTGGTCTACCCTTGACTGTAGCGCCACCTTAAGTAAGTATAACTAAGTATAAGACGTAAATGAAAATGCTGTTGAAATATACATGTTTATTTTATAACATATTTTTGTGAATTCTGGGCCAAAGTAAATTCATACCTATTGCTATTTAATTTTTTTTTATTAAAAAAAAATTTTTGCCCACTTCCCCCTTTCCCAAGGAAAATGTTCCTAGTTACGCCACTGAGCAACACATATGTAAAAATTCATCCTCTTTCTTTGTTCCAGTTTATTTTTACTGAACTATTTTTTTTAAACCCTTTTTTACAATTATATATCCAATAAAATATATTTAAACTATCTTTTCGGATTAGAGTTAAGTTATGTTGTATAGGTAGATTTAGAAGCTATATATGCATATTTGAATTTTCGTCAAACCAAGTCTAAGCACCTAATGTGGTTGGAACTTCAAACCAAAGCTTTTTGGCGGATTTAAATATTTAGTAGATGTTTCAAGTTTTGATTATGCTTACATTTTTGTTTGCTTGATATCACAATATAGATAAAAGCTATATTATGTTACGGTGACCATCCGTCCTCTTTTTGATAGGAAAGTCCTTTTTTTTGTACCATGTCCTCTCTTCTTTTTTTGTCCTTCCTTTTACTAAATTGTCCTGTCCTCTTTTCTTCTTTAACAAATTACTTTCACAATCCCTGAGTAAGAATTTTCTCTTAAGGGATGCATGTAGCTCGGAAACGGTTGAGAATTAAAAAAAAAGCAAATAACAAAATGTTGTAGTAAATTTTATGAGCTGAAATTCAATCTCGCAGAACATTCCACTGCGACTCATATTTTTTTTGCTATAAGCGAAAGATGAAAAAAGAGGGCCCTTATGACACTTTCCTTTTACCGGCTCACCTTCTAGACGTCGGGACTTTTAGTATGTTAAATCTTTCAGCAGCCTGGACAATATTTCGAAGGAACAACTTCTTTCTAACTTACGACCTTTCGTTACAGTATGTATAGCTGAGTGCGATGCGGTTTCCCCTCTCTATCTCAAAAACATTTGAGGACACGAAAAAAATATTTTTGACGAAATTTGTCGCAAATTGTATATCCTCTACAATTTTGATAATAGATGTCAACATCACTAAGTTGAGAGAAACCGAGATAATCGCGAAACATGCGGTTTTTGTTACTTTTGACATTGAATAGCTAACATTGTGTAGGTCTACGTTCGAATGTTTTTTCATGGGTCCTGCCTCTTGCGAGGAAGTGACAAGTTTTACAAAACTATAATTGTCATGAAAAGTGTATATCATCTTAGTCGTTCGGTTTCGTTCAATCCACGCAGAACTAACAACGCACACTAGAGGATTGGGTGCAGTGCATGTCACTAGACCATGGTTCTTTGGAGCCGTCAGTGTAACTAACCTTTGCAGACAACTTTTAGAACGTCAATATGAAAGAGTTAAAACGCCAATATATAGAAGTTTCGAGCATATTTTCTCTAATTTCCAGGATGACCCCTTATTTTGCCTAAAGTCAGTAGGTACTATGTAAGCTTACTATGGAGTGTAAAAAGAATTACAAGTCTCTTAATTAAAATTATTCGTTCTTAAATTTTTTTACGTTTATGAAAAAAGTTTGTGCTTTTTTTTTCCTCCGAAAAAATGGTCACCGTAATTATGTACAAAGACTGAAGCTTCAGTTTTTCCTTTAAACAAAAATTCACAAATAATATCCTCAAACGTGAAGTAAATTTTAAAAATTTCTCTTCAAAAGACCCAAGCACAAAAAAAGCTTTTACGTTGAGTATGAAGATTCTAAACCTAAAATCCAGTGATATCTTGTTGGAACATTCTGGTTACCTAATTCTTTTTCAACTATTTTCCAATAAAAGTAAATAAGAGACTTATTTTGTCAAAATCTTACTCTCAATCAGTTCCACAAAAAAAAAAAAAAATCACCTGGCATCTTCAGTGCGCAAGCACCATTCATATAGTCGTCACAGGAGTCAAACATTTAGGTAATCCTTGCATTCGACAAGGAAAAAAGATAGACAGAAATATTAAACACTTGATAAGCAAAGGAACAGTGAACCATGATCCAGAAAAAGATCGTTGTTTAAGATAGAATTGAGCAAAAATAAAAAAATAACAAGAACAATATTTCATAGATTAACATCTGCCACTTTTCATAGAATGAAAGCTGGAAAGTATAGTTACAAGAAGATTTAGAGTGACTTACTATTTTAGTACACACACAAAAACACAAATGTAAAAATGAAAATTGCCCCCTAACAAATATTATCATAAGTGCTTAGTGCCGCTCAGAGCGACGTTGCTCAGCCGCTCTGACGCTCGCCGTTCGTTGCGTGCCCGAGGCAGTGTTGCCGGAGACAAATATTATAATGTAGTACTGCAGCAAGAAATGGGGAGTATTATGAAAAAATAGTAGTACAGATTTTTGTGTCTTAAGAATTAAAAAAAATTGTTTTATCTTAACAAAAAAAAAAATTAGTTTAAAAAATAATATAATATAAATACCTAAATTATTAATTCTATTAACAGTAATAACAAATTACAACTGCAGTAAACAGGTCTTCAACATTTTCTTTTTTCAATTATAAGGAGTCAATTGATATAAAAATGAAAGTAATGAATCATATAATTTTTCTATTTAAACAAAATAGAGCTAAATTCAGTTGATATACTGTCTAATATTTTTAATAAAAGTGTTATGTCAAGAATCTTCCCTAATAAATTAAAATCAGCTTTTGTTATTCCGATTTTTAAAATAGGCAATAAAAAAGGTATTAAGAAATATAGACCCATTTCACTGTTGCCATCAATCTCGAAAGTTTTTGAAAAAATTATAAAAACGAGGATTCTACGTTACCTATCGAATTTGAATTTTCTAGTCCTTTACAGTTTGGATTTAGGACAGGCTTGTCAACAGAAGATGTTCTGTTGAACTTTTGTTGTTAAATCCCGAAAGGTGTGGATAAAAAATGAAATGTGGTGCTCTTTTTGTTGACAACACGAAAGCATTTGATATGGTGGATCATAAAATCCTTTTGAAAAAGTTAAATGATGTTGGTTTTCGTGGATTGATTCATAAGTGGTTTGAATTTTACCTAAGTAACCGAAATCAAAGAGTCAAAGTGTGTAATATTTTAGGTGACCCTATGTACATTAATTTAGGTGTCCCAGAAGGATCCGTCCAGGTACTTATTCTTTTTTTGATATACATCAATTCTGTTTTTGCACTACCATTCTTGCGAAAAGTTAATGCTTTTTGCTGATGATATCGTGATTGGATATAATGCAGTGAATCCTTTAAATCTAGCTGCTGACATAAATCATGACGACCATTTATTAAGTTTATGGTTCGCTGACCACAAACTAGTTGTTAACAACAAGACCAAATTAATGCTGTTCAATCCAGTTTTAAAATATCAAAACTGATATAGAAGTAAAGTCATGGCTTTTTACTTTAACACTGAAATCGAATCTCTCTACATTTGTATAAATGTAACATTATCTCAATTTTTCTTAAATTAAAATGCTACAAACTATTCTCTTAAACTATTACCATGTCATCAATAAATTCAATTGAATTTAAATATAATCACTTTTTTTTCAAATTGAGCTAAATTCAGAAAATATAATCATTTTAATGATGCAAATCGATTTCAATGATCATTGAAATAACAAATGTGTTATAAGTCAGTCAAATTATCGAAAAAATGAAAACATCTACAAAAAATGAAGAGGAGAATTTTATTGTTTCGTTTTCAAGAGTAACTCTTAAACCAAAAAGAACCAAACAAATCCTCTGCTTCGTTCTTTTATTGATCGCATAATAATTTACTTTCACAAATATTTGAACTGATATTTTTATTAAAAAGTTTTTGGCAAAAAACTCAAAATTTTGTAGATATTAATCATATTTAACGATTACTTATCTCGCCTCCCGTTGATCTAAAAAAAAAAATAAAATAAAACGCAATTTTGATGGAACTTTAAATTTCGGACTTTTCTGATTTCTTCAGACAAAACCCGTGCTGCTCGTGAACTAAACCATGGCAGTTAAATTGAATATTTTTGCCCCGAATTTTTTCTAAAAGGTTTGGTGCATGGCAGTTTTGCAACACCTCGATAATTTTCATCATTATTTTTACTCCCAAATTTATGAAGAGGAGTAATAAACGAAGATTTCCACATCGCAGAAAATACACCAGTCGACAGTGAACAATTAAATATGTAGGTACGTGATTACTGCACATATATATGGTCTTGTACATGCTTTTACAAATATTGACGGAATTTCGTCAGGGGCAGTCATAAGACCACTTTTAAGTTCGACAATATATTGCACTAAGCTTTATGAGTTACTTACGTAACTCAAAATCCAACAAAAATTGAGTTAACTTCATTAGTCTTTATATTTATTACACTTTGCTGTAAGTGTAAAATATTTTAGATTTAAAAAAAAAAAATAGGAGTACGGTTGTGAAAGGAGGAGCACGGGAGTACGGAGGTGTTGAAAGTAGTGCAATACTCCTATGGGAGTATAACAAATAAATAAAATAAATAATGATACAAATTCTATATACTAATATGAAAATTAATTTAAAAAATTTATTTTTTATATTAAGAATATTCAACCAAAAAGAAGTTTATTTTAAGTGGGCTTTTCTGAATTATTATTCAAAATTAATGCGTTTAGCGGCCTATAGTCCAAGAAAACATTGCGTTTCGCCCGGTGCTAGCTTTGTGGGCTCGTCAGATGAGGTCCAGTAAAAAGCACCTTGTCATTACGCAATTTAAAGATTTTTCTAGCTCAGCTTACATAACTTTTTTGACAAAAAGCTAATGTGAACTGTTCTGTAATCAACTATGAAAAATTATCTTACTTAATTTATTTCATATTGTATTTAGTATTTAAGCATATTTTGCTATTCTTTTAAATGTGCTAATAATTTTTGTTTTATGCGCGGCACTTTGCCAAACATATGTATATAATTCCCTATAACTTGTTTACCAAAATTGCATTTCATATAACGGCCATGTGTGCCTCTTGCTAAATTTGCTGTAAATTCTTATCTGTATTTTGTCATGTTATATTTTTTTGTCGTCAACAATTTCCTATTATAATCGATCTCTTTCGATAATCAACCATCAAGCTGTACACATCTGGTAAAGTTACTAATTAAAATTGTTCATCATATTAATAAGAAGACTTCGTTTGTTTTTCATTTATTTGGAATTGAGGTCTTTTGATCGGTGTTTGCTTGATTCGCTTTTTTCATGGTTCGATTAATAGATAAGCAATACAATTCTACTTATTTTTCATGGTCCTTCGAGCCGGATTAAATGAACTTTTTCTCTATTGTTCGCGGTTTTTAGTGGATTTTCTCTAAAAATCCTAAACTGGACATACAATAGGTATGAATGATTTTTTATAAGTACATTGCATCTATGTACCTACAAAATAAGAAGTGCACGTTATAAAAACTAATAAAAAAGTGATTGGGTGATTCGGTGCACACAAAACACGTGCAGTGTAATTGATTTAATTGAATATCAATAAAAGGATAATACCTCGTTTATAAGACTATTTCGTCGTGTCAAATAATTGAGACATTGAATCCGTAGTTTTTTATCTGAAATTTTTAAAATGAACACTATCAAAGCGAAACGTGGTCACTTGAAAGGGTGCTTGACTCGGGCAGCATCTTTCGCAGAAAGTTTAGATGAACGCGTTTCCCTAGAGCTTCTCGAAACACGCTTAGAAAATCTCGCGGAAACGTGGAATAATTTCGTAAGGTTAACAGACGAACTTTTAAACCTTTCTTGCGAACAAGATTATGTTGACCCTAATGAAGACTTTTCTGACTACGAAAATAAATATTTCACGGCTCAATCAACTCTTTTAAAAGTAATTCGTGATCGAAAGCTAGCTGCTGCTCCGATTGTACCCGCCGTTCATGATTCTCTAATTAAAAACTTAGCTGATCAACAGGCTTCATTTTTAGAAAAATTAAATGAACCTAAAACATTGTCGTGTTCTATAGCTTTGCCTAAGCTTTCAATTTCGGTCTTTTCGGGAGATTATAAGGAATGGCCCAGCTTTAGGGATCATTTCTTAGGCTCTATAGATAGTAATTCCGGGTTAACCGCTACGCAAAAGTTTCATTATCTGAAATCCTTTCTTCGCGGAGATGCAGCAAATTTAATTCGCGACATACAAATTTCGGATTCTAACTTCATTGATGCTTGGGAAAAATTAGAAAAGCGATTCGATCGACCAAGTTATGTAATCCAATCTCATATCCAAAGCATGCTTGCGATTCCAAACATCAACTCGTTTAACATTCAGTGTCTTCGAAAGATATCTGACACAACCGATGAAACTATACGTGGTTTAGATGCCTTAAGAGCTAACGGACGCGATCCTTGGGTGATTTATCTGCTACTGCTTAAGTTAGATAACGATACTAGAGAGGCTTGGGCTCATGAGATAGGAGCCAGGTCAAACGCTTCTATCAAGGAGTTTTTACTATTTCTTAATTTACGTTGCGATGCTTTGGAGTCTGCTCAATCTCTTTCTCGGCCAAATGTTTCTCGTGGCAAAAATCCAAAGTTCATACAATCGCATTTAGTGGAATCGAGTTCTTGTTGTCCAAGGTGCAAGCAAAATCACCTTTTAAGCCAATGTCCACAGTTTCTTTCTTTTGACATTATCGCACGTCGTTCTTTCGTAAAAGAAAATTCGATTTGCTTCAATTGTCTTCGTCCTGGTCACTCTTCGCAAAGATGTCATTGCAAATTCCGTTGCAAAAGTTGTCATTCTCGCCACCACTCACTTGTTCATATGGAATCATCGTCGAAACCTTCTTTTGCTCCTGGTCCATCAGGTATTTCCGTAACTGATTCTCCAACCACAACAACTCATCCATCGTTATCGCTTTGCTCATCAGTAGCTCACGTCAATAATTTTTCTTCGTTCTCACGTTCAACTCAAACGTCTTTGCCTACAGCTATCGCTCACGTTCACGATCAGCAAGGAACATTACAAAACGTTCGGCTATTGTTAGACTCGGGTTCTCAGGTTTCCTTTGTTACGGAGCACACAGTTCAGAGTTTAGGATTGATTCGCAAGAAAGCACGAATACCCATCGTAGGTGTAGGAGCAACACCAGCAGGTGTTACGAATGGAATTGTAACCCTAAAACTCTTTTCTCGTTTAACACAAAATTTTGTTGAGATAAATTGTTACATCGTTTCAAAACTTACATCGTTAGTGCCGACTTCATTTTTAACGGTTTCAAATCCACAAATACTTAGTTCATACACTTTAGCTGACCCTCATTTCAATATCCCTGGCCACATTGACGTACTCATCGGTGCTGATAAAGCATTCAGCGTAATTAATGGCTCTGCAGTACGTGGTCTTGAAGGAATGCCTGATCTAATTCCAACTATATTCGGTTATGTTGTCTGTGGTAACATGGAAACAGTTAATTCATGTGAAAATAATAGCCTAGATTCCTATTGCATTCATCTGGACACTTCAACTTCGTTTGATCTCGAACGTTTTTGGCGACTTGAAGAAGTCGACCACGAACCTACCCTTTCCACTGATGATCAGCGTGCTGAAGACATATTTGTCAAAACCCACTCTCGTTTAGCTGATGGCAGGTATATGGTTCAACTGCCTTTCAAATCCAATGTAGCTACAGATTTTGGTGATAGCCTCAAAGCAGCGTTGTATCGTTTCGGTTCTACAGAACGTCGTATTACATCAAATCAATATCTGAAGGAAACATATGTTAATTTCATGGAAGAATATTTAACTTTAGGACACATGAAAGAAGTTCCTGCTAGCGAGATAAATATGTCTTCTCACAAATGTTTTTACTTACCACACCATGCTGTTCTCAAGGCCGACAGCAGCACAACGAAGGTCAGGGTAGTGTTTGATGGTTCAGCTAAAACAGCTAAAAATAATCTTTCTCTCAACGAATCGCTTTTAGTTGGTAAATCATATCAACTTGATCTTTTTTCAATATGTCTTCGCTTTCGCCGTCATCGCTATACGATATCTGGTGATATCGAAAAAATGTTTCGCCAGATTAGGATCTCAAAGGAACATGCTGACTTCCAACGAATTCTTTGGAGAAAGTCAGGTGATTTGCCTTTAAAACACTATCGTCTTTTGACCGTTACATACGGCACGGCTTGTGCACCTTTTTTGTCTGTACGCACTCTAAAACAATTGGCAATTGATTCAGCAAATACTCACCCTAAAGCTTCAGCGGTATTACTCAACGATTTTTACGTCTCGATGACGTTATGACTGGGGCTGATTCAATCGAAGAAGTTACGTCACTAAGATTAGAACTTGTTAGCCTTCTTAAATCTGCTGGCTTCAATCTACGCAAGTGGACAACAAATTGTTGGCCTCTATTGCTCAGTTTACCCGAAAATCAACGGGAAATGTCACCAAAAGAGTTCGAAGACTGCAGTTCAGTCAAACTTCTAGGCTTACAATGGTCTCCAGCAAATGACTCGTTTTCTTATAAGGTCAACTTGAACGATAAGGCATCTGCAACCAAGCGTCAAATACTTTCAGAGTCTTCAAGGATATTTTATCCTATCGGGTTTCTCACTCCTGTTGTCATCAGCATAAAAATATTGTTTCAGGAGCTATGGAGGAAAAGTTATAAATGGGATGAAGTTATTACTTGTGAGCATGCTAAAATCTGGCATTGCATTCGCGATGAGCTTCCAACTATCGATAAAATAACAATTCCGCGTTTAATGTGGACATCAAAGGAAAACATCCAATACCACGGATTTTGCGACGCATCTCTCGAGGCTTATGCAGCAGTCATATACTGCAGAAGCGTCGATTCGGCTGGAAATATTACCAGTACCATTGTTGCCGCTAAAAGCAGAGTAGCTCCTCTTAAAATTATTTCTCTCCCGCGTCTCGAGCTTTGCGGAGCAGTTCTACTAACTCGCTTAGTAACGAAACTTAAAACATCTTTACAAGATAAAGAAACAAAAGTTGTTGCTTGGACTGACTCCGCAATAGTCCTTCATTGGCTTTCGGCTTTACCAAAGAGGTGGTCAGTTTTCGTCGGTAATCGTATCTCGGAAATACTCGCTACGATACCTAGAGAATCATGGCATCACGTACGGTCTCAATACAATCCAGCTGACTGTGCCTCTCGCGGTATATCACCTTCTCATTTACTTCAAAATAAGTTATGGTGGACCGGACCATCTTGGATTATAGAAGAACCTGCTCAATGGCCGAATTCGGAGCATTCAGTCGAAAATAATTTACAAAACGTAGACATCGAAGAACGAAAAAGACAACCGTATCAGGTACTCGTTATAAAACTAGACCCTACAAACATTTTTAATATCATCATTAATGATTCATCTCGTTTTCTTAAATCCGTGCGTGTACTCGGCTATATACTTCGGTTTATTTCAAATTCTCGTGATAATTCTGCTCGTACCAAAGAGCAATCTTTGGCCTTATCTTCTCTCGAACTATATACGGCAAAGACAAAATTATTGAAATTTCATCAGGATTTAAGTTTTTCGTACGAAATAAACACCGTTCGAAATGGTAAGGGTTTAAAAAGGTTTAATAAGCTAGCATCTCTTGCGCGGTTTGTTGATACCAATGGACTTTTACGCGTCGGTGGTCGTATCCAAGAGTCAAATGTACCTGATTCCGCAAAACACCCTATTATTCTCGACAAAAACACCCGTATTGCAAAACTGATCGTCGAACGGTTCCATAATACCAATTGTCATGCAGGTGTTTCACTTTTGTTTGCCATTATAAGACAGGAATACTACATTGTCGGTTGTAGAAATCTGCTGCGCCAAGTCATTCATAATTGTGTTAAGTGTTTCCGCCGACGAAAAATAACCTCGACCCAACAAATGTCTAATCTGCCGGCAGATCGTGTCGTTTTTTCACGCCCGTTTAGCAAAGTCGGTGTAGACTACGCAGGTCCTATAAGCTTACGACAAGCGCGCGGACGAAATCCAAAATTTACCAAGGGCTATATCGCATTATTCATTTGCTTTTCGACCAAGGCTATCCATTTAGAGTTGGTTAGTGACCTCTCTACAAACGCCTTTCTCGCTGCTCTTGATCGCTTCGCGTCTCGTCGTGGCAAACCGTCGGAAATCTGGAGCGATAATGGGACCAATTTTCATGGAGCTAATCGGTGTCTGGATGAAATGTTTCAGCTACTCCTGAGTCAACAGCGCAATAACATCGTTATTGACCATCTTTCAAAGGACAACATATCGTGGAAATTTATTCCCCCATCCTCTCCACATTTTGGTGGATTGTGGGAAGCCGGAGTGAAATCTGTCAAATTCCACCTAAATCGAGTCATCAGCGATCATCGGCTGACTTATGAGGAGATGTACACCCTCTTAACACAAATCGAGGCATTGTTGAACTTTCGACCTATGTGGCCGACATCAGATATGGATCCAATAGCTCTTAGTCCAGCTCATTTTTTGATTGGTGAAACCATGACTTCTATTCCTCATCCTATTACCTCTGATATAAATATTTTTACTAATTGGTCTCTTTTGCAGTCACTCAAACAAGGTTTTTGGAAGCGGTGGCATTCTGAATACTTGACATCACTGCAGCAGCGTCCAAAATGGCAAGATGTCAAACCCGACCTCAAACCTGGTGATGTTGTCATGCTGAAGGACTCAAACCTTCCACCAGCTAAATGGATTCTTGGGCGAATAAAGCAAGTTCATCCAGGAATAGATAATCGAGTTCGAGTGGCTACTATTACTACCCAAACCGGAGACTACGTTCGACCGATTGTTAAATTAGCAGTTTTGCCTTTTGCTGAAAGAACTGGGTCTTTCAGGGCGGGCTGAATGTTCTGTAATCAACTATGAAAAATTATCTAACTTAATTTATTTCATATTGTATTTAGTATTTAAGCATATTTTGCTATTCTTTTAAATGTGCTAATAATTTTTGTTTTATGCGCGGCACTTTGCCAAACATATGTATATAATTCCCTATAACTTGTTTACCAAAATTGCATTTCATATAACGGCCATGTGTGCCTCTTGCTAAATTTGCTGTAAATTCTTATCTGTATTTTGTCATGTTATATTTTTTTGTCGTCAACAATTTCCTATTATAATCGATCTCTTTCGATAATCAACCATCAAGCTGTACACATCTGGTAAAGTTACTAATTAAAATTGTTCATCATATTAATAAGAAGACTTCGTTTGTTTTTCATTTATTTGGAATTGAGGTCTTTTGATCGGTGTTTGCTTGATTCGCTTTTTTCATGGTTCGATTAATAGATAAGCAATACAATTCTACTTATTTTTCATGAACTATACCAGCAAGATCACGGTTGCGATCATTTTCAACTGGGGGTGGTGTTTTTGTTTTGCCTCGTGGGAGTACTTTCAGCAACACTGGCCCGAGGCCTAAGTGCTTTGAGCGTTGAGTAGACATATGATTGTTTTATGCGCGAAACAGATTAAAACCAGCACCAGCACAAAGTATTCAGCATGACGGTCAGCAACTTTGTATGAAACACATTCCCACCAGGAGCGCCATTTGACATTTCATACTTAATAATAATAATAATATTTTAACTATGTGTCTGTAAGGCACATTGTCTTTTAAATACAACAGGTGTTACAGGACACTAGTTAGGAGGAGTAGAAAGTAAGAAAGATCTATATAAAATATTCTTTTGCAGTTTGTGCAGCTTGGTGCCACTGAGACACTGAATATCAAAGTGGGAAAGTTGTCAGCAGTGCACCAGAGACAGTAAATTTAGGACTTTGGTTTAACATTGGTTCTAAAATAATGGCGGCCGCTGGTACTGGTGCTGTTGCAGGCTGAATCTGTTTCGCGCACTAGCAAAGAGGTTTATAAGGCCTCAAGCAGGCAATGAGCGGCGAGCGTCAGAGCGGTTGAGCGGCGTCGTCGCTTTGACACTCTGAAGCTTTGATGCGTTGGAAAGGTCCGAACTTTCCGAAAAGCAATCATTGGCTCAAACTTTTATTTTATTGCAGCCATACTTAGGTTCGAATGCGGATCGACTGGATCCTGCGTAAAAAATGAAATGTCGCTTGAAAGTTAACAAGGAAAGCTGGAAGCGCAAGAAGTCGCAAGTTTATACGAGAATCGTATCATTATCCAGCATTTAAGTCCGTGCCGTAAGAATCGAATGTAGAAAATGAATGGTTTACCAAGAACCCATGAAAATGGCCGCAACGGATCGCTATTAACACGCCACCAAAACAAAAACCCTTGATTCGAAAACGAATGCTGAGGTGATTATCTAATGAAACAAAACAGGAACAGGATGATAAAGAGTGCAGCATCGCTTCCAAGAGAAACTTACTGAACTGAACAAGCCAGAAGAAAAGAGTAAAACCCTGGGTTTAAACGAAAAAGAAGGAAGCGCGCAAGAAAAGCGAGAAAAATGTTACATTAGTATTGAAACATAAGGTAAAGAGATCATCTTAACCCCTTTAGACACGTACGGATGCCTGCAAGGATGACAATGTGAACGTTAGTAGAATCGCAGTCGGCGCTGAGGATATGGGAATTCATTTCTGCGATTTTTTTAACAATGATAGTGAACAATAAACCTCCATAAATTTGAATTCAACAATGACAGACACCAATCCCGTGCTACCGATTTTGAGAAACTATAAAAATAACAATTAAGAAGCTCAAAAACAGAGCTGATTCCTTGACGGCTGAGCATTTCAAAACCGCCAGAGATGATTGGGTAAGTGGCATACCATCGGAATGTAGACTGCCCGATGAATAAAATTGCAACATCGTGTGTCCGATTTTCAAAAAGGAAACCGCTTTGTTTTCTACAATTGTAGACGAATCATTCTCCTTCACAACGAATAAAATATCTTAGCTGCCACAAAATTTACAACCTTGATGTATCCCCAGCAAAATTGTTCAAATGTATAGAATGACGCTGGATAATACCCACAGCTGTTTAAAACTAGCAAACAACCTCACCGATACTTTTGATGTCAATATCAAATATAGGATTCAGGCAAGGAAATATTTTCTCATTTAACCTCTTTTAAAGGATTCGTTCTTAACTCGAGCAATAAGGTACGAGGCTACATTTTCAAAAATCGATATAAGTGGTTTTTTTTTATAATATGCGCGCACTCAAGGGGTTATGAATACCCTTATGATGATTTAACACAGTGCTAGCGGTTAAGACAATTGAAGGGTAGATGAAAGGAGATACCGATGCACATTAGTTTTAAATGTCTGAGCTTCACAATGGGAGGGAAAAATTGAGCCGGGTAAAGCATTCCACATTGTTGTTGTGCGGTTAAAGAAAGAATCTCTGTACTTCACTGTACGTCCGAAATTGGGCTCTAAGGTAAAACGATGAGCATTCCTTGCAGCGCGAGTATTACGGTTAAATTGTTTCAGGGGAGGAATGCAACTGGCTATTTCTTCGGAACACTCTTTATAAAAGTACCGATAAAATAAGGAAAGACAAGAAACGTTTCGACTATGTTCAAACGATGTGAACGTGTCCGTTATATTCCTATCACCAATCAATTTCAAAGCTCTTTTCTGAATTCTATCTAGGAGCTTCAGATAGGATTTAGGAGCACCTGCCCAAACATAAGAATTATACTCAAGCTCTGGACGGATGTATGCTTTATAGATAACAGCCAGATCATGGGGGGTAAAAAGTTTCTTGCATCGTCGTAAGAAACCTAAGCATTTCGCAGCGTTTTTAGCGACGTCAAAAATGTGGTCAATCCACTGAAGGTCGTCAGTGACGCACATACCTAAAATGGAAAGCTGTTCAGTTTCTTCAATTCAAGTGTCACTCATGGATAGTGGCATTGGGGGTATATTGCCCTTTAATGACAGAAGGCAGCATTGAGTTTTCGAAGCATTAAATTCCACGCAATTTTTGATTCTCCATTGGACAATGCTGTCAAGATCGGAATTTAAAGAGCTAAACACACGGCCCCGCTTCAGTTCCACATCCGAAGGACAGGGTTGTGAAACGAATATGAAAAGCTGAGGGTGCTGTCATCAGCGAAACAATTTATTGGATTAGAAGTTTCAGACAGAAGATCGTTAATAGAAATAAGGAAGAGAGTCGGAGACAAAAGTGAGCTTTGACACCAGCATTTATATTGAAAATTTCAGACTTGAAACCATCCAATACTACTTGTATTGGACAGTCATAAAGGTAATTTCTAATCCAACGAAGAAGAGATTCATCAAAACCGAATGCATGCATTTTCGATAAAAGAGCTTGATGAAAAACTCTATTATCAAATGCTTTTGAAATATGAATCGCAATAATCTTACTTTCACCAAAGCGGTGTAAAGATTGGTTACACTTTTCGGTGAGATATGCATTCGAAGAACAAGGTAACAAGGTGTTTGTCAACATTTAAGTAGAAGCGTTTCAGTGGATAATAAAGGCAATACAAAGTATTTGTTTTCATCAAGCAATTCCACACTTCAGCCACTTCCTTCCCCTAAGTGCGTATATGATCAACAATTGTAAGGTAGAGTTAAAGAACGACTTTGTTTACCTTCACTCTGCGGTAACTTGCAACAACCCCAGCTTTGAAATCACTCCGGCTAATCATTGTCTCTTTGTAATAAGATACAGCAATTGATGAAAAGCCAAATTAAGTTATCTTTAAATAAGACCCTGATGATCATCCCAATTCTACTTTATGGTACAAAAACGTATAGACATTATCAAGATCGGTTTATGAAGTGCTTGGTCGCTTGGAGCGAAAAATGGATAATGTGCTAACGGCTAGCTCTCTTATTTAGGACTGTCTATATAGACAGCCACATGTTAGTTGAGGTTCTAATTGGGGGATCATGACGCTTTCTCGAATGACAAAAATTTCGAATGTCAAAAATCTCGAAAAAACTAATTTTTAATCTCGAATGCACAAGAATCCTAATGAACAAAAATCTCAAAAGACTATAACTCGAAAAAAAATTAATTCGAGATTTTTTTTTTCGCTTATTTAAAGGGTTCAAACTCAAATAAATTACATTCGAGATTTTTTTCGAGATTTTTTCTATTCGAAATTTTTGCATTCGAGATTTTTGCTTTCTAGATTATTGCTTTCGAGATTTCGTGGTAAACCCTCTGGTTGGTCATTCCGATTATCGCCAGGCGATATCGTTTTGATGATAGCATTGCTCGTGTAGAGGAGCCTTACGTCTTCCATTTCTTGTCTTGTGAAAAAACAAGCATTACATTTTGAACACATACTTTTACCCTAACCTAAAGCTTGTACACATACTTTTTCACCTAATCTTAACTTATAACAGTTTAGCTTGTGAACGGTTTGAAATTACATCTCTTCTTTTTTTTTTACTTCTGTTATTATATTTATTTTAGCACAGTTTGAGGGTTTCTAGAATAAATCCTCTTATACTTGTTGTACATTGTCAACGTCAATACTGTGAACCTTTGCCTTCAGAAAATGGACACGAAATAGGTGTTTTTTTGATGATAATGCGGTACCAAATTTCCTTCAAAACGTTCACAAATAATTCAAGTGACTTTAACCGTCAGCAAAAAATACTGATTGACTTTCGGTTCCGTCGTCGGTAGGTACCCCTCCCATTAAACGTCCATCACAAATCATAATACTGCCACCAGCTGTGAAAAATGTTATTCGTCATTCACAAGAATTTAACTTTGGTCAAAGAATCTTCAAGGATTTCTCCTACTAACTTAAAGGGGCAAATTTGAAAATAGTTGAGCCCGATACATATCCTCCGTATTCCATGTATTAAGTCTAGGTTAAAACTTTCATGGAACGTTCTTAAACTATATCTTGAGATCCATATTGTAAGATAACACATTGACAACAATTTGAAAGTCGTTGTCATGATGACTCTTAAGTTACAATCAAAACAAAACACAATTTTTTTGGTGCACTAAAGACCATAAAAACACCACTTAGGTGAAAAAGTTTTCTTAAATGTGTATTGTGATTAGAATCGTCACAACTTTAAAAAAAGGGACCTTCTGTCGGTTGTTTCCATTTCTTTAAAACTCATTTTGAATAATTGCTTTAAAAACATTTAAATCCTTGCTTTCACATCTTTAAACAATAAAACAATTTATTTCACCAACATAATAGTCAGCTAACTTACACTATTGCTTCAATGCCCATTGTGGCGTCAACTAATAAATAATTTGCTAGCCCTGCACGTTTACAATGACGACGACCAACGACAAACGTCTCGATGATAATATTTTAAGATGCATCATGTGAGGTGCTGGTATTGTTTTAATATATAATTATACACATCTCCATATCAAGTATACCCACTCTAACTACAACTTGTAGCTACATAAATTTTACTAAATGTATCCATATAAAGTATCTTATTGGAAGCAAGCATCCGTAACCAAAATGCTGAGTTGTGTGACGGTTTTTTTTTTGTAGTTTTCAATTTCCATGTATTATAATAACAACCAATCTCTTTACGTTTTCTCCCACACAGCAGATGCGACAAGTGAGACACAAAACGTTGTCCTTTTGCAAGATAATAATTCTTACGAATTAAGGGTGAAGAGAGAAATTTTATGGAAAGTTTCTTTGTTAATTCTGAGTTGATGTATTATTTGCTTTTTATAGACTGCACCAACAGGACAACACATCGCATTCGATTAAGCATTTTTTTTTGTACTCAAACTAAAATTCATTTAACAAATACCTATACACTTATCGACCGTATACTGGAACTGTTTTTGTAGTCAGTGGTTGCACTTCCGGGATGCGGAAGTTTTTATGTATAAATGCTTCAGAAATTGTAAATTAAATAATCAACTAATTTCAAACGTTTTTTCAGCTTGTATAGCATAATACACATTTGGCATTAAAATTATAAAATAAGCGCCTTTATATCAAACGATATACACTATACATATGTAGGTGAAATTAGTAAAGAAAAATTAAATGGCTCGATTCATAATGAAGAAGGTTCCTGTGTATATGTAAAAATATTCGGAGCTAAAAATTTACATATTATGTATTAAATACCAAACATTCGAAGATTAAATATGCTTGTACTGTTTATTGACGTAAATTTTCCGGAATAGCTACTCTTTAAATTAAAAAAAAACTTACTTAGCTTAGTTTTACTCCGAAAAAAATCCGAAAAAGCTGGATTTTGCAGAAGACCTTTGTTTTGATTTACATACGTAACCAAAATGAGCTTAGTTTAAGAATAATAAGCGAAAAACTGAAAAAAGTCAGAAAATGTGGGGTTTTTCGCCACTTTCCAAGTTAGCACAAGGTCCTCGAGGACAAAATCTAGGGGCGTCTTAATAGTATACCCCCAAAACAAGCTGCGAAAATTTCACGAAGTTCCGAATACTTTCCAGGCAAAGACAGCTGGCGCTCTAAGTTAAAATGTCTTCAGGCGTAAAACAAACCAAAATTGAAATTCATTATCACTTAAAACTAATTACATTTTTAATTCATTTTTTATTTTTTCATTTTCTTATATCTATCTTAATGCTAGACAAAAAATCTTAAACAACTAGCTTACATATTAACTTAACTAACTTACTGGCCCCATGCGGGCGCTCTAAATTAAACTGTGACTATACTTAAACAATGCCTTTCGACGTAAAAAAAAACTTACATTTAAAATTCGTGATTACTTAGAACTAACGAGAAAATTATTTAAAAAAAACTCATTGTCCATATCTTTTTTTTTAAATTTTTATAAAACTTAAAGCTACCCTTTACCTAAATAAAACTAATTAAAACTACCTTAAAAAACTACTTAAAATAACTTAAAAACTAGAACAGCCACACACTTAAAACTAAACTTCAACAATTTGAAGGGAAATAAATAAATAAAAAAAAAAAAAGAAACGGCTGGTTCCATCCAGGATCGAACTGGAGACCTTCTGCGTGTAAAGCAGACGTGATAACCGCTACACTATGGAACCCATATTTTTTGACAATACAAGAAAATTAATAACGACTAACGAGATTAACTCAGAAAAAGCACATTATTTTCTTTGAGTGTTATCCCAAATTTCGATTGAAAAATTAAATAAACGATGGAATATTAATTAAATAAACAAAACACTGGGTGGTATGCATACCAATGCATACAACAGTAAATGCTTTTACTAGTTTTTATTAGTAAATACTGATTTTGGAATTTATAAAAATGGAGTAAGAAATAAAAATTTACTATCTACTTCAAGTGATGGCATACATTTTTTTGGAGAATTTTTGTAGTAAACACTTTTTTGGTATGCATAAAAACGAGAATTTATACATTTTTTCTACAGTAAATACTGCGAATTTTTTAAATTGCTATTTACCCATTTAAATATATACCATGACATCTACTTTTGCTAGCCTTTCGTTGTTTTAGAACGTGCAATACTACGAGACTTTATTCAGAAACCGAGTTTAGAACAAGTAAAGTGGTAAAATCTTCAAATTTTATCATTTATATTTATTTATATTATTACTAGCTGACCCGGCTAAATTCATACTGAATTTCAATTTTATTTATTTATTTATTTCATCTACCAGCTGAAGCTTAACAGATTACATAATATTAAAATTAAATTAGATAACTAACATACATATTATCATACAAACTTTTAATCAATAATTATATCATACTAGGAAAATAAACTGAATAAAATGTTTTTGAAACAGTCCCTTGAGCTATTTAAGTCTAAACTCTGATTTACTTCATTAAATGTTGAAATACATCTTGATATCGGTTCGTTTAGACCATAGAGAGTTCTATGTGCGGGTTGATAAAGAAATTGCCTAACCCTCAATGTTCGAGCTGGAGCATAGATTGGTATCATGTATAAAAGTGAAGGACTTTTAATATGATAACATAACAGGTCTCTTACAAACAAAGCATCATGGGCCATTCTTCTTGTCTTTAGCGGCAAAATACCCAGAAGTTTGCACCTGGCTTCATGAAAAATCCCATCTCATTTTTCTAAAAATATATTTAGTAAATCGCCTTTGTATATTTTCAATACGATTTGAGTGAATCTGATAAACAGGATTCCATATAATATCAGCATACTCAAGAGAGGATCTTACTAACGATATGTACAATGCTCCCAATGTATACGGATCGTTAAATTCTTTCGCATTTCTTTTGATTCTTACCATTGAGTTAGCCTTTGCTACAATATATTCAATATGCAAATCATATTTTAATTTATCATCAATGATTACACCAAGATCTTTTATTTTTTCTACTCTTTCTAAGTAATTTTGTCCCAGTCGATAATCATACATAATAACTTTAAAACTTCTATGAAAAGTTATAACATTACATTTTTGTGAATTCAATTTAAGACAATTTATTGAACACCAATCAAATAGCTGTTTAATGTCACGTTGTACCTTCAAACAATCATTTATATATTTAATTTTTAAAAACAACTTTAGATCATCAGCAAATGTTAAGCAAAAACAGTTTTTAAAAACCGTTACTATATCATTAATAAAAATTATAAATAAAAGTGGTCCTAAATGACTTCCTTGGGGAACACCTGATGTACAATTTATTGCTCTTGAAAATGTATTATCAATAACAACTTTCTGACTCCTTCCAACGAGAAATGAAGTCAGCCACTTTAACATTGCAGAATGAAATCCGAATCTCAAAAGTTTTTCTATGAGTATATCATGGTTTACAGAGTCGAAAGCCTTGCTTAAATCTATTTAAATAGCCTCCACTTGGTAACCCTTTTCAACTGCATTAGCAACGTAAGAAGTAAAGTAAGCTAAATTCGATGCCGTTGAGCGTCCCACAACAAAACCATGTTGAAATTCAGATATGTGTTCTTTGATGTCAAACTGCAATTTTGATTTTACAATACTTTCGAAAAGTGTTTAGGTATCAAAGTCGTTTAAGCCGCTTTCGATAAAAATTTCGATAAAATTTGGAAAAGCGAAAACATGTAAGTACATGGAAGGTATTCGTTTTTTCACAATTTCGTCATAAATATAAGTATTTTTAGTGCGTTCTTCATACAACTGCATTTCAGGATTTTGCCTCAAAAAGCACATAAGAGAGATGTGGTGTTAACTTTTTTTTAAAATTAATTTTGCCATAGTCTGATAAGGGCTAAAGGAATGTCATTTAAATGGGATAGGGACAAAATCCCTACTGCCGAAATCCCGACTGGACAGATTGAAAAATGCCGACTGGCAAAATCCCGACTGACAAAATCCGATTTTCAGCACTTTTAGCACGTTTTCGAACCTTTTTTTTTGCTTTTACACTAATTATTTGAAATAGGAATTGAAAAGGAAGAAAATAAGATGCGAAACAGGCCACCCAGGTACTGTTGAATTTGGAAACTTTGGACTCAAGCGCCCGCCAGACGACTGGACATAACCTAAGCGGAAAAACGAAGTTGCGTGAGCGGGACTGACCACAGAAAAGATTTTGACGAAAAAATATAGAATACCATAAATGCTACCCCAGATAACAAGTTAAATACATGAAAAATAACCGGTAAAAACGATACCTACATGAAATTATAAAACATTTTTGCAATTAATTTATATTGAAAAATTCAGTTTCAAATTGCCTTTACCAAAAAAAAAGTAGTTAGTCAGTCGGGATTTAGGAAGTCGGGATTTCGTATCCAACCCCATTTAAATGTAGTATAGCATTTAAGTTTAACATTTAATACAAGATAGCGTTTAAATTTTTTAAGCTAAACAACATAAAAACTAAAGTACTAAACCCATAGTTTGGTTCATGCGAACCAGGAGTGCACTTACTTCTTTTTTTTTGTGGAATTACCCTAATGGAAAAACTCCTAAAATAAAAAATCGGAAGCACCAAAGACTAGTAAAAATATGAACTGTTGTAACCTTCACCGGTTCAAATGTCTGGTACTTTTTAGTATTTGCTCAAGATATCAAAACAAAGGTCTCTAACAAAATCCAGCTTTGTCGGAATTTTTCCGAAGTTAATATCGAATTTTGCTGGGCTATTATGCGAAATTCAGCAGATGTTTTTAACACTAAGTCTTACTCTTTATTTTGACTATCCAGCTGCTCTTCTTTATCTTCCGGATATAAATAATCATTAAAAGTCAAAAAACTCCATACTATCTTTTTCCGACATTTCTTGTTCTTGCTTTGGTTGTTGCTTGTTTTTGTTGTTGGCGTTGTTCTTGTTAATGGCGTCGTTCTTGTTGTTTTCATCGTTCCTGTTGTTGGCTTTTTTCTGGTTGATTTCGTGGTTCTCTCTCTTGTGTTTGTGATTTTTGATTTCGGGTAGCAGGAACTTTTAATATGTTTGTTGGTGCAGACCCCAAATCTGCTTTACCAATCCTCAAACAGCAAATACAATTTAGTGCTAATGTTGACTACCTGTTGCGCATTTCAACTTTCACTTTTTTTTCTGACTGTCAAAGCGTTGCGAAAAGTTAATTAGGAAAAGTCAGTTTGACAAAAATGGAATGTTTGTAATGTCAAAACAACAGTATTTTACTACACGCATATGAAAGCATACTTATATATGTTTGTTTGTCTGTCTGTCTGTCTGTCTATCTGTTTGTCCTGGCTAATTCAAGAACGGATGGACCGATTTTGACAGGACTTTCACTGGCAGATAGATAATGCAGTAGCGCCGAACTTAGGCTATTTCATTTACTCACTAGATGGCGCTCAAGTCGCTTTTTTCTAGAAAAATTTTATGTCCGGTCAGAAACTATGCTTGACAGATTTTGACGGGAATTGCCACTTACAGATAGCCAATGTTGAATGGAGTGACTTAGGTTATTTTAATTACCCTCTAGATGGCGCTGGGGCTCCCTAGGTGGCACTCGGGTCACTTTTTTTGCATATTCTTATTATGAACTGATCAGAAACTACCGGACCGATTTTAGGGGGACTTTCACTGACAAATAGCTGTTGTTGTAGGAAGTAACTTATGACGTAAATTATCCCAAAGATTCTGCTCGGGTAGCTTTTTTGAAAACCCTTATACATGAGCTAAGATGCTTTTGGCAAAAAGATGGACCAATATGACTATAGTTACTTTTTCGAAATCAAAGCTTTCTCCCTTAATTTTTTCATATTAAAAGTAAATAGAAACTTGATTTTTTGCGACTTTCAAACGCCCTCCGCGAGCGATGTCCCGCTATCTAGTTGTAAGCTGTTACTTTTTTTGATCTTTAGTTACAAATAAGCGCCCTCAAAATATTTTGATCAGGGAACAAATAAAACATTTAAAACTGTCGCGGGCCCCCGGACTGGTTTTCGACAGTTTTTTTTAGGTAACACTAATTTAATTAATTACTTTACACTATTTTTAAACAATATATTTTTATTTATGCTTAATATGCAATCGGGTTAAGTTTGAGACAAAACAGAACAAGAAAAATAAAAATATCAAAATTTGAATTAAGACCTTTTCGCTTATAAGAGGCAGTATTTCTTTCGCATTTAGTATTTATTTCGTGAGATTCTCGAAAATTTTGTTGTCTGGATGTTACTTTATCAAAAAAATTATTGCAAAATCGTTACAGCAGGTTTCAAATAAATCGATAATAATTTTAATAAATACTTAATAGTTTTTATACATTTTATTTTTTTTGCATATTTTAAGTATGACTAAGTGCATATTTGCATATTTTAAGTATGAAGTGCTAAATAAATTTCATTTACCGTACAAATATAAATTTTTTTGGTCAATCCGTTTCCCAAATATTGAATTTACAAAAAAAAATAATTTGAAAAATAAATAAATTAAAATTAAAACTAAGCACTTTTGTAAAAGTTTCATACTTAAATTTGATCAAGTCATCAAGAGACCTTTCTAAAAATATTTTTTGAGTTAAAATCGAGTAACCCCTATGGGAGGTTCTATGGAAGGTACTGTTAATAGGCGTGGCAAATTTTTATTTTTTGCAACTTGCCAACTTTTTTGGATTTCGCTATCATCGTAATGTCAGGTTTGATTGTTATCTCGAAAATTTTGTTTTGCACAAATGCGTGTCAACGCACTTCATACCCAATCAACACATACCACTACAATTCATGCCTGGCACTACATACCGTACCAGTTCATCCCCACATACAGTTCATACCAAAATGTAGATTTTCATACTACTGTTATAAGAGATTAAATGAATTCGAAGAGAATGAGATAAAGTATCAGAAGATAAGATTGAGAAAATGAACTGACAAAGGCGCATGTCAGACGACTGGCCATACCCTTAGCGGAGCAACGAAGTTGCGTGAGCGAGGACTGACTACAGAAAGGGAGTTAAAATCCTTAAACCCGCGAAGCGGGCCAACCAGGTACTGTTTAATAGAAAATCTACCTTTTGGTATGAACTGTATGTTGGTATGAACTGTAGGGTAAAAGCGTGTGAGATGGCGCAGCCGGAGAGATGGCGCTCATTCAATATCTCGTACACCTATTAATAAATCAAAACGTGTACACCATTTTTGAATTCATTTTTTTGTTCCAAAACCAAGAAGTCAGTATTCTTGATCTTGTCTATGATAAAAATATTATGACAACAAAAACAGAAGCGATTTTTTTTTAAAAATTGTTTTGCACCTTTTTTTTCTCTAGTTTGTTTAGATTCTTTGGGTACCTGGGTGCTTATGTTACAGCAATACATTCATACAAGCATTGGCTATGACCTATCGATGAAAACTTTGTTAAATTTCTATCTATTATTTTTTGTGTTTAAGATTTAGCGAAAATGAAAAAAGGGGAGATGGCGCAGCTTTTTGAGGGTGAAATGGCGTATTCAATAGCACACTTTTCAACTTGTATCTACTGAGGCGCAACACCATCTCACCCGCAATTTTTTTGTTTATGATTGAAAATTATTAAGGTATCTACGCTCTACTTTGCAATAGTTTTTCCACAAAAAAAAAGTCCACTAATAAAGAGATGAATGGTTACGTGCATTATGTGCCACAGAAGGGCACATACTGAAAATTTGACAGTTGACTTCTAAAACATTGAGTAAGTAATTGAATTTGTCCACTGGACACTGCTATAAACTCGACAAACAACATGCAGCGAAGAAATCAAACGTAAATTTACTCTTGCCATTCGCGTTTTCTTTGAACTCAGTAAGCAATTGAGAAATTAGTCTCTTTTGAGGAAAAAACAAGGAGACGTTGAACAAAACACTCATCATCCCCCGGTCCTCCATAATGGTTTAGGAGCATGGACCCTTTCCCAATCGGATTAAAGCTCCCTTGATGTATTCGAGGAAAAAGTTCTACGATTTATAATCCTATTTGTATTGTACAGAAACATAAGACTATACTAAAGAAACTTCGTATTCAACAGTTCAATTGGCTAGGAACATTAACCAACTACATTACTCCAGTCCAGCCCGTAAAGATTTTGACGCCACACTAGAAGGAACGACAAAAGGAGACAGATCTTATCTTCGGTCAAGTAGTACGATCTTCAACTAATTGGTAGGTATATCTAACTGGGGGTCAATTTCCGATCTTTGAAAATGTGAAATGATAAATTTTATCACGCCTTGGTTTTAAATTCGATTCTCGATTTGTGAAAAAATGAAAACTAACTTCAAAAACTTTTCATAATGATAAATATCTTATCACAGTCAAATCGTTCTGTTAAAAGCAGTGAAAATGCGCTGACAGACCTTACACTAAGAGACAAAAAGGCAAATTAAAATTTAATAGATTGTATTTGATTTTCGTTTTATAATCACCCCTATCACAGAGTCCATACAAAGTTCCGAACGAAACGCTACGCTACGAATACGAAAAAAATTAAATCACAAGCCCCGAACGGAACAAACAAAGGCATTGCCACACAGAAACCTTCCACTCCTACTTTCGGATTCGGTTGACAAATATCAAAATCAAAATGTCAAACAAAATATTATAAATCTTTATCGTCTTTCTGTAATTTTCATTAGTTTGTGAATTTTATTTAATTAGTTTTATTTGTAAAAAAATGGATTCTATTGCAATTGGAATAATCGAGACAAATGAGGAAAATAGGCGAAGAGGACGGTCATTAAAATTGCAGCGCAAGATGCTAAGAGATACTTTTAATCCTTTCGAACTTGATGATAAAATGTTGGTAACGTTTTTTTACAGTCGGAACTTTATAAAAGTAATTTATTCGCAGATTTAAAAAAAATTTCTGGTTAATAAGGCAGCATTCAAATATATATTGAATTAGCTGGACCAAGAACTCCAACCATCGGCGTTTGCTTCTTCGATTACAACGGTCAAGATTTTGAAATTGAAATGACTCAGTCTACCTTTTCTACAAACCTTAAAAGCTTACTAAATATTTTGGAAAGAAGGTTGTGTCCTTTATGGATAAAGTTAGAAATGACTGACGTTGAGAAACGTGAAGCAAAAGTTGACTTTTATACAAAAGCAGGATTTCCAGGTACCATTATGTTCGTGGATGGAACCCACATTAAACCGATTGCACCAGCGGAAGAGAAGTTTCTCTCCCACCAAAAAAAGGGTACTTCATTTTAAATGCGATGGTGGTACAGACAAAAAATATGCTTTTATGATTACATGAGTAATTTCTTTTTAATTTACTTTAAAGATTTGTGACAGCAAGATGCAAGTTCGATTTATAGACGCAAGGTACACGAGATCAAACCACGATTCTCATGTATGGAATTTATGTAAGTTCTGCAAAAAAGAAACACTTCGAAAGAAAATTTCGATAAGTTGAAAGGAACACTTGGATTTTAGGTTTGTAATAAATAAATTACACGCATCACGCATGTTAAAAGTTACTTTCTTTATTTAATGTGATGCCAGATATTCACTAGAACCCTGTCTCATTACTCCATTCCGTTCCCCTGGGGCTGAAAATTCCCAAAGCAGCTTCAACATTAAGCATAGTAAAACGAGAAATATGTTGGAGAGAGTAATTGGTGGAGTAAAAAATCGATCACGGTACATACTGAGAGCTCGTCATTTTCACTATTCCCCAAAAAAAGCTGCCCAAATTATTAATTTAGTGTGTGCCTTGCATAACATATGCATTCATTTCAAGGTGGAAGAGCATTTTGCTGAAATCGAAGTTCAAGACGAAGTTGAAGAAACCGACGAAGTACTGAATTCAAATTTTCATAGTACAGCATCCCAAAAAAGGAATATGATTTTGAGGAGCCTTGTATAAAACACAAATAAATAAACAAAACGATCTCAATGTATTCACGTAAACATAAAACAAACAAAACATACATACATTAAAATATTCAATTGAAGTTAAAAGATTTAATTAATTGTATTTTAATTCCTCAATTTGTATCATTTTCTTTTTAATTTCAATTTCGCAAAAGTTTTTCTTTTATTTCGTTGTGCGTTTTGAGTTCTTCCAAATTTCTTTCTTCAATCTCACAGAGCTTTTCAACGCCTCCATAAACTCGATGCAAACTGCTCAAAATCCCTTCCGCATAGTTTTCTTGTTTTTCCCGAAATTCTTGTGTTTTTGGTAAAATTCTTGTTGCAGTTTTATTTGCTCTTTTAAAAGACTTGTAGAATCTTGTGATTGTGAATGGTGCGAAGACATCGTGGAACACTTCTCAAATCAACGTCTGATGACATCGAAACATCTCCAATTTCGACCTCTCTCCCTCCGTCTCCAGAGTCCAAAAGAATGTGTGTCTTTAATTCCGCCGGGCGATGTTTCAAGGTCAGTCAATCTGATGACACCTTCTTCAAGACTGCTAAAGGAATGCATTTTATTTGCACCGCCACCTGTAGCTTTGCATTCTATTTTATTTTGAACTAATTTTCGCTTTATGTAGGCCTTCCAGTCCAACCACACCTTGAAATTTAATCAAATTGTAAAATGTTTAAAAAAAACTATGTTATTTACTTTTCTCCATGCTAGTGGCGTCTTTGGAAGGTGGACCCGAGCTATTTAGCTCCGTTTTAACATGTTCCCAAAAGACATTCACTTCCTCTTTTGGAATTTTTGAAAATAATTGGGCGATTTCAAGCTTTTCTTGAAGCAACTGATGGAACTCATTTTTGTTTGTAATTACCTTATTTGTCCTTTTACAAAACAGTATACTAAACTAACATTGTTTTCTTTTATTTTTATGTATTTTATTGTGCTGTCTTTTATTTTGATTGCTTTTATTTTGATTGCGAACAAAAAATTTGTTCGTTGAAAAATCTGTCAAACTTTCTATTCATTCGGGGCTAGTGATACCACTTTTACCGAACTCCGAATTTCGTAGCGAGAATTTCAGTACGTCGGGAGTTGTGATACTTTTGTTCGGGAGTACGAATCTATTACGACGGGGCCTCTGATAAGGCTGAATGGTACTTTAGTTCGAGTAAATTTGATTTAATTATGCTTCGTTGATTTTTCCAAACTTCAATTTTAAAACATTCAATTCGAAGCTAATTTTTTTTTAAATTTGCTTAAATCAAAGTGGGTTTCTCTGATAGAACGTTGTTTTTTCTTTGGGTGTATTATTTAGTACTTTTTAGTACACACATTGACAGCTGTTTATCAAAATAAGTTTGAGAATCGCATTATGCGAGTTCATGAAGTGATAAAATAAAAAGTCGCTATGAAAAGGAGACAGCAAGCTAGAGATCGAGCCGGCTGAAGGGGCTTAATACATGAAGCCCAGGAGCACCAAGCACTGTAGTGCCAAGGAAAGTAAATTACCTACTAAACTTTGATTTTGGTTTGAATCTTTAGAACTTATAAGACATAGATTAAGCATTTTTAATAAAGCTTCATTTGGACCCCATTTCAATTTACTTGAAGCTATGGAATAAATGTTAAATCGAATTTGGTACACGAATTTTTTGATTGTGACATTACCTTATCACAAACGATTTCACCCCCAGGCTATTTATTAACTATTTAATAAAACAACAACAATCCAGATACCACATTATTGTTCTAAAACAAGTAGCCAGCAATCCGAATATATGGGTCAATTTCAGTATCTATACTTTCCCATCGGCACCACAAGCACAACATGCTGCTAACGCCAGCCATGTGAATACCGAACCGATATTCATATGCATTATTTTTGTATTTAGGCATTTGCAATTTTTTTCTCACAATATTTGTATCTGTGTGCAATCAGTTTCTTCTTATTTTACAAATACTGTCAAATTCTTATTAAAAATAAAAATACCTAAGACAAAGAAACAAATCAGTTGTACTGCAAATTTTTATGATTTCTTGATAAATACATGGTGATAGATTGTTTTTTCTATTTTTCTTTTCCGGAAAGCGCATGTTAGATTATAGTTTTTACTTGCTGGAAGGTGAACACCAAAGATACTCTGGAATTTGAGATACATTTTGAATTCATAGACAAAATAAACACACAAAAATAATATTCGTCTCATTTTGCAATTTTCATGATTTTTATAAATATGATTGCCTGGTACTTCGGAGTGAATCCATTCCATTGTGAGTTGAGTTGGTGGGATATGTGTTTGTTCTCTTTAAGACTCACATTCTTTCTCATTCACTTAACTATAAATATAAAGTATTTGCTTGTACTTGATTTTGTTAGTGGTTGCGGTTGGTTGGGACAGACTTGGTGTGAGATGAGAAGTGCTATTTAGTGGAAGATTAATTTTCTCTCGAGAGATTTATTTCTCTTTATGATGAGAAAATGGAAATTTTGAGTTTTTTTTTTTATTTAGCATACAAAATATTTTGACAACAATTATTGCAAACAATAAGTATAGGTATCTAAAGTGAAGATTTTAGAATTCAAAAGGTTCATTTTAAATTTAGATTTAATAAAAATTACATACACTTGTAACATATTTTACAAGACACTCTTCAATTCGTATAAAACTTAAAATATTGAATATCTTAATACCGGTTCTGTTCTAAATAATATTCATTCTACATAAAAAAATAATTGTTGCCTCCTGTGAGGATTGAACTCACGACCCCTGGTTTACAAGACCAGTGCTCTGCCACTGAGCTAAAGAGGCCGATAAAAATTTTGTGGCAAAGTATTGTCTTCACTTCTAAACAAATATTTTTAACATTGTGATTCTTTGTATGAACTAGTATTAAACAGCTTTGTTTCCTAGATCCAACAATATGCAGATAATGGTATTGATTGAAGTAGGGTTTTATTTTAAACTCTTTTATTTTATCAAAAAAAATATATATTATTTGGCTTTGGGCATCCTTTATTAACACTATTTAGCTAGCTGTTTTAAACTGAACTGTATGTAAGTTTCGCATTGATATAATTTATCAAAAAACGATGACAGGTGGAATGAAACTTATATTATCGCTTCATTTCGGGTGCTATTTCCATGTTTAAGTCTATTTTCAAAAAAGTCTTCAACGCCAAAAATGTTAAGCTTAAAGAGTGGAAGAGGAAAAAAAGTCTAAAATAGGAAACAAATTCCCAAAACGACAGATTTAAAAGAAAGAGCGCACAAATGCAGGAAATATCGCCCAAAATTTTGTAAAATTAATTACTTAAATGGAACTTTCAGATTTTTAAAACAAAAAACTGAAATATAATCTACCACTATTTCCATGAAGCATAATAGACAGAAACGGTCTTCGTAATAAAGGGTTATCCAATAAGAGGTGTTATTTTGATATTAAAAAAAAAATGGCATTTTTTGAGATAAATGATCGGATGTTTATTTCATTATAAAGAGGAAGGTATGCCGTTAATAATGGAACACTACATCAGCCAAATGGCCGCCACGACCACGCTTACAGAACCATATCCTTTTCATGAAATTTTTTATAACCAAATCGCAAAGTGGCTGCCCTATGTCCTCGATAGCCTCACGAATTCCATCTTTGAGGTCTTGAATCGACGCTGGGCTGTTGGCGTAGACCTTATCTTTCACGTGGCCCCAAAGGAAGAAGTCGCAAGGTGTTAAATCACAAGATCTCGGTGGCCAATTGTGATCACCTCTTCGAGAGATAAAAGATCGATGGTTTCATTGCTTGTGTGGCACGTAGTGCTGTCTTTTAAAAATTTCAATGCGTTGTTGAAGCGTGTATCGTTCCATTTTTATTAATGGCGTAGTTTCTATTTGTCAAATGTCAAAAAATAACAGATTCAAAAGTGACAGCTACCGATATAGCGGGCTATTCAAAATAACACCTCTTATTGGAAAACCCTTTATTTGCCAAAATCGACCCTGGAATTGGAATCTCATGATAAAATCTTTAATGATAAATAATAAATATTCGAAGCTTTGAATGAACTAATAAGGAGGCAGCTTCTTAATTGCTGCAAGGAAACAAAAAGAAAAATAATAATTTACAGCTTTTGGAAATATGGTATGGAAGAATGGCCTATCTTACCCCAGCACCCCAGTATCGGCGCGGGGCGCTTAACAGAAAAAAATAATTTGACAGTCGAAGTAAATATATGTCATCGAGAATTAAAAAGGATAACCGAAATAATTGTAGCTTTCTGTCGTAAATACGTCATGAAACTAAAAAAAAAAAGAATCGAAAATAAAAAAGCATAATGTAAATATTTTAAAAAAATGTGTGATATTTTATAAAAATGTGATAAGCTTTATTTAACTAAAAAATAAGTTTTTCGGAGTTATTTTCAAAAATAATCGCGCGACAAAATTTAGTTATATCTTTGCACATAAAAGAATATATGCAAAGGTTGTATGTATTTACGACAAATTCACGACAATTTAGTTATATCTTTGCACATAAAAGAATATATGCAAAGGTTGTATGTATTTACGACAAATTCACGACAATTAATCCATAGTTAAACTTTAGAAATTTTAAAATGGTACCTTAATGCTTACTTGACGGACATATTACTCTTAATACATGTGAGGTAACTATAGTTTGTCTTTTTTGAATGTGCAGTAAAGCTTTTTAAAAACCAGTAGCGTTTCTTTACTTTTCACCATAATGAATTGAAAGAAACTCCTTGTAAAAAGTGTCTACCCGCCTATGAATTTCCGATCGCATCTGCATAGCGCAAAGTTTAGCTTGCACCGTGCACTAATAGGCCGATTATTTACAAGTAACAACACTCATTAACTACCAACAAACCAACCCGACACATGTACATTCAGAGTAACCTCTGTGGTTTCCTTTGACAAATTCACATTCGATTAGATTTGATCCTTTTTCTAGGGTGGTAGTGCTAACTTGACTGTCAAGTTAGCATTACCAGGGGTTATTTTTAAAAAAATTAGCGCGACAATTTTTTTAGTTGCACAACAAATTCAGAACAAGAAAACTGAAATTTTTTGCGTTATCCTTTTTTAAATTCAATTGGATTTGATCCTTTTTCTAGGGTGGTAAGCTCAACATTACCGAAAAAATAGTTTTTTGGGGTTATTTAAACAAAAAATTACGCGACATATTTTTTAGTTGCATAAGTTATTTACGACAAAAAAGTGACAATTATTTCCAATATCCTTTTTAATTTTCGATTACATTTTATCCATTTTCTGGGGTGGTAGTGCTAACTTGACAGTCAAATAAGCATTACCTAATATAGTGGCGCGACAAATTTTTTTGTTGAACGACAAATTTACGACAAATTCACTACAATTAATCTGATAGTTAAACTTTTGAAAATTGAAAGTGGTAATGCTAACTTGACAAACATAATTAAAATGTTAAGTGAAATTTATGGTAAACAAAGTGATTGTTCGTTTGCCCATATTTCTGTATCTATATTCGTGTACTCAATGAGAATGGCCGCCTCTAACCCTTCTTCGGCAGTCGATATATTTGAGGTCTTCAGTGATGCAAATAGCTCTATCTATTTTGTGTCCCAGTCGTCATCCTTCTAGTCTTATAAATTCCCAGCCAAAATTGCAACCACCTTATTTTTTTTTTTTTTTTTTGTAAATTTATTTTTTTATTTTTAGTTCAACTTATAACTACTTAATGCTAGACAAAAACCTTAAAAACTAGCTTACAGAATAACTAAACTAGGTTACTGGCCCCATGCGGGCGCTCTAAATTATACTATAGTTTTATATTAAAAAATGCCTTTCGGCGAAAAACTAACTTAAATTAAAATTCAATATTACTTAAAACTAAACGAGAAAATTCTTAAAAACTCGTTTTTCTATGACTTTTTATATAGAAACTAATAACTACCCTTTACCTAATTGGCATATATACATATGTAACAGCGCCAAGGGCACATACCCACAAACAAATGCAATTTTATGGATTTTATAATTTTGTTGGTGCCACCACATAAATATACCTATTAATACCTAAAAATACGTAGGTCGACCAAGGCAACAACTTTGGTCAACCATCAATATAAAGGATGTCACCCAAGCACCAGAATTGTTTAACTTGCTTATCCAAGTCCTTTCTGTCCCGAAGGGGCACAGCTCTTCTGAACCGCAGACGCTCTGCTCCGTTCCCAGAGCCGACGTCTCGATTATACAGGAGTCGCGGATCCACAGTTCTACGCAACCACCGTATTTTCAATTATTTATCCTACTACTATATAAAAGAGTAGTTTTGTTAGTTTATTTGTTATATTGTTACTGTGCTAAAACACATATAACAACAAACTATTCTTTTCTAAAATTTATTGTAAAATTACTTTTAACTGTTCGTCAGGTTTTAGGATATTAAAAATAACAAAATACACTTTAAAACTGGGTTAATTTTTAAAAAAACTTTTGCCCGGCGAACAATTAAAGTAATTTTTCTTACCATTTCGACGTTTTACGTTTCCAATTTTTTTTAACAACTGTCATCAGTGAATATTAAAAAGAGCTCACAAAATATTTCACGGGCATTTCGCCCAACTGTCATACCTACCATTGTTAAACTTATTGAGGATTGGTAAAGTTGATATGCGCAGCGAGTAGTCAAAATTAGTAATACGTTATCGTTGGTCTTTAGTACAAACTTGACTACTACTGCGCTACACGTATATGATGAAGTGAAAAAGCACTACTACGTAGTCACCATAAGTATCGAATTGAGGAGATGCGAAATTCGGTCATAAATTCTTAATATTTTCTGTTTTTAAGCGATCATGTTGGATAAGTACAAACTTGACTACTGCTGCGCTACACGTATATGATAAAGTTGAAATGTGCAACAAGTAGTCAAAATAAGAACTAAGTTATCTTTGCTCTTTATTACAAACCTGATTACTGCAGCGCCAAAACATGAATTTGACGTTTGACGTAAAATGATTTGACAAATTACTTTTTACTGTCAGATACAACAGCGATGGCATTTGAATCCGTCACCCCTATAGTCAAAGCTGTCAAATTATTGCATTAATTTTTTGCGCCAAACCTATACCAGATAATTTCCAATGCCTCCAAACAGTTCGCCAACAAACGTCAAATGCATCACTTTGACTTTTCACGTAAAACAGCGATGACATTTGAATCTGTCACCTTTAAGGTGAAAGGTGTCAAGCTATTGAATTCATTTTTTATTTGACATATAACTTTCACAAATGTCTATCTGAATCTGTCACCTTTAGACGATGTTCACTTTGGAACGTTTCTATATTTTGTCCCATTCCCAATCAGTCAAAGTGAAGCATTTGACGTTTGTTGGCGAACTATTTGGAGGCATTGGGAATTGTCTGGTATAGGTTTGGCGCAAACAATGATATCAATAATTTGACAGCTTTGACTATAAGGGTGATAAATTCAAATGCCATCGCTGTTTTATCTGACAGTAAAATGTAATTTGTCAAATCCAACGTGTCATCGTTTTACGTCAAACGTCAAGTTCATGTTTTGGCGCTGCAGTAATCAGGTTTGTACTAAAGAGCAAAGATTCCTTAGTTCTTATTTTGACTACCTGCTTCTCCTCAATTACGATATTAATATCACCAGCAGAGGGCTTAATAATAATCTATACTGTATAGGGGACTCCTTTTCCGTTGATGATGTACAGATGGCGTTGCTAATAGGTTAGAGAAAAATATGCATATCGTAGACAAGCACCAAAACAAATTGATTAAAATTAAATTTACCTTAAATCTGAACCAGAAAGGTAGGAATGGCGGCTATTCAGCTAGAATAAAACCCAATTAGCGCTTGGTGCGCCGTTTTGATACCCAGAAAGGTTATAAACTATTTTATGGACCGAATTTAATCCGTCTGTATATCAGCCATCAATGAACCGATTTACACGGTCCACATGCTGTTCGATAGAAGAAATGTCAAACAAGGTCGTCAGCACTATATTTCTGGACAGATGTCCAGGTAGGTTTGGCTAAAAAACGACACCAAAGTTGCACCCGGAACTCGAAAAAAATGGATATAAAAATAATTTATTTTAAATTTTGATTTACTTGAATTCATATTCGAACCCATAGCAGTGCGACCAAGTATCAAGAGACTAATATTTTTCTCCAACTTACTTGCAGCGCCATCTACACTTCTATCTATTCTTGATTAACATGTTAAATTTTACTGAGTGCCCGGGCAACGCCGGGTACTTTCTGCTAGTAATCAAATAAAAGTGGAACGAATTTTCAAAAAATCGAAACACCAACAATTATATGTACCTAAAAATAAAAAAGCTACGTGAATGATTCCATAACGTGTACTAGAACACCACATTTAAATGTCAAATAGTCACTGTGACATGACTATACATTTGACTACCTACATGCCTTGTACTATAGCCATACGTAAGTACCCAAATACAGTACGTGCACTCTTATGTAACCACATCGAATGCAACCGTCCTGATTACATTTGCACATGTGTCTTTTAATGACACAGTACACATGCCGTGTACTACTGAAATATTCGTGTATGTAACAACTTCGCTAAATGTGGCACTTGTAACTCGAATACAAGATTTTTACGTGATGACAGATACACATTCGCATGTGCCTTTTTACATTCAGTGTACTACAGACTTTAGTCTAAAAAAAAGTAGGTAGGTAACCCTACATATTATTCTTTCAGTGTTTGCCACTTTAGAATAGGTTGGAAAACAAATTAAAAATTAGGAATTGGTAAACAATTAAACTGGGCATGACAATGGGTCTACCTTGACGGCGCGGCGTACCTACATAGGTGTGGAACTGAGCTTAGCCTAACTTCATGCATGCCATGGCAAAAGCAGACCCAAAGAAAAAAATGCCAGGAAAACTTTGTCCGTCTTATCTAACATTGCTTGTATGCTTTTCTCGAGATCAAATTTTTGTTTAATATTAATAAAAAAAGAAATGTTCTTTACCCCAGATGGGACTCGAACCCACAATCCCCGGCTTAGGAGGCCGATGCCTTATCCATTAGGCCACTGGGGCAGTTAAAAAATGTGGACAAAGTAAAACAATGATGATTTATCATTTTTTTTTTTCGGAAATATTTACGTTTATTGGTCTAACTTAGACTAACTATTTGTTAAAGCTAGACTACAAATTAAATCAAGACATAATGAACAGCTTTGCGGTTTTTTTTAATAAAAATTATGATGACAACACTTTTCAATCATTCAAAATAGAAATGAAGTATGGATAGTTATCGCTTGAGCTAGCGAGAACGAACATTTGAAAAATACCTACGTTCTTTTGTATCTACAGGGTGATTGGTTTAAGGTGCACCAAAAAGCTTGAGCGTGTAGGTAGAGTTAAGACAAGAAAAAAATCGTATGGGAGGGGGGGTCTATTTCCGCCCGTTTAGGCGGGAGGGGCAATTTTCTAAAAAATTGACTTAAATCAGAAAAAAAATTATTTAAAAACAACGGTGAATGATACAAAGCCTAGTTATATCTTTTTGGAAAGCCAGAAAACTACTCTTTTATTTTATTTTCAAATTAAGTTGTTTAAGTCAACAGTTTTAAAAAATTTAATTTTCAAACTCAAAATTTTGAAAAAAAAAATTTAAAAAAATTTTAAACTAATTTTTTTCAAAATTTTATGTAATTAACTATTATTTTTATTTTCAAAATTCAATGCTTTTATCAATTTTTAGTCAAAAACAGAAAACCGTATGCCAAAATGTATCTTAGTTTTTGAGAAATTAAGGAAATACTAAAAGCACTTTTTCAAAAAAAGGTGAAATCTGGTTAATCTGGTTAAAAACAATTAACTGGATTAACCAGATTTCACCTTTTTTTAAAAAAGTGCTTTTAGTATTTTCTTAATTTATCAAAAACTAAGATACATTTTGGCATACGGTTTTCTGTTTTTGACTAAAAATTAATAAGAGCAGATATAACAAGGCTTTGTATCATTCACCGTTGTTTTTAAATAATTTTTTTTCTGATTTAAGTATTTTTTTTAGAAAACTGCCCTTCCCGCCCAGACGGGGGGAAATAGACCCCCCTGCCATACGATTTTTTTCTTGTCTTAACCCCATCTACACGCTCAAGCTTTTTGGTGCACCTTAAACCAATTACTCTGTATACACATAGATAATAAAAAGCACGATTTGGTCGCACAAACTTGCTCTCGTAGTTACGTAGTACTTGAAAGAACCACGAAATTATTTTATATGAATTTATTTCTTAATTTTTTTTAATTAATAAGACATAATGGCGCAAATTTTTTCTCATGCTAATGAGAAATTTTGAGTATGCGAATTTTAACAAATTATTAATTTTCAAGCGAAAACTAAATTAAAAAAAAAATCATCTATTGGTTTTCAAAATATTAAATATTAAAAAAAAATTTCTTTAATTAATATAATTTTTTTTTATAAAAGTTATGAAAAAATTAAGTACGTCATTACTGTTTGGCTATCTAGAGCTTTCTAGAAATAAAATTTGGTTAAGATCCGCTGAGTCGTTAACGAGAAAGCCAAAATTAAAAAAAACCGTTATATGGCAGGTGTCCTTAAAATAGTTTTTTTTAGAATAACGGTTTCAATCGTCTAAAAGACTCATGTTTAATCAAAATAGAGCCGTTTTCGCTTCTTTTGAAAACTCTTATTTATTTGAGTTGAGTACTACATTTAGTTAAACCGTTTGTATGCTACTATAAGCAAGTACCTATGTTTTATATAAAAATCAAACATGACATTACGATGTTACAGAAGATGAAAGAATTGTGTCATTTCTGTCAATATGTCAGCTTGGATACATTGACACTTAGGCTAGGCGCCCAACTGACACTTTAATTCACGAAACAGTTTGGTTTCTAAAGTGACTCCGACTCCCATGGTCTTTTATGAGTGTGCGCAAGCGCTTACATAGAGAAACTACCCATTTATCGATTCGAGCAAATTTCCAGTTTGTATTTTGACACAAACTTAACGATCACCCCAAATCAGTTTTTCATTTTTGTGTTACACAGAATTGTCTGTAACTGCGCCGTCATCAAACCAAATCGTTGAATAATTTTTCGGATGCAGGAAGGCAGGACACTTTTGCTCTAATGTGTGCGGATCCTGCTAAGGAAATTGTACGACTACAGCAGCAGTGGAAGAGCAGGATGATGAAGAAAATAAAGAATTTTGAAGCATAATTTAAAAATAATTAATAAAAAAAAGTCTTAATATACGTAGATTTTTTTCTAGTACAAAGTATCTGAAAACTGCTGTATCTTTTGACCAGTTGCAGGTGAATTGACATTTGAACATATATTCTTGAAGGAAATTTGATTCTCTACACAACTATTCACAAATTTGTACAAAAAAATGTGGAAAAGAGTCCTAACAAGTAGTTTGGAAATTTTTTTATTATGTTTTTTTGATCTTTAATTTGTTGTGTTTTCGTTAATTTGGATTCGTGATATATTTTTAAGCATTCGTGATAAAACAAATACACTTAATAAATCTGATTATCTTCATAATTATGAACGAAACGCCATTTTGAACAAAATTTCGTATTTTATTTAATTCGGAAAAAAAACTGACCCTACATACCTACAGCCCACAAACCAACCAACTAAAAAACATATTTTTTTTAATTTTGCATCATTTTCCAGAGAGGATTCTCAAAGACAGTTCTGTTTTGCAAAATAATGTATGGCAGCAAATTGTAGAAAATGTTATCCGCTACATTTTCATACTGATTTTTTTTCGTACGACGCACCGGAAGATACCTTTTAACCACGCCCCCAGACCCCGCAGCATTCCGATCACCGGGGATTTTTTATTGCGAGTACAGGAGACCACCCCCCTATACATAGCGTACGTGATTTAATAATAATATTATAATAATAGAATTTAATAATCAAGATTCGGATTCTGTGGCAAATGCCTTCTTTTGCATCTTTTTGCTTTTTTTCCCATTTTAACTTTTTCTATTTTAATTTGTATTAAATGCAACATAAATGGATCAAATAAACAAAATAACACATATATTAAGTTGTCCTCAAACATGGAACAAACCGCAACTGTCGACGTCGATGTTTTTTTAAGTCAGGCCCCAGAAGCAGAGGCTTTTGTGAAGCAGTGAAGAGTTGCGGCCCAGTGTAATATCATAACATCTTCAGAAAAGAAGCAAGAGATGAAAAAGATGATAAGAAGCTTTTCAAAGCACCCAATCTTACAGTAATAATGCGTTAACTCTATAAAAATTTTATAGTTCACTTTCTCTAGCGAATTATCATGCGTTAACACCAATCATGTACCTTTTGATTCAGAAAAATAAACGATGTAATAATAAATGGTGATTTGATTTCTTGGAAAAGAAAAAATTGTCAATATTGTAATTTTAAACTGGGGCGCTCCTGATTTTGGCACATATGGCAAGAAAGTTTAACCTTTTTGAGGCCTTGCAGCTGAAATTTTTTAAATAAATTATGTATCTACCTATACAAACAAAAAATATTTTTTTTATAATTAATTTTAAAATGCCTCAAAATCCGAACCCTAAAAACAATGCCAGCCCTGTTCGAATCGAAACTGTTGAATGTTGATAGGGACAAGACAGAGAGAGAAATTATCAAAAGATGTTTTCCCGCTTTGGATGCCCTCAACGCTCAACCTCATCCAATTCCACTCCAGTCCACTCCACGGCATAAATGATTCATTTACTCATGAGATTATTGAATATGCAGTGCTCAGTGTCAGTGCATCTGTTCTGTATTCTGTATACCTTTGAGAATGTATGCGATTGAGAATTAAGTGCGCATGTATAATGCAAAGTGATCTCAGACTAGCACTAGAGGGATATTTGAATTCTTTTTTAAAGATCCAAGGAGATTTGCAAATTTTTGTCATTTTATTGAGCTCGTTTTCGTACATGTACCAAAATATTAAGTAGTTTGCCGAATAAAAGCAACGACTTGAATGAGGGATTAGTATATTTCATAACGACACGAGGAGAAGTTATTAAAGTTACTACAGTAACAAATTAAATTAAAAAACAAGAAGAAACAAATAGTAATAAATCAAACAGAAAATCAAAGTAAAGTAGTGCCTGGTAAAAATCACAGCGAAAAAAGTGGTAATTTAATTGTGAATAGACAGTCATGTTTTAATTCATGAGTTTTAAATATTTAAAACAAGTGAACTAACTTGGGAAAATGAGGATTAGCTTGTTCATTAGTGGAAGTACCTATATCAGTTTTTTGATGAATAAGAAAGAATTACTTCTAAAAACCGTGAGAAACTATTTCCAAAAATTGTCGAATTTATTTGGAAAATAAGCCAGAAATATTGGAAATTCCGAGAGAAAATGATACAGAAAGCGAAATGGGAATCGGGTAAGAATATGTTTATATTCTGACCCAATTTAAAAGTTTAATTTTCAATTATTGGGTTTTGGGCGTTTTGTTTTTGAGCGATTTTTGGCACAAGCCTTAAATATACAGGGTGAGTCATGAGCAATGCGACAAAATGCTAGGGCGTGTAGGTTGCATTGAGACAAGAAAAAAATCGTATGGGAGGGGGGGTCTATTCCCCTCCGTTTTGCCGGGAGGGGCAATTTTCGAAAAAACTGACTTAAAATGGGAAAAAAATTATTTAAAATCAACGGCTTCATTCACAATGCTGTGCGATACGTTTTTGAAAAGCCAATAACTTTTTCTTTCATTCTGTGTTTAAATAAATCTATTCTAAGAAATCGTTTTTGAAATATTAATTTTCAAAGTCAAAATTCATTTTTTTCAAAATTTTACGTAATTAAGTGCTAATTTTAATTTCAAAATTCAATGCTGTTATTAATTTTAAGTCTAAATAAGAAAACCGAATGCAAAAATTTTATGTCGTTCTCAAGAAATTAAAAAAAAACCAAAACCACCTTTTTCTAAGAAAAACATTTATTTTTATTGTAACGAAGCAATTTAAGAAGCATTAATCTTAGTTTTTTTAGTTTTTTTTATTCCTTTTATTTTTACTATGTTATATATTGGAAGTACTTATAAAAAATTCTCGATATGATCTCCATTGTTTAGAAGGCATAGATTATATCTCCTTGTAATGGCTTCACATAAGTTTATGCTTGACAAATTTTCCTGCAATTTGACTCCAGCGACTTCAATTCGTTCCTTCAGTTGTTCCAATGATACTATTTCCACTTCGTAAACATAATTCTTCATAAATCCCCATGCATAGAAATCTAGGGGAGTTAAATCTGGTGACCTAGGCGGCCATTCCGTGGGGCCCCTTCTTCCGATCCAACGGTCACTAAAATGATCATCCATCATCTAAGATTCTTGACTCATCAGAAACTGGCCTTTCGCTTCTTCGATGCTCCAGCACTTCATGATCTCTTAGACGTCGGTGGATTCTTGGAAACGTGCTATGATGGAGACACCTCCTATCGGGATATCTTTCAGCGTACAGTCTTTCGGCTTCACGACTTCGACCATTAGCTAAACCGTAGCAGAAATGCATGTCCGTTAATTCTTCTCGGGTGTATGAGCTTGACATCGTTACGTGTTAATGAGTTAATATTCAAATTTGAAATAATTACTAAGCAAAACTGCAATGCCTTTTATTTATCTTGCGTTGCAATTTTCTTTTTTTTTTTCATTAAAAAAAATGCGGTTTTATTGTCCCTATTGTCCCCATAACAGGTAGAACCCATGGGCAGTTTTCAGAAGTTATCAATGAAAATAATATTAATCCAGGGTTATTCCAATACTATTTAATTTTATTACGTTCTCATAAAACTCCAATTAAAAAAAAAGTAAAAAAACTAAGATTAATGCTTCTTAAATTGCTTCGTTACAATAAAAATAAATGTTTTTCTTAGAAAAAGGTGGTTTTGGTTTTTTTTTTAATTTCTTGAGAACGACATAAAATTTTTGCATCCAGTTTTCTTATTTAGACTTAAAATTAATAACAGCATTGAATTTTGAAATTAAAATTAGCACTTAATTACGTAAAATTTTGAAAAAAATGAATTTGAAATTTTTTTTTCAATTTTTTTTTTTTCAAAATTTTGACTTTGAAAATTAATATTTCAAAAACGATTTCTTAGAATAGATTTATTTAAACACAGAATGAAAGCAAAAGTTATTGGCTTTTCAAAAACGTATCGCACAGCATTGTGAATGAAGCCGTTGATTTTAAATAATTTTTTTCCCATTTTAAGTCAGTTTTTTTCGAAAATTGCCCCTCCCGGCTAAACGGAGGGGAATAGACCCCCCCTTCCATACGATTTTTTTCTTGTCTCAACGCAACTTACACGCCCTAGCATTTTGTCGCATTGCTCATGACTCACCCGGGTGAGTCATGAGCAATGCGACAAAATGCTAGGGCGTGTAGGTTGCGTTGAGACAAGAAAAAAATCGTATGGGAGGGGGGGTCTATTCCCCTCCGTTTAGCCGGGAGGGGCAATTTTCGAAAAAACTGACTTAAAATGGGAAAAAAATTATTTAAAATCAACGGCTTCATTCACAATGCTGTGCGATACGTTTTTGAAAAGCCAATAACTTTTTCTTTCATTCTGTGTTTAAATAAATCTATTCTAAGAAATCGTTTTTGAAATATTAATTTTCAAAGTCAAAATTTTGAAAAAAAAATTTGGAACAAAAATTTCAAATTCATTTTTTTCAAAATTTTACGTAATTAAGTGCTAATTTTAATTTCAAAATTCAATGCTGTTATTAATTTTAAGTCTAAATAAGAAAACTGGATGCAAAAATTGTATGTCGTTCTCAAGAAATTAAAAAAAAACCAAAACCACCTTTTTCTAAGAAAAACATTTATTTTTATTGTAACGAAGCAATTTAAGAATCATTAATCTTAGTTTTTTTAGTTTTTTTTATTCCTTTTATTTTTACTATGTTATATATTGGAAGTACTTATAAAAAATTCTCGATATGATCTCCATTGTTTAGAAGGCATAGATTATATCTCCTTGTAATGGCTTCACATAAGTTTATGCTTGACAAATTTTCCTGCAATTTGACTCCAGCGACTTCAATTCGTTCCTTCAGTTGTTCCAATGATACTATTTCCACTTCGTAAACATAATTCTTCATAAATCTCCATGCATAGAAATCTAGGGGAGTTAAATCTGGTGACCTAGGCGGCCATTCCGTGGGGCCCCTTCTTCCGATCCAACGGTCACTAAAATGATCATCCATCATCTAAGATTCTTGACTCATCAGAAACTGGCCTTTCGCTTCTTCGATGCTCCAGCACTCCATGATCTCTTAGACGTCGGTGGATTCTTGGAAACGTGCTATGATGGAGACACCTCCTATCGGGATATCTTTCAGCGTACAGTCTTTCGGCTTCACGACTTCGACCATTAGCTAAACCGTAGCAGAAATGCATGTCCGTTAATTCTTCTCGGGTGTATGAGCTTGACATCGTTACGTGTTAATGAGTTAATATTCAAATTTGAAATAATTACTAAGCAAAACTGCAATGCCTTTTATTTATCTTGCGTTGCAATTTTCTTTTTTTTTTTCATTAAAAAAAATGCGGTTTTATTGTCCCTATTGTCCCCATAACAGGTAGAACCCATGGGCAGTTTTCAGAAGTTATCAATGAAAATAATATTAATCCAGGGTTATTCCAATACTATTTAATTTTATTACGTTCTCATAAAACTCCAATTAAAAAAAAAGTAAAAAAACTAAGATTAATGCTTCTTAAATTGCTTCGTTACAATAAAAATAAATGTTTTTCTTAGAAAAAGGTGGTTTTGGTTTTTTTTTAATTTCTTGAGAACGACATACAATTTTTGCATCCAGTTTTCTTATTTAGACTTAAAATTAATAACAGCATTGAATTTTGAAATTAAAATTAGCACTTAATTACGTAAAATTTTGAAAAAAATGAATTTGAAATTTTTTTTTCAATTTTTTTTTTCAAAATTTTGACTTTGAAAATTAATATTTCAAAAACTATTTCTTAGAATAGATTTATTTAAACACAGAATGAAAGAAAAAGTTATTGGCTTTTCAAAAACGTATCGCACAGCATTGTGAATGAAGCCGTTGATTTTAAATAATTTTTTTCCCATTTTAAGTCAGTTTTTTCGAAAATTGCCCCTCCCGGCTAAACGGAGGGGAATAGACCCCCCCTTCCATACGATTTTTTTCTTGTCTCAACGCAACCTACACGCCCTAGCATTTTGTCGCATTGCTCATGACTCACCCTGTATATTATTCTTTATTAATTAATTATTGAATTTGCGTTAATTTAAAAAAAAAATAAAAATTCAAATTCAAAATTGACAGATTTATTGGATTGACTTTAAAAAAAAAACCTTAGTTAATACATTAAATTTGCGTTAATTTAAAAAAAAAAATTAAAAATTCAAATTCAAAATTGAGAGATTTATTGGGTTCACTTAAAAAAAAAAACCTAAAAACTTTATGAAGGTGTTAGCAACGCAAATGAAGAAAACCTTCAAAACATTTCTTTAACTAAAAAATGTGCAAACATTGAAATCTGTCAGAAAAAAACATGCTTGGCCTGTCATAAAGCATAAATGACACATTTTGGACAGTTTCATAGTACATTATTTGCTACAATTCATATACAGCAACCAAACGCATTGACGGGAGAATTTTTTTATCCTAGGGGAACAAATATTACAAAGTCTTCTAGCACTGTTATTATATTTTGATGAATAATATACCTGAATCTACAGTTGAATTCAACGGGATTTTTTCATAAATGAAACATGCGCTGGCTTCGTGCAGTGCATGAATCAGTATAATATAGACTTTTTCAGCAGTAGTTTGTGTTGTTCTTGATTTGTCTGGATTGTTTCCACCGTGTTTTCATTGACAAGCAGTAGACAAAATTGCAATACAATTCATCAACTTAATTTATAACATAATTTGTGAACAAAAATACGTTTTTAAACAATGAATAATTGGAATGCTAAAGGGGTAGTTTTGAAGCAATGATTAAACCGAATTATGTCGATGTTTTATTATTAATTTATTTTTTATTCTTTGAAGGAATATAGAGATACAGATCCCCTTCAAGAAAATGTATGCTCACAATCACAACTAGATATGGAGTTTATCAAAAAAGAATTAAGCTATTTGCGAAGTAAGTAATCAATATTAATATCAAAACAGCAAATAAATTAACAATATATTTTTATTTTTTTTTTAAAGGTGCAGTCGATCAACAAAGTAATTCAATTTCAAAAATAAGTGCTATTTTGAGGAAGTTGGTAAAAAGGAACATGCCAGTTCAAACAACAATATTGAAACAGGGATCACGTTCCCTATTGAAACTGAAGAAGATTTCGAAGAACTTGAGAAGGCAATAGGGGAAAACCCTGAGAAATATGTGAGTATAAATTAAAGCAATTTAAACTATTGTGGCCATTTTAATTGTAATTTGTATTTTTATTTTAATTAAAGAACAAAATCTTAGGAGAAATTGTACAGGGTGGCGGTGTTGAGAAAAAACTCAAATACATAATAGCCGCTGATGTTGCTTTAAAATATAATTGGGATGGTACGAGTGGCAAAAAAAATTTTAAACACATTAACGTGGGATTATACAGTAATTGTTTTACATTTTATTTATTTTAATTAAATATCTATAGATTATTATGAACAAAATTCTATTTCATAGATACTGTTAAGAATGAATTTTATACACCTACTATGTATAAACAAGCTGTTCGTAATGGATTGAAGAGAATAAAGAACCTTCATTTTAAAAGGCAATCATTGATGAAGAAAGAGGGTGTAAGAGAAGAGTTAGTAGATATAAATTTATGATGAGAGTATAAGAATTAGTTGTACGTATGCAGGAATGTGTATTTTTCCTCGTATGTATTTTTCTAAAAAAATAAATAAATAAATGTGATTCTGTTAAAAGCGATAGAAATTATTGTATTTTTTTTTTATTTCAATTGAGCAGTGTATAGGTACGCAAAATAATCTTTGTTTGTATTTATTTATAAATGAATATTCGACAATATTACTCTAGTGATTTAGGTCATGAAGAATAAGTTGTTATTCTAAGAACCAGATGGGTGATTCTCCACTAAAAGCTCCTTTTCGTGTCCAGTCGAAAACGATTAAAGTATTAAAATAATTAAAAAGATTTCTTGGTCTTTAACATCGTTACCAGCAGTCACGTTACATCCAATGGCTCCAGATATTTGCATCATTACCGTACATATAATTAAAATGCTTTCAAATTAGAATTAACGGCCGTTATTTGGTTAAATCCAAATGAAATTAATCAATCATGTTTTCTTTAAATTATATTCGAAAATGCAGGCAAAAAATCAGTTTGGTGTGTAATTTATAAGTGAGTGGTTGTATTCATTGCATGTTCCACAAGTTTATAAATTATAGATTTTGTATCAATTCAATAAAGTTCTGCTGCATAATAAAGTTCATGCCAAATTTGAAAAAAAAAAAATCTTTCTATATTCCATGTTGAAAAATAATTTCGTTTCTTTCTACCAAATTGTTTCATACGAAAGCGAAATCAATGAAAAAAAATTCCTTTTTCCATGGGATATAGGACTTTTGTGCACTAAACATAAGAAAATAAACAAAAACAAAAATATAAACATTTTAAATTACTAGCATTTATTAATATTGTGCGAGAAAGAAAAAACATTGAACCCTATTCAAGTAGAATTTTATAAATACAACACATTGTTAGCTAATTATACACTCTCATATATTATACATGTAAAGGGCTGCCGACTACGTAGGTTTTTAAGTATATAAAAGCATACACGAACCGACCAACCAGAGAAAGTTCAGGTCTAAATTGAGAACGAAACCGGTCGGTCGTGTCGTGGCGTGCCTTCAAACGAAATTAATAAAAGATAAAGAAATAAAAAGTGTAGTTTAAAATTATATATAAAAAGTGTAGTTTAAAATATTTAATTATGTAATAAAAATTTTAATATGTAATAAAAATTAATATGTAATAAAAATTAATATTAATTCTGTGGGTATGCCTTACTTTATATCACATTGGCTCATTTTTAAGTCGTTAAAAACGTATCATGATAAATTATTTTAACAATAAATTATGAAAAATACTTAAAATTAATTTTGATCCATTTAATTTTCTAGAAAAATACATTTAACTCTATTCGGAATCGATTATTAAAATATTTCAACGTAGAAGCTAGTTTTTTCTAGTATTGTAAGGTTTTTTTTCATTTAAAGTTTTTTTCATTTAAAGTTTTTTTTTACTTGTTTTGTTTTTATCCATTTTAGTAAGAAAAAAAAATTGTTAAATACAATCAATACAAAATTTCGAAAAAGACTACATTTAACTCTTTTATATACGTTGGCAATGTGAAGGTACATAATTTTCGTCTCTACAAAATAATCATAATCACGTCTCTACAAAAATTGCCCCACCTAGTACAAATTTTGGATATATGAAGCGAATAAGCACTAAGAGAACACACAAATTTGTGGTCTATAGAGCAGAAGTGGTTTCCGTAACTTTGTTAATAATTTAGATAGAGCAAGGGGGATAGGACCATACGATAGAGAATATTCGAATTAGTATAACTGCATCATTAACTAAATTTCCCGAAAAAGTGGTCTATGGGGCACTTAAGCACTCAGGCGGCGATATTTAACATTTTTAGGACAATAGTAGGCCGTAAAATGGCGTCATTTCCGTAGCAAAAAAATATCCCACAAAAGTCTTAAAATCAAGTGTCCAAACTTTTAAAATATCAATTATTGCATAACAACAATTGAATCTGCATAGTTTTTTTATTTAATTTAGATAGGAGACGTTTTCAATGCAAAAAAGGAACTTTTAACAGAGAATCACCCAGCTATATAAAAACGAACTTTAAGAAACGGACGTAAATCGAACTACCTAACCAAAAGGGTTATGGTCAAAAGACAGACGTATGGATTAATACCAATTACATTAAATTTTAGATGACGCATGTAATTGGAAAGCGTAGAAACTGGGCACAGATTTAGTTCAAGACTAAAGCGGCCTTAGATTTTGTTACCTAACTTGTATGTTCAAAGGATCACATATGTACTGGTAGCGTTATATTAAGGATGTAGCTAAGGAGGTTTTTCGAAAGTGTAGGGAGAAGTATCGCTTCTTCATCAAAATCCGTTAAAAAACACTTACGAAACACCACGCATGTTCTACAACTATAGTTTTCTAGGTATATAAGTATAGTCTTTTAAACGTTCGTTGAACTACTTGCTTATGCAGACGTCATATAATATACCTGTTTTTGAGAAAGACACATCAATTATGTTATGGTTCTAGTGAACAAAATTTACTCGCGCGAACTTAGCGAATTTTAGGGAGTAAAATGTTTGTTAGTTTATTCGCTTACATTCGCTGAATTCGCGCGAGTAAAGTTCGGTGGCACCGGAACCGCAGCCTTACATATTTAGGTATCAGAGCTGTAAAAGTATTTTGGTTTTGCACAACGTGAAGTTCCATTCTTTTAACTTATCTATTTTTCGGAATGCATTCCCTATCCTTATACCAGTACTTTTTTACTTTAAAAAAAATTCCCAATTATTTTGATGTCTTTACTTAAAATAATCGTTTAGATCAGTCAAAAGACTTGAAGTAAAAAGAATGCAGTCTTTTAACTGCTTGAACCCTTTGGAGCCTTTTAAAAGTGTTTTACATTCCTTGCAGTTTTTAAGTCTTTCGATTGTATTCAATTTATGCAGTCTTTTTACTGCTTTAAGTCTTTTTACAGCTTGAAGTCTTTTTACTGCTTGACGTCTTTTAAATGCTTGAAGTCTTTTTAATACTTTTGAATTTCAAGTAGTCAAAAGACTTCAAACAACTCCAAAGAATATAAAATACTTTTAAAAGACTTTAAAGAATTCAAGCAGTTAAAAGTACTGCATTCTTTTTGCTACTTTAGAACACAAATTGTTCGTACTACCATTATTTATATGTAGCAGCAATTTGTATTTAAACTTTCCAGTAAAACTAAGCCTAAAAAAGACAAATAAACCAAAAAAATCATGTAGTGCCAATTTTTTCGGGAATGTGTAGAAAAGAGTACCAGGTACTCGCAATAAAATATCCCCGATGATCGGAGTGCCGCTGGGGCTAGGGGCGTGGTTAAAAGAGAGCTTCTCATAATTGCATTGGCATATCTCGAAGACGGTGCATCGTACAAAAAAAAATTAGAAAGAAAACTGTAGCTAATATAATTTCCTACAATTTGCTACCATACATTATTTTGCAAAACAAAACTGTTTTGAGATATCCTCTCTAGACAAAGATGCTAAATTCCAAAAATATTGTTTTTTGCTAAACTTTTTGTAGGGACGTTTTTCCACATATTTTCAGCACAAAGTTGTGAATCTAAAAGTTGTAGAGAATTAAATTTCTATGTGATCAAAAAAAAAAACCCCCCGGTGCCAGAATTTGTCTTAATTTTTGAGAAATAAGAAAAACAAAAGATACTTTTTACTATAAAACAAAACCCAAAAATTGTTTTTTCCAATACAAAGTATCTTTTGTTTTCTTATTTTTTAAAAACTAAGACACATTCTGGGACCAGATTTTTTTTTTTTTGATTACATAGACAAATAATAATATTTATAATGCAAAATTTTGTAAAATTACAATCAATTTTTTTTCCAAAATTTTTACTTTGAAAATTTATTTCTAAATAACTGTTTATTAATAGACCTTAAAACAAACGTTGCATTAAGGAATGGTGTTTAAGCTTTCATAAAAGCTATGTCACATTACCGTATGTGCTTTGGTTGATTTTTGGTAAATTGTTTAGCATTTTAAGTCAATTTTGCCCTGCCCCCCTGAATGGGGGGAGGTAGACCAACCTTCGTTCTTATTTGTTCATACCTTTGTTTTCTTGTCTTGACATAATTTACTTGTGTGCATGTTATGGGTATCCCCACAACCTACTACGTAGATATTTTTTGTACTGGTACTTTTTATAGGTACTAACACCAATTTCAGGTAAATTGACATTTGAGCATATTTCTTAAAGGAAATTTAATTCTCTACAACTTTGTGCTAAAAATATGTGGAAAAAAGTCCCAACAAAAAGTTTAGCGAAAAACCATATTTTTGGAATTTTGCATCTTTTTCCAGAGAGGATATCTTAAAGACGGTTCAGTTTTGCAAAATAATGTATGGTAGCAAATTGTAGGAAATTTTATCAGCTACAGTTTCCATCCTGATTTTTTTTTTTTTTTTTTTTGGTAAGACGCACCGACTTCGAGATATGCTGATGCAACCGTTAGAAGATCCTTTTTAACAAAGCCCCAGCGTTCGCGGCACACCGACCACCGAGGTTTTTTATTGCGAGAACATGCCCCCCCCCCCCCTACACGTTCCGCGAACACTCAGTTTGAGTGTTTTTGGTTACAGGGAATTATTGCAAAAATAATAACTCGATATGTTCATTTAGCGACATCTACTTTGGTGAGTTTGGACCATCTTGATTCCTCTATTTGTTAAAAGTCAATGGTGTGACGTATACGGTGTGACCCAAAATTTGACAATAAGTAGTGAATTTCGAAGGCCAAAGAACAATTTTGCATTGTTTAGATTTGCAATACGTTTCTTTTTATTTATTGAAGACTTTTTATAGTTACTTAAAACAGTTTATCGGACAATATTAAATATTTTTTTACTGGTCATAGAAAACGTCATCAAAAATATGGGAAGGCGTAATCTTGTATTTCTTCATTCATGCTTTATAAATGTTTGTGTCCGAAGCATGGACCTTGTGAAGAACAAATGAGCATTTTCTTGTTGATTTTGAGGAAAAGATTTTACGCGGGGCTTTTGGTCTAATTCGTATAGAAATATTGTGCATCTAAGGAGTGTGGGAGAAAAATCATTCGACGAGCTTTACGGGCTAAACAGTGATATTGTTAAAAGCTGAAGATAACTAAGACACGTGGAGCGTATGTACAGCACACAACCCACTTGTTTAACAAGGCTTCGAATCTATCAGATGAAGAACGATCTAAAACAACTTGGTGTGCGAAAATGGAGCCAGGCAACAAGGCTTTATAAGGGGTTATTCGTTGAGGCGGTAGTTCACCCGGACTATGAGCTGCTATTTTTTCAATCACCCTATACGTTTCTCTTTCTCATATAGAATAAGAAATAAGAAATAAGTTCCAACTATAGGATTAAGTTCAACCTGAAAAATAATATAAATTAATATATTTTCATTACTTTTAAGATGGGACCAACATTAAATGATGTTAGTTGTGAAAAGTGAGAATGACACACACACTTCTATAATTTTATATCCAAGCATCATGATTGATTAACGGAAGATTTTTTCGTTCAGGGGTGAGATACTGATAAATTAAATAATGGTCGTTAACAATTTTCCCCTATTAAAGAACGAAAGCGAGGGTTATTATTGTAGGAAGTGTGTTGTCGTTGTAAGCTGGTAAGGCAATGTAATATAGAATCTTAGTTACCTGAAAATAATAGGGAAAAGAGGTATGAAGTGTTGTTTGTATTGTAGTTTTTTTGAGTTTATTCTTGTGCGCTTTACTGCAGTAGTGATGTCTAACGCCTAAAACAGATGTGTAGAAATTTGCGCACACAGAAATTGTAAAACACGGATTCTTATATAGATAGACCAACGCAAAACGCATTGCAGCGCTCAAAAAATGTTCAGAAAAATGCCGTTACCCCTCAACCAATGCCGTTACCCCTCAAGGGGATATAAACCCTCCAACTCATACGATTTTTGCATCATCAACCGTAACGTAAAATTAGTGTTTTTCTTTGAAGCTTTTAATGAACATTTCAATAATAAAAAGTCACTGTATTGAGTGCATTTTTTAGTCTGGTGGTGTTATTATTCCATACTTCTTTCGAAAATGAGGAAGGTGTTGCCATCAACGTCTTTTCACATCGCCTTAGCCAAATGTTATGATTGAAGTATGTGGCTTTAACTGTCTTATCTCCCTCCGTTCGGGTGGGAGGGGCAATTTAATGAAAAAAGTACTAAAAATGGAAAAAAAATCATTAAAAAATAACGGTATTACCTACAATTAAGTATTATATCTTTTTTGAAAGCAATACTCTGTTTTTTTTTTTTTCAATAATTAATTATGGAAAGTTTGAATAGTTAGTTATTTGTATTACTAACATAGGTCAACCTAACACCAAAAATGATTTATTAAAAAAAGATCATATTAAATATAAAAAAATATTCATAAAAAAGTACTTCCAGTAGTATTTTTTATGAATAGTAGTAATATTGTTGTTGCTTTTTAATATTTGTATTTCCGAAAAACGTTTTTATCGAAAATTACCGCTACCTCCTAAACGTGGCCCATAGTAAAAATTGCTTGTATTTGACCCTTCTACAAAAATCAATTATCAATTTTCGGCGCCCAAGTTATCGCACTCTCCTCGAAATTTTTAATTCAGGAGATGCATTTGTTAATTTGTTTAAAAACGTTTTTTTTTTATATAATTACCACAAGTAAGTGACCTTTCGAATGTTGTTACGAACCTGCAAAAAAAAAACCAAAATTATTGTTAGTTTTGAAAAGCCTTTAATAAATGAAGGGCTAAAAGCTCAAAACTCATAGCGATATAAGTCTTAAAATAAAATAATAAACTCCAAGGAATTTGCTTAATTGTGCCAACATTTAAACTCTAGGCCAGGTAATGAAATAAGTCATAAATTGTTTCGTTCATAAGTTAACGGTAGAAGAAAGCTTTTATCCGGCGCTTTGCTGCAGCAGTAAAGGGGGAAAAAGTATAGCTTTTGAAGGGTTATTTTATTATAATTATTTTATTATAATTGGGCCAACATTTTGCCATAAGCTTTTTTTAATTAAGTTATTTAAATATTAAGGTGTGATTTTGAGCTAATGTCATCAAACTCATATGTAAGAGTTTTCGAAAAAGCTACTTCAGCGCCATCTACTGGGTAATTGAAATAGCCTTAGTTATTGCTTACAACGCAGCTATTCACCAGTGAAAGTCCCGTCATAATGGATCCGACCTTTTCCAATTAGTCGATCGGTCTATAAATAAGAATATTCGAAAAGCAACCCCAGCGCCATCTAGGGGATAAACAAAATATCATAAGTTACTTCCTACAACATCAGCTATCTGTCAGTGAAAGTTCCTTCAAAATCACATATAAGAATATGCGAAAAAGCGACCCGAGCGCCGCCTAGGGAGTAATTTAAGTAGTCTATGTTACACGCTTTAAGATTAGCTATCGGCCATTGAAAGTCCTGTCAAAATCGGTGTAGCCGTTCTCGAGATTAGCCAGGACAAAAAGACAGACAGACAGACAAAAATATTTAAAATTTATGTTTTGTTGTAAAGAATGTAGATCGGGAAACGACAAATTTTACTCTACAATTTTTATCTCTACAAAACAATGAAACAGCCGCGCAAATTTTTTAAGTTGGAGAGATAATTAGAAGTGTCAAGTGTCTGTTCATCGAGGAATTCCATTTTTTCTTATTTCACCACAACTACAATTCCTTTTTCGAGTTTTTAATAGAATATTTTGCGCGCTGTCAAAATTTTTACCGTCAAAGAATGCTTCGAACATTCTTTTGCAAGAAAAATTAAGTGAAGACATTTTTTCAAACGTCACAATTTTGCGCGTAACTGTATACTGCAAAAAAAAAATTCAACACAAACTTTGTCCCAGGAAAAAAATTATATATGGGAGAAAATTTTTTTCCCGATCTGCGTACCGTGCTTAATAGTAGGAGAGCTAGCAACCGATTTTGGGACATTATATTTGCGCGTCTTTTGTCCAGTTATTGATTCAGGGCCACTCATTGAACAATGACAATTATGGCTACCGGAAATGGCCGGAAATCAAAGATACAACCCTTCAAAGTGCAGAAAACTATTGTAAGTAATATTGGCACGAGTTGTTTGTTCACTAAAATGTAGTTTAAAACATTTAAAATGCTAATGTAAAACTATCATTACATTATCAGGCCGGAAAAGGGTTGCCAGAGCAACTCAGAAAATTCAAGAATTTTTTTTTATACTGTTCTGAAGAAAAAAGAAAAACACCTTATGTAGTCACATCTAATATCATTTTCAAAACCCTGAAAAGGCCCACACAATGCATAACAATGAATTAATTTTTCATATTCTTGCTTTCTTACAAAATTAATAGCATTCGGCAATAATACTACCAAACTACAGAGGTATTTGAACACATGATTACCTTCCATAATAGAAAGTTTGTTCAAGCCAATCTTTACCTTAATTTTTAAGTTACAAATATACCGTGGCGTTTCTAGCTTATTATTCCATACGATTTTATATAAATATAGAACAATTGAAAATTTACAAATGATGACAATATTTTTAGAATTTTTTCCACATATAAATGTCCGCCGATGGGTGGGACTTGCTGCGTCCCCAATTGCATTAATCCGTTTATGTTAATTATTTTATTGAGTACTGGCAACTCTTTGTAGTAGTAGATATTGTCATGAATTATTTATAAAATTAATCCACTTACCATTCATTTATGCAAGAGTTAGAAAAAAATTACAAGCAAAAACTACGTCAATTCTATAAAGCCTCCTCTAATTTTATTTTTTGTAGCGAAGAATCATTTTGAAAAACTATGTAAATGGTAGGTAACGAAACAGAACCTACCTTTTAAACACAAAAAAATGAACAACATATTTAAATTTTCAACATATGTTTTCACAGAAATATTTATGATTATTGTTTATTATATTTAATTAATTTAACTTAAATAAAAGAAGGAAACGATTTTGAAATGGAACTTTAAAACAACTACTTTTCTTCTTATGTCTTCTACATTATAATGATTTACAGTACTGTGTAATTTTTTTTTCTATTTTTTTTTTATATAATTCTTTTTACCTCAAATTCAGTTTTAGCAGAACAATGAAAAATATTGCTTTGTCTACTACTTCTTCAGGGAGATATCGTAAAACAATGTTGGGTATGCCATCGACTCCCACAGATTTCTTTTTCTTTAGTTTTTGAAAAATTAACTGAAGCTCTACCTTCGAAATTAACAATGAACTGGGTCCATTTCGCTCAGCGATTGTGGCGTTTGCCAAATTTTCTTCATTGAACCCGGTGAAACCGGTATTCTCAGATCGCCATTGCGTTATGTTATTTCCAAGATAGAAATTGTGGAGTAAGGCTCTGTTCTCCAGGTTATGATTCGGACGAAGGCTAGCATTCACCTTATAAACTTGCTGGAAAGCAGCGTGGCAACAACCACGCTCCCACCGCCCATGCGCTATCAGGTAAAAACTAAAAAAAAAATCGGCACTTTTTTCTTTATTTCGATTTTAATTTCTTTCGGGTTCATTTTACAGAAAAAAAAATGATCTCCAAACTTGTAGAAGATAATATTTCCTACAAGTTGGAGACACAAAGTTTTTTTGCACCATGAATAGTAATGAAGCTATGACTCTTTTTTTAATTTTTAGTTTCGTTGACTTTTAAAGCGCAATACGTTGGTAATTCAATTTCCTACATTTTTTTATTCAACTTTTAATTTCGCGATGTAATGGAATGAGGGTTGATTTAAAAAATTAAATCTTAATCGGACATCACGCTAATTTTTAGAGATATTTTAACAATGAATACTCTCTAATTTGGTTTGTGGCCTAAGTCAAAAATCAAAATTCTCAGCACAATTTAGTCCTATTTAAAACATAACTGTTAAAACATTTTTGGCCCAATGGGACATCACTCTGATGATCTATAGCCATTTCATTCATTGAAAAAAGATTCAGGGAAAATCGGTGAACACGTATGAACACTTTCTAACTTGGTTTGTGGTCCACAAAATTAATAAAACTTATATTACAGGAAAATTGGACTAAAAAACACAAACCGTGCATTTTGTGCTTTTAATAGAATTTTTGTATATATTGTAGAGCAGTGCCTCCTAAGTACAATTTTTTTCTTGGAATTCAGAATCGTATACTAAGGCCGGTATTTTGAAAAGAATTTTAGTTATGTAATTATCTCAAAAACAAGCCCAAACATTTGTAGGAAATCAAATTACTCATCTTTTCCAAAAAAATATTTAATATAGAAAAAAAAATTATACCTACAAAAGTAAAACTAAGGATTTTTCCCAAAACAATTAGGGTGTTTTTATAAACGTCAGACTAACTAAAATCTGCAATCACAAAATTGATGAAAAACACTTATTTTCTTACGGTAAATTTTGTTACTTTTCATTTTAATACCAATACTTACAAATAAAAAAAGAAAACACTTTTTTTTATTTAAGAAGCGTCTTTTTATTTATTTTTGTTATTGCAGATTTTTGTAAGTCTGTAGTTTATGAAAACACCCTTACTTTACAAAATTTTGTTTGCTACCGTAAAAATCCTAATCAGAGAAAAAATCACTGATTTTTCAAGGAAAATCGCTGGAGCCGTTTTCTTAATAAATAAGATTTTTCATAACCAGGCGACTTTTTCGTATTCTGTAAAATAGAAACGCCCTTTTAGATTGGTGTATAAAAAAAAAATTAATAAATGCATGGTAAATATAACCTCAAAAAAAAAAGTGTAATTTGTTTTAACAGCACTGTAAAGGTAAAATGTAAATACTTTGTGCACGGCTCTAACCATCAGTTAGGTAGACTAAAACAAAATAAGAAAAACAATCTGGCCTCAATGCCCTCAAATGTTTATCATAAATTCACCCTTGTTCAGAGTAAATATGCGTTGGTATGCATTCGTCTCAAGAACTACACTACTGCGTGTCGTTTGTTGTTAAAAAAAAACTCAAATGTCACTATCGTGCGTCGGTCGTCACCGTCAATTTAGGAAGCAACAAATACAACGACACTCCGAAAAATGAGTGTAACTCAACGCGCGAGGGAGTGCGCGGTAAATGATTTTGAAGTCGTTGTAATATAATAAATGGTTGAAGAATTTGTTTTCACGGTCAAAACAGGGTGCAAATGAGTTAAGTCCTCTTCAACAATTCCAGCACTATTACTCACTTATCACTCCCTCTTTACACCCGCATTGCATGAAATGACTTGTGCTGCTGTCGGGAGATGATATATGAAGAACGACGAATTGAAATTTACGTCTCGTAAATATATCTATTCTGCTAACATTAAATATAGAATATTAAAGTGTGCATATGTATTGGTACATTATTATTTGAACGAGAGGAGATGATAACCGAGTACGAGTTGTTCCATTGATTTATGACAAGTTCGAAGCTGAACTTGTTTTTTTTTTATTATTAATTCATGAATAAAGCTGGAATGACAAGCTTTTAAATTAAAGCTTGAAAATCATAAAAAATGGTACATAATTGCATTCCATAATATATATTGAGTTTGTGAAAATTAATAGAATATTTAAACGATTTTGAAATCCAATAATAATAGTTTCATAGTCGGATGTGAAAAAATAAGCTACCTACAACAACGAATGGTCTGCTCTAGATAATGTAGTTTAAAAATACGTTTCTTTCAAGCAATACAAACAATGCATTAAGGAAAATGCCAAAACTCATGGAATGTTTAAATTTGGTGAATTGTTAAAAACAAATAATGGTTGTTGAACAAGTAATGGTTTTTCAATAAATCCCTTCGAAGATTTAGAGCCTGTTTAGACTGGAAAATTTGAGTCTGGCGTGGTGAGTACACTCGTCATTACACACAAATTGTTTAAGGACGCCTCACTTGAGGAGGGTAGAATTTTTGTGAAGTGAAACATTTGTACGATGCGAAAGTTTTGGATTTTATTAAAGAGTATAAATTCCATAACCTATTATTAAAGTCTCTGTTTGTTTCCTATTCCAAGAATTCATTCAAGAAGAGTGATACTTCCCTTTGCATTATTATGAAAATACTGAGATGTTTACACATCGGCAGTCAAGCTGATAATAAACAAAATGAGAAAAAACACGAATTTGGAACAGTTCTCACCTATCCGATGATTATAATTTGAAACCGCCTCACGACAGTAGTACAGTACTCACCCCTCACCCCTTTTACCTTCGAACTCTCATGAGTCCGGACTCGAATTTTCCAGTCTAAATAGGCTGTCTCGATTGGAAAATAAAACCAACCAAATATTTGCAATTTTTTCGTAACTTATGTCTTACTTTCGAAAATAATAGTTTGGAACTAACGGCCCACTTAAGAGAGACATAACTCCCGAACTCATTACGGCCTTTTTTCCTACTGACATAAATCCCGAAACAAGAATTAGGGACTTATGTTCCGGGAAATTATAGCGCCATTCTGAAAATAGAGGAGTGAATGTTGAAGAGCAAAAGCGAAACGGGTTTGTTACGGGTTTCGGTCTTGAGGCGGCATTGGTAACCCGCCGTTGATATAACTCCCGAACTCATTACGGCCTTTTTTCCTACTGACATAAATCCCGAAACAAGAATTAGGGACTTATGTTCCGGGAAATTATAGCGCCATTCTGAAAAAGAGGAGTGAATGTTGAAGAGCAAAAGCGACACGGTTTGTTACGGGTTTCGGTCTTGAGGCGTCATTGGTAACCCGCCGTTGATATAAGGTATCCGATGTTCGGAAGGTCGCAGGTTATAGGGATCGGTCCAAGGATCTCGGAAACTATAGGGTCTAAAGGGACAATTAGAATTATAGTCTCGTGTTGTAGTTAATGAAGTCTGCTCAGAGGCGTACCGACGGGGAGGGGAGGGTGTCCCACCCCCCACGGATTTGCAGAGTCGGCAAAGTCGGCATTTTAAAAATTTTCAAATATTTAAAAGTATTAAAGTCGGTGAATTTGAGATTTTTGAAGTAAGTTGTGCAAGTCGGCATTCTTAAAGGATTTTAAACTTATAAAAGCAAGGAAGTCGGTATTTGCGATGGTTTTTAAACTAAATTGTACAAGTCGGCATTTGCGCAGAATTTGAAACTTTAAGCGAGAATATAGTTAATATTTTTTAAATCTATTAAATAAAGAAATAGTTATTTTCAAAGCTTGTAATTTTAAGTTTGGTATTTATGCAGATTTGTATACTTATAACTGCGAGGGAGTGGCATATAATAATAATAATAATATTTAACTATGTGTCTTTAAGGAACATTGCTTTTTAAATGCAACAGTTGTTCCACGACACTAGTTAGAAGGAGTAGAAAGATAGGAAAGAATTGTTTTGGTACAAATGCGATGGTTTTTGAACTTAAGTGTGAAACATTTTTGCAAGTTTTCAAACTTATATCAAAAAGAAAGTCAACAATTTTTGAAGTTTTCAAATTAATTAAGCATGAAAGTCAGCATTGTCAAGAGTTTTTAATTTTAATGTGAAAGTCGTTATTTTTGCACATGAAAAGAGCATCTCATCTTGTCATTCGGATTCGACAATTGTAGGTCCCCTCCAATCCTGTAGAACTAACAACGCACAAAAGATTGGCTGAGAGTGTAAATCACTAGGCCGTGGTTCTTCGGAGCTGTCAGTCAGTGGCACTAAATTTATAATTTTTTTTTAGTAATAGCTATCATAGAAACTCATTATTAAAAATTCCAACAAAGTTGGTGTTAATACTTATTAAAATTATAAAAAAAAAATATTTAAAAAAGTAACTGAACTTTAACTTAATTCGCGTAACGTAATATTATATATAGATATCTTTCAATGATGGAAACAAATTCAATGATAATTGAAATGTTAAAATGTAAAAACGAAATAGTAACAAGTAGGTAGTTCGAATGTGAAAGGAGGAGAACGGTAGTAAGAAGGTTTCGAGAGTAGTACAAATACTACTATAGTAGTACTTTCGGCAACACTGCTCTGGTTGCTGATGAAACTTCAGTTGTCAATCTAGTCTGTGAAGTGTTCGATCGCGATAAATTTGTTTCCATATTTTTTTTTTCTTTTTATAAGTGTGGGTTTTTAGTTCTACAGATTTGGAGGCGACCTACAATTTTTCGTTGACTTCGAGCGACTAATGTGAGATTATGACAATGACTCTTATAGGATTGCAACCCATTAGATTGGTTATGTCTCCAACCGAGTAGATGATTTACTTTAACCAATTAGATTGGTTTATCTAATCGCGTTGATAGGCTACTACAAGTGGATTATAATTATTTCGGTTTAGTACTTAAAACAATAACCGAGAAGATGGGTTGCCGCAACTAATAAAGTTTGCAAAAATAATCGACTCAATTGGTTATTTCAAGCGACTTAATAATATGTTTCTTTTACTTACTTACTAGGTTTTTAGATTTTTAACTATTTTTATCGTGGTTCTGAGACATTTTTTAAAAGAAACATTTAACGTACTTACCACGATTGTCGTGATCACAACCCGTGATGTTTCTTTTTACGACAAGTGTTACTCTGTCGAAACGTCGGGCAATAATAATCGGAAATAAATTTTTGATTTAAATAAACAATCGCTTTAAGACCGATAGTGGGTGAAATTAAATATTCAAAATTAAAATTCCTTAGACCCGTGTATGAGTAAACTGTTGTTAAAAGCGCCTGCCAGTGCCAGACGACTTGTTATAACCTGTGCAAAATTTTTCTGTAGGAGAACTATTTCGCGTCCGCGGAAGTATGTGCTTTTAGACAGACTTTTAAAAATATTGTTGCATTAATTAATTTATTCTATTTGCGTTTTTAAAAAATATAAGTTAAAAAACTTTCTTAAAACTCAATACATATGTACATATTTACTATTGCAAATTAATACATTGCTACGGACACGGGCTTAAAACATTCCATATAGGTTGTTTTAAATGACTACATTTTCTTGTTTGGGTCAAGAGATAAGAAACAAAGAAAAAAAACGTACACAAAATGTGCTAAGTTTGAGAAATATCACCGAAAAACTGATAAGTCAGAAAAAATTGGGGTTTTTCGCCCCATTTGATTCAAATTATCTAAAACGTCACTGTCCAATGTATTTATCATATTTGATACACATCACTTAATTAATTAAAAGTATCTGCATGCAAGACACTTCAATCCCAAGCCAAAATTGATTTTTTACACCCCAAGCGCGCACATGCCATGCGATTGCACAATTATACAGTCGCAAAATAATAGAACACATTGTTTCAAATCAAAGCGCGCGCATATGCGACTGAAAAATCGCAAATTCGTCCATGTATATATTGTCGATTTTTTAACTGCACTTAAAAATTATCGCAAGCGCTTGGCCTATGCCGAGAATTTTCTTTTGAAAAACAAAAACTTCCTCTTCACTGTCCATTGTATTGCATTTGATACACAGCATTCAATTTGTAACTCTATTAGACACATATTTTAATACAAAACCAAATAAACTGCCACCTTATTGAATATGAATGATTCATTACACAGTGCAGCGGAAGTTGGGATTACATAATGTCCGCGAACATAATGTCCATGGACATTATGGCTGCTTCAAACGGACACAATGTCCATTAACAATATGACAGATTTGGAAATATGTAGTTATAAGGTTCATGGACACAATGTCTGTATTGAAATTTTGGCGATAATGAGGTAGACAAGACATGGAAGAATGATTGTGGCCCCTGACAACCTCTTTGCCATTCGCATTTTTAATTTCGCCATTCATTAAGTTTTTTGATTGATTAGCTTTCCGAAGTCTAGCAATTTTTTATTTGGCATTGTTTTGCATTTTTTTACTATAACTATAGGCATTCTTTGTATCCCTTTTTTTTGCAATTTTTTCGCTTCATTAAATTACATGCCTTAAAATTTCGCGCGAAATTTTAAGGAATGTAATTTAAAGTAGTGAAAGAATTGCATAATCGTTAGAGCGGTTTTTAAATAAATCGATGTTTACTTAATATTTTTTATAAAAAAGTGTTTTTTACATTTTAAGAACGCCAATTTCAAGTGCTTAATAGTTTGCGTTTTAAGCACAAAAAATAAAAAACCATTGGTCAAGTCGTTTTTTGAATATTGAATTTACAAAAAAAAAATAAATGAAAAAATTAATTAAAACTAAAATTAAGCTTGTTTTGCAAAATGTTGGTATTGAAATTTGTTTAAGTCTAGATCTTTCTAAAAAAAATGTTGGTTTCAAATCTATGAACCCGTTCATGAGAAAAAAATAATGGTTCTGTAGGATGTACCGTTAATAGGCTATTTTGTTTGCAATTTAACAAGGTAATCAGACAAAACCATCAGTAATTTTTTTAAAGAAAATCGTTGGAGCCGTTTTCGAGAAAATTAATCTTTTCCAACACCGTTATATGGCAGGTACCGTTATTTTTTCAGCTGAACAAAATTTTAATTTCTCCCCTAAGGAATGATCTACAAACCCTACATATTAAATTTGAAGTAAATCGGTTTAGACGAAGATTTTCACCGAACAATATTGATATAATTTGGGTGGGTGCTAGTTTCTGCGTACGCAAAGATTTCAAGGTCCATGGACCTTATATGACCATTTTGTCGATGGACCGTATGACTATTTTATTGACGAATGCATAACTTGCCTTATAGTAGGTATCTACCATCGAAAGTAAAAAGGCTAAACCATAAATTGTCAAACAAAAAATAGCAAAAGAACGAATTATTGCTAAATGATTTTTTCGAAATTGTTAAAAGGGTTTTTAAAAAAAAAAACAAAGTACATAAAACCGCAGAATGTTAATTGCAAATTTACAAAAAAAAACTTAAATTGCCATTTAAAGCGAAACGAAGATTTTCGCCGAATAATATTGATATAATTTGGGTGGGTGCGAGTTTCTGCGTACGAATAGATTTCAAGGTCCATGGACCTTATATGACCATTTTTTCGATGGACCGTATGACTATTTCCTATTGGTCTTAATGTCATGGACATTGTGTCCATTTGAAGCAGCCATAATGTCCATGGACATTATGTCTGCGGACCTTATATCATCCCACCACAACGGAAGTCTTGTTTCCAAAATAAAATTCTGAACTACAGGGGTATAAAAAATCAATTTTATACAGGGACAGAGTTATTAAAAAAATGTCAAAGATTGTTCTTATGGGTTGTAGTAAAGATTCCACCGTCAAACTCCATTTTACTTTTTCTTATTTAAAATAAGAATATACAAAAATAAAAAATATAAGAAAATCGAAGTGAATCAACCGTTATAACGGCATCAAAAAAACGCCCTCAATGAGACGTTTCTGAGTAATTTAGAAATAATTCTTATCTTCTCCAACATTGAAATGCTAATTATGTAGATCCGTAAAATAATGTTAAATGGTGGAAATATTGTAAATATTAATCTTGTTAATTTTGTTATTAGTTTCCTACCATTACCATTGTAACCAGTTTAAAGCGAACCACACTTCGTCAACACTGTAAACACTAATATGCTCTCGATTTCTTTTATAATATTTCTGAACAAGGATGGGCTTCGTCTACCATGTTCAGTACCTATACATCTGCTGTGTGACACCATCGCATAACTATATCGTGTGTGCCAGACTTTACTGGCAAATGTTTGTCTGTAATAGCTTTTCTTCTGTTCTTTTATGGATTCTTTTGGTATCTTCTTTTTGGGTTTAACACATTGTTTGAACCGGTTTCTTGGATATAAGTATAATAATTTTATTCCTTTTATGTCTTTTTCACATTAACTAACTAATAAGAAATTTGAGTACTTACACATTTAATATTGAGGGTAGTGTCGCAATGATGATACATTTCAATGGTTATAATATTATTTACTTTTAACCTAACCTTTCGTCGAAAAATGGATTTTTATTAGACTTTGTAAGAGCTCCTTTTCCTCTTCTCTTTTTGTTTTAAAACCAAATAATTCTACTGCTTCGTAGTTTTGTTGTTATACAGTGTGATTTACATGGATAGACGCATCAATGTTTCGTTTTTAACACAATCAGAAAAAAAATGCTTTTAGCATTTTTAATGAATAAAATCTTAACGTATTGGATGAATTAAACAAAAATAAAGCTGGATAAGGAGCTGTCAGTTGGTTATTTTAAACAGAAGTTAACGTTTACCTAACGAATTTCAAATGGCAAACAAAAGTGTAAAATTTGGAAAACAAGAAATTATACCTACAGAATGCTTACAGCTAATAGATTCAAGAAATCGAGTGAAATTAAACCGAAATCGAAATTGCAAAACGAGTGAACTCGATTTCAGTGTTCCAGATTTTGACCGTTTTGGCAACTCCGAAGGTATTCCGAAATCATTTTCGTGAAAATGAAAACAGCTGATACCTTTCTGTCATAAATAATTTTTGCTTTGGCAAATTGTTTGCTTGAGTTATACATTTCGTTTCTTACTAATTTTTAAATATTATTGTTGTTTATAATAAGTGCTGCATTAATTGCTGCTGTAAGGCAGGCTAAGAAATATTAATACTACCTATATGCATACAAAATAATAAAAAGACGAAGTCTGAGAGATACATAGGTAAGGTATATCAAAAATCAAACCCATTAGAAATTGGATTGCCAAGAAAGGAAGTTAAAGTTTCTTGTTAGTTATTATTTGCTTTTAAATACATATGTAAGTAGGTGCATATCATATTACTGTCTTAATATTTGTACCCTTTTGGTGGTACTGCAAATTGTCGAGCAAATAGGTATCTGCTTGCAAAATTTTCAAGGCGCACGGTCAGCTATACGCAGTTTTGCGTTTTCTTGGCGAAGCAAACATCCAAAGATCGATTCAAAAAGATGCGGAATTTTGTACTCATATTTTTAATCGAGTCTCTTTGTTTTCACTATTTCACATTGAATATGTACGATCGATTTAAAATCAAATAAAAATCGACAAAATCGATTTGTGGAACACAACTGTTCCACTTCGAATCGATTTCGGAAAACATGAATTCGAAATCGCTATCGGTGAATTCTGAACACCCAATTTTATTTTCGGTCGTGGAGTCATTTAAATTGAAATGTAAGACCTACCTAGCGAATATTACTGACGAAAAATCAAAATCAAATCCCGAAACGACTTCTGCCATTAAAAAAAAACTTAATCAAACAATATACACTGCAAGTCATAAGGATAGAAGCAGGCATATTTGAGAAGTAAAACTGATATTACTACCGTTATATGCAAATTATACAAAAAAAGAGTATGGAGTTCAATAAAGTAGTGCATTCAAAACTAAGTAGAGAACTTGTCAATTTTTAGAAACCTGGGTTAATAGAATTCAGAGTCAAAAATAAATGAATTAAAATCGCGTCATAAGAATAGAAGCATTGCCAATATCAACGTTTTTTTATTAAGTGGTAACATCGTTTTCGACATTGATGGATCATTTTGCAGAGTAAGCTCCTTAAGTCGTATATGTTTTAAGAAAAATGGGAAGAAAAAAATCTTTTACATTAGAGGAATGAGTGAAAATTAATGATTGCTTGCTGCAGTATTTTTGAACGTCTCTATAACACTCAAAACCAAACGCTAGTGATTATGTTATCAGCCATTATTTAGAAAACCATCATTTTGCAATGCTAAATAGAATGAAAACATTTTTTCTGCTTGAAGCTATCTCGCCACTCGAGCAATTTTTAATTTTGCTTTTATTTCGTTCTGTTATTGACATAATCAACATTTTTTCACAAATCTTGTTCATTATTTTTAACAGATCTTATTCAATAAGTTACTGTCATCAGGAATTTTCTTTGATGAATGGAAAGTTTCTTGTATAACTCCTGTGTTTAAGAGTGGTAAAAAAAATGTTATAAGTTATCGGTAATACCTAAGATCTTAGATTGTCTAATAAAAGATAAACCTAGAAGTTAGAGGTAGAATAAGTGACTTTCAACATGGTTTTCTGCAAGGCATCAGGTCTACCTGTACTAATAAGCCATTTGGGCCCAGTTCTTTTTTTTGCTTCTTATTTGCTCGTTGTGGGTGGCAATGGTGCAATAGTTGGAGTGCTTGCTCAGTCGTTCAGCAACCGTGGAAGTGTGCACATCGTTGGCGGCTTTCACAGTGATCATTTAATATAGAGACGCGAGTGTGTAATATAGTTAATTCAACCTACCATTTTCAAGTGGCAAGTTAGCCTAGGTGGTAGAGTGGCAGACGGATCCGCAGGAACTCTTAGCTGAGCTCCGTCAAGTGGCGAGCGATGATCTCGATTTTATCGGGGTCAGACCGTTTTCCACAGTTAAGGCTAGACGGGAGAATCGGAATTTACCATTCTTCCTAGTTCAGCTCTCGCCCCAAAGCAAGTTAAGTGGTTTAAGGAGTATAACCGTCCTAAACTACCAAATTGTAAGATGGGAAAAATTAAATAGGCAGAGAGACATGCTTCAATGCATGAACTGCCAAGGATACGGCCACGTGGCAGCAAACTGTGGTATGGATCCAGTTTGTGTCAAGTGTGGAGAGTCCCACAAGATAGGTGAATGTAAACTCGGAAAAGAGAGGGTCGAAGACAGGACCCAGTTAAAGTGTGCACTTTGCCGAGGCTCCGGGCACCCTGCAAACTATCGGGGATGTCCGAAGTTTCAGGAAATGAAAAAAAAAACAAAGACCAAAAGAAGACAATAGAGGTGAGACGCCCTGAAGTACGCCAGACATCAACTTCCGTCAATCCCGCAATTTCTTACGCCCAAATGGCGTCCGGAAAGGGAAAAACGGTACAACCTCAACCACAAGTAGCCAAACAGGTCCAAGTGCCTACGGCTCCTGTGCCAGAGGCAGATCTGATGCAGGTGTTGCTGACCATTCATGGTCAGTTAACCGACGTGCAAAAACAGATCAGGGAGCAGGCGGCTAGGGTGGATTACCTCTACTCTATTCTGCCGGCAACGCTTAATGGTTAAAGGCGCGCTGCCTGAGCGACCCTTTAAGATCCTAGCTGTGAATGTAAATTCGCTGATTAGGACCGAACGTAGAGCAAACCTCTTTCATTTGCTGCAAGACCAAAGTCCTGATGTGTTTATGGCTAGCGAAACTAAGCTAAATCAGAAACACAAACTGACTAATAAAAATTACAATATCGTAAGAAGGGATCGGCCCAACTCCTCTCAAGGGGGTGGGGTCGCAATCTTCATACGAAAGGGCATTAAACATAAAGTTATATATAATAGTGAAGTGCGAAGATTCGGGTTGCTAGAAGCCTGCATCGTTTGCATTCCTCTCCAGCAGGGGAAAAGAATGTACGCAATCGCGGTGTACGCACCTGACGCACCTCAGCAAGCTAATTTTATCGCAGAGCTCGAAAAACTTTTCGAATGCTTAAGACTGAACTTGGATGAGAATTATTATCTCATGGCAGGGGACTTAAACGCCAAACATGTAGATTGGGGAAACCAAATACAAAATCCTAGAGGGAACCATCTTTTTAATTGGATGGGTCGATACAGTGTTGAGTGTAGGATCGACCTTTTGGCTACAGATAGACCGTCATTTCCGAGAAGTGGTAGTTTTCTGGATCTTTTACTGCTTGACTCACGACTAGTTATAACTGACGCAACAAATCAACTGACAAGAAACTGTTTACGAACAATTGAATATGACAGTGATCACTGCGGACTCGCCACCGTAATACAGCTTCCAAGCGAACTTGTGGAATTGGATGAGTATGTGCCAGCGCACTCTTACAATTTCAGTAAGACGCGTTGGCCACGCTTCTCCAACTCCATGGCAAGAGAAATACGTTCCGATGACATTTTTCCACCAAATGACAGGAACCTGACGAACGTCGAGATCGACGGGTACCTGACTCAAATGGATACGACTATAAAACGAACAATGGACAGAACAATCCCAAAATATAAGGAACAAGACCCTACTGGCTTATACAAGAACGCGACAATCGACGCACTACACCGACAAAAAAGTGGACTTCTGACTAGGTTAAAACTTCTTTACAGACGTTTCACGGACACACGTGATCTGGAGATTGGGACATTGAAGTCGTCGATCAAAAACATTAATGTTCTGATTAAACAAAATTATAGATTGTCTATTAATTTATATTGGGATAACAGAATTCGGGCCGTTAATTCTAGCGACCCTAGTATGTTTCCCCAAATAAATAAGATATTTAGAAGAAATGATCAAAACGAACTTCCATGTCTTAAACTACAGAGGACAACAGATAACGAAGACGTACTTACGATTGCGGGAATAGATCCGGAGGGTGCCGTTTTCGATGATAACTTTTTTATGATAGAAGATCCACAGGAAAAGGTAGAAGCTGTAGGGGCTGCTTTCCAGCAAGTGTATAAGGTGAATGCTAGCATTCGTCCGAATCATGACCTGGAGAACAGAGCCTTACTGCACAACTTCTACCTTGGAAATAACATAACGCAATGGCGATCTGAGAATACTGGTTTCACCGGGTTCAATGACGAAAACTTGGCAAATGCCACCATCGCCGAGCGAAATGGACCCAGTTCATTGTTAATTTCGAAGGTAGAACTTCAGTTAATTTTTCAAACATTAAAGAAAAAGAAATCTGCGGGGGTCGATGGTATACCCAACATTGTGTTACGACATCTCCCTGAGGAAGCAATAGACATTTATACCACACTGTTCAACAACGCATTGAATAATGCATATTATCCAGTGAGTTGGAAGACAGCTGTGGTCCATCCTCTCCCCAAAAAGGGAAAGGACAGCTCCAATCCGGCAAATCTTCGGTCGATAAGTCTTCTTCCAAGTATCAGTAAGGTATTTGAGAAGATTCTCAATAGAGCTCTGTTCAAGTGGGCTGAGGACAAACATATTATTCCAGATAATCAGTTTGGCTTTAAGGCGGGGCATGACACTATTCATGCCGCGTCTAAGTTAGTTTCTGATGTTCAATGGAACAAAGCGAAAAATCAATGCACGGGTGCCGTTCTGGTTGATTTAGAGAAGGCTTTTGACACCGTATGGTTAGAGGGTCTTTATCTGAAGTTAACTAGACTTGGCATAAGTAAACCACTGTTATATATGCTTCATGACATGCTCAATGGTAGAAAGTTTGTTGTCAAAAGTGGCAATGTAACTTCTATCACAACTTTTGATATTAAAAATGGTCTACAGCAAGGAGCTGTGAACTCACCGATTCTGTTTAGTATTTACACCGGCGATCTGATAGGTAGTCTAACTCATTCAATTGCGTATGCCGATGATCTTGTAGCGTACAGAACGGGTCCGAAAGTTGAAGTCATCAGAATTCTCTTGCAGCGTGACTTCGACAAGATTCAGCGATATTGTGATGACTGGAAGTTAAAAATTAATTTTCAGAAATCAGAAACTATCCTGTTTAGAACCCCGTTGTCTAGGGCTTCTAGGGATACAAGAAAGAACTGGAGAAATCTAGTGATCGTTGGACCAAGTGGACATCCACTGGCGAGTAAAGATGTGGTAAAGTACCTTGGCATCTGGCTAGATCAGTATCTATATTTCAATCGACATGTAGATGCTGCTCTGGCCAGAGCAAGGGGAGCCTTTGGGTTGACAAGACGGTTGTTTTATAGCAGCCGCCTTGACAGCAGAGTAAAGGTGATTTGCTACATGGCCCTTATCCGGCCAATGATTGCCTATGGGTGCCCTGTGTGGTTCAACGTTGCCCCATCTCAAATGGAAAAGATTCGGGTGTTTGAGAGGCAGTGTCTTAGACGATGCCTTGGATTACACAGAACACCAGAGTCGGAGTACACACATTACTATGCCAACGAGGTTCTATACAACAGGGCCAATATAAACAGGATAGATAACTTTTTAATCAAGCTGATTCGGGGTCACATTGCAAGAGCGATGACCTCGACCAATGGACTTATTTTTGGGGCTTACTACCCCAATGATGAGTATAGTGAAAGTGTACGTCTTAACGGTTTCATTCCGCCCGAGACATTCCTCTTTTTAGACAGTCGTGGGCTGATACAGGATAGATTGGCGGTTCCGTTAATCTACCACGTCAGCCGTAGGACTGTGGATCGGCGACTTCTTTACGATCGGGACGTCGGCTCAGGGAACGGAGCAGAGCGTCTGCGGTTCAGTAGAGCTGTGCCCCTTCGGGACAGAAAGGACTTAGCTAAGCAAGTCAAAAAATTCTGGTGGTTGGGTGACCACCGTGATATTGAAAGTTGACCATATTGTTGCTTTGGCCGACTTACATAGTTCTAAGGTAAATATAGGTAGAGTAGGTAGAACAGTGACGGTGGCACCAAAAAAAAAAAAAAAAAAAAAAAAAAAAAAAAAAAAAAAAAAAAAAAAAAAGTACATAAGTAAATGTATTTGTATGTGGGTACTTGCGGTTGCGAGTATATATGTATATATGTATGTGTACAAATATACATGTGTATAGGCGTACGCGAGTGTGCATATGCGCATGCACAAAAAAAAAAAAAAAAAAAAAAAAAAAAAAAAAAAAAAAAAAAAAATGCTGGTGGCTGTTCTAGTTTTTAAGTTATTTTAAGTAGTTGTAATTAGATATAATGTAGTTTAAGTTAGTTTTATTTAGTAGCTTAAAGGTAGTTTTAATTAGTTTTAATTAGGTAAAGGGTAGCTTTAAGTTTTATAAAAAATTAAAAAAAAGATATGGATAATGAGTTTTTTTTAATAATTTTCTCGTTAGTTTTAAGTAATCACGAATTTTAAATATAAATATACATATATATTTTACGTCGAAAGGCATTGTTTAAGTATAGTCATAGTTTAATTTAGAGCGCCCGCATGGGGCCAGTAAGTTAGTTAAGTTAATATGTAAGCTAGTTGTTTAAGATTTTTTGTCTAGCATTAAGATAGATATAAGGAAATGAAAAAATAAAAAATGAATTAAAAAAAAAAAAAAAAAAAAAAGAGTGGCAGACGAAGGATCTGAACGGCGTGGGTTCGAGCCCCACTGTGGTCCGGGCTTTTTTTTAAATAATTTCTGGGAGAAGGTGACCAGAAATAGAGAGGAACTAGAAAGAGAGATGGGAAAAGCAACGGGGACATCGAAAGATGGTCCCCCAACAACAAGGAAGGCAGTTGGAGCATCAGGTGATGTGTCATCCGACAGCCAAATAGCGGGGCCATCAGGCCAAGCTCAAAGAGCAACTGCAGCCCAAAGAGCAACAACAACAGCAGCAGCAGCAGCAGCAGGACCAGTAAAGCCCAAAGTGGCAACAACAACAACAGCAAAGACAACTACAACAACTACAACAACAACAACCAGCAGCATGGCAACTGCAAAAACATCGAGCCCTATTAAAGGGAAAAATCCAGGACCGGCATGTGCCGAAGAACAAGATCCTCTGAAGAGAAGGCGCTATATTAGGTACAAACCAAACCTGGTAGTTAAAAAGCGTACCTCAGATGTGGAAGCAGCGCAGAAAATAGGAGGGCGTGGACGTACAGCCAAGGCCTCGGCTCAGGCAAAAATACAGAGGCAGCTGGATAGCTCCTCCAACGACGATGACGACAACGAAAACAACGACAAGAACATAGAAGGCGACGATGAAGGTGAGGCGGATGACATGCATCCGATCGCCGCCGACAATCCGAATGATCAAGACGCCAGTCTAACAGGCGAAGAAAACGCCGCTGACGCCAATGCTGATGACATCTCCTACATGTCTGTGGAAGGAGAAGGACATTACGTCAGTGGCGAGGTAGTTGAGCTGTCCGACGAAGAAGAGGACCAGCAAATTGAGGCTTTAACGGAGCAGATCTCTTCGCTAATAGAGCTTGTTGAAGCGCTCAAAAAGAAGCAGGAGGCAAGACGGGAGAAGGAGCGCATAGTTGCTCTTGAGCAGCGCACCCGCCAACAAGCGCTCCAAGAGCAAGCTTCGCAACAAAAGCAGCTTCCTCATGAACAACAACCACTCCCAGACCAGCAGCAGCCACAGAAGCAGCAGTCAAAGAAGCAGCCACAGAAACAGCTTCATAAGCCACAACAACCGGCTCAGCAACCACAGCATCAGCCTCAGCAACAGCAACCAAAACAAAAACAACAACAACAACAACCACAACAGCAACGACAACAGACACAGAAGCAGCAACAGCAGCAGCAACAACAGCAACAGCAACAACCGTAACAGCAACAACCGCAGCAGTCACAACAGCAGCAGACCCAACAGCAGCCGATGCAACAGCAGCAGAGACAACAGCAGCAGTCACAACAACAACAGCAACAACAGCAACAACAGCAACAACAGCAACAACAGCAACAGCCACAAGCAAAGAAAGGTAAGGTGCCACCTATTAATACTTATAAAATGCATATAAAAGACACTATTGAAATATGTAGGTCGGTTGTAGGCAACAATTTTATAATTAAGCGGCTAAACGCAGACAGGCATTCCATTCAGTGCTCATCTTTAGAGCACTACAAAAAAGTCAAAGACCTTCTGTCTCAAACTAGAACAGAATATTATAGTTTCACCCCGAAGGAAGACAAGCTTCAAACAGTCCTCCTGAAGGGTATCGAATCCTCTACGGATCCGCAGGCGCTCTTAGCTGAGCTCCGTCAAGTGGCGAGCGACGATCTCGAGTTTATCGGGATCAGACCGTTCACCACAGTCAAAGCCAGACGGGAGAAACGGAATTTACCATTCTTCCTGGTTCAACTCTCGCCCCAAAGCAAATTGAGTGGTCTAAGGAATATAACAGTCCTGGATTACCAAGTTGTACGATGGGAAAAACTAAATAAGCAGAAAGACATGCTTCAATGCATGAACTGCCAAGGGTTCGGACACGTTGCAGTTAACTGTGGTATGGACCCAGTCTGCGTTAAATGTGGAGATACCCACAAAACAGTGGAGTGTAAACTCGGGCAAGATAGGGTCACAGATATGACCCAGTTAAAATGTGCGCTCTGCCGAGGCTCCGGGCACCCCGCAAACTATCGGGGATGTCCGAAGTTTCAGGAGATAAAGCAAAACAAAGCCCAAAAGAAAACAGTTGAGGTGAGACGCCCTGAAGTACGCCAGAAAACAACTTCCGTCAATCCCGCAATTTCTTACGCCCAAATGGCGTCTGGAAAGGGAAATACGGTACAGCCTCAACCACAGGTAGCCAAACAGGTCCAAGTGCCTACGGCTCCTGTGCCTGAGGCAGATCTGATGCAGGTGTTGCTGACCATTCATGGTCAGTTAACCGACGTGCAAAAACAGATCAGGGAGCAGGCGGCTAGGGTGGATTACCTCTACTCTATTCTGCCGGCAACGCGAAATGGTTAAAGGCGCGCTGCCTGAGCGACCCTTTAAGATCCTAGCTGTGAATGTAAATTCGCTGATTAGGACCGAACGAAGAGCAAACCTCTTTCATTTACTGCAAGACCAAAGTCCTGATGTGTTTATGGCTAGCGAAACTAAGCTAAACCAGAAACACAAACTGACTAATAAAAATTACAATATCGTAAGAAGGGATCGGCCCAACTCCTCACAAGGGGGTGGGGTCGCAATCTTCATACGAAAGGGTATTAATCATAAAGTTATATATAATAGTGAAGTGCGAAGATTCGGGTTGCTAGAAGCCTGCATCGTTTGCATTCCTCTCCAGCAGGGGAAAAGAATGTACGCAATCGCGGTGTACGCACCTGACGCACCTCAGCCAGCTAATTTTATCGCAGAGCTCGAAAAACTTTTCGAATGCTTAAGACTGAACTTGGATGAGAATTATTATCTCATGGCAGGGGACTTAAACGCCAAACATGTAGATTGGGGAAACCAAATTCACAATCCTAGAGGGAACCATCTTTTTAATTGGATGGGTCGATACAGTGTTGAGTGTAGGATCGACCTTCTGGCTACAGACAGACCGTCATTTTCGAGAAGTGGTAGTTTTCTGGATCTTTTACTGCTTGACACACGACTTGTTATAACTGACGCAACAAATCAACAGACAAGAAACTGTTTACGAACAATTGAATACGACAGTGATCACTGCGGACTTGCCACCGTAATACAGCTTCCGAGCGACCTTGTGGAGTTGGATGAGTATGTGCCTGTGCACTCTTATAATTTCAGTAAGACGCGCTGGCCACGCTTCTCCAACGCCTTGGCAAGAGAAATACGTTCCGATGACATTTCTCCACCAAATGACAGAAACCTGACGAACGTCGAGATCGACGGGTTCCTGACTCAAATGGATACGACTATAAAACGAACAATAGACAGAACAATCCCAAAATATAAGGAACAAGACCCTACTGGTTTATACAAGAACGCGACAATCGACGCACTACACCGACAAAAAAGTGGACTGCTGACTAGATTGAAACTTCTTTATAGACGTTTCACGGACACACGTGATCTGGAGATTAGGACATTGAAGTCGTCGATCAAAAACATTAACGTTCTGATTAGACAAAACTATAGATTATCTATTAATTTATATTGGGATAACAGAATTCGGGCCGTTAATTCTAGCGACCCTAGTATGTTTCCCCAAATAAATAAGATATTTAGAAGAAATGATCAAAACGAACTTCCATGTCTTAAACTACAGAGGACAACAGATAACGAAGACGTACTTACGATTGCGGGAATAGATCCGGAGGGTGCCGTTTTCGATGATAACTTTTTTATGATAGAAGATCCACAGGAAAAGGTAGAAGCTGTAGGGGCTGCTTTCCAGCAAGTGTATAAGGTGAATGCTAGCATTCGTCCGAATCATGACCTGGAGAACAGAGCCTTACTGCACAACTTCTACCTTGGAAATAACATAACGCAATGGCGATCTGAGAATACTGGTTTCACCGGGTTCAATGACGAAAACTTGGCAAACGCCACCATCGCCGAGCGAAATGGACCCAGTTCATTGTTAATTTCGAAGGTAGAACTTCAGTTAATTTTTCAAACATTAAAGAAAAAGAAATCTGCGGGGGTCGATGGTATACCCAACACTGTGTTACGACATCTCCCTGAGGAAGCAATAGACATTTATACCACACTGTTTAACAACGCATTGAATAATGCATATTATCCAGTGAGTTGGAAGACAGCGGTGGTCCATTCTCTCCCAAAAAAGGGAAAGGACAGCTCCAATCCGGCAAATCTTCGGTCGATAAGTCTTCTTCCAAGTATCAGTAAGGTATTCGAAAAGATTCTCAATAGAGCTCTGTTCAAGTGGGCTGAGGACAAGAATATTATTCCAGACAATCAGTTTGGCTTTAAGGCGGGACATGACACTATTCATGCCGCGTCTAAGTTAGTTTCTGATGTTCAATGGAACAAAGCGAAAAATCAATGCACAGGTGCCGTTCTTGTTGATTTAGAGAAGGCTTTCGACACCGTATGGTTAGAGGGTCTTTATCTGAAATTAACCAGATTTGGCATAAGTAAACCACTGTTGTATATGCTTCATGACATGCTCAATGGTAGAAAGTTTATTGTCAAAAGTGGCAATGTAACTTCCGCCACAACTTTTGATATTAAAAACGGTCTACAGCAAGGAGCTGTGAACTCGCCGATTCTTTTTAGTATTTACACCAGCGATCTGATAGGTAGTCTCACTCATGCAATTGCGTATGCCGATGACCTTGTAGCGTACAGGACGGGTCCAAAAGTTGAAGTCATCAGAATTCTCTTGCAGCGTGACTTCGACAAGATACAGCGATATTGTGATGACTGGAAGTTAAAAATTAACTTTCAGAAATCAGAAACTATCCTGTTTAGAACCCCTTTGTCTAGGGCTTCTAGGGATACAAGAAAGAACTGGAGAAATCTAGTGATCGTTGGACCAAGTGGACATCAACTGGCGAGTAAAGATGTAGTAAAGTACCTTGGTATCTGGCTAGATCAGTATCTATATTTCAATCGACATATAGATGCTGCTCTGGCCAGAGCTAGGGGAGCGTTTGCTCTGACAAGACGGTTGTTTTATAGCAGCCGCCTTGAAAACAGGGTGAAGGTGATTTGCTACATGGCCCTCATCCGGCCGATGATTGCCTATGGGTGCCCTGTGTGGTTTAACGTTGCCCCATCTCAAATGGAAAAGATTCGGGTGTTTGAGAGGCAGTGTCTTAGAACCTGTCTTGGATTACACAGAACACCAGAGTCGGAGTACAAACATTATTATGCCAACGAGGTCTTATACAACGGGGCCAATATAAACAGGATAGATAACTTTTTAATTAAGCTGATTCGGGGTCACATTGCAAGAGCGATGACCTCAGCCAATGGACTTATTTTCGGGGCTTATTACCCCAATGAAGAATATAGTGAGAGCGTTTGTCTTAACGGTTTCATCCCGCCCGAGACATTCCTCTATTTAGACAGTCGGGGGCTGATACAGGATAGATTGGCGGTTCCGCTAATCTACCACGTCGGCCGTAGAACTGTGGATCGGCGAATCCTGTATGGTCGAGACGTCGGCTCTGGGAACGGAGCAGAGCGTCTGCGGTTCAGTAGAGCTGTGCCCCTTCGGGACAAAAGGGACTTTAATAAGCAAGTTCAAAAATACTGGTGGTTGGGTGACCACCTTGATATTGATGGTTAGTCAAAGTTGTTGCCTTGGCCGACCTACGTATTTTTAAGTATTAATAGGTTTATTTTATGTAGGACAGTGGTGGCACCAAAAAAATATAAAACACATTAAATGGCATTTGTTTGTGTGTATGTGCATTTGGCGCTGTTAAATATATATGTATATAAATATATATATGTATATAAATATATATATATATATATTTATAGGCGTGTGCGCATATGCATTGGCTGCTGCGCAAAAAAAAAAAAAAAAAAAAAAAAAAAAAAAAAAAAAAAAAAAAAAAAAAAAAAAAAAAAAGGCTGCTGGTGGTTGTTCTAGTTTTAAGTTATTTTAAGTACTTTTTAAGTAGTTTTAAGCTAATTACGTATATTTACGTATATTTTAGTTTTATTTAGGTTAATTTAGTTTTATTTAGGTAAAGGGTAGTTTTAAGTTTTTATATAAAATAAAATAAAATGTCTTGGAAAACGAGTTTTTAAAAATTTTCTCGTTTAGTTTTAAGTAATTTTGAATTTTAATTTAAGTTGGTTTTTACGCCCAAAGGCATTTTTAATATATAGTTATAGTATAATTTAGAGCGCCCGTATGGGGCCAGTAAGGTAGTTAAGTTATTCTGTAAGCTAGTTTTTAAGGTTTTTGTCTAGCATTTAAGTAGTTATAAGTTGAATTAAAAATAAAAATTGAATTAAAATTGAAAAAAAAAAAAAAAAAATTGGAGTGCTTGCTTGTTTACCCAGAGGTTGCAGGTTCAATCCTCACTCGGGTACAAAGCATTTTTTTCATTTCAGCATACCTCCCAGCTTATGCTGGACGTGCGTCCATGAGGTTATGCAATGTGCCTTACAGACACATAGTTAAAAAATATTATTTAAAAAAAATCATTTTAAATGATTTACCCAAAATTTTACTTGTCGCTGTTTGAAGTTTGCTGACGATGTTAAGTTTTATGCAACTATAGGTATCGCATTTACATGAATGTTCACTTTTTCAAAATGACTTTTCGAAGTGGTGTGTCTCAAATGATATGCAATTGAATATTGATAAGTGTACTTGCATGCTCTTTAATATAAATATAAACTTTATTTAGTATTGTTCATTCATATAGGTACTCTCCTCAATGAATTTGTTAAGAGTTGTTGATGAAGTAAATGACTTAGGGCGTTATTTTTGACGGAAAATTATGTAGTTTCTAAAGCGAATTCAGGACTTGGTTTCCTTGGAATATAAAGATCCATATACTTTGAAGGCTTTGTTTTGTAGTTTGGTTCGTCCTACGATTGAATATTGTTGTATTGTTTGGTATCCATCATTACAAAAAACTATAACCCGGACTGAAAAAATTCAAAAAACATTTATGCGATTTGCTCTTCGTCGTTTCTTTGGTAATAAATTTTTATTGCTCGGTATGCAGTCTCTGCAAATGAGAGACAATTATGTATAACATTATGTTTGTGCGTGACTTATTGTGTGCTTCTGTGGATTGTGGGAGTTTGATGTTTCTTTTGAATATTTATGCACCCCAAAGGTCATTAAGGTCTAGACTAGACCCTTTTTATGGATACCTCCGCATAGCACCTCCTATAGTTCACGTGATCCTATTACCAGTTGTTTGAAATTACATAATATTGTTTGCAATGATCTTGATATCAATTTGCCAAGATAAACAATCAAATCACAATTAATGGTAGTTTTAAGTAATTTGTAAAAATATGTATAGATCTATATTATTATCTTAGCAAAATGTTGTAACATCTGTAGATTGCTTAAATCGTAGATAAATAAATAAATAAACAATAAATAGTACTTTCATGGTGAATAATTACCACCTGGCCATATCTAAAGAAATTTGTGAATAACACATTTGGAGGCTCTTGTATTATTTACTAATAGCGTTTTTCATTTACACAAAGATTTGCTCTTTTCTTCAAAAGATTTGATCTTTTTGCATTTTTGACGTTTCATTTAAATGAGAAGAGGGGAAAAAAAGCAAATCACAACAAGGAAGAAGCGATCTCCCAAATTTGGCAGATTTGATCTACACACTGACACATGAAAACATTTTAATGGCGAATTTTTGCTTGTGCGTTTTTTTTATCTTAAAACTATTGGATAGTTTGTATTGATTTACCTTGTTGGACGATATAGGTATATTATTACACTCAAGAAAATACAAATTCATAATATTTTTCATAAATCTTATAATTTTTTTACGTATTTGTACAAATGTTCAAGTAAACAAACAATGGTAATGAATAATTTTACTTGTAATTGAATGGAATTGTAAAATATAAATGACATACAAAAAACAAACGTATCCTAATGATTGTATGATGATTGTTTGGAACGCAGGCATATTATTCACACAGCCTATGCGTGTAGCGTGTTTAATCTCTGTCTTCACACTACGAAAAAAGCAGCCCAACATGTTTCATTTAAACGAGCACTTCTTGAGGAAAAATCTTTGAGATTTAAATGAAAAACGCTATAAGTATCTTTTCTGTTACACTGTTCTGTTGTTTTGTTTACGACTTTTGTCAAGGAAACGGATTTGAAAACCAATGAAGTATTTGAAACTTAGGGTAACAGAATAGACACTTACCCCCAGTTGCACAGTGCTCGTTTAAACTTAAACTGAAGTTTACTGACTGAAAATTCCAAAGTTTAAACCGAAATTCAAGTTTAAACTAGCACTGTGAAGCTTGGGGTTAGTAAATGAAGAACCTCCAAATGCGTTATTCACATGTTTCGGTGGTAGCGCTGCTCCATGATAGTACTATAGAAAATATACCTATATATATACAATGCCTGAACTACCCCCCATAACTTGTTTATGGTTTTTATTCCCAACTTCTTTGTCAGCCCATTTATTATAAAAAGAATTGAAATAGGGCGATTGCGCAGGCCACTCCATGACTTGCATTATGGTGCCGATAAAAACCAACTGCTAAGTTTTCGGTTGATGTGCTTGGGGTCTTTATCTTACTGAAACACCCTTTTTAGCGGCATTTTCGCTAGCGTAAGCTTTATAGAAAAAGAAGACACCGATAACATAAAACAAAGCTATGCGTTAGCATTGTAACTAAAATACCTGCCTGATTCTGTGATAACTTAGTTGTTTAATTTATTATTTTGATTGTCTTTTTCTTTTTGTCATCATAAACCGTTTAATATATGTTAATTTATTTTCAATGTTGTGTCGTAGCCATCGGATTGATGCAATAGTGGGAGTAAAGTAGCAGATATAATACGATTTAGTAATAAATTGAATAATAAATATCCCCTGAAGAAGTAAGGAATTCTTACGAAACGTTGGGAGAATAATGGAATAGAGTTTTTTATTCGCATTAAACTTCAAAAAGACCAAAAGAGCCAAAATATCACCATCTTTAAATTATAAAAATAATTGGTCAAATACACAAAACAATAGAAAGCTTTATCTTTTGCAGGATTCCAATGTATCAGCTTGTCTATTATGCATTTAGAAGTTTAATTTAATATATTGGATCAACACCAACACCATAGTAAGAAAAGCAACCCAAAACATGATACTACCGAGAACATCCTCCACCATAAAAAATGTGCTTTCGTCATTACTTGTATAGAAGCAGGGTCATGGTACCAATACCCGAACAGTTAACGATAAATCGAAAGTAAAATCGCTGCCAAAGTGTATGTTTGAATGATAAACAAGTAAAATAAATTTAGTGTGATAGATGAAATATTTGTTTATCAGTAAGAAGTAAACAACCATTAGTGAATCCAATAGTTTATTTATTAAAAAAGAAAAACTACAAAAACCTCATTTTAATCAGTTGCCGAACACTTTGTTTCCTGGGTTCCGACCACAAAAATATATGTAGGTACAGTCAAACTTCTCTATAAAGAACCTTCGAGCGAACAAAAATTGCTTCGTTATAAAGAAGTTTTATACAAAATTCGCCATAAAGAACCTAATTCATATGGGATACTTTTTAAGGGAACAAAATGCAATTCGCTATTGAGAGAATAACGATATAAGGAAGTTCGTTTTGAAGAAGTTTGACTGTATTTAATTTTTACTGTTAATTAACTTAGGTTAAGATGTTTTTTTTCACCAAAAGAAAACCCTTTGTAAAATCAACAAATATTCTTGGTTGATTCTGCGTCAATTTTTTGTTTGAATAATTACCAAACATTTTAGAATAAACAGGTTTGTAGTTGATTTAACAAATATTATTAAGCGCAAACGTTGTATCCCAACAATACTTTTGCTAGCTTTTGAATACAAACAATGTTCATTGTTGATTTCATTGTGTGAATTTTCGCAAATATTTTAAAAAGATCTGGTTCGTATTTGTTTTGTACAAGTATTACTAAGCACAAACGTTGAAACCAGAAAATATTCGTGCTAGCTTGAAAACAATCTTGGATTTTCTTCAAATGTTAAGATTGTTTTTCCCTATTTTACCTGTTAAAAAATTAATGAGTTAAAATATTTTTGAATGTTTTCAGAGAGTTTTTATAATTGTTATTAATATATTAAAATCGTTTACGACTCATTCATAGAAGGTCTTTGATTGCATCCATCCTGTTTCTGTGCAACCGACTTTCCAATGAAGTAATTGAACAAACAACTTTAGCTGGCGGACGCAAATAAAAAAACACTGTACGCAATATTTTACCGCTTGCAGAAAAAAGCAGTAGCACTCTAATATAACCTCTAGGGCCAATTCCCGCCCTTATTGCCTTACAATGCAGATGTTAGGGAGCTCTTATCGTATTTTCTAAGGGAGCTTTGCATTTTAACTTACAAAATTAGGTGTGAATCTCATATAAATTACATAAATTAGAAGCAATATGAGTGTTTCCTCCTTGCAAAACGTCCGCTTTCAGCAATACATCGACCAATAAATTTCGATTGCGAGGTCCTGCTCCTATCGCTGGGTAATTCTTGTTAGCTGGAGTTCTTGCTCCTGATGTGTAGGGGTTCCTCATAATTATGAACGCCGCGCTATGTTTCTCTTATCAGAGAATTAAACTTTTATTATGCTTTTTTTATTTGAAATTTACATTTACTTGATTTAGTTATAATTTAGTTACTTTTTTTACTTTTAATTTTAAAATAGAACAATAGAATCAACAAAAATTTTTTAAAAATAATAAATAAAAACTTTGTTTTTTGAAATGTGCTCGATTGAAAGACACGAAAGAGAATGAAAATTATTTGTAAATGCTGTCAGAACATGAATGAAATACAAGATTACGACACTTGGTTTTTTTCAGCTTTTTGTTGTTGTTTTTTTCACTTGTGACGTAGGCACAAACAGAAAAACAATTAAATGGTGGAATCTTGTTATGAATTGACCCCAACTAAGGGGAAAAAGAGTGTAAGGTGCTTACGTCACAATTGAAACAACAACAAAGTGACAAAGTGTCGTTATCTTGTATTCTTTCATTCATGCTGTCAGAAGGACAGTGAAAAACCAGGGCCGGCCTGAGGTACGGGGTTGTTCGTGCATATTGTCACTTTGTATTGAGAGCACACTAGGTGATGCTCAATAGAATTTGAAGTTACACCATAGTGACAATATACACGATCAATAAGTATGTTCGTACAAAGGATCTAAAAATAATGGTGGTTTTCTATACCCGAACACTAAGGAATATGGTGTTCGCTTTCTGGCTTTCTCCATACAATCATTATGCAATTTTGTATATAAAATATTGATCATAATAAAGCTTTTGTCAAAAATTACTCTTCAAACTAAAAAACTACATTTCAACCAGTTGCTTATTTCCAAACAGTAGTGATCGTCAAAGGAAACTCAGAAATTCAAAATAGTAAGAAAATATTAGACTACATTTTGGAAACAGTGCTTATTTTATGCCTTTATCAATATATAAAACTATTGAAATCAACTTACCCGATATTTTAACACAAATAAACACTATTTTTACTGACCACTTTTACTAACATTTTTTTTGTTTACACTTGACCTTCTTCAAACATCAGATACTTGCCAAAAACTGATGAATGTAAGAGAAAGATTTCGTAAGTGTATTAGTGAAGTATCGCATAGATGGATAAAGTAAAGAACACAAATTCATTTTCTATCGTTATTTTACTAATAAGAAGAAAAATAACGTTATTTTAACGTATTTAAGCCAAATGTGTTCGGCTACTCGAGCTGTTCGGAAATAGGTACCACTACCCCACAAAAAAGAATTTAACTACAAAAGAATTAAGACATTTGTTAGATATTAATAAAATAGTACCTACATACCAAATGCCTATTATTTTCATCGCGTATGTAACAGATCAATTTATCTTGCTTTTATATTTTTGTTTCTCAATTCGAGCTGAGAAGTGCACCTCCTACAATTTCTTTTCTACTGAGTGACTTTGTTATAAAAAAAAAAACACACTCAATAGAATCAATGTAGCTACTAAAAGTCTCCACTACCTAAGCTTTACTTTCCTCTCACTAACTTTAACGTTACATTATTTCTCTTGTTACTCTTAGATAACTTTATCTTCTTAGCTGTAACGGTGTCTTCGGCTGAAAAAGAAGAAAGTTGATGGGTTAAGGGAAAGATCATGCGTAGGGGGTCGGAAATTAAACCAATGCTCATGCCATAGTGCCGCTAGCCTTAACATCTTTTCCATAAACTGTTGGAATAGTTCGAATGAGATTAACAAAAAGTGAGTCAGTAGAGTTGCAGCCAAGAACAGATTCGGACCCTTTTAAAATTGTACATATACCTACATATAACTAAAAGAAAAGACGCATAAGAAAATAAAAGTAAAATTAAGTCTTTCAAATACGACTGCGTTGGGCAGTAATTTAAAAACTTTATAACTAAATAAAAGAACATAGAAAACTACGAACATAAAGTGGTCTTAAACTATATTTAATGCGAGGTGTTTCAATACCCAAGCGCACAATAAGTGACAAAAACTATTAGAAAAAAAAAACAGAATAAACCAGCTATTAAGAACTTCCAAGTGCAAGCGCGTAATCGTACCCCTTCTCGAGATTTTATTTGCACTCTGCAAGTTTGTAAAAAGTTAATTAAAACAAAACAAAAAAAAAACGATCAAAGAAAAAAGAAGTTGAATCCAACCCTTTCCTTCGTGCGAAACCCATCCGCATCTGAAACACTCAAGCTGACGGGATTAATCCAACCGCCTCCAGCTTTCCCTGCTTTCTACCTGTCTTCGGATGTTCGATGTGTGTGATTGTCTTTCGTGTTGTTCTTGTTAATAAATACTTATTTTAAATAACATAAAACCTGAAACAAAATTGTAAAAATAAAAATTAAAAACTAAACCTTATAATAAAAAAAAAAGGGGGTAAAATATATATATAAAATAATATTAAAAGTTAAAAGCCTTAAAAAAAATCTAAATTGAATTTATATCTACAGTGTACGGTGTATCTCAAGTTGTACTTAATTAGATAGTTTTTTTTCGGTAATTAATTTGCGCTAAGGTACCTACCTAGCTAATTGAGAATATTTTCAATTTTGTTGTTTTTTTGTGTCGTGTCTACATAATATGAACATGTTTTTTTGATTTGGTGTAAATGCACACATACAGCAGCTGCCAATGGATTTGTCTTCGACAGGCCTGACGACGCAAATACAGAGGTAAGTCAATTAATTTAAATATATGTGTCTATGTAGTATACGGCCAAACAGTAGTAAATTTGAACATATTCTGATCCTAATTAGACTCCTATCGATAAAATTAGCCTGAAATACATCAAACTTTTGCTCCTCTTCACTAAATTATTATAATATAATTTACTCAAAAATACATATGTTGTTATGAATTCTTAGAAAATGTACCTTTCATTGATTCCTAATTTAAAATTATTACTAATTAATTTAATTTGAAATAAACTTTTAATTAAAATGGTTTAAAATTTAAAAAAAAGTTGTTATCATTTCGATGGTGATGTTCTAGTGGTTTGGTAATACAAAGCATAGGGCTTTCTTTGGGTGTCAGTTATACATACGCGGGAACTGACACACGGAAGGGAGGGTTTTGAACCGCAAGGGGGACGATCATCTGCTCCTCCAAAGGTAATGATAGGCATTTATATTCTTTATCATTGAATGCATGCATATTTTTATGTAGTGGTGCTGTTTCGGTACCTAGGCGCAAGAACCTACCCCACCCTACTGAGCTAAGCTTATACAACTAGGCATGCAACCGCGCTTCAGGTCCGTTACTTTTTCCTCCCCCTCTTACCCGTCGCTTTATTTTCCTTTCTAGATCCTAGCCCAATTCCCAACAAATTTCATCCATTTCTTAAGGAGACTTTCCCTGAAATAATTTAATTCTTTATATCCCCTTTTCAATATTTTCTTCACTTCTCATCTTAACACCACCTCCATTACACGTAGGTACCTAGATACCTTATAGGTATGCATAAAATTCGCAGTGTTTATTGTCACAAAGATTTAACATTTTAAGATGCATTTCCTTACTCATATATTATCACAAAATTTACTTAATTCACTGACCTCTTCCTCTCACTTATACCTTCCAAACATAAGCTCAACTCCAATCTAATATTTTTCCAGGCAAATCATACATATCTCTTTTAAATTCGTCTCTCTTCTTCAATCGCTTTGTAAGTCTCTATGTAGGTAAATTGTACATTATATTTATATACAAATACGACCTACCGAACGACAACGTCAACAAACACAACACAGGGAACATTCCTCAGACATATCTTAGGCAGCATTATAGTATGTGTATATCAGTCCTAAAGTAAAATATCAACATCGAACGAATGGCAACAAAGAACATTGCACCGTATATCGTACTGAACGGAACAATCTGATAAAGCCGCATACTCAGAACAGGTTATGAACTAAAAACTAAAATAAATCCAATGAATGAGTCAAAAGAAAACATGAAGTAAAAAAATGAGGAAGAAGTGAGCAATTGGTAGGTAGGTCTATCAATTTGAATTCCTATCCTATAAACCTCTAGTTTAGATGGAGTTTTGTTGACTCATTTCTGCAAGATCCCAACCATACTTGATTATGGTTTCCTAATACATTATACATCCAAGAGCTCCATAGCCTGCAATTCTGACAATTTAAGCCGGTGATCCTCCAGAAATTCGTAACGGGGAAATAACCCTAAGATTTGACCTATGCGCTGCCGGCCGGTTCCCGTCTCCATGCGATAGCTGCAGAATTGTATTGATTTACGAAATACACAATCGAGTATCTAGGTGTATGCGAATGCAGTTATTATTGAAAGATTGAGTTGAACCATAGATCGTTGCTATGGGCACTTGGAATGCAAATGTATTGTTAAATAACTAAGTTATATCGAATATAATAAAAATACCTACTTTGGTTGTAGTAGAGTTAAATAAACAGAAAACAGCTCTAGTAAAAACCGAACTATGTATACCTACCTGCCTAATAACTTATTGTAAAGAGTGCTTTGTACATTTTGTTTGTTTGTTTATTTACATCCATTTATTTTTGAACTGATTAACATTAATTTCCCAGTCTCTTAACTGCTTGTTAAGTAAGTGCCAGGTGGATTATGGTTTTCATAGTTAAAAATTTGTAATTTGAATTGGCATGCTAAATATCTTAATTAGATATAAATTTGACTATTTGAATAAATAAAAAAAAACATTAATCAGTTGATGTTTTAAGTATGTGCCAATCTTCGTAAAAATGTATCTGCGATTATAAAGTAATCTGCAATTTTTGGGGAAGCACCTACTGGAGCGTCAGCTACCATTTTGAAATTAACAAAGATCTAGTTTTTGGTGAAAAACTGTCACCAGAAATATTTGAAGCATAGCGTTTGCCTGCAAAAAAAAAAAATAATCACTCAGTTGAACAATTTTTAGTGTAAATTTTGTCCGCCGAAAAAATATGCTACTTTTCAGAAGGATTCCAGAATACAGGTACTGTTGATATAGCAAATTGTAGTAACGCATACGCAAACACAAACTGACTACTGAAGGAAAGAAGTTTAAATCCATTGAACACGCGAAGCGGATAATCCAGTTTTTGAAAAATTTTGAAGATCATATTTACAAAAAAAAAAAAAAAAAAAGGCACGACTTGGTCGGACAAACTCTCTCTTGTGTAAGATTACTGTTATGTATTTTTATAAATGAAAATATTGTTATTATAAAAAAGAATGAACGTTTATTGTGCAAAATTAAAATATGAACCGAAATCTAATTATTATTTTCACAAGCATATAAACAACAGGTACACTTGATTAAAGAAAGTAGTTTCTTATGAATAAAAGCAAAGTAGTTTGTTTACAACAATTACTAACCTTTGGCTTAGGATACTAAGCAATAAATAATCGGAAGTAAAAATAGTTTCTATAGCGTTTTTATGGCAGGTACCGTTAATAAGGTGATAAAAAAAAAATCTAACGAAAAACTTCCTTATTGGCAAAAAATCAGTTACACAAAATCTTATCAAAATCGATCGTATTTTTTTCGAGGAAAAATCTGATTTTCTATAGAATTTATATGGCAGGTACCGTTAAAAAAGTGATTTTGAAAAAAAAAAATTCTAACGAAAAACTCTGTCATTGGCAACAAATCAGTCCCACAAAGTCTATCAAAATCGATTGCATTTTTTTTCGCGAAAAATTGGATTTTCTGTAGCGTTTATATGACAGGTACCGTTAATAAGGTGATTTGGAAAATACATTTCTAACTAAAAACTTCATTATTGGAAAAAATCAGTCACACTAAATTTTATCAACAATTTATTTTAATTTGTTTATAAAAATTGGCATATGATGGAGTGACTTTGGCATGGCATTAGTGTGACTTTGGCTGGGTGTTTCCGAGGCTCCTGAAAAAAGTGTGGGATAGCATACATGAAAATACTAAAGCTTTGGACAGTTTGAAGTGTTGTGATTTAGAGAAAAAATCCCTGTTTCAACTGTTGATCGAAGAGAGACTTTTTCTTCTTGTATCCTTCAATGGATACGAAAATTTATATGAACAAAAATTTGTACTTTAACTTAAATATATTTAACACAAAACTACCCAGAGCAAACCAATAAAACAAAAATTGAAATATAAAAAAAACTTTCATTTGAGAGATGTGAGGTTGATCTTGATAGATATACTGCTTATAGTTTACAAGAAAATGAAGTAAAACACCACCCATATTTTTTAAAATTTTAAAACAGCACCACTCAATTGTTTTGCTTCAGGCTTATCACACTTATAGGTCAGTGGCGATTCCTCTCAGTTAGCTAGTTTAACGCCTCTAAACCAAGAATTTATATGTCATAATATAGTTAATTTAATTATGAAGATTAATTACTATAATTGTTTGACTATACCTATGTCATTTTTTGTAATTTTTTTCCTAATTAAGGTAGGTAGAGCCCTGAAATTTCGTACCTAGGCTACTGATGTTCCGATGTAAAAATTGACCGACTGCATCGCCCTCTACTTGTATTTTTATTGTAACTTCTCTTCTAATTGAGTTAGAGCTTTAACATTTTGTTTTGCTCTCCGATTACTGAGTCTTTAGTATAAAAATTAACCGACAGCAGCGCTCCTATTGTAATTTGCAAATTTTGTAACGTCCTGTAAGAACAAGGTTTTCGTCCGTAAGATTGCCATAACATCCTTTTAATTTAGCTGTTTATTTATTTGAAACTACTCCAGACCCAGAGCACGTTGCTAATCCTTATGTAAGGACACTGGTATAGGTAGGTTGAAAAAAAAATTATTGCTGAAGTTATTCACAAAATAAAATTAAAAACTTCCAAAGTCATCCAGTTCACGGTATTTACATATATTTCTCTGCCGAGTTTTTTTTTTTTTTTTTTTTATTTTTGCTAATTTGCTTGTAGGCAATGAAGACTTGTGAAAATCTACAAGTGGATGATCATGCAACGAACATTTCTATATAGAAGTTATGTCTACACCAAGAAATTGTCTTGAAATCTCTGCTCTTTTTTTGCAGTTCTGAATTATATAGGTAAAAGCAGATCTGTAATTAAGGTACCTTTCGAAAACTGATATGCCATAACCAGCGTCGTTAGACCAAAGTCCTAAATTTGCTATTGCTGGTGCACTGCTGACAACTGTCCCAGTACGATATTCAGTGGCACCAAACTGGAAACGAGAAAATGGGTGTGTTCATAAACGTCAGACTAACTAAGATCTGCAATACAAAAATTGACAAAAAACACATATTTTCTAAAGGTTAACATTTTGTTTCTTATTATTTTAGTAGCTATGTCCAAACTACTTACAAATTAAAAAACAAATTACTTTTTTTTTTTGTTTAAGAAGTGTGTTTTTATTAACTTTTGTTATTGCAGAACTTAGTTAGTCTGACGTTTATGAAAACACCCTATTTTACATGGAACGAAGTATGAAATGTCAAATGGTACTGGTGCTGGCGCCGCTGGTGGCAATGTGTTGTATACAAAGTTGCTGACCAACGTGCTGATTACTTTTGACGGTGCTGGTGCTGGTTTTAGTCTGTTTCTCGTATAATGGAAAATTAACTTTTAGTAAGTAGGTAGGTATTAGCTCTGTTTAAGTAAATCCGTTAATCTAATCAATAAAGTACAATCAGTTATTATTAAAATGTCAGATCAAGTTAGATCAGACAAATTTACCTACTCTAAATCTTAGTTTCTCAAAAGCAAGTGCAGAAAATCGTGCTCTTAACTGATCGGATCAAGAAGAATTGAATGAACCGGAAATCAAGGATATCGAGATCACAGAACAGCAAAATCATACTCTCTATACCACCCAGATATTTTTAGAGCAGCTTATTGAACGGTTTAGGTACGAAATCCCGACTGAAAAAATTTCGACTGTGAAAATCCCGAATGAGAAAAGAAATTAGGTTGGTAAAGAGGGGGAGGGTCATGCTGTTTGCCCTGCAACCCCCCTGTCTGGGCTCACTACAGGATTTGGAGTGGGTGCGAGTTTGGGTATAAGCAATTCTTTGTTCAAATTTGATAAAAATATATGTAGGTACAGTAGACTCGCGGTAACGTAAACTAATTAAAACCGAACGTGTTCACGTTTGCGAAGTTGTTCAAGTATACGATTTACGAAGGTGTACCTACCCAACTAGTTGTTTTAATTTTCAAAATAAATTAGACATCTGTATTAACTCAAATTCATATATTAGTTTGTTTTTCGGTTTGTAGGTACCTACATTATTCATATGTTTTGTTAAGAAATAAAATTATGAAAAACTTTATATTACCTACGATATGCCATATCAGGAGTCATCATGGATGACGATGGACGTCATCATAAGTCAAGATCCTTCATCCTTGCAACGAGCACTGGACGTATGGGTGGACGTTCTGGAGGGAAATGGGTATCGCATAAGCGCCAAAAAGATCGAATACCTTTTCTGCCCATTTTCTGATCCACTCAGGCCTATTCCGGATATTTATTTGAACGGAACTGTGCTTCCCAAGTGCGAAAAGTTCAAATACCTTGGATCTATGATCAATAAGAAAGGAACTTGTGATGACGACGTCAACCATCGCGTAAGCGTAGGGTGGATGAAGTGGCGTGAGAACTCTGCCATCTTCTGTGACCGAAAAATGCCCCCTAAGCTGAAAGGAAAGCTCTATACTGCAGTGGTCCGTCCAGCGCTTACATACGGTTCACAATGTTGGACTATGTACTAGTGGTATGAAAGCAAAATGACGGCAACTGAGATGAAGATGCTTCGCATGACAGCAGGAGTGACAAAGCTTGACCGAATACGGAGTAGAAAGATCCAGAAAAGCCTCCACGTCAAAGAAACCATCGTTCAAAAAATGCAGCACGACAATTTCTGCTGGTACTGTCATGCACTTAGGAGAAACGTTGAGAACACCGTCCAAAAAGCATTATCATACAACGTTCCAGTACAATCGCGGAAGAGAGGCAGACCCAAGAACTCCTGGAGAAAACAAATGCAACGACACCAGCATTCAGTTGGCCTTAGACGTGGAACAATCCATAACCGGGAAGCTTGCCGACACTTTCTGAGGTCAACCCGACGAACCCCACAAGCAGATCAGTAGAGAAGCGGTGAAGTGGGAAAGTTGTGATCCCACTCGAGATCATAATATCGTCGGAAAAGAAGAAGAAGAAGAAGGAGAAGAAGACGATATGCCATATCAGGACCGCTCATCAAACAAACTAACTAACTAGCCACATCAAAATGGATTCCCCGGTTAGTAAAAACGATTGGAATAACCGACAAACGCAGAAATGAAAGCAATGTTTTTTATGTTGAATGGTGAGAGTAGACAGTGTAAAAAAAATTATGTTGACGTTAGCCAGTGTAAGGTGTTCACGTAAGGCGGAGTTTTGTTAACACGAGTCTACTGTTTTCTAAAATATACTTTTCTCAGTCGGGATTTAATCCAGTTGGGATTATGGCAGTCGGGATTTCGTCTCTATCTCCATTGAATGGCACTATAAAGTACATTGTCCAAAAAAGAAGCAAGATTTCAACTAATTCAAAAAACCTATATATTTCATCGGAATTTCTATTTGCAAGATTTTTGTTCATTTTGTGTTCTGCTGACACAAAAATAAAAATTAAATACTAACTTAAATAATAAATTCACATCACTCGTTATTGTTTTGCTTCACCTTAGCAACTAAACAATAAGTTGCACAATAAAATTCTAAAAGTCGATGACCTTAAAGTTTTCAATATGCCAAACAACAAATCGTCAATTTTGTCTACTGCTACTCTTACCTTTCATCGGCTAAATTTGAAGCAACGTTCAGTTCCATTGTCCAGTCCATGTAGAACAATATTGGTATAAGCCTTTTCTGAAACAATACTTTTCGTAAAACACTTTCAACAGGTTGTTGCACTTCTCAACCTGAATTCCCGTCATCATTCGGCACTAGATAATGTTTTTTTCCATGCAATATTAATTATCCTTTTCTTCGAAGGCACTTAACTTTAAAATTATTTACAATTCGATTTCAAAACAATGCAAACAGAAACCGAATCAGTGGCAGACAGGGAAGAACACACACCTTGTTTTTCTTTAACAAAATAAACATTTTTAGCATTCGACATCGACACTTGCAAGCTTTATGGGAATGGAGCAGCCCCCGCTTGCATTCTCGTATTGTTTTTATACCCAGACATTTCGCACGAAACCGTATTGAAAATTAAAATGAAGCAGAAAATCTTGCAGACGATCAAAAGTACAGATTTAAAGAACACAACAAAAAAAAAGTTGGAAGCGATACGAAAACAAGAAAAAATCGTGTTCGAGTTGAATGAATCTTTCGCGTAAACCGAAATGAGAAACTGTCAACAGCGCGCTACCAAAAACGAAACAAATACAATTTAACAATACGAAAACCCTGCTACAGATAGAGAGAATAATATTACCACGGACCGACCTCGGAACGAAGAAGTTTTGCAAACAATCCGTTTTTTCTTTAATTAAATATAGAAGCGTTTTATTTAATATTTTTTTTTTATTTCACAAGGAATAGTTGATTGTTTAAATTAAATAATACACAGTAAAGTTTATCAAACCACAAAAACACATAAAATGGTTTATTAATTAAAAAGACGCGCGCTGCACCACATGCAACTACAACTCAAACTCAAGAACCACAAATAAAATAAATCTTCCACTTGGGGAAAATAATAAATAATAAGTAAATTTGCTATTCTCCTCACACTCATTCGAAAACATCGCCAGATCAGATGGAATTTGAATGTTGGTAGAGGATAGATATGAAAAGGAGGATGCAGAATAAAAGCCAAAACAACAGCAATCAACAACCGGTCTGAGAAACTGTCTCTTCTTGTGTTGTTAGAGTAGTGTTGAAGGGTGAAAGGGATAGATGTATGTAAAGTGGATGGTACGATAAAATTTGTTTGCGATGTTTTGTAGTAACTGGATTGTGGAATGTGGATAGAAAATATAAGTTTTGGTGTGTACCAATGCTGTCGAAAGTACTATACTGGCACTAACTTCGTAAGAGCCCTATCTACAAAATTTTCTGTTTTGAGTTAATGACATTGTCAGGGTATTGTTGTTAAGATATATTAATATTTTATATTATAAACAAAAAATAAAGCACAACTTGAACTTAAAGTCACTAGTAATTCTTATTGGGGATAAAATATATACAATATGTCTGAGTTTTGTTTATGAAAGTTGGCACATAATAATTACGTGGTAAAGAAGTAGAGCCAATTGTAAAAATTAAAACCTGGGCGATGTTATGTTGAATCGTTTTATTGCACATTTCTTACCTTACTTATGTCCAGTTTCTCCAAACACTTTTAAATATTTATTGGGTTGTTAAATCTTAAAATTACATTTTTCAACTGCACCAACTACTTTCAGTTTTAAAAGGGCCAATAAACTAAAGCCCCATATTGTTTCAAATACATTTTAATGGCGTCCTATAAATGCAAGAAAAAGAGAAAGATGAAATTATTCGAATGATATGCTCTCCTCTCGTTTGCTCTAATGAAAGAGACCAAAGTGTGGTGAATAAAAATCATGGGTTGGTTTTCTAATTTTTCAAAATTCACCTCTTAGTGCTGGTGCAGCCCATTTTAAGTTAAAATGCCAATAAATTTTAAAACTCCGTTGACTAAAATGCTTTAAAGTGTATTTAAATTTTGGCGCAACTGGACATTAGTAGGATTCTCAATATAAAATGCAAAAACGGTCCTTCCGATGTTTATAATTTGAAGCTGCCTTACGAGAGTACTCACCTCTCATCCCTCTCGCCAAGATACTCTCGTCAGTCCGGTCTCAAATTTTCCATTCTAAACACGGTCTTTAGGTGGCAAAACACTCACGAGTAGTAATCTAGTACTACCATCTACACATGCTCTCAAGAGCTAGTAGATGAACAGAGTAGTTACGCATCTAGAAAAGCCAGATGGCAGTGTTTAGGTTTTTTCTTTTCTATTAATAAAAACAAAATAAATACATATAATATTGCTCAAAACATTATAAACATATCTTACCATTATTGTTCATAATCAAAGCAGCCAATGATTAACAAATAAACAAAACAAAAAATTCCAGTAAAAGGACGGAATGTGTGACCAAAAGGTATACGTTAAGACTGGTCTACATCTTAAAATGGCTATTTTTAATTGCTCCAACCACTTTCAGTTTTAAAAGGGCCAATAAATTAGAGCCCTCTTTTGTTGCAAATAAATATTAATGGTGTCATTGACGTACTAGATATGGACCGCCAGTCGGTTGAAATTTTCTACAAACAGCCAAAAAAAGTTGTTCCAGCTAAAAACAGCCTAAAAACGCCATCAACTTTTAGTGTTAAATACGTGTACTGATTTCGCCATTAAAATTTAAATGAAAACGATAGTATATTCATCTGTAAGTAACTCCTGCCGTAGGGAATGGATTTGTTTTGTAAAATAAAAATAGTTTGATAACAATTTACAATTTCAACCAAAATATTTCAATAGTAAATAATTAATTAAAAAAATCATATCACTGCTTCGCAGATTCCCCGCTAGTAGTTGATGCCGCCCCTAGTTATGTTGGAACACGCGTGAAGTTGGCTACTGGCAATGTAATACGTCAATGAAAGGCGTCTTAAAAATGCAATTTTTCGATTGATTTGCTCTCCTCTCGCTTACTTTAATGAAAAAATTCAAAGTGTGGTGAATACGAATCCGGGGTTGGCACCAAGTTTCCCCATTTTTAAAAATTCACCTCCTAATCTTGGTGCAGCTAATTTTAAGTTAAAATAAATTATAATAAAATAAATTTTATCACTCCGTTTTTTATACGATCAAGTGGATGTTTTGTCAGCTAGTATTGATATGAATATTGATTGATATGATACGTTTTTAACGACTTAAAAATGAGCCAATGTGATATAAAGTAAGGCATACCCACAGAATTAATATTATTTTTTATTACATATTAAAATTTTTATAACATAATTAAATATTTTAAACTACACTTTTTATATATAATTTTAAACTACACTTTTTATTTCTTTATCTTTTATTAATTTCGTTTGAAGGCACGCCACGACACGACCGACCGGTTTCGTTCTCAATTTAGACCTGAACTTTCTCTGGTTGGTCGGTTCGTGTGTGCTTTTATATACTTAAATACCTACGTAGTCGGCAGCCCTTTACATGTATAATATATGAGAGTGTATAATTAGCTAACAATGTGTTGTATTTATAAAATTCTACTTGGATAGGGTTCAATGTTTTTTCTTTCTCTTACAATATTAATAAATGCTAGTAATTTAAAATGTTTATATTTTTGTTTTTGTTTATTTTCTTATGTTTAGTGCACAAAAGTCCTATATCCCATGGAAAAAGGAATTTTTTTTCATTGATTTCGCTTTCGTATGAAACAGTGTCCTATATCCAATTCTGATTTTTGAAAAAAAAAAAAATTTTCGTTTTTTAACCGTAACGATTTTTGACCCAAGGATTTTAAATGACAAGAAACATTCGAAAGTGATCTTAATTTGGTAGAAAGAAACGTAATTATTTTTCAACATGGAATATAGAATGATTTTTTTTTTTTTTCAAATTTGGCATGAATAAATGTGCAGCAGAACTTTATTAAATCGATACAAAATCTATAATTTATAAACTTATGGAACATGCAAAGAATACATCCACTCACTTATAAATTACACACCAAACTGATTTTTCGCCTGCATTTTCGAATATAATTTAAAGAAAACATGATTGATTAATTTCATTTATGTTGGATTTAACCAAATAACGGCCGTTAATTCTAATTTGAAAGCATTTTAATTATATGTATGGTAATAATGAAAATATCTGGAGCCATTGGATGTACCGTGACTGCTGGTAACGATGTTAAAGACCAATAAATATTTTTAATTATTTTAATATTTTAATTGTTTTCGATTGGACACGAAAAGGAGCTTTTATTGGAGAATCACCCATCTGGTTCTTAGAATAACAACTTATTCTTCGTGACCTAAATCACTAGAGTAATGTTGTCGAATATTCGTTTATAAATAAATATAAACAAAGATGATTTTGCGTACTTATACCTATCTACTGCTCAATTGAAATAAATAAAAAATACAATAATTTCTATCGCTTTTAACAGAATCACATTTATTTATTTATTTTTTTTAGAAAAATACATACGAGGAAAAATACACATACCTGCATACGTACAACTAATTCTTATACTCTCATCATAAATTTATATCTACTAACTCTTCTCTTACACCCTCTTTCTTCATCAATGATTGCCTTTTAAAATGAAGGTTCTTTATTCTCTTCAATCCATTACGAACAGCTTGTTTATACATAGTAGGTGTATAAAATTCATTCTTAACAGTATCTATGAAATAGAATTTTGTTCATAATAATCTATAGATATTTAATTAAAATAAATAAAATGTAAAACAATTACTGTATAATCCCACGTTAATGTGTTTAAAATTTTTGAACGCTTTTTTGCCACTCGTACCATCCCAATTATATTTTAAAGCAACATCAGCGGCTATTATGTATTTGAGTTTTTTCTCAACACCGCCACCCTGTACAATTTCTCCTAAGATTTTGTTCTTTAATTAAAATAAAAATACAAATTACAATTAAAATGGCCACAATAGTTTAAATTGCTTTAATTTGTACTCACATATTTCTCAGGGTTTTCCCCTATTGCCTTATCAAGTTCTTCGAAATCTTCTTCAGTTTCAATAGGGAACGTGATCCCTGTTTCAATATTGTTGTTTGAACTGGCATGTTCATGTTTTACCAACTTCCTCAAAATAGCACTTATTTTTGAAATTGAATTACTTTGTTGATCGACTGCACCTTTAAAAAAAAAATAATAAATTATTGTTAATTTATTTGCTGTTTTGATATTAATATTGGTTACTTACTTCGCAAATAGCTTAATTCTTTTTTGATAAACTCCATATCTAGTTGTGATTGTGAGTATACATTTTCTTGAAGGGGATCTGTATCTCTATCTTCCTACAAAGAATACAAAATAAATTAATAATAAAACATCGACATAATTCGGTTTAATTATTGCTTCAAAACTACCGCTTTCGCATTCCAATTATTCATTGTTCAAAAACGTATTTTTGTTCATAAATTATGTTATTAATTAAGTTGATGAATTGTATTGTAATTTTTTCTACTGCTTGTCAATGAAAACACGGTGGAAACAATCCAGACGAATCAAGAACAACACAAACTACTGCTGAAAAAGTCTATATTATACTGATTCATGCACTGCACGAAGCCAGCGCATGTTTCATTTATGAAAAAATCCCGTTGAATTCAACTGTAGATTCAGGTATATTATTCATCAAAATATAATAACAGTGCTAGAAGACTTTGTAATATTTGTTCCCCTAGGATAAAAAAATTCTCCCGTCAATGCGTTTGGTTGCTGTATATGAATTGTAGCAAACATTGACGTACTAGATATGGACCGCCAGTCGGTTGAAATTTTCATACAAACAGCCAAGAAAAGTTGTTCCATCTTAAAACAGCCTAAAAACGCCATTATCTATTAGTGTTAAATACGTGTTCTAATTTCGCCATTAAAATGTAAATGAAAACGATAGTATATTCATCTGTAAGTAACTCCTGCCGTAGGGAATGGACTTGTTTTGTAAAATAAAAATAGTTTGATAACAATTTCAACCAAAATATTTCAATAGTAAATAATTAATTAAAAAAATCATATCACTGCTTCGCAGATTCCCCGCTAGTAGTTGATGCCGCCCCTAGTTATGTTGGAACACGCGTGAAGTTGGCTACTGGCGGGCCATATGTAATACGTCAATGAATGGCGTCTTAAAAATGCAATTTTTCGATTGATTTGTTCTCCTCTCGCTTACTTTAATGAAAAAATTCAAAGTGTGGTGAATACGAATCCGGGGTTGGCACCAAGTTTCCCCATTTTTAAAAATTCACCTCCTAATGTTGGTGCAGCTAATTTTTAAGTTAAAATAAATTATAATAAAATAAATTTTATCACTCCGTTTTTTATACGATCAAGTGGATGTTTTGTCAGCTAGTATTGATTTCAGTTTCAATCACCGCAAGCAGTTCTAAATCTCGAGGGAACCTAATCCAAATGGCCATCCCTTTTTGTTTTGCTAGCGCTGTTCGACCAACTATAAACATGTTTTGATTTGAACAAACCTGTGAATATACAGCGGTTGTACATCGGTTGTAAGCAAACAGCATTGTAGCTGAAAAAACGGTTCCAGCATTGGTGCAACCGAAGTTATTTTACCAAGCCGATAAATTTAAAATACTTTTAGCTATAACCATCTTTTAGTGCATTTTGGTGCAACTGGCCATTAATAATTCAAACACTTGCCTTAAATTTCTTATCATTTGTTCCATCTTGAAGCTTGGTCTTGAAAACAAAAATTTTTTTTTTCTGAATTATCAACTAGAATCCAAGTAGCGTTTTCAATTATTGCGTCATATTCTTCTAGCTGTAATTTTCTACGAGCTGTCATTTTCATATTAACTTTTCTGTTTTCTGTGTAATTGGACTGAAGTTGTAAGCTATCAAATGCCCACCATACATTTTATAGCAATTCATCGAACTTTCTTTCTATGAAAAGTGATCGATGGTAATCTATATGAAATCTTGCTCGTAAAACCACCTTGTTACGTAATTTTTTTGAACGCGACTTTGTGGTTCTTTTAATAATAATGTGGAGACTTTATTTCATATTGACCGTAGTTGAACGGGGTTTTCAGCGTCTCTTCATAGTACATGACAGTACCAGCTGAGTTTGTCGTGTTGTATTTTATTAACGATGTTTTTTTTGACATGAATGCTACTACGGATTCTCTTACTTCAAATTCGATAGGGAATTTTACCATCTTGTCAAAAAATATGACAGCTCACACTATACAGATGACAGATTGAAATATGTATCGCGCTTTTTTCAAACTGTCAAACTCAAGATCTTACAGAAAGCAATTTGGAAATAATTTTTAAATGCGGTATTCTTTTTTGTGTGAAATTTGTGATTTCCGTGGTTTATTTTAATTAACAAAACCAACAAATACATCTGTATATACATATAAAAGTGGGCGCAATAGTGACAAAAACATTATTAACATTAAAAACTATTCAATACAAAAACATTGTTAAGGTTTTTACTAAAAACTATTCGATTATTGTGTAGTGTATTTGTTTTCAAATTGTTTCGACACCAAAACATTTGTTTGTGATTTGTGAAGAGCATTTATTTAAACCAAAAAATGCCATCTTATTGTAGTGTGCCCTTGTGCAAAAGCAATTCAATAAAAAACAAGGACGTTTGTTATTACAAAAGTCAAGCAATATGGACAAGAACAACGAGATTACAAAAACTATGAGTGCATGTCACAAACAGACCTGCTTTGCATTGGCAGTGGGCAGATTCTACATTTACACTCTCCGTAATGATGATCCAGGCGTCGAAAGGTTTTTCATTTATGTGCTGGGAATGCAAAACCTGAATAGATACAAAACAAACTGATAAACGCAATTTGACTATTTATTTATAGAAAACTTAAGTACCTTCCCCAACACAATGTACACATTGGCTCGTGTGACGAAAGTTCCAGCCATTTCCTTCAGCCATCCTGCGTCGAAGAGTCCTTCAGCTTTGCAAACACTGTTGCTGTTTTTGTTCTCCTTTCCCGTGCAGTTTGACTTATTTGAAAGTAAATACCTGTGGGTAATATAGGATGTTACATTTTTTGGAAATATCTTACTTTCATACGAAAACAGGTATGGATCTCCTCCAATATTTTCAATTTTCGATAAATATCGAATTTTGCTACATGGATCTAAGGATCTAGCATATTGGGAGAGTTCCATACTGTTGTTTATCTTTTTCCAATTTAATACTCTCCTTAAAGTAATCGGCTCCTGTTTCCAACAATTGATAATTTAGTTTTATTCCTTTAGTTTTTTCTTCCAATATAAGTGGAAAGACAAATTCTCTCAATGTTAATATTTATTTCTTTAAATTACTACACAATTTTCACAATTTTCGCACACAAATCTTTAAAATTCCCGCTTTTGTTTTCAATCAATTTGTCAACAATGATAAAAAAAAAATCAGCTGTTCTGCATACTGCTGTTTTTGACAATTCTGTGAGAACGAGAAAGAGATATATCGTTGTTACATAAAAAGCCCTATCAAGCTTTGTCACTCCTGCTGTCATGCGAAGCATCTTTATATCAGCCGCCATCAATTTGCTCTCAAACCTCTTATACATCAACATCGTCCAAATGTATAAAGATATACGAAATATTGCATATATAATGTATAAAGATAGACGAAATATTCATCTTAGTGCTCGGATACCCACTGAGCGGCGACCGTCAGAGTGGCTGAGTGGCGTCGTCGTTCTGCCGCTCTGTTATATAAACCGCCGCTCAACGAGTACGTGGCCACAACCATACCAACAGCCTCATATGTTTTAATTTTTTCGCCGCTCAGAACGACGCTGCTCAGCCGCTTTGACGCTCAGCCGCTCATTGCGTGTCCGGTGCCTTAGGCGGCACTTTCTTGTTCCAAAAGATGGAAGAATTCTCACGCCACTTCATCCACCCTACCCTTAACCGATCGTTGATTTCGACTTGGATCATATGTAGATCCAAGGTTTACAATTTTTTCGCACTTGTAAGTTCCGTAGATCAGACAATTAACAGCTTTTTTGACGTTTATTATTCGATACCCATACATCAAGTGCTCTTTGCAAAGATGACGAAACTTCACTTATAAAAGTTCCATCGTCAGGAAAGAGTCATTATTCACTTTCAGGTCCATCACCTTATCTTCAAGGAGTTAAAGCAAAGGAACCAAGACAATTTCTTAATGTTCACCAACTTCGATTAGGTAGGACAACTTCGGTGACTTTTGCAGTGCATATAATCTTTGTTTTTACTTGCTCGTACATAATCATCCGGACCGGAAGTACATAGATCTCAGGAACTCCTCGTTGTCTTTTTTAAAATCAATAAACACAGCATGTAAATCCCTTGAGGAAAACATCTTTTAAAATTAACGGTGGAGCGCCAAAAGCTTTATATTAGTCTCAAATCTCGTTTTGGTAGCTTTTGTATATGGAAAATAAAATTATTTTGCATACGAAATCAGGTATTAGCTCCGAAAAATGAGATTTGAGACTAAGATAAAGCTTTCGCATGCCACCCTAAGTGCCATCCAATATATTTATTTAATCAGAAATAAGTTAATTCTATTGCTTTGGCTTAAGGGTGGGTCTTCCTCGTAAATGTAGGGTACTACGTGCACAAAACTTAATATATCTCCTACATTTGAAAAGATATTTTGATGAAATAAAATTTATTATTTAGTCCATGAACATATCTTAAAACATATGTCCTCAATTTTATGTTTTACAAAAGTTTGTGCTTTTTAGGGAAGGAATTACACATTTTTTCCCCTTTATTTTGGCTGATTTATGCATCCCCTCAAGGGGCTCTCGTGTGATTTGTTTTTTTATTTTGTTGTTAATGTTTTTCAACTGTCAATGAATGTATGCTTTATGTAGGATAAAAAAAAAAAAAAAAAAAAAAATTATTTGAGCTACAAAGTGGACGTAAGTTCACACTAATTTAAAGCTCGTTTATTGGCGCAGTTTCTTAAATTTTCAACGGAGCCAAACAATATTTTTTTTTTATAACAGAAAGTAGATACTTTATTTGAAACAAAACAAAAAATTATTTTTTTCCACTTTATACGTCTGAAAAACTTATATATACACAAACAATACTACTTTTTTCTTTCCCCCGTTGGGGCTGGCATGTTTTATTCTTAATATTTTTTGTTTTTAATTTATTCGAATCTCTTATTATTTTTGTAAAATGTGCTGTAAATTTTTTTGCAATTTTATATTGTTTAGACGTAAAAATTTACAACTCAAAGTATCTATACACATGGTAGTTTTCCCAGGTTGAAATGCCATGTACAACTTTATTATTATTTTTGTATTTTATTTCAATATTTTTTGCTAAAGTTCCAAGTGAAGAAAACAATATCACACGCATAAACAATTTTATATTTAATTTTGAAAAAGCATCTTTTTAACGATTTTGTTAATCAAAATACGCACACAACGATATTTAGTTCACGAAACTTCCGTCGAAAGAGAATATTATATTTTCGCTGTTCGCACTCTCTTTAGAATCAACTTTTTTTTTTTGTGGTGATACACAAAACACAAATGGTATGGTGAATATCCCTTCACCCTTCCATTAACAGAAAGCATAGAACTCATCATTCTTATTCAAATCGAAAGGATGACAAAACAACAAACCCATTTTGAAAAGAGAACAAGAGTAGTTGAGCGTATCAAAAACAATAATGAAGAGAAAAGAATATCGCACTACCACATTGAAATACGTTTACATGAATTTTAAATTCTATTGTCTTGAAGACCCACCCTTAATATGGTTTTAGACACATTTTAAAGGTCAAATTTAGAACCTAATACATACATACAAAATAAAAGCTTAATTTATCAAACTTAAACTAAATAACTTCTTCTCGACATGTAATAATGACTTCGTTCAGGTCTAAAAGTTGTATTATGTCGACTCTTCAACAAATCCTGCGGCTGTATGTAAATCTCTCTGAAATCTCTTGGTATATGACAACCTTCACGTAAAGCACCATCTACCGTCGGCATTGGAGTATCTGCAATATCCGACCCATCATAGATGTTATCTACCAATGTTTGATTAGATTTCGCTTTTGTTCTCATCTCAAGTAACTCTTCTACCTTGGTGGACCGTCTCGATATTTTCGTACAATTTAAAATTATGCTCAATAGAACAAAAAACTCTACGATGGCAATTACAAGGCTTGCACCCAAGAAGAGCGTATATTGCTCCCTATACCAATTGTCCAAATACGGCAGGCATGACTTTGTGTGGCGTTGTTTTGAAAATTCAAATTTGTGTAGTGCTTGACATTGGGTTTCATTTAACGGCTTTGGGTCGAGATATATCAAAGGTTCGTGCTCATTACTAAGGATGCAGCAGGAAAGCGGCACAACAAATTCTCTAGGACCATACCCCTGTAGACGCCACATGGATGTATCGTAGTTGATTTCACTGTTCATACCACAACATTCGAAGCTTGTCTGTGCCAGATCCATTGCAATGGTAAACTGTTCTTTGCCTGGAATACCGTAGTTTCCTTGCAGTGCCTTCACCATTTTTGTTGCATCCAAAGTAATACCAAGGCAATGTGGCCATAGGGTAATAGCAAGACATACTACCGATTCAGCAAATAGAAGAATAACAACTGTCAGGAAGTACAAACTTAGGAAGCAGTAAGTGTTGAGACATGAGGCCCAAAATCCGATTATGGAGGCAAGAACTGCAATCGTTCCAGCAACTGCTAGCCCCAATGATATGTAATAAAATAACGGTTGGGGTAAATTGTTAAGTTGTTCACTTGTTGAAGCTAAAAGTCGTGAAAGTAATATGCGTCTTGTATCGGAGAATATGTAGAATCCACCAAAAATCAGGAATACCCCGCATATCTGGAAAAAAAATAGTATAAATAGTGAGCTGTTAAAAGTAAGTTTTGTGTGTGATTGCAATAATTGGTCGTCATTTACAACTATGGTGTCCACTGGAAAACCAAATGGCAACTAAAGATGAGCGTTTTTGATCCATAGGGAGTTTTACCATCTTGTCAAAGCTCACACTATGGAGAAGACAGATTGAAATATGTATCGCGCTTTTTTCAAACTGTCAAACTCAAGATCTTGGAGAAAACAGTTTGGAAATAATTTTTAAATGCGGTATTCTTTTTGGTGTGAAATTTGTGATTTCCGTGGCTTAAAAATTTATTTTAATTAGCAAAACCAACAATTTTCACAATTTTCGAGCACAAATCTTTAAAATTCCCGCTTTTGTTTTCAATCTATCTTTCAACAATGATAAAAAAAAAAATCAGCTGTTCACCATACTGCTGTTTTTGACAATTCTGTGAGAACGAGAAAGAGATATATCGTTGTTACCTAAAAAGCCCTATTGGATCCAGGAAATGTGTCACTTGAATTATATTTTCTTGGACAAGGAGAATAAGAAAAATAAAAATAACTCACCTAGCCAATCGTCAAAGGGAAGTTGTTGTATATAGTAGTAGTTAGTATGTGAATTTTATTTTTATCATCAATATGTTAACATGTTTTTTTGAACAATTCTTATAAGCATTGGCTATAGCCGTCAGCCAAATTGACAGTTTAGATGAGTATTATAGTTGTATTTGATTCATTGAAACTTAAACTAATAAAGTAAAATAAGTTTTGTTGAAACTTGGATTAAGTAGCTGAATGATTTGTACTATTGTAGCAAAATTTGACACATAAGATAGAATTGTTTATTCGTAGCGATTTTTTTATTGGTATCTAGTGATCTTTCGCAAATTTTGCTATGGCAAGAAAAAACGATGTGGTTGTCAATTTTAAATGGTTTGAAACATAAAATTGAATTTTTCTAAAAGTTTATACATATATTGGTTTCTATATGATAGGACATCAGAGATATATTCATAAAGAGTTTTCCAGTTTGACCCGTTCAAAATCCGTACTACTTCTTCATTTGTCAGAAAAGATTTGTTCCAGTGATACCTGCGAGTCTCCTGTAGAATTAGACATTATCGGTACGAGTATGATAACTGTGGCGCCAAGAAATAATAACGTATTTTTGTAATACACTCCAATACAAGCATTTTTCAATATAGGTGGGGGGTCTATCTCCCCTCTTTTGGGCGAAAGGGTCAATTTTGTGAAAAAAAAGTACTAAAAATGGAAAAAAAAATGTTAAAAAATAACGGTAACACTTACAATTAAGTATTTTGTCCTTTTTTAAAGCCAACACTCTGTTCTATAAGCCAATTTTTAAATCAAGCTTAATCTATGCATATTTTTGAAAAAACGAGTTTCAAACCCAAAATTTGGGAAAAAAACATAAAGAAAATGTTTAAAGAGTAATTTTCAAAACTTTTTTGTTCTTAGAATTCGTTGCCTTTATTCATTTTTAATCAAAAACTGAAAACTAAATGATTTTATGTCTCCTAGTTTTAGAGAAAATTACCATTTTTTTTGTTTTATAAAATTTGTTTTGCCTGAGTATTTACGTTGTTTTATTTTGTTTGATATTAATAATAGAATATGGATTAATTCTTATACAAATAAGTCTTTTTTTTAATACACATTGCATTACCCATTATTACAAAATGTATACAAACATAAAAATGTAATGCATCGCTCAAAGTTCACATTACCGAGATGCTACTGTTGTATAATATGTTTGTTGTTATCATGTATTTATATATGTATATGCAATTGCTAAAGGGGCCGGGTTTAGCGATCAGGAAAACGAAACAGGAAAAACTTTTCAAGTCGATAATTAAATATGTTCCGATTTTTCTTGAAACAAACATGCTACATTGACTCACAGAATTGTTTGTGATAATAAAATTTTTAACAACGCACATGTTTTTTGTAAAAAATCAATTTAATTATTTTCCTGATGGACTTTACGTACGGAAAATTAAATTCCATCAGGAAAATAAAAAAATGCATTTTGTACAATAAGTATTTGTTCAACTGAAAATTTTATCATCACAACAAATTCTATGAGTTATTTGCCATCGATAGGTGTAACATTTGTGTTTTGAATCGAATAAAAACATTATAAACTTTCGTTCTGAAATTTGTTTCTGTTTCGTTTTCCTGATCGCTATAACCGGCCGCAAAGTAAAGTCCCAGAAGGTATACATATATACATACAATATTTCCTATAACAAGCTAAAGAGAAATATATACAGAATAGAAAAAACACAAAATAAGTTCTCAAGAATTTTCGAATTATGTTTAATATTATATGCTGTATTTTATTATTCGGTCTGATCTGTTCCGGATCAGATTTGGGTCGCTTTTTTCATTCGACATTTCTCGAAGTGAACTTGTAGATTGATTCCAATGAGTAAGCGCCATATAGCTTATAAGAGTGGCTACGTGTTTTTTAGTAACTTTAATAATTTTCTAAATGTCCATACAATTTGGCGCTCATTTGCAGATTGAGTAGTCCGGTTGCACGAATGATCCCAAATGGAAACACCTACGCTACGACAGAGTACGTGTTGCAAGATCCGTTGACATTTTCAACAGACCACCGAAATGTTCGTGGTGGCAAGTTCCGTTCCAATATATGTAATATCCGACAACCACAAGTCCTAGTCCATTCACCATAGAACCGATCGTATATTCGAACAAGTTTCGTAGGACCGTTATTACGACAAGTACGAATTGTTTGTGGATGAAATTGATAAAGATGAAGAAGATGTTGATGCCTCTGTCGATTTTAACTAGCAATTTGAATCTAAATATTCAAATTGCTAGTTCCTTTCTTCATTTAACAACGGCACTGGATCATTGGCTTTTATTTCTTTTTTAAACCTATTTTTATTTTGGATTTTGGATCTAATATCTTCAGGCATTTAGGAATTGAGTTACGTATAGTAAGGCTTAAGACGTTTTTTAATCGAATCTTTAAGTGATTTTAAAATGTCTTGCCCTTATGAAGTGCTTAGTTTGTGTTTTATATCCAAAAGTGTTGTTTCGATTGGCTTATGGGATTAAGGACGATATAATATTTGATATTATAACACTAAAAATATTAATAATTTTTTTATTTTCAACAATTATTTTTTCTCTTTGATAGTATCGATAGTTTTTAACTATCGTCGATAGTTTCGATAGTAAAAAAAACTATCGACACTATCGATAGACTATCGATGTTTAGCTAACACTATATAATACATCATAGAAAAGAAACAGCACAAACTTTCAAATTTTGTCGCAATGTAAGTCTACCTCCTCGTGGTGCATTCTGGTTAAAGCTAAATGACTTACTGTACTATATACATACTTACTAAAAAGAACTCACCCCTCTCCAAAAGTAAAAAATGCTTGTACTCTGTTTTACAAAAAACCGTCATCATTTCATGGCGCCTGAGTTATCATACTCTCCCCACACCCAGCTTTACGTATAAACAGCTCAGTATGTATGGGGGGACATGCTGCCCACTGGCAACCCCCTGCTTGGGCTCATTATAGGATTTGGGGAAGATGCAAAGTTGGGAGCATGCAAAGTTTCTCTTGCTTTTAAATATCCATACTCAATTATTATTATATAAAAATAATACCAAGTAAAATACTCACGGCCTCAAAAACTAGGCCACAAAAAATCATTTAATTTTCAGTTTTTCATTAAGAATTAATAAGAGAAATGAGTTCTAAGAAAAAAATAATATAAAATCTCAAAGTTTTGAAAATTACTCTTTAAACATTTTGTTGATGTTTTTTTTTCTAAAAATTGGGGTTTGAAACTCGTGTTTTCTAAAACTGTACATAGATTTTGCTTGATTTGAAAACTGACTAATAGACAAGAGCGTTGGCTTTAAAAAAAATTATAATACTTAATTGTAGGTATTACCGTTATTTTTCAATATTTTTTTTAGATAGACCCCCCCCCCACCTACAGTAAAAAATGCTTGTATTGAAATGTTCTACAAAAATCCATTATCATTTTTTGTCGCCACAGTTATCGTACTCTCCCCTGCTCTTGTAGTGCAGCAAACTATGTGACTGCAAACATTTAAATTTTTCAAGTTCTGAAGAAAGGCAAAAAATATCAACAAATGGCCTAAACGCGAGATCAAGTTGTATGGAAGCTTTCATTAAACGGTATTTCAACTAAAAATTGTGAATGCTATTTTTTGTTAAATGGCTAACTTAAATTCTATATCGAATTTGAATATAATTGGTGCAGCCGATATCAAGTAAGAATTTGTAAAAACCGTTAACACCAAATTTCCGTTATCTGCATTTTTAGCCAAAAACCTGAAATGAAGTTATATTCAGATTTTCTTACAATTTATGTCAGTTTTAGTTAATTAAAAATTTTTATGCGAAAACTATATTTCAAAAACAATTCATGAATTGGTTATCAAAATATTAAATTGAAAAAAAAAAATTGTATTAATAATCTATTTTTTTAAGAAACGATATTAAAAAATTAGAAATAAATTTTGATAAGGAACTGCTCAGTCATTAACGAGAAAGTCAAAATTAAAAAAAACCCGTTATATATATGGCAATGGCAGGTACCGTTAAAACTGTTCCTAAAGAAATTTGGTTCAAACTATATGAAATGTGTTTAATGCCGTATCAATTACCTAGTTCAAATTTAATCAAAATAGTTAGAGCCGTTCTCGAGAAAAAGAAGCTTTTTCATATAACCGTTATATGGCAGGTACCGTTAGTACGGCCTAGAACGAAAATTAATAAAAAAGCTGACCCTAAAAACGTATACATGTTCAAAGGATATCGGCGCAACCATTTAGACTGCAGGTGCGAGTGACAGACAGACAGACAGACAGAATTTTCAGACCCACTTTTTTCGACTTCGCTATCGTCGTAATGTTATTGTTATTGTTAATGTTATTGTTATTGTTATGTTATTGATTGTTATCTCAACACTTAGATTTTGCAAAATTTCAAAAACTAAAGTCGTTATATGTTAGGTACCCGTTATAGCCGGGCTAAAACAAAAAATCAAATTTCTCTTCAAGGGAATCACCGAAAAGTGCCATACCTATACTCAATTTGAACTGAGTCCGTCAAACCGTTTAGGCTGTAGGTCGGTGCACAAACAACTGAACATACGCACATCCGCACATCCGCACAGACACACCGACGGACGGCATGACAAAACCTAATTGTTTAGGTTTCTTTAGTATCGTAATGTCAGGTTTGATTAAAACCGTGAATTTTTTTACACGAAATCAATAGGTACTTGCCCTTTTTTCATTGAGCATGTAAAAATCTCAAGTCTGAACAATCTCGCAATTTTGGGCAGGCTTGGTTTTCAACTGTTCGTGTTATCGCGTAGAGTATAGTAGAAGACCTATGTTTTTGAATTTAAAATAATATATACAGGGTGAGTCATGAGCAATGCGACAAAATGCTAGGGCGTGTAGGTTGCGTTGAGACAAGAAAAAAATCGTATGGGAGGAGGGGGTCTATTCCCCTCCGTTTAGCTGGGAGGGGCAATTTTCGAAAAAACTTACTTAAAATGGGAAAAAAATTATTTAAAATCAACGGCTTCATTCACAATGCTGTGCGATACGTTTTTGAAAAGCCAATAACTTTTGCTTTCATTCTGTGTTTAAATAAATCTATTCTAAGAAATAGTTTTTGAAATATTAACTTTCAAAATCAAAATTTTGAAAAAAAAAATGAAAAAAAAATTTCAAATTCATTTTTTTCAAAATTTTACGTAATTAAGTACTAATTTTAATTTCAAAATTCAATGCTGTTATTAATTTTAAGTCTAAATAAGAAAACCGGATGCAAAAATTTTATGTCGTTCTCAAGAAATTAAAAATAAACCAAAACCACCTTTTTCTAAGAAAAACATTTATTTTTATTGTAACGAAGCAATTTAAGAAGCATTAATCTTAGTTTTTTTAGTTTTTTTTATTCCTTTTATTTTTACTATGTTTTTTATTGGAAGTACTTATAAAAAATTCTCGATATGATCTCCATTGTTTAGAAGGCATAGATTATATCTCCTTGTAATGGCTTCACATAAGTTTATGCTTGACAAATTTTCCTGCAATTTGACCCCAGCGACTTCAATTCGTTCCTTCAGTTGTTCCAATGATACTATTTCCACTTCGTAAACATAATTCTTCATAAATCCCCATGCATAGAAATCTAGGGGAGTTAAATCTGGTGACCTAGACGGCCATTCCGTGGGGCCCCTTCTTCCGATCCAACGGTCACTAAAATGATCATCCAGCCAGTTTCTCACCTGTAAGCTGTAGTGTGCTGGAGCACCATCTTGTTGGTAGATTAAAGTATCTGCTATAACCAATGGAACGCTGTCTAATAAATCGGGTAAAAGGTCTCGTAGGAATTGCAGGTATGATTCTCCATTAATAATGGAATTCAAAAACCGTAGCAGAAATGCATGTCCGTTAATTCTTCTCGGGTGTATGAGCTTGACATCGTTACGTGTTAATGAGTTAATATTCAAATTTGAAATAATTACTAAGCAAAACTGCAATGCCTTTTATTTATCTTGCGTTGCAATTTTCTTTTTTTTTCATTAAAAAAAATGCGGTTTTATTGTCCCTATTGTCCCCATAACAGGTAGAACCCATGGGCTGCGGGCAGGCCAAGGCAAAAATATTGCCAGGTCAGTTTTCAGAAGTTATCAATGAAAATAATATTAATCCAGGGTTATTCCAATACTATTTAATTTTATTACGTTCTCATAAAACTCCAATTAAAAAAAAGTAAAAAAACTAAGATTAATGCTAAATAAATAAAAAAATTGCTTCGTTACAATAAAAATAAATGTTTTTCTTAGAAAAAGGTGGTTTTGGTTTTTTTTTAATTTCTTGAGAACGACATAAAAATTTTTGCATCCGGTTTTCTTATTTAGACTTAAAATTAATAACAGCATTGAATTTTGAAATTAAAATTAGCACTTAATTAAGTGATTTTTTAATTAATTTTACGTAATTACGTAAAATTTTGAAAAAAATGAATTTGAAATTTTTTTTTCAATTTTTTTTTCAAAATTTTGACTTTGAAAATTAATATTTCAAAAACTATTTCTTAGAATAGATTTATTTAAACACATAATGAAAGAAAAAGTTATTGGCTTTTCAAAAACGTATCGCACAGCATTGTGAATGAAGCCGTTGATTTTAAATAATTTTTTTCCCATTTTGAGTCAGTTTTTTCGAAAATTGCCCCTCCCGGCTAAAAGGAGGGGAATAGACCCCCTCCTCCCATACGATTTTTTTCTTGTCTCAACGCAACCTACACGCCCTAGCATTTTGTCGCATTGCTCATGACTCACCCTGTATAGGACCTGTTCTGATTTTCGTTCGGAATTTAATTCGTTAACGAATTGATTTTCGCACAGATTTAAAATAGTTGTTCTACATTTCGTAAAAATAAAATAAAGTTTTTATGAAGAAATTTGACATTCAATAAACAAATTAATTAGATTTTCCGAATTTGAATTCGCAAAACAAAATCGAAACGAATTGAAATTGATGAAAAATTTCTAAAGAAAACCGGACATTTGAAAACGATAGAATTTTGATTTCAAACGATATTCAGAACAGGGGTGATAGTTTTAATTTTCTAAATTTATCAAGAAAATTTCTCCACAACGTATATGTATCTCCAAAACGTAGTTATTTAGGTATATATTATAGTTTAGGGAAACGATAAAAGAAACATTTGATTCACTTCCTTTTACATTATGCAGAAATGTTTTCTTTTTCACGATGTAGCTACCTATGAAGTAAATATCTACAGTCTTCATCAAGCAGCTATTGAAACTTATGAAATGTATGTACATGTACAACCACAAAAAATAATAATTTAAATTCAAATAATGATCCAAATCAACAAAGTGGAACAACATAAGAAACGCGCACAGCACATGCGATCATCTGGTGATCATACAAAACAGCAATATAGGTAGGTATAACTATGCACTCTGAGTTGAACTTTTAATTAAATCGGAACATAAAAATTAGATATTGATTATTATTATCATTACCAAAAATATTAAGTTGCAGCAATTGAACAAAAATTTATGATTGAAGATTTTCCCCATTTTCGTGGGTAAAAGATTACAAGTGCGTCCGAAGTACGACTGTTCGCGGTGAAATTTGAACAAAACTAGGCTAATGTATGTAAGCAATGTTTGCTTCTACGTCCTCCCTCACAATAGTTCGAGCGATAAGTTAGGGGCGTCGCAGCCCTTATTTGCATTTCCAACTGATATTGAAAAACACCTGCTGATGATATTTAAAAAAATACAAAACCGCGTAAATTTAGAGTGAGTAAATACGTCCGAATCGTTCCGAAGTTGGGTCTCTAACTAAAAACTAACAACATAATATGCATAGACACAAGACACAACACACTGCTCCATGGTTTGCTAGAGCTGGTGAATGCGATCATATTGTAGAGTGTGGGCTATCTAGTGGAACGGACGGAAAGTCGCAGACAAAGGGACAGACGCACAAACCCTTTGTGTTTTAAGCCTATATTTTGTTGTTGCAGTCTTGTGGGCGAGCTGTTTGTATTGTTTAATTGCCGCCATGCTCAGTTTATTTATTAAAAGTGGATGTAAGTTTGACCTGGTGTCGTATTGACCACACGGGTTCAATTTCCAATTGGATTATGAACACAATTTATTGTTGGTATCTTTAGGTGCTGATAATATCTTTTTTCAAAAAGTGGCAAGAGGAAGATCGTTGCACTCTTCATTGGCGTATAGTATACAGTGGTCCAAGTTTTATGAAGAGGCAGTCAAAAATCTATTAGATACCTATACATTTACATTATATCGAATTTGATATAAATGGTAGAAGATATACCTAAATAGGCTTACATAATGGGATTTACTAATAATCAAATTTAGTAACAGCTTAAATAAAATCTCCACACTTTAGACAAAATTTGCACCGAAATTTTCGTAAAGTGTGGAGATTTTTATTTAAGCTGTTACTAAATTTTATTACTAGTAGGACCCAATGTGTCAAATATTTTATTTTTTGCACTGACACACTCACTTTTAAAAGGAGTATAACCTATTGACGAAAGCTTATACTACGAAGAAATTGCTTGGTTTATTTTTCTTTAAAGTAAAGTTGATGTTTTTGTTAAGAATTGTTAAAAAACACGTCCACTTTTTGACTGCATTTTGGACAAAAAATTATTTTTTTTAATCTAACTGATGAGCCCACCATATTAACTGCATACCCAAAAAAGGTAGGGTTTATTTAGATATACATAGGTACAGAGATTTAGAGTTAACGGTTTTTTTTTTACAAATTTTGCCAAAAATCGAGAACGACTTGAATTGAATGAGTCAAATTTTGTCGTTTTTATTAAGCATTTTATACATGATGACACAATTGTATATATACATTTCTATAGTAGGTATTTTCATGCTGAATAATCACCGCCTGGCCATCTTAAGAAAAACACATTTTTAGGTTCGTGCATTTACTATTCTGTAACCCTGACAACAGTCGTAAACATATATGATTTTTGTTTTCTTTACAACTCTTGTCAAGGAAATATGGAATTTAGAGCCAATAAAATTAATTATATAATATTAATTTGTTTTGTTGACGACTATTGTTAGGGTAACAGAATAGATACTTAGTAAATGTAAGAACCTCCAAAAGTGCAGTTCACAAATTTTTTTAGATGGCGCTGCTCTATGGTTGTGCTATAGAAATTTATATACAATGATGACACTTAAAAAATTTAAATGACATACCAAACAACATAATCTCACATTTAGATCTTTCTCGTTTTCAGCTCTTGTAATTAATTTTAAATTTTCTAATCCTATGGCGTTAGGAGCATTTTTGTCGTGCATTTAATTTGTTGTTCTTCTTTTGGATATTAATTCAAAATTTTACACTCACGGTGTCTATAAAAGCACTAGATTCTTCTGCATATATTTGTATTGGTTTTTCTTTATTTTTGTTGCTTTTTAATTCAAAAATAATTGCTACAAGAGTAAACAAAAAACAAGTCGATAGTAACGACATCCAACAGCAAAGTTTGAAACTTGAACATGATTTCTCTATGTGTATAAACTCAATGGTAATAGGTATGTACATACATACCTACCTATTATAATTGTAGGCTTTGGTAATTGACTTGTGCCTTTAATATTATTTTTGTCCGCTCTTGAACCACTGTCAAACGAAAATAACACAGTATAAAATTTTAAGCTACATGGAAGTAGAACTTTCAAGAAGGTTCACATACGATAAGGAGTTATAAATGCAGATAGATAATAGAATCAGGATTGAAGTAATGAACAAAATTACAGTTTTTCAGATTGCTGGGGTTTTTCAGATTGCTGGGGTTTTTCAGATTACTGGGATATCTCATGATAGGAGTATTCTAAGGAAAATATAAGTTTGTTGAAGTTTGAAGATAAGAATAGTATCTACCTATTCTTATCTTCAAACTTCAACAAACTTATATTAGAGAAGATAGTTCCTAAGACAGACATCTACAATCTACATACCTACTCCGTGAAGCAAAAAGCACCTTGTCATTATGAAAATAAGTTGTGTTCGTTGAACTCTGGAGTCGCCCTAGGGTCGCCCCAAAGCGTTTTTTTTTGAAAAACCTCAACTCGCCCTGGTGAACAAATTCTGTGTTTTTTTAAAACTGGGGTCGACCTCAACTCGCCCTGAAGTAGCTCTAGGTTTTTGCTGGGGTCTTAAAGTAAACAACGTTCAGAACACTGCAAATGTAACGTTCATAAAGTTTTACCGAAATTATATGAGATATACCCGCTATAGTAGGTATAAGATATTCAATTGGGTAAGTTCAGTGAAAATCGATTAAAACGCATTTTTTTGCAGTCTAAAAATCAAAATATTCATAATGGTATAGGCTCAATAAACACCTATCTTTTATCTTGTCCAGTCGCTATATCCAAAAATTGACCTGAAATGGAAAAATTATTAATTGCTCACTTTTCATTCACGATCGAGTTTGTGCTCGAGCCGCCATTTTAAATACAGGCTAACTCTGTTATTATCTCGAAATCGTTAGTCTGACAGAAATCTAATCAAAGACAAATTTGTAGGAAATTAAAAAATATACGTTTTAACATGCACTTTTTAAATGTAGTACCTAGTCTAGTCATTACACCAATTTGTAAAAGTCGATGAACACGCATGAACACTCTCTAATTTGAAAGATGAGAACAGTTTTCAAACTAAATACAAAATATGCAGTTTTATGCGTGAAAGTTGAAAAATACGAAAACTTCACAAAATACCATGTTTAATTGTTTACGTTTCATTTTCCTGCACAAATTGTGTGTTTAATAACTGTTTGGTTAATTTTTAGGCTTGTAAAACTTTTCATTAATGAACACTTGTTGATTGAAGTGATGCCAAATGTTTGAATTTGTGAAAGTTTGACGATCTATTTTAGGCATCATTCATGCAGTGATGCGTTTCATAGAAATTTTGTTTGTATAACAAGTAACAAACGATGTTTTACACAGTTTATTTCATGGGCGCCCGCAAGGGGGGGGGGCAGTTTCCACCCCCTAGAATGTCAGAAAAAAATCTTTTACTTTTGTACTGTACAAAAATTTTATTTCAATGTCCAGGTTTCAAACGTCCAAATGTTGACATATGTATGTACATTGACATTTTATCGATTTGGTTCAACCACTACTGCAATTCAATTTTTGTCACCCAATAATCGAATATCCTTAAAAAAAAGGTTTTCCTGCCTCGCATGAAAAGGCATAAAGTAACAACCGTGGAAAATGATAAGACTCAAAATCAAATTCTTTCTTTTAGCGATAACGGTTGAAATTTGTTTAATGGAGGAAGCAAATCTAGCTTATGCCTTTTCAGTCGTTTCGGATGAAATTTCAGGACAAGAACAGCTTTCAATCGGTGTTCGATTTGTAAAAATGGTAACAGAAGGAAATGCTGAAGTTTGTGAGGAATTTCTGAGGTTTCACTCAAATGATTTGTCAATTTCCGATGCAATACCTAAGTTTTTAGAAGACTTCGGACTTGACTTGATATTATAATGTGAAGGTTATGACGGTTTCTTAATAACAGAAACGTATTAAGAAATAACATCTAAGTTCAGCAAAAATACATATTGTTATGAAGGTTGTTCTATAATGGCAGGATTTGAAGGGGGTGTTGCTAAACATATACAAAACATGTATCCGAAAGCTCTGTTTTGTCAGTGTGCTAGTCACAAATTAAATTTAGTAATGTCAAAAGGGTTGGGTTCGGGAGCCCGTTTTTCAGAATCCTGTTTTTTTAAATCCTGTCTTTAAAATCCCGTTTTTTAAAATACTGTTTTTAAAAATCCCGTTTTTATAAAATCCCGCTTTTAAAATCCTGTTTAAACGGGATGGTACGTTTATTAAATTCTGTTAAATTTAATTATTTTATTTTTAACTACTTTGTGTTTTTATACTGTTCAAATTAATTTTGTTTTAAACATAGTAGTTGTCAGTTTTTATATTTTCATTGTTTCAAAATATTATTTTCAGTTCTTGTTCAAACTTTCAATTAATGAGTTGTATAATTAAATAAATATAATTTTCTAGTAAATGTGATTTTCTTTAAATCGAAGTTTCCAGAAGATTAAAATAAAATTCTTCAGGTTGTAGGCCCAACATTGCTGAATTACATGACAAATTAATATTGAGAAGCTTGTGAAAGTCTGAGTCTGCCATAAATTTTATTCAATTGATATATTTCTCATTAATCAAGTTTCGCCCAGTCAGCCACAGTCATGGACACCGTCAAGTCTCATCTGGAAACTTTAACAGAAAATCCACAAGGAAATGTGAACTTTGTGTCATGGAAGTTTAAATTAAACTTAACTTTGAAATCAAAGGATTTATATTTAGTAGCAACAGGAGTCAAGATAAAACCCGAAGGTCAAGAAACCAGTGCATCAGTTCAAGCATGGACCAAACAAGACCTTGAAGCACAAACCCTCATAGGTTTAAATGTAAGCAGTAACATCGCTATAAAAATTGCAAATTGTCAGACAGCCCACCAAATGCTCAGTAAATTAGAAACGCTATATGGTAAAAAGTCAGACCTTACTATTGAAGGCTTGCAAAGACAGTTTTTCAACTTTAAGTATGATAATACTAAATCAGCAATTGAAAACTGCATGAAAATTCAACAATATGCTGAGGAATTGTCTGCGGAAGGTGAACCGATAAAAGAGAGCTGGATTATGACAAGAATATTGGGGATCTTACCAAACAAACTTCATCATTTTCGTACTGCATGGGACAATGTCAGTGGTGCAGACAAAAGTCTGACAATAATGTTTGAACGTCTGAGACTGGAAGAAGACAGATTGACTGAATCTAAGGAACCCGAAGAGTCATTTACCCAAAACGCTCTAATGTCAAAGCAAGGACCAACATTTTCAAGAACACACTTGTCTGGAAGTTCAACATTTGAATGTTTTAAGTGTGGTGGAAAGGGTCATATGAAGAAGCATTGCAGAAATAAACCGTGTGCTAAATATTTGGATTATTGTAGAAAGAATTACTCTTGCAACAAGTGTAATCAGAAAGGGCACTTTGCCAAAGACTGTCAAAAAGGAAATTCGAATATTGACACAGACAAATCCACAAATGAATCAAGAAATTCTAACCGAAGAGCATTCATAACTGTTGCCCTAACAACTGCAAATGTGGATCAAATAAGTTCAAACCAAGACAGCAGTGATTTATGGTATCAAGACTGTGCTGCTACCCAACAAATGACATCACAAAGAAGCTGGTTGAAAAATTTTGTGACATTTGAAGAGCCATCCATGGTTATAATTGGAGATGCAACAAAATTGAAAGGTACTGGTACTGGTGACGTTGAACTCGAAGCTTTTAATGGAAAGAATTGGAACAAAATTGTTTTGAAGAACGTACTCTACGTTCCAAAGATGACATTCAATCTTTTTTCTGTAACCCAAATGTTAGACAAAGGCTATAAGCAGACTGCCGACTCAGCTGGGTCAGAATTCAAAACATCAGATAATGAAATGACTGTTGCCATTGCACAACGGGATGGAAATTTATTCAGAATGATGTTTCGTCAGGAAATTATTGAAAAATCTTTTGTGACTGTCTCAATTAAAACATGGCACCAACGACTTGCCCATCAAAATGTCAAATACGTCAGAGACATTTTAAACAAACATCAAATAAAATACATTGATGATTGGAATAACTATGTTTGTGCTGGATGTGTTTATGGAAAACAACATCGTATATCTCATCCAATAAATCCGAAAGTTGCCGAAAATGTCTTAGACTTAATTCATGTTGACTTGTGTGAAATGAACATAAGATCTTTGGGAGGAGCCAAATATTTTCTTTTACTTAAAGACGATTTTTCACATTACCGGACCATTTATTTTTTGAAAGCAAAGAACGAAGCTGCTGGTAAATTAGATATTTTCATGAAAATGGTGGAAAATCAGTTTGACCGGAAAGTCAAATGTTTAAGATCGGACCACGGTACTGAAATCAAGAATGCTGACACAAGAAGACTGCTAAATGAACTTGGTGTTTTTCATACAAAATCAAACGCTTATACACCTCAACAAAATGGAAGAATTGAAAAAGAGATGCGTACTGTTGTAGAGTTAGCCAGGTCAGCTATTCACGCACGTGAGTTGAGTGAAAATCTTTGGGCTGAAGCAATAAGTTATGCTGTTTTCACAATTAACCAGACTGGAACAAGTTCATTAAAAGGGAAAAGTCCATCTGAACTTTGGTTTGGTCGCAAAATTGATGTAAATAAATTAAGATCGTTTGGAACAGACTGCTATGTTTTAATCCATGATCACAAACGATTCAAGACTGAAAAGAAATCAAAGAAAGGAGTATTCGTTGGTTATGATTTGGACTCTCCAAGTTACAGAATTTACTTGCCTGATGAAAAAGATGTAACAAAGTTCTGTTAATGTAATATATGATGAGAAAACAGACAACAACTCTACAAATATTGAAGTTACACTTGAAACAAGACAAAACCAAACAAGTTCAGAAGCAACTTATGATGAATATGAATCAGAGAGTTCAAATTATGAAAGCCCGGAAGGAGAAAGTCTAGAAAATGAAACTCCAGAAAATGAGCCACCTGAATTACCTATCTTAAATCACAATAATTCAACTCGTGTAAGTTTACGTGATCGTCGTACATTAAAAAAACCTAAAAGATACAGAGATTGTGAAACAAATAATATGGTTATGATTGGTGAAGTCGAAGATATTTCCGTATCTGAAGCTTTGAAGGATGAAAACTGGAAGAAAGCTATGACAGAAGAATTTGAATCTCTTATAAAAATGAAAACTTGGGACTTGATTGAACCACCAGATAATATCAACCCTTTGACTTGTCGTTGGATATTACGTCAAAAGCAAGATGGCCGATACAAAGCCAGACTTGTTGCCAGAGGCTTTGAACAGAAAGAAGGAATAGATTACTCTGACACGTTTAGTCCAGTTGTTCGCTATGTATCGATTCGTCTGATCCTCAGTCTTGCTGCATCTAAGAATATGAAATTAATGACTTTTGACGTAAAGACTGCATTTTTGCATGGAGACTTGCAGGAGGAAATATTAATGTACCAACCAGAAGGATTTCAAGATGGAACCAGTCGTGTTTGCAAGTTAAATAAAAGCTTGTATGGCTTGAAACAAGCACCTTAAAACTGGAATGAGAAAATAACAACTTTTTTAAAAACTCTTGGACTTATTAATACTGATGATGATCCTTGTGTCTATTACAATCAGGATAGAAGTATGATACTTGCTTTATTTGTTGACGATGGATTAATCGCTTGCTCTAGTAATGAAAGCATGATAAACATTTTGGAAAAATTAAACCTCAAGTTTGAAATTACATTTGATGCTGCTTGTGACGGAAAATTATCATATTTAAGCATGCAAATACAAGACAGTAGAAGAGGAATTTTTGTTAATCAACCAAAATACACGGATAAAATATTACAACGATTCAAATATAATTTCGTTAACCCTGTATCTACCCCTATGGAACGTGGAATGATAACTGATGAAGAAAATTTGATCAATGACAAGCCACTTGAAAAATCAATGCCATATCGAGAAGCCGTAGGAAGTCTATTATATTTGGCTACAATATCCCGTCCCGACATAAGCTTCGCTGTTAGTTATCTGAGCCGTTTCTGCAACAACCCCAGGACAAGCCACTGGAAAATGGTCAAACGTCTATTCCAATATTTACAAGGTACAAGAAACTATGGTATATTCTTTAATAGAGATGAAAAACTAATTGCTTATACTGATTCTGATTATGGAGGAGATACTTTTACACGTCATTCAACAAGTGGCGTACTTATTATAAGAGGAGGTCCAATTGTCTGGTATGCTCAAAAACAACATGTGGTTGCAACATCGTCTGCTGAAGCAGAATATCGTGCGGCTGTTTCATCAATTGATGATATTTGTTGGATTCGTCGTATGGGCAGAGAACTTGGTTTTATAAAATATAGTGAACCAACAACATTGTGTGTTGACAATCAGTCCGCTATACATATGCTTAAAAATACACACGAAGGAAAAATAACCAAGGGAAAGAAACATATTGACATCTCAAGAAAATTTGTTCAAGAATATATTGGAAAGACAGTGAACTTGCAGCATGTTAAAAGCTCTTATAATTTGGCTGATATTTTAACCAAACCTTTAACTTGGGAAATATTTCAAGAACTTCGAGATAAAATAATTAAGGAGGAATGTTAAATTTAATTATTTTATTTTTAACTACTTTGTGTTTTTATACTGTTCAAATTAATTTTGTTTTAAACATAGTAGTTGTCAGTTTTTATATTTTCATTGTTTCAAAATATTATTTTCAGTTCTTGTTCAAACTTTCAATTAATGAGTTGTATAATTAAATAAATATAATTTTCTAGTAAATGTGATTTTCTTTAAATCGAAGTTTCCAGAAGATTAAAATAAAATTCTTCAAATTCCCGTTTTCATAAGACCGCTTTTAGAATCAACACAAGGTGTTTTATTTTAAAAATCGCCGCGATTTTTAAAATAAAACACCTTGTGTTGATTCCAAAAGCGGGATTGAGTTTATTTTACAGCCCAATGCTGATGAGTGATGATGATGGGGTGACATAATGTAGTGACTCTTCCTTTGCAGGAATTTTCCTTTGTATACAGCTCCATCGAAAAAGTTCAACAGCTTTTCTTTCAAAATGGTATTCGTAGCCGTCAGCAATTAATTTTTTGCAACCTTTGTTTGATTTAACTTCAGTTATTCGACTCATTTGTTATTCGACACGTTTGCCGCTTTATCAAACACTAAATATTTCTCTTGCTTAACCAACCAGTTTTTTCAGAAAATGCAACTAGAAAAACAGTTAGCCGTTATCTGTTGAAGTTTATATTAATAAAAAAAATGTTCACAAAAACCAAAAACAACTTTATTGCTCAGCCCAGCTTTTCAAATTGGGGAACTGCTAGGTAATATTTATGTGAACAACATTCCGTAAATTTATCAAAATACGAAACGGGCTAAGCGGGATTAAATGGGATTTTAAAAAGCGGGCTAACGAGAAACGGAATTCTGTTTAAATAGGATTATTAAAAGCGGGATTTAAAAAAAGCGGTACTTTAGAATCGGGATTTTAATTTTTTTTATTGCGGGATTACCTATAAAAAACGGGATTTTATAAAACGGGCTTCCGAACCGCTCACTAGTCAAAATAGTATTAATGTGAAAATTTTTAATTTAATTAAAAATAATTTAAAAACTATCTTCAGAACTAGTGCTTCAGGTTTCACGATCGTAATTGTTGTTTCATTTTGGATCTATAATTGGTGTTTTCATGTGCATTGTGATTTTGTTTTAGTAGCATTGTGCTTACTAACAACTAACACCTACACTAAGTGGAACACATTATTATGCGGTGGCAAACCTTCTTTCATCTGTTGATACTTGCCTTAAGCTCCATTTGAAAAAGATAGATAATATAAAAAAAAACCCGTATAACATATATACAACAGCACAGATAAAATTATACTACCTACTGAATCGCTGTTTAGAGAAAAAATAAAAAACTCAGCGTAGCGTAAGAATTTGGGGTAAATCGACTCAGTGGCTTTTGTATGTTTTTTTCACATAATATATTTTGCAATGATGCCTCATTTAGAATTAACAATTTACGTCTTTACCCCTCTAGCAAAAATCCTGCGGGCGCCCATGGTTTTTGCAATATTTCTTGAAATTGACTCTGAATTTGTTGATACAACTTGATATTGATAATGATGAATGCATAAAATTAATTCGAATGAATAAGAGATTCATGCATGATGGTATGGAGGAAGTGTGTCCAGTCTAGTGAAACCGCGCATAGTAGAACCCTTTACAAAAGAAATGCTGTTTGTTTTTAGCTATAAGTATGTATCACGATATCTATTGTCGAATAGAGGTTCAATAAAAATCTATTAAGCACACAGGGAAAGTTATGGAGTGGGGACATATGTTCCCATTACCTTTATATTTTGATTACAATTTGCAGATATTTCTATTTATAAAAAATTAAAACAAAAGAACTTGTTACGAAAAAATTTACAAAATCAATAATATTAGAAATATAAATCACTGCTGCTTCCACAGCCTGCTGTCGTTGGCTTAGAATTGACATCTACCGTATCTTGTTCAGTACTTTCACCAAGTTCTAAAATAAAAAAAAATATTACAAAAATTAAATGTAAACGCTTATTTTATTGTATACCTGGAGGCAGATGAAATTTTTCGATGACAAACTTTTTTCTTCGCAGCTTGAAGGCCAAATCAGAATGCTGAAACAAGGCAAGTGAATTTATAGCAGACATTTTTCTAAAATGCAGCAATCCATTATATTCCTTAAATGCTGGGTTTGTTTCACGTTCAGAACCAGCAAAAGATTCCAATTCAATAGCATAGTCAACAAGATTTCTTATTTTTGGCACAAGTGATGCGTCCTGTAATTAGTTTTTAAAAACAGTTGCAATAATGTATTAACTAACATGAAAGATCAAACATAGTGAGTGACAAAATTAAACACATGTTTTGTTTAATAACTAGTTTAATAAAATTGTATGAGCAAAAATTTATAGATCTAGCGAAAATAGGAGAGACGCTTTATTGAAAATACATGCAGTGGGGTAATTTTTATACTGAATACTAAGTAATCAGACAGCAACACAAACAAAAAAAGTTAAAGGTCTGCTCAATTAGGACAGAAGTTATAATAAAAATGCAGATAGGGGGTGCTGCATTCGGTCAATTTTTACATCGGAATATCACTAGCCCTAGAGTTATACATACACAGCTGGGCCCTATTTCATAAAACTATAAGTCTAATAATTATTAGCAAATTTACTATACCAAATTATTAGTAAACTAGCCGACCCGGCGAACTTCGTCCCACCGGACAGTCAAAGAATGTCGTGTAAACTTTTAGTTACCCTTCATTAAGTTCTTTATTCGCGCAATAAAATTAATACAAACAATAAGTTAAATTTAAAATATCTAAATATTTAAAATAATTTGTAAATATTTGTAAACATATAGCTATATCAATGCTAATATAGAAACCATTGTTCACCTGATGATGTCCATATACATGGACGAAACGTCGTGACAAACAAAATATTTGTTTCATTTGACCTAAAGCCCATTCAACAATAGCTTACATAAATTTAAAATAGTTAATTAGGATGAGTGAACATAAATATTAAAGAAAATTAAAAAAAAATCAAGGATTTCAATTAAATTGCGTTTCAGCAATATATTTGCCTTATTTTTTAGTTATGAAATTTGCTTCAGGTTGATTCTCTTCATTGCAGCACCTTTTGATATACCACATTTTCTGTTCTGTTATCAGGTGCGTTCAATTGACGGTGAGAAAAACATGTATTTTCTAAATTCAAACCTTGTGATTAGTTTTATTATAGCGTAAATCACATCTTTGATCATTAATTTTCTTATCACCAAACGCGTTCAATTTCATATTTGTTAGTTAAGATTTCTAAGCATGATGACTATCTAAAGAGTCAACCTTTAGTTGTGAATTGTGCGTTGTTAACCCAGGCACATCCAATGAGTTAAAAAATTCAGTTGGATAACTGACTGATAAATGAATGCAGATAATGATTTGGTTCTGAATTATAAAGATTATTTCTCATCTACATCTTTGTTCTTAGCCGCCAAAATTGCTCTATCACTCAACCATTTTTTTTATTTTGTGGTTAGTAATAAATAATGATGTACGGGAATACTTTATTGGTGAGGTAAAAGAAATAATAAAAAAAGAATTTTATTTTTATATAAGAACACTTTATAATTATTTGTTAATTTTCAAATTTTATCACAACTTAATATTTTTGTAGATGTGCGACGGGATTTGAAACTAATGTTTCATCGTCAGACCCAAGAATAATTTAATTATTTTAATTTTATTTTGTGTGTTAATTTTGTATCTTTTCTTTTTGGTATTAACTTTATATATGTTTATTGATTGCTGGTGAATATCTGTCTCCTTTTGTTTTGTAATATTTTATTATTATTGTCTGTACTTCTTTAACATAGCTATTTCGTGTAAGTTTGCTGATGGTTTTGCTCTTTCGTTGTGGGTTCATTCACGGTGTGCGGTGTAATCCAGTGCAGTGTCGTACAGTGTATTCGTTTTTAATAATAATTTGTCGTTTAGAATTTTGTCTTCTTGTTTCTTATTAGCTTTGTATATTTCTAATTCCTCAAGCGTTGTTTGATTTCGTATTTTGTTTTGGTTTCTGTTCTGTGTATCTTTCGTAGAATGTACACACTCGTCGCATTTGATTTTATAGACTCCGGATTTTGTTTTAATTTCTGTTTTTGTTTAGGTTTAACAGTTGATTGTAAATTGTTCTTAATTTTAAATGAAACATGGTTTTAGAAAAGGTCATTCTTGTAAGACAGCTTTAAATTGGTTGGTTTATGAATGGAAAAAGAAAATAGCAGTGTTTTTGGATTTTAAGCGAGCGTTTGAAACAATTGAAAGGAATATATCAGCCCTATTCTGCTATCCGATCAGATCGAATCTTTGTTGTTCAGTATTTATTTTTAAAAGTATTCTATCTTTTGAGTTCAAAGCTTTACCAATATATGTTTTAAAGATTTTCAGGAGAATCTGATTGTTAAAATTTATTTTTTATCTAAATGTATATGCTTTTTGGAACAATCAGTTTTTCCGTCGAGTAGCAGAATACAAATATTCACGTGAACTTTTAACAGAATAGGGCCGAATGTACTAATAAAAAAAATTGGAAATGTATGGTATCATTGGCAAAGAATTAGATTGATTCAAGTCTTACTTAACTGGCAGGACTCAAAGAACAAAAGTTGGAAATTCTAAATCTAATGCATTGGGTGCAGTTCTTGGGGTTCCTCAAGGATCAGTTTTGGGAGTGCAACTTTTTCTTTTGTATGTAAATGATATCAAAGGTGTATTGAAATTTCGCAAAATTGTGTTGTTTGCGGATGATGCGTTGATATATATAAGTGGACAAAATACAAGATATTTATTAGAGTGTTTAGATCATGACTTGAAGAGTGTGAACAATTAGCTTTAAATGAATAAAATGAAATTGAATGTGAAAAAGGCAAAATGTATGAAGTTCAAAGTGGATGAACCATTACTAATGTGTTTGGATGGAGTAAGTATTGAATGTGTAGAAAGTTTTAAATATCTCGTTGTTGTATTGGACTCCAAGCTAAATTTAAAGGACCACGGGAAAAGTGTGTGTGTGCTAAAATTTGCTAAAAAAGTTGGATTTTTGAAAAGAATAAGGCGTGAGTTGACATTTGAGAGTTCTTTACTTTTGTTCAATGCTATTGTTTTACCTCACTTTAATTATTGTTCAACCCCATTGTATGCATGGAAACAAGAGGTACTAAATCGCAGTTACTGCAAAATAAAGCTACGCGACTTATTTTGAGAGTGAACATCTATACCGCAATACAAGTGATGCTAGAGGTGCTTAATTGGATGAGTGTGAGGCAGATCTTAAAATGTAGTGCAATGGATTTTAGATTTAAAATGCAAAAAAAAAATGTGGTTCCTTAATACCTTAAAAATAATATAGTAACGTTGGTGACGTACAACCATATAATTTACGAAACAATGGGAATTTCAGACCAAATAGATGTATCAGAAGCACCACTCAGGATTCATTGATGTATATAGCTTTTATAGCTTTAATAGCCTTCCGGTCGAAATTAAAAATAAACTTATTAATTACATAAAAAGTAAAAGATGATGATAATTTATATATTATGTATGTACAATTTTTTTATTTTCTTGAAAGGTTTCCTGACCTCATAAATTGAGTTTTTCTCTCGGTTTTTCTTAAAATCTAGATTTTAGGGCACACGACAGAGCCTAATCTGTTGTAATGCAGAGATAGGTACTCTTGGTTTTAGCCGAGATGGTCCCAGAAACTCTTTTATTAATATTATTTTTAATTTTTAGTTTTTTTAAATTCATTCTGTAAAACCATTGGCAGGATGTTGGTGTATTCAATAGCTATGAATTGTTTGTTAGTTGGATCATCATTATTTTTATGTTATTAAATTTCTTTCGTCGTTTTTTTATAAGCTTGTCTATTAGTTCTGTGTTATATCCGTTAGATGCTGCTATTTGTTTTTTATAGTAGTCGTCTGTGTCCATTGGTATAGATAGTAATCTATAGTATATATTGTTTATTGTAATCTATTGTTTATTGATATGGGCTCATCTTTTGATAAGACTAAATTGCAAAACTTCTGAGTAAACGAAATCCATCCGTAGCAATTGCTTAGAAAAATCACAAGCAGATGGATCATTCAGCAATGCATCTCTCATGTTTGATGTCAACTGAAGTTTCTTCACAAAGCACAACATATGTGATAATTTTGGTCAAGAGTTTATTTTATCAGAAAGAGTCGATCTTAGAACGGCTGGTAATGTTTTGCGGAAACCACCAGACAGTAAAATCTTTGTTCGGCCTAAAAAACTTGAGACATTTCGCAGATATCTCAATGTTTAATCAAGTGCTTCACATGCCGTCTTTGAAGATTTAACGAAAATTTCAACGCTGAATGAGTCGTACGGTATTCTTACAATGTGGCCTTTTCCAGATGAAGCAATTGCTACCGCAATGTCGTTTCTTTCGCAAACAGCCAATATCAATCACGTAAGGAATGTCTTCCCAGTTCCACCAGGGGCATTTAGGAAAAATAATCTGTTTACATCATTAATGTGTCGTACACTTCCTTCTGTTGGTGGTTTAATAGGGGTACAATCGTTCGAACTGATTGGTCTTATTCATGTCGATCATGAATTCACGTTCACGTTCCAATTCTCTGTTAATGACCTCATTCACTCCATTATCTGGCACTGGCATTCCTAACCTGACTAACAAAACTGCCACATATTCAGATTCAGAGGTATTATATATAATGCAGAAAATGCAATTTCTACCCATTTGATTTCAATAAAATTAATCTCAAAACCCCTATTACTGAAATGTATCGCTCAACTCACAAAAGTTTCATCACAATTTGATGATGGGTCAGGAATGCAGAAAAATGCAATATATTATCATACGATTTTCCGATATTTTTCCAACGATCGGATTTAAATCAAACCTCTCCTAAATTTGTTAAATATAGTTTATTAATTTAAACTGAATAGTTTGCGAATTTTTATATATCATCATTGAGTTTTTACACATAGAGAAATAATGTGTAAGTTTCAAACTTTTCTTGTAGGATGTCGTTACTATCGACTTGTTTTTTTTTTTACTCTTGTACCAATTATTCTTGAGTTAAAAGGCAAGAGAAATAAAGAAAAACAAATATAAATGTATGCAGAAGAATTTTGTTCGGTTCGGTTCAAGTATTTTTCGTTACAGAGAACTACGGAAATAATAATTACTCGATATGCTTATTTAGCGACATCTACATTGGTGAGTTTGAAAACATCTTGATTCCTCTATGTGTATAAACTCAATGATATCATGCAAAAAAAATGCATTTTCTTACCATCTGATTCCAATCAAACCACCTCAAAATATATACATATATTACAGTAATGTATCGAACAACTAAGAAAAATTTCGTTACAATTGGATGAATGGTTCACAAATAAACAAAAAAGGATTATCTTACCATCTGATTTTTTGATATTTTAATAAATATTTTACTATTCGTTATTTGCAAGTTTTGTCCAAGTGAAATTTCATGTGGCAAAAACTTGATGTTTATAAAAATAAACAAAAATATTCTAATTAAAAGTAAACAAAAATCGAAATGTATGAACAATTGGTTATTGAATGATCGGTAAGAACTTATGAAAGACTTAAAACCCAACTATAATAGTCGGATGCAAACGCAAGCAAATTTCACATGTATTTGGCTGGCTATCAAATTTACGTATGAACGTAAACTGCGATATGGAGCGCTCTTCACGTACGGAGGCGAAAGTAAACGAAAATTGAACAAAACTGAGCAATCCGACATTATGGACACACGATATAATTTGCTTGTATTCGAATATTTTCGTACGATCCTGTACGCACTGTTTCAACTATTATGGTTAACCCTTTAGAACTTTAGGAACATAACTCTTCTAATAAAATTGTTTGGAATGCATTTGATTAATGTTTAAGCAATTTTTTTTAAATAGAATTAAGTGTAAACAATGTTTGTTTCCACAAGAAATTCAAACTTGACGTTTCTCAAGAATTTACATAAAGGCGTTGTCTTACTTTTTGGTAAGTGAGAGAGATTTTGCTCTCATTTGAGAAATGTGGACAGCCATCATTTTTTTACACAAAAAGAACGCGAACAAAGCTAATAAATAAAGTATTCAATTCAATTGGTAGGTGAGAATCGTTCTTAAATACAGAACTTATTAAGAAATGTAAATGCTTTGAAATGGAAACAAAAATTTCGCATGAATTTGAATAAATAAATAATAAAAAAAAAAAAACAATTAATACGACTTATGCGCTAAAGAAAAATTTTAAGCCAATAGTATTTATCTGATTTCAATGGTTATAAGCGTATGTATAAAATGTTAGATAAAACTTAAAACAAAAGAATTATATTTTTTAGCAAATAAAGAAATAAAGAAATAAAAGGCACGACTGTATCGCACAAACCTGGGGTGGAATCGCGTAATATGATAGTTGATTGTCACACTTTTGATCATCACTTGTGATCAAATTGATTTTTCCTTCTGCGTAAGGTGATCACATCCACCAATTCAACTCAATTCAACTTTGTTCAATTTGTCAGTGACATTTGTGAAAAACATTGTTGCCGTAGTCATATTTTCAAGTAAATTCATTTAAATTGTTATTTTTTTAGTGAATAAATGCAATAACTCTAAATTTAACCATTTATTTTCGATTGTTGTATACTCATATGGTAAAAGAAATATTGTTTTTGATGATTTGGTGACTAAAATTGAAAAAAAGTTGAAAACTTTATAATGTTTTGTATGCGTGTGGTAATTCTAGTCACATGCCACAAAAACAAAAATGAAACGTCAATTTCATGAGAAGATGACTATCACAATATTTTGGTGATTGGTTTTTAGCTATCACTGTGATGATCACCTTACGCAGACAGAAAGTGTAGATTTTGACTGTCACTTATCACAAATCACCTTAGCCCATTCCACCCCTGCTCTTGTGCAAATTGCTAAAAGCTCAACACCAAAAATAAATATATAAATATTTATTAATATTAAAATTGCTGAATCCGTATCGAATGTAGATTCGAACCAAAATCTAATATTGATTCAAACGAAAATCAAAGTCAGCAAAAAAATTCTTTGTTAATATGAAATTATGAACAAAAAATTTTAAAATTGTGGGACCAATTAAAAAAAAAAAACTATTTAAACAAGTTTTTGAAAACATTTTTAACGAAAAAAGTAAGTACCTATGCATATTTTAAGATTTTAATTTGTTATATACAAAAACTAATTTTAATAAATATCCATTAACACGTTTTCAAAATATTAAATTTACAAAAAAAAATGGAAAAATTATTTATTACATAAATTATAATAAAGGTATCGAAAAAACTTGGGCTTGTAGCAAATTTTACTTCGAAAAAATGAACTTTCGGAAAATAGTGTTAAGGTAAAAATTGTAGTATTTTTTACAAAAAAAGGTGTTGACACTTTTCATTGTACCATGAACCAATTTCAAAAAAAAAGTCAAATTGTTGAAAAAGTCTGTTATTAAAGGTTGGTTTTTGGGTTGATTTAACAAACTTTTCGAAATTTATACTTTTAACAGGAAAAATCTATGTGAATTTTGTTCTTGATTAATAAAACAAATATATTGGTTTTTCGTCTATTTGTATTTAATATTTTTTGCATACACAACGTTTATTGCAAACTAATATTTATATTTTTTAATTATTAAAAACCAAAAAAGTGCAATATTTTAATAAATACAATTTTAAAAAATCTGAAAAAGTACGGTAATCTTCGGCCTCAGGGAACCATAATTGCAAAGGCACATAAAATAAAGTGCACGACTGGGTCGCACGAACTTGCTCTCGTGGTGCACGACTTAAACTTGTTCTTGAGGCAAGTAACCACGAAAATTAAATTAAATTTCATAAATAATTTTTTTATATGTATAAATAAAAAAAAATTATATAAATTTTCACAAAAGAGCTAAAACTTCTTTTAAAGAAGATTCACGCCAAATTCAAAGTACGCAAAAATGTTTGTTGTTTAAATATAAATTAAGAAAAAAACATGTAGTTTTGTTTTTTAAGTCATTAATTATTGTAATTAATCTTCATAATTACATTAGGCGAATTTATTTTTCAAAGCGCTCAATAAATTTGATCCGTCATCTCAACTAAGAAGGAGCGTGAAATATAAACAGAATTCTTTAATTCAGTGCCAAACAAACTCTTTATCTCTTTTCAGTTAATTTAATTCATTGTGACAAAACATACCTGAGCAAGCGAATCCAAAAATTTTCAGGCTCAGTTTTTTGACAACAATAGTGAGAAATTTCCCTGAGAAGTTGTGTTTTTACTTCTGAGCATACGTTTAAGTTTAGACAGCAGAAAATCACAGACTACTTTATATGTACCTCAATCATAAATAAACAAAAGTTTTCTTAACATAAATTAATAACAAATCGAAGCGTGTTGCCAGTAAAATACAAAATCAAATGAAATAGTTTGTATATACTATTCAATACTGAACCAAAAATGGAAAATCGATTATAACGAAACACCGGGGGCCTGTTTCACAGATCATACAACATACAACAAATCGATTGTCATACATTACAACAAAAATTCTGTTTTACAGATTTCATTGGAACAATTGTATGATTCCAATGTATGTTCTATCAGATGTGACATTTGACTGATATATGAAAAAATAATTCAAAACCACATGCCAAATGACATGACAAACATGACAAAAATAAACAATCAATAGGAATATTTTAATAACGTCATGTCAACGAGCATGGCAGCGAGCTTGCAAATAGCAAGCTAACAATAATCAATAAGAATATTTTATCGTTATTGATTAAAGCTTGCAATTGCTTTATTTTTTTGACTAATAAACAATATTTGGCCATTACGTTTATTTTAATACTATATAGAATAATGTTAATAAAAAAAATATAATTACGATATATGTTTTAGTTTTTTCAGTACTTTGTTTACCTATACAGCAAATTATTTTTTTTTGTATATTCAGTTTTTATATTTCAATTTTCTTATAACTACTTACTTGCTAGACAAAAACCTTAACAACTAGCTTACATATTAACTTAACTAACTTACTGGCCCTATGCGAGCGCTCTAAATTATACCATAACCAACTTAAAATTATTGCCTTTCGGCGTACCTAGCTTAAATATTATCAAAATTCATTTATTACTTAAAAATAAGAAAATTAGGAAAAAACTTATTATATGTATCATTTTTTTATTTTTTATAAAACTTAAAACTACACTTAAAACTAATTAAAATAACTTAAGACTAGAACAGCCACAGCAACGGTTTTTTTTTTCTTTTTAGTGCCACCATGATTGTTTTGTACTAACCTAGCCTACTTTTAAAGCCAAGGACACGCCTAAACCTGCGCAAGTCAAACCAAGGCAATAAACTCAATAAGTGAACTTTTATTATTATTTATTTTTTAAATTTTATTAGTTATTTTACATATGATTCATTCACCAGAACTGGCGATTTTGGTCCAATCTATCTATCTGGTCCCTTTCGGCCACAGCCCTTCTGAACCGAAGGCGCTCTGCTCCGCTTTCTGCGACGACGTCACGACCATAAAGGAGTCGCCTATCCACAGTTTTTCGGCCGACGTGGTAGATCAGCGGTACCGCCGAACTATCCTGTATCAGCCCTCGACTGTCTAAAAAGAGGAAAGCGTCGGGTGGGATAAATCCGCTTAGACACACACTTTCGTAGTATTCATCTTTGGGGTAGTAAGCCCCGAAAATCAAGCCATTAGTTGAAGTCATCGCTCTTGCAATGTGTCCCCGAATCAGCTTGATTAAAAAATTATCTATTCTGTTTATGTTAGCCCTGTTGTATAGAACCTGGTTGGAATAATATTTTATGTACTCCAACTCTGGTGTTCTGTGCAATCCAAGGCAGCGTCTAAGACACTGCCTCTCAAATACCCGAATCTTTTCCATTTGAGATGGTGCAACGTTGAACCACACAGGACATTCATAGGCAATCATCGGCCTGATTAGAGCCATGTAACAAATCACCTTCACCCTGCTATCAAGATGGCTGCTGTAAAACAGGCGTCTTGTCAGGGCAAAGGCTCCCCTAGCCCTGGTCAGAGCAGCATCTATATGTCTGTCGAAATACAGATATTGATCCAGCCAGATGCCAAGGTACTTCACTACACTTTTACTTGCCAGTGGCTGTCCAAGGGGTCCAACGATCACAAGTTTTCGCCAGTTCTTTCTCGTATCCGCAGAAGCTCTAGACAAAGGGGTTCTAAACAGAATAGTTTCGCATTTCTGAAAGTTGATTTTCAACTTCCAGTCATCCCAATATTGCTGAATCTTGTCGAAGTCACGCTGCAAAAGAATTTTGATATCTTCAACTTTTGGACCTGTTCTGTACGCTATTAGATCATCGGCATACACAATTGCATGAGTTAGACTACTTATAAGATCGCTAGTGTAAATGTTGAAAAGAATCGGCGAGTTAACCGCTCCCTGCTGCAGACCATTTTTTATTTCAAATATTTTGGTAGACGTTACGCTGCCACTCTTGACAACAAACTTTCTACCGTTGAGCATATCATAAAGTATATACAATAATGATTTACTAATACCAAGTCTGGTCAGCTTTAGATACAGACCTTCTAACCATACGGTGTCGAAAGCTTTCTCCAAATCAACCAGACAGGCACCCGTGCACTGTTTTTTCGCATTGTTCCATTGAATTTCAGAAACAAGCTTAGACGCGGCATGAATAGTATCGTGTCCTGCCTTAAAGCCAAACTGTTTATCAGGAATAATATTTTTGTCCTCAGCCCATTTGAACAAAGCCCTATTGAGAACTTTTTCGAATACCTTATTGATACTCGGAAGGAGACTTATCGACCGTAGATTTGCCGGATTGGAGCTATCCTTCCCGTTTTTAGAGAGAGGATGTACCACAAATTATTCTGCTGTATTAAATGTATGATAACTTATCATACATTGTAGTCACACAATGTATGATGAAAATTTGTGAAACAGAATTTTACTGGAATAATTTCCCTCACTTACATCGTTGTATGACAGTTATCAAACAACAATTCTGTGAAACAGAATCGATGTATCAAAAGTATAAAAATCGTACATTGTATGTAATGTATAATCTGTGAAATAGGCCCCGGATATAACGAACATATTTTCCAGTCCCATCGAATTCTATAAATATGTACACATAAGGCAAGTTATGCATTCGTGCAAAAAAATATTTTGAGATAACAATCAAACATGACATTACGATGATAGAGAAGACGAAAAAAGTGGGTCCGGAAATTCTGTCAGTCTGTCAATCTGGTTGTATAAGTAACTACATCCTAAACGGCTGAACCGATTAGATTCAAATTCGGTATGCAGGGTTCATAAACCATTCCCTAGAGGAGAAATTGAAATTTTTGTTCTAGCTTAAAAAACAATCGTACCTGCCATACAACCGTGAACTAAAATCCACTTTTTCTCGAAAAAAAAGATCGATTTTGATAAAATTTCACATTAGTGATTTGTTGACAACGTCTTTCATCAGAAATATTTTTGATTTTGATGAAATTTATTATTCAGGTAGTCCTGCAATGCCTGATAAATATGGCATAAACTAAAATTTTTTTGGTAAATAAAAAAAACTTCTTTATAATAATTTAAAAGTCCACTTAAAATAAACTGATGCTAAGTTTTCTACTTGGTTGAATATTCTTAATATAAAAAATAAACTTTTTAAATTAATTTTCATATAAGTGTATAGAATTTGTATCATTATTTATTTTATTTCTTCGTTACTTCTTTATAATATTCATAATTGTATTGAAATTTATGGTTTATGGTGCTTTGTTTTAAATGATCAGCAAGATGGATGCAATTAATTGAAACAACTAATATATATTTCACCCTACATTTCGCCAGTTATTTTCCAGCTTCCTCAGGGGACCTCCCTCTACAGACCCTCCAACCCTACTTAGCTTTCTTTAGATTGAAGAATTTTTAGACTTAAGGTAATATTGTTACTTTCTAAGTGTTTGCTTGTATTAAGATAATAAAGTTAAACAAACAACTGCAGATGGGAGGGGGTGTTTGTTGCTAAATAAATATATAAATAAATATATTTATTAGACTTAAAAACTTTTTTTTATTTAAACTGGTCAAAATAATTTTCAAGTCGTTAACAAGAAGGTAAATTGCTACAAGAGCAAGTTCGTGCGACCCAGTCGTGCTCTTTATTTTATTTTTGCTTTAAGTATTCCTATGCTTATAGTTAGAAGACATTAAAAAAATGCAAATGCCCTAATATATAGTCGAATTGAGATAGGTAGCAATTAAGAAATAGAAAATAATGGTCAATTTTAAGTAGAATTGACATTTTCGCAGAAGTATCAAAAATAAAAGATTATATTACCGACCATTGTATATAAATTTCTATAGTACAACCATGGACCAGCGCCATCTAAAGAAAGTTGTGAACCGCACATTTGGAGGTTCTTACATTCACTAAGTGTCTATTCTGTTACCCTAACAAAAGTTGTCAACAAAACAAATTAATAATATATAATGCATATTATTGGCTCTAAAATCCATATTTCCTTGACAAGAGTAGTAAGCAAAACAAAAATCATATATGTTTACGACTGTTCAGGGTTACAGAATAGACAACTAGTAAGTAAATGCACGAACCTAAAAATGTGTTATTCACAAGTTTCTTAAGATGGCCAGGCAGTGATTATTCAGCATGAAAATACTATAGAAACTATCTTCTCTAAGATTACAGAAATAAGTTTTACAAAACAACTTGTTCAAAGCTTGTTCATGCTACACATGGGCATTCTCAACCGGCAGTAAATGGGGGCACAATATATCTTTTAGATCTTTATACATTCAACCTCCTAAGTTAATTGCAGTTCACAAATAAAAGCGCTAGCAAAAGTGTCGCATGCAACAAAATGTTTAAAATTTAATAAAAGTAAAAAATTATGTTCCAACTTACGCTTTTAGCAATTAAATGCATTGGCATAGTTAAAAAGCAGGCACACTTCGTATTCTGTACCACTGCACGCAAAATGGTTAAGAACTTCAGCAAATCCTCTCCGAAATTTTCATCGTACCATAGAGGCGATCCCAAGGATGGAATGCAAATGCGACGGAAATCCTCATGTCGTAATTCTTTGGCCAAAGTATCTATAAGGTTTTGGAAACTTTTGTTGCTAAAGAAACTACTAATGGGGGTGCTTGTAGTACTTTCATCGTCGTCTTCCTCTGTCTCATTTTCTTCATCGACCATTTCTGTTTTCGGGCTTTCAGCTTCTGAATTATTGTCTTTGGTATGAATTCCATCCCATAGCACCTTCGAGACATTTGCAACCTCCTTTTCCGTCATGTAGTTAAGCAAGTTGAAATGATGATCTCTCTCCATGAACATTTTGGGAGCATTCAAATATGGCAAATCGTTGTAGCGCCATGCGATTCGTAAGCTTGTAGTGTCCTGGGCTAGTTTTTCATATCCTGGTTGAAGTGGCTCCTCTACGAAAGGACCAAAGAACACGGGTTGAGGTAGCTTTTTTAGGATTTCTTCGGGACTATCATCAAGACATGCTAGGAATATTTGGTGGTTATGTATGACACCTTCGGCCAAGAAGTATTTACAAAGAACTTTGGAATAGATGCAGTGCTTATCTTCCTCTGTGTGAAATACACGAGTTATTCTTAAATGGAAAATAGATTGTAAAAATTTCAAAACTTACCAATTAAAATTATAGAATTCATTGGTATTCCACCACCTGTTTGTTTAGGGAATTTGTTTTTACATGATTTGTTTATAAAATGTAAACATAACAATTTTAGGCATGACAATACTAACCAAGAAGTTCATCTAGTGCTGGATTTCCACTTCCAGTTATAACTTGTCCAGTTTGTGGGCTCGTTTTTGTGCCTTCGATGAAAGGACGTAATAATCTACGACGGAAACTGCTCATTTTTTTTAATCGAAACTCGATGTTAATATATTTTTTTATTGAAATATAGGCACGTTGAAGAAAATGTTGTAACACAACTAGAATACTAGATTGCAAAAATGTATTTAATCACTACAAAGAGAACATGGCAAAGACAAATGGGGAGACTGAAAACTGAAAAATGGAAAAGCGTTGAGTTGACAATTTTGACAGCAGTTGTCACAGAATACACTACGAACTAAGTTTTTTTTACAGATTAGCTGGGTAAAAAAATAGCTGAATGATGATAATCGAGTCTCGCTGTTAGAGTCATCAATTTTTAGAAGTTTGTTAGTGACATCTACCGGATTATAGTATTTATAAGTTATTTTTTATTTTAGACTCAAACACCACTGTTATATTTTTCTCTAATCAAGAGTCCGGAAGTCAAGAAGCTTCCGCTTTTGCGCTTAGTTAAATAGATATATAACAGTTCGGAGTGTCTAATTTTGATTTTTCGGAATGTAGTTTTATGGCAAATAAATAAAATGGTTGTGGAATTTAATACATTATTCATCGATACTCGAAAAAAAAATAGCAAAGTCACAAACATAATTAAAGCATCATGCACAAGGTGGCATAAAAGTGAATGAACTATGGATTTAAAATAAAAGAGTTACTTTATTGTTTAACAATTATTATTTTTATTGAATGTTTGAACAACGACAACAACTTAAAATTGCTAACACCAATTTTTAAACGAGTTTTATTTATTCGTTTTTACGAATTTTTTTATTGGTTTTTTTATTTTTGGCTGGAGATATAGCTATTTCAAGGAGTGCCAATTCCTATCATCAGTCTCCTTATTTATGGTGCCGATGCTGAGCTTTAATAATGTGGTGGTTTGCATCGCCACAGAACAATAGCTGGGTTTGGTTACTTTCGTAGCAAGTTGTTTAAAACCTGTCAAAATTTTGTATAAAAAAAATTTTCTCGAATCGCTACAAAGTTAACAAACACGATGTTTCTATTTGTTTACATTTATGTAGCAATTATTCTTGAGTTAAAAGAAAAGAGAAATAAGGAAAAAGAAATAGGCACAAATGTATGCAGAAGAATTTTGTTCGGTTCGGTTTAAGTGTTTTTCTTTACAGGGAATTAGGGCAATCATAATTACTCGATATGCTCATTTAGCGACATCTTCTTCGGTGAGTTTGAAACCATCTTGATTCCTCTATGCATTGACGTATTAGATATGGACCGGCAGTAGCCAACTTCACGCGTGTTGCAACATAACTAGGGGCTTTATCAAATACTAGCAGGGAATCTGCGTAGCAGTGCTATATGTTTGTTTTATTTAAGTATTTAATTTTGATATATTTTGGTAGAAATTGTTTTCAAACTACATACTTTTATTTTACAAAACAAATCCACTCCACATGCTATTGACTTACTTATCGTTTTCATTTAAAATATATGGCAAAATAAGTACACCTATTTAACACTACTAGATGATTGCGATTTAGACCGCTTTTTTTCTCCGTTTGTGTGAACATTTCAAGCGACTGGCGGTTCATATCATAATAGCTATAGAATAATAAATAAATAGAACATCATCTCAGGAAGCTCCACCCACATTTAGCTGTTCACACGTATTCACGTAAAGAAAAGCGCGTGTAAATTTTGTACGGTAGGAGACGTAGGAGTACAAGTTGATGACATATGGTCCATGTCTAGTATGTCAATGCCTCTATAGGCCTGACTAATAATCCAATTTAGTAACAGCTTAAATAAAATCTCCACACTACGAAAATTTCGGTGCAAATTTTGTCTAAAGTGTGGAGATTTAATTAAGCTGTTACTAAATTTGATAACTTAACCCATCCAAACTCGCACCCACCCCAAATCCTTATATATGTAGTTGGTCAGCGCCAGGCAGGGAGGTTGCAGGTGGGCAGCATGTCCGCCTTACCGATCTCAACTGTTGGGGATACAAGTAGGCCAAGCAGGTAGGTACCTTCTATGTGACTCCTCAGGTCATAAGTTCAATAATTTTTTTTACTTTTGTCCCACTTTAGTTAGACATAAGTCCAAAATCGATTTTTGTGAAGTGAGACATAAGTCAAAAAAAAAAGAAGAAGAATTTTGAACCTATGTCCCGAGAAGTTATGTCGCTACGGCTCCGAGGACCACCCCTTGTGAACCAGTAGGGGAATAGCGGGAGATTTGAGCCACTTTTATAAAATCGTAAATACAAACTTTTTTGTTAATCTCACCCAAATGAAAGTGACGTATTTCTAAAGCTACATTTATCTATTTTAAAGAAAAACTTATTTCTTTTACTTACATACCTAGAGCGAAAATTCTAAAAAAAACATTTTTGACTCAAGTCTCCCTTTTGTGCGGGAGACTGATGACTAATTTAATATGTTAAAGAGTAAAATTAAGTTTTGATTATAATTGATTTATTTTGTTTGTCTATTTTAAACATAGGTATAACAAATCATTAAAAAAAGCACTAAGAACAATAATCTTCATAAATTTAACTGAGGAATAGGTATTAGTCCAGTCAAACTAAGTCTAAAAAAGACAAATAGGTAAACCAAAAAATTCGTGTAGTTCCAATTTTTTGTTGGAAATGTATGGGTGGAGAGTTTGCCAATGTCCGTCATATCAACGTATTTTGGTTGTTGTTGTTGTTGTTGTGGTCTGTCTTTGTTCGTCATGTCATGTACGGAAAATATGGTGAGCACCGGTAATACTGGGGAAGGCCAAAAATATGTAAAGCCTCGTGCCTGGGCACCCGAAAGAGAAAGTTAATGAATGGCTTTTCCTCCTTTCATTTCTTCCGCAACGTAATGTGTTTTATGAACGCTTACACCACCTTGAAAATCGTGAACCTCGTATCAATGGTCAGATTGCATTGCTGATGAGTTGAAAAGTAAAGAAACTCCTCAGATATTCAGCCTGACCTTAGCTAACCACCTGTTAGCTGATGTCTTACCACACCATGATAGTGATCATATCCAAAAGTTTAACTACTAATAAGTAACTCTTCCGCCAGGCTGTTGCCGATTCCGTTCTTACCTTGTCTACTCCTTATTAGAACATCTTTTATATGCTTTCGTCTTCCTATAATATTGTTATGTTTTATCTAGGTTCGTTTTATTAAATAAAACTTATTTCCTTTTTAATACAACTCACTTTACGTCTTTCACTTTTAATTCCACTTAATATTTCAAAACACTCTTTATTTCCTTTTTACTTTCTTTATTTTTAAATTCCAACTTTATCACTTTCAAATTACCCACTTGTACACGACTAATTTCAAATTCAATACTGACTTCTTGCCGCATGGTGCGCTCTTATTTATAGTGGCTCCACCATCAAGCACTCCGCTTTAGAATCTTCTAGTACAGTGCCAATTAGAGCCTTCTGAAGCTTTTTATTCTATGGTCTTTCGTTAAAAAAATGGCGTTTCGTTAACTTGGCGTTTCGTTAACTTTGTTAGTTTACGCATCGTAAAACAAAAAAAAAAAATAGAACGGAGAACATCTTATAGAACACGTTACAATATACAAGAAACCATATAGCCCATACAAAATGGTAATTAAGGTTTTTGCTTTTAATTAATAAACTCTTAATTAATTCGTTTTTATGTGCAAAATTAATTGTTCTTTAATAATTTATTAATAATTTAAATTTTGAATGTTGTTGAACGGTTGAATAGTTCATATGCTTCAATGATGAATGATAGTGAATGAAGTTCGAACAATGTACAAACAGATGATGATTTCTAGTATCAGAATTCAGAATAACGGCAATCAGAATATAAGAGCTTAGAATATTTCCACAAAATCCTTTGGAATTGATGTAAGATATATTATTTTTATTATTCATACTCACTTGTAACTCAAATCAATAGTTTGGTTGGGAAATTTTGTGTTCCGTCCTTAAAATTTTACAAAAAATTCCAACTGGATTATAATATTTTTTGTTTTTGTTTTTACTGGGAACCATTGTATATACAACATTTCTATAGTATTTTCATGCTGAATAATCACCGATTTTTGTTTTGTTTACAACTCTTGTCAAGGAAATATGGATTTTAGAGCCAATAAAATACATTATATATTATTAATTTGTTTTGTTGACGACTATTGTTAGGGTAACAGAATAGACACTTAGTAAATGTAAGAACTTCCAAATGAGCGGTTCACAACTTTATTTAGATGGCGCTGCTCCATGGTTGTAGATACTACAGAAATTTATATACAATGCTGGGAACATAAAATTTGATTGCATACTTCTAAGGTGAAATGCAGTGTAAATAAATTTTATTATTTCGACGATGTTAATGATCTCTAATGCGACCACAAATTCACAAGTTTCCCATTTCACTATTTCACGTAAGGATTTGCTTGTGGGGCTCGCCTGCTGGTTTTATATTGTTCCATTTTTGTGGCCAGTTGAAGATCAAGCTCTGACTCTAGGTCTGAGGTATTCTGACTTAGCATACTCTTCTCTTTTCAGAGTATGCTCCGTGTGCTCTGAGTAAAAAAAGAAACACATTAGAGCAATTTTACTCATTTATGGTTGGAAATGGAAAGTATTCTTTTAATAATTTATTCATAAAAAAATAATTACCTTCACCACCAGAAAATTGAACTCCTTCGGTCATTTTAATTGTTTGAATAATTTAATTTTTTTCATAACATGTCAAACTCATTTTGCTCTGTGTGCTCGGCCGATTTGCTAAGAGCTCCCAGAGCTTGCTCTGCGCTAACTCTGAGCGAAAAAAAGAAACACAACAGAGAGAAACAGAGATTTTTTTTGACAGTTCACTGACTGAACAGAATGGTGTCAAAGCTAATCTGTCAAAATGTAGCTCATAAAAGTAGCAAGCTTGTCCAGAATCGTGTACCACAGAACATCAATTTTCAGTCAAACATTTCGCTTTGTTTTCTTTTTTTTTCGTCATATGTCGTAGCATATATGTTTCGTCATATAAAGTAGCAAGCAGCGCACGCAAAAGTTGAGGTTGAGTGATCTTGTACTACAGCTACAGCTGCAGATTATAGGTTTTGCGTTGTCTCCACTTTTACAGTGCTTCAAGAGCAACAGCTACAACATTCTGTTCAAGCAGGCAAGCTCTGTTCAGAGCGAACAGAGTTAAAAAAGAAAAACGCCTATGCTTAACGTATTGGAATCAGTGCTGTCGTTTTGCAAAGCATTTTCGAATACTAAGGAGCCCAACAAAAATATAATTATATAATTAACTAAAAAAATCACCAACAATAAAAAAAGAAGGTAATTGACAATAAACATAAAACATAAACCTTTTATTTAACAAAAAAGAACTGATACACAAACATCATAGCGGTTCATGACTTTAAAAGAATAAAACAAATAGCTTAATATCAATATTTTTAAAATAAAGCAAATATGTATCTAAATTTTTTTAGAAGGCTTAAAAAGAATAAAATTAAAAACGATATTTAAAAAATAAAATATGTAAATAGGAATGGTATCTCCATTTTTGATGTATTTGGTGGGCACTTTTGTTTTTTGTATTTTTGGCGGCTCCTACTCGGCGAAATTGTTATTCGAAAGTTCTTTTGGTGTTAAAACAGAATTGACAGTATCGATGTGCAAGCAATTTCACTTTTTGTCTTTTATCATACTTACGTCTGAAAATTTTCTCTCAGCAGTAGCACTACTGTGTTGAAAAGCTGAAATTGTTCCTTACTAACGCGGAAAAACGTACTCATTCAAATAATTTTTTGCGTTGAATATATTCTTATAAAAATCTTCGAAACTTAAGTCTCTTGACACGAAAGATTGATTAAGAAAAAACCTATATTCCTCGTCTAAATTTTCAGACCCCGACTCATCCACTAAATTCAGGAATAGGGTCATCAACGGCACTAAACTTGGACCTAAAGTTCTTGGCATCGTTAAATTGAACTGCTACTAAAACTTCGTCATCAAATTTGACTCTGAACATTACTTGTTTACATATTTCAACATAATACTCACGGCAATTACTTTTTGTTTTTTTTAATGTCAGTCTCAGACATTTTGGTTTTATTTTCGTCGAAGAAATTGATATTATTTAGCTCCGAATCCGAATTTGGGGAGCCTTTTTGGAACATGAGTAGCACAGAAGCACTTTCCTCAGCAAAGGAGCAAAATGCTACTGGAGGAGCCACATCGACTGCAATGATTGGAATTGGTAGCATAGCAGTAGATACCTAATTCAAGCTGAGGTGGTGGTGCTTTTTGTTTTTGACGATGGTATTTTTGTTGTGAACGTTTCCTCGGATGGTCTTATAGTTTTAAATGTGTTACTACTTTTTTATACCCTAATAATAAATAATTTATGAATTTAAAACAAAACTTCAACCATAAGATACCATCATTATTTGTTATTTTGGTTTTCAACGTCTATAGGAACTTCACATCCAACATATTGCGAACCACCCACGTCTGAAATACGTTCTTCTTGGGCCTAATGGTTCCTCCTCTGACACTTAGTGTTCTACATCCCGAAAGGATAATTACAACCATTTTCTTAAGAAAACAATGAAAGAACCTGCTGCAAGTCAATGCTTTTAGGCCTAACCCATGTATTTATCCTTTCGCCCTTTAAAACCCGACCAATCTTTAACGTTTCGGAAATCAAACATCTTTCACCGCTATAATTAGAGAGACATGTATTTTTACGTCCATCCTCTGATGTTCGTATACAATCAGGCTGTTAGAACAACAGTGAAAGGAATAGGAAATACTTTTTAAATTGGTGTTCTTAGTTCCTTTCAAAAATCGCCTATGAAATCCTTTGAAGACAGTTTGCGCGCCACATCAAACCAGTCGCTAATTACGATGGCAAGCGAAACCCTGAATTAGGAACATCTTTTCATATAGATTTATTGAGATGATGCATCATCTACAAATTGAAAGTAAAATCAATGAAAAGGAAAAAGGTTGATTAGAACTGAGTTACCTACATCATGCAACCATGCAGCAGAAGGATCGAAGACACGTTGCGTATTATTACTGCACCCTTTGTAATAGAAAGTATTCTTTCTGGGAGAGTATGCCTTCAAAAAAAAAAAGAAAAAAAGAAAAATCAGCAATAACAATAGAAAAGGGTGTTTTCAATTGGTTTTAGTGACCAGTGTCCAATGTACATATGCACAAAATCGATTGCTTCCTGCTGTGAATTCTGTTGAGATCCTTTTCTACAAATAGGTACATAGAAATGCCGGTTACATTATTTTTTAACAGTATCTTTCGGTGTATGTACATTGTATCGGTCAGTTTCTAGTTTCTAGAATTCGAAGGGTGATGATACTGAAAAAAAGATACCTCTGATAGAGAGCATCAGAATCTTCATGATTAATGTAAGCAGAATAGTTGCACATTTTTTACATCTTTTTTTTATATGTTTGATATGAAAAAGTCGAAAAGTGTATTTTTGTATGGGTAAGGAATGTGTATTTGGGATTTCACATGCAATCAAAATGAAAAGTGCTTATAATCATCAGACTCTTTTTCGTCCATTTACAATCTCATGTTAAAAAAAAATTATTAAAAATAAATAAACAGTTTGACAGTCTTTAATAGATGTAATTTAAGGCCCACTACGTTTTTTAGGGGCCTTATTAGGAACATGAAAGACACTTGTTAAAAAGATTTTAGAAAATAAATATTAAAATGTTTTTAATAAATATATATCGTAATGTAGTATAAATTGTATTTATTTTATTGGAAAATAATATCAATATACTTACTTCTTTGAATTTTTCTGAAAAAACATAAATTACATGGGTTTTTTTTATAAATCGAGTGGTCTTCACCATTCAACGAACTCTTTCAACGGCAGAGCTCGTCATGAATCGCGCAGCTGGCTATCTTCGCTTTGTATGGGCAGAGCCGGACTAAGACATTTTGCCGCCCTAGGCAGATCGTAAATTGCCGCCCCTCTCCTTCCTTTTTTACTCACCTATATAGTTTTTTTTCCGTATAGATGGATGGCAAATAACTCAAAGAATTTTTATTGATGAAAAATATTCAGTTGAACAAATACTTATTGTAAAAAATGCATGTATTTATTTTCCGATGGAATTTCATTTTCCGTACGTGCTTTATTAAAAATGTTATCATCACAAATAATTCTGTATGTCACTCGTCATTGATAAATGTAGATTTGTATTTCAAATAAAATTAGAACATATTTAATCATCGATGTTAAAAGTTTTGCCTGTTTCGTGTTCCTGTTCGCAATAACCGGCCCCTTAGTTATATGGTTTAAAATAATTAAAAACATCATTTAAACGTTTCGAACATTTTTTTCCAACGTTTCTACAATTTATTAATAATAAGAATTTTCTTTATTAAAAATAAGTTCACAAAAAAAAAAAAATCAAAACCGATGGAGCGGTTTTGTGGATGGATAGATTCTTTTTAAATAATTTTTCAAAAATATTTTTCTTAAAAAAATGTCTCTGTAAGTTTTTTGAACTTATTTTAATATACCTTAAAAATTAATTTGATAAAATTCCGTAAACAGGTTTTTGAAATATTGAATTCACAAAAACGGTTTTTTAAAAATGATTTAAAACTTAACAAAAACAAAAAAAAAAAAGTCGAAAAGACCGAATTAATTGCTTTCGACGCATATTTCACACTGAAAGTAGCATTATATCTAGTGTAAGCGTTGAAAATTTGCGGCCTCCCGAAATCTACCGCCCTAGGCAGCTGCCTACATTGCCGATATGGATAGTCCAGGGCTGGTATGGGTCTATATAGAGAACGTTCACATATACAAAGCAAAAACAGTCCAGTTATATGTTCGTTTCGGTGTTTTAACCATTTGGGCCTTATTAGGCACTGGGCCTTATTTGGCCCCCTACCTTACATTATAACTTTTCACACATAGGAGACAAAACTATATATCACTTACCGCAATATAGAACACTGAAAAATATACAAAAATATGTGTTTTTAAGCTTGAGTTGTGTTTTTTTTTTTAGGTGTAATATAAAATAATAAAATAACATAATAACAATACTCTCACTATAAATATATCACGAACTCATAAGTGAAAATTTTGTAGATAGGGTTATCGTCAGTGCAGTATATAATCATGCTAAATACCTTTTACAATATTTAAATTAAAAATAATATAAAATCAAGGTACAGTTTATTTTTAAGTTTGAATGGGTTATGTATAATAGAATTAATTAATGTGGAATTAAATATTAAAAACTAAATGTAATAAATGATTTGATAGTTAAAATATAAATATGTATAAAAATAAAGGTACTGTTAACCTATATATTTTATTTTTCATTCAACTTTAATCTTTTAAGGAAAAATATGTCATTCTCATTAACATTGAAAAGAATTTTGTGCAAATCGATGCAACTATTTATTTTAAAAATTATAAAAAAAAATGTTTTAGTAGATATTATATAAATAATAAATACATTTTAATAATGTTTAAAGATTTTGTGAAATAATATTAAAATACTTTGAAATTTTTTTATTTAAACAAAAATTATTAAATGGGTGTTGTGTATCATTGTAATAAATTGAAAAAATATTTTTTTTAATAAAAAACTACCTAAATTATAAAAATGTATGTAAAATATTGATTTTAATAATTAATTAGACACGAAATGTTATTTGTTTTTTATAATGTTCAGTTAGTTTTTTTAAAAAAATCAATTTAAATATTTTTTTAAATTTAATATCCTTTTTTTGGAAAATAATTTTTTTTTTTTTTATAAAATAATTTTAAAATGAATGTTGATAAAATTTACTTAAATCCAAACACTCAAAAATGCACTTTCAAAAACTTCAAAATATAACTTACCTCTACACATACATCAGCGTTTGGTACATAAGGTACCCGGACGTCTTTTGAGTCCAGTAGTATTCCACCCCTTCACCATATAATTGCCTTATCGTGTAAACAACTGTCATTTTCCATTACCCTTTGCATTGCCGTGTGTCTATTTTATATAATATGATTAAACGAATAGAAAATGACCCCTCCTTGCTGCTCAAAAAAAGGATAAAATCATTTTTCAAACTGTGTTATTTACATTTCACAAGAATCAAGACTGCAGTTTCAGACAGATACACTATGCAACGGTTAGGAATACTATTATTCCCATAAAAACTAACAGTACCTGCATTTCATTGTTTTTCGAAGAAAGAGTATCCAAAGTATAGATCTCATCATCAATGATGTAAACTCTATATTGTGCAAGGAAGAGACAAAAAGAAATCATCATAAGGACCAGTGTGGGAACATTGCACTAACTTGCATCGAGCCTGTCGGTCATATGGATATAGACACCTACAATGCGTGTGTATTTTCTTATTGTCAAATGACAATAAATTACTGTCAAGAATCTACAAAAAAATACTCCTATAACGATTATTGCACATAACAGGAATTGTTTTAAAGTGTAAAATGATCAAAAGGATACTGTATGACTGCATTCCATGTGTGAGGGTGTGCTATCAGTTGGTTTTATTTCTTTTCGAAGGACATCCTGTCCTGTCTGAGTAAGTCAGTCTTTGATTTATTCTTGGGTGTCCTTTTTTTAACCTCAAAAATAAAAAGAATATATATGCAATACTAAGAAACCCTTTTCTCGCACTTAAGGATTATACAAAGAAAAAAAGAAACTGCACACATGCTAGAGAACATTAAATCTAGGACATGCGACTCCTTCACAGCACGACGTTCTAGTTTTGAAAGGTTTTATCGCAAACAGCTGCACGTAAGATCATTTTACTTCTTTTTTTTTTTTTTGGTTTGACCAACAACCATATTCAATCCTTTTAATGGACATGAATCCAAAAGTAAAACACATCCACATGAACCATATTTGAGTTTGAAAAAATTTACTGACCATAACTTATTTGACCTGAAGTTATGTAGGTAAGGATTGATGTGTAGGAATTTGTGTTTAATTTTCTATGGTAACCCTATGCAATCATTAGCATGACGAATTTCGGTCTAAGAAAATTAAAAAAAGGATCCTGATTTCAATTTGTTTGTATTTTATGCACGCGCAGTCATTTTTATCAAAAAAGTACCTGGATATTCTTATAAGTTACAATATTTTTTGTTTTTTAATTTATTTGAAGTGATTTGACATTACTGACATTATAATTACCTACTGTGCGAAAAACAGCTTGATTTAATCATCAGAATTCAGAATGTGTGAAGTTAGCCCCCCCTTTTTTGAAAATTGTATTTTTGAAAGTTGTCCTAGGTTGTGCTAGGTTTGTGTCAGTTTTTTTTTCCGGTTAAATCATTCCACATTTGTACATTCCTGTGGTGCGACTACGGAAATAATCACTGTACTTCACTGTACGCCCGACATGAGGCTCTAAGAGCAACTTGATGAGGACTTTATAGCGGCCATGTTATTCAGTACTTTAAAACTTAAATCCAGATGTAAATTAATTGTTTTTTTCGTTTATCTCCATATAAATTCCATTTTTTCTAATTGCTGCTTCTTTAAATGAATTTGTTTTGTATTTATGTTTAACTTCTAGTAAGCGAATAATATAAAACTTGGCTTAGAAATTAGTAAAATAAATAATTCATATCTGGATTTGATTTTACATCTTGATTTAACGAGTGAATAATATATGGCCGTAGCAGTGCAATTATTACCTACGGTTGAATTGTTTCAGGGAAAGAACTGTGAAACTGTCCATTTCTTCCGCATACTCTTTATAAAAGTATACCGATAAAATAAAGAAATTGTATTCTAGTGATATAAACTATTCCGTACACTTGTGAAGAGAGCAATAATTATATACTGTAAGCAATTTATATAGTGACATGACCGTCACTAGTAGAAAATAAAAATAAAATAAATACATTTACATTTATACGCAAAAGGCAGAGTCCTGTAAAATATGTGTACACAGGGTTTGAACCCATACCTCCGGCGTGATAGTCCGATTCACTAACCACTACGCTACGGGGGACTAAAAATGTCTTAGGCCCAAGATCAAATTATATAAAAATCGTTGGAGAAGAGTTACATAGATGGCAAATACCGTTATTTTATTGTACTAACAGACAGGTCACAGACGAAATTGTAAGATCTATTTTATTGGCTTCGCTATCAAGAGCAAGAAAGCATTGTAATAACATTTTTTTATTCCAAAATCCTACAACGAACCCTACGTTAGATGGGGGCAGCATGTCCACGCCCATGTAATTAACTGCCGCTTTTTTGGTAATAGTGTTTTGACACATGGCCCGAAAAAAAATTGTAGGCAAGGGGGCGAGCTTGGTAAGGGGGCGGTTGCAAGTTTGGGTTTATGCAAAGTTCAACGCCATACATTTTTGTCTGACATTTTTTCTAAACCAGTGTCGATATTCAGCTAATTCAAACAGTGTTCCAGGGAGTGAAATGAAACGTCAGATTACTCGCCTAACATTTCGGAAGTGAGTTGGTGTACATGTATGTAAATTTATCATTTTGGATAAGTATGTGTTATTTTCTCAACATATTGCTTAACATATATTCATGTAATAGTAATGAAAATACAAAAACAAGAATTGACTCTCTTTATTTCCGGCGAGCTTTTAGCCATGCTCACTTCATTGTCAAAAGCGATTAAGCTATTTAGGCGACATGAGAAAGTTCGAATTATCAAGAATAATTCATAACCATACTTTTTATGTGACAACATATTTAATAGAAAATATGTTTTATAATTATGCATATACCTATTTACATATTTAATATATGTAAATGTTAATAAGTATGCACTACCTACGTTAAAATAAGTAATAAGTAAGTAAGTTTTTTACAACATTTTTTTCCATAAAAACGTAAACGCAAACGTTTCTTATGTGAAAGAGTTTGTTGAAAAAATAACACATGCTTATTCAAAATGATAAATTTACCTATGCATGTAGACATATCACAGTTTACTCTCCTTTGCTGGCTTACAATTGGACACACGCTGTTATAAAATGAAAACAATCTTCTTTAGATTTCAGGTTATACAAATTGCAGAATTGGTCAAAACTTCCGTTATATGGGCTCCCAATTAGATAGAGAAGTTCGCATCTTGATTTGAAAATCAGTGAAATATCTTTGTAGGTGAAAGAATCTTGGAAGTAGTTCTTTTCCCATAAGTAACAATCCAGCTGGCTATAAAGTATTCTGCTATCAGATCGCAAGGCCTTTTCCATCATCTTAACTCGATCAATGTCTTTAAGTTTTTGAATTATTTCGTAGAATCTTGCTATCATCAGACTAGCCGTTGTCTGGGTTTATCTGCACAACTTCTCCACTCGTAGCAGCAATATTTTCCCAAGTCCCCAATCACCAGTCCTTAATTCGAATTTCATAACGCATCATTATTTTCGACAAACGAGTTTTCTGGAGATCAAACACTCTAAGCAGGTAGTCAGCTTGTAGCTTAAGAGTTGAAGTAAACAGTTTTGGCAGATGTTTTTCCAAATAAATTGAATAGTTTGGCGCGGTTAAAGAAATATTGAATATTTTCTTAATAACATTTCTTTGAAACTTTTCCCATTTCTTCGTATTTTTGCATACCCCATATTTGCGCAGCATAACAAAGCAATGATTTCACTACTGCCTTAAAAATTTTAAGTTTAGTTGAAAGGTTAATGTGATCATTTGAGAAAATCTTCTTCCAAGTAAGATTGATCAAACTTTGTGAAGTTTTGGCTTTTTCTGAAAGGTGCTTGCTATAATCCACAGTTGGATTAAGTAAAACTCCCAAATACTTGAATTCTTTCGATACTTCTAAACGATGTCCATTAAGCATCCAATTATACCTCACTTCGCTCCGAGTGGAACGCGAGAAGACCATGACACTTATTAAAATAGTCCGTAAGACTACCTCTGGCACATGGAAAGTCGGAGATGCATTTTTAAAGAATTCGTAGGGAATCCCATCTTCTCGTCTTCATGGAGAACGAGTTGAATTTCAGAAGCTGACATAACAGAATCTAGCATTTCATCACAAACGAGCGGCTCTGCGTAGGAGAAAGTTGTTGTTGGGTTGTTTTGAAGAAGACTTTTGAAATACTTATTCAGAGAGATCATCTGCAGAAACACTTAGACCAATAAAGTGTTGTGTGAACCATTAATTTCTTTTGCCGTTTTTCAAAACTGCTTTGTGTTTTTAATTTGACTGAGTGATTGGGCTTGCATGGATTCAAAATTGATTTTCTTTGCAAAGCAAATTTTCTTATATTTGTCATTAGCTTGAACGTACCATTTACGAATTTCATCTCAAGAACATTTACGATACGCTTTCAGATGAGCAAATGATTTTGCATTTAGACATTCTGCATCAAACCAATTCTTTAATAATTTCAATAACTTCACACGAAAATAAAATTAAGTGGTGTACTATAACTTTACATGGGATGGGAATTAACATGTGAAGTTAGTTCCTTGCATCAATAAAAATGAGGGGATAGCTCTAGGAATAGCTAATTATATCAAAGTAATTTATTAAAATTAAGTATCTAAGTATAAGAAAAAACATAATCTTCTTAAATCAATATCCCAGTATTCTTTCAGAAGTTATCTTAATGTTCTTATACATTTTCAGTTTTGAAAAAAAGTCAGTATTGATAAAATCTATAAACTAAATATTTTCAAATGCTTTACAATAATTTAATCATAAGTGTAAGTTTCACTTGTATTGTGATGGTATATTATTCCTAGATATACCTTTTGGTGAATAGTGGTATTTGTTTTAGAAAAAACCAGCTGCTCTTTCTCGTGCCTTATATACCTAACATTCTTGACATATTATACAAAATCCTTCCCTTCAATTTATAAAAAAATACGTTTTTAATTATGAACAGATCGAAAGAACCCCAAAGGTTAAGAATGCACCACGTTTAAGCCTTGGAATTTTCAAAGTTAATTAAAACACACAAATTTCTCCTTAAATAAAAAGAGAAATATTCATTCAAGAAAGCAACACATCGCAGTTATCCTGGCACCTAATAATTTACTAACACCACATCTATCAGAACGCCTCCATATATGTACACCCCTTGTACAAAACAGGAAATGTGAAAGTGTCACAAATAGACAAACGGGATATGTAATTGAAAAAATATGAAAAATATATAATCTGTAATAGGTTTCCTTGACATGGACACAATGTACTTGGATCCTAACGTCTGTCGATGTCAGACAAATAAGAAAAACACTTTGTTCGTCAAAAGGACGCCCTCCGCACAGAGTTAGTCAGATTCTTGCACACATGGAGTATATTGGAGTGGCATATCGATATCCTTTTTTCAACTTGTTTGTTTGTGGATGCATAAGGTTTCCCATCAATGTACCTCATTGGAAATGATTTTTCTCAAATTCATGTAAGGTACACATTATCATCAAGGTCTTGTGGGATGCAGTGACCAACTGCAGTTGTTTATAGCATTCATTTTATTACCGAGAAGGACCTTTAGAATTAAAGGAAACAAATCTAGTTCCCATCATATTATGTAGGTTAAAAGACAAACGGAAAATGGAATGGCATTGTTTTTGAGTTTGATTTGTTTTGAATGACTTATGATATTTCTTCATTTCCTGTATACTTTTTTTTAAAGGACACTTTGCTTCTGTTTGTGTGTAGTAAACGACAGGTTCGGTTCAAGTAGTGTTCCCTCTGTCCACCACTAGTTTGTTTTTTACTGTAAGAGCATTATGATAAATATAACATAGGAAACGCTATGAAATAAAGTAGGAGATTAATGACAAACAAGTGATTTATGATGTCGATCATCAATTAACAGAACGCATCAAAAAAGATCAGACACATTATCAAGGTCACGAAGAAAATAATAAGAGATTTAGAAATTAGAAATAAGAATATGTAGATTTGTTTAATTTTAAATGAAAATAAAAATAAAATAGAACTAATAACGCACACAAAAGGATTGGTTGAGAGTTGTAAGTCACTAGGCCGAGGTTCTTCGGAGCTATCAGTGCCATTTATTTTTTTTATATAGGTACTTACATAATTATGTACTTATCATTATTTAATTATTATTATTTATTATTTAAATTCCTTTAAAACAAAAAAAAAAAAAATACCATTAAGTTCATTAAGTGATGTCAATAGGGCAGCCATGCTCAAATGATTTCTTGTAAAATTTATAAAACTCTATTTTGAAAAAAAAACTGAATAAATGAATTATCTAATCCAGGGGTTCCCAAAGTATTTTGTATCACGCCTCCCTATTATGACCTAAAGTGATAATGCCCACGCCCCCACCCCTCGACGCAAAAACTAAAATGCTGTTTTGAAATTATAAATAAATACTTTAGTATACATACATATTATATACCATCGCTTCAGTTATGTATGTAAGTAGCGCTTAAATTCGTCCGTAAAGTGCTGTGAATTGTTTTTTATTTTATTTATTCTTTGTGTCCAGTTTCATCCAAAACCTTCATAAAGAGCGCTTCTTCTGATGTGATCGGAAAAAATTTAGGAAAGCAGGAATAAATGCATGCCAAAATTTTGCGTTTCCAGAGTTGCAACTTGTGTATGACGTGATTGCATCCCGATGATTAATTATGTTCGAGTCTCCGTCTTGTAATATTAATTTCAATGAGCTCAATGAATCAAAAATATCTGACATAAAGGCAAATACTACTGGGTCTATTTTATAAATTCCGCAAATAATTCACTATGTTTTTGAATTACTAAAAACTGAATAACTTTATCTCGAAGTTTAATTCTGAGCCAACATTATTTCCTTTCGAGAACAAGCGCACTTCCATATGAAATAACTGTGTCATATGTTCTGTGCCCAAATATTCACAAAGGGCGTATTTAATGCACTCTTTTTAATATAATTTACAATCTTTATGCACAAATATAAGACATCGAAAGTTCGTCTTAAAGTGTCTTAACCGACAGGGAAGGTGTATAAAACAGTCAATAGTTATCAAATCATCACGTTGAATTTTTTTTCTCTTACCAACTGTACGATGTGCGAATCCTGGAGCAGACATGGAAAATTAATATTATGAAGTGTATCGAAAGTTAAAATAAAAGTGTATCGAATTGTACTTTTTAATTTTTCAAAAACAGTTTTTTTCGTTCTTTTATTTTTTAATTTTGGTTTATTTTTTTGTATTTTTTAAAAAAAGTTAATAATTGTTTATAACAGTTTGAACTTTAAAAATGCTTCTACGTGAAATTCGAAAAATGTACTTATATAAACCATTTTGCCACCTGACCACACAATCAACAACTGTTTAGTGGTTTAATACAAAAGGTTAGACTCCAATAGTTTTTCTTGCTCAAGAGAAAAAGGATAATTTTGAACACTTTGAACAAATTACTTTGTATGTGGAAACCATTGTATATAAATTTCTATAGTACAATCATGGAGCAGCGCCATCTAAAGAAAGTTGTGAACCGCACATTTGGAGGTTCTTACATTTACTAAGTGTCTATTCTGTTACCCTAACAATAGTCATCAACAAAACAAATTAAAAATATTTAATGTATTTTATTGGCTCTAAAATCCATATTTCTTAGACAAGAGTCGTAAACAAAACAAAAATCATATATGTTTACGACTGTTGTTAGGGTAACAGAATAGACACCTAGTAAAAGCACGAACCTAAAAATGTGTTACTCACAACTTTCTTAAGATGGCCAGGCGATTTTTATTCAGCATGAAAATACTATAGAAATGTATATACAATGGTGGAAACTATAACAACAGTTTGTTAATTTGTTATTATTAATTCAATTTTGTTTTAAATTAATGTCTCAGTTTGTAGACGACTTGTACATTAAGGCCCAGTTCTTCAGGTTGAGATTATACCAGGGTTATGTAAACCCCGAGTTAACTTTTATGAAAACAGGATTTTCAGTTAGTTTTGAGGTCCGGAGTTAACTCAAAATTAATCCAGCTTAGTTGGTGAGTTAATTCTGAGTGAATTCAGGATCTCAAACTGACTTAAAACCGTGTTTCCATCAGCGATAACTCGAGGTTAATCTAACTCTGATGAAATAATATCGAACTAAAAAACAGGACCTAGTTCTTAAATATTTGTATAGATATGCCGCAATAGTTGTATAGATATGATAAACATTCATAAAACAAGAACAACCACCAGATTTTAGTTTTGGTTTGCAATAACACAACTTTAGACAGAGTCACAAAATCATGAACACAATTAACGAAAGAAAGAGCAAAACACGAAGCAAGATAGAGACAGACGGATGACAATAAAGACAAAAATTGTTCAGTGCAATAAATGGTCCAACAAATTGTGTTATATGGGATTATCAATGAAAATACCAACTAAATTCATTTAATTCAGTGCTTGAGGAAAATTGTACTGAATTTCATAAAAGTGTACTTTCGTACCTGAGCACATTCAATTAAATCGAAAAAAGTACAATTGTATCGACTTTTCCAACCGTGATCCTGAGCGAGATCCAAACATTTCCGGAGCGCCACCTGCAGCAAATATTTTTCGTGTTTTGTGTTTCCGTGTACTGTGTTTGAATGTAGTTCAGTGTTCAGGCATAGGGATGTTTGATACCAAATCGTTACTCACAAATAACATTTGTGGAAGTTCAACCGATTACTATAATATCGATACTTTTACACTAAGATGAACTATTTTTTTCAAAGTATCAAACATTCCGCGCCCCCACTTTGAAAACCAATGATCTAATCTAATCTAATCTATATAACAAATAAAGGGCACGACTGTTTCGCACAAACTTGCTCTTGTTACTGAGGGTTTAAAACAAACGGAATAGGTATACGAAAACATCGTATGAAATTTTATTAAAAGTTATAAATCCATGTCTTACAAAGATTCAAACCAAAATGAAAGTATGCAAAAAATGTTCTTTATTAAATTTTAGTTTACAAAAAAAAATATTTTCAAAAAATATGTCAGAGTAATAACAAATTTTGAATATCATTGAAATATAAAAAAAATAAAATAAACCCACACATTGATTCCAAACTTTTAATATAAAGTGACTTGATATAGCCTCCGTCATGAGAGTTATTTATCCACATAAGGGATTTTCCAGGAAATATTTTCCTTTTAACGCCATTTGCACTTGATAACGAAAAACAAGTTGTTGTCATCTACAACTTTATGTTAACGCCATTATATTGAGTGTCCTTAGGAGAGCTTCAATTTAAAATAAAAAAAAATATAAATAAATGCTTTCGTAAACAGTTTTCCACTCGAAAGTATTTTCTTTTGATGAATGATCTCATGAGAGCAAATTTAATATTTTGTCACAAATTCCATCGAGTGTTCAATACGTACATATAATTTATCTTATTTGTCCTTTTTGTTTGATATTTTCAGAATTTTATTTTATAAACGAAATAGGTTTGATGTGTGAGTTTTTTGCAGCATTAAATTTCAATCCTATCATTTGATTTTAAATTTCCTACTCCATCCGTAAAGAAACAAAAGCACAACTGGGTTGCACGAAGCTGCTTTTTTGGCGTGGTAAAGATTTTTATTTGATGTCTTTTGATTAACCAAAAGCATTCTATTTAGCTGTGACCATACCGGGTTAAAATATATATGCACTGCAGGTCTACAGAGATCCCCATTAAAAGGACAAACAAAAATATGTAAAAATAGATTCGCTAAAAAAAACTATGCCTAAAAATTTCTGAATTCATTTTGGCTTCCGAAATAGAACAATCTAAAACCCAGAGGCTTGCCAAAGTTTTCTGAGGTTAGACCGGTGAATCCTACTAGCAGATCCTTAGGTTTGTCAATACGAAAAGGCAAACTGGAAGTGTTTCGATAATTTCTTCCGCAACTTTTCTTTCTTGATAGTGGAGTAGATTAAGCACTGAGAAATATAATAAGTATGATGTATGAACAAGATTATAATATTTGTTATTATTTTTCAACTTAGATGAAATTTTTATTATTTAAATCAGCTTTTTATGGCCTTTAGTGCATAAAAAAATGGCGTTTCGTGCGGATGCTTACTTTGCACTCATCAGTTGACGACGAGTGAGCACCTTGTAAATACGAAAATTTCCGCTTGTTTCAGTTCAACTTACATAACTTTTTTGACAAAAAGCTAAAGTGAACTATATCCAACAAGATTACGATTGCAATCATTAAGCTGGAAGTGTTTACCTGTGGCCTGGTTAAAGTTATATATAAAATGTTTATGTTATAATACTTACTTACTTTTACTTATGTTGGCTCAACTAGAGCCTGGTGCTTTTAGGCGTTCACATAAAACGCTGGACAGGATCTTATAGGCGATGTTTAAAAGGCTTATGCCTCTATAATTGGTGCAGAGTAGGCGATCTCCTTGTTTATGAATCGGGCAGATGGTACTGAGATTCCACTCATCGGGCAGACTTTCCTCCGACTATATTTTGCAGATGAGCTAGGGTATGCTCCTAACCAAGTCATCTCCAGCGTGTTTAAAAAGTTCCGCTTGTATAGACCATCGGATCCAGCTGCTTTGTTCATTTTTAGTCTTGTGATGGCTACTTTGATATCATTTTGGACGGGCAGATGCAGCTCATCTAGATTAACTGGAAGAAGTCGATCTTGGGCATTATGTTGGCTGTCATCGCCATTTAACAACTGGTTAAAAGAGTCTCTCCAGATGGCTAACATCGCCTGCGTTTCTACTATGGTTTTCCCATCCTCATCTTTGCAGGATCCAGGGCAACTAGTGAAACCTGATGTTGACCGTTTCACTCTTCTATAAAAGTTTCGTATCTCTTTCCTGCAAAAACATCATCTTGTTATAATACAAATTCTATATACCTACATTGAAAAAATTAATAAATAGAATAATAAATAAAAATAATTACAACTAAGTAGAAGACTTAGCATTATATTAAGTGAACTTTGAATTATTGATTCAAATTAGCTTTTTATAGCCTTTAGTCCATGAAAAAATGGCGTTTAGTGCGGATGCTCACTTTGCACTCATCAACTGATGAGTTGAACTGATTGTTTTGTCGTTGGTTGAAACTGCAATTGTATATTTGGGTGCCTAGCCTATAGGTATTTCTCAAAGTAGAGCATTTCTCTTATAAGAGCATTATTGAAAAGGATACACGTAATATACGTGCACATTGTACATATTTGAACACAAGGTTTCAAACAAACTTCCTGTTCAATATAATTTATGACTTTTGTTTGTCAGTTTGTTGTTTATAACCTTACAGAGTTCCCCTTCGAATGAAGATATCGTCACAAAATGCTTCCTGGTTGTGAAATGTGAAGAACAACCTTCGGTACATACCTATATAGATATATACCTTTATGCATAGTTCCAAACCAAAATTAAAAAAAAAAGTGTGAAGGAATTCAGGATATGTTTGTCAGTGTTTGATCTTTAGGCCAAAGGATTAATATTTCATATTAATGAAGTTAAGTGCAACATTTTTTTTTTAATTAGAATTTCATCGTGACATCCGTCATTTAAATCGTCTGTATCAAATGACCTTGACTTCCCGTCATCTGCTACAAAAAAGGAAATAATATTGAGAACTCAATTATCAGGATCCGTGACATTGTATAAGTGTAATCGTGATGGATGGATTCAATTGTTTTGGATGCGAGTTAGTGTTATCATCAGGTAAATCGTTTTATATACGGGACGGGGGGTAGCAGTGTGTTGTGAAATCCAACTTACATATTTTTTTTATAAATTGATAAATAAAAAAATGGGATTACCTACATATATTCATTGTTGGAAAAACAAATAAACGCTGTCTCCTAGAAACTAACCGCAAATAGTAGGTATACCTATACTTGAAATCACACACTTCAGAAAACACATTTCAAGAGTCTTTATTATAACGCCTTGCCTTAATAGTCAACACTGCGGGCTGTTTCCACTCCACTAGTGATTAAATTTCGCCGAAATGTCTCATAAATCAACCCTTTTGCACCGCACTTCCAAAAAAAACGGTGTGTTAATTTCAAATGGCCGACTGAGTCTGCATTATTGCTCTCCATCAAACTTAATTGTTGAATAACCCTAAACGACGTAAATAAAAATTCATTCGACCATAAAAAGGGTACAAATCCACGAATACGAACAAAAGCCCACAAAGGCGAAACACACAGCGAAATTCGAAAAGAATTTAGTGGATTAGTTGAAGGATATAAATAGAACTTGGAACTATTTATTAGTTAATTCGAATCCTTGGGTTAGCATTCATGACACGCCCGCCATGGAATTTTGGTAATGTTCGTTTTGACTATGTGTGACTTTAGGACTCCCTATACATGACCATAACGATCACAAGAATTGCCATTATTTGAATTGAAAATATTTGCAGGAGGGCTCTCCTATTTTGTTTATTTATTTTTATTTTATTGGTTGATGGCCATTCAAACGAAAATAAAAGAATTCTTACACAGAATCTGTTTGCTGTCCGATGTCGAGAACCGTGCTTCCACCAATTGTTAACAAATTATTATTCGTTCTTACGAATTTTATTATTCGTTTTTATTTTTGGCTGGAGATATAGCTATTTCAAGGAGTGCCAATTTCTTTCATCAGCCTCCTTAATGGTGCTGAGCTTTAATCCAATTTTATAATGGAAAACTTTCTACATGCACATCAAAGGATTCGAACCCACGCAATATCAGATTTGCTCAGTCTTCGAAGTCATATGCACTACGCATTCCACCGCTTATGACCACTGACTTCACAGGTCGAGATGTGATGTTTGTTTCTCAAACGCATTTGGAGCATCAGCATTTTTCTAAGCCCCTTTAATAAAAGTAAATAATGTGAGTGACATTTTCGGTCATAACTTCTGTTTTAGACACAGGACAGCAAACAAATTTCTCATTTAAATTTTTACATCCAAACTTTACAATCTATTATATTACAAAATATTGTGAAAATAACAGTTTCTTACGAGATGCTTACAAAAGAATACACGGCACATTTATAACAAATCATATGCCTTAAATTTTTAAAAATGTTGTTTGCTTGTCCTGGCTTCACTTGTGGATAACTATTTAATAGAATAGATGGCGCTGGGGTCGCTTTTTCGAAAACTGTTATATGCGAAATATAAGTTCGATGGCTATGGGCTCCTCAACGCTTAAGTAACAGGTACGGGCAGCGTTAAAATTGTAAGCTAATTCTGAAAAAAGAAAAAAACTGAACCGTTGGCAAAAAATTATTCATGCCAAATTTAATCAAAATTGAAAAACCAAAAAACTGCATGTTTATCCTAACTGCCTCTAGGGTTATTTCATAAACTATCACATATAAGGAAAAATAATGTACCTAATATATTATTTAGAACATTGTTTAAGCTTCATTTTTGTATAGAAGATACATTTTTGATTTGAGTAACTATTTCCAAGATAAAGGCGAAAACCCGAAATAAATAACATATTTCTCCTCACTGCCGCAAGCGCTCCAGTCGGATTCTTGGGGAATCTTTTTTGGGTCATCTACAGACACCCCTGTGTAAGTGTGCCAAATTTCAAAACTGCTGGATTTATTTCCATTTCAAGTCCGTTTGGGCTGGGTACAAACACCACGGATCTTAATGCTTTTTTGTGGCGGTTCTTATTGCCACTTTGAAAAGGAATTAATGCCCGCTGGTGTCATTTCCTTTTGTAGGGGGAATTGATACCCACGGACCTTAATTCCGCGGCCCTTATTTCACTGTCGAAATTGTATCAATGTGGTTCAATTTTTAAAATCGGAAAGAATTATAGAAAATATGTATGTAGGTATGTTTCTACCGTCCACTAATCACTAATACAATTCAATTGTTGTCACTCAATAATCGAATATCCAACAAAATAAATAATTTCCTGTCTCTCATGAAATTATAAGAAAAAGGAGTCGGAAAATTACAGGCTTATTTAGAAATTCTTTTTTTCTGTGAACAACAGTTTAAAGCTGTTTTAGTGAAGAAAGCCAATCTAGCCAATGTCTTTTTAGTCGTTTCGGATAAAACTTCGGACGAATTTGAAAAGTTGAAGCAGGCTGTAGGTCAATAATAGGTAGTTGTTGTTGTTTTTTAATGCGACGTTTCGCACATGGTTATGTCCTTCATCAGGCCTTTTATTGATCAAAAATTAATTAAAGTAAATATTTTAAGAATTAAAACAACAATAAACTATGATATACTAAATATAAATATAAATATATTTACAATACAACTAACAAGTATGTTTCTTGTTTAAAAAACACAAGTCACTCCAAAAATGAATATATAAAAGTGCATACATCAACATATTTTGCTAAAATATTTAAATAATATACATAAGTAAAATTATCACATAAATATTTTTAACACAAAAATTACTCTTTCCAAAAACAAAACGTCGAACAAAAGAAGAAAAAAAAAACAAAATACAATCAACGAAGCTTCATTTTGTGCACACAGTGCACACGGGTCAATTTAGCTAGAGCCGTCAATGTTTTTTGGTCGTTTAATTAATTGGCTGTATGCTCCCCTCAACTTGTAACCATCTGACCTGCGGTTTACAGCATTATCGGTATTGATAATGTGCAGTATCTCCAACAGCATTCTTTTATCATAATGCTTCTCCGTCTACAAGATCTTAACTCTTTCCAAGTCTGGTATATGACTCTCTTCCAAGCAATGAAGTGCGAGAGCTGTTTTCTGCGCACTGTCACCCCCGCTGATCTCTGATCGATGGCCAGAAATGAGGATTTCTTTCAGCCTCTTATGGCCAGTTTCTTCAAACACTTTTAAATGTTTATTGGTTTGTTAAATCTTAAAATGGCATTTTTCAATTTCACCAACCACTTTTAGATTTAAAAGAGCCAATAAACTAAAGTCCCATTTTGTTCCAAATAAATTTTAAAGGCGTCTTAAAAATGCAAGACAAAGAGAACGTTGACATTTTTCGATTAAAATGCTCGCATCTCGCTTGCTCTAATGAAAGAGAGCCATGAGTGGTGAATAAAAATCCGGGGTTGGCATCAAGTTTCCTCATTTTTGAAAATTCCCTCCTTATGTTGGTGCAAACCATTTTAAGCTAAAATGCCAATAAATTTTATTACTCCGTTTACTAAAATGCATTTAGGTGTATTTTGGTGAAACTGGGCATTAGCCAAATTAATATTTTGTCAATTTCCAGTGCAATACTGAAGATTTTAGAAGACTCCGGACTTCAGTTAAAAAGATTATCTAGTCAGGGTTATGATGGTTGTTCCACAATGGCAGGATGTGAAGAAGGTGTTGCTAAACTTATACAAAACAATCATCCGAAAGCTCTATTTGTTCACTGTGCTAGTTCAACATTGAATGTAGTAATCAATGACCAAAATAATATTTTCCTTATTATAAACTCAACTAGGACTATTTATTAAATTATAATTTTTTTTAGAAAAATGTTAAAGCACAAATAAGGTTAATATAGTTTTGGGCCATATTTCCTTCATTTAGGTGCTTTTTCTTTGAAATATGTTGTTTTGGGCAATTTTTCCTAGTTTGGGCTTTTTTTCCTTTTCCAATATTACAGTTTCTTATTTTAACAGTTGGTGAAAATCAATAAACAGTGTTTATTGTGCTAAAAAACGCATTTATGAAAGTGCAAATGTCAGAAAATATCTATTTTACAAATGATGTTATTGGCGCAGTGTACAAGTTCATTGTGTCAGTAAATTTTAATTATTTTATTTAGTGGAGTAAATAAGAAAAAAGATAAACACACAAATTTTACAAATTTATTAATTATTCAAAATTCTTAAATTTGTTTTAACAATTCCTTCTTAGAAATTGACCTGTAAGCAATAATGTCAAAATCAAGTTATCTGCCGAAGTTTGTTGTTGGGAAACATCACACTTATCTGTTTAAATCACCTGCTATGCTATTCGCATCTTTTACCTATTTAGTTATTTTTCTAACCAATGCAAATCCAAACCAATTTCATTTCTTAGCTATTTGCTACAAAAACTTACCCTCTTTTATTCTGTAATCTTCTTACAGGAGATGCATATATTGTAAGGCTATAGACAACCGACAAAGAACCGACAACTGGTGCCATATTAAATTCATTGGAAATCCTTTAGGTATAGACACTATCCTATCGATGCCAAGGATCAGCAAGAATTGCGTTATTCTTATAGTTTCAATTCAAACGACCTATGAGGACAACGATGACAATCTTTCACTAAACATGCTAAAGTAAAGCAAATAAGAATTTATTTTGTTTGCAAATAGGACTCTCATAGCCAAAGATAAACAAAGGATGAACCTACTCTGCTATTAATACTTTAATCCTTTCATTTACCACACTTTTGTGTCCCTCTTTGTGACACTGCCTATCATTTGGCTAAAGGCCATCGGTAAGGATTAAAAGTTCATTTTGAGACTATTTACCATTGCCATCCTCAGCTTCTTAAAGTATTAAGTGAAAAAACAAGAGGACCAAAACAATAGAGTTATCGCATTGTTTGAGACTTCATTAGTATCACCATTTCAATCCTGGTGTGCAATATGGGATAGCCCAACTACGTGTGTTAGTGGACAAAAAATAAAGGAGTATATTTTCTTTTCTAATGCTATACCTACACCTACTTGTTGTGATAAATTAGCAGGATTAAACCAAGTGATTATGGGTAATTAAGATGAGAACTAGGGTTCTATATACCTAAGCTTGGCAATCGGTACCATTCTTAAATATTCTTGGAATATCTTTGTTGGATATATGTATTTATATTGTTGTGTTGGTCCCTATAGGAGTATATTTATCCTTAACACATATGAACCTACGTGAGATTTTATTAAACATAAGGATAAAGAAGCCGAGAGCGTGATGGAATCCTAGACCTCAATCCTTTTTAATTTGGTCCCTTAATAAAACACGCGTGATGACACATTTAATGGCAATAAATCAAAACAGACAGACACCTTTATATCAAATCCTTTTAATCCTGACACAAATGAATCTTTCTTTTGTGATCGAGAGTTTGTCACGATCAAGTTGCTTTTCTGTAGGTGAAGGTAGATTGAAGGATGATAAAAATTTTGGTTGGTAAAGAATAAAAGGATCTAAAGGAGCCGAATTTTGTTTTTACGAAACTTGTTCCCCCTTTGATAAAGAGAAAGTGATTGTTCGATGTACATATACCTTTAACGCGATCGGTTGCGAGAAGGATTGTGTTAACCGTGTGGAAGAAATGTGTTGTAATCCTTTGATTGTTTGAAATGAAATGACGTGTAGGAGGGAATAACGTGAGAAGTTGATGTTGTGGCATATATTTCATACAAGAAAACATGTTTTTTTTAATAAACTCTTTTATACACACAATAAGCGAGGTGTTTTTTGTATCATATCCTTTGAAAGAAAAGTGTTGGCAATAAACCATTTTATTTATGATTATCAGAAAAGGGGAGAATGATTGTATAGGTTACAAGTGATCAACTAGGTAATCTTCCTTTTTTGTGGGTTGGCAGATTAAAGAAAAAGGGTAAATGTTACTTCTTTTATATTTTTCTGGAAGATTTTCTTGTTTAGGGATTATAGATATGACTCAACATAAAGAGCACCTGCACACTTTGTGTTGTTTCTAAACTTGATTTGTACACTGTGGTTGTATGGTTTGACGCACATACCAGAAGAAAGTAAAGAAAATAAAACAACAGAACCCCGATGTCTTTAGCATTCCGAGCATTCCGTGGGGCAAACATAGACTCTGTCCTCTACTTGGTAATACCTCGAGTACTAATGCGGATATCCATGGCGGCGCAGCGCCGAGCTGTGAGAAGGTTTGATATCGCGAAGCTAAAGAGCCTGCAAGAACCTTTTCTGACAACGTTTCTACCAAACTCTCATCAAGCCCGCCACCAGCAGCAAGTGCAGATGACCAGTGAAGACATTGTCAACAAGACATCAGAAGTGCCGCCTCTGATGTGCTCGGTTTCGCTAGGCGTCCACAATGAAACTCCTGGTTTGATGAAGAATGCCGGTTGACGCATTCAGCAAAGAACGAGGCCTGCCAGGCAATGCTGCAATGCTAGAACCAGAGGCTTTAAGGCCAAACAGAAGACTGCCGAGATGAAAGGGGGAATATGGTAGTGGATACACAGTCAGAGCTGAAGATCTGGAAAGACCATTTTTCTAGACTGCTAAACGGCGAAGATAACCAAAATTCCGCTGCAAGGTGACTAATTCCATCTAATGCGGACGATGATGGACAACATTTTCATCAACCCGACCTGAATGAAGTGTGGCTAGCGATTGCCAAACTTAAATCAAATAAAGCTGCTAGTGCAGATGGCTAACCAGGTGAATTGTTTAAAGCAGCAGGAGATGTGTTGGTAGGGAGCATGCACCTACTCATTTGTAAAATTTGGTTGGAAGAAAGTATGCCCGATGAATGGAACTTTGGCTTAGTGTGCTTAATCCACAAAAAAGAGACGCTCTGACATGCACCAACTACAGAGGAATTAGCCTCATAAACGTCGCTTTTAAAAACTTGTCGGCTATCCTGTGTGATCGCTTAAAACCCCACGTAAACGAACTGATTGGCCCCATCAGTGTGGATTTAAGCCAGGCAAGTTTATCGTCGATCAAATGTTCACACTCCGACAGATTTTAGAAAAAAAAACAGGAATTCCAGACCTATAGACACCACCTCTTTATCGTTTTTTAAGTCGCGTAAGATATCGTGAATAGAGAGGAACTGTACAGAGCCATGTTGTATCTCGGGATCCCGGCCAAATTCGGCCACCTGTGCATGATGACGATGGAGAAATCTCGCTGCTCTGTCAAAGTCGGTAAGAACACCACCGAACCGTTTGATGTTGAGAAAGGCGACGCGCTATCATGCATCGTTCTTGAAGCAATCGTACGAAAATCGCCACTGGTACAAGTCCGTTCAACTACTCGCGGATGACATATACATAATCGGCTGAAATAATTGAATTGTGACTGATGCATTTCCCAGTATTGAATCGGAGGCGGCAAAGATGGGACAAAACGTAATATATGCCATCAACGAGAAAGAAATCTGAACATCGTCGACTCGGGCCAATCATTGAGATAAATAGATATAATTTTGAAGTAGTCAAGGACTTTGTCTACCTGGGATCCACTATAACGACATAAAACGTGAGAGATCAAATGAAGAATTACTCTTGCCAATCGCTGTTTCTTCAGGCTGAGAAAGCATTTAAGTAAAAAGGCCCTCTCTCATAGAACCAAGGAGACGTTATATAAGGCCTTGATCATCTTACTCCAGCTGTATGGGGCGGAAGCATGGGCGTTAAAAAGAGTCCATTCCTGATGGTGTACGCAGCCTTGAAAGACTCCATAATAGATGGCGCACTCAAGTGGAAAACGACCTCAGCCAACTTTTGGTGCAAAATTGGAAGCGGCTAGCTAAAAACAGAGCTGGTTGAAGAGTCATGTTAGTAATCCATCCTGGACTGTAAGCGCCATCTTAAGTTAGTAAGTAACGATGGCGTCCTTATATATAGGCTCCTATGCCTCGAAGGTATGGCTTTTCCGGCTGCTCGTCTTTGGAGTTTTGAAATAAGGATTTGGTCTTCCGAAACGGGTGTTTACTAGAGTTGGAAAAAATCTCAAGTAATAAAACGCTTCGGATGAGCATGGACTTACTAATGACAGACCCTATCAAACGAATTAAGGACAAGAAACTTCGGATATTTAAGTGGAATGTTAAGTCCTTTTATAGATCACCTGAAAATTCTTAGGGCTTAGACTAATGCAAAGCAGACAGAAAACAACTAAATAAAAAAAACTACTATGGCGACTGCTATATGTACCACGAAAAGACAGAGCTTATTTTGATTTGGATTCGTTGTAGGAGGCAGACTTAGACATAGTGTTTCAAATGTTTGAACAACCTCTACAGCGACGAGTGCCATCAAGGCTTAGTTCTCAAAGAAAAGTCTATAATACAACCATATGCAGAGTGGAGAAAAGCATTAAACTATAGATACAAATTCAAAGAACTCCTGATGAACAAGACTTTTTTAGACGCCATAATAAATAAATTAAAATTGTCTTGGGCGATATCAATACTAAATTAGAAAAATAAAACAAATATTTTGTGCGACAGCGGAAGAGTACTGCCTATATGACGCCACCTGCTAAAACACTGACACTGAACGACTTTGCTCTGAGAACAAATATCGTCGTAGCTATAGTACCTATATGCAATTCCTATAACATCTTATTACCCACAAAGAAACATGGAGATCTGTTCAACCATCCACTGGATCGACCAAATTAGGACCGACGCAAGTCAAGATCAACTCGGCGACATCTTCATCGCTGTAGCCAAATTATGGCTGGGGATGTGCTCGGCCAATGCCAAAACAAGAACTCAATTTTCTAACTGAGTCTCCATATAGATATACTATAAACTTAGGAGTCATTACCACCACCATCAAGTGAACCAATTCAACCTGGGCAACGCGGATCTACAATTTTGCCCACCAAATCTACTAGGAGAAAATAGAATAGAGATAATCATATCCTTAGGTAAAGTTGCTGGAGGTGATGGCATTTTGCTGCCAAATTGCTCAAAACAGCAAGAGGTTCCTTTTTAAAGAGTTTGTACGAACTCAATAAAGCATGCCCAATGAATGGAAATTGAACATCGACATTGTTTGCCAGGACTTTAAGAAAGTAAACCCTTTTAACTGCGCCAACTAAAGCCATAAATTTAAACTATAGGGCTTCAAATCTATAACCACGACCACCACCTGTTTATCGATTTTAAAACCGCATATTAGAATATCTAATTTATAGAGGAATGTCTAGTTTTGGCATCCCTTTCAAACTATTCCCTTGAAAGCAGAATGATGATGCCGAACTCATACAATAAGGTTACGCATTGATTTGCTATTTAACCAACAGCAGTTCAATCAAAATTACGCCTAAAGATGATTTTACGGCCAAAATTGGGATCATATTCCGAACGCTCCTAGTGAATAGATGGTGCGCTTTGCCGATTGTCATTTACTTTGAATTCTTTATTCATTTGAATCGTAGACGTTTGCAGGCAATAAGGTTACGCATTGATTTGCTATTTAACCAACAGCAGTTCAATCAATCATATTCAATCATATTCCGAACGCTCCTAGTCAGCGAATAGACGGTGCGCGTTGCCGATTGTCATTTACTTTGAATTCTTTATTCATTTGAATCGTAGACGTTTGCAGGCTTCATGTGACCAATACACAGCACATTTGTTCACGCACCGGTGTCAGTGTCGGTGGTGTTGGTGTTCGATCGGTATGATGTGTATGGGATGGGAATGCTGCTGAATGTATGGGTCGCTTTATTTGGACGTAAAATTCGTTCAGTTAAAGTCTCGACGAATCGACTGTCTTAGACTCAGCGGCTATGTTCTCAGCTAAAATAGTACTCTTTCATTTTCTTTATATTTACTATATTTCCCCCATTTTCAATCGTTGTGGTTAGAACTTCGGGCCGGGAAATCTTCGAAAAAATTCACTTCGCAAAAATCCTTAACGATAATTATTTTAGTAAGAAAATAGTCAGAAGTACATATTCTTAGATATTGAGAAGTATATCAATTCAATTGTATGTTGACTTCACAAACACGAAAACAAAACTGAAAGTCGTCACTATTTATGAAAAAAGTTATGACATCTTCCAATGAGGCAACACTCTGTGGCTTAATCATTATATTTATATGTGGTTTTGATAATTGTTAGATAAAAATTGTAAACAATTATTGATTCAATTTAAAATATTTTGTAGAAATAACACATACCAATTTTTAATTAATTAAAATGTCCAACAGGATTACTGGAATCCTTCAAGAACAAGCAAAAAAACATAAAAAACGGTATAAATTGTCATTTTCGTTATAGCCTTTTATCCACTTTTACACTTATAAACCCCAAGTTTTATGTTTGACTACAAAAACCGGATCAAGGAGCGCAATCATTAATTTACAGTCCCTAATAAAATACTGGAATAGGCTTTTGCCAAACACTATCCAACCAAACATTATTTCATCGCTCTGCCACGGTACAAAATATACAACAAAGGCAAGAATTAAACATTCTTTCTTGCATAATCTCTGCCAGCGGTTAAAGTTAATGAAGTCATGCGACTTCCATATAGACTGCCGTATGTGTCGTCCTGGAAATGCTTATTTCTTATTTAAAAGTAATCCAGTGAATTCGTTTTAATGACTGGCCGAAAGTCAGTCAGTTAATGAACACCCACTCCCTCATCGTGTTGTGTTTTATTCTACACAAAAATTATCATAAAAAGTATCAAAGAGATGACCAAAGGCTCTTCGACGAATCCTTTTTGCAATAACAGCGAACATTCACTTCCCACATGGTAGGCACCAAAAACGGACAGATTAAACGATTTACTACTGTTTTACTACGTTTGGACCGCGTTTAAATGTTATTTTATTTTACTACTATGCTTAACTGAAACACACTCTCGTTTTGGCCAATGTGTTGAGTGAAACATTAAGCAGGATATTGTCGTTCCACTAGTGGTTTTTGTTGTAGTGGGAGTATCATAAAAGTATAAAAGTGACGGAAAGAATGAATTTTGGTGTCGGTCTTTTTGGTGTGATCTTGATGGTGAATGTATGTGACACCAAGTTTTGTAGGTGGAAGGATTAATGGAATTATTTTTTTTTGTGTGACATACCTGTATTGTAGGAATATAAGAGACAAAGGTTTATCGTGCGATATTAGAAACTATTCGACAAGGATTTCGGAAATATAATATTGTCTTGTTTAATCCGCCGGATTTTGTATTTTCTAGTTCAGAGAGGATTTTGTACGACGGCATTTGCTTTGAACTTAACAGAGTTTAGACAAGTATAAAGGGTAGGATAAAGCAACCCAGTTTAGGAATTGTCAGCAATAAAAGAGTTCTTATAGACAAAAATACACCTTGAACAGTATTGGTCAGTGTGTCGAACTCTCATTCCGGAGATTGGGTTCGGTCCAAATTCAAATTCAACACTTGAATTTTCGAAGACACTGCCTCATGCAAAGAATTGACGAATTCCCTAAAAATATAATTTGTTTTGAAAAAGTGTATCTTAGTATGAAGATATAGGCAGCTTTTTGGTTTCGGCGTTCATTTGTTGACCTTTTTAGAGCTAGCAACTGACAGAGAAGTATTGGCTGAGAGAGTAAGTAGAAAACTATGACATACCCTCGGTTCCGACTAAGGCAGACTGTCTATAATAATAATCTATAGAACGAATCACCGGTGATGTGTCCAGTTCTAGTTAGAGCGAACTATGTACATAGTTAATACCTTATACATACAAGACATACATATTTGCTGAGACATGTACTAGGAGCTCAGACTTATGAGAGGCTGTTCATCCAGCTACCTAATTTTAGAGTTATATGTAAGATTCTGGTCTTCCATGATAGGAGTTGTACTTAAATTGCACGAAAAGAATCCAAAGGATACGAAAAACTAACAAGTCTCTGACACAATATAAGATAAAAATGTTGACGACATGAGCAAACGAAATAAGAACAAACAAATTTTCGATCTGTAGATGAGATACTTGTATTCTTGAAAACCCTGCTTAGGCTAAAGACCACCGTAACAAGAAATTGGGTTTGATGGAATGGAATACGACGAATGAAATCGTATGACATTTACTACGGAGGCGGCGGGTTCTGCAAGAAACAAAGAAATTATTTTACGATCTTCTCGAGGGCACTTATGACAAATGTCCGAAGTACGGTATCAAGATTTTTTCAAATTATCAAAGCATTCCGTGGAGCAAATATTGTCACATATCTTCTTAGCAGCTCAATATGGTCGTATACGAAGCTGGTATTGCAAGAGATTACGAGAACTTTTGCTAACCACGTTTATAATTAAAACGAACAAGGTGAAAAGTATTTGTAACCTTGTAAGACAAGTAAAACTCCACAACTTGTAATAAATCCTGTAACACAAAATGACAAGTCTGTGCACACCTCTACAAGAGTCACGATTCAATATGACAAATGCAAAATTGTTTAAAACTCTCATTTCTGTACCAGAACGTGACAAGTGTTAAGAAATACTTTTTTAACAACAGCTAGTTTTGGACAAGTGATTTGAACATTCTCATACGCTTACAAGTGCACTCTTTCTTAGAAAAAGCTGAAAGTAAACATACATAGAATTCAAATAATATTTAACTAAAACTATATTATGCGACGAAAAAAAATTCAAAAAAATAAACAAAACCACCAAAAAAACAAATTTTTATATTCTCTTATTTTGCTTAATCATATCAGTTTTTCTCATTCTCTCTTTGTTGAACACTTGTCAAACAGTTTGGATAAGCCGAGGGAAATTTATTATTCTGACGATTTGCGTTGTGTTACGGAATACATTTGTCCTTGTCGGACAAGGTAAGTTAGACAAGTGAATTTAGACTTACCAACTTGTCACGTTGTGTTATAGTCCCCAGGCGCAGAGAATCTTTGGAAACACTTTGAAGAAGTGCCACCACCGATGAACTGAGTTTCACTGGGAGACCACAAAGGAACCTTTGGTTGGACGAAGTCTGCCGCCTGGCATGCAGTTTAGAATGAAGTAGCAGCATTCTTTCACCAGAACAGCTGAAATAGCAGCCCAGTAGCTTTACGAGCATAAATGGAATGAGGAGGGAGTCAGTGGACTTTTTAGAAAAGAAATAGTACGAGGGGTCTATTTAGGGTCTTAGTGAATGAGGTGAAGTCCAAATATTCTATCAAAGAATGAAACGATCTACCAAAGGCCACAAGGGTAAAATAAAAGCCTGTAGATATGGGGTTTAGAATATGGTTGTAAATAAAGAGTCAATACTGAAGATATGGAAAGAGAACTTTTCTTGTATGCTAAACGGCGAAGATAGTCAACAATCCGCTGCAGGGTGCCGGACGAATGTGAAGTGCGACTGGCGGTTTCCAAACATAAGTCGTTAAAGGCTGGTGCGGATGATCTGTGCCAGACAAACTATTTAAAGCAGCGGGAGATGATTTGGTAAGGAAAATACCATAGACATACAAATTTGTAATGTTCGATAAAGTGTGCGAGATGCTGTGTAAGATGCTTTAAACTGTGCCAACTGTTCTTAAACGTTGCGTCGTCGATCGGTTACAAAATCTTGTCAGTTATACCAGTGTGGTTCTTTTGCCAATACTGTGATTGATTCCTATCACTGTTGTTTTAGGTCAGAAAAGACTACCGTGTCGACAAATGTTCGTTCACACTCCAAAAGATTTCCAAATCGATTCGTACCTCCTCTGTATTTAAAGATTTAAAATTCTCATATGATATCGTAAATAGAGACTATTTATATACTCTCGCTGTTCCAACAACAAAGATCTAAGTGAAGGTAATACGTTATCATGCAGTCTCTTTAGCATCGTACTTGAAGCATATGGTATACGCAACTCGCAACTGTGGTACAGAGTCGGAGGAGTGTGGACCTCAAGAACTCTCATAATCATTTTATGGGCCACTTCGGTTGGAGATTATCCGAATTTATGGATTAAAATTCAAGTTTACTCCAGAAATACGTTTAAGACCATTTTAGATTTTCAGAGCTTACAATTTCATCAGAGTTAACTTCTAGCTAACCCAACCGATTCGAATCAGGATTAACACGACACTGAAAAAACGTGCTGAAATTGAGCTTAAACAGAGCAAAAATATAATTTGCACTAGGCACTCGTAAAGACGTAATTCTCAACAAATAATTTGAGAAACTTATGCTCTTTTCGGGTTTGGTCCGCAAAGGGGTTTCGGTAGCTTGTCAGTGAACATTGCTATTGCTTAATGCCATAGTAAATTTTAAATACATTATGTATTACTCCGCCCATGAATATCAGTTGAGACTGCTTCGCAACTTCATAATAAATCTTATATATTATATGAATATCTTATAAATCTTATATGTATTCAAATGGAATAGAGGATGGATCCAAATAAAGATAAATCATATGTTTTGGTTCAAACATGTTTTTATTAATGTATAAATGTTTTTCTTAACATCTATGACAAATTGGACTGCTGAAGCAAATGCTTTCTTTACTTTTTCCATTTTGTACATTTAACAAAATGACAGAACCAATTTAAGTCAATGCTGCCACAACACAGAAAAGTAATCGGTGATCTATTGTTGTTTTATTATCAAAAGGTGATCTATATAGATCATCACAAAAACGGCTATTATTTGCTAACATAACTGTTTCCATATAATGGATCTGCGATCATGGATATCCCAGTTAAATCAAGCCTTCGGTAACTTATACCTTTATTGTAAAATAATGTAACGAAATACCTAAATTCTAAATATATCTATCCTAATTTAACCGAGTGTTTTAGAAATTCAATTAGTTTTTATAAATCCCTTAAAATTTATCATTGTATGGCATGAATAAATAAACGATTAAAACCCAATAAGAAACTACATAACAGCCTGACCATCATAATCAGAAACATATTTCCGAATAATTTGAAATCAATTAAGGGAAAGACAATGTGAAAGTAAGAATTATTAAAGGGTTCCTTTCCTTTATAAGATCATCAAACAGTTGTTTGATTGTTCATTGTATCGTTCTTCTGCCATTAAGAGTGCAATACACATTTTCAGTTCATTTTCAAATTAGTGAAACATGGCTCACATGAAGACCAAAAGGGTTCTTTTTGAGTTTAAATTAAGACCAGTTGTTGTAGTCTTTCCAATCGAATTGATCACTGACCAACTGACACTCCTTAACCCTTATGAGGTAATAGAAACTAATTCTGTGAAATATGAAGTGCTGAGACACACATTTTTTTTATAAATTCTATGTTAGCAAGAAAATGATGTGATCCAATTTTTTGAAAGTGTTAATTTATAAATACAGATTTCAGTAAAATTGTATTATTGTTCTGGAAAATTTAAGAATCACCAAAAAATTTTACATGAAATCGGTGTTTGGGATTAAGAAAAGAAAAGATGCTTTGAACAGGACTCTTGAGTTTTTAACTAGCCAATAGTAAACATACATACTATTAGGCAAGTAGGATTCATATAAGAAAAGTATTTCGAGATGACAATGAAGGCAAAAAAGGTGGTCAGCGTTCCATGTTTTTGAATTCTGCATGATCACCTTATAACGGTTAGACATAGGCATTTCCATCAAACTTGGTATCTGGTGTCTGTAGGATAACATTAGGAATGGTTTTTGGAATTTGAGCTATCAAGAACTGTAACACAAAGCAACGGACACAAAAGTTAAGGCACTTTCTTTGTGTAGGTACACCAAATTCGATTAGGAATTTTTGGTGACTCCTGGGTCTTAGTCCGTTGTTTTCACTTGTTCGTTCACATTCATGAAATGATCATCCGCGCGTATGTAATTTTGCGAAAAACTGTTCCTTCATAGGCAAAGAAAAATAATAGAAGAACCAACCCTAGTTATAAACCATCAGCTTTTTTTTTATTTAGAAATTAACATTCCACTATTATGACAAGTACATCGAATCACGGATGTTGTTGAAAAACAAATTGAAGGCAAAAAAATATGGTTTGCTCTATTTCTAGATGTTGCTCATGCCTTTGAGAGGATTAGCATTTGAACCTTGAGTAAAAACTGCACAGGGACCTTCCGATGCAGTTCTAAAAAATACTTAAATCATAAATCATAACCGATCGGATCCTTAGGGTACAAACAAGAGTATTCGGAACAAAACAAAATAGAAGCCGGTGTTCCACAAGTAAATGTTTTAGGCCCAACCTTTGAATATGTTATATACCTACTAGGGATATTCCAGTGGACAACAATGCTATCAGGATCACATTTATGTATCTGATAAATACATTGATCTATACATCCAGAACTAATTAATGTTATTTAAACAAGTACTGAGGCGGTCAGCCATCAGACGAATAGGGGGAATAACATGTAGCATATGAAAACATGCACGTGCCGTAACTATTCGGGACTGGTGGAAGTGTGATCATAGCCTCTTTGCGGCGGCCGCTAGTAACAAGCCTTTTAAAAAAGGTTTGGCTAATATGATCAGGCTAGTTCCTCAGGTTGGCAACAGGTTAATTCCCTGTTCCGTAAAATTTTAGTATTACGAACCCGACAACAAGCCTCGGAAACGGACTGATCTCACGACGACAACCAACGCAACGAAAACGGCAAAACGATTTACGAATTTTCTTATGGAACGTACGATCGCTCTATAGAGCTCGAGCTGCTCAGCAGCTAGCCGATGCCCTGTCAAAATATAGAGCTGACATAACAGCACTACAAGAAATCAGATGGACAGGGAATGGTGTTTTACAGAAGAAAGAATATGACGTATACTACAGCTGTCATACAAAACACCATGTGCTCGGGGTAGGCTTCCTAGTCAGCGAAAAAATGAAGTCTACCATCATCGGCTTTAACGCTATAAGCGAAAGGCTATGCACCCTTCGCGTGCGAGGCAAATTTACGAACATTAGCCTCATTAACGTTCACGGACCTACGGAGGAGTCCTCAGACGAAGAAAAAGAGACTTACTACGAACAAGTCGAGAGGACCCTCAATGCCTGTCCAAGGTATGACGTAAAAATCATCCTTGGGGATTTGAACGCAAAAATAGGTCGGGAGCCGGTATTCAGGCATTACGCAGGCACCCATAGTTTGCATGAGAACACTAATGACAATGGACTTCGAGTCTTAGAATTGGCAGCATCGAAAAACATGGTCGTTGCGAGTACCAGGTTCCCGCGAAAAGATATCTACAAAGCCACCTGGGTATCACCTGATGGAGTCACTCGTAACCAAATAGACCACGTGTTGATAGACCGTCGCCACTACTCGAACTTGATGACGGTACGAACGTACCGAGGCGCCAATATCGACTCGGATCACTATCTTGTTGGTATGGTCTTCCGATTGCGGATTGCCTTGCGAAGACGTATTGCATCCGCCGATCAAGTTCGAATCAACACGGCTGCCCTGCGCAATGAAAATGCCAGTAACACCTTTGGTAATGCGTTAGGACTCGCCCTAGAATCGCTTGATTTAGGGAGAGTAAGTCCTGGGGCCAGTATGCTGGGCGTAGATGAGAAGTGGACACGCCTTAAGAATACTGTCATTAGTACTGCCAACTCCATCTTAGGCAGCAGTCGTAGAAATTGGAACGACTGGTTTGATGATGAATGCAAGCTAGCGACTGAACGTAAGAATGTTGCGTACCGAGCAATGCAGCAATCTCATAGAACGCGGGCACGCGAAGAAGAATATAAAGAGCTCAGAAGAATAGAAAAACGGCTTCACAGACAGAAAAAATCAGCCTGGGAGAAGAACTTAATCTGTGAAATAGAAAAAAGCCGAGAGCGAGGTCCGCACCAGGCGCGGAAGTTCTACCAATCCATCCGAAACATGACGCAGTACACACCACGCTGCACATACTGCAAGGACGGAGAGGGAAATCTGATCACCGATCCACAAAGCATACTGGAGCGATGGGAAGTGTACTTTAATGAATTGCTAAATGGTCAACTCACTGCAGAAGTGGAGGCTCCACTGCTTCAAGACGAATACCCTATGTTGCCGTCACCAAGCATAGAAGAGGTTGAGAAGGCTATAGACCGGCTAAAGAAAAACAAAGCCCCGGGAGCTGATGGTATACCAGCCGAATTATTTCAACACGGTGGGCCAGCTCTACGTCAGGCAATTCATGATATTATAGTGCACGTGTGGGAGCGTGAAGAAATGCCAGAAGACTGGCGAAAAGGTATAATATGCCCCATACATAAGAAAGGAGATGTCACAACGTGCAGCAACTATAGAGGTATCACGTTGTTGAGTACCGCCTATAAGATACTCTCCTCTATCCTACAAGACCGGATAACCCCATACGCTAAAACCATCATCGGACAATATCAGTGTGGTTTCATTCCAGGCAAATCAACAACTGATCAGATCTTTACCCTTAGGCAGGCGATGGAAAAATGTCTAGAATTTAACATCCCAACATACCACCTGTTTATAGACTTTAAGGCCGCCTATGATAGCATAGCCAGGGTAGAACTTTACAAAGCCATGAGAGAATTCGGCATCCCAAATAAATTGACACGACTATGTAGGTTGACCATGACCAACGTAACAAGCCAAGTAAAAATAGCCGGATTGCTATCCAGACCAATCAACATCTTTAATGGACTCCGACAAGGGGATGGTTTGGCCTGCCTCCTCTTCAACCTGGCGTTGGAGAAAGCAATCCGTGACTCTGGCACGGCAACAAGAGGGACCATCGTCAACAGGTCCAGCCAGATACTGGCTTACGCAGACGACATCGACATCATCGGAAGAACCTAGCAAGCTGTACACGATTCCTTCATCCAGATCGAGCAGGCGGCACAAAATCTGGGGCTGCACATTAGTGAAGGTAAAACAAAGTACATGGTGGCGTCGAATGCGAGAGGAACAGTTGGTCAAACAATCAAGGTAGCGGAGCACGAATTTGAAGTGGTGCAATCCTTTAAATACCTTGGGTCAATAGTAGCAGCCGATAACAATATAGAAGAAGAAATACGCGGGCGGCTTCTCAAATCCAACAGAGCCTACTACAGTCTGTCAAAGCTCTTCAAATCCAGAAATCTCACCATAACTTCAAAACTACTGCTGTACAGGACCATGGTTCTGCCAGTACTCACATATGGATCCGAGACTTGGGTGCTTAGCAAAAGGCACTCTGACCTCTTAGCCGCGTTCGAGAGAAAAGTCTTAAGGAGAATTGTTGGCCCCATATGTGAGGAAGGACGATTCCGGAGACGGTACAATCATGAATTGTACGCAATCTACCTTGAAGCAGATATAGTGACAAAAATTAGGCTCGGTAGACTTCGGTGGGCAGGGCACCTAGCTCGCATGAGCGAAGAGGAACCTGCTCGGAAAGTTCTTTGTGGTACATTCTATGGCAGACGACAGCGTGGTAGACCATGCTTGCGCTGGAGAGATGGCGTAGACCAGGACGCCCGGAGCCTTGGGGTGCGCAACTGGATGGCGTCGGCTCGAGACCGGGATAGGTGGAGAGACTTGTTGAAGGAGGCCAGGACCGGACCCCGGTTGTCGAGCCGATGATGATGATGATGAAACAAGTACTGAATCCTGCTTTTATACGTCAGATCCGGCTATGGGATTATACAAAAAAAAACAAATGCTGACATTATCCAAACATCCCAAAGCACAGTCCTTCGTGGAATAGCAAACGTTCCGTGGTATATAAGAAATTGCAATTTAATTAAAAAGCCTGATGTCACCCATGGTGTCGGGGTTAAAATAATGTATGGGTCATAAAACTGTATTTAAAATACTGTATCTCAAAATTTCAAAATACTGTATGTTCAAAATACTGTATGATCAAAATACTGTAAGTCAAAGTTCTGTGTTTCAAAATTCTGGTTGGTCAACATTTTGTATTTAAAAATTCTGTATTTTAAAATGCTGTAAATAGGCTGAAAAATGAAAAAAAAAATGAAGTGCGCACTTTTTTACATTATAAAAACGATTTAATTTTTCAGCCTATTTACAGTATTTGAAATACAGAATTTTGAAAACAGAATATTTGTTCATTACAAATCATAGTAATTTTTCGTTAGCATAATATTCTGATATTGATATACTTCCCTTGAACAATAACACGTATACTCGTACCTATGATAATTCATAAGTTTTTGAATTAATTAAAATAAAAACAATTAGTGGTATATAGTTCTCATTTTTTCTTTCTCATTTTATTCTTCTGAATTGCGCCAAACTTAATTGATCCGTCAAAACTTCCTCGTGATCATGCATTTTGTTGATGTTTTTTTAAAAGCTTGTGCAAATTTAAGTGTTAAGTGCTATTTTGTTTAAAACTGAATACATCGATTGTAAAGTCAAATAAAAAAAATAAATTTTGAGATACATTGTTTTGCTCATACAGCATTTTGAGATGAAGAATTTTGAAATGCAGTATTATGAGATACAGAATATTCACCATACAGTATTATGTCCATACAGCATTTTAAGATACAGTAAAATGCAGAATATTATAGTATTATGACCATACAGTATCATACAGAATTTTGACAACACAGCATTTTAAATTTTTTTTTTTTAAATAGAATTTTGACAACACAGCATTTTAAAATAAAGGATTTCGACCCGCTCCCCACCAATCTTTTTCCAGAACTCAGATGGTATCCCGTCTGGCCCGATCTCCTTGCATTTCTCCTTCTTTGAGCGACAACTTTTAAAATACATAATATATTATATAGTTGCACCTTTGTGAATATTGGCATATCAAAGTTCTTGAAAAGCAAAATTCGCATGACAAGTTTGTGCAAATATTTCTTCCGATTCCCGATTGAAGCTCTCCATATAGTCTCTGCTTCAAGTTGGGAAAGTTTCTTCATTGCTTCTTTCTTGCAATGTTTTGTGTAGAGGAAGGACACTTTACAGAGATTTTTTTTATCTATTTGTTATGAGCAAGCTTTAGAAAGCGTTTATCCCTGATTACTACTTTGGCCTTCTTCGTTTTATTCAAGATTAATGGCAGCACATTCGTACATTTCAGCACAACTTTTTATTTTACAAGAAAAAACTGTATTACTTGGCCAATTATCAAACGTTACAGGAGATAAGTTGAGAAACTACAATCTTCTACAAAAATAAAATAGAATATCCCGCAGGTACCTGCAATTATTATCAAGATGGAAACCTGTTGGCAGGTCCAATAATTTAACTCTTTTTTGTGCATTCAAACATTATCGATTTGTTACTGCTAGACAATAGACATTCAGTCAATTAAGATTACTTGTTTTGTATTTTAATCCCTTTGGAGCCAAGGAAGAAAAAGGATACCTATCTACAATTTTCATCTGTCATTTGCTTTAAGATCATTAAAATAAACTCTTTGCCATTTTGTTGTTGCAATTTTTGAAGTCCACTTAACTCTCCGAAAAACGTCTGGAGTGGTCAGACAACTCAGCACGTAGAAATAACAAAACAAATGTCCCTGTCAGTGATTCGTTTCAGGTACTGGAAAGAATGAAAGGATACCTAACAAAAAACAATTAAGAACCTGGTCAAATTAAATTAATGAACTTTGTAATCCAACATGCACTTTTGGGACAAACATAAAATGTTTCTATTTTAAATTATCCTTAAAGAAGGGTTTTCTGAGAGTAAACATATACATAGATGCCAAAAAAAATATATGTTTTCAAAATATGTAATTATGTATAAGAGAGGTAGAAGAATTTTCCTTTTCTTTGAGTATATTCAAAGAGTTAGTGTGTGTAGGAGTTAAAGGAAAACATCAGCGAAACTATTATCCCTGTGTTGCCATTAAGACTAATTATTATTTTCTTTACAAATATGTGTGGTTTTTAAGGACCTGGCAAAACTCAAGGGAGCATGAATTATAATTCTTTTAAATATTATGCTGGTGTATACATTCCATTTCTTATAGTTTCTTATTACTTAAATCATTCCATTGCTCAGTCTTTTGTGGAAACATATAATAAGGGATTAGATTACATTCAGGAAAAAAGGATAGGATTGCAAGAAATCATAAATCCTTTGAGGACCACACAAGATTTTTAATTTTTGTAATGATTTGAAGGTTGAAATATTAAGTCGAATAGACCTGCAAAAATAATACAAAAGTTTTTTTTCTTTAAAATATTACTGAAAAATAAAATCATGGAAGAAGTTTTTCAAAAATTAACTCACACCAGAATAACGATTTTTTTTACAGAATTTAAATCTTATGTGAATATTAATTCATATAAAATTTAAATTCTGTAAAAAAAACCGTTGTTCTGGTGTGAGTTAATTTTTTGAAAAAATTGATGTTAAATGTTTTTTATAAAATATCATCTTTAATTTTTATTTAACAAACATTTTCTAACAACAAACTTTAATAAGGTAAGCATCACAATTCATAATTTTAGTATATGAGTTCTTGATAAAAATATAATATAATCAAAAAAAGTTAGTTTTGTTTGAGATTCGACAGCTATTCAAAGATGTCAATGTTTCACTTTGATAAATCTATTTTCTATCTTGCACCAAAATAACGGCTGAACCGATTTTAATGATCTCTTATTTGTTGGATTCTTCTCCGCCCCGAATAGCAGAATAACTATTAAAATATCAGAAAATAAGATGGTAAGATAATGCATTTCATACAAAACTTTTGTGAGTTGTGACGTGTGAGATACATTAGTGTAATATATTTTGAGGTGGTTTGATTGGAATCATATGATTATAAATTGCATTTTTGTCATGATATATAAAAATTCGCAAACTTTTCAATCTCGATTCAATTAATAAACAATCAGCCTTATTTATTAAAAGTCTATATTATCCATCTGCACGAGTGAGTAAGCTATTATGCGCTCCCTATTCCATGATGAAATAATGCTTACTTAAAAAAATTTCCCCAGTCCATTTTAGTTACAATGCGGTTGCAAACAAAAAAGTACCAGAACAGGAATTTTTTTATTATCATTTACAGTTGCTTCCAAGTTATTCATACACCAATAAAAAACACACATGTTACTTCTTTATATGATTTAGATGCCGTTTTTTCGAAGGTTTGCTTAGTAGTATTATTTTATTTAATAAACTTATTTGAAAAAAACATCGTTAATCTTTAAAAAAGCGTAAGATATGTGACTTGTGTAATGTTGATGTTCGTTCAATTTCGGGAGCAACTGTAGATGTCATAAATCCATGACAAAACGAACCATATTTGTTTTTTTTTTTTATTGAGTTGCATGTGTAAGTTGTTGCTTATTTATATTTTTCTATGATTTGTTATTGTGTGCTTGAAAGAATTGTTAAATAAAAACTAAAAAAAAAAAATTGATTACGGAGGCATAATAAGGACTATGCATTCGCTATTATACGTTTGAGTGGTTTGATTTGTTGGAAAAATTTCGGAAAATCGTATATTAATATGTTGCATTTTTCTGCATTCCTGGACCATCATCTAATTGTAATGTAACTTTTGTGAGTAGGGCGATACATTTAAGTAATAAGGGTCTTGGGATTAATTTGATTGAAATCAAATGGGTAGAAATTACATTTTCTGCATTATATATAATACCTCTGAATCTGAGTGGCAGTTTGTTAGTCAGGTTAGGAATTGTGCAGGGAAATAACTCCACAAGCAAGTGCTTCACATGGGAATTCATTCCACTTGTAGTGGGAATCTGCTCCACTTTTCAATTTATTGCACTTTTAAGTGAGAAAGTAGTTCACTTTCTAAAGTGGAGTTGTTTTCCACTGACTGTGAGAACTGTGAGGCTGCTGCCCCCCTGCAACCACCCTGCCTGGCTCAATATAGGATTTGGGGTGGGTGCGAGTTTGGGTGGGTGCGAGTTTGGGTACGCAAAGTTTCTAACTCATTTGGGTATACTACCGGGAAGTAAAGTATGACTAATGTTTTTTTTTTGCATTCATAACAACATTTTTCTGCATTGAGGGGGGAAAGAATACTTGTTTAAAGTGGAATACAATCTCACTAGGAGTGGGAATCAACTCCACATTGAAAAGTGGAGCAGATTCCCACTAAAAGTGGAATAAATTCCCATGTGGAGCACTTTTCCGTTTAGTTATTTCCCTGCACCGTTAGGAATGCCAGCGTCAGATCGTGGAGTGAGTGAGACCTTTAACAGAGAATTTGAATGTGAATATCAATTCACTCCTATTGAACCAACAACAATAAATACGTAAAGGCAATTGATGATAGAAACGGCGGATTTTTTTCCTGGATGCCCCTGGTGGAACTGGGAAGAAATTCCTTTTGTCATTAATTTTGGAAGCTGTTCTTCTAAGAAACTACATTGCGTTATCAATTTCATATTCAGGAATAGCGGCCACATTGTAAGAAGGATGCTGTTCGGCTCATACAGCATTGAAATTGCCGTTAAATCTTCAAACTACTTGACATTGAGAGATCTGCACAATGACTCCAGATGTTTTGGAGGAGCAATAATTTTACTGTCTGATGATTTCCGTGATTTATTTTTTTTTTTTTGATTTTCTTTAATATTTATTTGCACTTATCCTAATATACTATTTTAAAGTCAACAAATTGTTTGTATTAATTTTATTACGTGAATATAGGACTTAATTAAGGGAATAACTAAAAGCTTACAAGACATTCGTTGACTGTAAGTCGGTTCCGCTAGTTATTTATAAAAGGAAAACAATAAAAACAAAATAATAATAAAAGAACAACAATAAAAAATTTAGCATCATTACATTTTTTGGGGATAAGCTTTCAAATCTTGATGCGAATGAAGGAAAAGTGTGAAAAAAGCTAATATAAATTTTTTTCAGACTTATTTTCTATAAGAAAAAGTTTTCTTCAAATAACATTCCGATATTCTTCCAATATATCGATCGTAGCCCCCCCACTTCCTTCTAGACCATTGACTCTCAAAGGAATTGAGTATAATCACTATCATAAAGCTAAAACGCAGTCTGACAATATTGCGGAGATCTTCTTTTAATTTATTGTGGGACTGAAGATGATTTTTGCTGTTGTTACTCGTTCCGTTTCGTATAGCGTTTAAGTCTGTAACGACATAGCCCACAAATACCGACAAAATTTGACGTTCCCACATAACATGCATCTAGTTGTGCCGGTAATAAAGTTTTTATCTGGACTTTTTTTTAATTAAGTCCCGATAATTATCTATAGTTAGCTTAGTCCATATATCGACTTATTGTTGTATTAACGTGTAAACGATGTCGTTTTTTCACACAATTCTATACAGACTAGCAAAAAAACACGGCTAATATATTTTGATAAGTTACCTGCACAAAATAAAAAAAAACAAAAATAGTGGTTTATTTCTTAAACATAAAAAAATGTACATCATGACACTTTTATTATATGAACTGCAGCATTAGCTTTCTACTGCAATGCGTTATTTGTTGCATCAGAACCTGTTTGTGTTTGCGCATCAGAAGCGTTAAGACTGCATTAAGATCCGTTATACATTGAATCACAACGAAATGTTTCGGCGTCAAGTGATTAGCCAGCTCAGTAAAATTTTGGTGAAGTGAAATAAGGGCCGCGGGAACAGGAAACCCGCGGGCATTAATTCCTTTTCAAAGTGTTAATAAGACCCTCTACAAAAAAGCATTAAGACCCGCAGTACCTACTTGCACCCACCCCAAATCCTATAGTGGGCTAGGCAGGGAAGTTGCGGGGGGGGGTAGCATGCCCCTTTAACCTTTGCGCTTCGGATTTCCGGTAAATTAATTTGTTTTGGTGCTTGTCTCTGATAAGCATATTTTTCTCCACACCATTACCAACGCCATCTGTACATCATCATTTCCAAAACTAAAAATAAGTTAAAAGTGAATATAGCCGTTTTATTGTTTGCTGCGTAAGCACTTCAAGCCGAAACACGGTTGCATTGAGTTTATACACATAGAGGAATCAAGATGGTTTCAAATACACCGAAGTAGATGTTGATGTCGCTAAATTTAATATGCATATCGAGTTATTATTATTGTATTTGATTTTAATTATTTATCTTTAACTCAAGAATAATTGCTAAAAGAGTAAAAATAAGACAAGTCGAAAGTAACGATATTCTACGAGAAGTTTTTGAAACTTACTTTTGAAAAAAATAATAAACACTTCTTCAATTTTTGAACATATAGGTACCTACATACTATTTATGTATATAGATATTATTGTTTGTGTATTATTTAAGATTAAATGACAGATGACACTCTCCATCATATTCAATCAGATATTGACACATTCACATCTCAATTGATATTATTATCCCCTTCCATTTTGCTATGGCTACCAAAAGATTTATATTTATTTGTGACATCTATCAAAATCATCCAAATGAACGTCTTGTTGTGTCAAATTTAGATATCCCCCTTACTTGACCATAGTAAAAACATTATTCTTAGTGTATGAATATAATATGAACAGTACATTATGTAATGTGTGGTGTTTACGGTAGATTATGTTTTAATTAAAATTAGAAAATTACCTATAATACCTTAAAGAAATGGGGTATTTGGTATCCAAACCTGTGAAATTTAATTGATTCAAAATAAATGGAATGTCATTTAATTTTTCAAACTTAAGAAATGTTGCACCCGCGATAATGGAATTGCTATAACAGTAAGTCCCAGGATCTGTCAATTGATCGGCTGTTAATTAACCAGAGTATACAGCAGTACTTGTCGGCGTGCTATCTCTCTTCAAACAATTTGTAGTATCCTACCAACCTTTGTATTAGAAAAACAAATTGAAGAAAGAAAGACCATATTCGGTTGTAAATGGAAAGGCCTACAAATTACACGAGGAATGTTGTATTTGTATTGTCATTTTAATTGCATTGTCTAACTGTTTGCGCACTGTCTCACTGTTCGCCCCCATTATAAATAAAAATGAAGTGTCTGTTTGTAATGTCAAAATAACGGCATACGGCACATATATTTTCAAAATTTTTGTCTGTCTGACCGATAGCTAATGTTGTAGCGGGTAACATAGACTATTTTAATTGTTTTAATTACTCCCTAGGTGGCGGTCGGGTCGGTTTTGTCGCATATTCGTATATATGTATGAGCCGATCAGAAACTATATAACTGGACCGATTTTAACGGGACTTTCACTGACAGATAGCTGATGTTGTAGGAAGTAACTTATAAAGTAAATTATCCCAAAGATGGCGCTGTGGTAGCTTTTACGAAAACTCTTTAAAGCTTTTGGGAAAAATGTTGGACCAATAGGATTAGCTTTAATAATGCCTTTAAACACAATGCTGTCTTCTTTTTTTTTGGCGGCAACAACGCGCCGGGTAACAACTGTTACTAATTTACTCATAGGGCCTTACTAATAATAAAATTTAGTAAGAGCTTAAATTAAAATCTCTATACTTTAGAGAAAATGTATACACCAAAATTTTTCTAAAGTGTGGAGATTTTTATTAAAGCTCATACTAAATTTTACTAATATTAAGGCCCATATACTCCAAGATATCCAATGATTTTTTATTAAAAACTATTTTTTTTAATACAATACTAAATTTTACTTCGTGTGTCTGTCCCAAAAGTCTTAAACAAAACATTCAACCCAATCAGAAATATTGAATTTTTGATCAGGAATAGCAGCCGGAGCGGTTGTCCTATTTCCATAACTTTAGGGGAGAGAAGCTGACAGCGAGAATAATGCGCACTCAAAGGGGAGTCTTCACTTCTTCATTCTTCATCTGATCCACATCTCTTTCACCGCATGTGTAAGTATTAGATATGTAGGTATACGCAGGAATATGTAAATTTAGATATCAAGAGGAACAAAAAAAAAAAAAAAAAAACTTCAAAAAGCACACACCACGCACCCGTTTGATGAGGAAGATGTTAAAAAAAGAAAACGTATACGATCTATGCTATGTCACCCTTCAGATGGAAAATTTATGCTCATGAGTGGAAAATCTAGCAGAAAATAAATAAAAAATGTTTCGTTCGTTTCTTTATCTCCAAATATAAAAAATAACCATAAACTGACAGTAAAAAGGGGGACTCCAAGAATGAAAGGAGAACGTGCCTGGTCTCTGTCCCACCCACACGTGTGCGCTACACACGACAATCGACAATCTGACAAAAAAAACACTGACAAGACCTTCTTCACTTATCTGCATTATGAGATGGAATAACAAAGCGGATTCTTAACCCCTGCTCCCATGAAGTGCTCCAATCCAACCCAAGTTGCAATATATACAATACATATTACATACACATCGAATCGGAACTGTTTAAAAGAAGGCCGGGCGTTTGTTCATCCTTTCGCCCACCCCTTTCCTATTATGTACACACCAGCATCCACTCATGGCTGTTTCGAAGCAGGGCGCACCACCAATCTGGGAAGAAACGTTCGAATCATCCGCATTAGCATAAAAGAAGAATCACATTTGTTTTTGAAGATGGAGTTTGTTTTTTATTATTTTAGGGTTGCTTCGTAATAAAAAATGGCTTGAAAGTCGAATAATGATTTTACTTTAAATTTTGCCAAATATGGAGACTGGAATTCTTATAATGGCAGCGAGATCACACTCTGTGCTTCTTCTTTCGCTGCGGGATAGGAGGGTATGGAAATTTTTGTAATTTCGAATTGAAGTGGTTGACCATATTTTTATTTTTATTTATTACACTTTCGAACTTTTGACGTATGGTCATGGAAATATAATATTTTTAAACATTTTTTAAAAGTTAAATAAGCAATGAATCATTGCAGGAATCTATGCAGCACAAGATAAAAGATAGGTAGAATATATTGAAATGTATAGTAAAGGTAGGGTATAGGTATCTTACCTACCTATTCCTACTCTGACCATTTCTTAGCTATACATACTATAAGGTTCAAGGTATGACAATATTAAGCCTTAAATACTGAATATGTTCGGGAGAGAAGGGGGACATTGGTACAAAGGGAACATAATAGATACAGTTTACATTATTATATTTAGATTTTAAATTTTGCACTCAACAAACCCAAACCCGTTTCCCCCGTCCGAAAAGTAAATTATTTGTCGCGTCTTACGAGTGTTTTTAAGTATTGTTAACAGTTTTATTTACAAAAGGTATATCCTAACTCATTTATACCTACGTATCATATCCTACGTTATGTATATATGCATGTCCTATATAATGACATATTTATACTTAAAATTTCATCATTAAACGTTGCTGTAATTGCATTTAATATCTATTTTCTGTGGTATGTATTGATATACAAGGCCGTAGCCAGACAATTATTTCGGGGGGGGGGGTTTATACTTATTCCATGCACCAATCAATCTGTACCTTTCTGTAGATGTAATAAATAAAATTAGTACAGCCCATTAACCCAAAATCCACCAAACACGACTTTTAATTGCGATAATGATACTATTCTATGTATAAGGCAAGTTATGGATTCGTCAAAAAAAAAAAATTGAGATAACAAATAAACATGATAATATTGCGATGATAGGAAAGTGTGTTGGAAAATTCTGTTCGTCCGAGTGCCTGTTTGTAGATCTGCAGCCTAAATGGATAGGCTGATTTGCAAACTTGGTTCAGAGTGTTTATTTAGTAGTCTTGCACTAGGCGTTGTTAAAATTGGAATTTTAGCTCTAAAACAATGGTAAATGTCATATAACAGTTTGTTAAAACTTAATTTTTCTAAAAATGGCCTTAACTACTTTGATAAAACAGTCGAGATTTATCTTAAAACAGTAACAACAAAACCGATTTCAATTAAATTTAAAATTAAGGAAGGTTTTTATGATCAAACATATTTAAAAAATCTAAAAAGTTATGTATATGAAACTTTTTAGATTTTTTGAATATGGTGGAACAGCGAATATCGATTTTTTTCAGATTTTTTTCCAGATGAACTACAGATTTCGATGTATTGAAATACTCAAAAAATTGCAAAATATTTTTCAAAAATTAAAAAAGAAAACGGTTTAAAAAAAAACTGCTTTAACGATTTTCAATATTTTTTCCTAGGTAGAGTACTGCTAATTAAATACAATTGCATACTTAGTTTTTCAAGAAGACTCAAACAAATTTGAAAAACTAAAAGATTTTTCCAATATTTTTTTAAAATAATTTTAAGTTATTATTTATTAGGTAGGTACATTTATCATCACTCTTTAAGATTTTATTATAAAAAAAAGTATTAAATAACATGTAAGTATATCATTTTTATAAAATTAAATTTAATCTTCTGGCCTTCTGTGCTGCAAATATGTCTAAAACTTCCTCAGTGTCAATCTCAATTTGTCGATGAATTGACATTAATGCCAATCCTGTTAGTCTTTCTTCGCCGGTAGAATATCTAAGGTAAGTTTTTAGACGTTTCATTGTCGAAAATGTTCTTTCCGGTGTACACGTTGAAACCGGTAGTGTCGCCAAAATTTTGAGAAGCTTGTGGATGTTAGGAAACAGATCCTTATTGCATTCCCCAAGAGCTGTTATTGCACTCTTTGAACGCTCTGTATCTTTTTGTCTGTGGCATTTTGTCTTCCATAACGTAAACTCAGCTTCTAAAGTGTCCCAATCCAAAAAAGATCTATAAAATTTGAAGTTTTCTTCGTTGTAATTTTGTTCATATTTGCCGCCAAAGATCGATGGAATAAAAATGCACAAAGAGGAAAGTATGGACTTATGATTTTCAAATCTTATTTTAAGCTGACTTAAAAAATCATCTAAAAGAGGAATCATTATACTTATCCTAAAATAGGTTTCAGGATCCGTTGTGCTCAAGTTTTGTCTGTGCTGTTTGCTTTGACACAATTCGTGGAATTTGGAGTTTTTCATCCACAACACATATTACGTTGTTGCTCATTCCTTTTTCCTATTGCTGGCAAGAGAATAGAAACGCATGGAATGAACCGGCTAAAATGTTGCAAGTTACAATTATTGCAACTATATAAGTGGAATAACGAAGTTGAAAACTAATGCACACAAGGGCACCATTAGTTTATTTGGAAGGGAAATAAGAATATACGTTTTTACTATACATATTGTTTCATGTAGATGCATACACATACCTATCTAGGCATACTAAATTTCCTTGAGGCGTTTAGTTATTCATCATGTGCAATCGAAGCAAAAGTAACCTGGCATCCTGAGGCTGTGTTGTTTGAGGTTGTATTTAAAAACTGTTAGAGCTACCTTACTAAATTCATCGAAAATTATGTTGGTAACTAACTACGTAGGCTTTAAACTAAAATCAGAAAGTTTTGAACATAATCACTAATTATTTGAGCACAAATTTCATACTTATGAGGAAAAGGTTGATTTACAGATGCATTTCTAAAAAAATTCGGGGGGGGGGGGGGTTTGAACCCCTGTGAACCCCCCCCCCCTTGGTTACGGCCTTGTTGATATAGGTACACTACTATAAACAAAACTTGAGTGTATGCATTTCTTCAGAGGAAAATGATGCTTACTTATTTATAATCGTGAGATCTTAAATTAATGAAGTTGCTGCGACTTTTGCCGTTTTGCGATATTAAAAGATGAGGTTTTTCAAGGTGCCAGTGAAATAACGCCGAATTTTTAAATTCAGCCTTATTACAAGTAAAATAAAGCCGAATTTGAACGTTTGGCTTTATTTCGATTCGGCCTTATTTCGTTTTAGCATACCTATCTATAATATGTAAACAGTGAGGTAGTTATTGGAGACATGCTGTCCCCCTGCAACCCTCCTGCTTTAAGATGGTATCGTGACATAAGTTCAAGTAAGTGTTTATGGGCAAATTGTAAAATTTCTTCTTATGACACTTTCATAAAACAACATATATGGGCAAATTGTATCAATTGGCCTTGTGTCGCTTATATGCTATGTGACAAAGGCCAATTTTGTCTAATAAACTTTCCACACAACTGGAAGGTCAAACAGATCTAAACGTATTCTTTGTATACTGACTCCTAATCACGTAGCTTCGTTACTCAGATTATGGTATTGCTTGTACAATTTAATAATACATCAAAAAAGCGCATTTGGTTTTCATGTTTTGGAAATTTTTTATTTCCCCTTGGAACAAGTCATTTGCATTTCAATTATAAAGTGCATTGGTGACTAAGTGCAAGAACAACAAGCGTAGCGAAAAAAAATTGCTGATGGGTGAATTGTGTGAAAATTTTAAAAATTTTAAAAATGAATTGTGAACGTTTTATTTGAAGTCCTGCTAAAATAACTGCATTCCAGATTTTCGGATAAAAATGCACATAACAGAGATTTGGTGTTAACGGTTTTTATTTTTACAAATTCGTCCATAAATAATAAATGCTTAGTCGATTTCATTTAAATTTAACATGCATGGTTCTTAATTTAGATAATCAACACAAGATGGCGTTTAAAGATTTTGACTAAGCAACCGGTTTTATGATAGCTACAACTTGATCTCTCGTTTAGGCCATTTTTCGATTTTTTTGCCTCTCCACATAATTTAATGAATAAAAAATTTCGCAATAACATAGATTGATTCAAGAGCAAGTTCGTGCGACGGAGTCGTGCATTTTATTTACATCAAATTCACGATTTTGCAATATAATTTCACTTTTTTGCAAACCAAATTCATTCACTTTTTTGCAAAACAGATTCACGTTTTTGCTAACCAAATTCATGCTTAAAGAAAAGTAGTATAATTAGAACAGGAAAACGGCAAATTAACTGTGTATTATGTGCTCTCAGCGGGATTTTTTTATACGTTGTAGAAATGTGCCTCCTCAGTATAAAAAAAAAATTGGGATCCAGATTCGCGTACTAAGCCTACAATTTTTTAATATATGGTATCTTTAATATTTCAAAAGTTATGACATTTACATTGATAAACTATCAAATGAATATGCTGTTTTTTTCGGTGTAATAAAGGGCATTATATTCTCAATGATTAGAGAATTGTTATACCTACTTAAAAATCAAATTTAAAACTACAACAGGCCTGCCCGATTTTTATATACTGTTAGTCACAAAAGTAAGTAAGCAACTTTAAGCACCTTCAAATAAATAAAATATTTTTATCTGTAATTTTTACATGTGTTTCTAATAGAAAAGTAACATTAAAAAATAAATTAAAAGAACCTTCGAAATATTCTCCTTAAACTAAAAACGGTTAGAAATTTGTAACACAAAAGTACAACAACAGTTATCTTGTAAGGCTTATTGATTTTGTACTTTTTTGGGTACCTACAGCTTAGCCTGAACAGCTGTGTTCATACGTGAGAAGATTGAAATAACCAAATTTTACTTCAGGTTTTGGCCAATTTCGGACCATTAATCTTGAATAACATGCTTTGGGTAATCTATTATCCTAATCTGAAGTTTTTTTTTACTTATTGGTCAAAATGCTTCAAAAAATATTTAATGACGTTCAAATCAGGTGACTGGTAAAGATTTGAGCTGGGTTCACACGTTGTAAAGCAGCTATTCTTTGAAAACATCTGAGGTCCGCTTAAATGATTGTAAAGGACAAATAGTCTACCAAAACTCAACTTTTAGACAATTTTCGGAAGATTGATTATTGAAAATATTTAAATAGTTGAACCCATTCATCAAATAATCTATAATCACTAAACTTTTGGCAACAGATGCTGCCATAAAACCCTACACCATAAAGTTTCTATTGCCGTGCTTTAAGATCCCTGACGGAATTAATGAATCAGTGCAGCAATTCTTTTTTGTCTCCAAACTTTTTCGCGTCCCCAGAATCAGGATACTAAACTTTCCATTTTCGGAAAAAATAAGGGTGTTTCAAAATTTTGTTTTCTTCAATTCAAAGGTTTTGGGAAAAAGTTAGTGTTTTTGAATATTTACTTTATTTTGCATAAGGCCTCTTTCTTATGTTTCAACCATGATAACCAGATTAGTGAAGCACTTAAAGAACGTTTCAGGGTTGCATGACTTACCTGTTTCGTTGGACATGTGTACTGTTATTTTTGGCCTAGTTGTTTTAGGGTTTCTTTTCACTTTTCTTATAATATTAAAGCGTTTATGTTGAGAAAATTTGGGAAAACGTCCTGGCCGAGGGTAATTTTCAAGTTTGTATTTATGTTCTGTTTGGTTTTTATTTTGTTTAAAATAGATGGATTTTTGTTCACAATTTCATTAATCTTTTATTCCAATTTGTTTTCAAAATAGAGTTCATTTATCACTTTTCTTAAATCAAGCTTTTAACCGAATCCTTGGGGCTCTTTTGTTTTAATAATCATTAATTAATCGTAATCTTTATCCAAAGTTATGTAAAAAGAGATAGACAACCAAAATAGCAAAAAAAAAAGTCAAATTTTATTGCACCATAAAATATTTTACATGCAAATGCTACATTTGCTTACTTACTTTTGTGACGTAGAAAATGCGATTAGCTTAACAAACATTGAAGTTATGAGTATAAACCAAATATTATACGGAAAATTTTGCAATCTACTTGATGTTCATAATTTTGAATGTATTTCGTCTTATATTTCAAAAGAAATCTCAATTTATTTTACGATTTTTATGCGAAAGCAATGGGTGCTTACTTACTTTTGTGATTCACTGTATATAGGTACAAATATGAACAAAAATCGTGCATATCTGCTGTAGTTTTACATTTTATGAAAATGCCCACCATCGGAATGCCATAAGGACATAATAACCCTCATTTACTTAAAGACTGTCATAACTAAAAAAACGGGATTTTTGAGTTTATGATGCAAATTTATTCGTTTTACCATCCTTCATATTGTGATAAAGATTCCTATTAGATAATAATCTTATATCTAGCTTTCAATTTGGAAAATATTAATTTTGTTCTATTTGCTGCAGGAACACTTTAAACACGTTTTTTGCCAAATCGAGTTTTTTGAGTTATGACAGTCTTTAAGTAAATAAGCGAAGTAGTTATGTGCTCGATTTTTTTCGAAAATTCTCCAAATTGTTTATCCCAAAATGTCAACATTGACATGCTTTGCTTTTGTTGTTTGCACTTGTACCACATGCGCCGCCGCCCGTCGCCGTTGGTTTCCAGCTGCGTAAGTCATGGATTGGAGCTTAAAAGTTCTATTTGATTAATCCATTAGTGGCAACTTAGGACAAGTGAGTGATATATGACAATGAAATTTTTTGGTATACATATCTACTTATACTTATGTATAGGTTAACCCTAATGAAGATAACCGTTGCATGTTAAACTTAATGATATTCAAAATCATCCCTTGACTTTTGATTTAACACTATATAGAATTTCTCAAACACCATTTCGTTTCCTCTTTTTATCAAAAAACGATTCACCCTCTTACGTACATATATCTATACCTATAATACCAAAAATAAATAAATGTCCCATTTACAGTCAAATATCTCATTCTAGGACACAAAAAGCCATTAAGTCCACATTGCAGACCTTTAGCCTTCATTCATATATGGAACCGACAATCAACACTAAGTTCCATCGCCAACTATAACATCTCCCACATGACTTCATCTCCTCTCACGGAGCCATTAATCAAACAATCTGCTCGAAAGTATCTCTAAATAAGCAAGTTCACAAAATCGGATGACAATAAAAAATCACTTCGGCTCACTGCTGGGGAATAAAAAACTAAAAAAAAAAAACTAAATAACTGAATATACTTACCTATCTATAATAGAGACCGAAATGGCGGCAGCTTCTCTACCCTAAAGGAATTCTAAGGACTATAACACCATCGCCACCACTAACAATAATGTATCCTTGTTTCACAAATCTTGATGGCACTCGATTATGTCAATCGAAGGAAGAGTAAAAAATAAACTTTTCGCCCATGAGTGGTCATTTAGAGAGGATATTGGTTCCATGGAATCAACAAAAAAATAACAAATTTACCTTCAGATTTCCATAAGATATGCGGCTGACTCCCTAAGCACTCTGAATGATTCTTTGGAAGAAATGTGTTATGTTTTTTTATTTTTTTGTATTCTTTCGTTGTGACATTTTCCAATTTTCCGTGGCCCTTATGTGTTTTTTGTTCCTTTGTCATTCTATTTCCCACACCCACTAAGTCAGTAGTGATTATGGATCAATTTGAAAAAGGACGAATCCCCATTCGTATCAGGCGCACCACATACACATGGATATACATATATATCTGTATAGGTATGTTACATTAAAATATACTCTTCGTAAGAGGAAACAGAAAAAAACTTAAGCGCACATCATTTATTATCTATGCACCTTAGGGTGGGAGAAAGTCATTTTATCGACATGATGGATAAAAAACTGTGGAAACGTCCTCCGAAGGATTTGATCAAGTGTATTCTCTCATTGACATTTTTATAATTTTCTTTTATCTCGACCAAGTTTTGTTTATTTTTTTTGCAAGATAGGTACAAGATCAGAGTTTATTTTCGGTTCGTGTTTTCGTGTGGTGTCAGATAATAATTTCAAGAAAAATAACACAATAGTTTTTTTCATTTATGTATGTACATACGGCGAACCATTTGCCAGTTGTTACCTTTAATAAAACAAAGCAACGAAACAAAGTGTTTTAGCTTTAGAATAGGAACCTTTACCTATGATTAATTAAAATATTTGTTTGATGTCACTGACCTACTAAATTCAGAATGTTGGTACATCTCAAGTGCGATGGATCTTTTTAGTTCTTAAATAAATTATACAGGGTGATTGGTATAAGGTGCACCAAAAAGCTTGAGGGTGTAGGTGGAGTTAAGACAAGAAACAAATCGTATGGGAGGGGGGGTCTATTTCTCCCCGTTAAGGCGGGAGGGGCAATTTTCTAAAACATTAAATCAGAAAAAAAATTATTTAAAAACAACGGTGAATGATACAAAGAATTGTAATATTTTTTTGGAAAGCCAGAAAACTACTCTTTTATATAATTTTAAATTAAGTTGTTTAAGTGAACAGTTTTAAAAAAATTAATTTTCAAACTCAAAATTTTGAAAAAAAAAACTAAAAAAAGTTTTTAGACTAATTTTTTTCAAAATTTTATGTATTTAACTGATATTTTTATTTTCAAAATTCAATGCTCTTATTAATTTTAAGTCAAAAACAGAAAACCGGATGCCAAAATGTGTCTAAGTTTTTGAGAAATTAAAAAAAATTAAAAGTAAAACTAGTAAGTAAAGTAAAAAGTTAATTCGTTTTTTTTTATTATTTGATTAAAATCGGATAGTATGTTATAAAAAATAAAAAAGGGATAATTGATTTAAGTCTATGTTTTAGAAAATTGCCCCTCCCGCCTAAACGGGGGGAAATAGACCCCCCCTTCCATACGATTTTTTTCTTGTCTTAACTCCACCTACACGCTCAAGCTTTTTGGTGCACCTTATACCAATCACCCTGTATATTAATATATATATTACCTTCCTACCTACATAAAAAAATCTGAAAAACAGCTATGGCCGATCATTTTAATTTTAACGTTTTTATTGTAATCATAAGTCATAGATGAATAAGCAACTATGAGGGTTGATGTTCTGACTTTTATGCAAATAAAGGCTTGTCCATTCCCCCTTTTATTTTTTTCTCTTAGGTACAGATAGCATCCCTTTTGAGTATTTATTGTATGTTCGGAATTTTTCTATTTAACATACTGTATATGATTTTTATGTAATTTGTGTTTAACCCTTGTGCTGTTTCACATATAGGCGTACATACATATAGGTATGTAAAGTGAAATAAAGTCCGTATATACCTACTGTCAATATCAATTATGAAGCTAGGTACGGTAAATAGGGAATTGAATACGTTAAAACTTAAACTGACGGACGGAATCAAAGACTTTATCTACGTATACTTTTGTACTTTTTTATGTTTAAATTTTAATTTTAATTACTTCGGTTGTTGAATGTTGATAGTGCTATGAAAGGCCCGAAAACTTAACATATTAAATATTACTTGACTGAATGTGACCCAGCAGATTTTTCTTTATCACTTTTTCAGTAAATTCAGTCTTTATTTAGTAGGCAGGTTGCGGCTATCTTACCAGGCTTCAAATTGTTTATACCTACTTTCTATAGTTCTTAAAGTTCAGAGAATGTCTTTAATATCATTAGTGGTGACATTAAGCTTCTTGACTGTTAACAGCCCAAGAGTTGATAAAATCAATGAATTGTAAATTTTCAAATTCTGTGTGTGTGTAGTGAATACACATGATGTATGTATGTAGATACATAACATAATATTGGGAGACAACAAATGATTTACACTTAAGTATGCTGCAAAATCATATGCATTTTCGGAGAACATTACAAGTCGAAACCACTTTTAAAAAATTTCATTTAGTGACTGAAAATAGGAAGCATGAAATAAGTTTTTAACAAAATACGAAAGTAAGTTTTTTTTTATAAAAAGAAATGAAATTTAAAAAAAAAGTATGAGTATCTATAAGGTAAGTTCGGGCATTATGGCGCACTTTTGAAATACCACACTTCTAATATTCTTACAAAAATAAAAAGGATGCAAGAACTTAAGTCTTCGGCAATAAAGCACCAAATCATAATCTGATGTCGATACGACTACTACTTTTGTGGAAAAAACAAGGAAACAAAAAATGTTGCCTGGTTTTGGGTGCTTATTTTGCTCTGTTTTTGACTTTGTGTATCTCGGTAAGTATACAGCGCAAGTGTTCGGTGTGAACATTAAAATGCAGAGTAATTTGTTGGTTTTCCTGCGTATTAAGGACAGGTTTTAGACAGGATGCGAATTAAGTTTTTTTTAAATTTGCTGAGAAAATGTGTATTGAGTGTAATATGGCGCACATGCTGTTGGGACATTATGGCGCAAATGAGCCATAATGCCCTTATGAGGTTAACATGTAAAATTAGCATTAAAAATGTTGTGTGAATTTTTTTAAGTAAAAAGCTTAAGTCTCAAAACAGAAGAAAATAAGAACAAGCGCTGCTTAAACTCATCGACGGCATCGAAGGAATAGAAACTTTGAAAACCATCTAGCTTTGACGAGTCTAATAGGCCCAAATATTTCGGAAAAATATTTGCGCCGGTCGGTTTTAGTAAAGATTACAGTATAAAAACATAAATAGAGTAATGGATTTTGTCTTTTGTGGCGAGATATCATTAATTCTATACCTGCTGCATTTAATATGCATGCATAATGGACGTTCAAACCAGAAAAAAACATAGCTACATATTGCCCTCAGGGGTGTGCCATATTGTTCTTATAGTTAGGGCATTATGGTTTTTTATTAAGCTTTTTTTTATAATTTGTTATCTTTTAAAAAAAACTTGAATTGTTGTTTCAATTTAATTTATTTATGTTTCGTTTTTCATAAATTAAATAAATATTTTTAATTGAAGTAAAATATGTCGTCCGAAGTAAAGTTATTGGGGTATGAAGTAAGGTGCGCCATAATGACCGGATATACCATAAACCATCTGTAGAATTGCAAATTTGCAACAAAAAAACAAATTGCGAATTGATACTTCGGACTTAACGTTAAGTAGTTATGGCCGTTTTTCATGGATGCCACTTTTTTTAAATTTTTCAAAAAATTAAATATTTTGTTTCGGTTATTTGCAGTGCAGTTAAAATTCTGTCAAAATTTTCGTATTCCCAAAATACATATAGAAATATTATATCGACGAATCAGATTTTTAAAAATTTCATTGTTTAAACAAAGATTTTTAATTATTTAAAATATTGATTTTCTGTTAATTTTTGTTTTTTTTTTGCAATTTCATACACTTAAACGTCAAACTATACTTTTTGAATAGAGCATTAAATTTGCAACAAAAAATATTAACACAATTTTTTTTGGTATGAAGACTGTTTTTTTTTATGTCCGCCCAAACCATTAAAAAAAACCTTATTTTCGTAATTTTTTAATGACTTTTTATGCTGGCATTTTTTCAATCAAATTAGTTATTTGTTCCAAATTCTTATATCTGTTTCAATCCTAATGAAAAGAATCTCCATTTCGCCAAGGTTCTTATGTACAGTACGCTTCACTTGATTAGACACACAACTTTTTTTATTATAAAATTACGGGTTTTTCTTTTGTTTTTGTTTCATTTTTGGCGTTTTTATTACTATACTAGTGAGCTGTTGAAAAAAATGATTTCAATAATTGAGTCTAAGCTAAAGTTTTAACGGTGCGAAGGAATTAGGAGAAATTTAGGACCAAATTGAGGGTTAAGTGCAACAGATCAGCTTTTTGACGAGCCATATCATAGCCGACACTCGAAATCGCACTTGGAAATTACACGTCTTCGTATGACGTTGGATACTCAAGTAGGACGTGTTTCGAAATGAAGAAGTGTAGTGCTTTCTGATGTAAGAAGAGTTCATTTCGGTGGTCTTGATGGGTATTATTATTGTTTTCATGACATACGCAAAAAGTAACACTCTCTATATTCCGCAATTATTCGAAGATATAGCAAGAGTAATGGTATGGGGTGCCATTTCATATACTATATAACGTCTTTGAGTTGATTTTTGTTTTAAGCAATTACAATTAGCTTTACCTGCAACCAAAATTTTTCTTAGACTTCTGTGAATCCTACAGCCACAGCAAGATAACGCTCCGTTCCACAATGCTCACTTTGGTATAATCATTTTTTGCTAGTAAAAATGAGGTATTATTGCCAATGCGTCGCCACCATATTCAACTAATCTAAACATCATTGAAAAACTTTGGAGATTACTGTCCCATGAAATTTACTAATAGTAATAGAACAAACAGAAGTAAAGTTATTGGGGTATGAAGTTAGGTGCGCCATATGACCGGATATACCATAAACCATCTGTAGAACTGCAAATTTGCAACAAAAAAACAAATTGCGAATTGATACTTCGGACTTAACGTTAAGTAGTTATGGCCGTTTTTCATGGATGACACTTTTTTAAATTTTTCAAAAAATTAAATATTTTGTTTCGGTTATTTGCAGTGCAGTTAAAACTCTGTCAAAATTTTCGTATTCCCAAAATACATATAGAAATATTATATCGACGAATCAGATTTTTAAAAATTTCATTGTTTAAACAAAGATTTTTAATTATTTAAAATATTGATTTTCTGTTAATTTTTGTTTTTTTTTTTGCAATTTCATACACTTAAACGTCAAACTATACTTTTTGAATAGAGCATTAAATTTGCAACAAAAAATATTAACACAATTTTTTTTGGTATGAAGACTGTTTTTTTTTATGTCAGCCCAAACCATTAAAAAAAACCTTATTTTCGTAATTTTTTAATGACTTTTTATGCTGGCATTTTTTCAATCAAATTAGTTATTTGTTCCAAATTCTTAATCTGTTTCAATCCTAATGAAAAGAATCTCCATTTCGCCAAGGTTCTTATGTACAGTACGCTTCACTTGATTAGACACACAACTTTTTTTATTATAAAATTACGGGTTTTTCTTTTGTTTTTGTTTCATTTTTGGCGTTTTTATTACTATACTAGTGAGCTGTTGAAAAAAATGATTTCAATAATTGAGTCTAAGCTAAAACAAGTCGATATATAATAAGTTTTAACGGTGCGAAGGAATTAGGAGAAATTTAGGACCAAATTGAGGGTTAAGTGCAACAGATCAGCTTTTTGACGAGCCATATCATAGCCGACACTCGAAATCGCACTTGGAAATTACACGTCTTCGTATGACGTTGGATACTCAAGTAGGACGTGTTTCGAAATGAAGAAGTGTAGTGCTTTCTGATGTAAGAAGAGTTCATTTCGGTGGTCTTGATGGGTATTATTATTGTTTTCATGACATACGCAAAAAGTAACACTCTCTATATTCCGCAATTATTCGAAGATATAGCAAGAGTAATGGTGTGGGGTGCCATTTCATATACTATATAACGTCTTTGAGTTGATTTTTGTTTTAAGCAATGGCAATTAGCTTTACCTGCAACCAAAAATTTTCTTAGACTTCTGTGAATCCTACAGCCACAGCAAGATAACGCTCCGTTCCACAATGCTCACTTTGGTATAATCATTTTTTGCTAGTAAAAATGAGGTATTATTGCCAATGCGTCGCCACCATATTCAACTAATCTAAACATCATTGAAAAACTTTGGAGATTACTGTCCCATGAAATTTACTAATAGTAATAGAACAAACAGAAGTAAAGTTATTGGGGTATGAAGTTAGGTGCGCCATATGACCGGATATACCATAAACCATCTGTAGAACTGCAAATTTGCAACAAAAAAACAAATTGCGAATTGATACTTCGGACTTAACGTTAAGTAGTTATGGCCGTTTTTCATGGATGACACTTTTTTAAATTTTTCAAAAAATTAAATATTTTGTTTCGGTTATTTGCAGTGCAGTTAAAACTCTGTCAAAATTTTCGTATTCCCAAAATACATATAGAAATATTATATCGACGAATCAGATTTTTAAAAATTTCATTGTTTAAACAAAGATTTTTAATTATTTAAAATATTGATTTTCTGTTAATTTTTGTTTTTTTTTTTGCAATTTCATACACTTAAACGTCAAACTATACTTTTTGAATAGAGCATTAAATTTGCAACAAAAAATATTAACACAATTTTTTTTGGTATGAAGACTGTTTTTTTTTATGTCAGCCCAAACCATTAAAAAAAACCTTATTTTCGTAATTTTTTAATGACTTTTTATGCTGGCATTTTTTCAATCAAATTAGTTATTTGTTCCAAATTCTTAATCTGTTTCAATCCTAATGAAAAGAATCTCCATTTCGCCAAGGTTCTTATGTACAGTACGCTTCACTTGATTAGACACACAACTTTTTTTATTATAAAATTACGGGTTTTTCTTTTGTTTTTGTTTCATTTTTGGCGTTTTTATTACTATACTAGTGAGCTGTTGAAAAAAATGATTTCAATAATTGAGTCTAAGCTAAAACAAGTCGATATATAATAAGTTTTAACGGTGCGAAGGAATTAGGAGAAATTTAGGACCAAATTGAGGGTTAAGTGCAACAGATCAGCTTTTTGACGAGCCATATCATAGCCGACACTCGAAATCGCACTTGGAAATTACACGTCTTCGTATGACGTTGGATACTCAAGTAGGACGTGTTTCGAAATGAAGAAGTGTAGTGCTTTCTGATGTAAGAAGAGTTCATTTCGGTGGTCTTGATGGGTATTATTATTGTTTTCATGACATACGCAAAAAGTAACACTCTCTATATTCCGCAATTATTCGAAGATATAGCAAGAGTAATGGTGTGGGGTGCCATTTCATATACTATATAACGTCTTTGAGTTGATTTTTGTTTTAAGCAATGGCAATTAGCTTTACCTGCAACCAAAAATTTTCTTAGACTTCTGTGAATCCTACAGCCACAGCAAGATAACGCTCCGTTCCACAATGCTCACTTTGGTATAATCATTTTTTGCTAGTAAAAATAAGGTATTATTGCCAATGCATCTAAACATCATTGAAAAACTTTGGAGATTACTGTCCCATCAAATTTACTAATAGTAATAGAGCAAGCAGTACGAAAACTGTGCCAATTACAGCCTTTGATTACCGATCAACCGGCAAATCCGAACTTGTTTGGATTTTCTGTCAGTTTGCCGGTTATTTCATTCGATAAAACATCAAAATAAAAAAAAAAAAAAAAAAAAATTTGGATTGCAATTATTTTGTATAATATGTGTATATTTGATGTTTATTGTTTATAATAGTTCGTTTGTTCGGTATTGGTTTTAGTGTATGAAGACGATCGTCCGAAGTAGTCACCCGAGTAATTGTTCCATCCCGAAATCAGCCGGTGATTCAGTTTCAGTGTACGCGAACCACAACGGTTTGGTATTAGTTTTTATTCAATAATTTGGTATAAAATAATAAAAATAACACACCACACTTGTTTTTCTTGTTTCAAACATAGTACGTGGATCTGGACTCCGATTTTTTTTATATACTCAGAGGGCACCCCTCTCCTAAAGGTACTTTACATGTGTTCTAGCTCTAGGTGAACAAAACTTCGAGTTCCACTCTTACGATCACGATCACACATAAGTATTTATACCTATCATAATACCATCGCTAACATATAGGTATAGTACCTTTTCCATTAACCTATACACGAAACACCCATCATAGACGTAACAATATGACATTTTAAAAAAAAGGTAAAAAAATCTTAGCCTCGTGCCAGAACTCCTATTCTTTTTTAAGAATAGGTACCATACTTTCTTACTCGTGCCACAGATAAATCTTAATATTTGTATCGTCTTCAATTTTTCATCAAAATACAGTTAACCTTATTCAACATCTCTGAGGCTATTGTCCAAAGTAAAAATGTTGACAGCACACTGCCAAAAAAATGCATTTCTCTTTATTAAACAGTTTTTTATATATATTTTTACATGTTCAAAATAACATCATAGGGATTAAAAAATTACCCGTTACAAACAGCTTCCCAAAAAATTGTATTCTATGGACCCTCCGTAACATTTATATCAGTATGACTATCTGAAAGATAAAAAAAGGTAAAAATCGAACCGTTTATGACCCCGAACTGACCCCACAGATGATGATAATGAACAATACGCATAGAAGAAATATTTTAGTCCTTTTGCCCCTAACTTTTGAATTTTTCGTCTCAAAAGGGAACTGTTTCCCGCCAGGTAAAATATTCAACAGCAGCTTGAGTTTAATTAAAAAATCCGCTTCCGTGTACCGTACCAACCAATACTTCTCGAATGTGTGATAGGACAACAAAATAATGGCATGCAAACAGAAATGCTGCTGGTACAACAATAGAAAGAGATATTTTTTTCGTTGTCCTTATGGATTAAAAAGGGAAATCCTTGTGTGCCCAATTGACCGTTGATGGACGAACCTTTTTGTATGACACTCATTCTCATAAGACGGACCCTTATATATATATATATTTTTTTTTTTCAAAGCAAAATGCAACACAATTATATTTGCATCCGTTCTTACATCAATTTATGTGAATAAAGGACCCAAAAGGATTCATTTAGATTCGATAATGGAAAATTTTGTTATGCATATCATAATACAGTGAAATTCTTCTTTAGGGGTTCCGTTGAATTTTCTGCTAAAATGACGTTGAGATTTTCATGTTTTTGCGCCAGGAAAACTAAAAGGTGCTATAAAGCAACGGTTTCGGGATTTTTTTCTAACTTAACTAATGAATTATAATTGTAGTTGTAAGACTGTCAATTTAACATGTTCGCTAGACTATTAAAGTAAATGTCTGGGGATGCCAAAGCGTTAATAATTCAAAGTGACATTTGAATTTTCAAAATTAGAAAATTACCAAAAATAAAGGAAATAGATACTTGGGATATTTGAAGATATTCTCGCGGTTTTCATTGATAAATTATATATATTATATATATTATATAAATTATTTGGAGAAGTATACAGAAGGAAAGCTACATAATCTTTGAGCAAAATACGTTCTTAGTTAGCACATTGTGGTAAGCATCCCAACCATATTTATTCCGTGATTTCATCATGCCTTTTGTATCGGCGATTCCACTTAGAAATTGATTCGTAATTCTAAAAATCAAAGACTTATACAATGCAATCTTATCACTTACTATCTACCTACTCTTTAATTTTTACTTTCAATATTAAAAAAAAGTTCTGAAATAATAATCAAACATGGTATATAACAATGATAGAGAAGACGAAAAAAGTAGGTCTGACAATTCTGTCTGTAGAGAAATATCCCCGGACGTTTTTTTTTTATTTTTCACTTATAGGTATACAACTAACGGTACTTTCTATAATTTAATTTGTCCTTCATCGGATTTTTTTTAGAATCAGCTTATCACATATGAAAGAGCGACCATCTTTACGAGTACACCCATTGGGACGAAATGTTATATTCTAAAACAACTGCTAAATTTAAATAACACTGCAAATTAAAATTTGAAAAAAGTTTTCTTTTTTTCAAAAACTAATAACGATTCTGTTTTTCTCGGAAAAAATGCGATCAATTTTTGATAAAATTTAATTGAAGACACAGTGATCTCTTTCACATAAATCTTTTTTTTATTCCAGAGGTACACATATTTTTTTAGTTTTTAAGTTTTTGATAAATAAAAATAAAAAATAATATTTCAAAATAATGTATAAAATACTGAATCTTTTTTTTTCAGAAAAAAAACTGGTCTAATTAATTTTCCATGTCGTCAACACTAAAGTTACTTGCCAAAAGAACAAGTTTGGCAGACTAAGTCGTGCCTTTCATTTATGTTAATAAATAATCTCCAATTTTTTTAATTACATACTTACTTTAACTTTTTTTATAAAAATATACCTACTTTTGTGTTGAAATTCAATTTTTCTCCTCATTAATTGACTTATCAATTATTATTAGAAATAATAATATTTATTTTATTAGTATTTTTTCTTGTTTATAGCTATTTATAAATATTGTTTTTGTTCTAATACATACATCTATTAATTTATTAATTATTTAAAATATCAAATAATAAATAAAAATAATTTTAACTAAGTAGAAAACTTAGCTCTAATAATTGTTAAATTATTGATTCAAATTAGCTATTTATGGCCTCGTCCATGAAAATATGGCGTTTCGTGCGTATGCTCACTTTGCACTCATTTAGTTGACGACGAGTGAGCACCTTGTCAATAAATAACTTTTTTGACAAAAAGTGAAGTACATACAACTATTTTCCGGCTTGATAATGTTAAGGCAGTTTTACATTATTATTATTCTAAACGTTTCAAACTACATTTTAGTAAAAAAAATTCTTACCATAATTTTGTCTGCACTTTGAAGGGCTGTATCTTTGGTGTCCGGCCATTATTATAAAACTCAATATTTTGAAAACTTGTAAAAGGATTTAAAAAAAAACTTTTTGTTAAGATATACAAAATTCATGCATTCGTTTTTACGTGCGATTATAGGAAGATACTACATATCGGTATAATAGTCCAAGTCCAGTAAAATTAGTGGAAAAATGAACAAATAAATTTCTGCAAAAAATACTGTAGTCGAGATTTTATTTTTGTTTTATCACAAAGCTCACACTTCACCCAAAAAAAATATCTGCGTTGTCTGCCATTTTTAAAAAGGTTTTAATGCGATTATCTTATGTGAAGGATCTGTCAAAAATATTTGTGGCACAAAGTTGTAGAAATTATTTTTCCCCATAAAACTAAAAAAAGTAAATTATTATGGGACAATTATGTACAATTATTGGCGGACAACGCATACATTTTTTTTGTGTGAACTTTGTGGATTTAGACTCTCCAAATGATACTCTTTAAAACAAAAATATAATCTTGACTACTTACAGTATTTTTTGAGAGTCTTAAAACTTATTTTAAGGCAAGTTATGCATTCGTTCAACAATTTTTTTTTCAGATAACAATTAAACATGACGATGATAGCGAAGTCGAAAATAGTGAATCTGGGAAATTCTGTCTGTCTGTCTCTCAGTTTGTCCGTATCAGAACCTACATCCTAAGCGACTAGACCGATTTGCTTTCAGTTTGGTATGTAAGGTGTCTAGAACATTCCTTATACGAGAAATTGAAATTTTTGTTCTATAAGCTTAAAAAACAACGGTAGATATAGCTAAGTACCTGCCATATAAACGTACCCGAAATTTTTCTCGAAAAAAATACGACCAATTTTGATAAAATTTCTCTAGATTGATTTTCTTTCATGAGAAAAAAAAATCGAAAAAAGCTTTTAAACGGCACCTCCCAGAACCGTTTTTTTTTTAATGCCGACTATCTCTACATTTATTCTCCGCTTTTGATGAAATTTGATACATATTCAGATAAGGTTAGTGAAACCTGTATTAATTGAAGTAAAGTAAAGAATATGGGACGTATAATTGTGTCTATACCGACAATCGACATAGAAATGAACATTTCAAAGTCATTCATTTATATTAAATAAACGTTCGTTTTTGAATGTTTGGGGCCTACTCTGTATTTCGTTCCGAAAGTGATAATTTTCGAAAACGAATAATTTGTGTTTATTTTGTTTTTATATATTACAAAAAACAAAGTAAATTTTTTGTTTCCGAACGATTTCACTTTCGGAACGAAATACAGAGTTGGCCCGCTGGAAAAAATTTGGTTTGGTATGGAAAAAGGTTGGAGGACAATGAAATTTTGGGATGTTGTAGATGGCGGCGATAGTTAATTAACATTTTTTTTAAGTTTTGTTGAATAGGAGGGGAAGGGGGGGGGTTGGAATTAACTGTAAAATTGCCGACCTTTTTCCGGTTGTCCTTGAAAAAATTTTTAATTAACCATACCTGAACAACGTCCCGAAATTTCATTAACCTCTGACCTTTCCCACCAAACCGCATTTTTTAGGGCAAGTATATTGGTTTCGTGTAAAAAAAAATCGAGGTTTAAATCAAACCTGACATTACGATGATAGAGAAGCCCGAAATAGTAGGTTTCGTCATGCCGTCCGTCGGTTTTTTTTTTTTTTTTTTTTTTTTCATTTCCTTATATCTATCTTAATGCTAGACAAAAAATCTTAAACAACTAGCTTACATATTAACTTAACTAACTTACTGGCCTCATGCCGGCGCTCTAAATGAAACTATGACTATACTTAAACAATGCCTTTCGACGTAAAATATATATATATTTATATTTAAAATTCGTGATTACTTAAAACTAACGAGAAAATTATTTAAAAAAACTCATTATCCATATCTTTTTTTTTTTTTTTTTAATTTTTTATAAAAATGCCGTCCGTCGGTCTGTCTGTGCGGATGTGCGGATGTTCGGTTGTATGTTTACCGAGCTACATCCTAGACTGTTTGACGGATTTTCTTCAAACTTCGTGTGTAGTACTTTTTGGTGATTCCCGAGAGGACAATTTTGAATTTTTGTTTTAGTCCGGCTTTAACGGGTACCTCCCATATACCGGTTTTAGTTTTTCCAAATTTTATCGAAAACGGCTCTAATGATTTTAATGAAACTTTGTGAACGTTATATTTGGAATGCTCTTAATATAAATGCATTTCAGGTTTTTGTCTAAAAATGCACATAATGGAGATTCGCTGTTAACGGTTTTTACAAATTTGGCAATTACTTGATAACGGCTGAGCCGATTTTGAAATTTAACACAAGATGACATTCACAGTTGCTTGCTAAACAACCGTTTAATGATAGCTGCCATACAACTTGATCTTTTGTTTAAATTTTTTTGATATTTTTCGAACTTTCTTCAGAATTGAATAGATTAAACTTTTGTTGAACCGTAGTTTGCTACAAGAGCAAGTTCGTGCGACCCAGTCGTGCATTTTATTTCTACCTGCCGACTGGACTAAGAAAAGAAGCAAAAATAAAGGTTTAATGAATGACTTTGAACTTTTCATCTGTCTATCGGTATAGACACCACTTTAAGTCGCATATTCTTTACTTTACTTGATTTAATGCAGGTTTCACTAACACACCATCAGAAAATAGGAAGCCACTCAGAACGTAAATATATACCTATGCTATATCACATTAGTCCTAAAATTGACATATGTCAAATAAAATAAAACTCATGTAACAAAAGAAAATTGTCCTCTTAAAAAGAAAATCTGTGATTAAGAAAACAAAAACAACACTCTCAACAAACCTGTCATTGCACAGCACGAGCCATTTGTCATTAAACTGTTTTTATTTTTCAATTCCCCCCATTCTTGTAACCAAAAATAGCTTAAAAACGCCAATAAAAAATACACTGCATTACCGCAACGACCAAAAATTATACCAACGCACTATCCTTATACAAAATATAAGCACCCCAGACCGTTAAAGGAAAAAGAAAGTGCATCGAATGTCACAATCAAGCATTCTGGCATGATGTCACATATGCATCCACCGACTTTCCTCCCTCCAAAACATCTACATCAATCGGCAGAGAAACCGAACTTTTTCTCCTTCTCTCCCCAAAAAGAAAACAAAATAAATCCGATTTAAAATAAAATCCGACTGCTCACATATCAAATAACTCTGCCTCAGGAGATCTCCGCCTGATCCTCATCAACGAAGTGTGCCTCACATTAATTCCGACAACCTCCCTCCGTTTAAAAAGGGAGACATTTAAATAAAAAATACGTCCAAATCTGTGGCAATACGGTCCATGTGCTGCGGCTGTTTTTTACATGCCACGCGACCAAACACGCAAGACATACGACAAAAGGTGAAGATCATGATGATCAGACGGGCGGCGAACATCATCCAAAAGATATTCACAAGGAATTATAAAAAAAAACAACAATCAAAAAAATCCGGATACGACTCGCGACAGGCACAATGATCAGATTCACGAAATGTACCTACATATAGGGAGCTACTGCATCCCTATCAAAATGATAGGAGGGATGATGGGGATCTTAATGACGTGAGGTCGCATGGCTTGCGCATTAAATTTTTTTTTATTATTTTTTTTCCTCCTTTTTATGAGATTTTTTTACCTGATCATCCTCACCGAAGAGAATCTTTTATCTCTTGTAAATGAGGCAACATTAACCCAATAAAAAACATATTTAAGGAAGGACGAAGATGAAGAAAAGTTCAAGAATATTGTTTGTTGATATAAAAGGGTCCGTTGTGAAGATTAGATTTTTTTTTACAGAAGGGGGATTTTTAAAACGAAATATTAATACCATAGGATTTTGTACCTTTATTCTATATAGCATGCTTTTAGCGTGCGTCTATTTTTGTAAGCTTTGTATCTATGTATGCATATGCATATATGTATAATAGAGAGAATTCTTCCGTTTGTTCATCGTTGAACTGCCATTTAAAGAAAATTAAAACTGCAACAAATATATGGACCATTTGAATATGCCGTGTTAAACTATATATAGATAAATTAGATTATATAATAAATACAAATTTTAACACACATAAAATAAATTAAGTGGCACTGGGAGCTCCTAAGAACCACGGCATAGTGACTTACAACTTTCAACCAATCCTTTTGTGTGCGTTGTTAGTTCTACAGGATTGGAGGGGACCTACAATCTTACGTCGACTCCGAACGACTAAGGTGAGATCCACTTTTCATGACAATAATACTCCTGAAGGATTTGACACTTACTCGCAAGAGGCAGTGCCCCTGAAAAAAACATTAGATGTTCTCGAAGCTGGAAGCCAGACCTCCGGCGTTCCGACACACTAACCACTACGCCCTACAAACAAATATATTTATGTCCAGTTTTACAATTTTTTAAATATTTACTCGTTTGTTAAATCTTAAAATAGCGTATTCTTATTGTATCAACAATTTTCAATTTTAAAAGAACCAATAAACTAAAGTTATTGAAATCATTTTGGTCTATAGGACAATTTTCTTATAATACTTGTTCTATTACAAATGCTACGTTTCGACTATATTTACAGTCTTCTTCAAGCCTTAAATAAAAAAAAAGTTATTTGATAAATTAATTAAATGAAATTCGATATTTATACTTATACAATAATTATGTTAAGAAATAAGTATTATAAAAAATATTTTGTTTGTTGTTATAAATTGTTATCGTGATTTTTATTTTATAGGCCTGGAAAAAGACGTTTTGTAGATTCAAAATATCAATAATTATATATCAAAAAGTCACGAAGAAGGAAATTACATAAATAAACTCAAGTCTCATTTTTTTCCAAATAAATTTTAAAATCGTTTGTGGAAGGGTTATGGATGTTCAAAACTCAAAGTTCAAGGCAGAGAGAATGTTGAAAGTGTTTACTTACTTATTTAAGATGGCGCTCACAGTCCAGGATGGACTACGGCCAACCACGTAGCCAGGGGGAGCTTGAGGGGCTGCAGCCCCTACTTTATTAATATTTTTTTTTCTTAGAATTTAACATATTCCATGTACGCATAAAGCGAACCTTTCTCGGTCAGTCAAACGACTCCAGCCATCGTACACATATAATCTGTCATCAGACGAAATCAAAAGTTTTAAGATTTTTCGTCCAACAAATGCATGCATAAAGCCATGTTTTTACAAACACTTTATTATAGGTTGATGTCAAAAGATTTACCACTTTGCTTAAATCCGCATCTGCAGTTCGCTGAATCCGAATCTGCAGAAACCCAATAAAATTTAATGGTGCGTTTTGAGATATCCGCGAAAAACCACAGATTTTCGCACTTTTTCCGGTTTTTTGCTAACATCTCGAAAACTATGCGTGTTAAAAAAAAAATAAAAATATGCGTGTTAATTGAAATTTCACCCACAACAAAATGAAAGACCATTAAATATCCTACAAAATTCATGCATATTGTTTTTTTCCAGGCGTACTGTTATCCCGTTAGAGACCGGTGAAATATCAACATAATTTCCCATTTCTGTAAAAAAAAACAATTTGTTTTTACATATGAATTTTTAACGGTTTGTTTTGTTTGTTTTTACAGAAATAGAAAAGGAAACAAACAAAAGCATTAATAATAATTTATTGATGTTATCTTCTTTTATAAAATGCAAAAAATTCGCGTCGTACAACTGTCTCACTCAGGGCCGGCCCGAGCTGAACTAGCGCCCTGAGAAAGCTACACTATTTGCGCCCCTCATTTGCAGTTATTGGTGAAAGAAGTCATTTCCTCATCAACCAAGGGGTAGACTTTGCAATGCGTTTTTTTTAACGAGGTATCCCCAGTAGGCCTATTCCTCGATAATACTTATATCTAATAAAAGTAAATAGGATTGTTACAAAAACTATATAAAACCAAATATATCACAAGAACAAAAAAAAACTAAAGAATACAAAAATAATTGTAAACTAAAGCAATAGTAAGCAAAAACATATCACAAAAATATAGGAACTGAAATATTTTGTTAAGTACAAAATACTAAAAACATATTCAAAAACATAACAATATAAAAATAAATAAAAAAACTAAGAAAATAACAAATATGTACATATTTATATATTTACATTATTAGTGTTAATACAAAAAATAAAATTATTTAAATTAAAAAAAGGAACACAAATAAAACTACAATAAATTAACTTTCCTGGCTTTTGTTTTAGCAAACTCAGTGACCAGATCATCATAATCTAATGATTTAACTAGTTTTTTTTCTATAGCCATGATTGTAAAGTCAACTAATCTTTTTTGAGTCATTGTGGTTCTCAGGTAGTTTTTAATTAATTTTAATTTTGAAAAACTACGTTCTCCTGAAGCTACGGTTACTGGCAACGTATTTAATATTTGAAGACCTATCACTGCATTGGGAAGAAGGTCTTCCAAGTGTGAGTCAAAAATGTAGGTAAGGACTTCTAAGGGTGAACTGCCTTGTTTTACAATTGGAGATAAATGTAATAACTCTTGATGCAATTCCGCACCATCTAAATCTTTGGACCCTGCAAATGTCAAAGCTCTTTGCAAATTTCGACAAGATGCACTTAAACCGACATTTTTGGAACACCCACTTATATTATTTAAAAACGAAAAAATGGTGTTGTATTCCCTTAGCTGTTCAAATCTTTCCGTAATGGAGCTAATCGCTTGGTCTAATATTTTATAGTAAAAATCTACCTTAAATCTTTTTTTTGGCTCTAAAATTGTTTCGGGACATTCATCAATATAAAATCTTTTTCTACGTCTAGAACGCATACATGTTATTTCCGGAAACTGTGAATGTAAGCACGACTGGTCTCTGCGCGTAGCAAGTTTTATTCTCATTTACCTACCCAGATTCCCTTTCCTTTATTTTGAGTTTTTGAGTTTGACCACAATAAGAACACTGCCAACATAGACAAATAAAGTCATTAGATTTGTCAAAAATCCTGTTTTTTAATGAAAACAATGCCTGGCAAGAACAAAACAATAGAGAAAAGGAGACACTGAAACTGAAAACAAAAGATTCACTCATCAACGACAAACTTTTTTTTTTATTTCACCCCTTTGTCTCAACAGACGATAGAAAAAAGCTACACTTGCACTCATCAAGAGAAGTCAGTGCCAAACCAAATCGTAAAAAAACACTCAACAGGAAGAGTTTAATTCATAGGCGCAATTTTCAATTTTGCGCGCTGTTAAGTTATTGAGTATCACTATTTCACCCAAAAATAGCTGTTTGAGTGATGTTGTTGAAATCGTTTTCATATGAAAGAATTGACATCGCGCGCACGTTAGGATTTTGCGCGCTGTTAACTGTCTGTATCTGCTGTGGAAGAATTTTTTATCATGTTAGATAGCATAGGGGAGGGTTGTGAAAATAAAATAAATGCCTTCACTTATGCACACGATGAATGTGGTGAGTGAGAATAACGTCGGCAGTTTGAAAAAGAGAATAATTTGTGTCTGTTTGTTCTGTTGTTGGAGCTGGAGGCATACAGAATCGTGCACTTTGCAAAAAAGTTATGTTACTGTGGGTATGGGTGGGTATGGGTAGAAAGGCAGGTATCGACTTATTATTGTGTTGGGATGGTTAGTATTTCTGTATTTATATTCAAAATTAGCAGTTATAATATGATGGATATCAAAATTGTTGTGCGGTATTAAACAAAAAATTAAAATTAAAAAGTAGGTAGGTATAAGTAGGTAGGTATGTGTTGGTTGTTAGATAGTGGCTTTTTCAATGCTTGCTCACTGCGCCCATTGGGTTAAGCGCCCTGCGCATTTGCACCTCTTGCACGTATAGCTGGTCCGGCCCTGGTCTCACTGCACAAAAATTCCACCCGCTTCAAGTGTGGCGTCCTTACTTGAGAACCTGTGTAATCACGAGAGTACTCACCACACCAGACTCAAATTTCCCAGTCTAAAATCACGGTCTAACGGGCTAACGGTATTTCTGAGAAATAAACAATATGCATGAATTTTGTAGGAAATTTAATGGTCTTTAAATTTGTTGTGGTAAAATTTCAGTTAAGACGCATAGTTTCAGAGATGTAAGCAAACACTGAAAGCATGGTTTTTCGCAGATATCTCAAAACGCACCAGGAAATTTTGTTGGATTTCTTCAGATTCGGATTCAGCGAAACAAAAAACATAGAATTAGAAAAAAAATCCATTTGTATATTTTTGGTAACATGAGGGCGATTTTAACTACGCTTTGACTATTCTATTTAATATTTATAGAATTTGTATCATTATTTTATTTCTTTGTCAAAGGATGTATAGGTATAGTCCAGTCACTCTAAAATTTTACCTGTCACAAATTATTAACAATTTGAAACTACTTGAGTAAAAATAAAGAACAAATTCTAAGGTTCTTTTTTCAGACCATACAAATTTATAAGCAATTACTTAATTTTGTTTTTCAAATGTTTTTTTTTTAAATAAAAATAAGTGATATACGACACCTTGTGGAACTGTGAATTTGCAACAAAAAATATTCCCATATATTTGATGCTTTGGACTTACAAGGTAAATAATTATAGCCGTTTTTGTGATTGCTACTTTTTTGAAATTGTTGCCTATTTGCAGTGCAGTTAAAATTCTGTAAAAATGTTTTTTCAGAAACCATATAGGAATATTTTCTTTGATCATTATTGATTTTTTGTTTGTTTGATTTATAAATATCATGATTTATAAATCATGAAAGGCGTTCCCACCGAACTATTTCCTGTTTTAGTCTGACATTTATGTCAATCTTGAATCCTTTCAAATCGTTCTTTTTTTGGTTTTGTCTTGAGTCATTCCTGTAAAGATAGCCATTCCTTTAAAATAGCTTTCAATTATAAGAAAACTTACCGTGAACAATATTTTTTTTTTCTTTTGGGAACATTAAAATTTAATTTGTTTTGACAGTTTCAAAGTTTTTTTTTTGTTTTTTGTTGCTGAATAAAGCGCTGAGTAAAAATCAGATATGTTATAGTTTGTTTTTATAAAGATTTACGATGACAGATATGTAATTTAAAATAAAACGAGTCTTAATCACGTAAATGTAAATCATGAAAATGTATAGTAAATCACATAATTAATTACATGATTTAGCTAAATCTAGTGGATTTAGATAGATCAGTTCGGTGGGAACATGGTATAAGTTTCATCCAATTAAACGTCCCTTAATACGGATGAAACTATACTTTTTAAATTAAAAAAATAATTTTTTATTTTATAAATTATCGACTCCAAAAACATAACAAGTACCTATCTTACTAAATTTTGATTTTTATTTTTTTATAACTTTTAAAATATTAAAGATACATTAAAAATATTTTGATTTTCTACAAATTTGTAGAACTAACGGTTTTCGAGATAACTAGCTTTAAGACTATCAATACTGTTTTCAAAATGTCTGCCAAAGTAGGTATACGATCCTTAATCCCAAAATAATGTTTTTTAATATTTATATTGAATTTTGATACTTTTGTTGTTGTAATCTTTTGAAGAAAATATTGAAATTTTCTGTGTTCTCGAAAAGTAAATACAAGCCTTTTAATGACAGCTTATACTTAATAGCTTGCTTTGAATGTTGTAAAAAGGCCTTACCCCAGAATTTTAATGAAGCCTTTGCTAATAGCTTGCGTTGGACGTTGTAGAAAGGCCTTACCTAAGCCATTTTATTAATGACAACTTGCCGTAAATGTTTATAATAATGATTTATAAAGGCCATATTAAGAAATTAAAAAAAAAATAGGTATAGTACATTAAGCAATATTTTTATTTTTGTATTTGGGTTTTTTATATATTTCCTCCTACGCAGTCAGGGCCCAAAAATATTATGATGTATTCTGTAAAGATTGAAATTATGTTTAAAATAAAAAAGAAAAGTGTTTAATTACGTGCATTTTGGACTCAGAATCGAGAACTTCCACGCACCATTCCAGCACTCTATACCTCTACGCCACATTGATGTTGAGAAAAATATGATACGAAGAAAATGATATGAAGAAAATGTTAACGGTGAAGGGAGAGAGATAATTATCTTTATTAGTTTTTAGAATTCATATTAATAAATTATTTTTGTAAGCACTTCTTTTCTATTTAAAGATGTTTAATACTTACCTTTCATTTTTTCTTTAGAAGTGTAATGTTGTTACTAAGTGCTTATTTGTAAGACTGACATATTAGCAGAATAATTAAATTCGTATAAAGCATTTATAGTCAGGCCTTTCACAAGTTGTTTGCATTGACTCGATGTCGTGGTGAGCCTTATAGCAGTAATTTTTTTTAAATTATAAGTAAACAACTTCGGAAGGCCTAATACAGGCTATTTTGAACCTTTATTTTCAAGCCTTGTATAGAGCTTGTCAAACTTCCTTTTAAAGGCGTTATAGCTGCTTTTTTTTAATCCTTAAAGTTTGAAATGGGTGGCTTGCGAAAATTTGGCTTATACGAGCTCTATACTAGCTTTTGCTGGCCAAATTCTAAAGTTTGGACCTAGACCTTATAAAAGCTAAATCGTTAGTTGGGTTGTCTATTCACTGGGCTACAGCCTAAAGCTTAACAGTTGAATTTCAAATTTCGTTTGTATTATCTAATTTTTTGGTAATTACCTAGAGTACGAATTCGAATTTTCGTTTTAGTCCGGCTATAACTGGTACCTCCCACATAACGGTTTCAGTTTATACAATTTTTTTTCAAACATGCACAAAACGGAGATTTGGTTTCAACAGTTTTTACAAATTTGGCTATAAATTGATAACGGCTTACCCGGTTTCATTTAAATTTGGTACGGCATTCAGATAAAATATTTAACAGAAGAAGGCATTTAATTTTTTTCGGTTAACGTTTTTATGATAGCTACCATACAACAATTGATCTCACGTTAAGGCCATTTTTCGATATTTTTGACTTTACATTGTTATAAGAGCAAGCTTGTGCGATCGAGTCGTACATTTTATTTTATTTTATCACAATATTTGATTTTTCTAATTCTAAACTATCATTTTGTTTGTAATATGTCAGCCTCTCAAGTTATAGAGGTCTGGGTTTAAATCTATAGTCTAGCAATTAACTTTGTTTTCAAAGTCACTGCCCCACGACAAAGTTACAGAACTTAAGGATAACGAAGACAATGCACATAACAAAACAAATTGGAAGGAAACAAGAGTTTTCGCGAAAGTGAAATTCTTCTACATAGCTTCTACAAAGAAATAGGTATAAGACTCCGCATTAAACAATTGCTAGCCTATTGTCAACGCTCATTTCTATAAAACCCCTCATATTACTTCCACAAGTAAAAACCCTTCCGAAATTGAAAATCTGTTATAATGCAAGCTGTGACTTGATTACAAATCCCTAATTCCATTTTTAATTCCACATCCAATAAGTTTCACTCCTTCTCATTTCTCACCCCACGTGCTCAACACGAAACAATCTTTTTCACTAAAAAACCTTTAAAAAAAACCTAAAAATTGCACAAATGATTTTACGGTCCACAAATTATCGCATCATCATCAGCACAGCGACCACCATTATTATTCTGCACACCATCATCTTCATCAATATCGACGACAGGACGTTTGTCAAAAAAGTAAAAAACCCCTTTCCCGACCAACTGACGTGTCCTTAACGCAATCATACGAATTTAAACGCATCACGCATAATCGCAGCAAAACATTGAAAAATTGGGTAAAAAATCATCATAAGGACGAAAATTGAGACCAAAAAAAGGATTTTTAACACAAAAAAAAGGATATAAACTCGCAATGTTGTATCGGTTGGGATTATAGGGATGTGTGTTATTATTTACTCTTTTTATCACTGCCAAACACCAACCCTGATGTATGTTGTGTGATGGGGTGCGTGCGTGGCACATGCCAAGCACATGACACATGACGCTTAGCGTCAAAAGGATTCAATTTTCGGTTGAACTTCAATTTCTGGTAAAAATGTTCTGCCCGCAGGACAATAATTGCATAATGGTATATTGCATGAAGGGGGTGGAAGATCTTTTATATATATTTAGCAGTGGTAGATACAATAATAGGAAAGGGGGATGAACGAAAACTCTTAATCTAAAAATGGAAGGGTTTTCGAGCAACCAACACATTAAGCTGGACTTCCAAAAGGGGTTGCTAATCAGAGAGGGACATACAAGATATCCCTTCTCAGCTAAATCTATCTGAATATAGGGTTGGAAACTGGATTCTTCTGATAGTAATGATGTGTCATCTGGCAATGCAGATAGTATTCATATGTGTATACATATATAAATTCACCATCCCACTCATATGCGAACACATTCGGTATTTCACAAGAGGACTGTTTTATATATTAAGGCCGGCCGAATCCTTTCGGTGTTCTTTTCCCCCTTTTCACAAGTAATGTGGTAGCCAGAAAGGGTAGAATTCCAAATTCACTTATTGCGTTTGTACATAAACTTTCGACACATATAGATCTACGTTATGTATACCTATACTGCGAACATTCGTTATATTTATAAATTTATATAAAAACAATAATACTGAATGAAATTTACCGTCTTGCCAACCAACTTGACATTCGATGTTTCTAAGCAAGGATATAAACAAGGAAGTGAATATAGAATGGAAAAAAATAAAAACCTCATCCAAAAGAAAAATAGAACCCAAAAGTGGGTTTAAGCAAGGTGGGTTGAAAAACAAACAAAACTTTTAGAAGCAAGGACTAAATAGAAAGGAAAACTCCTTCACTTGATTGAGTGTCCTGGGAGATACAGAAAAGGATGTTTTTCACATCTAAAATGGAAGGGATGATGTTTGCTTCCTTTTTTTTTTGGTTGCTTCTGTAAGACTTGGGGACTTATTTTTTTGTATAGCTTAACTTTGCGGCTGAGAGGGTTGACTCTGTAGTAAGGGAGTCACATATCTAAGACACATACATAAATATGTGAACCTTCTATAACTTGACAAGGGTGAATCTTTGTAATGTAACATTTTTTTTTTCAAAAATAAAGGGAGAAGGAGCTGAAATTTATTTTCTTAACTTTTTTAGTCATTCTTTTTTAGATCTAACATAGGCAAAAGTATACCAAAGGAAGCCGTTAGCTTATTTTAGTAGAGATTGCCTTAAAGCTCATTTCGATATAAGTATGTACATATATGTATGTAGGTAGGTACATAACTGCCTATATTTTTTTGTGCTGGGTTGGATCACACATAAGGGGTTGATGTAACGTTTCAAATATGTTATGTAGCTTTATGTTTATCCTTACCAATTTAAGAGCGAAAAAAGAAAGGACTCATGATGGCTTTGGTATACATATATCTTTTAGGGATTCCTAAAAAAAGGTTTTTCTTTGGAAAAAAGTTTATAAAAATGAAAATTGTGTTGTAAATTAAGGAATAAAATCCTTTGAAGAATGAGAAGGATAACAATGTTGGTTTGTTTTTGCTGAAGGACAGGATTAAAAGGAAAAAGAGTGTAGGTAAGGTACCTACATAATGTACCAAACTAACCTTCATAAGACACAATTATTCATAGCCTTAAAGTTTATTTTTGGGTATAGGTATACCTAGAGGTATGAGTGGAAGGAAACTATCCTCATCAACATTAAACATCAACATTAAAAAAGTTAAAATAAGGTAATATCAAATTTACTAATAAAAACATAGGTATATATTATATATAGATACCTATACTGAGCCAAAAAACAACCTTAAATAATAAAAACAACTTTGAATCAAAGAAAAATCGTTGCAATTTAGGTCAAAAAATGAAAAGTTTAAAATCAAAATGGTGAAGCTATAAAAACAATTTAATCAATAGTCACATAAAAATAAAATTGTTTTAACTTTGAATTAAGTTTAATTGAATGAAAAACAAAAAAAAAAATCTTCTCTAAATTAAAGTGGTTTCGACTTTGAAATAACTTTGTTTTTCGTTTGAAATATTTTCAAATCATAAAACTTTTGATTCAAAGGCGTAAGTCCTAGTTTAATCGTTTTCGTATTTAAATCAAACTAATTTTATTTTGATTCAAAGTCATTTTTGTATAGTAGACCGCATAACGTAAATCTTAAATTATACGTTTGGTATTTTTCTCTGAGTGTATCTATGAAAGAGTGGGTCCGATTTCAAGAACATTTCAAGTAACGTGGTTTAAAAATCGTTTCGGCAAAACATTTATCCCATTTGCTTAAAAAATCAGAAATATTTTCTGTGGTGTGAAATATTGAAGAAACAAATGTTTCGTGTTGCCCATTTTCTCATCTAAGAGAAATTTACAGATGTTCACAACAATAAACACTTTACTTTGTTATGTCATATGCAAAAGTCAAACGTATCCAGAACAAAGAAACACTGTAAAAACAACTAAGAAACATGTCAGAATTTTTTTTCTTGTTTAATATGAAAAAAAAAAAAAAAAAAATTCAAATGCACGACTAGGTCGCACGAACTTGCTCTTGTAGCAAACTATGGGACTACAAAAATTTAAATTTATTAATCTGAACAAAGTTGAAAAAATATCAAAAAATTTCCTAAGCGTGAGATAAAAATGTATGGCGGCTATCATTAAAATCTTTACTGAATTTAAAAAGAATCGACTGAGCCTTTACCAAGTTATGGCCAAATTTGTGAAAAACGTTAACACCAAATCTCCGTTATGTGAATTTTAAGCCAAAAATCTGAAATGCAGTTATATTAAAACTACTGCAAATATAACGTACACCAAGTTTTATCAAAATCGTTAGAGCCGTTTTTGAGAAAATTCGGAAAAACTAAGACCGTTATATGGCAGGTACCCGTTATAGAACGGTTAAACCAAAAATTCGAATTTCTCCTCTAGGGAATCACGAATCATAAACGAAATTTGAAATTATGCGAACTTTGAACTGAATCGGTCAAGTCCTTTAGGCTGTAAGTCGGTGCACAGACATCCAAACATATACGCACATCCGCACAGACAGACCGACGGACGGGATGACGAAACCTTCTTTTTTAGGCTTCTCTATCCTATCATCGTAATGTCAGGTTTGATTAAAATCTTGATTTTTTTTACACGAAACCAATACTTTCCCTATATAGAAAGTAAAAATAAAATAAAATATTTCTGAAATATTTCTTTGGTCTGGCTGGACACAAATTAAAATCAACTTTTCTATGATTGGTACCTGTTTTCAACATTATTCCAGGATTATATAGCTATAATCCTATACCTATAGATGATTTTCCGATGATTTTCCAAAGTTAAGTGTTTACACAAACAATTGTTTGTGAGAAACACTTAACTTTGGCGAATATTTAACTGTCGTGAAAACTTCACTGCGGACGAAAACGATGCATATCAACATTAGACACAAGTTTCGTCGAAGTCTGGTGTTGAAGTATCGAATGCCTAATGGTGACCAGGGCTGTCGTTTCATTTCTCAAGTTAGCAGAACCTCACGAGAAAAAAAGCAGTAGGTACATAGCAGTACGCCATTGAAATACATTTTTTCTTACAGTCGAAGCTTTAAATGTGAGCTATTCGGAAGGGTTCGTTTTTGTTCAAAACTGATTGATGGTATGATAAAACATTTCAAGACACTTTGTGTAGAAAATTCTACAAATAACAACTCTTACCCTAACAGTTTTTCCAAAAAGTCCACAATTTCCAAGAAATTTGCAAAATTTCGACCCCTTCCCGTCATCAAAACAAAACAAGTCTTCAGCAAAATCCAGGTTTATCGAATTTTTTTTCCGAAATCTGGATTTTTTTTGTAAGAAATAAAGATTTTTTTCTTGTGTTTTGACTTTTTTTTTAGGAAATAAAGAGTTTTTTTGTGTTTATAAATTATTTTGTCCTTTAAATCAAATCTTTTCATTGTCTGGTAGAGAATATTGAAATAACTAATGTAATGTAAATAACATGCATTTGCCAATATTTTGGATTAGGAGTAAATGAAGATATTTTCAATACGTAACTCGAGACGGTCACCATTTAAGTCAGTCTCATTATTAGTTGACTCTGAATCAATGTTCTTTTTAGACCATTAGTTTTCATCCTATTGAAAACATTGAACATGTGTTTTAAACAGTAGGTACATCGTCATATCAGCAAATTTCTTGTATTGAAAAAGTACTTAAAAAGACCTCAAGAAGAACCGTTCGTTGGCCGTTCAGGAAATATGCTTTATCAACAAGGAAATAGATTGATTCATAAATGTTAGTTTTTAACGGGATGGGAATTTTTTTTCGGAATGTACGCATAATAAAAATCATCAGAAAAACAGAAGAAAAAGAGAAGACGAAATCATCAGACCCAAGATTAACAAGGTTTGATTTGTTTTATACAGGCTTGTATAAGTTGAGAGATTTAAGTTTACAATATTCTAAGGCCAACTTCACTGATAAAATCGAGACTTATAGTAAAAGAAATCTAAAGACATGATTGTACTCCAAAGTCAAAAAGAAAGTACAAATTGTTGATCACTTGTAGAATAAAAATCAAAATTAAACTTTGGGTTTCGGGTTGCGATACTTGTTTCTAGCAAAACTCCTCCGTTTAAAGCTGATTCCCTTGCAACTTGCAACCTGCGACGAAAATTCAAAGAACCCGAATTCACAAATCCTACAGCACAGAATTATTGTTGAGAATATATGTCTACCCTTAACCAATTATACTAAGGTAAACTATCCTCATAAAAAATATCTTGATAATTTCGAAACTTGATGGAACCAATATTTACCTAATCTTTTCGATGTGTTGTTTATCGGATATAGTGGTGTATATACGATTCACTATTAATTTTTAAAGATAGGTATCTTTTTCAAAGATATCTCTGTCAAGAAGAAGGTGAAGTTATTGCAGCTAGTTTTGCGGCAGATGTGCAACTGTTTGCTTTTTCCTAGAGAAAGTATTGCACTGGAAGAGTTTGTTCAGTATTGTATTTTGTCAATAAAAGCTCCTGTAGGAGAACGCGGTCTGTTAATTTTGCTATGATTATAAGGTTATCGGCATAGAGTCAATGGTCTAGTTGTCTAGTAGCTTCTAGCAATGTTTATTTGAATGCTATTATGAAAAGGATAACCGATAGCGGAGATCCCTGAAATGTTTCCTGTTTTTCATTCTCCATCGGCCAAATATTTGAATGAACGTTGTTTACTCTGGCTCGGAACTTACGGTTTTCAAGAAAATTTTGTAGAAACTTTATAATCTTTGGGCCAAGTTGCCATTCTTTTAGCTGAACAATAACTGAGTGCACTTAGCCCATAGCCTCCAATCCATTCGAGGCTCGTTCAAAATCAATGGATATTAGAGAACCATGGTTGGTAGATAAAATATTAGAGAAAATTGAGTGAATAGTCCATATGAAGTAGAGTGCATCTAATCTAACGTCCTTTTTCTTGGTTAAAAGCCACTTGGAACTTGTTTTTTATTTTGTTTTGTTCCAAGAACCAAATCAGTCTTTTCAAAATAATTTTTTCAAGAACCTTGCTCATTGAGGGAAGCAATGAAATTCGACGGTAAATTTTAATATTGCTGGAGAGACGTTTTGGTTTTTAGTATTGGGAGAATTGTTGACGTTTTGCACACTTGTGGGGGTAAACACCAGATGAAAATATGTTGTTATATAGCACACAAAGTCGGGTTTTGATGATTGAGGTAGCTGTGTTATAATAGCGTATGATATTCTGTCCTACGTTAAAAACACTATGTTCCATTTTATCGAATAAAAGGAGAGAATTTTTTCGAAACGTCCAAAAGACGCTTGCATACTTCACGTTCTGATGATACAAACCAAAATTGAGTGGTAGGCTTGCAGGACCGGAAAACAATTAGATATTTTTAATAATTAGCCTCAGACATCATCGCTAGGAAGAAGTTTAAAACCACGAATTATTTTGTCATTAAAGCGTTTTTTGAACTTAAATAAATGCCAGCTTTTCTTGAAATAGTATTAAGAGGCAAAGCAGACATTTTCGACTTTATTATGTTGGTTATAAAAAACCAAAACTTCTGATTCCGCGCTCCATTAATAATTTGCTGAACCTCTACCAATGATCTTAGGTTCATCATGTTTTCAGTTGTTTTTAATTAGCACTATCGAGGGATATTTGGTTGGCAAGCTTTTTAGGATTGGATTTGTCTAAATTTGCACTTTACCATCACAACTTGTGTCTTTGTTGAGTGCTTCTTTGAATAGTTTTGCGCAACGAGTTGCTATTGCACCATTACCATATACCGAAGATTTTGAGTATTGATAATCTATTGACTTCACTTAAACGGCCTACCAGAGGAATTTCTTCAGCCGAAGGTCAACTGATCTATACATAGCTATTTACCTATAGCGAATTATATCTACATATACTTACCTATGTAGACATAATGCTAATTTAGTTATAGGTATGAAGATTCAAAAATGATTTTGAAATAAAACCTGTGCTTTACAATTTTTCAGAATAAATGACATTATCGGTATATAGTAAATAGAGGATTGCCGCCCATCTTAACAATTTAAACATTTTTTGAATAGGTACATTTATAGCACTTTGATTTTTACTAGGTAGATTGCAAGGCACTGCTTAAAATAAGATCCATCCAGATAATCGGCTTACTTTAATTATGAACAAATAAGGTAGGTTTAGGTATAGGTACTTTTACCATAAACATTCTAAGGTAAATAGCCAATACCTACCTCTGTTTAACTCTTTTTAAATGATTCGATATTCAAATCAAGAAAAAATTATGATTCCACAAACAATTTCTTTAAATAATTAAACCTACCTACATATCTACATTATTTTTTCCCTTTTTGTAATTGTATTCCTTTTTGTCGTTAACAAAATTTCAAGCGCGAAAGTGCAAAGTGTGCGCTCATGATTTTCGGCAATATGATGCAAAGAAGAGTAAAATCCTTGCAGCTGTCGCGTAACCTTTGCCCGATACAAGAGTCCTGTTCCTCATTTGCTTCCTTGTTCCGTGTTCAGGTTCCAATAACAATAGTTTTCCCTCGGCACCACCGCCGAAGAACACAATGCAAAAACCTGAATACTCTTCAATGGGACAGTAAACAGCAACGTAGTTCCAACACTAAAAAGGATAACAACAGCAACAATAATAATAACGCACACAGCCATAACGAAATCGAATTCAATCGATTCTACCCCAAAAAAATGTTATTTGAAAATGATGGAATTTTTCTATAAAACCGTTTTCTATTTCTAAAATTCAAAAATGCATTTTTTCCCTTAAAATAGTTTGATGTCCCCCTTCATCTGCGAATGCACGTGTATATATGCATAACAATAAGGGTTGGACGACCGAGACCGAGCATAGTAAAAGCTAGAATCGATAAGGGATGAATGATGATGTAACAGGGTTGATCAAGTACGTGTATCGAAAAAAAAATCAGCTTGGTCATCATTATTGTCCATAAAATTAAATTCTAAGAGTATTACAATACAAGGCACAACATCGAAAAGATGCTTTTTGAATTCATAATTCCCTTCAGAACATGCAAACCGTTGCTTTGTTGCGGAAGTCGATTAGAATAGCCAGACATGCAAGAAAGGATGGTAGGTCAATATTTTGTTTAAGGGGTTGAATGTGCACACACGAATTAACCAATTCGTTGTGAGTGTCCCTGAACTGACCAACGTGCCGGACAAAATCACGCAATTTTGTTCGTCTGATGCTTCCGGAAAGACGAATACGCCCGAAAAGGGATATTATGGTATCAGCTTGTAGAAATGGTTTTATATTGCAGCAATAGGATTAATAGGTTTTGCCTGTGAAATGAACCCTTCGTGCAAGGGAAGGAAATATTCGAATAATGGATTGATAGACGCGCTAGTGCTAATATACCTAGCTTTGGCGCCAAAGACATATGGTCACTGGCCATTCGTAAATCGACGGGATATAATATTGCATAGTTCACATGATCCCATGTGGCCATCCTAGTGGTGGTCATTGGTCAGTTTGGGTAATGTTTTGTTAGCAGAATGCATGATATCTATATATTCTGGTAACAGTTGCGTTTGTTAAAAGTGTGAAACAAAAAACAATTAAGGAAGGATAATATTGAAAATAAATTCATTTGAAATACCTATCTGTTTCAATTTTAAGACGTTAAAGACTTTGTTTCGCCGTTAAAGAAATCAAAGGAAGAGAAATATGAAATCTCCAGGGAAAGCGACATAAAAATTGTTCTAGAAAACTTCAACTTATTCTAGAAAAGCCAACCAGAAACGCAAAATTGAATGCTACAGCAGGTAACAGCATAAGAAACACTGTGTCTGCTAATACAAAATTGGGAACATGATAGTAGTAGAATAAAAGCCAGTGCTGGGGCTTGTGACACAGAAATGCCATTTCTGCAGTTCATCGAATATGCCACCATTAAACCTAACGAATCATTCGAGGTGGACGATTGCAACTACCAAACCCATTCGTCAGCCGAGGTGTTTAAAAACACAGCACAGCGGACCAAATTATCGAGAAAATAGTGTCGACGTATCGATAAATCAGACCTCAGCATAGTGTGTTCGATTCTCAAAAAAGGAAGCCTGCAGGCTAGACGACAGCCAAATAGCACTCGTAAGAAAAAACGAGTATCATTCAAACTTTAACGATAATCGTTTTACGTAGTCGCATTTGAACGAAAACGAGGGTTTCCAACGATTATAGTTTTAAGTAATAGAGCCCTGATTCTTCCAACTGACTCGGTTATTTCCAGGTAACTGTAACCAAATCATCGCTAGCTGCTTTGAACAGCTCGGCCGCCAGGTCATCACCAGCTGGTTTAATAGACTTAAGTTTATAGATATAGCTATATATAATTCACTTCGTCGAGATCGGGTGGACGTAATTGTTCGTTACAAAACGAACTGAGGACAGGAATACAACTTTTGTGATTTTACTAGCTAAGATCGAAGAAACGTGTTTTGAACAGGTTGCAGAGATGGCACAACGAAGTGAGACAAGAAGTATGTACAAAATTCTCCAGTATAACCTCGGCGAAAACAATTATTTCAACGACCACTTTTCTATTGAAACAATCTCCACCATCTTCAAAACCAGAGGGGAACTACTTCGACTGAATTATCAGCCGCATGGACAAGAGAGAAACACAGTGTTCTCTGTGCATTCACAGATCGATTGAAAATAATTTCCATTTCTTAGGAACATGCCCCATTTTAAAAGCAATAAGACATGCTCACTGGGTAAAACGTCATTAACTTGGAGCGAAGCTCTGGAAGTTCTCAATGGTCAGGAATGGGTTGTGTTATACAGTTATGTTAAAACCGTACTTAGATACCGAAACCAGATAATAAATTTATGTATCTATTAATATTTTTTTTCTTTCTTTGTTTTTTTTTAATTTTTCCATTTTATCTTCCTATTTTGTAGAATTTTAATAGTATGTATATTTAATATTTATATGTAACAAACTAAATTGTAATTGTTGATATGTAATACTCTTTTTTGTGGCTGACGGCAAAAGCCAATATGCTATAATTATTGTGAAATTGTAAACAAGAAACACTTATTTTGTTATAATAAAATCACATTTTCTACTACTCTACTACTACTACTACAGATCGTAGTTTGTTGTTCTTATTTAGTTCGTCAATAGTAAATCCGTACGTATCCGAGGATTGTTGTTGCTTCGCAGCAAAAATTTCTTTTTATTTAACCGGGAAGTCGACTTCCTTAGTGAGAACACTACTCCCCCTATCTCGTTAGTTGCCCAAAAAACCTTCCAAAAGGGGTTGGGTAGTCAAATCTGCAGTTGAGATACTACATGCAGTATAGGCACCCGATTTCTACCACGACTAGGTGAGCTTTCCTTTTAAGGAGTTCTGACTCTCTGAATTCTTCGACTGTTATGTTAGAAACTTCTTTGTAATAATGTGATGCTGATGCCATGTCGGAATCAACAAGAAGTTGGCCTTTAGCATTGCTTATCGTTATATATGATTATGATGGTCCATACCATTTCCTTTTATTTGATGGACAATTTAAAAGATGCTCCCCTCTCTTTGTTAGTGTTATCGCACATTGCAGTTGATGAAAATCCTGGTCTTACATCAGCAGAACATTAAAATATTTCCTTAAACACCAGATTAATGCCCTCCATTGAAGCCGTTGCCTTTTAAACACTCTTTTTATATGATTCAGTTTTACATTACTAATCTTTGATATTGATGAAGATTCAAAGAAATACTTGACGAAAGTCAAAACGACGAAGATAACCTATATCTTCTTCGTTATGACGAAGGGTCTGAATGGTATTAAATCATGTTGAAGTAGCTAACAACACCTATGAAGGGAAATCATAGACGATAAATTCCCTTTATAGTATTAGGGCCAATAAAACCGAAAACTTAGCAGCTGCCAGTTATGGTACTCCTTATCCTAATCGTTAAATAAATTCTTTTAATGAGTAGGTGCCTCATTATTTTCTCTTGCTGAGGGTCTCCATACAAAACACATTCAGTTTTAAATCTTAACGCCCACATGTTTTTACCAAAACTCTCACTTTTCAAAATATAAGGGAGCGCACGAGACACACAAAACTAAAAGTAAAACGCTTTCTCAAAATTTCTTGTGTGGCTTTCATTTTTTTAGCAAACAAATCTCAGATGAAATTCAAGTCTACTATTCGTTTTTTTTTTGTGTTCATGGAAAATATAGAAAGTGAAAACATTGAACCGATTGATTGCACTTACGCCCCCCAGTCCTCAATGGAAAAACGATTTTGCCATCAAAGGAAGAGAGTTCTGCCGGTATAGGAATACTGAAGTATAAACAGAAAGGATTCTATTTCGAAAGCAAGCAAACCATCAATGTTGTTCGGTTTTCTTGACAAATAGTGCAATCATGTCCTCGAAGAAATATGATATTACCCGAAATGGATTCAATAACACAAAAAACAGGACAAACATAATAGAAAAACACACATACTGTTGTAAGAATATACGCACCAGCAGGACTTTGGCATAAAATATTTGCAAAAGAAATAGAAAACATATAATATGAGGATAATTGAGTTAAATGATTTTGTTAGTTATGTTGTTCGTGTTCAAAGGATATCAAAAAATATTGTTCCTTTAGGTTGGGATATAGCTTATACAGATACAAACGAATGTCCTGGGCAACGGGTTCTAAAGCCCATTAGGAACTTGAATCCTTGTTTTTCTCAAATGTATAGTTGATTAAAAAAAATGACAAGATAACAAGAACGAGCTCTAAGATGTACATAGGTATATCAAGGGTCCATAAGGCATTTCTCAGTCTCCCATGGAAACTCCTCAATTTTCTTATTCACTGGACAGGACATTCATGAACGATGGATTTTGATGTCAAAAACAAGCACCCAGGAATCAAAAGTTTCAAGAGTTAGGAAGATATGTGTATATATGATGATAGAGAAGCGGTAGTATCCTCTTAAATTGTTGTTGGCTTTCTCCCTCCTGTTTTTTTTTTGTTTGCTCAAGTCATTCAGAAGCATTTTTTTTTTAAGTGGGTGGATTTTTAGAACCTGTTTCGATTTAGATGAAGTGTAGAAAATACAAAAAATACTTTCAATTTGATAAGTACCTATAGTCCTTTTTTCCAATAAGGATTGTATACAGTAGTATTAGTTTATTGGTGTTTTATTTTTATCCATAGATAGTTGTCAAGGCAATAGAAAAATATATAAACCCATTGAAAGTATGTAACGCTCCAATCGGCCCTCAATCAAACATTTCAAGTGTTTTCAAAATATTTTTTTTTTAAATCTTTAAAGTAAAATAGAACTTCAGAGGAAAACATGTTTTAATAAATATATAATATTGTTGTTTAAAAAACTTAAGATGGTTATAATCCAGCTCAAATTTTCGATTGCCAAAAAATCTCATTAAGTCGATATTCTATTTTATTATATTATATCTATTTTGTTCATTGCCACTATAGGTACCTTATAAAGATCTTATTATACTTGAATCAATATTATCTACCATCTATTTCCTACAGGCTTTATATTTGGTGGAATACCACGCTTCATCCTACTGTTAAAATTAAGACTAATTCCTAATGAGTTATAGGATTATTAAAACCATAATTAGTACGATGAGTGGGAACACAGAACAGATCATTACAAATTCAGATTTTATACAATTATTTAAAATATCTTTTATAAAAAGAACGCATTGAGCTTGTGACTTTTAAGAGTCTTTAAATCTAATAGTGCACATCTTGAAAAATAAGCAGGCATTTCACCAGGCCATCTCAGATTTCTTAAGGCGAACCGCGTGAACTTTTTTGTACGATTTCTATTCTCTAAATAGAATTTTCGTAATATGATGACCAAACAACACAGCAATACTCTAAGATGGGCAACAGTAATGAGAAAAAATTGCCTTTAAAGTATACACGTCCATAAAAACTTCAGAAGTGCGTTTGAGGTAACCTCTAACATCGAATTTGCTTTCGTTACAATAAAGTCAATATGGGCCGAAAACGTGAGTTTTGAGTCAAAGAACCAAGGTCTTTCACCTCATTAACTCTTACGAGTGGTTAAATTCCAAATTTGTATGTAAACGTTAATGGAGTTAAAGTTCTGTACGCACTAAATATTTTACATTTAGACGTGTTTAGCTCAAGATGGTTATATATACACCAATTGAAAAATGAGTCAATATCGTTTTGAAAGGTAACATAATCACTGACTGAAGAAATTTGACTGAACGATTTGACAACATCTGCAAACATCAAACTGTCACAAGAGCTGAAAACGCAAGGAATATCATTTACAAACAAGTTAAACAAAAGTGGTCTTACCTAAGTGACTTCCTTGTGGAAGGCCCGACTGCACCTCTATAAAAATTGACGACCTGTTTACGATTTAACAAGTAGGACTTTAACCAATTCAACAAATTTACATTTATTCCCAGTTTTTGAAGCTTATGCAATAAAAGTCCATGGTGAACTTTGTTTATATTTGTCTTCCATAGAATTTAAGCAAAGTTGGGAAAAAGACACAAATTATTCGAAGTTTTTTGGCCATGTTGTTCAGATATTATTGATTCCTTGACTGCAAAAAATATCCTTTGAGTCACTAACTTTTCAAATAACTTTGGTACGGCGGAAAGCTTTGAAATCGGTCTATAATTTTTTACGAGGTGTTTTAAGCCACTTTTATAAATTTTGTTAACAAACGATAATTTCCAGTCGTCAATAAAAACACCACTTGATAAAGACTTATTGAAAATTGTTCTAATAGCCTAGCAAAGAGTCGAGGCACACTTTGACAATAAGAGCGGGGGAATTTCCACTCCAGCTTTTTTTGTTCGATCGAGTTCACTTAAACCACTAAGAACATCTTGATCTAAAAAAACACTTTAAATCGAAATCTGTAATGGGAGAGATACATGAATAGAAGTCATTGAAATTTGAAATGACATCTGTGTTATCATTAGATTGAAAGTTTTTTGCAAAAAGATTGCAAGACGAATAAATATTGATTGACTTCTCGTTATCAATTTAAATTGCTGTTGGCAAAATAATGCTTTTCCGTTTGGAGTTCAGAAAAACCCAAAAGCATTCTTCTTGATATTGGTTTCAACAGCACTTAGCACATAATGATGATACAAAAATTTGTTTAAAAAATCAAATTCTCTTCGAAGCTGAAGAAAGCGAGCACGATCCTCTGGTTTTATTAACTTTTTTGAGTTTTTAAACGCCTTTTTTAACCAAGGGAACTTAAAAGAATATTTATTATTAAAAACCAAGACAAACTGTTCAATTCCATTAAAAATAACTTCTTTAAAAGTGAAATACATATCATTAAGAGATCTATTGCAAAGCCTATGATCCCATTCAATTGAACTATAGAAATTATTTTTTAATCCAATGAAGTCGGCCTTTTTGAAGTTAAAGTTTAAACAATTACCAGTTGAACATTTCTGACTAAATTCATAAAATTCAAAAATTATATAAACAGCTTTATGATGAATTTGATTGCTAACTAAAGGAAAGTCTGATTCATATAAGAAGAATTACATATCATTGTTACAAAGGATAAAATGTAATGTTCTATTTAATACATTTTTGCAATGATTTATTTGATATGAACCCAACGATATTAAAGAGTTAACAAGTTCAGTTTCGATATCAGTAGTGACATTAAATGAGACCAGAGATTGTTCTTCAGCCATAAAACACCAGTCAACATCACCGATGTTAAAGTCACCTAATACACAAGGAAACTGATCAATTGTCATGCAAGACTTTGTCAACTTGGTTTCTGAGTGTAACGTTGTAGTCTTGTAGATTTGAATGAAATGAGTATACCTTTCCTTATGTAATACCCTTCAATCAACGCTTCGATAAATTATTGTTACTCGCATAAAGCAAACATTGTTTATATGACATCTGCAGAAATAAGAGTGCATGATGCATATTTGATTTAAGGAGCTAATCAACAATATTGTCCACATGACCAAGATATCGATTACAAATTTTCTAAGTTTTTGGAAGAAAGTATATTATGCTCTTCATTATGTAAAATATATTTATGAAATTGTTATGATGCCTTTTAGGTGAGAATAAAGAAAATTGAGTTGAATTGACACAATGATAATTTTTTATCTTTTTTGCCAAAGTTATTTAAACTGTATTAATTTATTTATTTATTTTGATCTTATTATTTAATGTCTTTTTTCAACTATTTTAGCAATAAAACAAAATTAAAATACTATTTTCCATTGAGTAATTTAAAAATTCAATTTTAAGTTTTTTTTAATATACCTGTACTTGTTTTCTACCGGGTCTAAAACTCTTCTTCATCAACACAGAAAAGAGAGAAAAAGTTCTTTTACATGACGATCCAATCTGATACACATTTTACCTATATGGTGCAATGAACTAATTACACGGGAACTAAATTCACATGGGAACTAAATTCACATGGGAACTAACTTCACCACAAGTGTAGTGGTAATTAATTTCACTTTTTTTTGGTGAAGTAAATTCCCACTTTAAGTGGGAAATAACTTAACTTTATGGTGGGAATTTTTTTCACTCTTTTGATTGACAATACACCTTTCAATTTTATACAAATTGCACATATTGCATACCCAAACTTGCACCCACTCAAACTCGCACCACCCAAAATCCTATAGTGGGCCGAGCAGGGGGTCTGAATCACAACTGTTAAAGACACCGGAAATTAAAGTCGCTCCATATTTTCAGCTTTATATCTCCTGTAATATAAAAATTGTAGATGGGAATTAACTTCAAACAATATTCAGATGAAATTAGTTCTCACCTTTAATGGTAATTTACTTCACCGAAAAAAAATGTTATTAGTTCCCAATACTCCCAAAGAAAAACTTTGTAATTTTTAAACCAGTTGAAAAATTGGAGGCGACTTAAGTTGCCAGTGTTCCTCCAGTGTAAATTCACGAAAAAGAGTACAATAATTTCCCACCAAAAAGTTAAGTTGTTTCCCACTCAAAGTGGGAAATAATAGGATCCTGAAAGGAAGTTATTTATTTTTAGTTCACCATATTAATAATATGTACATTAAGAAAATCATATAAGCTGCAATCTTAAGAAGTCCGCGTTGCCCCAGGCCCCACTCTCCCCTAAAAGCGATGATTACCAATTTAAGTTCGTGAAGAAAATACCTAGGTATAGTAAAGTAGAAGTATAAATTGATTAAAGAAACTATAATTTGGCATAACTATTAAAGATTCAATAAAGTACGAATTAAGACATATTTATGGATGTCAATTGTACAATGGATGGAGTGGATGGCTATTAAACCAAAGATTTCCAGTTTAATTCTCACTCGGGTGCAAAGCCTTTTTTTCTTTTCAGCATACCTCTTGCAGCTTATGCTGGAAGTCGCCCATGAGGTATGCAAAATATGATAGGAGTTATTCAATCGAACTCAACGGGGTTCGCCCGTAAAGAATTTGACAAACAAAAAAATGTATTCGAGCGTTGCGGTTACTCTACTGTACCTACTGCAATGATTTATTTTGAACTAATGCATCACGAAACTTTCCGCGAAGCAAGACAATTGGTAAACCTACCGCTACCACCTCTTTCCTTTTTTTTCCCTTTTTTTTGCGTAGTTATATGTATAAATACATAATTGTAAATTTTTTTATGCAGGTATACCTAACTTTGTGTGGGTGTGTATATGGTAGTGAAGCCCACATATTTCACTAACAATTCTGAACCAATTTAATACTTTTAAAAACAAATTATTTTTTTCAGAATAAATAATTTTCCAAGCAACAATAATCACTCCTTTGGAGAAAGGACTACAAATTAAAGTGTCACACTCATGTCAAAGTGCATAAACCTTTAATTAGGTTTGTAAAGAAATTTAAGGGAGTTCTAAACCTCACAAACGTTCACTACACATGCTGAATCTATGTGACTCAACTGCACATATAATCGAATCACGCATTTCAAAATAACAAAACTTAAGCCGTTTTCAATTATCCCTTTTCGAGTACCTATATAGTTTCTTTCGTTTGTCGGCTATCTGCTATCATCTATTGTTATATCCAGCGAAATCGGACTATTCTTAGATCATGCGGGGCAAATTGCGAAACACCCAGGCGCCAAACATCAAGGCAATGAGTGTTTTCTTTTCTTTCAAGGCAATGAGTGTTTTCTTTTCTTTAATTTCAAAAGAGAATTTTTAGGAAAACAATGAAGAACACGACCACACTATGTGTGTAGAACAAAAGGAAACATAGATGGAAACCTGTAAGAAAACACATTGGATATGTCAGATTGCCAGGTCATTTGACGGTATCACAAATCCTTTAATTTGATATCCTTAAAAGTCGTCATCGATTTCTTGCGTTCAAATGTAAGGTAGAGCAGAGCCTTTATTATGTATGTATGTAAGATATATAGCGTGAGTCAATGCTCCTATATTATCTTGTATAATATATAGCGATCGTTTGGTTAGTACATTAAACATATACCGATTTGACTGAATTCAATTCAACTAATTTGCTTAGGTAGGTACCTACCAGCATCATTGTCCTGGATGCTGGTACCTAGCAAATTAGTTTAGTTGAATAAGTTGAGTTCGATAAAAGAAAATGTTTTAATTCATTTAGAATTTTCTTGGAAGAAAACTAAATAAAATGTTTAAATTTCTATGATGGTTATTTAAAATATTATTAAATATTATTATTCTTTTTATTAATGGGTACAAAGCCTTTTATAGAATCAATCAACTTCATTGAATTTAGACAAACTAGCTATACTAACTTAAAAAAAAATTAATTGAATGAAAACTATTATAGGTAGGTATATATTATTTAAGTGTATACATACAATTACAGCCAAATAGCTGTGGGCCGTTTTATTTATTGACATTGGGAACACAACTGAATCCCGAATTATAAAACAGTGAATGCAAACATTGATAAATCCCGAATAACAAAATACGACTTACACAATACCGAAAATTTAAAAAATTCTGGATTTACAGAATGAAACATTTTTTTCAAAGTATTTGTGTGGAATATTTATCAGGCATTGCAGGAGTATCTAAATATCAACTTTCATCAAAAATGGTGAATAAATTTACGAGATAGTCGGTATAAAAAAAAGTTCTATGGGAGGTATCTATACCGTTTAAAAGCTTTTTTCGAAATATTGTTTCTAATAAAAGACAACAAATTTAGTTTAATTTAATTTAATTAATGGTATATATTGCACAAACTTGAAAAGTAGGTATATCAAATGACGCAGAATCAGAATCACATTTACATAGCTTTAAATATAATTTTGTTATATAAAAATGTTGCTAAATTATAGTAAAATTTTGGGTCAAATTTAAAAAGTGATTCTTTTATAAAACAAATTTTTTAGTAAAAAATTAGAAGAGTAAGATTTTATTTTTTTTTTTGTATTTTATTGTCGATTTATAATTGCGTTATTTTATCCCATTCAAGCCGTTAATGTAAAATATAAGTGTTAACATAACATTTTTTTTATATTTGATTAACGCGTACATTGCACAAACTTCAAACGTACCTTAAATGGCACAAAATCAAATTTGTCATAACAGAAAATATAATTTGATTCAAATTATTAAAATTTTGGTCAAATTTAAAAAAAAGTGTAATCTTTGTTCTTTTTTAATTTATTTTTAAGACAAAAAAATTGTAATTAATTAGATAGTAGGTTCTCCATTCATTTGATGATTTAATTTCTATGTGGAACTAACCGTTCAACAATATTTCAATAACGTTAAAGCTTGCCCAGAAAAGGTATACCAAATCAATTATAATGACATTTTTAATTAAGTGGTCTAATTCGACCACTCCTCAATGTAAATGACATAAATGTTGTGTTGTGTTGTGTTGTGGTGTCTGTAGTATGAGTTTTTGCGATTCCTTAAAGCCATTACCTACACATATGATTTCTGGAACATTACACGTGAACGTTATCACTTAAATATATGAATGATTCCAAAATTTTGTATTATATGAATTTTAGCTAAAACTAGCACACTGACGCTACGAGACATCAACACATTTTCCAGGATTTTTTTCCATTTTTGGGCCAATAAACGAATTCAAGTCCAAAACCTTCAAAATCGAACTATTCGTTCCCGAGCTATAAGTGGACACTCGTACGGCAGTTTCAGCCCCTCAAGCCCCTCTTGGATTTTAGATTCTAGAGTATTTGTCTGACATAATATGGAAAACTTAAAATTTAAACCGCAGGATTTTTAGAAACTGCATCATTAAAAAGGGAAAAACTATCTTCAAAAATGTCTGCTCATTAAAAAGCTTAGTAAATTTGCTCACCAAAGTTCAATGGTCAACGCAAAAAAAAAATTCTCACAAGTTGCTGCTGGCAGACGGAAACCCTGTGAGTTTTGGAAAATGATGGTAGCCATTGGGATTCCGCAAACTTATCAGCGGTGGCCAAATGCCTAATCATTGGAAAGTATATAGATTTAGCAATACGTAATTTTTCTTTTTTTCTACCAAACCAAGCTATAGTTTGTTTTGATAATTAATTTTATTAGTTTCGGTCTTAAAAGAGTCTAAAAGTACCACCCTAAGGTATCATGTTGCGATACATCCATCAAAATTTCACCAAAACCTTCCTATGATGGCTATTTTCTGAGGACGAAAAAATTAAAATGAAACTCAAACACATGATCCAAAAGCCAATTAACTAATTAATGACATTTTTAATTGCCACTAACTTCACAGGGTGTGAGTCTTAAAACTCTAATATTCCATTAAAAATCCGACCGCTTAATCAAACAAGTAAAAAAAAATAGAACAACTTTATACTAATGAACGTTCCTAACCCTGATAGCTTCATATAGAACCTACTTTTTTATAACCACCAAACCGATCAGAATCAATCAACAATAAAATTATGAGAGTAAAATAAAAATCCTAGTCAATTAATCAGCCATTAATCGAAAATATATCGTAATAAAAAGAGAACTATAATGTCTGAGTCTCTATATATTTGACGATAAAAAGCCTGGCATGACTTCTTTATACACACTTAAACAACACGTAATTTATTGGAGTGATGGACTACAGCTACAACGTCATACCTACATGTACGTATCGTTTATGACTTGTCCCGATTGAAATATTTTCCAGTGTAGGTATACCTCAAGAATCCTTTCACAATCCAACCAACCAACCAACTCATAGTCATCCAATTTTCTACTCCATAAACTTAACCACTCACTGATGATGTTCTTTCAGCAAAACGGAAACCTAACTCAATGGAAATGCAATAAATACGAATTTTTGTCATGTCTCCCAACCGATATAAAGGACCCACTTAAAAAAATGATAAAAAGGACCTTACATAGTAAATTGTCATCGCAAAGGATTGAGCACAATCAGAGAGAACAAATAGAGGCATACTATCGCACCACACACATCAAATTAGAAAAAAGGGATAATATCAATTCATCCTTTATGTTTTTTTGCAACTTAATAAAGGACCTCTCTCTATAGAGTAAGCATACAAAAATCCATTCACATTAACACTGCAAATAACTGAAGCGAAAAATATATAGAAAAAAAGGACACACACAAAATATTGGGACACTGATGATTATGTGTGGTGCCCAAGTTGCGTCGTTGTTTTTTATATCGAATCACACAGACTCGAACAATAAAAAAGGGTATAAATTGGTTACTATCCTGATTCTTGATCACGAAGCCATGTATTCTTGCTCCTTGTGTGTAGGTATCATTCGAATTGAGACGCAACCGCAATTATTGGTCCCGATAGATGGGCCAACATCGATAACAAACGAAATTGACTTTTTCTTCTTTTTACCTCTTTTTTTTTTGTTGGATCCTCCTCCTTTCGCAGGATTGTTTCTTGTTTATCAGTTTGAATCAGTTTAATCGGGAATTAAGGATAACACTTTACCTACTCGTTTGTTCGTCTACAGAAATGAAGCAATTTGATTTGAGCTGATGTAAGGAATTTTGTTGACATCTATCGAATTTTGACACCAGGACAACTTATATTATATAGGCTCCGATGGAAGCAGACAGACAGCAGTTATAGTTTTCTTATGTGACCTGAGAAAAGTAGGCTACTTATTCACCTGTCGACCCTCAAGGAAGGGAAATAGGAAAACTGTATACAGTCGATCGATCGCTCTGTATTTATCTGATCATAAATTTTCCTTCAAAATTGATCTAAGAATGTCCTTTTGCTAATGCCATTAAGAATAATGGGTAATATAGGGTGCATCAACTCGGAAGGTTTAATGATGCGGTAGGTGCGGGATGATGTCATATATTTTTAGAATAATATTTAGATGATAAGGATGCTAAAGGCGCATGGCAGACATTTTTGTGTCGGTTTGTCTTTTGATGGTCATATGTCAGGTGAACAGGTGAAGATGGTTCCTTTGGAATGTTATCGATTAAATACAAAATAGGTACATGAGTGATGGACCGCACGAATTTTAAATGGTCCAAGCTAGAAGTTTAAAGAAATGATCAAAGAAAGAAGAGTGAAAATTATAATTATTCAAGAAATGAAAAAAACAATGGATCCGAAGTAAGGGGGCGTTTTTACACGAGAAAACGGAAGCTTACAATTGTTTCTCTCTTTTAAATGGAAAAAGAAACTTTTATCCAAATGGAATCAATATCTTTATCTGAAACTTAAGATTTAACGAAGCGAACCTTAAATTTTTTTTTTGGATAAAAAGTATCATAGGTGTTGTTCCAGACTATAATCTATCTCTGTGTAACAAACACTGTTCCTGAATAGGATGCTATTTTTATGCTATCCCATATAAAATTAAGCCTATTTCATTTTTAGACCCATAAACTCTTATTATGCATAAAACCATGTCGAGCCTTTGCTTTTCGAAAAAGGGAAAAATTCTATCCCACGGGAATCGTACTTTTTTCGGGATAAAAAGTAGCTTATGTGCTATTCCAGGCTATACGCAATCTCTGTGCCGAATTTCATTCAGATCCGTTCAGCCGTTCTGGCGTGATTGAGTAACAAACATACATCCAAACATTCACATTTATAATATTAAGTAAGATTACATATCATATTATACATATCTTTATGTATGTATATAGTGAAAATAAAAAAGTTTTTTATTTAAAATTTGGTAAAATGTTCTGTACAATTTATAAATTCAACTCCTACCAAAAGGCTTACATTAAAAACAAATCGACTCTTGATTGAATGCCTTTGTGATCTATTTGATTGAGAAACCAAGCTAGACGCCATAATAAATCATTGCACCGAAAGTACCTTCATATGAAAAACACAAACTTATTGTGTTCTAGACAAATGTAGGCATTCTACACCTTTAAAAACCATACATCAATATTCAGGTTAAAAGTATCAATATATACCTGCTCATGGATACAACTTTTATGCATGTGTCCATTTTTTGGACGATTCTATTGAAATGCAAAAATCTTTGAAAATCCATTTGTCGTTACGTCAATAGAACATCTCTCCGAGTCAATCTTATCGTCATTTTTTTAAACAGCAGGGATGAAGAATAGATATCAACATGACCGGCAAAAACAAATTATCGTACCTATCGCAAAAGATGTGCTCCCTGGTAGGTTTTTTTTTTTTTTTTCAATTTATCTTTATGTCCAAACTCTTGATGTGCAAAGGTAAAATGACCATTTCATTATTTATTATTCTTGAGAACGTTTTGTTTCTTTTCTAACCATTTGACCCCTAGTGCAATGTGCAGAACGGTATATATACCTTATAATTCATATGTTTTACGAGTTTTCGACAAAAATCGCCATCGAGATGGACTTCTGAGAAATTTCTTTTACCTCTTCAAGTATGAATAAGGTACCTACTTCGATCCTTTCTAAAACATAAAAACTAATGATCCACAAATTGATGTTGGTACACTAAAAATGCAACTGGACAGCAGGTGTAAATTGGTTAAAAAACAAATACCTAGGTATATGCTTACACACTTCAAGAATCAGCGTTTATAAGTGGCGTCTTTCCAGTCAATTGAATTCTAATAACAAAGCACTTGAGACTAAGGGGTTGTTATACTCACCCCTTTAATGACGTTAGTCAAAATCAACAAAGTTAACATTAACCACTGTTGACATGATGGGAAAATAACATTTCCGATTAGTTATGTCAACCCTTTTTTGAAAGAGTTAAAAATGCAACCCTTACACATCTTTCCTAAAGGGTTGCTTGACTCTTATTAGCGATCAATTAAAAACACCATCAGATCACTTTATTCGTCTCTCTCTATATCCATTGTAATAAATTCTCACTTATTAATGAAAGGGTTGGGAAGAATTATTGTTCATCCATCCGTTTGAATGCGTAAAAATAAGGGTTGCTCGCACCATTTGCATTGTTTACGATGCAATTATCCTTTTTGACGTTTATTTGAGGATACATACTGTGGTGTCGTTATGATTATAATGTTAACAACAACTTACTTACTTACTAACAACAACACTGACAATAAATTGATTAGCGCTTTGTAAAGGGTTGAATGGATTATATGGGTGTAATAAGTAGGTTTGTGTTTTTGGAAGGGAAAGGATTGATTGCTCTTTAATTGGGTTTTGATGATTTGCTTGAAAAACAACTGTTAGCTTAATCAATAAAACTATTTGATGAGAATTAAATAATAATTTATTGTTTAGCTACAAACACGCAGCGTTGCAGTGTTTTGTAATTTTAATAACGATGTTCTCTACTAACAGTTAGAACAAAAAGGCAGTTCTGCTGTATCTAAAAAACACTACGTGCAAATATTAAAAGGATGAGAATAGAGATGGAAATTTATATAAACACTTTCTAGTGAGTTTTTTTTTTTTTTTTTGACCAAACACTTTCACAAAATTATAGATATCTGAAAATATTTCCCTATAGTACCTCGTAGTGCTTCGTTAGTTTCAACCGAGCCTCGATGTTTATTATAAATTTCCCCACCATAGGCACACGTTTTTTCTTGCTCTATAGGTACAAAAAGGCAAGTCTTTGGATTCGTGCAAAAAAAAAGTTTTGATACAACAATCAAACATGACATTACGATGATACCGAAGTCGAAAAAGTGAGTCTGAAAATTCTGTCTGTCTGTCTGTCTGTATCGACAGACTTTGTAAAAAACGTACTTGGAGTAATATCCCCGGACCTTTTTTTTAAGCGTCATTCCAAATTAGTCGAAAAAAATACGATAGATTTTGATAAAATTTAACATGAGTGATTTGTTGTCAATGATGATATCCTTTCATGTAAATTTTTTTTTCCTGAGAAACTTATTAACGGTAACTGCCATACAACACGGTACTTTTTCGAAAGCGATTATCTTTTAACTGATTTATACTAAATTTAATATTCTGAAAGGAGTCTTAAATTTAATTACTTATGCACTCAAAAATATTGGAAAAAAGTGAGTTTTTTGAATTAAATTTTTCTTGAAAAAAATCCGATCAATTTTGATAAAATTTTATATTAGTTATTTATTGTTTTATTGTTGATTGTGATGTGTCTTTCATCCCAAAATTTTTTTTCCGAAGTAACTTATTAGCGGTACCTTCTCTATAACGGAACTTTTTTGATACCGATTATCTCTTAAACGGCTTAATTAAAAATTTGACGAAATTTTATATTCTTATATGTCGCCTAAGCATGATTAATTCTGCATCGCGCAATTTTTTGGGTTTAGTTTTTCAAATTTGCAATAACGAAGATTCTTTTCTTAAATTCACAGAAAATTAATTTTAAAAATTACAATTTTGAAAAAAGTTAGACAACAATTAAAAACACTACTTTTGTTTTTTTGCAACTTTTTCTAAAGTTAATTTTTGTTAAGTTTTTTTTTGTTTTTTGTTATAAAAGGAAAATGTTTTTGTTTTTTATTTGTAAATGAAATAATATACGAATATTTTTATGTTATCCGTTCGTTAAGTTTTTTTTTAACCTCATTATCAATATTTTTTTGATTTATGTTGAAAAATGTAAATGTTGGGACTTATGACTTATTTTTGAGGTGAAAATGTCCCACCCCGTCGGGACATAAGTCCCAAATCGAATTTGGGACTAATGTCCTACTACGGTGATACATAAAGTCCCAAAATATAAATTTGGGACTTATGTCCCTGGAGCCATATGGACGGTTGAAGCCGCATTTGTCAACAATCCGTATATAACATGCTTGTAAAAGAATGAAATCTTATGCAAAAGAAATTTAAAAAATTATTCATTGAATTCTATTTGGGATTTGAATTTAAAAATTTACCTGCAAGATAGAGTTCAATCGGTATCGGCTAACAATAAAATGTCAACATTCCTTCCTACAGTCAGAGGAGTTCCCCAGGGTTCTATTTTGGGCCCCCTCCTCTTCTCTCTTTACATAAATGAAATTCCAACTCAGATTTCGGGGTGTGCGATACAAATGTTTGCTGATGATGTACAGTTGATTCATAGTTGTCCACTTGGTCTAATAGAAGACGGTGCACATATTATCAACCATGACCTTGCGCAAATATTCAACTGGTCTCAGAACAATGGTCTTTTCCTTAATCCCATTAAGTCGAAATGTATTGTTATCAGTAAGACAGTACTAAATCTTGATTATTTCCCAAGCATCTCTTTAAATGGCATACCCATCGAATTCACATCTAATGCGCGTAATCTAGGTTTGTTGTTCAATAGGAGGCTTACTTGGGACAGCCATATTAATGCGGCGGTGGGTAAGGTCTATGGAGTTCTCAGAATGTTATGGTCTTCACAACATTTTACGCCCTTGAACATCCGGATGATGATTGCCAAAACAGTTGTAATTCCTATATTAACATATGGTTGCGAAGTATTTTGCAACTGTGATGCCAATAGTAGAAGAAAATTGAATGTCGCCTTCAATAACATAGCTCGCTACATTTTTGGTCTACGTCGTTTTGATCGTATTTCGGATTTCTCACGTCAAATTTACAACTTGTCTTTCGATCATGTTATTCGATACAGGACACTACTCCTGCTCTGTAACATTATCAACACACAACAACCTTCTAGTTTATTTAATAGGATTCAGTTCAGCTCTTCAAGCAGATCCTTAGTGCTTTTACACCCTCGGTTTTCCTGTCGTACCTCTGAACAACAATTTTTCGTCAACGCCATTCGTCTGTGGAATCTTCTCCCAAGAAATTTAAAAATGATAAGTGGCGAAGCTAGGTTTCGATTCGAACTCCGAAGTCATTTTCAAAGTGCCTAATTTTCAAATAATTCTTCATAATAGTTGAGATATGTGTATGAATTTTATATTTGATCTTTAAATAATGTACTGAACTAATCAAATCTGTAAACAACATGTATGTATGTATATTAATTTGTCATTTCCTCTAAATAAAATTAATCAAATTTAAAGAATAAGATAATTATATTTATATAAAATCATCTATCGAGTAGCTTGTACACTATTTTATACAATGTATTTTTTAGCATAACACTAATATTATAAGATGTATTTCTTACTGTGTATGCATTCAATGAATAAATCTAAATCTAAATCTAAATTCACAATCGCCATTAATTTGAGATCAAAAAGATTGCAATAATTTTTGTCCCAAAAATCAGTTGAACGCCGTCATTTGAAAATAAATTCATTCTTTTACATTCCATTGCATTCCTTGCATTTCTTTACATTTCTTTGCATTGTTTGTATTATTTGCATTCCCTTGCATTGCCTGAGTATACTAAAATAAAGATCATGAAATCGTTTTTTGTATATTTGTGGTGTTCTTACGGACGATTTTTCCCAGGTAGATCTAGGACAAAGGCATCGAGCCCAACGTTAGATCAATTCTACCTCTTTCACTAACAAAGAAGCCTTTAATAACAAGCCGCAACACTTAATTTGAGATAAGAATAGCTGCTGACCTCTGGAATTCGTTTAATCCTTATTACAGCCACAGCTAGTGCTGTCCAAAGTCGGACACCCAATTAACCTATTACACATACGAGCACCTGCTGACCCCTTGTCACAATCATACAGAATAATAGACTCACGACTACCATTTTTGTCCTCAACCTTACTCATCCACTTATTATGCGTCCCAAATTCGACAGGATCACATGGACATGAAAAACTATACAAAAACAACACTACCACACCAAACATTAATAATTTGAGTACCTATCGCGCGCACGTTCCACTTGGTTAAGCATTCATTGTTAGTCAACTACTTGTCCTGAACATCAACGATAAGTAGAAGTTGCGCTTAGATATTATGATGAATGCCACGCCATTCTTTGTTCCACGCTGTTGCATCCTGCAGAGAAATTATGCTTCCTTGACGGAAAATTCTATTGTTTTTCCTCAAACTGCTCTTTAAACAAAACGAACCAAACTTTGGGTGACAATTAACAATTGCTATGCAAATGACAGCACCGGCTCCAATTTTTGTCGACTTGCCCGGACTAATTAAAAAGCAAGGAAACTTGAGCAGAAAAAATACGAACTTAAGGATAACAACGAAAACTTTAGATAAATAATGTCTATTCGTGCGATTTTTAATGAAAGCAAACTCATTTTGGTGGAAAATGTATAGATAACGCGAATCTCATTCATTATTCCCGTTATACCTCCGCACTGTGCTACGAACACCAGCCAGCCAGTTGCTATACTAAAATGATGTTCTCCTATACATTCACTTGAACATGTATGGCTGAAAAGGTAAGGACGAGGACACTTTTGGTGCTTCAATTGTCATTCGCGTGGGATGTACGTTCCATTCTGTCCAACATTAAATCAAACAGGGCTACATTATATAGAGGGACTATTGAAAACACCCAACCACCCCCTTTGATGACTAACGAAAAAAGGGAAACAGGACAGAATCCTTATCTTTACCCCAAAAAAGAGTATCCCATTCCAGTGCTCTTAACGAAGTCCTTGAGAAAAACGACCCGGCCAAGACAAAAGCCTTTATTTAATTTAATTTTTTTTTCTTCCTCACCCGTGTGTCCTGTGTAAGGATTCTTTTTCTTTTCCCAGAGAATAAGAATTTATTCAAATTCTTTTTTTATTTTTCTCTTTGGCAATGTTTTTTTTTTACTTGGCGTTGTCATTATTCATCAGCAAAGATTCCTTTCAAACGCGACCGTCATCTTCGTCCGTTCGTCCTGGCGTTTTTTGTTTTCAGGTTTTGTTCTGAATTTTTTTTTATTTTAATGGGGGAAAAATTAAAATTGGCCACGATTTTTCCTTGTCCATTGTTTCATTTTTTTTTGTGTGTATGGAATGGGTGCAGGCTTTTTTGATGAAACATTTTTTGTATGTTTTCTTTCGCGAATGAATATCCTTTTATTTTTTCAGGCTTGTTGTTTGGCGTGTCCTTTCTTTTAGGAGAAAAGAATCACTTGAAGCAGGACACTTTTCTTGGATATATTTTTTTTTGTTTGCCATCGAATCTTGGCGGCAATGTTGGAGCTCGTCATGATTCTTGGGAAATTTTCAAAAGAAGTGAATCCAATATTTCATGGAAAAGTTTTTTTTTTGCTTAGCATGGATAGGCTGAACTGTATATACACCTAAAAGTTTCCCGGTATTGAGTTGGGGAAAGAAGTATAATGAATAAAGAAAAACTCCTTGAATCTGATTGTGGGGGTAATCACAAAGCCTGAAAAAATAAGATTAATTGGATAATATTTTAATTAAAACATTTTTTATGGTGGAGACTTAAAACTGACAGCCTAAAAAAAATTCAGCGGAACACAAATATAAGTAGTTGGGATATAGTTGATTTGGGGAAGTAATTTAAAAAGTTAACTATTTATTTATACCTATAACATATAATTGGCACGGGCTAAAGTAGACGTAAGAGCACCCATCCCGAATAAAAATAGGTATAAAAGTATATAGGTATATGTACCTACTTAAAGCTCAGAAATATTCCTTATAGTCTGGCAGGCGGCCGTAGGTTTACCTATCTCATCGCGTCTCTTGGAAAATTGAGCACTAAACGGTAGGTTTAGTTTTAACATTTGCAAAACTGATGGTCGGACAAACTTTTTCATGTACGTTTGGTCAAAAATGGACATTTCCGGTGTTTTTTTGCGACGATTTTTCGTGTTTCTTTTATTCATAGACATAACGCGTAACCAGTTATTATTATTAAAAAACAGTTTTCGCATAAACTTTACTTATTAAAAAGATAAGTTATTCTACACAAAAAGTTAAACTATTCCTCAACTTGTGTGGGAAATGACTTCAACTAAAATTAAGGGCACGAGTGGGTCGCACAAACTTGCTCTCGTGGCAAGTTAACTGAGAGTTTAAAGTACAAACGGAATAATACAAAAAAATCGTATTAATTTTTTTTTTTAATTTTGAAAAAAAAATTTCAAAATCGTTGCACCGGTTTTCGAAAAAATCGATTTTTTCAAAATATTTTTTCGAAAACTTTTAAAAAAAAAAAATAATTACACCTTAAAACTAAATTTCATAAAAATCCGTTAACGGGTTTTTGAAATATTGAATTCAAAAAAACAGTTTTTCAAAAAGTATTTAAAACTTAACAAATAAAAATTAAAAAAAATTTGATGTTATGCTATTTAAAATAACTACGACAAGTTCAGTATTTAATTTCGTTCAAGTCACTACAGCCGCTGTCGAGATAACCGAAATTTAAAAATACCGTTATATGGCAGGTACCGTTAAACGAATTTTCTTGAAGGTTTGGTTGCCAGTTTTAGATAGACTTTCTACTCTTTATTATACATGTGAAATTTGGTTGAAATCATTGGAGCCGTTTTCGAGAAAACTAAGGTTTTCGATAACCGTTATATGGCAGATATCGTTAGTTTTTGACTTACAGTGACCTACAAAAAAATTTCTAGGCTTATTACCCTAAAAACCGTACCTAGCAAATTTGATGTAAATCGGCCAACCCATTTAGGCTGTAGGTGCCGAGACAGACAGACAGACCGACAGACCGACATACCGACAGACAGACAGACATAATTGCTGGACCCACTTTTTTCGTCTTCTCTATCATCGTAATGTCATTTTTGATTGTTATCTCAAGACTTATTTTTTGCACGAATCCAAAACTTGCCTTATAGTATACCTATAATCGCAAGTAAAAAAGTTAATCTATTTCTCACAACAGGGTACATTATTTCCCGTAAATTTATCTTCCTGTACCTATGAGATAAAATGTTTGGTCAAAAAAGAGGGTCTCGTCATAATAATGATCACACAAAGGAAAAAATCGTTTTCTTTTTACCGATTTTCGGTACATGAATGGGTTTTTTATTCAACTTTAAACACTTTCTAAAATAGATGTTTTCATATTTTTTTTTTTGGAACGAGTATAGTGTGTAGAACAGCTTCAAAAGAGACCGGAAGTGGCCATTTTTTGAATAAACGTATACATGAAAAAGTTTGTCCGACCATCGGTTTTGCAACTGTTAGGGCTAAACCAATCGTTTAGTGTTTATATTTCTAAAGGACGCAATGAGATAGGTTATCTTACGGTCGCCTCCCTTATTATAAGAATAATTAAAAAAAACTTGCTAACGAGGTCGTAGGAATGACTTTCGATGAATTTTGCAATATTTTTCGCTCAAAGTGGGAAAGCACTATCTCATTCAATCCAATCTTAACAATATCATTTGGATTGGTTTCACTGCTCAAATGCTTTCCAAAAAAAGGCAATGAAGAAAAGTGATCCTTTCGTTTGATTTTCAAAGCTGTTGGTGTTGCTATCGCTAATTATAACACAGCCAAGGCAAATAAAGTGCGTTACTATTCGCTCAAGGGGTTAGGAATACCCTTATATTGATTTAAAACAGTGCGAGTAATCAGGTAATTCGTAGAGTAGTTGACAGGAGATACCGATGCACATTAGTTTTGAATGTCTATGAGCATCATAATGAGGGGAAAAACTGAGCCCGGTAAAGTATTCCACATTCGTGTAGTGTGGCTGGCTGAAGAAAGAATTTCTGTAATTCACTGTACGTCCGAAGTTGGGCTCTAGGGTATAAAGTGATGGGCATTCCTTGCAGAGCGAGTATTAAGGCTGAATTGTTTCAGAGGAGGAATGCAACTGACTATTTCCTCAGAACACTCTTTGTTAAAGTACCGATAAAATAGAGAAATACATGAAACATTACGTCGATGTTCAAGCGATGAAAACGTGTCTGTTTTCGCCCTGCCACCTATCCATTTCAAAGCTCTATTTGGAATCCTATCGAGATAGCTCAGACAGGTTATAGGAACACCTGCCCACACATGAGAATTGTACTCAAGCTTTGGACGGTTGTATGCTTTGTAAATAACAGCCCATGCAGATCATGGGGGGTAAAAAATGTTTACACCGTAGTGTCGTAAGAAACATTAGCATTTCGCAGCGTTCGCGGCGACGTCAAATATGAGGTCAGCGTAGAAGAACACCTTTCAGAACAATGGGTTCGAGATCCTTTAGAACTCTTACAACTGCAACTTCTCAACATACCTTCTTTCAGGTGTTGTCTGGCCAGAATAGTGAAGCCAATTAGTATTGTAACATTCAGTTTTAAGTCTTTGAACTTAGGGAATTAATCGAGTCGATATGTGCTTTAACCTGGAAAATGATGTGGTTGACACAAAACAATTTTTAGGAAATTTAATGATATTTAACTTTGTTATCCAATATGGTACACAAAATGTGTTTACTTAAGAAATATAAGCAAAAAACTGAAAAAATCAGAAAAAAATGGGGGTTTTTCGCCCCTTCCCAAGTTAGCACTTGGTCCTCGAGGAAAAAACTTAGGGGGTCTTCCTAGTATACCCCCAAACAATCTGTGCAAATTTATTGTGGTTCCGAATATTATCCAGGTAGCCCAATTTTTTCCCACATGTCAACTGGACTAAATAAAATTAGAGAGGAAAAGATATATTCTCCTATAGATACTTTAAATATTACTCGTTAAAGGTTTGGTTAATTGAAATACATTTGTTTTTCATTTTTACTGCAAAACATTAAAAATATGTACAAACCTACATAATCAACAAACAAACGAAAATATTTCGTCTTGGTCTTTATTTCGTGTTGCGTTAGCTATTTCCGCTTTTTTACTTTCAGCTGCGGCCTGCGAGGCATTTCTTCTTAACAGGAATTTTTGTTAAGTTGGATTTGTTTTGAATGGATACAAAATGAGGGTGGGTGCTTTTAAAAAAATATAATGAGTAAATCTCTTTTTTAATTTTCCATTTCTTTGGGGGTAAACAAAGGATCAAAAGAGCAGCATCAAATAACTAATTGCTTTTGACTCTCGTTGTTGTTTGTGGCAAATACCTCTGCAGCTATTTAACAATTCGTTGAATAATTTGTAATTAAAAGGAGCATGAAAGCTAGAGCTCGCTCTACGGTACCAAACAAAATTATCCTTCGTAAATTTAAACTTTAATTTTCAGTCTTTTTATGTGTTTGTTCGCAAATACTTACTGAGGGTGGATTTTCATATCAAGCATTCCGAACTTATTTTCAAACAAATAAAATTCCTTATGAATCAAAACTCGGCCTTTCTTGACCCAAGGCAATGGAAAAAACTCAATCGAAATTAATTTCCCAAATTGTTATTAAAATGAAAAAATATATCAATTCAAGTTCGTTTATATCCTTTTTCCTAAATGAAATATCTCCCTTTATCTAAAAACACCATCTTCATTGATAGAACAACATTACAATCATTTCTACTGCTTTCCTCAGCTGTACCTTATTCAAGAAAAAAATAAAAATAAATAAATAAATGCCATGTTGTAGGTGACCAATGGTTTATTGTGACAGTCTCTTCCCCCTTGGTTTGGCATCCTTTCAATTACATATCGGTTAATCCCCGCAACTCCTTCGAATCAAAGCAAAGAAAACCATCCAAAGCTCTATTACATCAACGATTTGTGAACTTTCACTAGAACAAAAGGACATTTCTGTTGTTTCATGATTGGAGCCATCATGAGGGGAGTTAGAAAATTGAGAGATAGTCCTCATTCACTCACCCACCATAGATTAGATACATGCGATCGACTTTTACTCTCAATGAAATGAATGAATGGACATATCCCAGGACGAGAACAGTATCCTCTTATCCTTTCATCGATGGTGTAGACGGCATATATATGTACTTATGTATATACTTTTATAATAAAATAATACCGAAAAAACACACATTTGGAAAAGTATAGAAAGTGGTTCGTAAGGAGCTAGGGTAAGGGATGCGAAGTGGAAAAGAAAAACTAACCTAAGAAAAAACAAAACAATAAACCCATGGTCCTAGAAGGAGCTGAAGGAGACGGAGGCGACTCATACTAGTTTTGATTAAATTGCTAGACAAACGATTGCCGACCAATAAATACAGTGGTGTATTAGTATTCTTTGAGGCCCTAAAAATAACCAAATATTTAAACGATCCGGTTCCTAACAGAATGCGGAATAAAATAAATTTCAAAATTTGACGGAGTTTGATTTGATCGACATCCGTTCAGCAGCCTTGTATAAGTGCATTTTGGAAACCACTAACCATAATTATCCATTTTGGTTGGATGAACGGAAATGTTGGTCTTCAGCGTACAAGTTGAATGGTATATAATTTCCTTTCACCGGAATGGCTCTCTTCACCGTTCAGGAGTCTATTAAAAGGGTTCTTTTCAGTTCCTCAGTACTGAATCTGAAGTCTATAACACTATTCACACTGTGCTTTTAGTTTCACTGTTTGATAAAATCGTTTTTGAAATTCACTTCTGTCACTTTGAGACTTTCACCTTCAATAGACTCGACCATCAGATTCTCGTGCTTTTCTTCTTCTACGTGAGAAGTCTGGGTTTCATGCTCCTCTATTCGCTGCTTTATTCACTAATCGGCACCCTTCGGTCATTGAGATCGCCTAGTATGAGTACCGGTACTTCTAAAAGATTGTTGGTATAGTGTTTCCATAGATCATAATCAGCAGCAAAAGTTCCAGCGATCTCTTGTGATCTTAGCAGCTTTGCGATGTCCAATATTTTCTCAGCGTTCTGGCGTCATTGATAATCGTATATACGCAGTTATGTGGTCTTCTACCACTTCTATGTGTCTTCTACCACTATTCGGTTCGAGTCTAAGTTATTTAGGTTTATCGTCATAATACTCGGATACCATCATACCATATACCATGGTTCGAGTCTACTAACGCCTGAAGTCGTTCATCAACAACCTGATAGGTCCATACTCTTAGTGACGTGGTTTCAAGACAAGTGTGGGAATCAAGACAAGAGTTACGGCCGCGAATCTAAGCAATTATATTATCTATGTTAGACCTATCCATTGAAACTTCTTTCAGCCCGATCCCAAACACCCAATTTAAGAGAACCATTTGAACAATTATAACCAATGGGAGAAAAATTAATAGACACCGATTAATATACCTTGCTCTCCAAAATCGGTCTATGTCCGATTGGACTTTAATAGGTTTCAGAGGATAGGCCCCCAATAGGCCTACATGCTGACACTAACCTGGATTTTTTTCATTAATTGGGAAAAAAGTTACATGGTTTCGGAGTGCTTAGCTTTTTATACATTGACTTTGATCGTTCAAATGGCTCCCAAAAATCAGGGTGATGTCCGATTAGGCGGAAATAAAATTGAAAAGATGGGTTTTAAATAGGCTTACACAATGGCAATAACTTCTATTTCTTTTTTTGACACAGGCAAAATTGACATAACACGAAGTATTCGATTGAAATTTAGAAAACCGTCTTCGTTACAATCGTATAGTCCTTCGAGCGCATTGTTATGCGTTGACGCTAAAGTTGAACTTCGTTTATCCAGATGTCACGAGAATTGAAGAGTATACCCAAGAAACAATTTTTAGCCTGAGTTTCAAAATAACTGCGGTTAAAAAATAACTGCAAATAACTCTAGTCAGAATGTGGCTAGAAATGAGTTACAAAATTACTCTGGTTCATTGTAAGGTATAAATTAACCCAGTATTACCCTAAGGTTTGTTTTGGGTAAAATATTTTCTCCAAAACAACTTTTCAGTCAGAAATTGGAATGAAAAATTCCATTTTTAGACTAAAGGTATATTTCGGATATTTTGTATCCTTTAATAAACCCATGTTAAAATTGTGTTCTTTTTTATCCTTTCTAACCAATTCTTTCTTTATTGGTTGCAAATTAACCAATTAAATCCAAAGTAAAAATTAAGTTTTCAAATAACTCTTTTTTTGACATAAATTATTATTTATTGGTTAGAAATTAACCGATTTTATACAAGGTTTGAAGTAAGTTTTAAAATAACTCCTGTTTTTTATAATAACAAATTGTTTTTTTATTGGTACAAACAGCTGCATGATGATTAAATCAATAGGTACCTATTGCACTATATATATACCTATACCTACATACTTGAAACAAATTAAAATTAATTTAATATAATTTGATTGTTCTCATTTAAAGTTTTTAACTTTCAGCTGTGAAAAAGCCTACCAAAAAGAAAACACTGCAAGTTTTATAAAAACTGTAGGTAAACGTATATAAAACAGCCTTAAAATAACATATACCAGGTTTTTGTAAAACTCTAGATAAACGGTTATATAAAAGCCGTCAAAATAGGTCAAAACAGGTTTAAAAAACCCATTATTTGCTGCATATACTGGTTTCTTAAAAACCATACCCTAACTCTAAAAAGCAGTTTTTAATCAACGCTTTTTAAACGATTTTTTGTAACCTCAATATAACTAGCGTTATCTATTAACTGACCATTTCCGGTTATGGTAACGTCTCTAGAGCGTCTTTAAGACGTCTTTTTAACTTATTTGTAACCGAAACATTAAATCAACCAGAGTTAATACCCGGTTTATTTACTGCTTTCAAACCTCAAATTTTTATTTGGGTATGGAGTAAATATTTCAGTGCATGACTTTTCATTGTATATTTTCATTTTGTTTAAAAAACGGGAGGCAAAATCTATTATCTGATTTTTGGTCCTCAGTATACTTAAAATACCAATTGGGGGGGGGGGTAAGATAATATGCCTATAGTAAACGTAGCCTTCTTTACTTCTATTCGACGGAGGTAGTATTTCGGTAAGTTATATCTTTAGATTGGTAAGATAGAGCTGGTTGTTTTGGCATTGCTTCAAGTATCAAGGTTAAGACAGCAGTGTTTTTTCATATAGGTCCGGTACTTGTGGTTGAGGCTTGTGTGTAAGAACTATGACTTCGGTTAGTTTACTGGCGGTCGGCGAATTATAAGCGGTGTTTTTTTTACTCGAAGACGGATCCTCGGGTTTTACTCAGCGACTGATCGCTGGCGCTTATTCAGCAGTGAAGAATCACTGGCATTCACTTAAAATGGATCGTAGGAGTTTAACTTTATTAGTATTATTGGAGAAAGACACCTCACCACTGTTTGGGGAAGTATATTGTTTAGTTTGTTTAATTTTTAGGTTCCTTACTTACTACGGTGCGGAGGCGGCGTGGCGTTGGCGGCAGACCTTCTTTTATACCAAATTTGGTACCAGCATATTGCAAAATATTATCCCTCCTTTTTGGAGAATTTGGATTCTCCCCGTATTCCATACCCCTGTATTCGATGAGAAAAAGGTACAAAAATAAACAACAATGAGCGTCAGCAACACCTTGATCATAAAAGTAAAATGCCAACTACTAAGGAAGCTGGGCAACATAGAGCGAGTGGAAAGGAAACCAATGTTTCGGCCCGAAAAGTATTTGAATGAATAGCAGGTGGCACACGCAAGTTGAAGATGAAATCAACCAACTTGGTGTGCGAAACAGGATACAGCTTGCTTGAAACCATGGCGGCTGGAAGAAGATTTTTGGTTAAGGCACAGTTGCACCCCTAAATGTAGACACACCTTTAGTAAGTTAATACGATAAGAAGTGTCCGGATGCCTTGGAACGTTTAGAAGCTTGATTGGCCTCTCAATTTCATTTCCTTGTACACCCTACCCGGCCGCTGCCGCATATATAGTCTGTAACCCGGAGTCCGTAACGAAACTTTTCTCCTGCAGGCTGTGTCTTCAAATTGTCATGTCAAGCCAAATAATATGTCCTATATTCTCGATTTTAGCGTAAGAGGAAGTATGCCAATTTCGAAGTTACACAACGTTGAGTTAAAGCGGTAAAAAATGAAAAACTGTTTTACACAATCTATGAACTAAAAGATATGAACAATAATAATATCTTGCTTTTTAATATTTTATTTTATTCCATAATCTTCCAGGTCAAAAGGAATTGATAAATGCTGCGCCTTGTATTACCCTGAAGTCTAAGCGACCCTGGAAAGACTAAGGTTCTATTACTGGGTATAATAAGGTTTACACAACGAACACACGCAAGAAATGAATCAGCGAAAGTAAAACCAAAACCAAACGTAGGTATACATATATTTGCCAATATATAGTAGCACATACCTATACAAATGATTGCGAAAATTATTGTCGCCCCTTCAAAGCAAGGATTCTTCTATAGAAAAGTACAGTTTTATGAGGAACCTGTACGCTTACCCACACGTTTCACACAAAAAGAAAGGCTTTCATTTCATTTGTGGTGTGTGAGTTGCTAGTTGATGCAGAGATGTGGTGTAACAATAACCATAAATGCTACTGTTGCTTCCACAGGACGATAATCATCAAAGGATATTGTTATTGTGTTTCGATATTGTCTCGAGGATTATTAGAAGAATTGGGTTTGGCAGCGCTGTGAGTTTTGTTGTTGGCCCTTTGGAGCTTTGATTTAAGGGTTGTCAATTGTGAGAAGGATGTTTGATGGGGATAGTTAGATGTGTTGGATTTTTATGATTTTTGTTGTGTCTTATGAAGCAAAAATCTCAGAAAAATAAGGCATTTTTGTTATTTGAAGTTTTATATATGAGGAAAGGACACAGACGACATCTTAATACATTCGAGGTCAACATCTCATAACAATGTCATTCTCATTTTCGAAAGGAAATAAATTATTTGATTGCGAATTTTTATGATGATGCAAGTGATGGTAACATGGTTAATTACATCGGAGTGGGTGAAGATATATTGTGTGGTATATGTACGTACTTATGTCTTATATGCGGCAAAAGGATGTGCGTGCACATAAAACAGATATCAAGGTTTGTGTGTTTTGTTTTGGTAGTTAAAAAAAGACATTTGACGAGTTTTATGACACCAACTAAAACTAAAGCATTATTTTGGAAAGCAATTCTGTTATGGTAAATCCTTTATTTCGGTGGATTAACTGGGTGATGGCAGGAATAATCAAATACAATAAAAGAACAAAAATGTGGTAGGCAATCATATTATATTACTCACCGTTATTTCTATGAATTATGCAGCTGGTGTTTAAATACTTTACAAAAGCAAGAGTAGACTATACTTTTGGTGATCTCAAAGAATTTTTTCTAATGATTTATCTCTATGAGAATAAAAGGACTTAGAACGCGATATGGAGATCGAATCGCGAAATTACCCGACGTTACTTTTGTTCAGAATACGAATACATAATGTAATGTTGACCTCGCAGCAAATAGAAAACAAAGGTTTAGGTAGTGTATAGATGTGGCAGTGGCACCTTCCAACACCTTAGGAGAAAAAGTTGTACCAATAGTTCCAAATTTTTGTTTTTTCAATTATTTTTAAATGGGATTTTTGACTAATAACGACCAAGGTGACATTCCACTGTATAACCCTACAAAGGGCTTTAAGCATGTTCCCACGACCAATATACCAATTATACGTTTTTGGCAAAAAGTAATTTGTGTTTTGTATCAAAAATCAAATGTGATTCATGGACGCTGAAGACCAAATAAAAGCCTTAACCTGTGAACCAAATCTGATACGTTGACCATTGAAGCAAACGTTTTCTTTCAAAAGAAAATTCTGGACGCAGGGTTGTAAGAAAAAAATGTTGTATGGGTACAGTAATGTGTATATGTATGTAGCTATGCGTTGATTATGATATATATGAGATATATGATATACTAGCAGGTACCCGTGATTTCCTATGATGCGGCGGAATAAACTCAAATAAGTGGTGTTTTTTTCAAATTAAAGACTCTCCCACAGGAACAGTAACTTTTCCGAGATAAAAATACCGTTTGTTTAAATCCAGTGCCCAATTCATTTACCTTACATCCATTCACATGTGTCGTTATGGGGTGTAAAAGCCGAACAAACAAATTTCTCAGTCATTAAACATTTCATATTTAAGCCTCTCCTATAAGGAATTTCGCGTACCTACGCAAAATAGTTCTCTACACCTCCTTGACATACCGTATGTGGTATGGTAGGTACCTTTTCGACAGTTTTATCAAGCAGCACCTGTATGTTTCGCGGGTTCAAGGAATTTTAACTTCCTGATTTTTTGTCCGACGGGAATAGTTATAAAAAGTAACATCTTTTTTAATCCAATGTCTCATCCATCTACTTGCTGGATTTTATCCAAATCCGTTCAATGGTTGAGGCTTGGAAGCGAAACAAACACCCAAGTATATATAATTTTTCACATCTTAGCTCTCACACATGAACCTTTCGTTTTCAGTGATAAAAATACCCTATCTGTTGGTCCAGTCTCTCATTCATCTACCTTTCGTTTATTAACATCTGTTCTGTGGTTGCAGCTTGAAAACCGACCTGACATATCCCTAATTATTAAACACTTCAATAATAGAAGCATTATAAACACATCAACATTGGTTAGTAGTATTTACACAATGTGTGTAAAGTGTAAAAACATCTGTTATCTGATATTCTGACAAAACCAAGTCCGTATTTATCAAGCGCTAAAACTCTGTTCCACGAAAAATAAATAAATAAATAATTTTCTCTGTGAAAAACAGAAAAATCCATCCATGTAAACCGTACATTTTCGGGATAAAAAGTTGATATCCTATGTGTTATTTTAGACTTCAATCTATCTCTGTGCCAAATTTAATCAAGAACCGTTCAGCAATCCCATAGGAATCGCGCATTTTTTAGTTTTGAAAATAAACCTATTTCATTTTCTGATCCCAAACACTACCACTATGCATGAAATCATTTTTGTTCTATGAAAAACAGTGAAAATCTTTCCCACAGGAACCGTATATTTTTCGGGATAAAAAGTAACCTATGTGTTATTCCAGACTATAATTTATCTCTGTGCCTAATTTCATTCAGATCCGTTCTGCCGTTCTGGCGTTATTGAGTAACCAAACATACATCCAAATATTCACATTTATAATATTATTAAGATGGGCGCTGAAAACCTGAAAACCTGAAACAACCTCGACAGGCTGGAAGTGCCCCATCTTTCTCTGTTGGAGACATCCCGTCGCGTCGGGTGTTTTCTCACTTTTTAATTTTTAGTAATTGATCAAAGATGTTTTCATTATTGGACTTTTGTGTTGGAGTGGAATTGTTTTGTTGTTGGTACAACCCAGAATGAATGGTGAGTAATACAGGGAGATGCTAGAATATGCCTTAGATGAACTTGAGGACAATGTGACGGATGAGAACTTTGTTTTTCAGCGAGAAGCTGAATTGTTATGGGAAGCAATACAGAAATGTTAAATATCTAAGAACGCGAATAACTCAGGCATTGGAGGAGATCGACAGAGAAGTTCTATAGAACTGGATAAACTCTGCATGCGGAATAGAATTTGTTATTCAGACCCAAGGAGGTATAACAAAATACTAAGTTAAAGTTTAACAAGTAAAACTGTCTTTACTGTCTTTATACTTGTTTCGCCGCAAAATTAAATGTTATTACAGTTCATTAACGATAAACTAAACAAACTACTAACTCAGCTAGGTGTGGTTTATCCGTCTTCCCACTCTTGGAGCTATCTAAGAGTCTGGTCCTCCAGGATGGGGGTTGTGCGTCGGGGTAACTTCCCTACCACGGAAAAATCATTTAGTTCCGAAACAATAACAAGACTCGGATACGGATGATCTTAATGTTGAGGACCCCAGCAAACGAAACAAGAACAACAAATTTCGGATCTGTACGTGGAATGTACTGTCGTTGTATAGACCACGTGCAAAACGCATAAGGAAGAAGAAAACCAGAAATAGCAAAGTATTTATGCAATGGATGTTGTGGGAGGTTATGGGAGAGTCCGTTTATGAGAGATAATTATATGAAAAACAGTATTTAAGTATGATCGTTCTTTCAAATCTGTCCGGTTATGAAGGGTGTCCGTAAATAGAAGGTAGGTACACAGTATATATAGAATTTGGGAGCCTTATACTATTTCAAAATATTTTAAAATCTCTAATATAACAAAATCTCGCCTTTTTGTTTAAATCTCGTTGTTTATAAACTCGCAATCACAAAATACTGTTTTTTTAAATCTCGCAATTACATATCTCACTCAAAAATCTCGAAATGTTCAACCGAAATCTCGCAAACTAAAGTCCCACTTAATAAATACAGAATCCAAAAGCCACTGCATACACACAAATTCGCATCCACCGCAGTTAGTTTGCCGGTTTTTTGTAATTGCGAGATTCTAAGAAACATGATTTTGCATAAGTTGCGAGATAATGAGACGCGGATTTATATGTATTTGCTAGATTTCGTAAAGCGAGATTTCGAGATTTTGAATTGCGAGATTTCGTATCCAACCCATAGAATTTGTATTATAATAAAAGTATTCTATTATAAATATTAAAATGTTTAATATCTACCTACATGTATTTCAATAGCTGATATTAAAAGTCTACCAACATTTTTAATCGTATCTATTATTGTACCTACCACTTCTCTTTGCGAAATAATAAGATGACATGAAAACAACTGGAAAGGATATGTATACAGGGTGAGTCATGAGCAATGCGACAAAATGCTAAAGCGTGTAGGTTGCGTTGAGACAAGAAAAAAATCGTATGGGAGGGGGGGTCGCTATTTCCCTCCGTTTAGCCGGGAGGGGCAATTTTCGAAAAAACTGACTTAAAATGGGAAAAAAATTATTTAAAATCCACGGCTTCATTCACAATGCTGTGCGATACGTTTTTAAAAAGCCAATAACTTTTTCTTTCATTCTGTGTTTCAATAAATCTATTCTAAGAAATACTTTTTGAAATATTAATTTTCAAAGTCAAAATTTTTTTTAATTTCAAAATTCAATGCTTTTATTAATTTTTAGTCAAAAACAGGAAACCGGATGCCAAAATGTGTCTTAGTTCTTGAGAAATTAAGAAAAACTAGAAGTATTTTTTTCCAAGAAAAACACTTTTTTTTTTGGTTTTCCCAAATTTGACCTGCTCAGGTCAATTATTAATTAGGGAATTATCCCTTTTTTATTTTTTATTACATACCATCCGATTTTAATCAAATAATAAAAAAAAACGAATTAACTTTTTACTTTACTTACAAGTTTTACTTTTAATTTTTTTTTAATTTCTCAAAAACTAAGATACATTATGGAATCCGGTTTTCTGTTTTTGACTTAAAATTAATAACAGCATTGAATTTTGAAATTAAAATTAGCACTTAATTACGTAAAATTTTGAAAAAAATGAATTTGAAATTTTTTTTTCAATTTTTTTTTTCAAAATTTTGAATTTGAAAATTAATATTTCAAAAACTATTTCTTAGAATAGATTTATTTAAACACAGAATGAAAGAAAAAGTTATTGGCTTTTCAAAAACGTATCGCACAGCATTGTGAATGAAGCCGTTGATTTTAAATAATTTTTTTCCCATTTTAAGTCAGTTTTTTCGAAAATTGCCCCTCCCGGCTAAACGGAGGGGAATAGACCCCCCCCTCCCATACGATTTTTTTCTTGTCTCAACGCAACCTACACGCCCTAGCATTTTGTCGCATTGCTCATGACTCACCCTGTATAGCTTATGTATTACATAAAGGTTGGACAGATAACAATTTTTAAACGAATTTCATATCCTGTAGCTCTATCACATCGTGATGTTGTTTGAAACCGCACTTCTTAAAACAAAAAATTACTAAAGAAAAGGTACAATAAAACTGATCGGAGAATAAGATTTTTTGTATCTATGCCGAATATCTTTAATTTTTTCTTATAACTATAGGTACATAGGTATAGTTATTTAAAATAGGTTGAATAGACATTATGTAAGAATAAAAGATATATATATCTATAGGACCTATACAAATTGTAAGAAAAACTAAAAACATTATTCAAACAATGCCGACCACCACCGCCAGGATTTACAGATACCTTATACTGGCTACCAGCCGACTCGTGTCTAGGATACAGACAAAAAAACCAACATTTACTTTTTAAATAAAAAATAAAAAGGATTTACCTTTACAAATTGGAAATATAGGTACCTATACCCACACTATATCATTGAGATTGTAAGTCGTCCTTGGGTTCTCCTTGATCATCTGTCTTTATCCTGATACGTGCTGCGTGCGTATACCTTTATGCACAAATTATTACCGTGTCCTGGTTTGTTAATGTCTCATAAAAAAAAAGTATTTCCATACCTAGTTTGTAAGATTAGGTTTTTTTTTTGCTTTTTGAGCACAAAATCCTTTTACGCTTGTTTACATATCTTAACAGCTCTAGTTTTGTACCTATGTCACACATTTTTGCATTTTCTGCAAGGATTAAGTCATGTGACATGGTAGATTCCTTTAAAAAAAATCTGACAAATAAAACAACAAAGATTGAAAAAAAAACCTATATAGGTAGCCACAATGATGATTGATTACGCTTAACTTTAGATAAATAAATATGCTATGTGCACGATATTCTTCGAACTTAGTCCTTTTTTTATTCCTTAGACACTTTAATTTGTGTCTGTTGTTGTCAAGTCATCCATCACAAACGCACACAAGTAAGCATCGCAGCCATCTCCCCGCAACACATTGACCAGTTAAAAAAGTATTCTCCCAAAAAGAAAGGAACAAAAAATGAAAGAATCCTTTAACTTTCTGGTATCCTTGAAAAAGAAATACAAAATTGGATATTCAGCCATTTTCAAACAAGTCTCGTTAAAATTCACTTTCGATTACCTATACCTACAAAGCCAACAAAAAAAAAACAGAAAGAAAAAATTCGGCCCAAAGGACATTAGAGAAAACTTTTTATCCCTTTTTGGGAATCTTTCTGAGGACATGATGGGTTCAAAGTTAACAACACAATTTCGATGGCTATGACGACGTCGAAAACGACTACTAAAACCCAAGCAAGCCAAAAACCATCATGTTAGTGGACGAAGGACGTTCGGACGCAACAAAGGGCGGCAAATATTCGAGAGGGTTGTATGGCAGTGGCATGTGTTTTTGTTTACCCGCATACCTACCTATAACTATACCTACCCATATATATAGAATCTGCTTGAAATATCCTGTTACAAAACTCTGGAACTGGACACACATGATGGCTTTAAAGGGCGACGACGACAAAGAACACACATCTGACTGGACTAACAGAATACCTATCATTCGTGCGCTACGCTTTATTATCCTTTCCCTTTCGTTCTTCACATTCATACATACATATATAACAGAGCTACACATCAGTTGAAGGGTCAAGTTATTGGGCTTGGGGTGCTACGTTACTGTTATTTTAGGGTTAAATATTTTCATTTTTTCTGCTCCTTCGTCCTTTTTTCCATGATGGTCGGTTCGGGTGTAGGGTGTACACAAGAATCCACCCCCTTGTTACGTAGTCCTAACTCAGTAAATTTATTCTGTCCTTCATGTGAAGCTTAAGAGTATGTGTACGAGATTGTTTGTTGTGTGATTGTATATGTTTTTTACCCGAATGTCCTTTAAAATATCATATAGAGCCTATATGGCTTTTTATTTATTTATATTTTCATCCCCTTGACCATCTAATCATTATAATGTCTTTGGGCTGCTTGACTTACCAAGAAAAGGGATAATTTATAGCATGTTTCTGGGTAAAGAATAAAGTTGTCATTGACAATGGTGGTAGGAGAGAATATTTTTTGTTCTGAAAAGATAGGATAGCTATAGCTATGAGTATGTTATGTATGTAGGTGGTCCTCTGGTTTGTCCCTATAGTTCAAGTTAAATAGGTACCTTATGCGATTTTAAATTTCAAGTGGGACATAAATGTACTTACCTACATGCATATAAGCAGGTTGATTCGCAGAACGTATATGTAGGTATAGGTATCACAAAATGCTATGGAAATCGTTTACTTTTAATGCTATTATACAAACAACAAGTTAAAAATTACATGTAGGCACATAAAATTTTAGAAAAAATATAAGTTTGAATTTTCAAAACTATTCACTAAAACAACTTCATTTAAAAATAAAATAAAAGCATACATTTCTGGCTTTTCAAAAATTAATAGCATGGCATTGTTATAGTTTCACCATTGTTTTATTATTATTTTCCTGTTTTAATTCAATTTCTTTTCAAATCACCCCCCACACATTAAGGGGGGGGGCAGAACCCCTCCCATACTAATTTTTCTTCTCTAAACCTAACCTACTCGCTTGAATTTTTTGGTGCACCTTATACCGTCACCCTGTATAATACCGATAAATTCGTAAAAAATTGAAAAAAATTAAAAAAAGTGATATATTTTATGTTTGGCAACAGGTAAAAAAATTTCATAAAAGATGTAATTTTATTTGCAATTTTATTCTGCATATAATATAAGCTATTTTGCAAGCTTAATCTATGAGCCGTTCCGGAAAGATTGATTTATTTTTTTTATATATAGGTACAGGGTGTCCCGCAACTCAACGTCAAGCGGGTACTGGGTGATAGCGTAGGTTATACCCGTACTGCAAATAGTAAGAAAAAAAAATTATCTCGCTGGGTTACGTAATAATAGCAACATTTAGAAAAATTATGAAAATCGATACCCAGGGCCACATTTTTATGTACTGTGGTCACAAATTTTTATATTTTTCAGTGATTTTTTTTTCTACGTCATCCTTAATAACCATGCTACTTAATGCAATCTCGAAATCCAAAATGAATATTGGAAGTTTCGCAAGACAAATTAAGTTTGACGGAGTCATTTTTGAAACAAATTTTGTAAGCAAACTTTAACACGTCATATTTAAAAAAAAATAAAGCAAATAACCCACGGCAAGTTATTAAAAAAATTGGCCCATTTTATCAAGTTTTCAACACTTGCCACTTGCTGCTTCCATAATCATGTTACCAACATTTAAACCATTTTCGAGCAAGTAAAATTAATTTTTTTTTTAAATAGGAACGTATTATAGTTTATTGCTGTAGGACTCCAGTAAGCCATTCCCTTAAAATATTGTTCAAGCTACTCAAGTAATAAACATACTAAAAGTCCTGATCCTTGGGTGGTTATCCGGAGGAGGGCGAGGAGTATACCTTGCGATGCGTGTATTTCGGAAACGGTTGATTTTCGGAAAAAGTGGTCATAATAAAAAATTCTACAAAATTCGATGGGCTTTTGCTTATTCTTAAAAAAAAATCGATACGATGCACTATTTTCATTTTATAAGAGTAAGTCCGCAAAATCCCCTTTTTGGGGCATTTACTCCTAGCCCTCCTCCGGATAACCTCCCAGGGATCAGGAATTTTAGTATGTTAACTACTTGAGCAGTTTAAACAATTTTTTAAGGAAATGGCTTACTGGAGTCCCATATCAATAAGATATAATACGTTCCTATTTAAAAAAAAATTAAATTTTACTTGCTCGAAAATGGTTTAAATGTTGGTAACATGATTATGGAAGCAGCAACTTGCAAATGTTGAACTATTTTGAAAACTTGATAAAATGGGCCAATTTTTTTAAATAACTTGCCGTGGGTAGTTTCCTATATTTTTTTTTTAAATATGACGTGTTAAAGTTTGCTTACAAAATTTGTTTGAAAAATGCCTCAGTCAAACTTAATTTTTCTTCCGAAATTTGCAATATTTATTTTGGATTTCGAGATTGCATTCTCTAGCATGGTTATTAAGGATTACGTAGAAAAAAAATCACTGAAAAATATCAAAATTTGTGACCACAGTACATAAAAATGTGGCCCTGGGTAACGATTTTCACATTTTTTCTAAATATTGCTATTATTACGTAACTCAGGCAGATATTTTTTTTTTCTTACTATTTGCAGTACGGGTATAACCTACCCTACCACCCTGTACCCGCTTGACGTTGAGTTGCGGGACACCCTGTATGTTGATTTGAGAAACACTGCACAGACTTTTGAAGTAGGTATTTTAAATAACGCAGAAGCAAATTAAGCATATAAGAGAGTGTTATTTTGTTATAACTCTGTTAAGTTCGAAAAACTTAAGAACAAATAAAAAAAAATTTAAATTCAAATATTTTTTTTTTTTCAAAAAACATTTAAACTAATTAAATATAATATTATTTAACAGTTTTATACACAATTTTATTCTGCGTATGTTAATCATTTTTATAATTTTGTGCTGAAAGCGCTTCACATTTTTTTTTAAATTTCTTTCAAAACTTTTGTTTACATAAATAATTATTTTTTACATATTTAACAAACTTGAAGCGTATTTTAAGTTAAGAAAAATAAAATTCTACTTAGTTAAAAAATAGCATTTATGCACAAATGTATTCTTCGTGATTTAAGTGCTTTTGCAGCTCTTTCAAAAAAATTAAAATTTGATTGAAAACAAAAAACCCTTAATTTTTGTTGGTGACGCTTATAATAATTGAATATTATTTATTACTATTAGTATTATTATTATATTATTATTATTATTTGTTATAATTATATTGTAAATTGGCTTAAATTTTGTAACTTGAATGAAATAAATTAATAATAATAATAATTTATAATATTAGGTACTTGATTTTTTGTCGAACTGCAGATACATTGCACAAATTAGAAAAGAACATTTTTATTTCCGCAAAGGAGAGCAGACATTTTTTTTTATATTACAATGTCGTTAAATAAATAAAAAAAAATTATTTTTAATTTTTTAATAAATTTTTCTAAGAAATTAAGCGAAGGTATTGTTACTTTTAATTTCACTGACACAAGTTCAGAGTACTACCACGGCTTAGCGCTGAAATCTCCCACCTCCAACCTTCATCAAGATAACACCCTGGAGAACAATAAAGTTAACCGGCTTCTAAATTTGAACTATTTGATTCAATTGTAATGTATTTATATAAATTGTAATTTTAAAACATTATAAGCCGTTAGAACCCTGTGCAAAAAAAATGTAAAAAAATTACATTATATCGTAATTATTTGTAAGCCAATTTGTAAATATTTTCTTCAATAAAATCTAAATTAATGTAACTTAGCTACTTATTCCGATGAAATTAAGTGGTAGGAGTTTCTATAGAGTGGCTGTTACCAAATTTCTGACTCCTGAGTCCTGAGCTTGAAGTTAAAATACTAAGTTGCGAGTATAAGAACTTGCACAAAGAATTTTCAGGGCAAAAACTTCATTCTTATTTAGAGATTTTATACCCTACCAAACAGTAAAGTCTCTCAGGATTTCTCCAGTGAAGCCTGGTTTCTCAGGATTTTTTCAAAGAAGCATGTTGTCTAAGGATTTCTATAGTGAAGCCTGATGTCTCAGGATTAAGCAGCCTCACCAATATTTCAAAGGACTGGGTTTCACCAATACGGTAAAATACTTTCTTCTATAAAAAAGAAAATTTTAACTATGCTCGAAAACGGGTTAAAAGCTAGTAACATAATTTATGGAGGGAGCAAATGTTGCACTATTTTGAAATCTTGATTAAATGAGCCAACATTTTTTAAATAACTTTTCGTGGGTAGAGTATACATTTTTTTTTTAAATACGAAGTGTTAAAGTTAGCTTTCAAAATTTGTTTAAACAATGGCTTAGTTAAACTTATTTTTTTTTGCAAAACTTACAATATTTATTTTTGGATTTGTGATTGGGATCAATAACATGGTTATTAAAGATTTTGAAAAAAAAATTACATTTGTGACACAGTAGTCAGTACATAAAAAATGTGGACTAGGATCGATTTTCATTATTCTTTACGGGTATAACCTATTCTATCACCCGGTAGCCGCTTCACGTTAAGTTTAGGGACACTCTGTATAGAATAATGTTACAAATATACTGAACAATGTGGGTAGTAGGTAGTTTCATACAGAATAAATAAAGAATACAATAACCGAAGTTAGAGGTTGTCTTGTTTTACCCTGAACTCGACGAACTTACACCCTAGCTTATAAGTCAGGCCCGTGCTTAGGAATTGCTCATGGGGGGCGGGGGTTCATGGTTATAAAGTTCATTAAACACGACAATATTTTTTTTAATTTTTCATAAATAAAAGTTTAATTTTACATGAAGCACGCATTTATAAGTATAAGTAAGCGTACAGTATCCCAAAAAACATGTATAATTGCCAATTGAAAAAATAAGAAAACATCTTTACTTTACTCGATTTTAGCATCACGATTAACACCGATTTACACCTTATTCCTTTTTCTCCAGTCAAAAAAAAAGTCGACGTAAGTGTCGACGAAAGAAATAGAAATTAATGTCAGCGTGTAGGCCTATTCAATACCTATTAGCGCTATTGGACGTCATCCATTTTAGATACACCCTGTAACTGTTTTCCCAGTCAAGGACAAAAATCGAGTTTAGTATCAGCCTGTAGGACTGTGGCTATAATCTTTAATATGGTTCTCTAAAATTAGATGATGTCCGGCGATTTGGCTGAAATAAGCTTCAGCGAATTGGCCTTCAATAGGCCTACATTCTGACTTTAACCCAGATTTTATGGATTGACTGGAAAAAAATTAACCTGGTTTGGGTGTGCATCGCTTTTTCTCACATTGGCTTTAATCGTCCGAATGGCTCCCAAAAATCAAGGTGATGTCCTTCGGATGGGTCTTAAATAGGTATGCCTACACACTGGGCAATTACTTCTAATTCTTTTTTTGACACCTACGTTGGTGCACTAACGCGGAGTTACAGGTAGTTAGTATGTGCATTCATTTTTGCAAATTCCTTATTTAGAAATTATTTTTAATAAGGAACACAAAACACATTCATTGAAACATCGCCTGATTTTTATACGAACATGTATTGAAAAACCATTAGTGTTTTTCTGTTTTTCACAATCAAAATTGACAGAACGTTAAGTATTTGATTGAAATTTGAAAAATGGAAACCCATCTTCGTTGCAAATGTCGAGTGCTCGGAGCGCATTTATAGGCGTCGACGCTAAAGTTTAACTTCGTTTATCCAGAAGTCACGGGAATCATCATGCACATTTGAAGAGCATGCGGTGCAAATAGTCCACTTTTCATTGAAAATGTTCATTCTGTTGAGGAAAGGTATCTACTTCAGTATGATTACTATTTCCATGGAGAGGGTTAGAACCCCTCCCCCTACACACGGACCTGTTATAAGTCATCACATTTTTAAATGATTGATAAAATTTAAGAAAGAATTCATGTAAAATAATTGTTTGCTAAGTAAGGTTATCTCAAGGTAGTCAATTAAATTAAATTTTCATGAATATATTATATAAGATGTGTCCCACACGTGGGCAAACTCCAAGAAGAGAAATATTCCACAAATTGATTTTGTGCAAATACCTTAAGTCAATCAAAAGAAGCTTCAAAGCGAAATCTTTTGTGTTTCGAGTAATAAATGAATGCATACATACCCGTAATTTTCTATTTTAGAAGACAAACACATGCACGCATTCTTATGACGCACGCACGTAAGTACACCTATAAGACTACAGGGTTAAAAAAAAAAACTAATCGCATATATGTATAGTATGCCACCCTCTATAGTCTATACAAATGTAATAGGTATCTCCTTTTGACTTAGATACACCTCCCGCAATGAAAGCTCTTATCTCACCTCAGTCATAAAAGTAGTTAACATAATTTGAAATTGTAATTTACATTGTATCCTTTGGTAAGGCAAATGAGTATACTTACCCTAAAAGTATCTACGCTTTATATCCTTTCTTTAGCCTAGTTTTGTTGTCATATGATTAGTAAAAAAAAACTATTCTATTTGCCACCCCCTTCAAAACTCTTCAAAACTCTGTAAAACAAACATTTCATGGTACACCTTAACATAATAGTATGAGAAAGGGGAAAGATATAATGAAATCCGTATTGTCATGTTAAAGTACTCTTTACCTCTGCACGAGAACCCCCACGTAGACATACCCGAATGCCATTGCATTGTCATCAAAAATAATCAGAAAGGCGTGTCAGTCAGTATCCACAATTAACCCCTTTTATAAGGCGAAGCGGCCGCGACCAACGCTGGAGGCATTATCCTTTTGATATTATCATTTTTTTCTATTTCAAGGATATGGGGAATGGGGACGAGGAGTTATTATGGAAAGGTTAAATGCTACTCGTTTTTAGTTAAATGACTGTCACCCAACTCATTTTTTTCCGTTGTTTATTAAAGAGGTTTCCTTTTTGTGTCCCATAAAATTTACATGAAAACTGCGATCGCGTGTGATTGTCCTGTCAAATCGTTGCATGTTATGAAAAGGAAAATAACAAAAACACCTGAAAATTACCATATTGTAGAACACAACCGAATATATTTTGGATCACACGAAGGGTTAGCTGGCACAAAGAACTCTTTGTTAGCTCTCAGCCAACCAACCAAAAGGGTTAGAGGCAGTGTAGAATTTAGGGTGGGAAAATCGATAATACTATTTTGGGTTTCATTTATTTTTGCAGTAGAAAGGGGTGAAGTTAACAATCTTTTATGTTTCAGCAAATAGGAGTTGCGGACAAATGTGGTTATATAACGATGTGCGCAGATTCGCTAATATACCATTATGATGTAGAAAGGGTAAAATACAAAAGGGTTAAATTCAAACAAACGCCATTTTGAAAAAAGGGATATCTTATAAAAATAGATATATGTAGGTATTGGTATTACAGAGCACAAAAATGGAAGATGCTATTTCTTGTTATAAGCGGTGCCGATTCAGGTTTACAAAAAAAAAATAGACTTTACTTTACTTTAAATGGCACCAACATATCTCTCCAGCCAGCTCTGTTCGTAGCTAGCCGCTTCCAATTTCGCACCGCAAGTTGGGTGAGGTCATTTTCCACTTGTGTGCGCCATCTATTGGGGGTCATCCAATGCTTCGTACACCATCCGGGTTGGACTGGGTAACCCTCGTAGGGATGTACAGCTCGTACCTATAGCTCGTCATTGAATCTTCTTTTCCATATTCCTTCGATGCACACAGGACCAAAAATCACTCGAAGAGTTTTTCTCCCAAAGCCATTAAGTAACTACTCATTCGAGTGTCATAACGCCGATGTTTCTGCCTTATACAGCAGGACTGCGATGATCAAGGTCTTATACAAAATCTCATTGGTTCTATAAGAGAGGGCCTTTGACAGAGCAACGAGATTTCTCCACCGTCATCCTGCACGGCTGCACCAGCGGACGAATTTGGCAAGGATGCCGAAATACGACGTTGCTCTGTACAATTCGTCTCTATCCACACTAATATACTTGATTTTAAAGTCGATTAAAAGATGGTGTGTATCGTTCTGGAATTCCTGTTTTTTTTTCCAAAATCTGTCGGAGTGTGAATATTTGATCGACGACGGTTAACTTGCCTGGCCTAAGAACACATTGATAGAGGACAATCTTATCGTTTACAAAGGATTTGAAGCGATCACACAGGTTAGCCGACAAGATTTTATAAGCGACGTTTAGGAGACTTATTCCTCTGTAGTTGGTGCATGTCAGAGGTTCCTTTCATGGGACATACTTTCTTCCGACCAAATTTTATAGATGAGTTTTCTTACATCAATTCTGCCGGTACAACCCTCTATAGACTCGAACGAAGGAACCTTCAAGCATCGAAAACCAGAGGAAACATTGCCAGGAAGCAATTAGTTATGCCGCCTTTGATGTGCTCAGATTAACCCAATCCACAACGAAACCACTGATTTGACGAAGAATATCAGCAAGTATACATGCAGCCATCAACAGGCATACAAAGCGGCACTACATAAAAAGCTAGAGCAGCGCAAGAGCTCTTCGCACAGAATAGGAGAGAGGAACATCTACTTCTCAAAGAAAAAAATCAAGCATAAGAAGCGCCGAATAGGAAATAGAGGGATGCTCTTCGCACAGAATAGGAGAGAGGAACATCTACTTCTCAAAGAAAAAAATCAAGCATAAGAAGCGCCAAATAGGAAATAGAGGGATGCCACAACAGGAATGAAGTTTGGAAGTTTTACCAAAAGATAAAAACATCACAAAGCTACAAGACCCGACCCAAAGATTGCAAGGACCATCATGGGAACATTATAGTATAGTCAGTGCTGAGAATATTGAAAGTACAACGGCGATGATACAGATTGCACCATTCCACCTAGACGACGGAAGTCAACAATTCTACCCATCCGACCTAGATGAAGTGAAGATAGCTATATCTAAACATAAGAGTATAATAAAGCTCCTGGAGCTGATGGCCTAGCGGCCGAGCTGTGGTTTAAATTCACCGTCCAAAGGCGCATCATTCATACATGTTTTATTTATCGTAGCCCAAGTTTGGATAGTAATTCGACTTCCAACGAATTCGATGAGCTGTCCGACTCTATCCAGAGAATTGTATCCCACTTTCCGCACAGTGAGATCGTTGTTACGGGCGATTTCAATGTTCACAATTCTTCGTGGCTGCGCTATTCTGGTCAGACAACACCCGAAGGAAGGTATGTCGAGATCTTTGCTGAGTTAAACCACCTGACTCAGTTAGTTGATGAGCCGACTCGGATTCCTGACGTTGCAGGTCAGTCCGCCAACACTCTACACTTGTTTCTTACCTCTGATCCTAATAAATATACGATTAGTGTATTACCGCCTCTAGGCACATCAGACCATTGTGTCATATCTGCTAATTTCTCATGCCAAAAAACCCCAGTTAAAGAGAAAAACCCTACGAGAACCGTATGGCAATATGAGAAAGCCAACTGGAACGGTCTCAACGACTTCTTCAGGAACTTTAACTGGTCACTATGCTTCCTCGATAGTGACGTGGATTCCAGCACAGATATGGTTACAAACTTAATTCTTTTAGGAATGAGAAATTTTATCCCGAATAGGGTAAAATCTATCAAACCTAAAGAAAACTCATGGTTTGATTCGAGCTGTAAAGAGGTTATTAGGATCAAAGATGTAAGTTTCCGGATTTATAAAGCCAACCCTACTGAGGAAAACCGGAATAAGTTCAAACAAGCTAGAAAGAATTGTAACGGACATATTCGACGCATTAAATTTTTGCATGACCAGAAATTAAGGCAAAAAATACTACAATGTCCCAAAGGTAGTAAAAATTTCTGGTCATTTGTAAAAAATGTGCGCAACACTACGTCATCGTCAGTTCCTACACTCGTTTCCAATGACACTCCTTTTGTAAGCTCTATTGATAAAGCCAATCTGCTTGCAGCACAGTTTGCTGTTAATTCGATGCTGCCAATGAGTGACATGACTCCTCCTGTACTTCAAAGCGTAAACGATTCTATGGGACTAATCTTCTTTCGCACTCGTTCAGTTGCTAGAGTCCTAAAAGATCTTGACATTCACAAATCCGCTGGCCCGGATAGTATCCCCGCTATTGTTCTGAAGAGGTGTTCTTCAACGCTGGCAAAACCACTGCGTAAGCTTTTCCATCTGTCCTATTCTACTGGTCTCTTTCCGAGTGGATGGAAAACTGCATTTGTCCAGCCTGTCCCTAAAAAAGGTGAATCCTCCTCCCCCTCTAACTATCGTCCAATTGCACTTACGTCCCTTCTTTCCAAGGTTATGGAAACGCTGATCAATTTTCAGCTTAAGAAATATCTTGAAGAACGGAAGCTTCTTAATGACCGGCAGTATGGCTTTCGTTGCAATAGGTCCACTGGTGATCTCATGGTTTATCTCACCGAACAGTGGAATAAATCTTTACATCGTTTTGGAGAAAGTAAGATTATTGCACTTGATATTTCAAAGGCATTTGATAGAGTTTGGCATCAAGCTCTCTTATCGAAAATGCGTGCTTTTGGTATTGATGAATCTCTTCTTTGTTGGGTTAGAAATTACGTTTCGGACCGTTCAATTCAAGTAGTATTGGACGGGTTCAAATCTGATATCCACAAAATAAACGCTGGTGTGCCCCAGGGCTCCGTTTTGTCTCCGACGCTCTTCCTTATTTTTATAAATGATCTTTTGTCTGAAACTTCTAACCCACTACATTATTTCGCTGATGACAGTACCCTCTGCTTTTCATATTCGTTTTTAGATTCTCATCCTTGTTCTTCGGATGTGGACTACCAACGGCAGCGTATGATAAGCTCATTAAATTCTGATCTTGACAGCATTGTTCAATGGGGATTTAAAAACCGTGTAGAATTTAATGCTTCGAAAACTCAATGCTGCCTACTGTCGCAAAAGCGTAACCCTCCCCCAATGCCACTATCCATGGGTGGTACTTGCATCGAGGAGATTGAACAACTATCGGTCCTAGGTATGTGCATCACAAACCACTTGCTGTGGAGTGATCATATATTTGACATCGCCAAAAATGCTGCTAAGTGTTTAGGTTTTCTCCGACGATGCAAGAAGTTTTTTACCCCTTCTGATCTGGCTACAATTTACAAAGCTTTTATTCGTCCCAAACTTGAGTATAACTCTCATATTTGGGCTGGAGCCCCAATAACGTACTTGAGTCTTCTGGATAGAATTAAAAAAAGAGCTTTAAAAATGATAGGAGATCGTTCTCTTACTGAGACATTTGCTTCTCTTGAACACCGCCGCAAGGTCTCATGCCTGTCATTGTTTTATCGTTATTTTCATAAACAATGCTCTAGTGAAATAGCCAGTTGCATTCCTCCCCTTAAACAATTCAACCGTAATACCCGTACTGCTAGGAATGCCCATCAGTTTACCCTTGAGCCCAATTTCGGACGTACTGTTAAGTACAGAGATTCTTTCTCTAGCCGCACTACGCGAATGTGGAATGCTTTACCAGACACAGTATTTCCCACTCATTACAGTCTGCAGACATTCAAAACCAATGTGCATCGGTTTCTCCTTTCTAATCCTATCCTCATTTCCTAATTGCTCGCACTGTGTTTAATCATTATAAGGGTATTCATAACCCCTTTAGTGCGCGCTCAATATAAAAAAAAAAAAAAAAAAAAAAGCAGCTGGCGAGGAACTGGTTAGGAGAATGCACCAGTTAATCTGCAAAATATGGTCGGAAGAAAGCATGCCCGATGAACGGACCCTGAAGAAAAGCGCACTACAGGCGCATTAGTCTTCTGCCATACTATGTCAACAACTTGATAGGTCCATAAGCCATATTAGTGCTGCTTTAGGGCAGGAAAGTCTACCATCGAACAAATATTCGCACTACAGCAGATCTTGGAAAAAAAACCTGGGAATTTTAAATCGACACCCACCACCTTTTCATCGATTTCAAGGCCGGGTATGATAGCATCTAAAGAGACGAGCTATACATATAGAGCAATATCTAGTTTTGGCATCCCTACCAAACTCTTCCATTTTGGCGATGCGCAAAACTTGAACGTAAACAACATAGGCACAATCTTTTAAAAGTCCATCCAATTACTTGCGTGCGTCGATGACATTGACATCAATGGGAAGATCAAAGCGTGATGTCGGTGGTGCTTTCGTGAGTATTGATAAAGAAGCCAGAAAGATGTTTTTGACGGTGAATGAAAACAAAACCAAATTTATATATTTTGTCAACAAGAAAAGGACACAACGTCCAACACAGAGACAAAACATCATAATCATAGAAAGCTATAACTTTGAGTAGGTCAGAGACTTTGTGTACCTAGGTTCCGCAATCAAATTAGTGAATGACTCCAACGCTGAGATTCAACGAAGAATTACTCTTGCAAATCGCTTTTTCTTTGGGCTAAGAAGGCTACTGAAGAGGAAAGCCCTCCCTCAAGCAACTAAAGTGTCCTTTTATAAGACACTTATCATCCCGGTCCTTATGTATGGTGCAGAAGCATAGACATTACTAAAGGTCGATGAGAACGCTTTAGACCACTTTGAAATAAAAATTCTCCATGTGATTTACCTATGGTCCTATTTGCATAAATGGGGAATGGAGAAGAAGGAATAACAACGAACTGTACGGGCTGTGTACAGGCTGTACTTTTCAGCAAAGTCAAAGGCCAACGACTTAGGTTCAATTAATTGAGGACCTGGTCCACCAGGGACTGTACAGCTCCACCATTAGTTAGTAAGTAATTCCGAAAAAACACTTAACTCTGTAACTTATAAAATATACCGAGGTTAAGGTATGCCATATCCTAGACTTTGAAACATATCCAGCCCAGTTACATTCTCTATTACACCAACCGACTGACTATCAAAAAGTTCAAAAATAAGGTACCTTCAGTAAAAAAAAAAAAACAATATAATTAAAAAATAACACCGATTAACCATAATGTTCATATATTACACTAACCATGTGTATATAAAATAACTCTTCAAATTATTCCATTGAATTTAAGATGAGCTTTTTCCGCCGTGAAAGCCTTCACTCAAAATCCCCTTAAGTGTTTGCTCTTTTGTCATGTCCAACAGACCAACACAACTTAATTAAATATCTACAAATCATAATCACTGGCAATAGAGGGTTAAGATTTGAATGAATTATTTTTTTGTCGCCTCAATAAAATTCTTTGAAACACAAATTCATTCCCTGGACCAATGCATTGTTTGCTTGATAAAACTCCGCCTCAAGTTGGTCCGTCAATCTTTTTTTGGCCCTCGACTCTTATGTGTCTCAATTAAGTTCAGACGTAGAATAGAATTTTGGCAGCCAAAAGTGGTTCTTCCGTTCTGTCACGGAGACTTATATTTACTGACCGTCACACAATCGGCTTGTGCGTCGCGCCTACATCACTTAAGATGCTGTATGCCGTGGATGGCAGGGTTATACATATATTAGAAATAATGTGGGAACATTAACCGAGCTATGTTTTTCAATTGACCATCAAAGAATGGGATGGCTCAACGATGAAAGCAACAAACAAGTTAGTGACGGAATGGTGGGGTTGTGATAATGTCGGACAGTTTACAAAATTGGTCTCCAGAACTCCAAACAGTTTAATCCAATATACTCTCGAACTTTTATTTAGCCATCACAATGACAATTGACGACTTCTTAAAAGACATTGATAAATACACATATAGACAGGGTGTTTTAGTTTTAAATTATTATAATGTGCGTGAAATGTTTTAAATTAATTCTTTCATTTTATTTGGCTTCCTACCAATGATATACCCATAGGTAGGTCTGATTGCTGATAGTTTAGGTCTAGGCTCAAATATACAAGTTTAGAGCATTGATTTTCAAAGTATGGATATCAAAGTCTTCTGTAGATTATATACATAGCTACTTCAATAAAAAGGGTGATGTTGTAGAAATAAAATTAAACTTTTTTTGTTTTAAACACTAGCTGATCTTATGTGCGTTGCTTCTCAGAAAAAAAAGCAGGTCCTTGAATACTTGAAAAAGGTTAAGCTAGGCCAAACTTTGGAATCGGTAGAATAAATGCAGACTAATTAAATTGTATTAATTGAAATCAGTTTCCTAGATCAATGTTCGTATGAACGTAATAACACTTGCACCTTTTCTTCTACATCAGCTGAAGAACGGAACTCTAAACGATCGATAGTAAGTATATGAACTTCGAAAAAATAGTTTCGTGATTCAAAGGCAGTTCTTAGAGTTTGGCATCAGCTTTTTTTCATTTTTCGATTCTACTGAAGGAAAAACACAATCTGGCTATGAAGATTCTTCTTTGGGAAGGTTCTCCTATATAACTTATCGAAGTATATCTTTCATAAAATCTAGAACACCCTATATACAAAAATCCAGATACCGCATGCCAAGCAAATATTGCTATTTGACTTTCGTGAAATGTTTTACCACTCACATCGTATATTCCACGATTACAGCGGCGGTAAATGCTCATCTGAATGGGGGTAAGCTTAAGAAAAGGGAAGGAGATTCTAATTAGATTATTGTTAGATACTTTAAGGGGCCATACTTACATGTCTATGGGGATGAAACTTATGTGTTGAATCAAGAAGAAAGTACGAAGTCCATCAATTGCAAAGATGAATAATGTGAGAAACGTATATGCAGCATGTAAGGAAGTAAGAGAAAGTGAAAAATAAGTGAAGTCGTTTTAATTAACATCTCAAATAAATTAACTTGTTATTATAGAGGTTTTGAAATGCATTTATGTTATTATCTATATAATGTGTATGGACGAGCTGGTTTCGAGATTGATTTAGACAGACGGACATGAGGTGAAATTTATGACATTTGAATGTTTGTGGGAACAAAACGGTACAAATTGGAATTGAAGTCTTATATTTATAGGAATTTCAAGCACGATCTTAATTGCCGTGGCAGTTCCGTCAAATGCTGTAGCATAGGAATTAATATTTCAACATGCCTTCCTATTTGATATAATTAGTGACATTTTTGGTTCTATTTTTGGTTTTAATATTAGATGAAGATGATAATATTTCGCCTAATAGCTGCGGAGTGAAAAAATACCATTCTGCGAAAAACACAGCACGACAAACTGAGATTTTATTGTCACTCCTGATCAGAGGAATATCTTTTATGGATTGTCTAGCGAAAATTTTCAACGGGTTTCTGTTGGGAACGCTTCTGAGATGGGAATGTGTATGGAATATCAAGCGAATATCAAGCCGGTTTTCGAAAAAGATGTAATTCTGCAGATAATCTCTTCAATTTAAGTTCAACAATTATTTATAAAACTCAAAATTGACGAAAAGATGAAAATTTACTGTTTTCTTATTGACTTTAATAGGCTATTCACACCGAATCAAAATCTAGATTTCGAGCAAAAAGTTCAAAGAAATCTCCTCAAAATCTATTTGCAAATGAAGTTCGTGTAAATCAAACAAACCTTTTGAGTATTCATGCACGTGTGCTTAATTGTTGAATTTAAATAAAACAAATCTAAAAAGTTTTTTTCCATATCGATTGTCGATTCTTTGTACCTCCAATTTTAATTGATAGAAGAAAATGAGAAAAAAAAAAAAACAATTATAAAACCAAACATATTTTTTATTATAAAAATTAAGAAGAAAGATTTAATTTTTAATTTTTTTTTGTAACAAAGTTACTCAAACGTCTAAGAAAATTTAGATTTCGTTTGGTGTGAACACCTCAATGAGATTTCGAAATCTTATTGCTCGATATCTTGATTTCGATTCGATGTGAATAACCTATAAGGCTGGTTTTGGCGACATATTCACCGAAATGTTCTCATGCATAAACTAAAAAAGTTTGGAATATCAGAAATAATTATAAAATTCATAAGAATCTCCATAAATGCTCTGAGTCAGCAGTTTGGGATGGAATGATTCAAAGCTTCAACGATTTGCACTTTGCACGAGTTTAATGATGCTGGAATATACGTGAATAGTATAGGTATACGCTGATACGCTTCCTCATGTATCTATGCAGATGTATATGGTTGGATTATAAAGTGAAAAGCCAATTGTATTTCAGTAAATGATAGACAAGACGACCGAGTACTGTAGACTCTAGAAGTGCAAGTACTTTTCTCTAATAATTTCAAATAAATTTGAATTTTATAATGAATTAAAATTTTGCAAAAGTTTGCAAAAGTTATTGGAACCAGTATCCCCCTGAGATCGATTCGATTTAAGGAAATACATGATTTCCGCAGTAGACATAACCCGCCTACACGGCTTAAGAAATGGTTCCTGCTGAAATGATGTAGTTCTCTTGATCTGTTTTGTCGTTGCATTCAAAATGTGAGATATTGGTACGGTGAGTTATGTTATGAGGTTTGAAATTGTGTTGCTTGAGAGTAAATCCCTTTGTTACCCACTTCCATATGGAAAACAAGAGATCCTCAGGCACCTCAGCCAAGGGAATTGGACCATACCCCCCCACCAGGCTTTATGCCAGGCTGTTAGCTCCGATATGGTTGTCTTCGCTAAAAACCTAATCACGCGGGGTTCTGGATGGCTTAGGGTTGGACCAGATTCCCGTGAGATCAATTCGATTTACAGAAAAACGTGATACCCACAGTAGACTTAGCCCGCCTACACGGCTAAAGAAAAGGTTCCTGCAGAAATTATGTAGTTCTCTTGATCTGTTTTGTCTACCCATAGAAGAGATGAGATATGAACACGGTTTTTTACGTTTTATAGCCATTTATTTGCATTCAAAAAGCGAAGGAAATTCACTATACTCACAACAGAAAGTTTGCTAAGGTTGTCAATAAAGTACTGACCAAAGAATTGGCATCTTCAATTAGCCGAGGCAATGCTCTCCTATTGGCCAGTGACCAGTGCTAACTGCAATGATTTTGGCTATGTCTGGCCGAGTTCTACATAAGAGTTCATTTGTGCGGGACTTGTCATAGGTGGGCCACATCTTTCTTGAGGTGGCTTAGCTAGTCAGACCATTCCATCTACGATTTAATACTGAAAGATAATATGAGACATGAAACTGCCCTTTACAGCCCCCAGCCGACAAGTGAGCTGTGTAGGGCCAATCCTTGCCTGGCAAGCTCGTCAGCCCTTTCATTTCCCTGAAAACCACTGTGACCTAGTACCCAGATCACAGTGACCCTCAGGCTATCATTAAAGCCTGCGATCTCGTCTAGACATTGTTAAACGAGTTTAGAGGATATTGAGGCAGCATCAATGGTCTTGATGGCAACCTGACTATCTATAAATATAGTAGTATTGTGGTTTTGATTTTGTTCTTGCTTTAGTATTTTGCTTCTTTGATTGCAAACAGTTGCGCTTGTTTCTTTACACTTTCTTAAAACTTTTAGAACTAAGCAGGTATAAGTTCGTGTGACCCAGTCGACCGTTTAATTCATTATCTTCCTCTTATGCGTTTAGTTTTATATACAAACCAATTTAACTTTTTTATCTCCACTTGACTACAAAACAGGTGTCTTATCTGGAGAAATGAACAGAAAATTAAGAAAAAAAATACTCCACAAAATTCTCAGAACGACTCGCTCCAATCGATTAACACGATCTACAACGAAAGTGATTCCACCATATGGCTCGTGCTGCTTCGAAAACACAATTTTAATCCGTTAACCGTGATGTATTTTCCCCTTTTTACAAAACTAAACAGGAAAGAGTTCCCCCAAATTAACCCATCAACTCACCTATCAGTCACACGATCATAGGAACGTGTGCTGCTCCCGTGTGTTCCTTTCCCAGACATTGAAATCTAAGAAATAAAAAGGCAATTAACAAAAAGGGGTTTCTTTCTTCAGAACGGAAGAACAGAATCCCTCTTTCTTTCGAATGATTAGAAAAATAAAAGCAAGATGATCGACGGGCGGCGGCGCGGCGTTAAACCAAACGATCATTAAGGGTTAAGTAAGTTGTCATTAAAGGGCGGCAAAAGGATACTTAAGAACATGGATAAGGTTACCACATCTGGATGAAGGCATATAGTCAAAGGGTGATTCAAGACGTTGACGCTAAGGAGAGTTTTCGTTTTATATTAGCCCTTTAAAAATGATCTCATGACGCCCCCAAATTGTGTTTAAGATTATGTCCCTATACTGAATTTAAGATGAACCACTTGCAGTGGAAGCACGTGAAGTAATTTGTGGTTGGATTTTGTGGGCATTGCTGTAGGTGTCAGAATTGATGGATTGAATTGATGCGCAAGGTGCTTCAGTTATAATTACACCTCCGTATTTTATTGTGTTATTAATGTACCTATAGCGGTGCGCAGATGCTGATTGTTGATTTGTTATAGAAAGGTATGTAGGTATATATATAAATAATTTTTCAATAAAAACAAAAAAAATGAAGATAAGATGGTTAATTAATTTTTGTACTGTTCAATATTTTATCAATTTTTTTAATATGAAACTATTCGTTATGCTTTGTTTCCACCAAAAATAAAACGCTGATTTGAGAGAAAAAGATTTAGTAGCGTTTCCACCGGTGACAAAGATTAACAAAGTGATTAACTTTACAAGAGGTTTTATAAATTTTAAAACACATCAACATTTCGGTCAGAAATTTAACTATAAAATGCACTTGTTTCACAAAATTCACTAATAATCTATAATATTCCGTCGAAATAATGCAATTAAAGTATTTTATTTGCAGAAAAGTTAACGAAAATGAAAAATTGTTATTGTTATCATCTAAAATGACAATTGAAATGAAAGCGTTCAGTCCTTAAATGGTGTGTATGTGTATTAAGAAATTTGCAAGAGATTTATAAGAGATTAATTTTTAATCATGAAGATTTAAGATTTAAATTTGTATGGTAAATCTAGTTATTTAAAAGGAGAGTGGAAACATAGTATTAAGTTCATAATTTTATATAAAGAGCTATTTAGTTTATATGTTACCGAAAACGTATGAAATCCTGTATTATAAGAATCGAAAATCACTCGAATTAGCTTTCTCTCAAAGAAAGATTTTTAGGAGCAGCAAGATTTCCATCGTCATCCAGCACAAGAGTTTTTGGAATTTTTGCCACACTAAAATTAATTCCTCGGTGACCAAATCAGATGATACACTGCCGGACAAAATTAGAGGAACGCATGAAAAAATTGAAAAATCTTGGTTTATTTTCATTTCATCTTTATTTGTTTGATGAGGATTTATAACTTGACCAATTTAGAGTATTTGTGACCATAGTTTAAATCAGGAAAGTGCGAAATAAATCGTCGAAGAATATTTTCTTGAAATATTGTGAAAACGGAAACTGATGTTGTGTAAGGTGTAGCAAATGTCTTCCTCAAACCACGTCTTGCTCAAACCAACGTCTTTCAACCGCATATTCTAAATTTGTTTTTCAAGAAAAAAAACGGCTATATATAGTAACGATAATACCTTTATCATATTCGAAGAAGAATTGGAACAACGACATCTATGGAACAAACTGCACAAATGTACACCCCATACCTAAACATTGTGACATTTTGTGGATTAAAATTCAATGGTTTTTCGATAGTCAGATGTATATAGGTTTTTCGTGTTCCCATATTTAAGGATGTAAACGTATATCCACCGAGTAAAAAATGAGCCTCTTCACTAAAGAAAATGTCGAACATCGTTGCACATAATGGTTTCGATGTACCTATACAAGTAAAAAGTACGTCATAATATTCGGATCTTCTCCAACACTTTCACCAAATGCTGCCGAATTTTCTGAAGAACTTGAATTCGATGACACTGTGTAATAGAGGCAGTCTCTTCGGTTCTTCCTTCCAGTTTTGCGTATGGTGAAATCTTATACGGTAACGTCGACTATATAATCTGCTCATAATGACCGATACATCGCGATCTTGGACAAGAAGGTTCTATTTGCACTCTCATCACTTTCAAGAAAACGAAGGCTCAATATTTGATCTCGTATAAATTTGGTACACTAATTTCATTTCAAACGTGCTTTTAATTAAATAAATTTAATTTATTTTTTTAATGATTTTATTACTAAGAACTAATATATTTAAAATATATCACATAGTTATTCAGTAATATATGTTTAAAAAATCGATAGAGGTAAAGAAATAAGAGTGCTAACATATTAGTTTAATATTTATTTCATATGATCTTATTTTGTTTTTTTTTCCTTTTAATATGGTATTTGGTGGTAAAGTTTGTTTTTATTAAATGTGTAATAACAATACAAACCTAATTTAAGAGGTATAATTTTATACTTTGTCGGCATAACTCATGTATTTAAACATAGAAAGAATGTGTTTCGATTTTTCATGGTCTTCAAGGTAACAGTTCTTCGTTTTCAAGGTAACAGTCTTATAATGTCCGCTAATAGTATTGGTGGATCTAACTGTTTATCTTCTTTCTTTTTGCGATGTCAAGGTGAAGTTCGTTTCATCACTCTATATAGATCAAGTTCCGTGTATCGTGGTTCTATTTGTGCAATTTCAAATCCAGTATCCTTGCAACATGGTTCTGATGGCATTTAAGGTTACCACAAGGTTCTATATCAGTCTTTTAGAACCATGTTATCTGAATCTCAAACTTTGAACCAGGAACAGTAAGAAATAGACAAAAACTGAAGGCGGCAATCGAAACAGCGTAGTCGTTTTCTATTTTCATTTTGAATAACACGCCCAGGACCTGCTGGGAAAAATTATATGGCTATAAATTGGTAACGGTTGAGTCGATTCTGTTTAAATTCGGTACAAATTTTAAACTTGACATTTAACACAAGAGTGAATTTTAATAAAGAACCGTTAAATGATAGATGCCATACAACTTGATCTCACGTATAGGCCATATTAGTATGTATACAAAAGGAAATCCTTCACATTAATTTAGCAATATGTATATCAAATGGACCAAATTTAACTATTAAAATGCCATAAATCTTTAACAAAGTATATACCACCATTTCGATCCACGCACATATAGTTGATTCCTTATTGCAATTCATTTGTATATTGTATTTATATTTGATTCAGAAAAGTGTGGGAAGGCTTGGTTTGATTAAAAACCCAGTCGCTCCCTTTGATGCATTTCGCCATATACCATTATGAGGGTAATCGCATTACAAATGTCGAAGTCCATAAAAATAACACCCATATTAATACGTAACCAGCTCCTGAACAAGATCATTAACATTGCCATTCAAAACTAATAAATTGTAATGAGTTGAAATGGAAGTCATCGGATTCGTTCGTGCTCGTTGAATAGTCCACCCGGCTAAAATATTGAAATGTATTTCTCGTGTTCTTCTTTTTTCGAGTTAATTGGTTCTGCTTTTCAAGGTTAATCGAATAAGAATGAGCTAAAAATGAAAAATCTATAACCAAGCTGAAACCTACCACTATATTTGTATATGTCATTTCTTTTATAACCAACGTTTTCTAAAATGGAACAGATATTGATTCTTATTCGTCCATTGATTAGAAAAGCTGGTGTTCGAATGCAAATGAAGGATTCTTTGGCACCATAATCTAATTCTTGATCATCTGAAGGTCAGGGACTGAATGATTTTAGTTGTGTTCCTATGAAATAATCTATATTCAGTATAACGAACAATAATCCTTATAGGTTAGGTATTTTTCCTTTATCTGCACCGGAATGGATTGAAATATTGAAGCTGATGAATCTTAGTTGTGTTGCTATTAGCCATTTTTTATTGTGAGAAATGATCCATATGGATCATCAATCTCCATACAAATTGAGATCTTGCTATTTATCAAGATCACGTTTCATGATGCAAAAATAAGTTCTGCTGTTTTCCCGTGAGGCACTACGTTTTTTGTTTTCTTTCATAGCGTTGGTAATCGACTTGAGTGTCAGCCATTAGGTTTGTTTTACAAACTATGGGATATTTACAAAATATGGGATATTTTGATAAAGGGTTATTTTTAGACGTCACAGACACCCATGGTCAACTAGAACTCCTTTTGCCTAAATCATAGAAATTAAAAAAAAAAAAACCCAAATGTTTTATGATCCATGTTGTTTAATTTATCGAAAGGTGACCTTATAGATTCTCTTTGTATAAAATCAATCATAAATGTGTTAAGGGCCACTTTTTCATCTGGAGATTATCAATTTAAGGATTAAACTCAAGTTTACGCCAGAAACACGTTTTTAGGACAATATTAGACCCAGAGTTAACTCCTAGCTAACCCAACTTATTTGTTGAGTCAGAGCCAGTTGCACAATCGTAGTTAAGCCTTGGTTCAAGTTTTTAACTCACCAAATTTTGCAGGTGAACTGCGGTTTAAGTGTTATTAAGTCATGAAATTGCTTTAACAAGCACTAGATCTTAGTGCAGTATAGCCGAGTTTGGAAGAATAAAATAGCTGAATTGCGGTTCAAATGTTTGTACAATTAGCTTTTAATTTTTAAGTATTTCGAAAAATATTTTCTTAGATCTTACACGATGCAAAAATATGACATACAAAAATCAATAACAGCTGATGCTGACATTCCTACATTATATACAATCTGTCTGCATTCCTCAAAAGCAAGTGCAGAAAATCCTACCCTTATCTACTCTGATCTACTCTAAAAAAATGAATGAACAGCAAATCAACTAAAGCAGAAAATGTCTTACTGAACAGTTAAATCATGTTCTTTTCTACTCAGTATAGGTTAGAGCAGTTAGCGGAACAGGACTAGTGTTTATTGTCGTGCATTAAACGAACCTAATTTATTTCATGTTGAAATTATATGTCAAATGGACCAAAATTACAAAAAAATGCTTTTGCAATGGATCCTGATAAAGGAAAATTGTAAGTTTTTGTTCAGATATGATTTTATGTTTTCTATACATATGTAGCTAATGTATATATTTTTTTTATAATTTAGGAAAAAATGGACTGTTGGGGAGGCATTTGTTTTCCTTGCTTTTTCATTTTGTTCAATTACTAAATGTAATTTTTTGGCATACACATTAAAGTCAATGCTACCACAACAGAAAAACCAAAACCAATGATACAAAGTTGTTTTATTATCAAAACATGATCCATATAGATCATCACTGATAATAAAAAAAGGCTATTGTATGAATGTATCTTGCGATTGAAATCTGATCCCGATTGGAATAAAGGCATACTTGAGTTAATTGATTTCTTAAAAATCCTACATAATGGACGAAGAAAATATTTATATATTCTGCTATAAAACGATCGTTTATAGTCAGTATCTGAATAATTTGAATTGCGAATCTTGCGAACAATTCAAAACTGGACAACGAGCGTCGGAACCTAATGCTTCTAAGTTTAAGAGAGATCATCTGAGACTGCTTCTGTGTTCCATTTCAATTTTGAATTTCAACCCTCTTGAAGTGTTTTACCTCATCTCGCCCATAAGAACGCTTATAGGTATCATCTAACTGACATGATCAAACCAAGATATTGGATGTGACATTAATGAAACAACGAAAACACAATGAGATAAAAGTGATTAAACCTTCTTAATGAATATATATGAAACGAAAGCATGAATCAAAAGCTACATTTAATTTTTGTTTGCTTATGGAATTCATACCACGATAAATAGGAGCATCGTACATATAACTGAAGCCAATAAAGTTTTGAACAGCATCGATCTTGCAGTTTGCGGAATGTAAAACGAAACTCTCCACAATCTCTCAAGTCCTCCATAAATGCTTTTTATTACATTTTTTACGTGATCACTCTCAGGTGAGAGTTTTTTTTTTTTAAATGTAACCCAAATTTCTTACTGTAGAGCTGTAAGAAATCACTTGACCATTTAAAGTTAAACGGGGGAAATAAGAATCATCCATAAACATCTTTTGTGTCTTTACAAGGTTCAAACTCAATCATTTCTATCTGCCAACTCATGTATTCTATTCATATCATTATTATATTACTGACTGCATCTTCCACGAAGCCGAGAGAAAAAGACAAGTAGATCTGCAAATCATCGGCATAAATGTGGAACCTACAAAAATTAGTAACATTTATTAACAACATCATTAATAAACATGTTAAAAAGAAGAGGTGCCAACAATGACCCTAGAGGTACACCTACTTTTAGATCCACAGACCCAGAAACCAAGGACCTAAGGCAAACGACTTTTCTAGGCTTTTGTAAGATTACTTTTAATTAGTTTTAAGGCACAAGAAGAAAAATCAAATTGATGTTTCAATTTAAAAAGTAAAAGCGAATGGTTAACTGATAAAAAAGCATTAGAAAAATCAAGTAAGCTTTAAACATAATTCTGATTGTTGGCCATCAATATACTTTTCCCAACCTTTAGCGAGAGTAGCTAGATTATTTAAAAACTCGATATGTTCCTCAAAATTTCTAGCACATCTTCAACATAAGGAAATATTGTAATCACTTTGCCTACGTCATGACTTTTGGCTCGGACCCAAATGAAATAACACATACTTCACGTTGACGGTCTCCCTTTCGTTCTTACTGTTAAGAAGAGTCAAGCCACAAAGACCTTTGCCGCTGGAAACAATAGATTGTCCATTTGCCACAGTCACTTTTTCACAAACGGACCTATCTAATACGGCGACAAATCTGACCCACGAGCGCTGATGTGACAGGTGGCTCCGGAATCAACAACCCAAAAATTCTTGTTGGTAGACAAAGAAAAACAATAGTTACCAATTTGTTCCTCATTGTTTTCTTCAGCTTGTTTCACTTGATTGTTTTACCTTAACTTTTTAAGCTTCCAGCAATCCTTCTTAATATGTCCCTTCGCCTTGCAATGATGACAAACCTTTTTGTTGCGTTCCTCTGGGCTTGCAGATAACTTCAAAGCTGAATTATTTGCTGAAAATTGATGTGGTGACTGTCGCTGGTACTCATCGATTAGGTTGGCTTCGACAACCTTAAGTGTCAGTTCCTCCATCTTACGAGCTTCCAATGCCCTCACCAACGTATCGAAGGAAGAAGGAAGACTGCTTAGTAACATAACCACTAGCCTACGCTCAGAAAATTGCTCACCTAAAGCTTCCAACTACTCGAACAACAGCTTCATTTCTATAATGTGCTCTGATATGCTGCAATCCATAGAAATTTTCATCCCACAGATACTCCTCATAAGACGCACGCCGCTTCCCATGATGACTGCGCAATACTTCCCAAGACTCACGTGATGTGTTGCATTTCTTGATCAGCAAGAGTTGACTATCTTCCACGGACAATCCAATAATCACAGTTGCCTCATCTTCAAGTTTATTCCATTCATCGTCTGGGTTTTCCGGTCGTGGCTTAGAAACACATTCCCATGCTCCTTGCCTTTTCAATATACATAAGTTCAATCTTATATTTCCACAATTGATAATTTTCTGCATTTAGCTTTGTAAACGATGATTTCAGAAAATCCATTTTGTCCTGAGTCCATCATAACCCCTTGTAGTGAAAATAAGAAAATATAAGAACACTTCCGAACTTATTAAAAGGCGTTTATTGAATGAGAAATAATTAATTTTGAAAAACTTAAAATATTAAACAATTGAACATAAGATGAATCGATGTGAATAAACGTAAGTGTTTTACAAAACAAGTACCTAGTTTGATGTTTTCTTCAACAGAGTCAGTGGCACTAACCGCGGCCAAATTAAACCACTTTTATTATCTCTCACATAGTTTTAACATGACTCAAGGTTATTTCAACATATAGCAGTAAAACTCTTATTTATTTATTTTTTTTTTTTTCAAAAAAAAAGGTTATTCACGTGGATTTAAAAATTGATTCGGATTTCTTCGGCTAAATTACAGATTGAAATCAGCATCAGTGGAGTACCTACTCGATTTAATTACAGTATCTATCTTTATATGACACAATTGCTTGAATCCAAAAACAACCAAATATTTAGGTAATATGTAGGTAGACCTAGGTATACTTACATTTCACATAAGTTACGTATAAAAATAAAAAATATTTTCATCAAGAACCACATAACGTATACCTACCCTACCCATCTTAATATGATGAAAAAACGGATATAAATATTATGAAAGTAAAAAATCGAATTCGGTTTAGACAATTTCATTTAATCGGACGTGTGGTTTAAAAACACCTACACAAAAGCAAAAATACAATAAATATACTAAGTATATATGTATGTAGTAACTAAGGCCAGAATAATAAAAAATATAAAAACAATAAATTCCTCATTTTTATGGACTGAAATCCCAACGCGAAATTAAATGTTTGATACTTAAAAGGATTGATGTTCCATACATGTGTGGTGTGATATAGGTACCTACATAAGTATAAGTACTTACAAGCTTACAACGCAGATCTTTTATATATCACAAGCGTTGATATTAAAACAACCACCCTGTGAAGACTGTTACATCGCATATAGATAGATATTTACGTAGATACATATAAATCTTGCACAAAATTCATTTTGATAACATGTCGAATGTTTTGAAATTCGACACAACTTCCTTATATTGACAGTGAATCATCATATAGCACCCTTTTCCGTAATGTTTATGTGTTTTTTGGTACATAACTTGCTCTTTTTCAGTCAGCATGTCGCAGAAATAAAACAAAGCTGGAATTCATTTTATGCCACATATGTATGTGACCATTATATATTCTACTTATTTTGATATCGTTTTCGGATTCAAGGGTAGAGATAATAAAAAGGGGTGAATTTCGTTTGTTAAAGCTTTATATACAGGATAACAACATAAGGGTTGAAAAAAGTATATGTAAGATAAGTCCTTTGCAAAAGAAAAATTCTCTATACTGAGGATATAAAATTATATTGATTTTCTTTCCATCATGCGTTATAGGGTTGTTTTTTTTTGAAAGAAAGAGTTGAATTTAGATGTTTGTGGTTGGTTAAAAATGTATTATGAATTGTTTGTATGTGTTTTGCGTACAGTAAATTTATAAATGTTGGCGTATTAAAGACATTTGAATAATTTCTAATATTTGAACTATGTATTTTTTCAGGCACAAACGCGACAATATTGGATGCCCCTAAAGGCCTTAACTTAAGTTGAGGAAATAGTTAGAACCAAATTAGCTGGTACATAAATTTGCTGGAATTTTTAACTAGTGTAATAACAATAAGCAGTCACCGACTTCACCTTTGCACTGATGAATAAATGTTTGCCAGAGTTTTGCTGCCAATACCTACTTAAAGAAAATACCTATTTATATTATTTTTTTAAAACCACGGCAAGTGTTCCACCTTAAGTAAACAAATCAAACAGATTGTATTCTATAAACCCTATTGCTTACCTGCCTATTGTAAATAAAATGCACGACTGGGTCGCACAAACTTGCTCTTGTACCTGTACCTTACCTTGTACTTTAAAGGAATCGGATCAGCCGTTATCAAGATATGCAATTATTTGTAAAAACCGTTATTTGGAAAAACCAACGTTCAAAAAGTTTAATCAAAATCGTTAGAGCCGTTATCGAGAAAATTTGGAAAAACTAAAACCGTTATATGGCAGCTACCCATTATAGCGGGGCTAAAACAAAAATTCAAATTTGTCCCCTAGAGAATCACCAAACAGTGCTACATACGAAGTTTGATGAAAATCCGTCCAACCGTTTGAACATACAACCTAACATCCGCACATCCGCACATCCACACAGACAGACCGACGGTCGGCATAACTTATCCTACTTTTTTGGGCTTCTCTATCATCGTAATGTCAGGTTTGATTAAAACCTCGAATTTTTTTTACACGAAACCAATACTTGCCCTATTGAGCAACTAAAAAATCAAACAGACTTTATTCTATAAACCCTATTGCTCACCTGTCTATTTGTTCCAGTCTCTTTTAGGTGGGTGGGTAGCCACCTTGAGAATTGATTATTACGAGTCATCTAAGCAGGGGAGGTCCTCTCTACGAGCATGGTGAGTTGTATTGTTGTATGAGATCCTCGCCTAGTAACACCTCACTTCATATAGATTCCATCGATAAGTATTGTTTGGCTGGATTCCAATTCTTCCTATAAGAAGCTTTTCTGGTCAAATTTACGATGAGGAACCTGCTTCCGGAATGCATTAGACATCAGTCAAGTTTAATGATTTTAGCTTTTCTTTACAGAAGATCTAGTTTCTGATCTGATTAATCCTTAGTATTTTGTATACACTTAGGTACTTACTTCTTAACGTGGCGCTACAATCCGGGATGGACCAAGGCATCAAACAACAAGCTTCTTCCAGCCGGTTTGGTTTCGAACTAGCTGGCTGCCTCCACTTTCGCACGCCAAGTTGGTTGAGATCCTCTTTCACTTGAGTGCCTATTCTGCTACGCTGTCCTTCTATTCCGCTTTTCATGCTCCTTTTTTCGATGTTCCTCTCTGATCTTCTGCACGTAGAGCTCTCGCTCTCGCTCTGCTCTAGTCTATATTTTTGGCGCTACCGCCTCATATGCATGTTGTTTAGCTGCATGCACTTTCCGACATTCTTCGCCAAACCAGGGGCTGCGTTTTGGTGGTCGTGTAAATCTGAACACATCAGAGGCAGCACCTCTAATTATAGTTTTCTGGCAATGTTTCCACTAGTTTTCGATGCGTGGCGGCATAGGAGTCCTATGATAGGACTATATAAGAGAATGCGAGTTACTCGATTGGAAAAGGACTTGACAATCTCTTGTGATTGTAACCGGCCAAAATCGAATTTCTTCACAGTATTCATTTTGGCCTAGTTTTGGATATCCGTAGCATTACCTCGTCTGCTGGAACGTTCACATTTGTCGTAGAAGCCCGTATAAGGTGTTCACGTATAATATATAGTTCAACCAGACTGGAACTGTAGACGTCACCCTTGACTCCATATTGGGAATTCCTCTGCTGACGCTTTGATGGAACGCAAAGTGAAAACACTCTCTCCCTCCATTCGCTTTAGCTGCCCCAAGAACATTTCAAAGGGTTCGGTTACCAAAATCTCAGGTTAGGTTGAGGTACTATAGGCACCTGATGTTTACTATGGGGACGTGAGAGTTGGAGTTGGTGGTCATAGGTGGGTTTTGAGAAAACTTGTATCCTTGTGTATCTAGCCTTTGAACATATTTTGTATAGCCACTTTTGAATTGTCTTACTTGCAAAAGCTGGTTAATATTTCTTTCTAGAAATAACAACCAAAAATCGAATCGGACTTATTAAAGAAAAAAATATAGATTTTCTTGACAACAGACTTTGGGAACTTTGGTTATAGTTTTTTCATGAATCACAAAAAAAGATTGGTAAAATGGAAATCGCTTTAAATTTTATAGATATACATACCTGCTCTCATCATTTTCTCATCGTTCAAAACAAAAAGAATTAAAGTCTTAGCTATAACATGTGTTTCTCATCAATCAGCTCTAAAAGACTTCTTCACTATTTTCTAATTCATTCTCAATTCAAATCAGCAACAAAAGGATGTATCTCCCATATATACACTTTTCAAAATACTTACATACCTACACATCCTTTTGGAAAAAAAAAAACTTGACATATTATCTCATCGTATCACCGTTGTGGTCGTCGTCGTAGTCTACGTCGCCTACGTCCTTTTGTTATCAAACAGATTGGAATTTTGCAACATAGTGTAACCAAAACTGAAATACGAAACAAATGAAAATGAGTTATGAAATCTTACTCTTATTCAACCAGCTGCCATCATAGCCTATATATACTCCTCTTCATCCTCCTCCAAAGTGTCCTTTTTCTTCTTTCTTAATTTTGATGATGTCCGAAGGCCATTGTCTGTTGCCATTTTTGCTTCTGCTTCTCCTGCTGACCTTTTTCGGTGATGAATGAGCGAATCCTTACATGGCATTTCACCAGCAACCCTTATTTCTTTTTCATTCTGGATGATGGCTTATATTTTTTGTGCTCTAATTCTTTAGCAAAGAAACTATATATACATACATATATCTACATGTTCGGCCACATGTGTACGTTCCATCATAATTTCTGATGGGTCACTTGAGAATACAACCATATTCGATATCAATCCGGTTACAGAGAGAGAGGCCTTAATGCAAAGGCAAAAATATTCACCATCAACACCCTACCACTTTTGGCTATCGGACTCATAATAATTAATCGATCTGTTAAAGTTAGTCAAATTAAGAGCATCTATATTTTATATGTATGTGTAGTTTGTAAATGGGATATTATACAACGACTGTAGACATTTTGTAAACTTTATTCCGATGTATCGAATTCCTAAAGCTATTTCCTTGAACAAAGTACTTATGCTTGTAGATGTCCTCGTAAAAAGATAACTTTGTCATAGAAAACGACTGAAGGATGAGAACACGTTCATCTTTTGATTGAACTAGCAATCAGTCAACGGCAAATATGAATTTCCTTTATACGTTCTGAAGGGTTCCAAAAGTAAGAAGGTGCGATTTAAGTTTCAGAACAAATTAAAATCGTTTATTCGAAGCGTTTGTGGAATATAATGTATCTAATGACCAGTGTAGGTTTTTTTCGAGTAAATCAAGCTCAGTAGCAATCTAGTGTTCTGTTGATTAGGAAAAAGTATTCCTTAGACAACCATGACATATCATATATGATATCGGTTGCCCTAGCAAAAGAGGTGCCCCTCAGAAGCCACTTAAGAATTCTAAAACTCGGAAGATGTTTATGGATCTGTACTTGAAATGTACTGAACAATTAGTAGAGAACCGGAACTTTCTAAGGACTGATGTTACAGCTATTCAGTAAGTGCAATATGATGGACAGGGTATCATACGAAGGATGACATAGTGTGATATCTACCACGAACCGTGCTATAAGCAACGGGGTCAGCAGTTGTTTGCTTCTTCATTTTGGCACCCCCTCCATAGGTCAGATCTTCTTATGCGCATTCTAATCATGTATGTACCCATTGAGTTGTGACCCGTAAGGATTCCAATTAGTAGAGACAGTTGAAGCCTGCTTAATTTCATTTTTTCTTCTTTGAAATGTCTGGCCACAAATTCCTTGGCATAGGACACGTATATCAACGTATTGTTACGAAAAAGAAGACTTCTATTTCTAAAAACGATAAAACAAACTCATCTTGATTTCTGTACAGCAATCACGTTGTTTAGAAATGTCACCACAACGAGTTGTCAAATGAATTTTTGTGCAGGAAAGAGACGTAAAAGATAGAGATGACTAGAGTTTTAAAAGAAAATTTTGTGCGGAGAGTTTCGAAGCAAATAAAAGCAGGCTTCGACAGGGATGACTTTCTTCTTGACCATCAACCTTTCCCTCAGGCAGACACGTAAGAAAATCATCTCATCTAAAAAGAAAAAAATTAACCGCTCGGGAACTAGAAACTTTTTATTAAAATAAATTTAATCATCACGAGATTGTTTTTCTTTTATACCATTTTGTTAAACACATCTTTAAGGTTTTGCTCCTCTAGCCGCTCATTCCATTTTATTCTTTCTTGGCAACGTCCAGATTTTGTAACGGTATCAAGTGCTGACCATCTGTCATTTGCAAGTTTTTGGAATAAATGGTGTTTCAGAGGTATCAAAACTGAGTGCGTTAGGGATTGCCGAACTCAAAACGTATCCAGGCTGCTGGAGACTTCGAATCCAATGCTGATGGATGGTTTACGCAGCAGAGGAAAACCGTCCAATGGATGGCACACACTAGCGAAAAATGACTTCGAGCTGTATGTCGAAAGAAGAATGTATGAAAAACGTCTGCTCGATAAGAAAAATTAGGAGCGCGTATTGCTGGTTGATGAGATTCAGATATATTTGCAAGGGAAACTTGTGCATAGCTTTTAGAGAAATTTCATTAAAGATAGAGATTAGGAGACTCACCCTGGAGCCTGTGAAGATAACGAAGGGTATGTCGACTTTCAATAAAAAGAAAGGTTATATAGCTAAATTGCTACGATATGCCGGATTCTGCCAATCAGCAACATCTGTCAGGCTATCTAGATGATGAGTATGAGTCCGACCAAGATGAAATTAAAAATGCCATTTGCAAAGCCAAAAAACCGGCTGCGGCATTGATGATCTTCTGTAAGATATGTTCGAAGAAAAGCATGTCCAACGATTGGATTGGAATTGTCCGATTCACAAAAAACAAAAAAGGAGATCACCTACTTTGCAACAACTACAGAGTTAGAAGACTTTCGAGGTCTTATCTTGAGTTTTATGTGAACTTCTCAAGCCACTTACGAAGGATCTTATTGCACCCAATTAATATTGCCTTATAGACAAATACTGAAAAATCTAAAGAGTTTAATATCAATATCAACCATCTTTAAAGAGAGCTCAAAGCCACTTATGTAAATGTGAATAGAGTAGAATTATATGGAGCCATTTCCAATTTGGACATCCCTTCCCATATGATAAGACTTTTAAGTGTAACGTTAATGAATGCTCGTTGCTTCGTCAAATGATATAAAAGATATGTTTATAGCGTTGGACAGGAAGATGCGCATGTATAGCTGCTAAAATATTTTGCTGGAGAAGGTAGTTCATAATTACACTCATACATTTAACAAATCTATTCAAGGCCTTGTATATGCTGACGACATTGATGTGTTAGAGAGAAATCAAAGGAGAAGCAACTGGTAATTGCTGTATCTTTGTGCCAAGTAAGTGCTGTACGGTTCACAAGCATGGACCCTTTAGATAGCGTATGAAAGCTCTCTTGGAAATGCCAACGAACGATTTACTTTCCTGTTTCGGTTGACAAGAAACACAACATCTATAAACAGTGAGCTATACATACCTGCTGTATATAGCCTAGTCAAAAAGCTTTGGCTATACAACCTACATACAACGGTGAAATTGGTTCAACATCAGGAACTAGTGTGGAACTCGGATCAAGTAGTATTGTAGTCCAACGTCTTGCTAAACGTAATTGGAGACGGAACTCGAGAAATCGATCAAGTTGGAAGTCTCGCAGTTCGCAGTCCTGTAGAACCAGCCTCAGTATAGGTTAGTAAATAGTTATATTACTGTTTAGAGAAAAAAACACGTTTTAATCAGTTTGTCATAATTTTTCACATAATTTAACTACCTGTTAATATAGTATAAACTATGTAATATATATTTAATCTTATAGATATGCGACAGGTGCACTGTTTATTAGAAATACTTGGCACACACCTCTAATACTCTCAAGGGGCATCAAACTGTTATAACAAAACAACTCATCAAACCACGATCTGTCTGTCAAGCTATTTCATCAACCAAGAAATTCGTCGAAGTATTGTTTGGGGAATCTTCCCGATTGATCTTTTAACCAACACCAAGCAACGTATACATATATCTATCGGTATTTGAGGTACAAAATGAAAAACAAAACTGCTTATCATTCAAAATTATGATTTTTCTAAAAAGGACCTTCCTTTTTTTACCTTTTGATAGTTTATAGTGATTATCCTTTTTAATGTTTAGTATAGAAAGGTGGAGAAGTGTTTTGTTAGTGAAAGTGAGGTTATCAACATTAAAACGCATGTCCCTGGTAAGTGAGTAAAATTATGACATGTGGCTGATCAGTGTTTTGTTGTATATTCTGACATGTGAAGCAAGGTTAAGGATCTGAAGGTGGGTTTTTATGACTTTTCTATTCATTTTTTATCACTTTCTATTTTTAGTATCAAAAGGAGTACCTACTCATTCTCTCGTGCCTTCAGTTTTATGTTGGTTTCATTTATTTCTACAACAAGAGGAAGGAAATAGCAAAATTATTACTTGTGTGCCACAGGGTCCTTGTCTAATTGAGAAATGTACGGTTAACCCTCCCAATAATAAAACGATAATAGATGGCTTGTGTTGCTTTTTTTTTTGTTTTGTTTGTCTCAACCGCGTTAGGCACGGCGCGCAGTCTGCGATAGCGGTATCCTTTCGTGTTCCAAGTCATTTGTAATTGCGCAATAAGAAAACCCTTACATCTCTCCTAAATAAAGAAAGCCGAGTTCTTTAGGTAAGAAAATATTTTCAGGAAGAGTTTAAAACGGCTGAAGGACCTCTTTTTTTTATTTTACAACATATTTACACTTCACTTTCAGTTATAGAGCTGCGCCTGTGGTTTTTTTTTTTTTAGTGCGGCAAACAACAAAAAAAAATAAGAAATAGGTATGTACCTATAGACCTAACTAACAAAAACATAAAAGGATAATAATGTCTGTGGTTGTTTGCCATCAGACACACAAACGCAAATAAACGCGTTTTCTTTGTCGAGATCCGTGAAAAGAACGAGTAATCTTTTTTTTCGTTTGTAGGATTAATGGAAACACCACAAGAAAGAGTTTTCAATCGACAAGCTAATTGGAAGGCGCAAATATTTGCCTGCACTCTTTAGGAATTTGAAGTGAAAGGATGTGATTGCTTGTTTTGTTTGATGTTTGGATTCGGATGAGTTCAACAATGATTGTAGGTACATATAGGTATATGGAAATGGTTAAGGTGCTAATTTTGTGGCAAGCCATCTATGCTGCAATAATCAGACGCACATGCGTTGAATATTTTAGATCTTTGTGTTCCTATAGGATTATGGTGTGTTTGTTTTTTATGATAACGATGATGGCAGAACGATATCGCTTCAGGTGTATTTTAACTTGATTAAATATGTATATTGAAGGAGGTATAGGTACTCAGGTAAAAGAAGAGAACTTACCATTAGATACCTACATACCTACAGGAAGAATAAGCCACTAAACATTATGTATAGGTAGAAAAATTATATTTTGAATAAGTGTAAAGTTTAAATTAAGGCTTAAAATCATTAGAAAGTAACGACCGTCGCCTCTTTTGGTAAGAATGAAAATGAGCAGCTGATAAAAAGTATGATATAGTAATCTTTATAGGTACCTACCTATACAGGGTGATTCACTTAAGGTGTGCCAAAAAGATAAAGCGAGTAGGTTGAATTTAGGCAAGAACAAAATCGTATAGGGGGGGGAGGTCTTTCTCCTCCCGTTTAGGAGGGAGGGCAATTTTCTAAAAAAATTACTTAAATCAGAAAGAAAATTATTTAAAAACACCAGTAAAACATACAACGCCATGTTATAGGTACCTACTTTTTGAAAAGCCAGAAAACACTTCTTTTATGGTCTTTTTAACTAAAGTTGTTTTGATAAATAGTTTTTTAAAAATTAATATTGAAGCTCGAAATTTTGAAAAAAAAAATTCAAACAGATTTTTTTAAAAATTGTATGTAAATAACTATTATATTTGTTTCCAAAATTCAATGCTCCTATTAATTTTAAGTCAAAAACAGAAAACCAGATGCCAACGTATCTTAGTTTTTGAGAAATTAAGAAAAGTTAAAAGTTCTTTTTTCCAAGAAAAACACTTTTTTTTTGGTTTTCCCAAGTTTGACCGGCTCAGGTCAGTTATTAATTAGTGGATTATCTCTTTTTTATTTTTTATTACATACCTTCCGATTTTTATCAAATATTAAAAAATAAAACGATTTAACTTTTTACTTTACTTACTAGTTTTACTTTTAATTTTTTTTTAATTTCTCAAAAACTAAGATACATTTTGGCATCCGGTTTGCTGTTTTTGACTAAAAATTAATAAGAACATTGAATTTAAAAAATAAAAATAATAGTTAATTACATAAAATTTTTAAAAAAATTAGTTTAATTTTTTTTTTTCAAAATTTCGAGTTTAAAATTAAGTTTTTTAAAACTGTTCAGTAAAACAACTTAATTTAAAAATAAAATCAAAGAGTAGTTTTCTGGCTTTCCACAAAAGTATAACAAGGCTTTGTATCATTCACCGTGGTTTTTAAATAATTTTTTTTCTGATTTAAGTCAATTTTTTATAAAATTGACCTCTCCCCTAAACGGGGGGAGATATACCCCTCCCATACGATTTTTTTCTTGTCTCAATTCAACCTACTCGCTCTATCTTTATGACACACCTTAGGTGAATCACCCTGTATAAAAGAGACTGCCGTACGTGTGTGCACGCATAACTCGAGAACGGATAGTTCAATTTCCACTATTTTGCATTCGATGGATTCGTATTGGCCCGAGGAAGAACATAGGATAATTAATTCTGAAAAAAAATCATCTGTGGGTTGTCTGTGTACCTGCAAAAATCTTATACAAATCAACTTTGTTTTTTTTTTAATCAAATGAAAGAGAGTTGTTTATCAATTAAATTAAATTTATGATTTTTAATTTCTAGAACGGGTCGTTTGACGAGAATTGAAACCTACGGTTAGAAGCAATACTTAAACTCCTCCTGGAACATAGGGAGGCATCAGCCAGTTCCTTCCATCTCTTTTTGTTCCTATCGTACGGAACGTCAGTTGGGAACACGACTGCAAATTCTGGGACTGAGCTTCCTTCGTTACAGATGATCTCCATGTTTCTTTTGGCCTTCCAACCCACATTATACCTGAGGATTCCATTCAAAGCAGACTTTCTCAGTGTGTGTAACCGACGCGTGTGTCGTTTCAGTGGTCTAATGATTTTGATGTCAGGCGATTTTCGTTAAACGCTACCTGCCATTCCTAGATCAACTCAAGAAAGTTCATTTAATTTTTGACTAAAATCGTTGACTTTATGGCTATACTATATCTACGTGAAAAAATTGTAACTGAAAACGAGTATAAAAGTTGCTTAAAAAAATTACCAGTCCGCTGCAGAGCTTTCCATGCAATTGTTGATGACGGGCAATGGTGCGATTTCAGTATCTAGACTTAATCAGTAAATTTTAGTTTTCCACCGAATTTTTGGAACCTTACACGAGACCAGAAAAGCTCATTACGAGTCTTTTTACAAATGCCGCTCAGAGATATGCGGACAATAATTGACTTAGTGCACGAGAGATTTTGGCTGCGAAAAATAAGGATGTAGATCATTCGAATTTCGTCATCGCTTGGCTTTTCGTTTCGCGTCATTTATTTCAGTTCCTTCCAACTTTAAACAGTCTACTCTCTTAACCCGTTCTTAATTCACCTTCTTCTCCTTTAGGTCATTCGTAGGCCTTACCAAATCCCATGAAGTTAAATAGGTACTACAAAATGTCGTCAATCAAACAGGCCCCTATAACTAAACATCAAAATATCCACACATCATGCCTATTCAATTACCCCTTCTTGTTTTATATTAAATCCCTATCTCCCTCTGTTTTAGTACATCTTCCATACAAACTTCTGGAGCCTCATATTTTCAAAGTAAAACTCCGCCTCCAGAAAACAAAAATTAAAAAAACCTTCATCAATTTCTTTCATAATGGAACATCCTTTCCATCAGCGAAACGAAACAGGGTGATTATTTTTAATTTTACCCTTTGAAATCCAACGAAATGTATTTACTGTGTGCGTTGGGACGGGATGGGACAAAAAAAGATGACACACAACTTCGTCGTCATGTAATCACTTTCACTAGCATCGAATAGGAGAAAAAAGAACAACAGAAACGGCGTGATAGGGTTAAAAAGGGTTATTTACTTGGACTTCTCTTTTTCGTTTTACTCTTCTATTATTTTCTCCACCATTTATGTTCTCTTTTATGCACATACGAAACAGCCCTTTTGAAAAGGGGTAAATGTATATAAGGAAGGGGTAAAAGAAATATTTGTTCCGAAGAGAAAAAGAGTATCTGAAACAAAACAAATCAAAGAGAGTAAATCCGATATGTGTTGTGACTTTTGTCAGTTCGATGTGTATGTGTATGGCGTATGCCTTTAAATGTTCATGTGCACTTCACACTACACTATACTTCATCTTCAGTTTAAACTAAACCATTCACCATATAAATTAGTGTAGATACATATATGGCTGAAAGGATTGATTTTGATTTTTATTTTGGGGAAGGGGGGATTAAATAACACATGCGCAACGGTAAACAACCATCATGGCTGCCATTCAACCTGTCAGTTGAAATTTCTTGTTTTGTTTACATTTTGGCGCAAGTGTGTGTTTTGTTTGGGGATTCCCATTGTATTGCCGTGCGGCATGCACCCCTTTGAGAAATACCACATGTGCTTCTGTCGCCCAAGGGGTTAACAAACGCTCTATGAGTTAATGTTTTTTTTTTCTTTCTTATTGAGCCTGGAGTGGCCTGGAGTCTTGACAGAGGATATTTGCGGGGTTGGATGTGAATTGTGATGTGTGTCTGGATCCAAGATGGTTGCCACCGCACTTGTTATGGATTAATTTTTATTTTTTATGGGACGCAGTCTCCATTGATTTGATATGTTGAAGTGGATGTGAAATGAGGTGTTGGTTGGATGAAGTGGAATTGAAAGATGTGTGAAGCCTTTTTGGTGGTGGCATTATTCTCGCATTCTTGCTCACTTATGTGAATGGATAGATGTAAATACATATAAGACTGTCAGAGTGGGTGTATTTAAGAAACGTGGAAGAATAAACTTTGATGATGCTGGCTGGTTAATAAATCAGTGAAAGGGTTGTTTGGAAGTGTATTGGTATAAGTTTATTGATTTTTTTTTATTTCTAGGTATGTACTTATAGGTAGGTAGGAGTAGGTATATTGTTGATTTTTAGCACTTTCACTCTTCAAAACCAAGCTTTTATTGATCGAATTTTTGGGAATTTATTTAACAATGCGAAAAAAAACCTACCTACCTACATATGTGAAATATTTCTAGTTCGTCAGAAATATTTCTGTTTTCAGAAGACTAACAAAACAATTTAAAAAAACACTTTTGTCCATTGAAAACAGCTTTTTTTACTTTACGACCTATACACTTGAAAATAAGACACTTCTACTTCCTGATGGTTCCTTATTTAATTCCGCGTTATTATAGGTAGATGACGCCTGGAGGCAGATCGCATAAAATAAAAATGATTGAACGATCGTCGTTTCACCGTTGCTCTCTCTCTATCACTCTATAAGATAAGATAATGTATTGTAATGTATTTACTTGATTTCTATTTCCAATAAGTAAATAATACAAAAAAAGTTGTCGTTTTCTTACTAAGTAAAATAATTAGGAAATAAAATGATTGCATGATTATTAATAGCATAAGTATCTAGTATTAAGTAAATTATTAAAAAAAATTTCGTTATATAGTGTAAAGCCGCGTCGGGAGTAGTAAGTAGATAAAGCAAATTCAAGATAAATTGATTAGTCAAAATTACATTAATTTTTTGAGAAAAGAGAAAGAAACAAAAAGGAAAGTTTTGTATAGAAATTTATGGTCAAATTGTTAATTTTAATGGGCTTAGGAGAAATTAAATAAATTAAACTAGGTAAGGTTAGGTTTACGTGCGGCTGTCAGGAAAACAGCTGACACACTTAGACCAATAAAAGGTCCATTGTGATACTATCTACACGTCCTTATAGAGTAGTTAACTCTTTAGTTTAAACCCAGTTGGAGCTTCTAATTAAACGATGTAGACACTTTCTTAATTTGATAGATCTTTCTGTTATCGAAAAAGTATTCACCTAGGTACCTATTTTTTACGCCTTTGGGAGAGTGCAGAACAAGAACAGAGTAAATGAGGAATGGACTCCTCCTCTTCCTCATCCATACAATTCTTGCAGAAGTCGTTAGAGATAATGCCAAGTATAGTGGCGTGTCTTCCAATGAAACAGTGTCCAGTTATGACACCAATTACGGAGCTAAGATGCATTCTGCTCATAGACAGCAAACATTTGGTACGTTTTCAGATCCATCTTATGTTAGTTTCTCTTATGGCATCTTGGTTTAGGGGCCGGTTATAGCGATCAGGAAAACGAAACAGGAAAAACTTTTCAAATCAATAATTAAATATGTTTTGATTTTATTTGTAACACAAATGCTACATTTATCGATGACAAATGACTCCCAAAATCATTTGCGATGTTAAAATTTTCAATAACGCACATATATTTTGTAAAAAATACATTTAATTATTTTCCTGATGGAATTTCCGTACGGAAAATGAAGTTCCATCAGGAAAATAGATAAATGCATTTTTTACAAAAAGTATTTGTTCAACTGAAATTCTAATCATCTACAAAAATTCTTTGAGTTATTTGCCATCGATAAGTATAACATTTGTATTTTGATTCCAATAAAAACCTAATAAATTATCGATCTGAAATTTTTTCCTGTTTCGTTTTTCTGATCGCTATAACCAGCCCCTTAGCATGAGTTTTATAGTAGCGATAGGTGTCCCAATGTCCGCCTTGTTAAGTGCTAATGGTTGCAATTCTGGTCCAATTCTGGTGAGCTCATCGGCCTTAGAGTTTCCTGAGATATCTCTGTGACCCAGCACCCAAAAAAGGTGAATTTAAAACTGTTTTGCCATCTCCGTCGCATCAGAAGTAAACGACAGTTGCGGGCAGTTAGTGAGTTTGTGGAAATAGCATCGAGTGATTTGAGGGCTGATGATTAAAAAAAAAAGAAAAAAAATCAAATACCTAGGTAAATAAACAATAACTTACGTTGGTTTAAGTAACTACAAGAATTAAAACTTCTTTACACCTGATCACCTTCGATTCTAGCTCTTGAAACTATACAACAGTATTAGTTAACCTAATAAGAAAATATCCTAAATCATTTCTGCTTAAGTTTATTATACAACCTCACAGATAAAAAAAGTCTCAGTATTTTGTATAAGTACATATAAATGTCGGAGTGGTTATATACTGGTAATAAGAGGTTGCCGTTGCAGATTACTAAAGATTGAACCACCCCAACAAGAAATACCATATTCCAAGAGAATTGACTCAAGCGGTTGGGCCAACCCATAGAACGCGTTGCGTGCGTTGAGTGGTCGCTTTCAACAGAGTGCAATATTCCTATGGGTGAAGTAAGTAATTTCAGTGGTCGTGGTCGTTGTTGTTTGCAATCAGTGATAACAATTGCAGGTCGTTTTTATGTTGTTCCATACAGCTGTTGCAGGCCCAAGGTTTTCTTGGTTTACAAATAGAATACACATCTGAGGGATTTAAAGAAACACACTCCGCATGCATAAGAAACTTATATAGTCACTGCATTTAATCTTACACATACCTATCTCTATTAATTTATAATTTACAAACTCGGCAACTCATTTTAATAATATTATTATATATGTAAACATACCTCCTCGCCACTTAAATAGGACACACATGTTAGGAAGACGTAATTGCAGCTTTATTATTTTAAACCTTACTTTTGCAAAACATTAAAATATCGCCTACAAAGTTTAGATCATCCCTTATTTCTTTGAGTGCAGCGCTGTTTCTTTTCAATGTTTTGTTAGTTTTGATGATGAGGCTTTATGCAAGGCTTTTCAGTGCATTTAAAATCCAGCATTTCAATTTTTTTTAAATTTTTGTTGCTCAGAAAATTTTTTAAAATTTGAATTAAAATTAATAAAATACTCTTACTTTAACTATTATTATGGGTTTATTCTTGATATCTGCAATGTATCTGTCAATTAAATTCTTGTTCTTGATAAAGTATAAACTAAGCTAAATAGCGATGTTTAGATTTTCTAAATATCATGTCCCGTTAGTCTTATAACTAAAGATGTTTCTGAATTTTAATTCTAACATCTGTAATGGCTTTTAGACTACCAGCAGTCTCTCAAAAAATTTATTTTCAAATGAGTTCTATAACAGAATATCTCCCTCAGTCCTTACATTGTAATGATTGTTTGAAATAAAAATACAATTAATTCTAAAAAGTGTTTTTTTTATTGTGTCCTATTCATGTGGCGCAAAAAAAGCACCTTGCATTTTGCCGGTTGTTGGTTAATAATTGTTTGTTAATACTTAAGGCTTTAGCATTGAATCTTCCTTCTGATCAATAAATAACAGTTAAATGATCTTTAATTGAAAACAAAAATTAGATCTCTAGCTTGCTTAGTTTGGGAGCAAAGAACGATAGAAAATGCACTTGAAGTGTGTCCTATTTAAGTGGCGAGGAGATATACTATCACTATACAATTGCTCACTCTCTTACACGTTTTTACTCGTTAGTGGCTAAACTCAACGGTCGATTCGTAATTATTGAACAAAAAAAATATATTCAATAATTTTTAAAATATAAATGAGAAGTACGAACAAAATCATATGAATTCTTTTTAAAATTGCTAAAACAATTTTTTTTTTTTTGAAATATTCAAGCAAAAATCAAACATTTTGCAAAATGTTGGTTATGAAGTTTTATCAAATCATCTAGATCTTAAAAAAAAATTGTTGACTACTTAAAATCAAATAAGCCGTTCACGATATAGCTCAAGATAAAAATACCAGTTCTATGGGGAGATACTTAATAGGCTTGCCAATTATATTTTCGCAACTGAACAAAAGACAAAGTGGTAAAAACTATTTCTAATTTTTTTGAAAAAAATCGTTGGAGCAGTTTTCGAGAAAGTTAATGTTCTTTACAACTGTTATATGATGGCAATAAGTACCGTTATTTTATGAAATGTATCTTCTAGAAAACTTTTCGGGACTACAAGAAAAAGGTCGTGTATTTTTTGTGCATTAGGGCTAATGGGGAACCACAAAAAAAGAAAAAACAAAAGTGCAAATACTATTATAGTAAAAAAGAGGAGTGTGCCCCAAAATATATAAAATATAAATTTTTCCTTTTATTTATCGGGAACCTGGTGTCACACTAGCGTATAGCGATATGTTATACAAGTTTGTACTATCATCCATTGCGAATTAATAACTAATAATGTATAATAACCGAAATAACTCCTCCTTAGTTCTTACAATAGGGGACGAAGAAGAAATAATTCAAATGAAATATCTAAAAAAAAGGATTAAACCATACACTTTTCAATTGTGTAAGTTATTGTGCAAGTGTTAAGTATACACAAAATTTGTCCCACCATCAATCACTCAATAATCAAATGCTACTGACAACAATTTCAAATTGCATGTGCAATCTTTGTAAAAGAATATCAACCTTTTTGAAATGATAATACGAAATTTTGGTGTGGGAATATTTTTTCAATAAGGCTGAAGGGTTAGATTCCTCAAATGTCAGGTATACCTGGCATACAAAGATGCAACCTGTATAACCTATAATCTGTATTTATTGTTTGCAAAAGGATGAAAAGGTTACAATATAAAGGATTGCTGAAAACTTATTTATATTTTACCTTAATGATTTCATTGCTGTAGGTAAACCATTCAATTGGAAAATCACTTTGGTGATTCTTTTTTCCTGGCAATGTTTTGATAAATGATGATGACGTTTCAAATTGATTATTTGACTTCAGAAATTAAGAAAAACCCCTTTTCGTTACTTCGATTAGATCAGTTAACAGTTTTAATAATAGAGACCTGCATAGTGAAGGATCAGTAAACCTACTGCTTGATTTCAGTATGCAAACTTCTTTAAGGGAACCTTACACGGTCAGTCAAGCAACGTCAGTCACCGTACACATGTAATCTGTCATCAGGCAAAATGAAAAGTGTTTTGATTTTTCGTCAAACAAATGCACACATATAACCTTGTTTGACAAACACTATTATAAATTGATGTAAAATGTTGACCGTGTAAAGATCGCTTTATACATTAACCCAAACATGTGTGATTGTATATGTATGTTTGTAAAAACTGCTTCTCGATACTTCCTACATCTTCTTCAGTCTTAAGTCAATCCAGGGTTACTTACATTGCTCTATCCGTACACCCAAAAACGATTTTAACTGGTTCCATCCACTTCCTCGGTACTTGTTTGTGGACAACAAATCTTCAGGATACAAACAACGGTTTACAAAAGCATTCACGATGTACCCATGCTTGTCGCTGTCATAGTCATTCATCATTTGTAGTACAACCATGTTTGTGATGCAAAGTTTGCTCATCGCATGGAGTAGAACTGCTTTAAGAAACGTTACGAGTTACATCACTAGAAAAATGTGCGTTTCGCAACGCTTGACACATTACGTAATGCCCATATGAGATTTTACAAAGTCCACATCTTACCATAATCGTATAGTCGCAATATCTTCTGCGAGTTCAAGAATCTAGGCTCTTTCATTTCCCATGATTCCTACCTGACCGAAGAGCCAGCAGCGATTTATATTGTGCTGCGAAGCAAGAATTTTTAGAAAAAAACTATCTACAGAAATTTATGTAACGCTTAAATTATTATTTAATGCAAGAAAACTATAGCTAAAGAAAGATATGCGACAGCTTTTTACAAGATTGGACTTTATTACAAAAGCCTAAATTGCTTTTATTGCTGAATGGCTTTCGTTGTTACAAGAACCTCTGTTTGGAATATACTGCTTTTTTTTTTGCGTAGTCTGTTTAAGCCTTCTATTTTTAGAGCTTCTGAGAAAAAAAGGTACACATGGTGATTTTGAAACCATCCGTTAAGATGGATTTAATTTTAGGTTTCATAACTGCATTCTTATAACACTCATCTCAACTCGCGAACAAATATTTTTCGAACTAACTGTAGTGCAACGTGGCGTAGTGGTTGGTGTGTCGGATTATAACGCCAGAGGTGTGGGTTAGAACCCTGAGTACACCTTATGATTTTTTAGGGGCACTGCTTCTTGCGAGAAAGTGATAAATCCTCCAAGAGTATAATTGTCATAAAAAGTGCATCCCACTCAACTAACAATTAAACTTGTATTATAGGTTCAACACAAGCTATTTTCAGAATGCTATAGAAATAATAAAAGGCTTTATACAAGTTATTTTGGCGCACATTGTGCAAGCTATATAACTCCTATAAGACTTTTGGTGGCAGGTGCTATATCAGTAAACAGCTTTTCATGAAATGCAATTGGCTTGCCTCTACCAGCCATTCTGTGACAACTAATGCCAATAGCTTTCTTTGGATGTTATAAAACGGCTCTATACAAGCCATTTAATGATAGCTTACCTAATAGCTTGCCTTGGATATTGTAAAAAGGCCTTACTCAAGCATTTTAATGACGCCTTTGTTTTAATAGCTTGCGTTGGACGTTGTAGAAAGGCCTTACCCAAGCCATTTTATTAATGACAGCTTGCCGTAAATGTTTATATAATGCCTTATAAAGGCCATATTAAGAAATAAAAAAAAATGTAGGTATTAGAACATTTAGCATTATTTTTATTTTGGAATTTGTATTTTTAGATATGTCCTCCTTGGCAGTCAGAATCCGAAAATATTTTGACTGTATTCTGCAAAGATTGAAATTGTTTTTTATATAAAAAAGAAAAGTTTTTAATTACCTGGATTTTGGACTCGAGAGTTGAGACCTCTACCTCTACGCCACATTGTTGTTGAGAAAAATATGATCAATTTTGAACTAGTTGATACGATATGAAGAAAAAGTTTACGGTGAAGGGAGAGAGATAATTAGGTTTATTAGTTTTTAGAATGCATATTAATAAATTATTTTTGTAGGCACTTGTTTTCAGTTTAAAGATGTTCAATACATACCTTTCCTTTTTTTGTTTAGAACTTTGATGTTGTTACTAAGAGCTTATTTATAAGACTGACATAAGCAGAATATTTAAATTCGTATAAGGCCTTAATAGAAAATCCTTGCACAAGTTGTTTGTATTGACTTGTCGTGGTGAGCCTTATAGCAGCTATTTTCTTTTAAATTATAAGTAAACTTCTTCGGAAGGCCTTAAACAGGCTATTTTGAACCTTTACCTACAAGCCAAACTTACCTTTAAAGGCCTTATAGCTGTTTTTTTTTTAATGGCCAAAGTTCGAAATGTGTGGCTTCCGAAAATTTGGCTTATACGAGCTCTATACTAGCTATTGCTTGCCAAATTCGACGAAAAATTGTAGGTCCCCTCCTATCCTGTAGAACAACGCACAAAAGGATTAGTTGAGAAGGAAAATCACTAGGTCGTGGTTCTTTGGAGCAGTCAGTGAGACTCTTCATTTGTTCCTATTAATAGTGTCCAGTCGAATTGGATCCCCAGAATTTCAATTGGCTGATCCTAAGAGCACTTTTTGCTGCCGACTCTTCCAGATAGAAGTCAAACAGCAGCATGGTTTCTAAGCTTTCTTGATTTCGTGCGCAAAGCACTGATTGATCCAATGCAAGCTTCTGAAATGTTGTTCTTTGATGTAAGCTTGCTGGTTCTTGGATAATTATCCAGGATCGATCTGATGGACACCTATGTCAGGTTCAGTCCGTGTCTTAATACACCCAAGGAAATGTGTCTTAAATTTTATAGTTATTCTATTGTTTCAGCAAGATCCTGGGATCACAGATTCTTTTAAAAGGATATTCCTTAATATTGAAGATTCTGTATAGCCCTCAATGTTGTTGCAGACACTTCTCCAAGAAGTTTTTTTTGTAGTTTATTTTGCGTTCTTGAACCTTTTTTGACTTTATTTGTAGAGAACCCAATCCTTAGATGTTGCAGTTCTTTGTATTCCACCAATGTGATGATTATTTGTTCGCACTAATCTTATACAAATGCTAATCGCGTCAAACTAAAGAGTCAAAATTCTTGATACATCTTGATCTTGGCGTTTGTCGAATATTACAGAAGTCGATATCAGGTCCGTGGCATATATTTCAAACTAAAAATTGACAAAGACCATAAACAAAATTATTACCTCTGAACAAAGTGGAAAAGGGGGAAAGTTATTGAACAGGGCGCCAATGGAGCTTGTAGAGGGTTCTCTACATTTAATTATAGTAATTCAAACTAATACCATTCCTGTTAACGCATAGAAAATAGTTTTACTTGATTAAATTCAGATTTATGTTTACTTATGTATTTCTATTTTAAGAACACAATATGCGTGGAAGTATAATTACTGATAAGCACCTTCCTCTGCACCACCCGCTACGTCAATTAAATCCACCAAATTTAAACACTGAGTTCTCTTTAAATGCAACGTAAAATAATCGTTTATTTTTTCTGTTTGCATTGGATTGGGGATAGAAAACGCCTTTCCATAACAACTGCAAGGCAAACAAATTGACATTGTTAATCGCTTCTCTTGTCGATTATTCTCGGCCAAGTTCAGGGTTGCAATTCTTGTTACTTAAAGATCTACGTTGCCGGCTCTTCTTTTTTTTTTATTATTTTCTGTCTTGTGACAAAGAGAGTCCAGCCACAATGAAATATCATCAATCCAAATGCAGCCGAAGGCGCTTTATCGCCTTTGGGCACCATACCACCAAACCTATACTTGATAGTGAAACACATAACTTAATAAGTGAAATTCCAGAACACAGTGTGTGTATATGGTAATTTAGGAACCAATACTAAGGTGAAACAGAGTTAAAAACATTTTTTTTCGTAATTTATATTTTGGGAAAATAGCTATAGATTCGGGTTATCAATTAGCAAAGTAGAAAGGTCGGTCTTATCGGATTTGCCTGATGGTGAAAGTGAATTTCAAAGGCATAATGAATAAAATGATGAGTAAGAAAAGTGGTTTAAGTTATCATAATGTTTACCAGAAAAACAATACACAAATAATTCCTGAAAATTCGGTCAAAATTACCCAAAATTGATAAGCTAAAAGGTTACATTTTTCTGGAATAATGAGTTTTAGGTGATTTTGAACTTGTTTGCTTATAGTTGTCATTACATATGAATTCCCTTTGTTTTGTAATGCAGCAATCAAATGTTCGTTGGGATAGGTTTTATTTATGTATCTAGCTTTAGTTTCGAATCAGGTAGGTGACGAAATATTTACTTCCAGCTTGATAAAACTATGCAGTCAATGAGTAATAAAAAATATAATTTTGATCGGTAACCGAGATGTTGGCTTGCTTATACCGCGTACATTGGATACTTGAACCAAGTTGTATACTTCTTGTCCAGGGGCAGGTGCAGATTAAGTTCAGCGAATAAGATGGCTGATTCAACGAAGTAAGTTTTGGAATAATTACGCATATACAAAAATTTAAAACTTATTCAGAGTAAGCTAAATTAATCGAGGTAAATTAGCTCTTCAAGAGGGTTTTTCAGTGAGGTTGGGTTAGTGTTAAAATGAAATAAAACAGACTGTGGGTGAAAGAGATCTTGAGATCGCAATCGCAGTGCAATATCGAGACTTTCCATCTTCATCTTGTCTAAAAGTCAAGCGCGTCTTGCGTTAAATGACGTCTTTCTACTCCTGGAAGTGAGAAATGTCAGCAAATTCTTCTTTAATTCTCTTGTAACCATGAACAAAAAACACGATGTGTAAAAAACCATAAAATATTTTAGAACTTTCTCAATAGGGTTTTGAAAATGGCAACTTGTCATCATTGTGTCAGGCTTTCTTTGCATCTGGTTTATCGAAACTCTCGAAGTTCATAGTGTTGTTTGCTTGTTTCGGAGAAAATAACGTATCAGTATAACTAACTTTAAAGCTATTATAAAAGAAAATAGACATCGAATATTAGTAACGGTATTTTGCTGCTTATAGAAAGCGAGCAAAGTGTCTGGTGTGTTATGTTGACTTTGAGGACAATTGCGGTTTTTTGAAAAAGCCCGATATCATTCAGTTTGGGTAAAAACATATTGGTTATGATTGATTTATAGCACTCGCCATTGACTGTGATGGCCTCTTAAAGTCTTTTTTCGAATAAGTACAGGCAAATGACATCCTCGGCCCGAAATTCTTGCGCTGCCAATTCTAACACCTCGTGTGAATTTGCGTCTTCTAATCGGAGTTCTAGGTCTAAAAGTAGCGCTATCCGCCTTATAATCATTGACAAAATGCTCGTTAATAAAGGACCTTAAATCATACGTGAAATGTTCATCTCAAATCCATCAAGGAAAAGTATGGTGCTTCTGCATCATATGGGAGTAGAGGACCTGGATGATGAGAGTTTTATACAACGTCTCCTTGGTTTTTATCAATGGAGAAATATTTCTTAATAACTTATACAAAGGCCCAAAGAAAAAGAGTAAATATATTTCTAAACTGATGTTTTTTGCTGAGCTAGGAGTAGTCTCAGGTTATAAGAAACACGAACCACATTTCACTCAACTTTAGCAAAGAAAACTTTCTCAACTTTAACAAATTTTAATGAAGCTCTCTCTGATTAAAGCATTCAAGTTGAGGTCCTGGCAGTGAAGATAGCTGCTAACCAGGCGGAAATAAAAGCGCTTTCTTTAATCGAAATTAATCCAAAGCTTGTATTTTTCTGCTACGAAGTGCTTAGGTTTCTTAGATCGCAGCACACCAATAGACCCTGTTGGTGTTACACTGGTTGCATTATGTTTGCACCATCCACTTTTCTTTGGCAAAGAAGCATTAAAATGTAGAGAGAGTACTTCCAAGTTTCAAAAATCTAACTGCACGGATTTAATGTTGGATTCAAAGAGCTCTAACTTATGTAGATCGATGTTAACATTTCCGAAAAACCACACATGATATAAATGATTTGAAATGCACGACGGATTCATATTATGATTGCATTACTACCTTCTGAGGGTTACCCTTCGCAATAAGCAATTTCCAAATTGCATTCGTGATTGAGTCTTTTTCAAAGTCAGAAACTCTACGAATATGAGGTGTGACGGTGATTGGAATTCCGACGAATTTTTAAGGATGATTTGCAAGGTGCTAGTTTGTATTTGGTATCTTGACAATAACCCCATCCTTCCAGACCCTAGTTTTATTTCCAAACGGTAGCAATATACTGCTTTAGAATCTACTTGAAGAATTTTAACATAGGTATACGGTATATGGTATAACATCAAGTCGTACTGCTTCATTGGCTTTTTTAAGTTGGACAACTCCTGAACTCGGTGGCGGGCTGGTGTTAATATACCCCTTCCAGAACTTCGAGCATTGATATGCTGAAGAGTCACAATTGCATCCTTGCAGCGTACAAAAGTGATCTTTCCATCTTCGCAGTTGATCGTTTCTCGTCACTAAAAGTTTGCATCAATATTCAGCACAGTGTGCATTTGTAGGCTCGTTTTGCATTTTCCGCAAGTTTGTTTATTAATTTCCTTTTATTAACTCAACTGTCTCTTATGAATGAACATGCAAGTACATTCTACACTACTTCTACTGCCCATCACTCTACCACTTGTACGAACGGGAAGACAAGAATGTAAAAACGCTTCCGAATTGAAAATCAGAGATCTTAAAGTATGGAGTATGCATTAATCTAGATTGAAGGGTACGACAACAACCATAAGTCCATAATCCTATTTTGTCGTTTGGCGTTACAATAAGAACTATTTGAAGGTTGGTACACTTTTAAATTTTTTATTAAAGATTATGGCAGATATTTTATTATAACTTTTATTGAATTAAACTGAATCAAATTGATTAAATTAAATTCCAAGTTCTTGTTATCCACGCTGAATGACCTTACACATCTATTATTTAAAACCAAAACATTTTATCTTATCCCGCCATCAGGAAACTCCTTGCGATTGCCTGAATGAAACCTTTCACAACCGCATTGATCACAAAATTTCGTGGAAAAACAAAACAAGGAAAGGGAAATCATATAATAATATTCAACCACAAAAGCAACTCATATTACAGCCATGTGAAAAATAAACAAGGAAATCGTTCACGGAAGGGCAACAAGAACAAAACAAAATATACAAGACGAAGAACAGGATACCAAAACCAATAATAAAAACGAAAAGTGAAACTTAACGACCACCTTCAACCATCACCATTTGCCCTTCTTCATCACAAATATCCTTTTTCACATCGCCCATGCTCCTTTCACTTTATTCTTCTACCATAGAATAAATAAAAGTAGTTATATATATTTAGAATCTAATGAAAAGGATACTTACCTACTACGACAACTTCGACCACTTCTACATTGGGCGGTTCCAATAAGGATCAAATTGCACTTTCGCTGATTTAAGGAGTTTTTATTTTCGTTTTTTTTTTCTTCCTTTTTAAGCTGAGGTAAATAGTATTAAAAACGTCTCACCTTGTCGTGTCCTTGATTTAACCAATATAATTTGACAGGATCACAATAATAGTTGTCTTTTGCTCAAGGAACACATTGAGAAAAGAGAAAAAACAAAATGCAACCAAGGATGTCCTTCTTCGGTTTCAAGTGTTTTTTTAAGGACATTTATTTTTATTTTACCTAATAGTCTGTGTTTTCATTTCAAATGAGATTTGCTGCACTATTAGTTAAGAAGAGTGCACAATCACAATTTCCATCATTGCATAAAGCAACATCTGGGTAAACAGAACTCCAACATGAGATTCTATAGAAACATGTGTTTCCACATTAGCATTGATATGGTTACAGGTAAGAAGCGTCTCCATGGATGTAGTTCAAATAAACTTACAAATCCTTATATGTATGCATATACCTATGTATTATCCTACGTATCCTACGTAAGTGTATCGGAATGATACATTTAGATAATCAAATTGCCTACAGGGGTATACACCAAAGGACACACGTCAAAAACGCCATGTCCTATCCAAACCTCCAGTTTCAGTGAAGTTGAATAAAAATCCTTTCTTTATACTGAACAACCCCGATGGCCATTCAATCCAATTTCGTGACAGAGCACAACGTATTTGGATTATTCTTGTCAAATAAAAAAAAAAAAAAAAAACACGGTAGCACAAAGAAGGTACCTAACATCCATGAGGATGTCGGCAATAATTTCGTCGATGGAGCATGACATTTCTCTCTAAGCCTCTGCCCTTTCCATATCTTAACTTTACCGCCCTCTTAAATCGCTATTGAAATGTTAATGTTTTATCTGAACAATTGGCATCAAAGAACGGATTGTTAGTAACCACGAAAAAGGTACAAATTGAGTCCTTTGAAAGGAAAAAATTATTATTTATTCAAAACGAACGTAACACCTTGCTGGTTGTATAATGTGTTACTGCATAAATGAAAGACAAAAGGGAAAGGATAATCATCATTGTCACATGTGTTTGACACAGTGACAATATCACGTAAATGTGTGACGCTTATCACAGATCAGTGGTGTATCACTATAAATTGATATTTTATGATAATCACGTTGCCGTGTTGTTTTTCAGTGGATTCTTCTTGTAAGGCTTTTGTTATACAAAAGAACAATTTGTCTCCTGACATGCCACAGAATTAATTCGATGGAAGAAGGATTAGATAGGTGATGTTGCGCTTGATGTTAGGTAAGGGTTGTTTATAAGACGGGAATACTTCAGATTGAGCAATTGAGAATGTATAAGTCGGATCATCAAAGGATTGTCGTAGCCTTAGGATATGACAAACTATAAGTGTCTTGTAGATATTACGAGTATCTATCTATCGACAAATATATTTATGTGGTATGTTGTTTCATAATTGAATAAAATGCAAGAACTTGACCATGAAAAACAACACTTTGAATGTTATACAATGCAAGTCATAAGGATAGAAGCATGCATTTTCGAGAAGTAGAACTCAAATTTCTTTCATATTATGACAGACTAAATACAAAATTTTACTGCACAAGAAGGAATTTTAAATGTTCAATACAAAATACTGCATTAGATCTTCAAGACGAATTCTAGCGGTATAGGAGAGAGAAATTAATGAATAAACCCATAATTTTGTGTGATTTTAACGAGTCATAAGAAAGAAAGAAGCACTAACAAAATAGAACGAAAAAGAAATTTTGCAATTATTCTTTATTTAGTTTTTAATTTATTCATATTAAATTGATTATTTTCAAAAATCAGAGTTTAAAATAACTTAAAAAACTCAATGATTTAAGCGGATTATTCATCGAAGCCAAGTAGTTCAGAAAAATCTTACTCCAGGCCATTTTAATGACAAGAATTTACTCTTCCTTGCTACCGTTTAATCTCCATTCTTCACAAACTTATTGAAACCAAAAAATTTACAATTTGGCTCTTAATGAATGGTTTTGCTTATCGGGATTTGAGTATAAATTCTTTATCGTATTGTAAAATCCATGAGGTTTACCCAAAAATATCATATATTTTCGGAAAAATGCATTCAAGCAAGAATTTGTAGCTGTTTCCATTAATTTTTGTGTTTTGTATCATCAAGTGGTTCTATAGTAGGATTTTGCACTTCCATTACTATGCTTCCTTCCCTGTTCTGTTTTTTATTCAGATATCGCTCCTGTTTTCTTAGATAGTGAACAAAATTATTTTAAACATTCAGCCCATACAAAATACACTTTTTTTCGTCAGAAATAAATATTTCCGGCAGTGTCGTTTGAGCTTACTATTTTTGAACATTTCACGTTTCATGTTTTCATGATTCTGTCTGTGATTCTTTTGTATTTTTCAAAGCTTTAAAGCAGAAAAAAATGGTTTTTCTATTTAGCCCTGCAAAATGACGGATTTTCTAAATAATGGCTGATAACATAATCGCTGACGAGTTATAATCGGAGAGTTATAAAGCCGTTCAAAACAATTCCAGCAAGTAAATTTTTCACTCATTCCTCTAATGTAAAAGATTTTTTGCTTCCCATTTTGCTTAAAACATACGACTTAAAGTTGATTTTGGCACTGCTTCTATTCTTATGACGCGATTTTGATTCATTTATTTTTGACTTAATTTAAAGACAGCCTTCTGCATTCTATTAACCCAGTTTTCTAAAAATTGACAAGTTCTCTACTTAATTTTGAATGTACTACTTTATTGACCTCCATACTCTTTTTTTGTATGATTTGCATATAACGGTAGTAACATAAGTTTTAGTTCTCAAATATGCTTGCTTCTATCCTTATGACTTGCAGTGTATCACCCGCGATATCACCATATTTGTCTATGTTTTGGACAGCATTTTGAAAGCATTTTGTATGAGCTTAAAACACACAGTGGACTATTACGCCATATTTTTGGAACGATGTTGCTTCATTGAAAATGTTAAAAGATAAAAATGTACATTGGACAACAATATCCAAGTCCCAGGAAGAGTGGGTTTCGATTGAGGAACAACTTTAAAAATACGTTGGAGGAGATCTCATTCTATTTGGATAAATGATAACTGAACCTTCTGCCTAATTTTCTTCTTCCTTTTAGGGTGATGTTAAAGATTCTTCGGGATAAAATTGGCCAACGAATTTAACCATTGAAGACGAAGCTTTTTGAATAGACTGTCGGTAGAGTATAAGAAGAAGTCGCTGAATATTTTCCGTCAAACATTGCTTTCATTGTCAGCCCTAAAGGGACCATAAATTATTCGTCAATCATTTCTCTCGAATACATCAAGAAAGCTTATACTTCAAATTGGGAAAGAGCACTGTACAGCATGTCCGAAATGATAAGAGTTTTGTTAAGCTTGGTTCTTCACTATACGGATATTTTCTTCAATTCCTGAATCAGTTACAAATCACATTGCTTTGTAAGCACAAAAGAAAGGCAGCTACGTGAAACGTCATCTCTTTTTCGTAAACGTCTGATAGTGTCAAACGGTTCAATATATTTCAATTTTAAAGGAGCAGCGAACATTCTGTTCGATGTCGATTGTAGTTGACTTTAAAGGTCTAAAGCAGAATTGGTAAGTTCTAATTATATTCTGATTTTTGGTGGATCGGACTGAAATCGAATTGTCGAACAAGCTTTTTCATCTATATTTTGATGATGATTTGGTGCTTATTGCTTTTATCTTAGATCATCTTCTGCGCATTTGAAAAGCCCCTTGAAGGTTATCAGCCCCACCAGCTTTGTTTTATTAGGGCCTGGTAATTTCTTACTCCGTTTAGAATTTCAAGAAAATCCAGGAAGAAGAAAGCGTTGTTATTTCAATATTATCAAACAACATTTCTTCAAAGTACTGATGAGTTAATACTTCATTCAATAAAGCTTTCTACCATAAAATAAATTCAACAGGCACATAGAAGAGGTGTCTTGACTTACTCAGGCCTATCGGGAACTACATTATATGGGAAACATTTTTCCCTCGGAATTTTTTCCTAATTCCATAAGGTTCTCATTACTGATTTTTCAAATATGGGAAAAATTCCGTGGGGAAAAAGGTTCCCGATAGCCCCAATTTTGTATCAGAAAAATTGCGATATTTTCCATCGTTTAGTTTTTTTTTTAATTATCACGATTTGCATTAATTTTATTTATATCCTTACTAAATGAAGGTTTAACAATTGACGACAAAAGTACTAATAGTTCGCGAATAGTTCTGCAGTTTGAATTCATTGCTGTATTACGAACATCAAATTCCGAAATGCAATGTATAATTAATTCTATTAGATCTTCTTCTAGCCAACTAGCACGTACATTCCTGAGCATTGCGGTTTTCTCATGTACATAAGTTGCATAAGTGTTAACATAAGAATTATTAAAATGTGATGTCTTTTCTTACAGATACCAAAATTTCTTTTTGGAGGAAATGCTTCTCCAATATCTCCTAGAAAATTTTCTCAATTTCAACGTCCAAACCAGTATTTTGCATCACTCGACAAATACCTACCAATGCTACCCAAAGCCTGCACATCCGACCAGCCCGAATCATTTTTTATATTTTCAACTTGAAAACATATCCATTCGCTTATGCCAGTTCGTTTATTTCCGGTTTAAAAAATTGTAAGTCTAAATGGTCATCTGATCTCTTGGATTGCAAGGCTTGAATTAAATTATTCAAAATCTGCGATGAATCCTCGGTAATGGCAGCAGTACTTCGGTTTCCTTGTTCACGATTACGAGGCATATTTTTTAAAACTTAAAAACTCGTTTCATTCAAAATGTTCTGTTTTCTTCTTCTTCTTGCTGTTTTAGGATTAACATTTTCTCAAGTTTTGGACCGTGTGCTAAAAGGGGGAGGGGTTAAAAACTCCAAAATGTTCGACCTTTTTTCGGTGTTTTCTCTATAATTTTTTTTCTTACGTTCTACAGCGAAAAATTTCAGCTATGTTTTGTAACGTAAAATTTTCTACAATAATAATTGTCCAAGCATGTTTGTATTTCACGTCGCATCGTTACCAAGACATAACGCTCCAAAACAGTGTATTTTTTCATATTTTGCTTTAAAAATTTGCTTGCAAATATTGAAAAGTTACCCTATTTTTGGAGCGCCATATCTCGCGTAACGACGTGACATACAACCATGCTTGCAATCAATATATGTAGCAAATTTAACGTTCTACAAAACAAACCTGAAAGATTTTGCCGTAAAACGTAAAAAAAAGGTAATAAAAGAAGAAAAATGTTGAAAATTTGCATTATACATATTATTATTTTTTAGCTTATTTTGAAAAATTAACTTTTTTTTGGAGCGCCATATCTCGGTAACGACGTGTCATACAAAAATGCTTGGATAATCAATATTCTGATTTTAATCCTAAATATTTTAATATTAATTCTCCACACAAAAATTAAGTTTTTTTCTATTTTAGGTACTTTCCAGACCAAGGGTATGTTTTGAGGTTGAAAATTACAATTTCACTTTCGCGAATTTCTTATATATATTCGACCAAAACATAAATCCTATCCATACCATTATTTCATTCAGAAACTCGATACCTTATCATTAAAACACACTTAAATTTTCGATTTCATTTCAGGTTTTTTTTCTCAATTTCCGGATATTTCACTTCAATTTCGCTTTTTATTTCCATTCAATATTTGTGGTTACACATGTAGACTCAGAGGAGCGAAAATACCTGCTTTGAATTGATTTAGATTTATTTCCTATGATTTTCATTTTGTTAATACATTTGTATCTGGGAGGCGTGCCAATGTGGTTGGATATCCTCAAACCACACCGTATCAAATGAAAGCAGTACCTACAATAAAAAAAAATATTGTTTTGTTCTATATTTTCATAGGTTGAATAAAGGACACACTGTAGATTACCCATGGCGCTGTCTATCCCGCACCGGAAATGATTTTTTATTCTTATAGATATACAAAATAACACACTTGGATTTTTTTTTTCAATGTTATAACCTTCATCTTATCAAACGCGGATACACTTTATTCAAGTGTCCCTTTTGAATCCTACGACTAAGGATTTCATTAGAAATTTTTTAAGAAGTCGAGCAAAAAAAAATGTACTTAAGATTAAATTTTGCACGCTTCAATCGAAGTGGAAATTAGGATACCTAAGTATAATGTTACTGAGAAAAAAGTCCTTAAGATGGACAAACGAATGGACAAACATGTTTTCTTTCCTCATCGTTATTATCCTTTTTTTACTTGATTCTACTGTTACATCATTGTCTGTGCAATACCAAAGAAGGATCATTACGAAAGGATCATTGGTTATTGATCTGTCTACTGTAACAATTGAACAAAAAAAAATACTTTAACAATATGTTGACCATATTTCGAAAAATTACGAAAGACATACTGTTTTCTACTTGAAAAAAGGATCAAATAAATCATGCGGTACATATTGAATGAATTCAAATCCTTGTGAAATACTTTTTTTGATTTTTCTGCACAAGTGTTCATTTTCGATCTTTTACTACCAGGATAAGATATGCATTCAAAGTCTGCATTCAATTGTATTTATTTCAAGGATAAATTAAGATAAGGATGTGACAGTTTTTTTTAGAGTTATTTGAAACTCTTCCCCGCAGGTACTCCTTGACACACCGTGTGTGGGGTAGAGTATACTTGCTATTGCTATTGGTGTGGGAATAAGATTCTTTATCAACTAAAACCGATCTGATTACTAAAGATGTCCTTTTAGCTGTTCAACAAGCACATAACCTGTTTATTGATAACAAGGTGATTGCAAATTGATTGAGAGGAAATTCGATGCGGAGATTTTGAGAAAGAACTTAATTGTGGTTTTCCAAATGAGTTTTTTTTTTTCAGTAAATTGAGAGGTCAATCGCAGAATTTGTCATATAATGGGCAATATGATACTTTACTTTAAATCGTTGAAACAGGATGTTCAGTTCAGGTTATTTCTTACAAAAGGAGAATGTTAATAGATATAACAGTCTTAGATAATATTTAGTATTCATACCCTTTTGCAACATTTTAACTATCAAATACCAGTGTGGCTCTCGTCTGGCAAATCAACTTACTAACTTACTTATGGGCTCAATTAGAGCGTAGTGCTTTTAGTCATAGGCCTTGCTTAATATGTCCCTTCAGCCGGGTCGATCTCTAGCCTGCCGTCCCCAATCTCACACTCCAAGTAGTCGGAGATCTCCATCTACCTGCTCAATCCATTGAAGACGATGTCTACCTCGATTTCTGACTCCCTCTGGTTTAGCGATGAAGACTTTACAAGTTGGAGCGTTAATTTTCATTCGCTCTAGTCGTTGGATTCGAATTTTTCTGGCAAGGTTTATGTTGCTGTACAGCACGTAGGTATAGTTTGTCGTTGTATCTTCTTCGCCAAATGTTGCTCTCTCTCTGTTTACGCAGATAAATCGTACGCAGAACTTTTCTTTCTAAAACTCCAAGTGACATCCGATTGGGAGAGGGGCTATGCTTATGCTCCATAAAGCAAGACCAGGATGATGATGAAAAAAACAGCGATTAGCAAGAGTTAGTCTTCGTTTGATTTCAGCGCTGATGTTGTTGCATGTGTTTACAGCAGTTGACAAACTCACTGACTACCTTAAAGATATACCAATCAATGGTCACGATCTGATCAAGTGGGTGGTGGATTGGACTTTTGTTGATGAAAGCATTATACTTCGTCTTGTCCTTGTTTATTTTCAGTCCCACTCTGCTTGCTGCTGACTAAATAGTAGTGAAAGCACCGGTGCAGTAAAATAATAAGGCCCATCACGGGTCTTAATTTCCATTTTGAAAGGAAACAAAGCCCACCATCATTAATTACATTCCAACGGCAATTGGTAAGGGAAGGCTTGCTGGCCCCCGTCAATCCCCTACCAGGCAAACTATAGGATTTGGTGTGGGTGTAAGTTTGGATGGGTGCAAGTACCGCGGGTCTTAATGCTTTTTTGTGGCAGGTGTTATGCCACTTCGAAAAGAAATTAATGCCCGCGGGATGCTATTCCCTGATATATTGGGAATAAAGATCCATTGGCCTTAATTCCGCGGCCCTTATTTCACTCCACCGTACAGAAAGCATCGGTTATGGTGGGATGACATAAGATCAATGGTCATAATGTCCATAACTAATAAAGACAAAAAAACCCCGATAACGGACAAGGCCTGGCCTGAGCCTGACAAAGTAGCACAAAGCCTGACAGGTCAGGGCTAATCCCCCATACCCGATGTACTAGCACGGGTGTTCCGTACAGTTCGTCACCTTGTTTTAACCCTTTGGTGGTGTCGAAGGTTTCAGTGGATTCCTTACCAAATTTGACGGAACAGCGAGCATTTTCCAACGTCATCCTTATAAAACCTATCAGTATTGGTATAGACCTATTATATCATCAGCAAACGGCTTCAGAGGTTCACATAAAACGCTGGACGGGATCTTATAAGCGATGTTTAAGAGTCTTATGCCTCTATAGTGGTCACCTCAAGCGTGCAATTTTCTCATTTTTAGTCTGATGATGGCTATTTTGTTCGGGCGTATTCACTACGGTGTTCCCATCCTCATCTTTGCAGGGTTCAGGACGACTTGTAAAACCTGGTGTTGATTGCTGCACTCTTCAACAAAAATATCTCTGCATCTCCATGACATCACGTGTTGGTGATATTTTTTTTTCTCCTGAGTCGGCGTTTATCATCCTTCCTTCGCTCAATGTAGAGATTTTTGGCCGCGCTCTAGTATCTCTCTGGAACCATGATTTATAGGCCTCCGTTTTTGCTTTGCTTGACTGAGCACATTCGGAGTCGAGCCAGGGGTTTCTAGGGGGTGTCTGTGATAATCATACCAATACCTCTGACGCAGCACTCCTTATGGCTTGTTGACATAGCTGCCATTGGTCTTCCAGATTCATATCAACAGTCATGAATGATTTCTCGCAAGCTCATGAGATACGCGGTCAGCATAAGCAGCGGCAGTCGTCCAACATTAAATTTCCTATGCGTAGTTGGTGTTCGCCTAAGAGCATCCCTGGATATCCGTATTCTAAATTTTGCACCAACTAGGAACTGAGTCGATGTTTGCTGCTCGGTATGAACGGACATTCAGAATGCTGGAGAAGTGCCTTCCTTCAATCGCAACATGGTCGATTTGGTTGCAGGTTCGACCACCTGGAGATCACCATGTGCCCTTGTGTCGGGACGTGGGAATCGTGTGCTGCTCGATGATCCTGAGTCCGATATTAAAGTTGTTTTGTGTAAGTTTTGTTTTCCGATCATCATACCAAAGATTTCCCCTCTACCAATTTTGGCGTCAAAGTCTCCCAGGAGGATTTCACTGTCTTGTTTGAGGCACTGTTCGTAGGGGTTGGCAAGGAGCTCGTAGAAAATTTCTTTGGTATCGTCTTCTTTTTCTTCTGTAGGGTAATGAACGCTTATGAGGCTTATGTAGTGGAATTTGGTTTTATTCGGATCGTTGTCACTCTCTCGCTGACTTCACCAAAGCTCAAGACGTTTTGCCTTAGTCTCCCTTTCACGGCAAATCTTCACGCAAACAAGCGAGATCTCTCATCGAGGTGGCATTGGCTAGCTGTTCACTTTTGCGCGGCCTGTTTATTGTTAGCACGTTCCATGTGCGTGGGGTCGTGAACAATATTGGTTTGTTTATCCAAGGCATATCTAGCATTTTTCGTCACAATACATTTTCCATACCATGATCGGCTTGTGCACGCTTGTTCCTCCCTATCGCATCGATGTCGTCAGCATACCCAAGGTGTTTGGTAGATTTGTTGAAGATAGTACCAGTTCTATTTGCTTTGGCGTTGCCTGCTACTTTCTCCAGCGCAATATTAAAGCAGCTACATTAAAGTGCATCTTATTGTCGTAGACCTCTGTTGGTGTTGAAGGTTTTAGTGTGATCTCTCCCAATTAGAATGGAGCAGTGAGCATTCTCCAGAGTCATCCTATAAAAAGCCTTATCAGTTTGGCAGGGATATTAAAACTAGACGTGAGATGATAGAATTCTTCTCTATTCACAGTATCATAAGCAGCTTGGAAGTCAGTAAATAGATGGTCGGTATCGATGTTCTGTTGTGTCAGAACCTGGCGCAATGTGAACATTTTTTCGCTGGTAGATTTCCTAGGTCTAAAGCCCCTTTGGTGGGATCTAATTAGATTTTCAGTAAGAGGCTTGAGACGTTCACATAAAACGCTAACATGCTCTAGGGCGAGTTGTTCCTGCTGATCTGGCTTTAGTTACACTTGTGTAAAAGCTACGGACCTGTTTCCCGTCATAGCATCTCTGAATGTCCTCGACCTCACACCGATCATCATATCTCTTCTTCTTAGTGAGCAGATGCTTTTCATCTCTTCTTCTGTCTAGTTAGTTAGTTATATTTGTTTTATTTCAACACTTGAACATTGATTACAATTTGCATTACAAAAACAATTTGGCGTGGCATGCCGTCTGCCATGATTGACAATTTTGCTTACTTTAAGTCTTCTTCAAGCTGTATTCTTCTTCTGTCTAGATATAGCTTGCGAGTAGTTTTTGTTTTTCTCTGAAGCCACGTCTTGTAGTCCTCTGTTTTAGCCCTATTTACCTGGTCACACTCAGTATCAAACCAGAGGTTCCTCTGTGGTGGTTGCGAAAGTCCCAGGATTTCTGAAGCAGCGCTTTTTATAGCTTGTTGACATTGCTGCCAGTGGTCATCAAAGTATCACTCGGTCGGCATAAGTTTTGGCTATGTCTTGGCATTGTAGTCTCTCAACGAGGCTCTCCACCAACCAAATAATGTTCAGGATCGATGTTGGCTCCTCTGAAAGTACATAAATCCATCATGCTCGAGAAGTGTATTTCGTCAATTACTACGTGGTCCATTTGGTTGCAGATTTATAGATTTCGAGAAGAGGGAATCTCGTGCTGCTCACCACCATGTTTTTTTTTCCACCAAAATGTCGAGTAGCCTTAGTCTATTATCGAACGTGGTGTGCTGGGTACTTTTGCCGATTGTTGTACCAAAGACATCGTCTTTCCAAGCTTCAATTTGCAATATATGTACATATGTATATGATTGTTATCAATCATCAATAACGTTAATTCCGGTCGAAATTATTGACATTGCCTATCTAATATTCCAATTTTCCACAATTACGGTGTTACTAAAAATGATTCTTGTTTTTTGTTCTTACATAAAAAAAAAACCTTAATGACAAATCCACATAATTTACGTAATCTTTGATCCCGATATCTATTTGTACACCACCGAGTGCTTACAGTGACGATGTATTTAAATGAAGCCTGATGTTATTTTTTTTTTATTTCTAAAAAAGTGCACCCGTCTTACAAAAAAGACGAATCAAAAAACAAATAGGGATCCCAAATTTAATCCTTAGCGGCATGCACATTTTCCACCTATGACCCCCAAACATGCTGCATTCCTTCCTGCATCATAAAGAGATATACTATATAATCAGCAACCGTTCTACACAGCAGCGTTCACAAAAATAAAAAGATACATCCACCCTTAATATAACTAAGTGTTGGTGTTTTAAGCAGTGACAACAACTCGATTCCTGTCCCCAAATCACGCAGAAGAGATGAATTAACTTGGTTTTATATGCCCCCTTAACACGCATTTAAGATCTTCAGATTGCACTTACGCCCGTCACTTTTAGGTGGTTTGTCGAATAGGATACGGATTCAAAAGATCTTATTTAAACACCACATATGTGATTTGTGCGGCAAGGAAAAAACCTAATATCCTTGATTTTCCTTTTATTTTTGTTGGGATTTCTGTTTTTTTTTGTTTTATTTCATATAAGGATCTCGATATGACAAACAAGTCCAATGAAGACGGCGACAAAAATACCATAAAATAAAAACAAAACTGCGCTCAGCAGAAAAGTGCTTGGATTTTTGATGAAAGTATGGGGAAAAAAAACTTCTTCAGAAGAGAGAGAGACACTTAGGTTTTTTTTTAGAGACAAACATTTTCGCGTTTCTATATAAAAAAAGGATATCATTTCCTTTTCTTATGGGTTGTCGGTACAAAGTGCCTCGTAAAAATGCAATCATCTGCAGGCTTCCTTTTGTTATTGTTTAGTCTTTTGTTAATATCGTCGCCAAGGTTTTCCTATCGGTCCTATCGGACACTCACTTGAGACTTTTTGGTGGAGTAAAGTGGACAGAAGGGATGATCTCGTTATATGTTATGAAAATTAAACCATGACAAATAGCCACACGTTTCTAAGGTAACATATCCTTTTAAAACAAAAAGTATTTCACATGCGTGACACATCTTTTAAAAAAGTGCCTGCTTTTAACAAAGAAAAAACAAGATAGAAACGGCTACTCGTTAAATCCAGATGTAAAATTAGATCAAAAAATTGATTATTCACTTTACTGATTTCTTAGCCAAATTTAATATAGTTTGTTCACAGAAAATAATACATATTTAAGAAACAAAGATATCAAAAGGAAGCTACAACTGGCCACCCATACCAACCCCACTGTTTATACGCCGCAAGCCTGAAATACCTTGTTCTTGTTGATTGGAAACGATATAACGCCAAATTGACCTTATTTCGATTTCTAAATTGAAATTAAGTTAAACTCCAAATTCGGTGATATTTCGTTTTTGAAAACGCAATTTGGCGTTATTTCGTTTGGTGAAATTTCACGTCACCCAGAAGTACGACGACAATTTTATTCGGAAAGGAGGGCACTTTTGGTTCAACCGTCGGGAAACAGCCTGATGACCAATGAAACTTCCAATGATCACATCCAGATAGACGAAAGACAATGCTTCCAATATCGAGCATTCCGTGTTGTAAACATAGGCACTCACCATTACTTTGTAGTATTTCGACTCTCGAGTACGTATGCAGATATCTATGGCGCCCCAACAGCTACCAGGCAATGCTGTAGACTAGAACCAGAGCTACTGAGAAAGCAGCCCGGGAGCTCTACTGGCAAAAAAGAAGGGAGGAGCGCTGACTTCTCAAGAAGAAAAATAGAGAGCACGAAAAGCGAGCGGTCAAGTCTATCGAGGGTTGTACCGGCAGAAGTAATGTTAGAAAATTCTAGAAGCTCCCGACTTCTCGACATATTTGCAAAAATAAAGATTTATTTTGTGAATTTGTTCCAACTGTGAAAGCACTGTCATTCTTCAAGAAGTGCACTTTTAAATAAAACATGTTGGGAGGGAGTGTGAAGACAGGGATTAAATACGCATAGGCTGTGTGAATAATATGCTTGCGTTTCAAACGATTATCATACAATCACTAGGATAGATTTGTTTTTAGTATGCTTGAAGCGATAATAAGCCGTCATTATTACACTTCCATTCAATAACATGAATCATTATTCATTACCATTGTTTGTTTACTTGAACATTTGTACAAATTCGTTAAAAAATTCTAAGATTTATGAAAAATATTATGAGTTTGAGTATAATATACCATATGTCCAAATAGGTAAATCAATACAATACTATCTAATAGCTTAAGAATAAAAAAAAAACTCGCAAACAAAAATCCGCCATTAAAATGTTTTCCTGTGTCAGTGTTTATATCAAATCTCCCAAATTCAAGAGATCGCTTCTTTCTTGTTGAGATTTGCTCTTTTCATTTAAATGAAACACCAAAAATGCAAAAAGATCAAATCTTTTGAAGGAAAGAGCAAATCCTTTTGTAAATGAAAAACGCTATCAGATGCGAATTGGGGAGAAGATAAAATAAACCGAAAGTCAAACAGTGGTTACTTATTTAAAGTAGGTATTGTGGCCTTATTTCTTTGAGCTGTAGAAAACAATCGTGTGTTGCTCTATCGTCTACTGAAGATCAGTTTATTCGGCCTTATCATAGGCCACGTCGAAATAGATTCGTAGTATGAATCCCGAAAAAAACTAGCACAACTCCCGACGTACTGAAAATATCGCTACGAAATTCGGAAGATCACTAACCCCAAATGAATAGAAAGTTTAGCCGATTTTTCTACGAACAGAATTTTTGATCGGAATCAATATAAAAACCCCCGCGAATGTGGCAACGCACACAATATATTATAAACATATTGATATCAACCTTTATTTTTAAGAGACTATGTTGAAAAGAAAATTATAAGATGTGAATATCCAACAGATGATATGCTTGCAGACTTATTAACAAAACCATTGCCATAAAACTACGAATGCGTATTGGACTTCTAGACAATATAGAATGAGAAGGGATGTTGAAAAAAATTCTAATTTGAGATTATCTAGTCAGTGTATTAAATATTGTTTAGTAATTTGTAATAGCATTGACTAATAAATAATTCTGTAGTTTTATTTCATTTTAACAAAATCATCATTAAATAAAGACGTGTTATTTCTAGTTTATAAAAAAGAAGACTTTACTTTTATTAAGCAAATTCAATAATTTCACCGCTCTTCAATTAAATATATGTACATAACTTTCTCTCTTTCTCAATTTTCTTTAAATATAAAGTTTTTCCGTTTTTATTCTTTTTTCTTTCACTTAATTTGCTACAATCTTCTTATTTTCAATTTATATTTTCTATATGCCTAATGTAATATCTACTGTTGTTAAATTTCCTATACCAATTATAGTGTAACGCTAAAGATGAGTCAAATCGGAATCGAAATGCATACAATTTAAATAAAAAATTTAAGTTCAAAAAAACTTACTTTTTTATTGTTTTTATTTTTTTTTGGCAATTTGTGGTCAATTGGGTGTCGCCATTTTCGCTTTTACTTTTAATAATTTAACGCGACCACAAGCAAAACAAAGTTCATTTTTTTGTTGACCTTTTGTTCTGGAAAACAAGTCCATAGTGTTACAAAAGTATTGAAAAAACTTAAATTTTATTACAAAGTGCTACCTCAGATTGAATTGTATCTTTCACGTATATTTAATTTCGAGTAACATATCAGCAAAAATGCTCATACTCAGCTTTAATTGAATGTTATATTTCGCTGATATAAAATCATTCCGCTTATCACTTAATTATGATGTCAAATAACTTTGCATTATGCTTTTGAAGCTGATAAAGTTGCCAATGCATAAACGTGCCCGCTCAGTACGAAATTTAATGTTTATTTTCGGTCTTAGCATTGACTCTTCAACAAGATCAAGGATTTAGCTATGATATCAACGGGTCGGCTAATGCACCCGCCAAAATAATTCTGAACAACATATTCGCGTGCATAAATATAGGTTTTAAAAAAACAGGGCATATACCTCTACCCGTATATAATTTTTTTTTTCAATGGATTTCAAAGAGTACTCAGTTTTTAACACTAAGGCACACAAGCCATGAATTTTTTTTTTTTTTTAATTTTTAGGTGCCAATTGGCTTAATGGCTATCGGTTTTTTTTTTGACGAACTTTGATCCTGGACTATAAGATTGAGTTGGCTTTAACTCCATATGCAAATTTATCATGTTGTTCAAAGTGTTGTGCATATTTTTGTGTTAAGATAATGAATACAATAAAATAAGTTGTTGTCAGATTTGCGATTTTAAACTCAAAATGAAAATTAATTTAAATTTTCTTGTAAATTGCGAAGTAAATTGGCCGGTAACAAGTAGGCACTCAGAGAAAACAATTAGTTGAGCTAACATGGTTTTGTACTGTACCAAGTGGGTATGTAAATAATAAAAATTTGAGGATCCAATTTTTTATTTTTGACTAAAAATTGATTAGAGTATTGAATTTTGAAAACAAAAATATGATAGTAATACAATTCTGAAAACATAGTTTAGGTAAATTTATTTTTTAATTTTTTTCTTCAAAATTTTGAGTTTGAAAATTAATCTTTCAAAAACAAATTTATTTATATCTGAAAAAAAGGAAGAGATTCCTGACTTTTTTAAAAGATAAAGCAGCGCATTGTTTTAAAAAAATTTCCCACCCAGCTAAACAGGGGGACGTATAGACCCCCTCCAATCCCATTAAATTCTGTTCTTGCCTTGGTACAACCTACTCGCTAGAGCTGTTTTTTTTTCATTTTGTCTGAATCACCTTGTATTACTGATTGATATAAGTGGAAAAGTAAGATAATTTGAAAATTAATTTCTCCTTAGCCAATTGACTTATAGTCCAGGAAAACGGGGAATCAACTGTGCATTTTGTGCTCTCAGTGGATATTTTTTTATATGTGGTAGAGGAGTACCTCCTGAGTATAAATTTTTTTTTCGCAGTCCAGATCTGCGTACTAAGGTCCGAAATTTTGAGTAGAGTTTGAACCTAATTATATCCAAAACCTTTAGTCTGACAAAAAACTTACGGAGCACAAATTTGTAGCAAAAAACATTTTTCATCTTGTTCATGTACATTTTTTTAATGTATCTTTAATGTTTTAAAAGTTATAAACAAATAAAAATCAATGTTCGGAGTCGCGTAACTTTTTTGTTTTTCATATAAGGTCAAGCGGCATTTTATAACGAAGAAATTTTCGTTTTTACTTTTTTATTTGTTTTTTTCTAAACAGATAATGGTTACAATATTTCTTTGTTATTTTTTTATTATTTTTATTTTCATTCTGAAACACTTATTCGCACAACAAAATAACAAAGAAATCTTGTACCATTTTCTGTTTGAAATAATCTTACTTTTTTTTGAAAAGGCCAAATAAAAAAGTAAAAACGAAGATTTGTTTGTTACAAAATTGTCTACCACTTTGACGACTATCATAAATTTGTAGTCTATCATAAAACTAAAATAAAATCAGACCAAATTTGTATGAATAGTGGCGGAAGTTCTTTGTCGCAACTGTCCAGGGTTCGTACTTTACTTCGAAGTAGATTTGCTTCGGTTTTAAGAAAAAAATAAAATCTGCTTCCCTACTTCGTTTTTTTGGGATCTACTTCTCTTTTTTTAATTTAATAAATTGATAAATGAGAAGACAGTACTGGATCACTCACTACATTCTGAATAAAATGACAGCACTATTGTTGCTCAAAAATCTCTAGGCCGTGTGCCAATTGCGTTAAAATTGTTGTTAAATTTGATCCCAGTTAAATATGATCCTTTTTTATTGGGGTGAATAAAATTTAAGTTTTTTGCTGTGGCAATTGAATTAAATAGGATTTTTTCAAATATAAATTTCCAATTGAGATTCCTTGTGTTCAAGAGCATTCCCAGAAATGTTCAGATACCTTTAGTACGTTAATAACAATATTTGAATAATGTTAAAAATAGTTGACTATTGTTAATGATATTTAATTTTTGTCGTTCCTTTAAGCAAAATTGCTACGAATTTCATTCAAGTGTCAATAGTGTCAAAATGTAGCTATGAGATCAAATTTAACAGCACATTTAACGCAAATGGCACACGGCCTAAATGTCTGAACGAATTCTTTCATCGTTTTTCGTTTCTATTCTTCTTCGTTTATATTTTATTGGTATTATAGGTATTGATATATTAGTCAATACATTTTTTTTTTAAAGAATTATAAGATTTTTTTTTTTTTATTTCTAAAATCTACCTCGGAAATTTCGCTCGCTTCGAAATTTAGAATCTGAAGTCCGAACCCTGGTTCTGTCCCACGGTGTCCGCTCATGAGAGAGTTCCCCTTACTTGCCATATTGAGAAAGTAAAAAATTGAAGAATATCACTTTCAATATCCTTAAGACGATTAACATAGCCGAATATAGAAAATCTAGAATGCCATTTAAAAATAACGGACAGAACCAAGACTGAAGATGACTTCCTTGCGGGACTCAATATGTTATCTTGATGTTGCTAGAGAGGTTGAGAAAACCATCAAATGATAAACGACGTCGTCGGTGGCCCGTTTATCGAAAAGTGCTTGCTAAAATGATTTTTCGGGTTGCTCTATATGCGAATTAACAAATGCTTGGAGCTAGTAATCGAAAAAATTATTTCATTTGGATTAATGGTTTTGCTTTTAGAGCTAGTAAAAGTTCTTTTTAATTTTTTTTAACTTTGAGTGTAAAAACAAGGAAAAGAGTGTAAACAAAAATTTTGTTTTCTTCAAATTGAGTACAAAAAAAAATGTTCAAAAGACATCAAACCAAGCTTTACGGATAACAAATTTTGATATATTTCGAAACATAAGCTCAAACCCACATTTGCGTAAAGTTGCATATAGAGCCGAGCTAAAGAGATTTTAATTGGAAGTGAGTCAATATTTTATTCGTTGTATTCAAGTGTATATAGGCAGGCAGGCTTGTAAAAGAATGCTATCTTTAATGAATGCAGTCTTTAATGACTTCAATTAAAAGATTGCATTCATCAATCTTACTTTGAGACTTCAACTTCAAAATATGAAAATTATTTTTAACCAAAATGATTGCAATCATATTTTTCTCCTATTCATTTTGCGAAATCAATTGAATGCAATCATTTGAGACTTCATGCATTCCGGACATTCCTTTGCAGTCCAGCATTCTTTTGAAGTCCAGCATTTGATTGCATTCCAAGCATTTCTTTGCATTTCTTGCATTCTCTTGCATTCTTTGAAATCTTTTAAGTAAGATTTGAGAGGAATGCTGGACTGCGAATAAATGCTTAGAATGCAAAAGGAATGCAAGTATTCAAGGCCTGCAAAGAAATGTCCGGATCCGGAATGCCTGAAGTCTCAAATGACTGCATTCAATTGATTGCTGCAAATTGAATGGGGGGAAAAAATTACTGCAACCATTTTGATTTCTTTGATACTTATGATGATAACACTTGAACAACCAGAGGCAACCGCTCTCGAATAACTGGAGTCGATGGAGATGTTATATTGAGGCTCAAAATAATACTTAATGTTTTGAATTTCAGGGAAGTATAATGCATGCAGTTAAGTTTGGGGAGTATAAAAAGAAAACAGCAGAGCTATTAAAACAAAAGTATTCTCCAAAGCAACTCACACCTACTCTTCATAAAATGTTAGTTTATAGTCAAAATATCATCGAATTTCAGTGACTACCACTTGGAGAATTGTCAGAAGAATGCAAAAAAAAAGAAGACATATTCAACATGCTGGCAACCTCATCAGATCCACTTATTTCTTCCCTGAGGCATGTAAGAACCCAAAAAGATCTTAAAGCACAAAATTCTCCAGAAGTGATAAGTTTTTTTTACAAACTACCCCGGACTTGGATGATAGTTGCCAAGTTTCTTCACTATTAGACTTGTAATTTATTGAATTATTTTATTAAAGTAGTCTGTATACTGAAAAATAAAAAAAAAATTTTCTACTGTTTCACTAAAATTGGTGTATATTTTTTCCCCTACTGTTTAACTTAAATTGCCCTCAGCATAATCAACTTAACTAAAACTTCTTATTTCAAAAGAAAATTCTGAAATACCCTGTGATTTTTTTTTTAAACTCATCACTTTTATAGCATTGGAAATTTCCTTTAAGATGAAAAAAAAATGGCGGCGATATCTTTTTTCGTTTAGGAGTTATCATTTTTGCAACCAAAAAATTCGACTCGGGCCACAATCGAAGTTTCGTTACAATCGCGAAGAAGTAGAGGTATATAGGCCTAAAAACTCCTGAAAAAAACAAATACAAAAACACCACCTGACATCAATCGAAAATTGAGAATCTTTTGACAATATTTTCTGAGCTCAATCAGGCGAACCCTATATACAAATAGAAATATAGACGAGGCGATGAAGTGGGAAAGAAGACAATCGTTAGTGACGTCTCTGCCTTCGTGAAAACGGCTTATTTCGATAATCTTAGACTATCAGCACTAACTTTTTTGTGAACTATCTAAGAGTTTGTGATAACAACATTACTTTTGCCTTTTCAATTTTCCAACGGGTAGAAAATACTAACATAATATGTAAATATATGTGTAAATCGGAATAATTGTGGTGGAGCACCAAGAATTGTTGAATTGTTTTCTTATTGTTAAGGCCTTAATTTTTTGAGTGGCTTATAACATTTCGACATGAATTGCAAAAACACTGTAGTTGTGTGTTAAACCACTAAGATGGCATCTATTTCTTTTTCCGAAAGTCTGGGCCGCTTATTTAAGTCAGGTTTGGAAATTAGCATGTGGCACCACCATCTCCGTTGCTGCTCAAGAAGCAAAATGAGTTGCAAACAGATATCCTCAATTAAACATATACGTACGAACAAAACTCCAAAATTGGAGAGTTTGGTAATTTCTTGGAGTGTCAAGTATTAATAAAGATTAGTTTATAGTCTCACTCAAGATTTTCAACGTTATCGAAAAAAGAAAAGTCTTTTAATAAATTTGACAAAGGATATTGTAGAAATTAACTTCAATAAAAAAAGGTCTTGAAGAAATTAATTAATAGCTCAAAATACACTTTGAGCAAATAAAATTATTAAACGTCATTTCAAGAGTTACGGGTGCTTGTTGGTTTATTTGTGGGACTTATAAATAAAAAACAATTCTAGAGCTCATTTGCTTAGCATTAATTTAGTGCTATATCGCCACGGTTACTTATTAAACATAATTCAATGACTAATCATATCACACCCCATTGAGTGACAACTTATGATTACAATAACAACTTCACCGCTTGTCTATAAATATATGCATTAATAAACCACCATGTTTTGAATTAATCTAACCATGAAGAAAAACCAAAATTTTGTCACGCATACGTACATAAACAAAGATTAAAAACCATTCTGCAATATCTGATGTATAGTACCTACCATCACTATACCTACCCTTAATCTAAACCATATTCGTTTTTTCTTTTATTTCCATTCCAATAATGACCACTTACGATTGATTAACAATTTATTTATCCATTCACAAGAAAAATAAAAAAAATAAACGCAGCAAAAATTGATGGAATTCTATTTGAACTATTTTTTGCTGGCTCTCACATTTTTACCTACCGGAAATGCGGGCCACTACAACCAATACAACATTATTATTGTCCAGGAGGGAGCACAGCATCCCTCGACACCACAAGTCAGTCATATTAAAACATGATGTATAATTACCACATTCAATGGACCACTACAACTGCCACAAAACCTCTAACGGAATGCACGCTTTATACATTTGTGACAACCAATCGCACCAAAGTGCCACTTAAAAACTGAGAGCGGGTCTTTGGGGGACCGGGACAGCTTTGTTGTAAGTCAACGTTTAGTTTGATAGGGTGCAAATCGAAGGTTTGAAAAAGCAGATTCGGAAATACTGATAACAGAAAACATTTTGGTTTTGGGGTGTAAGTTTGTTAATAATAGCAAATCGTTGTATACAATAATACAGTAACACAGAAACTATTATACGATTACTATTTTCTACATATAAGTATACTTTTAACAAAACAAAATGTTTAAAACTTTAATTAGACCTAAAAAGTACTCTAAGGCTTTTATTTATTACCTATAACCCATTTTTTACTTGCTCTTTATTGGGATAGGGACGAAATCTCGACTGCCAATGGTACGAATAAAAAATACCGATTTTCAGCACTTTTAGCACGTTTTCGTACCTTTTTTTTGCTTTTAAACTAAATATTTGAGATAATATTGAAAGAGGAAGAAAATAAGAAGCGAAGCATGCCACCCAGGTACGATGCGTGAGCGGGACTGACTAACAGAAAGGGAGTTAAAATCCGCAAAGCGGGCCACCCAGGTGCTGTGGAATATGGAAACATTAAACTGGCGCTAAAAAATAACCGGTAAAAATGATACCTACATGAAATTATATGAAACATTTTTGCAATTAATTTGTATTGAAAAATTCAATTTTAAGTTGCCTTTACCAAAAAAAAAAGTAGTTAGTCATTCGGGATTTTGGCAGTCGGGATTCTCAGTCGGGATTTCGTACCCAACCCATTATATTAATTGGCATATATAACCTGTTTCCCACAAAGCATAGACAATTTACAAATGATGTTTAACTATCGGTCAGTTAGGAAAGTATCGGTCTGGTAGCCTAATCAAAATAAAAAAAAATTGTAATGCGCAAAATTAACCGGATATATTTGGTTGATTTAGATTGTCGATGTTGGTATTTCGATTTTCGATGCTTTAATAACTGTTTTTAATATCAGTTAAGTCACGTTGTTAATAAAACAGACTTTAAAAGTTGTGATCTGTGTAAAGTGAAATTTTTGTAGTGTCAAATAAAATGGCTAAAATATAAAAAACCTATAGCAATCAAATTCGTTACAAAGTTATTGAAACATTTCTAAACGAAATAAAACAAAATATATTCGCTCAAATGATGAACTATTCCCACGTCAACCGGTTATGTTATCATCAAAAAGTTCAGGAGCTGAAAATCAGTGGAAGCAGATCATTTTGGTTAACCCCCTGGCAAAACAACATATTAAATACTGATATGCGCATAAATAATTTCATCAGAAGCTGTCACTGTCAATAGGCGTGAACCAAAAAACGGAGGACCCGGATGGGTAAGAGGAATCGAATGAATTTTTGTTGGTTTAACACAACAAACCAACAACAATTCCTCCGATTGCTCTGATTCCTCCGGTTCCTCCGTTTTTTGGTTCTGGCCTAATGACAGAGGAGTTACATCATTGACTCCATCTAATAAATGACACAGTGCTGTCGTCTGCCATAATGCAAGCAGGTACAAAAAATAATACTTTTAAGACACAATTTAAGGTTATTATCTTATAACATTACAGGAATATCAAACAAACTATTGTTTTCAGATTTCATTCAATTTGTCAAGAAACATGTTATATTTTTGATTTTTGAAACATTCGTTACGATTGAAAACTTAGAAGAATTTGGTAACCTAAGCTATTATATACTTAATATCTAAAAGTCTGGCACTTTCAACCGCCTGAATATTTTGTCTGTTTAAGAATTTACACCAAATATGACAACAAACAAACTAAGCAAAAACGCCTATAATACATTATTCACACCGAATGAAGCAAAACAAAACGATTTTTTTTTGACTTGCTTAACTTGGTAATTGGGTATGAATTGTTATTGTTCAAAATTATAGCCACAAAATAAAAACTCTTCTTTTAACTTAAATTAATATGTAAGGCGTTATTCTTTTTTCGTTTAGAACAGAGCTCTGAGCCGATTGCGATCGCTTAGAGCATGCTCTGAGCGTTCTCTTATTAGATTTATTTTTGATTTATTTTTGAAACACATTCGAGCACTCAGCTGTCATAAAGACATTCGTTCTGACTCTTTCACACACAAACACAACGTCAAAATCTAAGTTGAAAGTTTTTAATTTGTTCTTATCCATTATGAAACAAATGGATAAGAATAAATTAAACCCTGAAATTAATTTGACCAATAATAAATAACATATTTCACTTGTATTTCATCAAATAAAAACTATCTCCAGCACCAAAATGGCTGGCTTCATCCGCCATTTCAATGGTTTTTATAATTGTTCAGTATTTCACTCTGAATGATCAGTCAATTTACCTGAGCCAATAGAGCGCGTTCTGAACATGATTTGAACCATCACTAAACGAAGAAAGAAATATAAATGTCAAGATCTGAACGCTCTGAGCGAAAAAAGAAACAACTTTATTTTTGAAAACTCAGGATCTGCTCTGAACGAAAAAAATAAAACGCCTATTGGTTCCATATTTTCAATCAAAAATAACCCTTCACAAAAAATGTTTGAATGAAACTTTGTCAATAAAGGCAAAATGAAAATAAATCCAACAGTTTTCAAATTTAGCACACTTACTGAGGGGTGTCTGGAGATGAACCAAAAAAAAGTCCCCAAGAATCCGACTGGAGCGCTTGCGACAGTGAGAAGAAACATGTTATTTTTTCGGTTTTCTGCCGTTATATTGAATATTGTTATTTAAAATAAAAAATTAGCTTCTACGAAAATAGAGCTTGAACATTTCATTTTATAATAATCTGTTTTCAATATACATATTTTTTGAAACAAAATTTACAAAGCTTTAGAAGTATACACTTGATACAGTATATAATACAGTAGACTTGTATCTATAAACATATAATCGTTATAACAATTGACTGAAAAACTCATCTTTTACAAATATGAATCCAAGCATATTTTCGACAAAATCCATAAGATAATATATTTTTGGTGTTTGGTATATCCATAACTCAAAAAATGCATTTTTTCAGTAAGGATATTTAAATTTGTAGTAAAGTGTAGTAAAGTAGCATTTTTTAATAATGCAGTCATTTTATTGCAACTCGGTCCAACCGTTAAGGCTCTAGTTCGATGTGAATTCACTTAACATCGAGAACAAAGTAGAATTTTAGATGCAGTTATTACATTTTTACTAAAAACCACAGATGTTTGTTTATAGTTCAATAAACACCGACATTATACATAATTGCAAAGCTTGGTTTAACTCTTGTTTTTGTATGTTGTATGGATCAGTTATGGAATATTATTGCAAATTTGAAACTTTGAAGAACTTGTGTTAATTGGGACTTCTTTCACTTATGATGGCATAAACTATGCATTTTTCGACAAGCAAAATACAAACTTTTTTTAAAGCTAAAACAATTTGCTACTACAATTCTTTTGACTTTATAGGCACCAAGCTATAGCCCTTCGAAAACTATCCATTATTCCTGAAGAACGTCAATTTTAAAATTTTCTCTCCTTCAAATGAAATTATTGGTAACACCGCTCGTCCTTTGAGTCATTGAAATAATTTTATGGAACATTTAATTTGCTTTAAATAAAACACAATACAAAGTCTGTAAGACCAATAGTTCACTCGCAATCTGGAAAAAAACTAAAAATGAAGAGCTGATTCTTCGAAAGATTTCACCTTCGTATGCCTATACCTAGTTATCTTTAAAGGTAAACCTTATGCTTTCTTTCACCTAAAACGAATTTAATTTTATGATGACTTTTTCTTTTGTATTTTGGTATACTTTGCAGTTTTGCACATAAATGTATTTTCTGGACTTTTTCTCAATTTTCCAAAACTCAATTCTTATACCTTCTTTCTATTTCAAGATTGTGAGTTAACTAACTATAGTTTTCAGTTACAGAACTAGTTTTGTGCTTCAATGGAAGCAAATTAAGTGTTCCATAACTTTATTTATCATGACTTTTCTCATAGGACGAACGTCGTTGCCAATATTTGTAGAAAAATGATAACTGCATCAAAAATTCCGCTTTTTTATCCACTTAACATCGAGCTACAGCCTAAACGGTTGGACCGATTGGCTTCAAATTTGAATTGCAATGAAATGACTGTTACAAATTTATAATCATTACTTAAAAAATGCATTTCTTGAGTTATGGATATACCAAACACCAAAAATATATTATTTTATCGATTTTGGCCGAAAATAAGCTTGGCTCCATATTAGTGGAAGATTAGTTTTTGATTCAATTCACAGTTTCCAATAATGACGGGAAAACTCCAAAAAAATACCTGTTTCTCTGTAGTGCCGATAGAGTTATTTTATAAACTTGAACAAAAACAAACAAAATGAATACCGTTATTTTTAAAGAAATTTTATAATCTTAGAAGCTTTTAGAAGATAATTTTTTAGTAACAGTTTCCAAGATAAAGTCGAAAATTGAAGAATAACATGTTTCTCCTCACTGTCGCAAGTACTCACTCCAGTAGTCCATTCGGATTTTTGGGGACTTTTTTTGGGATATCTCCAGACACCCCTGATGAAGTGTGCCAAGTTTTAAAACTGTTGGATATATTTCCAATTTAAAACCTTTATTGACTGGATAAAATGCCAAATCGCTCACATGTTGCATTTTTTTTTTTGCCTGTTTGACTAGTCTGTTGTGAATGGTATCATTTAACTGTATTTTGCGAGGGGTTTGGCACGAATAAAATCACCTGACCACTTATACTTGCTATCATTTGAAATCACGTTAAAATCAAGTGGAATCACTATTTCAAGTGATGAAATTAAAAAAAAATTTGGTTTTTGATTTCAAAAAATTTATTGCATCATCAAAATTTTTTGAAATCACTTTAAGTTTTTTGCAATCATGGAATCAAAAATGCCATAATGAAATCACAATGAAATCATTTGAATTAATTTTCAATCATTTGAAATCAGTAAATTTATTTGAAATCAATGCAATCACAAAATTTTTAAATCAATTTAAATACTGCTTGAAATCATCTGAAATCATATGAAGCCATTTGAAATATTGAAATCATTGAACCACTAAACTATCTAGTGACATACCCCTCGGTATTTTGCGCCTAAATGCCTTACAAAAACATGTTCGTTTGCGTTTGGTTTTATTTATCGTGCAAAATGATTTATTAGCCTAATTTGGTGTACCTAACTGCTCCCATTAAGACGTGAAATTTTTATCGTCAGCCGATTATGCGAAAACGTTTCGTTTGTTTGCTTATTGTGCATTATATTAATGCACAAGAAAAATCTAATATACGGGGCTCGGGAGGGGTAAATACTAAATATACAACTGTGAATAGAATTAACTGTCCTATTTTTAGCATAAGAACATTGTTAAATTATCATGACAATGAACCAAACAATATTGCATCCTCAATGTGACACTCTCATGTACCTAAAACAATCCATAACTGGGAGGCTTGCAACGTTTTATTGAGGTCAACCCGACGTAACCCACAAGCAGATCTGTATAATAAAGTGGGAATGTTGTATTCTCATTCAAGACCATAACATCTTAGGAAAAGAAGAAAATGAAAAAAGGATACCCCATGCCACACTCCAGAAAAACTATTGTAAAGCCACTCTCTATATGAAAATCGGTCCTATGGATTTAAGTAGGACCAGTTATCGTTGCTTAGATTTAGATTTATTTTTAAATTTTTCCATAAAAAGTAATTTTTGAATTACTAATATAATCACTTAACATGGCTATGCCGTTTACCTTATGGGTATAATTCATACAAAATTAACAATTATACAATTTTGTGTTTACATTTTTAATTTACAATCATACTCAAAAGCTTTCGATTAAGATTCTTCTTTGATAAGATAATAAAATTTGAACATTTCTGGTACACCCAAATTCTTATAGGTGCTTAAGAATTAGTTCTTCCAAAAAAATACATGCCTTCTTGTTTCCCTTAGTACGTTACATCGCCCTACAAAATGGAAAATATCTTCTCTTTTTAAGTTTCTAGCATTTGCATATAATTAGAAACCTGTGAAATTTAAAATCTTTATAAAAAATCGAAGAAGGTTTTCAGCTGTTTCATATTTCTTGCCTGCCCAAACTTGAGCGGCATACAGCCACTCACCGATTCAAAAACTTTTTTTATATCTACTACTATGCGCAATAAATCCGTTGTTGAAAATTCCGCTACAATCTACATTCATCATAGTTTTAGCTTGCTACTTCAAACTCAAGGTACCACCAGGTGCACGACATCCAACAAATCCTTCACTTCAAAAAAATAAATACCAGCCACCCACTAACATATGACAAATCGATCGCACCTCGACGGAGCAACTCTCTTGATACTTATATCCTTTAGGAGTTTATGTCCACATAAGCAACCATAAAAATTGTGATGACGTACGACTTTTTTTATTTATTTCTTTAAGATGATTAATGAGTTAACGATTGTGACTGTCCCTGTGTCCCGATTGAAAGCAATTTCTAAAAATTCGTCACAAGGTTTTTGACTTATCCACGCAACGCAACATAATAAACTGTTCCTACACAACAGTGGACTTTCATTGAATGACAAAACCAACTCTATCGGGCATCAGAATTTAAGATACTCTTCAGCACTTGGGGACTATCACCAGGATAATCGGGACCCATTGTTGCATCTCTATGGCTTTATGTGTTGCCATTCATAAATCAACGAGCTCTCAAGGATGTTTTTTTTTTTTCATCCTATTTTCCAAGTTCGAAATTCTTTTATATAGACTTCTTGAAAACTGGTTGGTGGCACTTTCTTATTAACAACTCCATAAAACATTCGATGATTTATCGTGTTAGCAATTGTATGGATCGAATATGGACAGAGGCACCATAAAAAGCAACGGATACTTTATACTCATACTACAGAAGGAATTTTTTAATTTGTTCCGCATTGGAACTCTTTTTGTTGAAAAGGAAAGAAAATATAGTTTCTAAATTTACATATTACTTAGTTTTTTGCACAATTCTGTCAGCAGAATAATAACATCGTGTTGTGCAGTTAATTTGAATCATTATTTTCAAAAAATCAGTAAACCGTTGAAAATCCCTTGTCAACGGGGAACAGACACTTTTGGAAATGTCATCATGGACTCGTCAAAAAATCATGACTGTTGACAGTTTTCCACGTGGAAATTTGATACTTTTTTGTATGAAACGTAAATTGCCGTTATTCATTGTGCCAGTGATGAGAATGTTATCCCCCTTTAGGTGTTTAGAAGTAAAGAAGCCGCCAAAATTGTATTCTATGGCTGCTTGGTTTTTGGGAAAAGTTTCGAAGTTCGTTAGATATGTCCTTACAGACAAGGCACTACTAATTGGATCACTGAAGGATTAGTGGCAATGACAGTTTGGACATAGAAACCTACGTAGGATACGTGTACAGTTGGGATGTTTCTATATAGGGTTTCTGTTTTTAGTGGAGGGATTTTTAGTTTTAACTTTCACATAGAAGCCGTTACAGTTGACTTAACTTACTGATTGAGCCGGTTAAGGTTGTGTTGCGATGACAGCTTGGCGCCAAAATTTTTTTAATTGAGTTTGTGGTTTCCTTTTTATGCATAGTTGAATATTTCATAATTTTGAAAAGGAAATAATTGAAACTGCAAAATAGAAATCTCAGGAATTATTTAAAATACCTAACTACCTGACCTATATCGATCATGTTTATTGGGCTGGGTAAATGAGAAAAAAGTTGATATAAGTAATATAAGCCACTTTTTCAAGAGTTAAAGGTATTGGATGGTTATAAATTTGCAACACAAATTTGATAAGATAGTATAAGAAGGAGAATGGCAAAAGCAGGTGGCCACATAGTACTCAGCTGCCTTAAATTATAGTCGCAAGCATTACACGATCTTGATGAGTTTAGGGTTCCATGGTTCCATAGCTGGTCGACGTGTGTATGCTACTTCTGTTTGCTTCACAAATACTGAATAAAAATGACTGATGAAACAACTCGTCAGTCGGGAAGAGTTTTTGGGCCACCCTGTGAAAGAAATTAGTATTAAAAAAAAAAAACATAAAATGATCGAGAAAAAGAATTTGTATTTGTATTTGCATAATAATAAAATAAAATATTTTAACTTATAAATCAAATGAGTGATGATGAAAGAGTTTTAGCGTTAACAGCCCTAGCAAATTTTGCAAACGCGGCTGTGTTATTATGGCGGCTGTGTTATTATAAGTGTTGAACCACTTATTGAAGGGAGACTTGAACAGTGGTCTTTTATATAAGAAACTATGTTGGTATATATTCGTTAATTTTCATTATATTTTACGTTATATTGAAGTATAAATAAAAGGCACGACTGGGTCGGACAAACTTGCTCTTTTGTCAGATTGCTAACTGGATTTTCTTTTGCGTTTATATGGCAGATACCGTAAATATGATGATTTGAAAAAAAAAATTCTATCGGAAAACTTTATCTCGGGAAAAAAGTCAGTCACACAAAATTTCATCAAAATCGATTGTATTTTTTTCGAGAAAAATTGTATTTTCTATAGCTTTTATATGGCAGGTACCGTTCATAATATGATTTTGAAACAAATTTTCGAATGGAAAACTTCATCCTTGACAAAAAATCATTCACACAAAATTTTATCAAAATCGGTCGTTATTTTTTTGGCTTAATTTTAAGGCTTATTTGGCAGGTACTGTTAATATGAATGCTTATTTTGAAAACACGAAAAACATAACCGTTAGCTACAAATCCATTATACGAAATTTTATCAAAACCGATCGTATTTTTTTCGATAAAAATGGAGTTGTCTGTAACGCATGTATGGCAGGTACCGTTAAGAAGCTAATCTTAACCAACAATTATTTTTTTACCAAAAATGTCAACGTTTGCAAAAAATCAGTCATACGAAATTTCATCAAAATCGATTGTTTTTTTTCGAGAAAAATTGAGTTGTCTGTAACGCTTATATAGCAGGTACCGTTATTTTTAGACCTAGGATAAAAATCAAAAATACTCCTGAACTTATTACAATAATAATACAGAGTATCAAGATTGAAGAAAATCGTCCGAACCGTTTAGGCTGTATAGGTGTCGATACATCCAGACTGACAGACGGACAGACAGACAGACAGGCAGACAGACAGAATTGTCGGACCTACATTTTTCTTATTGTCTATCATCGTAATGTCATGTTTGATTGATATCTCAAAACTTTTTTTTTTACGAACACAAAACTTGCCTTATGTACTATAATCGCAAGTAAAAAACGACTTTCCCCGTGGTGTAATGGTTAGTTAGTTAGTTGTTAGTTGGATTGATACTTCGTGAGGAACTGTATTACAGTATATAAAAAGAAGTACAAGAGCAAAGATCAGGGATACCCTTTATCAATTTTGAGAAAACATAATAAAAACATATTTTATTAAAAAATTGTCATGACAAGTGCATCTCACCTTAGTCGTTTAAATTCGACGAAAAATTGTTTGGTTGAAAGTTTAAGTCACTATAGGCCGTGGATCTTCGGAGCTGAAAAATTCTTTTATAGTACAAAAAAAAAAAAAAAACATTATAAGAGTGATCAGTGATCACGTAATACTTTTCTACTTCATAGTAGATATTGTTAAAAGGTAAAGCCAAGCGAAAAAGATATTGTTTAGCCTAACCCTTACCGTGAAAGCAGCCTGTTTAGTGCCTACTTCTGACGTCAAACGACACAAGTACTTTATTCAACAAACAGCAATATATTGTTTTTTTTATTTAGATTTTGTTTTATTTTCTTATATTTATTATACCATTGACTTAAAAATAGGCTTAAATGATGGTTTTTTAATCATAGCTTTCCTTCAAATGTTAAAACTATACATTTACATAATTCAAAATTATTAAGAAATATTTTTAAAATTTTTCTGTTGTAAGATATAGTGTAAATATCAAATCTCTGAGCAAGCTGGCGTATTAGCCAAATTTTGGAAAGCCTTTATCTATAAAAAAGAAATATCTATCTATCTAAAACTAAGCTCATTACTATAACTTGAAGCTATAATTTATCATTTCTTATGTCTATTTAAAATGGTTCTTATAATAAATGAATAATATGAAAAATGCATTTCTGTTGTCTTAACCTTGTATATCGATGTTTTCAAAATTAAATGTGATTTTTTTAATAAATAATAATTTTCAAGTTAAAGTTATACTTGAGCGTCTTCCCCCGTGACACAGTGGGGCGATAGTGGGAAAAACTCCAATTTTCATATTTTTATCGCATTTGGTAAGCTATTGTTTTCATTATAAGGAAAAGAAAACAGTATTGTTGCAGTTATTTTTTTATTCATGTCATTTCTACAACTAAATCGGTTCAGTGGCATGATTCGTAAACAGTTTTTTCCACTCTTTCATACCAATTATCCCACTGTTTGTCGTTTCCACACAGAATGGAATTCCTTAATTGCGTAATATGTCCCAGAATCTATCACCGTTCATCGCTCCTGGTATTCAGGTAGCTCCGACCATCGAAGTTTTAGATATGGACCGCCAGTAGCCAACTTCACGCGTGTTCCAACATAACTAGGAGCGCCATCAACTACTACCAGAGAATCTGCGTAGAAATGCTATGTTTGTTTTAATTAATTATTTAATTTTGATATATTTTGGTGGAAATTGTTATCAAACTAGTTTTATTTTAGAAAACAAATCCACTCTACATGGCATTTAGTTACTTGCACATGAATATGTCATCGTTTTCATTTAAATTTCAAAGGCGAAATTAATACACGTATTTAACACTAAAAGATGATGGCGCATTTTGACCGCTTTTTGCTGGAACAACATTTTTTGGCCGTTTATATGAAAATTTCAACCGACTAGCGGTCATATCTAGTACGTCAATGGCTCCGACAGATAAGAATCTCCATTTGTAGTGTCTGCTATACTTCTGTGATTGTATAGGATGTCTTTTTAGGTTTTTTCATAATTTAGCTGGTTCCAACCTATACTGGTCAATAGGGATATAAAACACGTCTGCTGTAGTGCTGATGTATCGTATAGAGATCATCTTATTTGGCTGATACTCCCTTGTAAGGGGGTTTAATAGAGTCTTATGCACATTCTTTAGAAATTCCTATCAAAAATTGTACCTCCATTACTAATGTAGGTGTGAAGGAGTTACAAAAAATAGCGAACCGTAAAATCGGGTCTGCTGATCAACAGATGAGGACGAGGAGCTTCGTATTCGTTTTAATCACTATCGCATCTTTGTTAAACGTCATCTTTTTTGTGTTTTCCATCTGGAAGGTATACATGATGCTGTCTTTGGTGCGAAAAACGTTTGCGTCTGGCAAACTTATGGTGTTTTTTTTAATTCTATCTGACTGCTATTTTCGCTGATAACTCACAATACATAAAATAGTTTTAAGTAAACAATTAAAGCTGACAAAATTTCTTACAAAAGTGATTCTGAGATATAAGCTTGAAAAAATCGCTAATATATGTGAACACTAATTCAACAAAAATAATCAAAAACGATTTTTTGTTGAATTTTTGTTTACATATTAGCGATCTTCTCAAACTTATATCTCAGAAACTTTTGAAAATACGAAAAAACTATACAAAATTTTTTGTAGGAAATTTTGTCAGCTTTAATTTTATACTGAATATTTTTTTTTTGTAGGATCGAGGGTTTGTAAGTTATAAGGGAAAAACTGAAAACAAGGAAATTTAAAGCACCCTGCACTCCTTTGCGACCAACCTCACTAGTCCAAACAAAGCTGCGTATAGGTTAGGTACTTAGTTTTTCTGTCTTCGATTTCTCGATCTATAGAATCATTCGTTGACTGGACTATACAGACAAAAATGTATTTCTTTCCTGAAACAACTTAAACAATTTCAGAAGTGAAGGTAGATATAGTGAAACACTGAGTTAATGCAGCTCGTGTTTACTGATGAGCGTACTTTCAAAAAAATACAAAACTATTGTTAGCTCTTGTTTTGTAACAAATATTTATCCGAACCTCTATAATCCAAGCAACTGTAAACCATCTGCCACTGTCTAGCTCCTTATTAGTAGCCATTATCTGCCAGAAAAACTCATACAACACGACAATGCACCCCCAAATTAATTATCCGATTAAAAACCTTAACCAAGGTGTGCAGTCAAGGATCTTAATTGAGCCATTTTCATACAGCCTTAAGGTTTTGGTCAGCGTATTGCGATACAATATTACAGAAATGCTCGCTATTCAATCCACTGGATGATTGAATTTTAATCCTTATGCTGCGATTGAAATATACTTATTCAGCCTTTATATGAAAAAGATCTAAGTGAGTATTATTCCTCCTACAAAGACGCAAACTATAAAAGAAAGCGGAAGGATATTCTTCCTTCAAAAACTATAAAAATCGAAATTGGGACAAAAAAATGAGATAATATGTCAGTATACCCTGCACACATAATAATCATCAACTCCAAATCTTGTATACGAGACTTCCTTATATATATTTTTTTTTTCTGTTTGGTCACTTTTGCCTTATTGTGCAACCGTCAGTGGGTGTCCTTTTTTTACCCTTATGGACACACATGCAATTTTAAGATGATTTGAAAAATAAAAATAGCTATACCTATACCTACGCTAAAAACCTTGCAGGGATTAAGGATATGTCAATGGTTCTTGATTTTATGATGGTTTGACAGCCGAGGGGATTGGGCATAAAAAAGTACCAACCTTACAAAGCATTTGAAATCATAAAAAAAAAACATTTAGGTATAGGTAGGTATAAAAGTTCTTATAGATATCTTACCGGCTTGGTATAAAACAAAGTTCGAATCATATTTCCATCAAAGATCTTTATTTGTTATGTGCATTAGCAACAGGGAGTGTAAGTCACCTGCGTGCTCTTAAATCAACTTTTATAGAATTTTAATTAAAAACCACGAAAATATTTCTCCATTATATTAAATGACTTTATTTGCACTGCTGGACATACAAACTCCATGAGATAACATCGACCACATAGACTACTTGACCTTTTCTACGTCAACATATTCACCTGCTGAAGACAATCTTCAAGAACAGCGGATGTTTACCATCGACCGCACAAAATCTTGCACCATATTACTCTATACTCTGCCGCTTTGCGCAACACCAACATACTAAGAAACAGAATACCACAAAGAAAACAAATCCTCCGACAATATAGCACTGTGATGTGCAAGTGCATATGCAACAGCTTCCCTCTTCAAGGATCACCGCAAAAAGGCGAGACAAAATCAACTTCCTGTGGGAATGTGAACTCCAAGACGTATATATCCAACTGCCACTTTCCATTTCACAGAAGGTCAAAAACAACTACGACGATGCAACTCAGCTCGACAGGTCCTTACACCAAATGATGCGTCTATTTTTGTGTTATCCTTTGACAAATATCGAAAAACACAAAATTTTCACACGATTATGGTTATGGAAAGTCAGTTATATGAGATGGAACATCAAGAACATTGTGACAATTGCACCTGCAGCATCGAGCAATCCTTTGGAAAGGATATCGAGGCGCAACTATGACAAATATTACGGTGATGGTTATGGGTAATGATGTTTATACGATTTATTTTTATTAGGTGCAGAGCATACAGATATTCTTTTTGTTGTTGTATGAGAAAGTCATTTTGCGATTAATGTGGGAATATTATATTATGAATGATAAAAGGGTCTGCTATTATGTATATCCTTTTGATAGATTTAATATATAAAATCAAACACCGGGCGGTGATGGAATTTCATACAAAATGATTGAATATTTGTTGCGATGATGACGATGCATAATTGCATTTTCCCAGGATTCGAAGGATAATAATAAATTGGGATGCAAAATTATTTTCCCATGTGCATAAGTATCCTTTTTTGATGGTCTTCTTGGTCATTGAATGTAACATTTCTTCATATCTACCTGGATGATTAATTCCCTCTGATGGTCAGATTCATATTGAAATGATCCTTCTTCAACTTAATACGTTGCTCAAGCGTGAATCCTTTCTCGAAAGAAAGAGAAGTTCGCGTAATGTTATCAAAGAAAACTGATTTAATGTGTAACAATTTCTATCAGAAAATTATTATCCTCGTTCGTGCTGTTGATGTTGAGGGCCATCGTTAGTCCCTTAAAGGTCTGTATTTCGAATTGACCCCTATAATACTGAAGGTACAATCATATCCATCTCGAGGAGACTATTTCTTCCGTATTTTTATTTAATATCTTTATAATAATTGATCAAGGCAACTAATTGCAAACGCCTATACATATTGGCTCTCAAGTAGTATCATACTGGTATAAGAAAAGAAAAGGAAACACATATGGTTGTGGTTGTGTTTTAAGAAGTTGCTTCAATTATCAATACAGTTGATCTTTGCTTATTAAATCGGAAATAAATTGAAAATTTGAAATTAGAAATTCGATTTAAGATAACAAATGTTCAGAATATTCTCAACTTACACGATTATTCACATTTGGTCAAAAACTCGCTATAGTAACAAATGTTCAGTCATGAAATTTGAATGTTTGAACGATTTTTTCCAGAAAATATTATGTAAAGGTAAGTATAATAGGTGAATCCATACACGTTCATGTTGGTGCAGGGAAATAACTTTACATGGGAAATAACTTCACCACAAGTGGAAAATAATATAACCTGAAATTTGGTAAAGTTCACATGGGAATTTATTCCACTTTTAGTGGGAGTCTGCTCCACTTTTCAATGTGAAGTTGATTCCCACTCGTAGTGAGATTGTATTCCACTTTATAACAACAGAAAAATGTTGTTATAAATGCAACTTCCCGGTAGCATACCCAAATAAGTTAGAATCTTTGCATACCCAAATAACAACACGTAATTATTTAAGTTAGCTATAAAAGTAATTTGCAAAACATCTGCACTTAGAAATCTTAACTTTGACACATCAACAAGTCCATAACTTTGCTTTATAAAGCAGCCAACACATCCCGCTGCATAACTCTCGTTTGTATTTAGATATAAATTGAAACCCGGCAATTTGTAATTAACTTTCTCGTAGTCACAAATCCAAATCTCAGACATAACAACAAAATCAGGAACCGATACAAAATAACCTAATTGTGAAACTAGACAATCAAAATTTTCTCTTAAACTCCTAATATTTTGGTGGATAATGAACAACTTATTTAAAGAGTAAGTTGTGTTGGAAAAAACTTCTTCAAAATTTGTATTTTTGAAATTGAAAATAGAAAAATCATCTGTAGGTAATTCATTATTAAAATTCATTTGACCAAAAATATTTAAGAGATAGCACTATATCAGTGCAAGATAATTGATATGATTTTTTCACTCTTTCTCGTTTACATTTCATTGTTTTTAAACCAAAGATACTTAAACCCTCTTTTGAGCTTCTTTCGCTTGCATAAATAAAGCTCTCGTGTAATTTGTTAGCAGCATAAGCATTTTTTTTTGCGCTTATGCACTCCGAAACACAGATTTGGATTTAATTTTGTATGATTAATTTGTTGTTATCGCAAAAAATTCAAAAAATAAGCTTTTCACCTGTTTTTATCTACCTATACCGACTATTGATATTTTTTTTTTTGTAAATTCAATTTTTATTTTTAATTTAATTTAAATGCTAGACAAAAACCTTAAAAACTAGCTTACAGAATAACTTAACTAACTTACTGGTCCCATGCGGGCGCTCTAAATTATACTCTAACTATATATTTAAAATGCCTTTCGGCGTAAAAACTAACTTAAATTAAAATTCAATATTACTTAAAACCTACTATTGATATGGTACACTAATTCACCGAGTTTGACAAAATTGGTTATTAAGATATAAGGTTTGCTATGCGGATAAAAATTGCTCACTCAAATTTCGGAATAGTAGTTTTGAAATAAAAAAATAAAATTAAAAAAAAAACACAGTACAGGTCAATCGAGTTTCCCCAGTCGTTAACACGTAAAAAGAAACTTGCTACAAGTGCAAGTTCTTGCGACCTAGTCGTGCATTTTATTTTGCATGATTCTGCGAAATAATTCATCCATAGGTAGGTATACCTGCATGATTCCTTTAACATACAAAAATACATAAATATTCCCAATTTTTTTATTGCAATCTAAAACAATATTTGCATATATGTATTTTACCTTGATTTTCTTTTTTTAAAGGTTGAGGCTCATCTACCTAGTTAAAGATGTCATCTGCATCCTTTATGCAAATAATTTGTTTTACAAATCGTACATCCTTAATTAAAAAGAGATACTGAAAAAAACGTCAGTAATTTAATTTCTATACAAAATTTGAGTGAGCCCACTCATAAAAATCAACGTCATAAAAACCGTGTAAACAAGTAGAGGATAAAGAAGGCGTTTTAGTTGACTTGTCATAAAAAGACAGACCTAATTCCAAATAGTTTAAACAAAGCAAAAAAATATATGTAGGTACGTAAAAGATTTTGCGAAAAACGTCTAAATCTAGATGACGATCATTTATTGAGATTTCAAGGATATACCTATATTTGTATACTGCAGTATACATGTTATCTAATGTCTTTTTGCAAAAATATTGGCAAACGTAACAAAAGGATGCAACGTAAATAGAACACCTCCTAGTTTTCTAAATCATAAAACGAGGACAAGGCTATATTCTATTATCCCTGGCTGGCAGCCTTTTATACCTGCAAAATTGTATACATAACACATGATGGACAACACAATCAGTCTGCGATGCAAATTGCAGAAATGACCAATTAAGCCAGGACAACTGTGAATAGTCAAAGTAGTACACTTTTGGATTTATTTTATGTTCTGTTTGGGTGTGGGATGGTCAGGGCATAATTTTAATTGCAAACATTCCTTGGAAGGGTTCTATTTCTATATTGCCTATGTTTAAGGTCGTAAAGCTACTTCATATAGATCTACCTATGTGTAGGTATACACATTTCATATATAGTTGAGCGGCACTTACCAAAGGCATGCTTACTTAATTGTGCATTTCACCAATGTTTTGAATTATGTTTAGTTATTGAAAAGAGAATTATTTGCATTGGTCTTTAATGATATTGACGAAGGAGCGTCATAAATGTTTCAATTTATTTTAATTGTATTTTTGGAATATCAAATGGTTGGGAATGAGGAGCACTACAGGATTTTAACTTACCTATCAAAACGCTAAAAATATAATAAAGCTGAAAAAATAAAAAAATAAGAATTTGTGGCCTTTACTCCATAATGCGTTTCGGCCAAGTAGATTTAAATACATACAAGATTGCCTCTTCAGCAAGATCCGTGTACAGTAAATCTACTTTTCTGGGACGCATGGTTTTTGTTGGTCGATGGAAATTACCTTATAAAACATACTGCTGTGAATTATATTGTTTTGGTAACCTTGATTAAAGTAAAGGCCACAATTCCTCATTTCAGAATTTTATTCATTTAAACTCAACAAAAAAAACAATTATTTTGTTTTTAATTATTTTTTTATAGCTGAAAAAATGCTCCAAACAAGAAGTATAGTATTCAGCTTCTTTCTTTAGCCATATCGTAAGATATTCTATCTGAATTTAAAGAGTTCAACGAATTCTCAGAGGAAGCGTATTAAAAATTATTTTATTCACAAAATAACTTAAAATTATGAAATAATCTATTGTATGAGCCAAAGAAGGAACAGAATGTATCAAGTTTTAGGGTGAATTCGAAGATTCAACGGACTGAAACATTGTTGTCCATTAGCTCTGGCCCAACCATCTAATTCTATTCCTTTTGGCGAAATCAGTGTCACAGTAGGCACATCATAATTAATTCAGACGGTTATCTTCTGCGCCACACTTTGCCAACCATATACTTGACCGAAGGTCATACAAAGGATTTTTCGCTCAAAGAAACCAAATCACTTCCTTATCGTTCAAAAAAAGCTTATCAATTCGTGTAAAAAATGTTGAAAAAAAAAATCCCAAAAATAGGCTATGCGTACTTGTGTTTTTTTTTACGAAAGGCTAGAATTCCGTCAAAATTCAAAAAAACTAAATTAATAAAATCTAAATAACATAGAGGAGGCACCCTCCGACACCTTAAGAGGAAAAGTTGTATTGTTGTTGCGAATTTTTCGTTTTTTTTTTCAATTATTTTTAAATATGATCTGGAAATTTAGTGTTTTTCCAAAATTTTAGATTTTTTTAAAATGTATTTTTTTAAAGTTTGGTAAAAAAAAGTGAAGAAGTGTCGAATTTGCCTCAAAAAGGGGCACCTTCGACAGTACATTAAATTAATGCAAGCTAATTACATATTAATACCTAATTTTAAAAGCATTCCAACAAAAACAAAATATTTTTATTAAACAAAGCAAACAAGACAATTCCCTGTCCAATGACAATTCCCTGTTCAATGTTGCTCAAAAGAATGTGCTCAAAACACATCGCCACGTGCAATCCTTTTTTCGCAAAAAAGTAATGTTAAATGCAAAAATTATTCTAGTTCAAGATTTGTTTTAATAATTTGTGATTTTGTATCAAATATGACTCATTGACGCTGAAAACCAGGTATAAATTGAATGCGTTATGTTGGACTTTAAAGGGCATGTTTTGTTTCCAAAAGAAAATTTTTGGCGTAGGTTTGTAAGAATAATAATATATGATACATGGACGCTGGAAAAGAGTTACAAATTGCTAAGGGCACGTTCTCAATTTTTCATTTTTAAATGTCTACACATACACACACAGATAATGGTGATTGTCGAAGGTTCCCACTGTCACAGGTTGCCACCTCTAACGCTCTGTTAAAAATAATTATCAAAAAGAAAAACAGAAAAAACAAAAAATCTGAGTAAAATACCAATTTCTTCGAGAATGCGTATTAAATACTCGTAATAAAATGGTACCTTCCCACGATTGCCCGTCGTAGAACAAGAAAGTTGGATTTAAAAATTGTACTGACGAAATTTCCTACAATTCGCTATCATAGGTACTTTATTTGGAATAAATAGCTGTTTTTGATATCCTCTCTGGCAAATGAAAAAAAAAATGTTTTTTCGCCAAACTTCTTGTTCTAACTCCTTCCCACATTTTTTTTTTTAACACATAGTTGTGGATCCAAAAAAAATCAAATTTCTTTCAAAAATATATGGACAAAAGTTAGTTCATCTCCCAACTGGTGAAAAGATACCGCAATTTATAGTGCTAGTACCTATTAAAAAGTTATAGGTTTTGGTGATTTGCTTAAGATAAAAAAAAAAAAACGGTCGAGCTCGAGTCAATAGGTTAGATCAAAAACAGATAAAATCGTGTGGAAAAAAGTATGGGAGGGAGTCTCATTCAGGCCGCAGAGGCAAAATTGATTTAAAGTGGAAAACAGTTTACTAAAAATCAACGAAAGCACACATGGATATTTGATATATGGCTGTTTTTTACTTGCGCAAGTCTTGGATTCTAGTAAAAAAAAAGTTTTGAGATAACAATCAATCATGACACGATGATAGCGAAGTCGAAAAAATTGTATCTGCAAATTCTGTCTGTCTGTCTGTCTGTATCGAAACCTACAGCCTAAAGGGTTGGGCCGATTTTCTTTTAACTTGGTAAAAAGTATTCTTTGAATAATATCCCCGGACCTTTTTTTTTATTTTTATCCTAGGTCATGAAATAACGGTTCCTACCATATAAAAGTCACCGATGATTCCAAATTTCTCGAAAAAAATACGATAAATTTTTTTTTAAATTTTATATGAGTTTCCCTATCAGCTTCCCACATTTTCCGGAGCAGCTTATTAACGGTACCTGCCATAGAACGGTACTTTTTCGATAGCGATTTTCTTTTAAACGGCTGAACCAACAAATTTTTTACAAACATTTATATTCTTAAAGTACTCTTAAACTTGATTAACACTGCATGAAAAATGTTTGGAAAAAACTTTTTTCTAAAAAGTTCGTGTTCTGAATTTCGATTTTTTCCAAAATAACCGATCAATTTTAATTAAATTTTATATTAGTGCTTTATTGTCAAAGGTAAAAAGTCGACGACTTTCCCACTCGTTAACAGAAAGGTAATTTGCCACAAGATCAAGTTTTTGCGGCCCAGTCGTGCCCTTTATTTAAATTAGAAATTAATTTCTTAATGAAGTGTTTTAATCAAGTATAAAAAACCCGGTCGCAATAAAGTATAAAAAATATTATTATTATTAAAAAAGGTACTATTTTCATTGCCATTTTTTTTTCTCCGACGAACGCGACGCATTCTTTTTAATATTTTATCGCACGGCGGCGCAAAATTAAAGTCTGGCGTTAATATTTAGACACCCTTTAGATATCAAGAAGAATATAAATAAGAAGTGGTGGAATCGTTTTGGATAACCATATTGAAACGGACTTACTAAAACGCTGATGTGGTGACACTATAAAAATGAAGATATATAATAATACTTGTATTCTGAATTTAATTTTGCTATCAACATTTGAATACAAAATAAAAAAAAAAACAATCATTAAAAAAATATAAAATCATTTCAAAATTTCGGATGTCAAAGCTAAAATGTTAGGGTAACTGGTTTTAGAAAAAAAAAAAACATAATGCACAAGCATATAACCGTGGAAAGTACATTTTTGTTCTAGTATATCTATACTGTTTTCTAGTTCATATCACTTCATTCCCATCTTCTTTTTCCCTTACAATGTTGTTAATCAAAATAATTAATTGACTATAGTATAGTCTCATTCACTTACTTCTTCACGAAGAGAGACAAGGCCTTAGTGACTTAACATATATAGGACATATCCCAACCCCGTCTTGCTTTTGTGTGTTACTAGTTCTATACACGACTGGTGGGGACCTACAATTTTCCACCTGATCCCAACAATGACCCAAAGTCATACACTTCATGAGTAAAATGATACTCTTGGTGCACGTTACTTCCACTTTACTTCCACTTTATTCATTTAAATTGTCCTATCAGCTTAACACACTCATGTTTTTGATCGAGTCAAGTTTTTAATTTAAAATCTATATAACTGCATATTTATAAAAAAGTAGTCCCCGAAAAAAAAATCTTAAAAAATATAACAAACAAAATTTCGTATCATAAACTTGGTGAGCCAAAGCAAATAAATCCTAAAACAGGCAGCAAAACAATTAAGACCCTCATTAAAAAACTGTCGCGTTTTTTATTTCCATTTTCATTTTTTTACAACTGCAGAATAAATACGAAAAAATAACACACGGAGGCGTGAGGTAAAAAACAAACTTAGAGGTATAACAAAAATCTATACAGGGATTATCTCGCAAACACCTTAATTATTATCATAAAAAGATACAAAACTAACAAAAAATCTACAAATCTTCATAAAACACCTTAATATACTTTTTGTTGCTAATTTCATCCAGGTCTTTGGTAATCCAGATCGTATATGTGTTTTTCTGGTTCAACATAGGTATAGAAATTCAATTTTTATGACTTGCGTCACAAAATTATCTTAAGAAACAATATTACAATTTTTTCAGCAATAACATCATACTTAATGATTTCCAAAACAAAACATTTGCATATTCTCAGAAACTTCCTGACCATGATGCGAAAATGTTAAAAGTATTTGTGATGGGTTTGAATGAGCCTGACTCATCCGCAACAGGTATATAGCGATATCTTATACTTAAGAATTTTATTATGTTTTGAAAATTCATTATTATAATCCTAGAATAGAATCTACTTCCAATATGGTTTTCTTTCACCTAATATATTAAGAAATAGCTCTTAAAATATCTATAATATTTTTTCACTAAGTTATATGTACTGATATTAGTGGAAAATCCATACAAGATAATTAAATAATAAGCACTTCAAGATTAATTAAATCATTTAAAATAAAAGGAATCCCAATAAAAAAATAAAAAAATAATATTTGCTTGCTTTTGCATCTTTTATAGACTCGAATACCTCTTAACAGATTCTTAAATATGTATATGTTTGTAAAGTTGAAATGGGTTTCAAAGTGTGGTTTTATTTTATGTTAAATTGATCAAGAAAGTCATTATTTTTTTTAATGTTCCGTCTAAAAATTTGCTCCCGTTTTTAATGATTTATTGAATGAAAAAAATTCTAGATTAAATCTCAATGCGAATAAAAATGCAATGATGGTTTGGAAGATTTGATAAGACTTATCAGTAACAGACTGCAAACACGTAAAACCGAAGTTCGTTTTTCATTTAATTGTTTGCTTAGTTTTGCTATTTGACATTTTGTAGTATGTTAGGTTTGCATGAATATAATTTTGACGTTAGCGATGTATACAGTACGAACTGTCATACTTTGATATTTGAAGGAATTGTCTGAATCTTCGAATGAATGAATCTTTTTGGTTTGTGTACGAATAGTATTTTGATGTTTGCGGAATAATTTAGTAGATATACCTATGAAGTTTTATCAGAAAGCATTACATTTAAGAATTAGTAGTTTGACAGATTTTAAGTGCAAACTGTCACTAAGAAAGTTAATTAATTTGAATTTTTTTCCTTGCGATTATGTCAATGTTTATATACCATAAGGCAAATATTGAATTCATGCAAAAGAAAGAACACTTAATCAAAATATTAAGATCATACAAAAAGCGAAAAAAAGTGAACCCCGAGTCTGTCTGTATTGTCAGTCAGAGCCTAAAGTAATGGACAAATATGCGTCTAATTCTGTAAGGGAGCTTTTTGGGAAATATGAATGGAATTATCTATAGAGGTAGTAAAGGTCAATGTAGTTCTAAAAATAATAATAGCTGCCATTATTTTTCTCAAAACCGGCTCCAATGAATTAAGCCAAATTTTATATGATTCTGCAATTAATAAAATAACAAAGGTCTACTAGAAACTTGAAACCATGCTCAAAAAAATCAATGGTAGATAGGTACCTGCCAAGAGGTATTTAAAAAACAAATAAACTATCAAAAATTTAAAATTTTCTTTTTAATATTTCGAGAAGATTATTTTAAAAAAAATGTCGATTTTTAAATAAACTCTTTATTTAATTTTTATTTGTTTTTATTTTTGCAAAAACTTAAATTTAATATTAAACTTTGTAGTTTGTATAAGTTTCGTACAAATGGAATGTTGACATTTGCGATGTATTTAGTACGAACTGTCATATTACTTTGAATTTTGACAGATTTAAATGATAATCTATCAAATGTCGCAATCTATACGATGTATACGAACTTTTCGAACTCTTATCCGAAAGCAATAAATAATTTTGTTTTTATCCTATGAAACCGTTAATAAGTGTAACACTATATATTGTGTTAATTTTAATAGCTGCAAAATAACAAAATTTCATTTGGGACTGTAAGAATAGCCAACCTATAATTTTATAATAACTCGAATTGATTTGTTTCAAAATTTAATATCGGCATTCAAAACATACTTTCAACTTTTTCTGAGTTCAGCTTCAGGAGCGACTGAGGACTTGCAACTATTTCTGATGAAAAAGAAATGCTTAATCCTAGTTAAAAAGAAAACATTTTTAAAATTTTAAATTTTTTTAGATTCGTAAACGCATTATTTTATAACTTTATTAAAAACCCTTTTAGAACCCGCGAATCGTAAGATAAACAGTCCAGTGTGGCTATTTTGTATTCCCGAATGGTGAATTTAAAAGTCACTCTAAGCAAATGTTCGCCATAAGTCTGTCAAAATAGGTCGAAAGGTATGATTTACATTTAATTGCTCTTGAAATTAGAAATGTATAGTGCGGACTTCTTTAAAATGGGAGTTTATTTGGAGCAAAATAAGAGAAAATAGTAAAAATTTACTCCAAGAAAATTAATAAAAAATAGTTAATGAAGTATTTTATTCATTAAAAAGAAGAAACAACAATCAATTTTAATTTTTTTTTCCATCTTAACATCTCTATATATTTGACTATCCGAAAAAGTAATTGGTTTGCTTCTAGTTTTTTGGGAGTTGGACATTATGTGCCTGCTTTGGTCTGGACAAATCTGGGGCTGCGAGATAATCAGGAACTTCACTGAAGACTGCTGTAGATAATAGTTATTTATTATCAATACCGTTTTGATGGCTAAAACAACTAAGAAACCGCAACGCACCATGCAAGTTGTACAAGTGGCGGAATTGTGCAGAAACTTTGAGTACCTATGCATTGTTTTAAATTCTTTAAACTTCTTAACTATTTGTCTTTTTAGTTTTGATCAAACTATAATCAAATGCACATTGTACCTATGAAACGGATGAGATGTAGCCAATGGGCCTCGCCTCCACACACGAGACTTATTCATCCGGGAGATAACTGGTTTTCTAGGGGAGGGAAGTGAAGTGAGCAGTATGGAACATACTAAAATCTTCTAGAAAACCGGTGAATTCAATTAAAAAAAAAAAAATCTTCTCGCAATTTGTATTCTATATTCAAAAAAAAAATCCTTATACGCTAAATCATTTCTTTTTTTATCTTATTATCTATGAATTTTTTGTTTTTAATTATTTAATATTTAATTTTATCAACGATCTCTTTTCTCTATTTTGATTTTTCATTTAATTTATTTATTTGTTTTATTTACATACTAGCTGTAACCCGGCGCGTTGCTGCCGCAGAAAAAAATAAGGGAGAAAGCATTGATTTCGAAAATGTAACTATAGTCATATTGGTTCAAAATTTTGCCAAAAGCTTTTTTGAAAACTCTTATATATAAGAGTTTTAAAAAAGCTACTTGAGCGCAATCTTTGGGATAATTAACTTCATAAGTTACTTCCTACAACATCAGCTATCTGTAAGTGGCAAGTCCCGTCAAAATCTGTCAAGCATAGTTTCTGACCGGGCATAAAAACGTTTTTTTTTTTTAGAAAAAAAGCAACCTGAGCACAATCTAGATTCTAGGGAATAAATGAAAAAGCTACAGCATTATTTGTCTGCCAGTGAAAGTCCCGTCAAAATCGGTCCAGCCGTTCTCAAAATTAGCAAGGACAAACAAACAGACAGACAGACACAAATTTTAAAAATGTGTGTTTTGTTATTAGGGCTGTGTATGCTTTCATTATGCGTGTAGTAAAATACTGTTATTTTGACATTACAAACAGACACTCCATTTTTATTTATGTGTATAGATTTATTTCTTATCATTGATTTCAAAGGCGAAAACGTCGATTCGCAATTCTTAATACCACGAGAGATGTAAATCACCAAGTCGTTCTACTTCATAATAAATCAAAATGTTAAAAAGAAAGTGTTAATTTCTATGATTCTTTTTTTTAATTTTGGGTATTCAAATAACCATTTTCCCATAGAGCGGCAAAACTCTATGTGCTTTCACAACCTTTTAGCTTCAATTTCTTAATCATATAGGTACTTAGGTAAATTGATTACTGTTTAACTAAAAATAACTCAGACATTGATAGGTACTCTATATTATATTGAAAGATTTTAATGTGTACCTACCCTGCAAAATAAAGGCCAACCAGTTTTTCGAAGCATGTCTATGATATTGAAAAAAAGAAAGCAAATTATCTATACGTACCTATATCCCTACTGAACACATGTTGAACACACTTCATACACATATTGGAATTTCTAAAAACATTTCCTTAATACGGCATCTAATACAATTGATAAATTATCCTTAGTATTTCTTGAACCGACTTACAAAATCTTTAAGAAAATATCCATACGAACGGATTAAATAGATTCAGATTCAGAAAAAACAAACCCTTAGAATTTGCCAGGTACAATAATTTTCTTTGAAAAGGGTAACAATACAGCATTTTCGCGATTTTCAAAACCACAAGTATAGGTATATTTGCTAATGGATGACTTTAAAGTACTTAATCCCTCTAAAAGACTTCCTCTCAGAACTCATATAGATACGCATTAATATTCACTAATGCAATTTTCCTAATCCCGTTTGATAATCCTGTGGGTTTCTCAAGAATATGGTCCTCAAAAAATCCCCTTTTTTCCTAATGATTGGGAAGTTTTTCTGTCAGCTCTTTTGTTTTTAGCAAGCACCAAGAAAGGATTATTGATCCTCATTCAATTGCTGTCGCGTCAATTCTATCATGCTTGAAAAACATCCCCTTTTCAAACAATCACTCAAAATATCAACATCATCGAGAACGATCTAATGCGATCTACAAATTGAAATTTGTCGTCAAATAAAGGATAAAAATCCTTTTTTTATCCCCTTTTTTTAACTGATTTTTGTATTGTCATCCTGCGCTCACACCCCTTTTAGTCCCTGAATCTCAGTGAAAGAACACGCGATTGTGTTGACAAACTGAAGTATGTGTTTTACTATTTAGTCAGCTAGTGCCGCACCCCATCGAAATAAAAAAAATTTGATAGTTTTCGAGAAATTTTGCAATTTTTACCACATAAATGAGACATGCCATCGTTTTTGTCAACTGTCAATAGAAATATTTATTTTGTTTGCTCTGCACCCCTACATTCATGCCCCTAAAGGATCTGATTAAGGGTGCATGAGCGGGTAAAAAACATCAATACAAAAAATCTATCTTAGCTGTGCGCGCAGCATGCGTTTGGCATACGAGGACGATTATTTTCCAAAAAAACATAGGTTCAACGACGACGACGAATTGAAAAGGAATACAAATTTAGATTAAGCAAGCATCATTTTTTTACCTCGCCACACAAACACACTTCTTTTATACAATCAACTTCGTCAACATCGCGTGCTGAGGTAAATGCGAGAAAATCAAGTCCTTATTTTCTACCAGGAATATATTCACGCATATGTGTTTCTTCAGAAGTATACTATTATCCCTGTAGGTGAATGAAATGCTTGGCTCCAGGGCGAAAATAACGAGTAGGGAAATCGAAACCTCCTCGTCCTTTTTTTAAATATGAATTTTTTACTCACCCCAATGAATTAAATCTTGATTTTTTTTAATGCTAACTACCGGCACATGACAATCAAAAGGTGGTTTTTGTTTGAAATGTATATGCAGTTGCATGTGAATGAGGAAAAGATAAAAAGGACGAAGAACAAAAAAATCAAATTAACAAGAGCAGTTGTTGGAAGAAGAATTAATGTCTTAAAGTTTTCTTGTTTTTTTTTTTTTGCCGACGATATTAGAGGCACGCGTTTCAACAAAAAACTATATGCATGTTTTTTTTTTTTTGGTTTAAGCAAATAGGGTACATCTAAAAGTAATAAGGATTCCTGAGTTTTCAAAGAATAATGAATGGATTGTTAGGTTGCACTTTGACTTTCAGCATATGGAACGGAAAATTGTTATAATGAATAGGATTTAGAAGTTGGAAGATTGTTAACATTCCTTAAGAGTTTTTTTTTTATAAGAGTGAGGGTGGAAATCTGCATATTATGTATACAAAACCCAATCTATTTTTTTGTGTCTCAGTGAAGAAATGTGTAGTAAGGAAGTGACAAATCCTTCGAGAGAAGGTTATACTTTTCATGACGATATGCATCTGGATATAGAGCAATTCAGAATCAGCAGGAAACTGTAGAGAAAAAAAAATTAAGAAATGATATTTGCTATTATCTATATGTGTACTTATTGTGTTTTTTTTGTGAAATGTTATCTAATATTTACTTCACCAGATATTTTTGATCACGATATCCTTTATTTAATAATATATTTGAAAGTCTACAGGTTTTACTAAAAAAATGTTGAATTTCCTTGAATTGAAGAATTGAACCATGGACATCGTTAATCAAAACTGATGAATAGTAGAGTTTATCGCTTGATATAAATTGCAAGCTGATATTCTAGATGTGGCTTAATCCTGTTTGTTCATTTCAAATCTATAACTATCAATGTCTATTATAAAATGTAACAAGTATTCAACGTTATCTACATTCGTAAATATTAATTTCTTGATTTTTTTAAGTTAAATCTATAACTTTTATGTAAACCTATTTCAGCTAACAGGAGAATCATATTTTATAATAAAATAAATAAAAATATAAATTTTATTATTTTTTAATAAAATTTATTTTATTTTTAAAAACTCTGTTTTATATTTATACATAACTTAAAAATGTATAGTTACTTCAAACACTAAATGTTATTTGTAAATTTTCTATTGAAAAAATAACGACGCATCAGGAATGTTTAAGATAATTTTAAACAATGAAAAAAAAGTTTTCCATTTCGTTTAATTTTGTGAAATCATTTTGCAGCGAAACGTTTGAAGCGAAAGTTGTGTATCTGATTTACTTGAATATTTTTTATGAGACTTTACAAGTTTACAAAGAAGGTAACAGATAGCACTAATAGTTTTGGTCTTAGAGAGGGGTTTTATATTAACACCATGTTCCATATTATAATCTTTGCCTATACTATACTTAAATTTTAGACCGAATCAAAACCAAAACTTAATAAGTAGTTTTGTTAAAGAGAAAAACACTAATTATTGTTACGACAATTGTTTTTTTCAGTTTTTTGTTGTTGTTTTTTTTATCACTTGTGACGTAAGCACAAACAGAAAAACAATTGTGCAATGTGCAAGGTGCTTACGTAACAAGTGAAAATTACGTCACAAGTAATGCAACAACAAAGTGAAAATGCCAAAGTGTCGTAATCTTGTATTCTTTCATTCATGGGTAGTAGGTACATATTTACTGAAAAAATTGGATTCGTATACATAATACAATAGGTGTCGAATTCATTGTTTGATTTTGATGACAGTTCAAACTAACGGGCCAGTTATACATGTCATTGACGATGTTCACATTGGACGTACTCACCCGACGCGTTTTGACGTCTATATGTTTTGTCTCTTTCCCACTTCATTGTAAGAAAGAGACGGGGTTTGGCGTCCAGATTTTTAGATTTTTTAAAATTCTCATGGATGCATTGTGACATTCGCTATTCTGACATTTGTTATTTATTATTTTTTTTGCTTTTTGCACCCATCTTTTGAAAGTTTTGATTGTAAATTTCAATTAAACATGAGAACTGGAAGAAAATTGTAAACATCTAGGTTCATTTCAAATATTTTGTTATTTTGTTTCGTGCATCCATTGTGTTCACTCTATACTTTGTGTCTGAACACAGCGGACTAGACGTACGTCAAAATGCGTCGGATGAGTACGTCCAATGTGAACATAGTCATTAAAACTCATCATTGAAAATTTCCTTTTTTTTAATGTTAAGGCAAATTAATAATTATACAAAAATGTTGGTGTTAATTGACATTTCAATGAAGGTAATGAATTATTAGTTTTAAAATTAAACAATAAAAAGACTAAAAATAGCCAAATTAAATATTATTAAGTTGGATATATATATATGAATGAATATTTATATGAATGAAATTCATTTTTTTGTGGCCTTTACTTCACTTCGCATGAAATGCGTTTTTACGTACTTTTATGTAAGGTTTTGGTTAATATCGGAAATAAACAGACAGAATTCCTAACCATAGTTCGTATTTTATTTTGAGCGTTGAAATGTGCCTGTCTATTTGACGGGTTTTCGCAAGTTAACTCGGCAGTTATTACCCTCGTATGGCTGTCTATTTGAGAGTAATGTTTTGAAGAATTGAATGTCGCTATTCCTCTGGTTGAATTTCGAGAGCTTACTTTCATAACCGTTTTCACTTGATATTGTATTTCTTCTTCTAGTTATCAGTTTGAAGTATTAAGAGTGATAATGTTTACTAGCGAGGTGTTGCAGCTTTTTGAAAATTATACTACGGCCGCTCGCTGCATTAAATACTCTAGGAAGGGGTCAACTGGTAGAATTTTATTTTGCATTTTTTACTTCGCAATGATCATTTCGCAATTTTTTCTGAGGCATTTTATCATACAGCAGTTGATTGTTTGGCAATTTATTGTTTAGCAAGTTCTCATTTCTCAAAAATTCACCACGGCATTTTTTACCTCTCAATTCTTATCTGGCACTTTGTTATTTCTCAATTTATTATTTAACTTTTAAATTGTTTTTCCTTTCGATCTGTTACATGTTTATAAATTTCGCCCGAAATAGTAAAATTCGGCATCATGTTTACACGAGTTTATTTCTAATGACCTTGCTTGAGGGTAAACTATCAGCAGCATTAGAACTCCTTATAGTGTCTTGCATGATCTCAACGTCTTTGTCTATACCTACATCAAAACATTGAGCGCGAATCTTAATCCTTAAAAAACGAATACGCGTCTTATCTGTTATTATAAAAATATTATCTTCTCCATTATCTTCTATGGTATTAATTATTAACTATCAAACATAGTATTTCACAACAATAATAGTTTTTAAGCTCGTAGATCCGTTAACATTAAATTCACCTTTTTTCAACCTTTGAAAACACATATTTTTTCCGAACTTTTTATTTATATACGGAATGTCAATTTTAAATAAACGGCTAGAAAATAAAAAAATAACGGTTGGCAAATCAAGTTTTTGCAAAACAATAAATTCCCATTTTATAAGCTGCGATACAAAAAATGCGGGAAATTTTTTGCCAAATGATCAATTTGCGAGTTGATTCAAAACCAAAAGAAATGTTGCCAAACAACTATTGCGAGACAATTAAAATTTATTTTGATAATTGCGGAATGAGATTTGCGAAATAAGTTCCGTCTAAATCACCCCTCTATGGGCACTCTCTTATAAGTGCGATATGTAAATTGTTTTGCCATTTTCACTCTGGAACAGCAGCTTAAAAGAAACAAAATATTTTGTAATTTTGCAAGCTATTCTTCGATAGTGATCAAAACCTGTGTTCACATCCCCAGTTACTCTCAAAAAGTTAGAATATCGAGAGTAAAAATTCAGGTCCCCGCGAACATCTCTCAAGACTATGTCCATATCTAAAATTAAGTTCTGCCGACCGAATTAAGTTCTTCAGCTCTGATGTTGCTATAGTTGAAGCGATTTACCATCAAAATCGGCAGAATATAACACAGATCTTTCTAGTTTTGAAATAATTTTGCTTTTCGATCTTTAACATTTTAAAAAAATTCGTGCGAAATTCGTAAAGATTCGTAGGAAAACAACTAAAAGCTAGATAATAAAATGCGAAATAATAAATAACGAAAAATTAAAGGCAAAAACATAAAAAATACAATTTTATATTTAAAATGCGAAAGGACAAAATGCAAGCCAAATGGTTGCGTAATGATCATCGCGTTTGCTTATACATACGTGAGAAAGGCAATTTCTCTGAAGAAAATGATGTTCATAAAAACAAGAAAATAAAACTATTCTGACAAAGTAAAACAAATCCGGAATTCTGCAGTATCTACCTATTCAATTTTCCTATATAGAATGCAATAAGGCCGATTTCCAAATAATTCAAACAATAACATATCAACTATTGCTAGTTATTATTTGTATTTAATATTTTCTGGAGAAATCGACCTGTATAGGTCGATATATTTATAAAATACGTATTTAATGGATATCAATTTAAATCCGTTTGACGAGCTAAGATAAATCGACCAAAACGTTTTTAATTAGTTTTGATTTCGTTTTCAAATATAATTGCCAATGGCTGGATTATCGTCAAAGTGATAACATCGTCTAGACACCACATTCAAAGAAAGTTTAGAAAAAAATAAATAATCTCTTAATATTCGCATGCAGAAAAAAGTGTTATTTGTTCGCAAATTGTTCTTAAGTGTCACCCAAACTGATAACCGCATTTGAGTTATATTGTAGATTCCTTTCGTGGGTCAACCATTACTTATCAATTTGCAAAATGTTTATTTTATAAAAAGAAATAATTTATAATAAATTTTGTATAATTTTTGGCTAATCGTGAGTTTCTGTGGAAAAATATTTTATAGTTAGGATCCCAATTCCCTACAATCTACAATTCCCACCCTAAAATTACATAAACAATTTTTAAATCTTCTGTAACTTCTAGAAAAACTGCAATCAACTTTTTAGTCTTCATTTATTCTATATATGTACCTACAAAACTGTTTTGTTTACATAATTACTGCTCTCAGTTTTCAAGACTCAAATGATTCGTTCTACCTATAGGTTAATTCTTTTTTTAAACTTCCTTACTGCTTGTTGTCCTTATTATATCTAGGACTCTAGGTTCTTCCGATTATCCGAGCAAAGTAAGAATCATTTATCACTAACCAACCACATACCTACATAAAAAATTACGTCGCACTGCTGGACGTGTTATGTTTAGAATTTGTGATGCGAGTGTATTCTTTTACCTTTATATATCCATCAAATTTTGAAGCACCCATGTGTTGATATTCTTTTTGTTTGAGTCCCTTTGCTATATCCACACACTAGAGCGAATAAAAAACGAAAGCAACCCCCAATTGCGTACGCATTCAAGAGTCTTTCAAAAGAGAATCCAAACCGTAGGCATCACACCACACTATTTACATCCTTTTTTATTATGTTCTTTATGCACTCGTTCCCGAAAGAAAACCCATGTACCTACTCTCACTTTTCACAGGTTTCTAGTTTCTTATATAAAATTCAACAAAACACATTCACCCCTAAAAGGAAAGTTGAAACTGGAGAAACATTTTCTCTTACAACAAATGGGGAAATAGAAAATAAATAAAGGAAGTCAGTAAAATCCCTTCCTTCTTATTAGATAAAAATCCTTTCGTCTCTTGATTTGGTACTTTTTGTGAAAAAATATTCGATGGCAACATTGGTAGTTTTAATAATACTTTTTGAGGTAGGTCAGTCGTATGTTGCGAAGAATGAATGTACAAAGCCTAGAATTATAGGCATAACGGATTTATTGATAAGAAGTGTTTTTTTTTTACATATATAACATCAACATTAATTTGTTTTTATTATTTTTGTTATCTCCCTAATGTGGTAACGGGTTAAAATATTAAATTCTATGTGCCTATGGAAGAATTTAATAAAGAAATTTTGTTATCAGCGGAAGCTTGTGGCGTCAGCAAAAATTAAAATTTTGTCTTTGTAAATGTGCGGAACATTAATTTCGCTATAGTTGACCCTTTAACTTTTTTTTTTTTGATGATCTGATTTCGCGTTGTTTGTTTTTTATTTTATCATAAAAAGTTATAGGGAATTACGTCTCTTGATAAATTGATAAACCATCTTATGTCGGAAATTATTTTGGATTTCCAACGTAATGGATCAACAATAATAGTGACCGCAGTGACGAATTAAAGGACTGAGGGGCCCTGAGTCAACGATTTTTCACCATACGTATTTATTTATTCTCTCAATTTTTTAATCGTTTTACTATTTCGACATTGCTGTTTGTATATTTTCGGAACACAATTTAAGAAATCGTGATGAAAAACACTTAAAACCAAATTATGTAGATTTCACTTATTGACGTTGCCGGACCATGTTCAGTTCAACAAGTGAAATAAAATGTTTATTTTTTTTTCGTGTTTCTTAATAGAATTTTAGACTTTTATTGTGACCGTTAGCGGAAAATGTGTGCATTGTTTTATTTGTGTTTTTAGACATCACTTATGGGGCTTTACACGAGTCGATTTTAGCCGTGCGGCTAAGCCGCAAGCGAATTGAATCGTGCGGCCTGAGCAATTTGTTATTGTTTTTTGTGTTTGTTTGTTTTCATAAAAGAAACAACTTAGAATTTTCAAATAATTAAAACTTTATAAAAAAATTATCCAAAACATTAGGCGAGTTTATATTTCTAAGCGCTCCGTCATCTCAACTCAGCAGGATAGCGTGAAGTATAAACACAATTTATCAATTCAGTGGCAATCAACAAAATCACCATCTCTTTTCAGTCAATTTAATTTATTGGGACAAAACTTAAATGAGCAATCGAATCCAACAATTTTCAGGCTCAGTTTTCTGACAGCAATAGTGAGAAATTTTCCTGAGAAATTGTGTTTATATTTCTGAGCCTACGGAGATCTCGGAGATCTTAGAAATATATAAACTGAGCAATTTAATTGGTGTCTTAATATATTTTGTTTACGTTTTTGCGTTACTTTTTTTTAAATTAATAAACAAATCTTGAAATCGCATGCGACTTTAGTCACTTGTGTAAATGGTGGTGGTGTGCGGCACGATTTTCGTAGTCAACTAGCCGCACGGCCTAGATCGACCCATGTAAAGCCGCCATTAAAAGCGAAGCCTTGAAGTAAATGAATTACTTGCGTTAAGAATGTGCATTCATATAATACCTATGTGTAGATTGTATTAATGACGATGACGAATGCGATATTAGATAGAAATATCTGTATATATGTACCTATGTAGGTATCTATTAGGTGTTGATGTTTTATAAAACAAAAACAAAATGATTGTAATTCTAAAGTCGAGCAATGGCAACAATGTTTGTTTTATACCTTCATGAACCATGACCAACTTCAACTTACTGTCATTATTATTTGGTCAAATTGTTTCTCAAATTGTCTGTAAGTTGTCAAATCAAAGTTTATTATAAATTTCCTAGCAGTTTTATCTGACCCATTGTTGTAGGTATGTATATCAACAAGTAGAAGCACTAAAAATGCTGCTGTATCAAGCGGAATATATTAAAAGTAAGACAAAATATACATTTTTTTGTGTTTACATTTGATAATTTATAAAACTTTGTTTTCGTTTTAATTTAACACTCTGAGGAATCAATTTTCAGAGAGTGCCACATTATATGCATGCGTAATTTGATGTTTCGTTTCTTATTTCAAGCACTTCTCTCAGACATCTCAATATTAGATTACTGATGATCTTTCAAAAGAAAATGCAAAATTATTGTCTTAATGATGTAGGTACAACACTATATATAAGTGTTATGTCAAATTTACAGGCTTATGATGTCGATTACGTTTGGCCTTTGCCATGGTATCAAACTATAACAGGTGGGATGACTGTCCATGGACATTATGGCAACTTTAATTAGACTCAATGTCCATGGAAATTATGACCGATTAGAAAAGAGTCATAAGGTTCATGGACACTATGTCTATATTGAAATTTTACTGTCATTTGACATTGGGTTTCGGCACTGATAGAGGTCAATCTAATCGACATAAGCTTGAGTACAAGTTTTTTTTTTTTTTAGATTTACATTATGGTTGGACGTGATTATGTTTTTCAGTTTATTTTTGTTAGCGGCTAACTACACCTTAAGAACTAGGTACCTACGCCATTAGTGATACAAAAGTTCTATTACATCGCTGCATTAAAAATCATGGTGTTAATGATAAGTGGCCGTTCATAAAACAAGACAGAGAAATACTAATTTGCCAACTGGTAAATCTAATTTTCCAACCTTAAGTAAAATATTGAGTGTCGTTCATAAAACAAAAGTCAGAAATAGATACTAATTTTCCACCCGGAAAAACTAATTTCCCAACCGGAAGTAAAATATTGAGTTATGTGTACAAAAAACATATTTCTGACTTCCACACAAACAGTTTTGCTAAAAAAAACAACAAAATTGTTTGTTAACTCAAATGTTGATTTGTATTGACACTAAACGTTTTTATTACAATATTTTTTTTGTAAATTTTGGCAATTTGCCCAGATAAAGCATATAATGGTTTAATCGTTTATATAGCACTGAGATCTTATTTCCGGTATTAGGGAAGAATATAAAAATAAATAAATATAGTGGCACCAACATCTCCGAAAAAAACAAAGCCCAGTTACGTACACTCTAAACCAATCCTTTCTGTGCGTTGTTTTAGTAATACCCGATTGGAGTTGGAAGGGACCTAGACCTAAACTTTTCGTCGAATCAGAATGGTTATGAGATGCACTTTTCATGACAATGATATATTCTTGGAGGATTCCTCGCAAGAAGCAGTGTCCCTGAAAACATATTAGTTGTACCTCCTCAGGGTTCGAGCTTAGACCTCTGGCGTGATAGTCCGACGACACACTATAACGTCTACGGCACGAGGCACTACAAGATTATTGTCTTGTTAAAGTTTTATTGATCGATTTACTAAATATTTCTGAATTCATACATCCAATATTCATACCTGATGTGTTTCATCTTTATAAATCTCCTAGTTCAAGTATAAGACTTTTAAGTCTTTATATCTATACAAATTTTGACATGACAAAAGGAGATATGTCACAGAAGTAGAACTTTTCATATCTTTATAAAAGAATAAACTAAACAAAAATAAATGAACAACAAAAATTTTCTTAAAATGCACTTTGTTTTAGGTGAAATTAGTTTTAGTATTAAGAAATCATTTTAAAGAATGAAATAAAATAAAAAATTGATAAAAATAAATGCAAGTTTCATTAAGTGCAGTCAACCATTGCTTGTTCGTATAAATAAAATAACTTTATTGCCTTAAAAGAATCAATTCTGGTTCCTAATTTATAAAAAAAAAAACTGACCTTTTCCCACATTCATTGCTTGAGGGTTCATATTTGATTACGCTTACATATATGGAATTGAAATACAAATACAATTTATTATACTCAAAATCAACTTATCTGTAAAGTGTTTTAAAAAAAAACTTTCCAATATACACATAAATAACTCGCCAATCACGTTATGCATATAGACTAGTCAGCTATATCTATATCAATATAAATCTTTTTCTTTTATTGTTTCAAGCGAAAATGGAACTAAAAATGTCACAAAAAGGTAACATCGTTCCAATATGTTACATGAATGCACTAAAACAATAACAAATCCATTATTATATTTCTTTCTAAAATAAAGCAAAGCAAAAAACTCAAATATAAGCGTAACACCCACTTTCTAAATTTAGATCCTTTTTTGCCCTTCGGTATAACTACCTAACATCTCATAGTTGGTTTACGGATTTATTGTTTCAAGTGAATTATATGCATTGTTAAAAATTTTGCAATCGATGTAGAGCAGTCTAAATTTGCATGTGTTTTTGTATATGGCGTTTCTGGTGCGACATTATGACACAATTCCCGCTGAGTTGATTTCCTTGTATAGTTTTCTGCATCCTTCAATATTTTAGGTAGGCACGGATGGGTTTCTTTAGACAAATAAAAAATTAAATCACAAAAAAAGTCAACTTTTATTTTTTATTTTACGATTGTTTTATTTTTTCGAATTCCACACTAAAAGTTAGGACTTTTACCGTTTTATGGTTAAATTTAGCAAGGACATAGTATTTTACAACTGTATAAATAGGTACATCATACCTATACGATACCTATAGTTTCTATATGTTTTGTAAAAAAGAATATTTTGTTGCAAGAAATTTTAAGTGCGGTTGTTTAAGTAACGCATAGATATAGGTACAAAACAGGAAGATGGCTCAAGCGCTCAATATAGCTTAGTAAGTATCGAAATAAATATAAATACAATAAGGTACCTATATGAATAGTGCCAGTTATAGCTATCATTGAACATTTTCTTTTTAAATTTTAAGGCAAATTAAAATTGGTGTTATTATAGAATTTTTCTATTTAAAAAAAATACTAGATTTTTTTAATTCGCGTTATATTGTCAATTTTGTCTCTTTTTTAAATCAAAGTAGGTATTAACCCGAACATATACTTTTTTTTGCCTTACCGTTCAAGATTTCATTGGTTATTTGATTTTATTTTGCTTCAGTTCACTATTTTTGAAGAATCAACTTTCGAAACGAACGAAAGTTCTTTGCAGAACAGAACTTACCTTTCTGGATAGACGTGAGCTGAAGCAGCTTTACACTTGAAGGATTTTGTAGATCCGATTTTAATGAAATTATTCGGCCATATCTTATTCTGTTATCTCATTATATTTGGAAGTCATTCTTGTTCTTGAGGTTTTTAGCTTATGTCGATTTCTTGATGTTTTCTTCTTCTCATCTCATGCATTAGTTTTTTTATCATAATTGTTTTGAATTCTTTTTGTGAGAGCAAATGGTTTAAAATTTGTGATAATTCAGAGTCAAAGGGTCTTACAAATAATCAAACATCGTAAAAGCTTAAATATAAAATCTCCACACTTTAGACAAAATTTGAACCGAAGTGTGGAAGTTTTTATTTAGGGTAAATCCGGGGAGTATGGCGCATCTAACTTCAAATCGCAATAACTTTATCTTGGACAACATTTTTTACTTCAAGTAACAATATTTATTAATTTAATAATTTGTTTCAACTTTTTTGACAGAAAAAAAAATATAATAAAAAAGCTTAAAAAAAAAACATAATGCCCTTACCAATCGTAATATGGCGCACCTCTAAGGCAATATGGCGCGAGGTTTTTTTTCTGGTTTAAACGTCCACTATGCAAGCAGTTTAAATGCAGTAAGTACAGAATTTATGATATCACGCCACGAAGGAAAGAACCCATTCCTCTGTTTTATGTTGTTATACTGTAATCTTTACCAAAACCGGCGCAAATATTTTTTCTCAAATATTCGGGTCTTAGACTCGTCATCTACAGATGGATTTCAAAGTTTCTCTTCCTTGCATTCCGTCGATAAGTTTAAGCAGCGATTAATTTTTTTATTTCTGTTTTGAGACTTAAGCTTTTTACTTTAAGAAAATTAACATAAGCTAAATTGTTCATGCTTATTTTACACGTTAACTTCATAAGAGCATTATGGCTCATTTGCGCCATAAAGTGTAATCACTAAATCAGTAATCACCCTTTCCCTTGAAACTATCTTTGTCCAAGTAAGAAACTGCGTTCTCCCTGTGGATTTTTTCTATCACAAAGGCAACATAAAACGCCTTTAGATCTGAATTATCATTAGATACCTATGTAAGATAGTTGAGTTCTATCAAAGTTGCTTCTTATTTTTTACCGTTCGCTTTTATTTTGGACAAAAACTGTTTTCAATTTCAATATTGATTTGAAAGAACCTTCGTCTTGGATTTTTATACTTTTCATATCGTTTTCAACTGAGTTTCAAAAAAAAAAATTCCTTATAACCTACCAAGGTAGGTACGGTGTTCCAAAAATTTCACATTCGGTTCAACAAAGATTTTTCGTTTTGAAATGTCTTGCTTTGGTACTTTGGGTCCTCAAAGTCTACTTGTCTGCATAGATATAATTAGGTAGATGCCACTTACTTAAATGCGCCTTTAATCCTCGACTATAATATCTAAGTAAAAGAAAGGGTTTTTATTTCGTAGGTACAGACAACCCAGCTTAACTTCTTAATTAAACAATATACCTATGCAATTCAAGTCCTTTTTAGGTAGACATAAATGTGAACAATGTTAACCACAGAAATTTAATTTAGTAGTTAATGACCTATAGATATTGCCGTGCATCGTTTCATTTTTGAGAGCAAATGTTAGGTTTAAAAAATGAACCAAAACAAAAAGCCATACCTAAAAAACACAGTATAGGTAGGTAATTATGTTTATCTTTATCATTATTCTGCTTTCAAAGAGATTGCCGTAAAAAAGGGAAGGAAGCTCATAAAATATTTCTTTTTTACCGACACCAAAATATTCTTTAAAAAATGCATTTCCATATGCAACTCCGACGTAAGGCAGCCTGTGGCTTGTAATGCGCCTTCTTTTGGTGCACTACCTTGAGTGTCCGTTTACAAGTTAATGTTATGTAGGTATATTTTCTATAGGTAAGTAGGTAGGTACCTACCTAAAATAAATAATAAAACCGATTATAAAAAAAAAATAGAAAAAGTGAATGAAAAAAACTGGATCGTTTCTCTTTGGTTTTTAAAAATATCCATATATATAGGTAATGTGCCCCTATCTCATTCAAAAGAGGGGTAAATGTGAATGATGAATTGAGAAAGATAAACTCCAGAAATAGAAGTAAACAAGGAAATCGGTAAATATACATAAGTAGGCAAAGTGGAAATGGTAGGTACTTGCGGCAGCTCTTTAAATTCCCCCTGGATTGGTTAAAAAAAATACAGAACATGATAATGATAAAAATACAGAACATGGTAATGATAAAGAGCCGCCAAAGAGAGTTAAAAGTGGGAAAGAGAGAATTAGAGCACACAAATTATACTTACACACAAAGGCTTACATAATAATCAGTCATCGTTCACTGACAAAAAATGCCTATTCTTCAAGATTTCCTTCAATCTATCTCTCTTTTTCTTTTAACTCAACAATTCTTTTCAAAAAAAAAAACCTAAAATAAGAAAACCCAACCAACTCACAGTTCACACACACACAAAACACGCAAAACAACAACAAATATCATACAAAAAACCCTCTCTCTATAACTCAGGTATATGCGCGCCTCTCATAGATACGCATTAGAAAAAAGATACTACAGAAAGATACACCCGACGACGAAAAATAAAGTAAAAGATCACCCTTGTATTAGTGTATCTACAACTCGATGAATCCGAGGGGTTGCAAACGGCCTTTCGGTTTCGAATTGATATTTCTTAAGAACCATCGTTCAAAATATTTCAGTCGTGATTTGGCTCTCACCGAGTTGTGAACCATTTATATAACAGTAGAGAAAAAAGAAAAATACGGATTGTAAAAAAAAGAACATAAAGTCAAAACTTAAAGGAACGGGATATATTCAGTTTTATTATTTTTTATCAACACACTTATATATACCAACACTTCCTTCTATATACTTTCTTAAAAGTACAAAAAGAAAGAAGAAGATACAAGGATAACCAACCATTTCAAAACTATTTAACAACGTGTAAAGGATACTCGAAGAATCACTCGACTAACTAACCTCAAGAAACACGAACGTGTCTTAACAAAAAAAAAAATCATAAGAACATTTTTTTCAAATTATTATTTATTTATTTTTGTTTAAAACATAAAACTGTGCAACGGAAATTACCTCAACTTAATCAACTACCTCAATACCTACTTCCTATTTAAAATTATTAAAAAAAAGGATATTTAACGCGGAACTAACTATTAGTGTTGAATTCTTAGTGCAAATTTAAAAATAAAAAAATTAATCTACCTCCATTCAAGTACAAAATACCTATACATAATTTTTTTAAGAATACAAAATTTAAGTGATGATAGAAAAGAGTTGCCACAAGGATTAAAACGTTGAACTCTTAATTTAAAATAAAAATTCTATCGTTGGTGTTGTGAACAAAAATTAAAATAAACATTATTTGTTAATCAAATCTACGAGATTGATAAATTGAAGCAGACGAACGATAAAGGAAAATTCACACCAGAATATGGCATTGTCACTTTTACAGGACGCGCAAACTAGAGGTAAGTTTCGAATCATATGTCTTATAGGTGTTTTTATTTTTCATAAGAAAAAAAAACTAACTAATTCCAATAGTATTTTTTTTATAATATTATCGGGACTTTAACTATTAGCAATTATAGTATCTACATATTAGATACACCTTGCTATCTCATATATAGCTTCAAACTTAAATCATCCAATTTAGATAGTTTTACCTCGGGAATATTTGAGCAGATATTTAAATTTTTGTAATTGACATTTAAAAAAGTTTAAGAGACCTAGGACCAAACGTATTTGCTAACTCATCGCAGCCCGACTTTAGGGAACTTTTTTACCAAGGTTTCTTAAATTAAAAATTACTTTGCCGACGGTTTTTATTATAGCAATTTACCTGTTAGGTCAATTCAATGAGGTACTTTTCCTATATACCTAGGTAATTAGGAAACATTGATAACAATTTATTATGCACCTTAGTTTGAATTTACCAATTTAACTGCAGGAATTCTATTTGAAGATTTTTTCATTTTCTTAAATCGTTTAAATTTGTTTGAATTTCAAAATTATATATGCGGTAGTTGTGAAAATCCTCAACTTTCATTAACTTTAACTTCACCTGTCTATAATTTTGTAAGTTTTCAAATTTAAAAAAAAATGGTAGGTAGCATGTAACAAAAAAAAACTTTCAATCCTTTTCCTTATTTCTTCTCCCTTACACTCCTTTAATATTTTTTGTTTTCTTTGCACCCTAACAAAACTTTAGCTACCAATTTCGCACCCCCATTTTGTATCCATCATACTCCTTTCATTTAACTTCTTTTCTATAAGTATGGCAAGCAAACAACAATCCGAGATGTCCCACCTCCCCATAACATCTCGATCATAGAAACCATTTATTCGAGTCCAAATAACACACATGTCTAGCGATAAAGCAATTACGACGTCTCAATGGCAGACACTCTTCGGTTGTATAGCTGCCGGTTGTCGTCTGCTTTGTTTGCTATTTTTTTTTTTTGCAAATTCCTTTTGGTTTTTTCATACGGGGTGAAGTGAAAGTGTTTTTTTGGACTTCACGCCCCCAATTCACCCTGTTTGATTAACTTTTAAGAGAAATTCTCATATGCATTTCATCACACACATATGCAAGTGCAAGTTTCTCTTAAAATTCATGTGCTGCATGTGTGTGTGTGAATGAACACTTCCCCTATTTTGTTCATTTTGACTTCACATATGATCATAATACACAAACACACACATACTCAAACACTTGACTATAGAATATCCTTGAAAAGCCGTATAGAGGGAAAAAGTCTCGCACAGTGCTATTAATGTTTTCCGCCTTTTTTTTTTGTCGACTTAAAGAGGTTAAGGTCCTTTTTGACTGTCAAATACATGTGCGTGTTTTGAGTATGTTGATATGATAACTTTCCAAACGCACGTGCCAATACAGACCAAAAATAGTATTCGCAAAAGAATAAGGACGAACAAAAACAAGAAAATCCTAGAAAAAAATATCAGAAATACTGAAACTAAAAATTGCCACAGGCAAAAAATGTGAAAATCACTTTCCCTTCCATGGAGTGTCCTTTTTGCATTATATTACCTAACCTAATCACCTTCAGGTCAGTGACAGTCACACAAAAATAAGTCCAACAAAGCAAATTTAAAGAAAACAAAAATTCTTGTTACAATTTTCACAGCAGGTCAACAGTAGAGCAGCATTGCCCCTGCTGTGCCTCGATAATATAAAACCCAACTCACCGACCGTTTTCTTTTCATTTCAGGATTAGCCGCCGCCCTTGCAGGAATGAAACGTGAAGAAGTCGATAGTCTATCTATGTCACCGCCAATGTCTGGAAACAACACATCCGCCATGTATCATCAGAGTGGTCAAGCGATGCACGCTGCAGCAGCATCAGCATTCGGTATGCTGTCGCCACAGTTGTTAGCTGCAAATCGGTCAGCAGCGGCTGCTTTTATGGCCGCACAATTGCCAATGTCACAATTGGCATCGACGCTGTTTCCACATCATCCAGCGTTATTTGGAGCTTGGCCACCAGCTTCGTCAGCGAATCTGCAATTGGGACCACATTCACCACCAGCCAGTCCGATTTCGCCGCCAATGATGCACAAATCATCGAATTCTGTTGCACACCTTATGCAGTCTCCAACAAGCACAGGTGGTAATACAGAAGTTTCACAGAAGAAGTCGAGAAAAATCTCCGTGAAGAAAGAATTCCAATCGCCACCAAGTTCTATTGATATCGGAGTCAACGGGGATATGTATCACACTCCCAACGGTCCCATCTCACCACCATCAAGTGGGTCGTCACCAAACTCAACAAATGACGGACCAGTCGTCAGCAAGGATCCTTCTCGTGACAAGAGCTTTACATGCAAGATCTGCAGTCGGTCCTTTGGCTACAAGCACGTTCTTCAAAACCACGAACGTACCCACACCGGAGAAAAACCATTCGAGTGCCCCGAGTGCCATAAACGTTTCACAAGGGATCATCACCTCAAGACTCACATGCGTCTTCATACTGGAGAGAAGCCCTACCACTGCAGTCACTGCGACCGTCAATTTGTGCAGGTTGCCAATTTGAGACGCCATCTGAGGGTGCATACAGGAGAACGCCCCTACAATTGCGACATATGTGATGGTCGCTTCAGCGATTCGAACCAGCTCAAGTCTCACATGCTCATTCATAACGGCGAGAAACCCTTCGAGTGCGATCGTTGTCACATGAAATTCCGTCGGCGACACCATCTCATGCACCACAAATGCGGCATTCAATCTCCTCCAACACCAGCTATCAGCCCAGCCATGTCCACAGACTACCCACTCTGCGATCAGAAATCAGCGGTAAGTTCGTTTGGAGGTTCAGACGAATCTATGTCTACAGCGGCGGCAGCACAAGCCGCATACGAAACACCTCTAGATCTCTCCGAAGACGGAGCTATGTCGGCGAATGGCAGTGTGGATGGCGACAAACGGTGCCGAAAGCCACACGATATCCGTCGTGTCTTCCGTCTTCCTCCTCAAATCGCACACATTGCCACAGATGTTCCCGTACAAACGGAACCAGAAGATCTCAGCATGCGCTCACCAAGATCGCATCGCGAATCAGCATCACCAATGTCATTCCACCATGATGAAGACCTCGACGACTTAGACGACGCAGCCACACTTTACATGCGTCAGCAGCAAAAAATGTTAGAAGATCAAATGATACAGCTCAAGCACAATGTTCGCATTGAATAATTATACTTAACGTATATCTTAATTGTATATAAGTTCCATATACCAAAATCTAAAAGAAAAAGTTTCGAAAAACAGGAATTAATCTAAGTACAACCCTTAAAACCACATAATTTTTATAAACTAAAAAAAAAAACTATTTATGAATTTAAAAATGTACAAAATATTTAATAAGTGACGAAAAAGTTTAACAAAAAGTCCAAGAGTACCCTAAAAATGAAAGAAACGCTTGTGCCATTTTGTTTTTTTTTTTTTAATAATTATTTTATTTTGTAACTAATTTTTTTTTAATTATTTTTATAAGACGAATCGGAAGACAATTGTACATACATATAAATCAAAATAAATTGTATATTTTTAGGAAAACAAAAGTAAATGTTATTTTCCAAATTCGAAAAATTGAACATAAAATAATTATTATAGATTCTGTTTTAGTTCTAAAAAAAAAATATTTCTTAAGAAACAAATTATTTTCTTAAAGAAAATCAAACAAACAATCAAAATTAACTATAAGTTATTAAAATTTTATTTTTATATAAAAAAAAATTAATATTGTTTTATGCTTAAATAATTAAAAATCAAAAATTAATTGTTTTGTTTTCAGTTATTTTCGTTATAGATATGATTTTATACTTTCATACAAAACTTTATCAATAAAAGAAAGATTTACCAAAAAATAATTTTATTTTGTTTATTTTGTTTTTTTTTTTTTATGGCACAAGGAAACAGTTTGTCTCCTGCTTCCTACTTCTTCTTCTTCAAATAAAAGACAAATCCAGGAATACCAAAAATACCTCCAACGAAAAGTAATTCACTTCATAAAAAATTTATATCATATTTATATACAAAACTTATATACATAAATATTAAAACAAAACAAAAATATATATAAAACTTATATAAAAATAATAATAATAATAATAATAATATACAAATATTTTAGTTTGACAAAATTTCATATAATATATTTTGAGTTTTTGGTTTTATCCTTTTTTGCGGTTTGTAACGATAAATCCTTTCGTTTGCAATCATTCAAAGTATGGTATACAAGTTCCTCAGAAAATAGTGAGAGAAAATATTAAATTTGAAAAAAATAAATAAAATCTTTCTAAATAAAAATAAATATGTATCTAAATTATAAATAAAATGAATATTTATTTGTTTGTAATCTTTATCTATAAAAAGAAAAACATAAAATGCTAAATATTTTGTTAATTAATTACAAATAAGAGGCATTATTCTGGACTCTCAAAACTGTTTCTATATTTGTGTTTTTATTTTTTCTTGATGTAAATAAAAAAAAAATAAATTATTATCTAAACCTAGATATTAAAGTAAATGTAACATTAAATTAACGTGCAATATTTTAGTTATTTATGTAAAATTGTAAAAATTATTGAATAATTAATTCACCTAGGAAAATTTAAATTTATATTAGAGAGCACTCATAATGAAAGGTCTTACTGCACATAAAAAAAATATTAAATTTAAATTGTTGATGTTATAACGTATGTTTTTAAGTAGCTATTAAAAAAACAATATTATATGAATGATTTCCATGAATTGCAAAAATAAAATGTAAATGTATAGATATTTAAAATCAATAATTAAATGATTGGGTAACACTAAATTGAAATGATGGTCATCTGCCAAAAAGTTAAAAATAAAAAAACCAAATTTGAAAATAAAACTTGCATTTTTTATGATTATTTTTTGCGTGGATTGCTCGCTTTAATTGATTAATTAAAATCTTAATTTGATTTGATTTATCGAAACCTACAAAATTTTGTTAGAAATTGTTTTGTACCTACGAACAAGGGAAGTACAACCTATTAGGTGCTCAAATTCACACAAGAAATAGATTTTCAATTGAAATTTGTAATTTTATTAATTGATTCTCAAAAATACAGTAACAGGGTTATCTGTTGAATCTTGAATTACATATTGGCTTTTCTTACACATTAATAATTTTTTGTATTAGTTTTCCGCAATGATTCTGCATAAATGTTCAGAAAAATCTTAAAAGCCATTCGTAATTAATTCCATCAAACATTTACAAACGCAAATAATTGACATGACTTTAAAAACTAGTTGATCATTAATACTTCGGCTCGGATTTCCATGCAAATGTATATTTTTTTCAAAAGATTTTGGATGCAAGGCAACTAATTATCTTCACTCAGATAAAAATAATAATGTCATTTTAAATGCACTCATGTTTAAATTTTAACGTTGCGAGCTACTTTGAAAAAATAAGCATGAATCAAAATAAAACCATTTTGATTTAAATACGAAAACGATTACTCTAAGATTTTATCAACAAATAACGCCTTTGAATTAAAATGAAACGCCTTGAATCAAAGGTTGTTATGATTTGCAAATATTTCAATCGAAAAAAAAGTTATTTCAATGTCAAAATCACTTCAATAAAGACTAGAAAATTTTTGTTTTTCATTCAAACAACCTCAATTTAAAGTTGAAACAATTTTATTTTAAGGTGACTTTTGATCAAATTGTTTTTTTAAAGTTGCACCATTTTTATTTTTAAAAAGTCTTGTTTTCTTCGATTTTAAGTTGTTGGTTCAGTGTACGAATCAGGGAATTTCCGTTAAAAAGGAATTTAACCGTTAGTGCATATTTTTGCATATTTTACGATAAATGCATATTTTGTTTAAACCTGCTTACTCTATGAGAATTTTACAGGAGAAATGAAAAACATCACCAAACCTTTATCATTTTAGAGTAAAACAAAAATATGGTTTGTGTGTTTGACTTTCATTTTGAGTTTCTCATTTTTTTACATTTTTGTGAGTTAGCAGTTTTTTTTTCTTGGTTTTACACAAAAAAGGGACTCAACATTCAAAAACATAGTCAAACAATTTTAACTGAGTATTTCTTATTGTCTTCCGAAAATAGGGAACCTATAATTCAATAACCTGAACAAGTCAATGAATTCCAAAACGCATTACTTCTGCAATACTGTAACGTTAAACATTTCGAAACGCAACATTTTTGTTTGTTGTAATGCAATGTGTAAAGTTTCTTAACGCAGTTCTCCGATATTCGATGTGCAAATAAAAACAAATTTTGCATCGCAAACCGGGGTGATGCAACATCATTGCAGTAAAATGGTGATGCTGCAACGCATAATAGAATCATCATTTTAAAGGTATTTTTAGAAAGTTAATATAGAAAATATTAGCAATATTACTCTTAACGTCATATGAGGAAGAATGTCATAGAACTGATGGTAATCTTCAGATATCTAAATAATATATTAAGAACATTAAGAGACCACATAGCAATGTTTGTGTGCGATTAATAACCCAATAAATTTTATATTATTCAATATAAAACTATATATATTTCGCATTTTAAAAAGTGAGCGTATTTAAGTCCAATGTGGAGGAAATTCTGAGAATGACAAGGGGTATGTTTTTCAAAAGGCAAAATAATTTTAACTAACATTAAAAATGAATTTAAAAACTTAGAGCATGTACCTTACACGGTGTCTCTACGATCTAGATTTCATAGAATGCAAGATATCATTCTATTAAAATTGCCTATGGAGACCGCAAATAGTATTCTATGAAAAATTTCTTGCAAATATATTGCTCAGCTCATAGCATGCTATAGATAGTTTTCTCTAAGCTCTCATTTTCATATTGACTTTTCTATTTTCTGTGTAATTGGACTAAAATAGTATGAAATATTAAGCTATCAAATGCCCACCATAAATTTTTCAGCATTCTATTAATCCTTCTTTCTATGGAAAGTGACAGATGGTAATCTATGAAATCTTGCTCGTGGAGACACCGTGTTATGTGATATCAAAAACGCGAAAGCATTTAAAGTGATATTATAGATCAAAAAATGGTGTTCATAGTTAAGTGTTTAACATATCACAGTTAAGTTTTTAACATATTGTAAGTCATTAAATTAGCTGGCAGTGACTTTCCTTCGGCTTTGATGTGGGTAGGTTTTGAAAACCAGTAAACTTTGAACGAAATACTGTCGTTGATGACCATTGCATTGGTATAGTGAAACACAATGCTAATATTTCTGTACCTCAGTTATGATGGTTTAGAAAAAATAAACTTCATTGAAATTTCGGAAAGCAACTGTAGGTAATTCAAGTACAAAACGTCTAAAGGTGTCGTTTTTTACTTCGCAGGAAGGTTATACTTTTATGTTTTAGAGCTCTTTAAAGTAGAAAATGTATACAGTCAGCTTCCACTTGCGTATGCGAGTAGGTATTCAAAGAATTTTTGTTCTGTACTTATATGGTTAATAGAAAAACTCATAAGGGATTGACATTAAACCTTTCATCCTGTAGGTGTAATTATCAGGATCAGAAATTCGGAACATAATCTGCCATGACAAAATTGTCGAACCCCAAAAAATCACGAATAAACAAATTTGTAATTTAAAATGCACAATCGCGAATGTAGATACAAAAATTGCAAAAAAAAAAAATCGAAATTTTTTTAACCTATTAATACAAACATTTTAATACAAACATACTTACGTAAACTTTTGAAAAAAAGAATAAAAAAAATTGTTTTTTTTGTGGAGTTTAAATTAATAAAATTCAAAAATAAGGATTTGTGGCCTTTTTCCATTATGCGTTTCGACCAAGTAGATTAACATACATAAACGGTTGGTCTTTTCAGGAAGATCCGTTTACAGTAAATCTACTTTTCTTAGACGCATGATTTTTGTTGGTCAATGGAAATGACCTTATAAAACACAAGGCAATTACTTACTTCTGTGAATTATACTTTTGTTCTAAAAATTTTTTCATTTAAGTTTTTTTTTCTAGATTATTCAGCCTAATCGCCAATTCCAGGGGAGATAGCATTCCCTCGGATTTTATTTATTCCAATGAAATTATTTCAGAAATTATTTCGAATAATTTTCAAATTATTTTGAAAGATTTTATTATTTTTATTACTGAATTTATCAAACTATCAAATTTAGAATTATTTAATGAAATAGAATTATATTTTTGAAAGGATTTGATACGGTTTTTATAAAATGTATACCAATACGTTGATTGGTCTGGATAGCAATCCGGCTATTTTACGATTCCGGAGAAGGTACAAATTGAAGCAGATATCGTGACAAAAATTAGACTCGGAAGACTCCGGTGAGCAGGGCACTTAGCTCGCATTAGCGAAGAGGAACCTGCTCGGAAAGTTCCTTGTGGTACATTCTATGGCAGACGACAGCGTGGTGATATGATGATGTCTTTCGCTGGAATTTTTTTTCAGAATCAGGTTTTTAACGGTAGGTACTTGTCATACGAGTAGAACCAATTTTTATAACTCTGACTATCTTTTGAACGAGTTCACCGATTTTGACGAAATTTAATATTCTAAAACAAATGATTTCCATAATGATTCTCCGAAAAAAAAATTAAAAAAAAAACGAGGGGTTTGTCACTAGCCAGTTTATTGGTTCAATGATTTCAATATTTCAAATGACTTCATATGATTTTAGGTATGATTTGAAGCAGTATGTAAATTGATTTAAAAATATTGTGATTGCATTCATTTCAAATAAATTTACTGATTTCAAATGATTGCAAATTAATTCAAGTGATTTCATTATGATTTCAATTCGTGATTTCATTATGGGGTTTTTGATTTCATGATTGCAAAAATACTTAAAGTGATTTCAAATATTTTTAATGATTGCAAGAAATCATTTGAAATCGATAACCAATTTTTTTTATCACTTAAAATAGTGATTGCACCTGATTTGGATGGGATTTTAATGATTGCAAGTACAAGCGGTCAGGTGATTTTATTCGTGACAAACCCCTCGAAAAAAAGTTATTTTAAGAAAATTTTTTTTTTTTGCAAAAAACCGACAATTCTAATTTTTTTTTAACATAATACGATTAATTTCTATAAAAATCAATGCAATTGATTTGTTGCCGACGATGATGTCTTTCGTATAAATCATTTTTTATTGCATAAATTTTGTTTTAAAGAATACATTTTTTTTAATATAAAACATAAATTTTTTTTTGCTTTAAAACTGATCAATTAAATTTCAAAGTCGTTAACACGGTAACTTTCCACAAGACCAAGTTTGTGCGACCCAGTGGCGGCCTTTATTTGTTAAAGAAAAGCATCCCAATGCAATTTATTGTAATGCAGAAATTAAGTTAAATTGCATTTGCATTTTAAGACGCATCTTTTTAAGCTTTTCAGTATGTGGTGCATGAAAATCCGAGCCCTAATTATTACAAAGTTCACAACGAGATGCGCAAAAAATGGTCTATCAATATATGTACATATGTACCTTCTTTTTGATTGAAAAAAAAAACAGAAAAATTTCAAATAAACATTATTAGATTAAGGGCCTGTGTTTTCAAGTCTGGTTAACTGTTACTATGAATTATTTCAGTTGGTAACCATAGATTCTGCCTTTTCAACAAAATTTGTCCAATATAACCTATGGTTGTTACAAAAGATTACGTCAACCAGCTGAATTTCAATGGTAAGTGTCATTATTCCAGTCGGTTAATAGCGATTTAGTCTTTTCAGCAAAATTTTAATCAGAGAATTTATGATGGTTAACAGAGATTTCATTAACCAGTCGATTGTGCTTGGTTAACCATAGAAACTCTCTGGTTTTCGAATATATTTGTTTGACATCTTTGTGAAATCATCCTCTCTTTAATAAAAGCCAGTATGGTTCTTTATTGTTGGTAAAAGCTTTTTGGTTCAATGTTTTTGGATACTGAACATGGATAAGTAGAGCGTAGAGGCAAGCATCGAAATGAGCTTTAAAAATTACCGATTTAAAATTACCGATCAAAACTGGTAAGAAATAACACAGCAAACAAAAGCGGCTATGTTCACTTTTAACTCATTTTTTGTTTTGAAAATGATTATGTACATGGCATTGCTAATGGCCGTTTAAATAAAAATATGCTTAACAGGGATAAGCACCAAAACAAATTAAATTTACTAAAAGTCCGAACCGGAAATGTTAAATTTAAAATAAAAAAATTCAGCGGAATTTAATCATTTTTAAGGTCCAATCTTAATCCGTCTGTATTTCAGCAATCACTGAACCGACTTACAAAGTTTATGTGCTGTTAGATAGAGGAAATGTCGAACTAGATCATGAAAACTATACTTCTGGACAAATGTCCACAGTTTGGCTGAAAAACGAAACCAAAGTTGCACTTCCGCCCATAGCAGTACGACCAAGTATTAACAGACGAATATTTTTCTACAACTCAATTGCAGCGGCATCTATACTATTAAAACTTATCTGATTATTAAAACTTATCAAAACCGTTTTTGGGTTCTGGAAATGGATAAGTAGAGACAAGAATCGAATGAGTTTTGAACCGGTTAAAACTGATCTAACGAAAACAAACATTAAACCTTTTCCTACCATTGGTGTTTAAGATCGACATACTGAATTATATTTTTTTCAAACTTTGAAGAGTTTTATTTCGGAAACTATTAGGTCTACAGAGACAATTATAGTCTCATATTATAGCCAATGTAGTCTTCCGTTCTTAAAGAGTTATAATCGCTAAAATCTAAAAAAAAAATTGAATTGATTTTCGCACAGATTTAAAATATGCGTTCTAAATTTCGTTCAAATAAAACAATGAAGAAATTTGACACAGTCAAAAAACAAATTAATTAGAATTGAAATCGATATTTAGAACACGGGGCATTTGACGAAATTCAGAACATGGGGTGTATAAAATGTTCTTCATTTCTACAACATTCTTAATTTTGTTATTTCAATTTTTGTTTTGATTATATAAATATGTATGCGTCTTTGTAAAAGTAATTTACAGTTCAGCCGCTAAAAAAAATTGACAAGAAATGGGAAAAATATTTGTGTCCATTCTTCTTCCGAAACTCTTTGGAGGGGGTCATTAGGTGCCTACTTGTCATTTTACGGGAAAATCGTGGTTATGCTCGATCCGCCATTTCGAAAATTAAAAAAAAAAAATTAAGTGGCACCGACAGCTGAGAAGAACCACAGCCTATAGTGACTTACACCCTCACCAATCCTTTTGTGTGCGTTGTTTGTGTATCAGAATTGGGGGGACTTACAATTTTTCGTCGACTCCGAACGAATAATTTAAAATGCACTTTTCATGACAATGATACTCTTGGAGTATTTGTGATCACTTCCTCACAAGAGGCATAGCGCCCCTGAAAAAAAGACATTAGGTGTACTCAGGGTCAGTGCTCGACCCCAGACCTCCCCAAGGAGCATTTCAGAGCTACATAACATTTACTGAACGTTAACATCGTAGCTGTTATGTTTCAGGCGTATATGAAATGTTTACTCCCTGTACCCAAAATGTAAACGGTTTTGGGGAATGAAATGTCGTGTTGACAGTATATGAACAAATTCTATTTGATGTACCTGATTTGTACATTTACAAATGTGAACGTTCAAAAACTCTTCAAAACACATACCAGACAAACTACTTTTTAGTAACAAATCGTTTACAGATACTATTCCTGGACTAGGTATATAAACGTTTACAAATGTAAACGTTCAAAAACATTTCGAAATAAATAACATAAAAACAAACTTAGGTACAAATCGTTTACAGAAAAATATTAAACTGTATAGGTAAATACGTAATGCCATTTGAGATCATATTACTTTATGTATACAAACCAAAACTTAAACAATTTCCATCTTGTTCTTGACATTATTATTATAATATGGGAGGTATAAAAATATTCAATAATTATATTTTTCGTGCAAGTAAAGGCAAAATATCGAACGCGAGAAATATTTTCTACCAGTTTTGTAAAACAGGTCGATAAAAATAAGGGGCCTGTAAAAACTTTCTTATTTTAGAAATGATTTCTAATAAAAATATATGAGACAATTTTTTTTTCCCACAAAAACCATATTTTTCTATATTTTGTAAGATAAAATTCAAAGTCTTATTTCAATCAAAACCTAAACATGCTTTGTTTTTACTAAATATCAACAAAAATAGATTTTCAATGTTTTGGGTTTTCTAATTTGATAAAAAATGGAAACATTATAATGGCCGACCAATGCTATACGTGTTACATTATCTGTAAATGAAATGTCTTACAGTATGCTTACGTTTGAAGATGTGATGTGACTATTCACTGTAAACGTTTTGTAAGAGTAAAGTTTTGATAATGGCTTTACAAAACTGCTACAAATGTAAACGTTTCGTGATATTGTTTTTACATTAACGATATTTGATTTACAGTACGTTTACGTTTGAAGATGTACTGTGACTATTTACTGTAAACGTTTTGTAACAGTTAAGTTTTGATAATAGCTTTACAAAAGTGCTACAAATGTAAATGTTTTGTGATATTGGTTTTACATTCACGAAATTTGGTTGACAGTACGTTTACGTTTGAAGATGTGTAGTGATTATTCACTGTAAACGTTTTGTAAGAGTAAAGTTATGATAATGGCTCTACAAAACTGCTACAAATGTAAACGTTTCGTGTTATTGATTTAACATTAACGATATTTGATTTACAGTACGTTTTCGTTTGAAGATGTACTGTGACTATTTACTGTAAACGTTTTGTAACAGTTAAGTTTTGATAATAGCTTTACAAAAGTGCTACAAATGTAAATGTTTTGTGATATTGGTTTTACATTTACGAAATTTGGTTTACAATACGTTTACGTTTGAAGATGTTTTGTTTCAACAACATTCTGTGTGCTACAATTTGTTTACCAATCATCCAATTAGTTAATGTAAACATACAAAACATTTTTTCAGCAACTGTATATGAATTGTAAACGACATACAATAAATTTGTAACTTAATAGGTACAAAATGCTACTTGGGTCCCGGACTGATAGTCCGACACATTAGCCACTACGCCACGGGGCAGTACATTTTGAAAACAGTCTAATTACCTATATCAAAAACCGTTAATCTGGACTAAAATTTAGTCGAATACAAATTTTTAGGAAATTAAACTATTTATCTATTTTATTTACACTTTTTAAATGTGTTCTTAATGTTTTAAAAGTTAAGAGCAAAATAATGATCAAAATTTTAGTTCTTCTAAATGGCAACTTTTTTTTCCCTCGACCCGAATACTTGTTTATGTGTTTAAAACTTTCAAAATACTAAAGATACATTGAAAAAGTGTTCGTTTAATCGCAGTAGGTATAAATAAACTCATAATGACCCCATCCAACGAATTGTTAAAGAAAAATGTACAATTAAGTTTTTAAATTTAAAAATGTCTATGACGATTGGACTAGGTAGGTACTACATTTTATACGGTTGTCTTTTTTGTGGCACAAGAACACAAATATTATCTAAATCCCTTACGAACAAGTCTCTAAGATATTTTGTTATATAAATTACATAGGTAATCCTTTGAACTTTGGGAAATTATAAAAAAAACCGTTTATGTATCTATGTAGCACACTATCCTCCAACTGCATAAAGAATTTAACTGAAATCTTCAAATCAATCCAAACCCATAAGTTAAAAAAAATTAAATTAATGAAACGCCAACGGTGTCAAAAAAAAACCTACAAAAATCAATATATCTTTTTCTTAATAAAACAACCCCTATTAATAATGCCCACTCCTTAGAAAGTTTCCCCCCTTAAGAAAAAAAATCGTGGGAGTTAAAGGGAAAAAAATTAAATTCAAATTCTAATCTAGACAAATACTTGAACTTTTTTTCGCCACCGAAAGGCAAGAGAAGGCTTTAGTAAAAGCAATGTAGAAAGAAGTAAGAAAAAATTCAAAATGAAAAACAAAACGTAAAAGAAAAAGAAAATTGTCAACCCTTGGAGCTCATCAAAGCCTTGCTTTCCCGCACTCAACCCCACCAATATACTGCTTTTTTACTGATTGTCTCTTATTACCGTTTCGTGGATTTCTCACCCCCAAAACATCTCTTACTCCTTTCGAATCGCTAAAATGTAACTGTATATAGGTAGATGTACCAATACCATAATGTCAAATTTCAAACAACTCAACCTCCTACCACTCAACTCAACCTCATACACCGCTCTCGTTCTCCCTTAGGTATGTTTTGGATAAAAAAAAAATAATAGCATCGCGTAATCATCGTCCTAATTTAAATAAATTCTTCTTTGTTGTCCTTTGAAAAGAAATTCTGACTCTGTCTGCCTTATCAAGAGCGATGCGATGGCTGGTTAAATGAATGTTGTTTTTTTTCACGCATCCACCCTTTTATGGAGGTTTATGCGTTTTTTAAACTTTTCCTACATCAAATTAATATATTTTATTTTTTATGTATGTAAAGTAGAGGTACAGCTTATGTTAATTTGCCTTTTTATATGCAGTTGCTTTTAGTAAGCAAAGAATTTAAGCAACCAAAATCAAAACTATTATCTATTACAGACAGTCAAATTATTATTATAACCAGCTGTTACCTGTTACACGGAGCCTCGCTGCCGCAGAAAAAAATAGAGAAAAGTTCTTTGAAAAAGTTATTTATGCCTATTACTGAATTCGCAAAATTTCACTCCCCGGGAGTCGGTTGGATCTGCAGTGGATCCGCATTCGCATAAAATTCTATTACTGAATCCGATGAATAAGCTTCATTATCGATCCGCGAACTACTTTTCCATTTTTGAAACTGTATTATCGTGGATTTCAAAAGTTGAAATAGGGCGTGTTCAAGTGCACACGAGAAAAGCAATCTAAGATACTTAAGTATCGTGAAATACCTAATATCGCAAATTAAATCCTTTTTAATGATTTTAACGACCAATCTTAATCCGTCTGTTTTTCAGCAATCACTGGACCGATTTTCAAGGTTCATTTGCTGTTTGATAAAGGAAGTGTCAAACTAAGACGTGGGGACTATATTTCTGGAGAGAAGTCCACCGTTTGGCTAAAAAAAACTACATCAATGTTGAATTTCCTGAAAAAACCGCAGATGACGTTTTCGAAAACGGCCGTCAATAAATTATTAGAAATACTGAAAAAAAGACTATGCGTTTCGGCGATGCAAAAATTTTTATTTCTGTTTTTAAAAAAATCAGATTTGTTAACTACCTGCTTTTTCTTGAATTTTTTTTGCATATAAATCACTTTCATCCGCACCAATTTTACTGCGGATTTGCTTTTCTAACATTAGTATGGAGTGCGAATGTGGTGCGGATGCCTTTCGTTTTCAGTAATAACAATTTCACGAACAACGTTGCCGACATTTATTCCCGCGTATGCCTTGCGAATTCGCTAATAGCAAATCTACCGAAAGTGAGTAAGACTCCCTCCGTAACTCATTCGTCGGATTCCCTAATAGGGCTGATTATACTTTTTAGTTATTAGGTATAATCCTATCAAACGTGGTATTGTGTCAAAAGCGTCCATGTGTAAATATGTTCCAAAAGTCGATCCCAGCGCCATCTATTGGATAATGTAAATTTCCTAGGTTTCTTCTTACAACATCAGCTATCTGTCAGTGAAAGTCCGGTTAAAATCGGGCTAGAACAAACAGACAGGCACTAAAGTTATTCTCCGGAGCTACCTCGAGGTTAGAGCTGTCTATTATACAATTTTGTTTAAGTCGAAGGTGTTGGGTTTCCCATCTATACTCACGAAAGCACTACTGACATCTTCCTTCTTCCCATATTATAGCAAATTTAATGTGATACAAACATACCTGAACGCTGTTGTCGTAAAACGTATTAAAAAAAACTTAAAGAGGAAAAACCGGCAAAATTTCGAAAAATTTGCATTTCCCTCCATCTCCTCCTTTTAGTACAAGGTCCTTAAGGTCCAAAACTTAAGAAAATGTTAATCAACCATCCCAAAACAATATTTGAAAAATTCATTGACCTCGACCTTTATCCACCTAAAACTACCTGACGAGACTATTACCATATGTGATGTTCGTCGGATTGATCTCAGAAAATGTGACATGCCTCCCAGTTTCGGGTTATTTCATACTGTTATAAGCAGGGTTCAGATTTTGGGGCATTTAAAAACCTAGAAAAGGCAAATCAAAACATCAAAAAAGGCAAATTAAATCCTCGAAAAGTGCAAAAAAGGCATGAAAGTGAACGATAACAATTTGATAGAGTTAACGCATTATTATAATAAAATTATGTGTGCCTTTGATAAAAGAAGAGCTTCTTCATCTTTTGCTTCTTTTCTGACAATGCTATGATATCGAATTGGGCCGCAATTCTACCAGTTCACTGCGCTTTACCAAAGCCTCTGCTTGTGGGGCCTGTCTGGTTGACTTAAAAAAAACATCGGCGTCGACAGTTGCGGATTTGTCCATGTTTGAGGACAACTCAATATATGTGTCATTTTGTTTATTTGATCCATTTAATAGAAATAAAAGAAAAAAGTGAAAATGGGGAAAAAGGCAAAAAAGGCATTTAAGATAAAAAAGGCAAAAAAGGCAAAAGATGGCATTTACCACAAAATCCGAACCCTGGTTATAACTTAGTTCTGCGTAATCTCCTTTGATTACGATTTCTCAAAGTTTTTAACAGACGAACCAATTAAAGGGAACAATGCTATTGTTCGAAACCTACCCCTAAACTCAGCATTATCAGAACGATAAAACACCAAGTAAGAATCGTTATGGATAATATTTCGTTTTCATTTAGATCCTTTCAAAGTCCATGAACTTATCATAACGAAGTGATTTTACTATATACGTAGGTATAGGTAGTTAAACAATGATAAGCTCCATTTAATTGCACAAGATTAAAAATATAGGTAGGTACCATACCTAGGTATAGCTATAGCTAGAGTTATCTTCTATGTAAGTACCTACCTACTTTATTATATTTAACCCTTCCAAAGGGAAACATGCTTTAACAATCATATAGAAATATAGTTACCTAGATACACATAGGTAACATTCATACTATATACATATAGTTGGGTATACCCCAACAATCAGTAATCTGAACCAAACTATCACAAACCAGAGGACCATCCTCCCACCTAAAAACACTTTATCACCTGCACAACACTCCCATTCCATACCTTCGTGGTGCTTCTAGCGACTTCCATTAACCCCATTTGCATAGAAATGAGTTAAAATACATGCAAATATAAAAAAAAATACAGCGCAAGCGGCTTGAAGAACTCGCAACCAAAAGATACAAAAAAAAAACGATCCGAAACTTTCTCATTTAAATTTAATGAAAATGTCCTTCTTCCTTTTTCCTTTGGTTTAATTTTTTTTTTGTTTCTTCTTAGACTCTGATAAAAAAACATCACCAGCAGCATTTCAAGAATTCTTAATATATTATATCTTTTCCCCTTTTTCTTGTCTTACTCCTTCATTTGCACTTTTCCGTGGTCCTTGTGTAGGTACAATACAACCTACTTTTCCATGGCTGCCACAGCCACATCCACCCATCAAGAGTTTATCCTTCTTTCATTGATTATGATGGTGTGCGTTTTTCGTCGTTTTTTTATTTTGTTCCTTCATCATCATCAGGATATGCAAAGCAGCCCTTTCGTTTACTTTCTCTCTACAATCAAGACGAAAATAAATATATTTCTACTTCTACATTAAGCAAAAAGAACTTCTTTCCTTTCTTTGGTTTGCGCGTATTTTTTTTTTCTTTTGCTTCATTCTTTTAATTCGAACTTTTCTTATGAAAACCATCTTGATGGAGTTTGTGTTGGTGATTATACCGCCAACGATGGCGGCGCGATGCTACGAGACGGACGATGCAGGATTTCAGCAAGGCAGCAGAAACTTAAGCATCCTTTGAAGTTTGTATATTTCAAAAAGGAGAATCCAGCTCCAGCGAGCCGTGTTTAACCAACCTGAGCTGATGACGACCTGGCGCTACAAAAGGATATGGATACTATCAGAGGGTGGTGGAGAAACGACGACAACGACGAAGGGTTGGTTAGACGAAACAGGCATTTTTTTGTTCCTGTTTTGCAATTTTAAATAATTTTTCTCTACGTCTACTCATTTACTATACCACCAGTCTCGATGTCACTGTATTGGTTAAGAATTTGAATAAACATATAGCTACGTTACGTAGGTATGGAGATGGTAAGAAACACAAGGAGATTCCTGTAATGAATCCTTACGGAATCATGATGTAATGTAGGAAAGAATTTTAAAATTAAGAAAAAGAACAGCTAGGAAGGGATAGGCGTAGGATACGTATAAATACTGGTACAATGATAATAAGGAAGTTGATACATGGAAAGGATACTAAGAAAGGTAAGGACTGTTTTGCGGGATATCGGTACGGAGCATGGTTCTCCAGAAAGGGGTGGCACGTGGTAATTTTTTTAAAATTCCAGTTGGAATAATGGGTGAAGGAAAGGGATTGATGCCATGATGAAGTGTAAGAGGGGCTCTTTTTTTAATCCCTCACCCAGATGTTTTTAGGTATAAGTCTCTTGATTTTCTGACACTCGGTACAAATTAAAGGGATCTGAAATAAAGATTAGGTAGGTATAGGCACATGCCAACTAAAAAGTAGGAGTATTGGGATGTTGCAGGTTCTCTTTTTTCTCTCTATGTAGGTAGCTACCTACCTATGTGATTTATTTTTGGTGGTCCAGGTATTTGGGTGACACGTACCTACCTATATAATTATAATTTCAAAAAGGGAAAAGATAGTAATATAAATGGAACCCCCTCTAAAATGACTACTATATATATTACAGTACGTTCTCGATTAACGCAACTCTCTATTCACGCAACTCCTCGATTTTCGCAACAGCTGAATTTATATCATTGTTGACGCAGTAATCGCAACTCTTCAAAAAAAATTGACGCGATAAGTACAACTTCTGTTTTTATATGCATATCTTTATATACTCAGGTTCTTGGCTATGTTTCTCTTTGTCTGTTGCGTTACATTTTGTCTCGGCAGTTTTTTTACCGCTACTTTTCAGTGATGGTACGATGAAGTTGTATGAATTTACATCATTTATGTATGCTATGCAACGCAAAATTTTCTTGTTAGTTTAATGAATTTTGTCCAGTGATCAGTCGCTTGTCAAATGAAAATATGCCCGAGGTTGAGATTACTGCTCGAGCACATGAGTCTTCAAAAACTGCGACAAATGGCGATTAAAAAAAACTCAAATCCAAAAAATCCAAACAAAAATGTCCAATTTTTTCCAAAGAAAATAATTATAGCTGATAGAAAACTAAACATATGTATTTATGTACTTATATCAATGAATTAGCTTATTTTTGTTTTGATTCTTATTATTTATGTGTTATTGAATAAAAATTTGTTGCATTAAATAAATTATATACCTACAAGTGGCTGATTTTCTGATTTTCGATTTGCATTTCGAATTGAGTCTGAAAAATGTTTTACTCGATTATTGCAACAACCTCGGTCGTTGCAACCACCCTTGTTTTAATTAGTTGCGATAATCGAGGATGCACTGTAGTTCTCTTTCACAATGGTTTTGAACCCTATTTTTGAACTACTTACCTACACCGAAAAATTAAAAAAAAAAAAACTTAGAACACAAGCTTTCAAAAGTGATCAAATAACGCTGAATAAAATTGTATGTAAGACTACGAAAAAACTTTCTTTTCAACTCTATTAACATGTTCTTTAAAAAAAACAAAAAATGTAATTTTTAATTTTGAATTAAAAATTTTACTTATTTAAATTTAAAGATATTACATATAAAAAAAATATGTTGGTTTATGGATAATTTAATTCTGTATTATGTATTCATACCACTATATTATAAAGTTTAATTTTTAATAAAATTTGATTTTTTTGTAAGTACATATAATTGCAACACAAGCTTGCAAGATACTTCAAATTAAGAGGAATCAAACTATAGGTGCAGTGAATCACAAAAGTAAGTAAGCACTCATTGCTTTCGCATAAAAATCGTAAAATAAATTGCAATTTCTTTCGAAATATTAGACGAAATACGTTCAAAATTATGACTATCATGTGAACACCAAGTAGTGTGCAAAATTTTCGGTATAATATTTGGTTTATCCTCATAATTTCAATGTTTGTTAAGTTAATCGCATATTCTACGTCACAAAAGTAAGTAAGCAAATGCAGCATTTGCATGTTAAATATTTTATGGTGCAGTAAAATTTTACTTTTTTGGAAATTTTTTGTTGCTTATTTCTTTTTTATATAAATGTGTATTAAGATAATGATTAATTAATGACTATTAAGAGAAAAGAACCCCAAAGCCAAAGGTTAGGTAAAAAGTTTGATTTTAAAAAAGTGATAATTGAACACTATTTTGAAAACAATTTAGAATAAAAGATTAATGAAATTGTGAACAAAAATCCATCTATTTTAAACAAAATAAAAACCAAACATAATAACATTGCAAACTTGAAAAAATCCTCGGCCAGGTCGTTCTCTCAACTTTTCTCATTATACACGTCATTAATTATTTTGAGCATTTTTTGAGCATTTTGACCAATAAGTTAAAAAAACTTTTAAAGATGAATGATCCAAATTTGGCAAAAACCTAAAGTAAAATTTGGTTCATTCAATCTTCTCACGTATGAACACAGCTGTACACAGATAACTGTTGTAAATTCAAGGTTTTTTCGAACTGCTTACTTACTTTTGTGACAAAAATTTCTTACTGTTTTTAAATTAAGCAGAACATTTTGAAGGTTTTTTTTGAATTTTTTATTTGAAATGTTACTTTTCTATTAGAAACACATGCATAAATTACAGATAAAAATATTTTATTTATTTTAAATGAGGCTTCCGATTGTTTAGAAGGATTTATCTTTAAATTTAGAAGTGCTTACTTACTTTTGTGACGAACAGTAATACGAACAGCAATAGGAACAAAACAAAGAAAGAATCATGAAAATCGGCCCAGCGGTTATCAAGCTATAACGTAATCGAGTTACACCCCTAAGAAATTATATATTAGATTTAACACTAGATCCTTACTTCATATTTAAAATAAGAACATACCATGTTTAGCCGCACAACACGAATAAAGAATGTTTACAAGATATTCAATGTTCATCGGTATCTCCTTAAATTTTCTATTATATTTCTATTATATTTCCCTTAAGGCGGGCACTGTGTTAAATTATACTAAGGGTATTCATAATTTCTTGGTGTGCAGTTTTTTTAAACAGTCAAAAAGATGATTGGCTCCAAAATTTAACGCAGTTTTAGCCCAAAACTTCAAAACTTCTCTTATGTTGGTCAAAAGAATGACAAATTCAAAACACAAAAATGGGGCCGACTACTGAAGAATTGTTTGGCCGACCAATGGAGTTTCGGAGGCGGCCGACTTCACCAGAATCACATTTTTTTTTTAAATTTTTGAAAATTGTTGATTTTCTATCGTAAATCCACTAAAAATTTTTTTTTCAAAATTTAGGCATTCCAAATAATCTGATAAAATACATTTGATATTCAGAATTCAAACATAAATAATTTAAAAGAACAGTCTAACGTAAAAAAATGTTAAATGGCCGACTACTTCCTCCATCACCCTACATACAAATAAAAACGCTTTTTTGATTAATTATATAACAACAGCAAAAAACAAAAAAAAAAGTGAAAAAAACATTTATGAAAATACATTTTTCTAAATTTGGCCCAGTTATTGTTTGTTCAATGTAAGTACTGTTAATCAAATATAAAAAAAAATATGTTTCTGTAAAAATCCATATTTTAAAGTTTCGTTTTAAGTAGAGTATTTAATTTTTCGTGAACGGCTTGAAATAGATCGTTATCTTATAAAATTGAAAGTTTCAATGATAGCTATAACTGGCCCCTTATAGTGTTTAATAAGAAAGTATTGCCGCTGATTTTTAGTATTTTTTTTTCTTTTACATGTTTTTTTTAAGAAAAATGCCCCTCCTGGAAAAATGAGTTGTAGTAGACAACCCCTTCTCATAATTTTTTTTTTGCTTTGACTCAACTTGCGTATGTGGTAAAACTGGTCAAAACAGATGTTGTTAGACTCATCAGAACCCCTGCGCCGGTGGTGAGCGCAGTGGAGGGGCTTAAACCCGAGTCGAGCACACCTTTTATAAATCGGGTCTCTTTAGAAAATTGAAAAACATACATTTCTCTACCAGAATACGAATTTTCATGATTTTCGCAATTTTGTTGCTTATTTTCCATAATTTTCCTGGACTAAAACGCTAAATGCTATCGAGAATTTAATTTACTTTGATGGTATTCAAAATGCATTTTTTTCGGTTGTAAAAGCCATAAAAATTTTAATTTAGATCACCCCATGGCAGCTTTTCTTGCATGGTGGTTTATTCAATTTTTCTTTTTTGATGTTAAAATGAAGTTTGACAGAAACCATTATTTAATTTTTCAAATTTGTTAAGATCTAATTACAAAGAAATGAAAAGAAATAATCAGAAGAACCAATAAACTCCTAACAGAAGAAAGCTAATTTTAAAACTTGCACAAATGTTTTTCTTTAATGATAATTTTTTTTTATATCAGCCATATACTGTAAAATTTGTTCATACAGGTTCCGTGACTTGGATAAATTTTTAATCCTGGAAGGTTTAATTCTTAAATGTAAAAATAATACACATACTGTAATTGATGCTTTTTAAATTGTCACGTGTGTCAACAGACACTCTTGGCGTTGCAGCACCTCAGTAATATTGCATTACGGACAACAGCTCCCACCCCAACACTGATGTAAGAGAGAACCCGAAGATACCAAATTAAATTGTGGAATTGACAAATTATAACTGTAGAAAAAACAAAAAACTGTCATATTGGAAAAATATCCCTAGGGGTTTGTCACGGGTCAGTTTAGTGGTTCAATGGTTGCAATATTTCAAATGACTTCAGATGATTTCACGTGATTTCAAGCAGTATTTAATGATTTAAATATTTTGTGATTGCAATGATTTCAAATAAATCTAATGATTTCAAACGACTGCACCAGATTTCATAGGGATTTCAAATGATATCAAATATAAGTAGACAGGTGATATTAGTGACAAACCCCTCGAAATATCCCTGTAAAAAAAATGTTCTTAACTACACAGCTATTTAAAAACAGAAGAATCATGGCAACATTTTAGAATAAAAAAACAAACTAGCGGTCTGCTAGTTTAAGTCAAAGGCCGGGACTGCAGTTAAGCTGTTTAATTTGCCTCATATTGTGTCAAACCAGGTTTAAAGACTTTCTTTGTTTTTGTTTTTTACAATTGATTTTGATGTTGTTTTTCTTATCTATAATTTTGTTAATGTGTAAAAATTACAGTTGTAGCTTTATGCTTTGTTTTAAGTCAAATTTTCTTGTTTTGTGTAAGATTATACGTGGATTAAAAAAAAAATAAAATCGATCGCCTCTAGAGCTTCAAATTCTCCTTATATAACAATTTTTGTTTTTAGCCTATCATTTTCCAGCCCGAAGTTTAAAGGGGCTAAGTATTAATTGTGATTTTTCATTATACCCGAGAAGTTTGTGACGAATGAAATCACCTGACCGCTTATACCTGTAATCATTTGAAATCACGTTGAAATCAGGTACAATCACTATTTTAAGTGATAAAATAAAAAAAAAAATGCTGGTTATCGATTTCTTGCAATCAATAAAAATATTTGAAATCACTTTAAGTTGTTTTTGCAGTCATGAAATCAAAAATGCCATAATGAAATCACGAATTAAAATCATAATGAAATCACTTGAATCGCATTTAAGATCAGTAAATTATAAAAAATCTTTAACAACACAATAAAAAAAAAAATTTAAAAAAACCGCCTCTAAAAAATTCCCGACCAACACAACACTGATTACAATAATTTTGAAAAATCTTTTTTGAAAATATCGATATAAATCCTCTATTTAAAGAAAAATATGTCGTTATTCGAAGCCGCGATCTTCATCAGCATCATGTAAAAGTAACAAAAATAGTTTTTACATTGACAAAATTATTTGTAGAAAAAATATTTGTCATATTAATTGTCGACATAAAAATATATCTGTTATATTTACAAGAAAATTGTAGATATATAATAAATATATTTGTTAAATTGATAATTGTTTTTTATTCCTGACAAAAAAATTTGTTACATTTTTTTTATTTATGACAAAAATATATGTCATATTGACAATTTGTTTTTTAGATATGATAAAAATATTACGTCACAGTGAAATTTTTGTTTGTTACTATATGACAAAATTTTTTCTCACGTCTATATTTTTTTTTCTGTATATAGATATGACAAAAATATTTTTCATATTGACAATTTATTTTGACAATAAATTTTACTTATAGTGAGAAAACGGTTTTGTTATATCAACAGAAACAATTTGTATTGTAAACTTCAATCATATTAATAAACAATTTTATTGGATGTATATTCATAGAAGTTTTATCAGCTCCACCTACATTTTTATCATTATATACCTATACATTTTATTTTCAGTGTATCCTTCTGTACCTTCTGTTTTTTAAAAAAGAGTTTAGGAGATAATATTAGAACATGTTAGAGCGTTTCCTTCTTTTTAGATCGGGCACGATATACGCCAAGGTTCCATTTTATCGAGAAAACTTTTATCTGACTAATTTTTTAAAGATGATTTGGTGCATGCTACTTTCTACCAAAACATCTCCTGTTGTTTTGAACAATTTGATCAGTAGTCGTTTTATACATATCGACTATTTAGAAGACTTTTTTAAATCTTTTATTTACCGGATGCATTTTTATAAATTGAACTACCGACTGCTCAGTGTCATTTCAGTCAAAATTCGCTTTATGCATATTCTTAATAAAGAACAAATTCCCAAACACATTTATATAAGTAAAGTCTGCGTCGAAAAACTAAAAATAACTATAGTGGTATACTATGTATACCTATATCAGTTGGTCAGGTTGGTACCTAAAACTATACCCACTTTCTTCCATCCTTAAGTACAATAAACCCTAATTTTTTCATTCTCCGTATAATTACCTTACTTCATTCTTTATGTATTGTATAGGGACCTACTTAACATTTTTCGATTGAAATTAGCATTTCATTATTAAAATTCATCCTTACCATCTCCATCGTGCTGAGAGAGAGGAAATCATAATGGGGCTACAATCTAAATTACAATTTTTAATTGAATTAAAATGAAAACGACTGAAAAGCACAACCCTCGTCTCAAGTTAAATGAGAGCTAAAGAATAAGATATCCACTTAGCTTTCTCTAAACGTAAGTAAATATACATACCTATAGCTATTCTTACAACAAGTCCAGGATCATCATCCTTTTCTTTTCATCCTTTCATTAATTATTATAAGATGAGGAGCAAAAATGTAATGAAAATTTCTTCTGGCTCCTTTCAACGGCCATTAAAAAGCTTACTTACATTTTAAATTACATGAAGCACAACATCAAGTCCTGCCTAACTCCATCATCCGTTAAAAGAAAAGCAACCTCGACTGTACCAACAACAGCAAAACAGCCATAGCCAGCGCTGCCTCACTTATTGCTTAGAGTTATACTTTTAATGATAATAACAAGAAAAGGATATGGCCGTATCCTTGTCGACATCGTCAACATTGTCCACCCCTTTCGTTTTGCTTTACGTTGATCCAGACATTTTAATTCGAGCACTAGGATACCTAACTATACCGCCAACGCCATCATGTCATCCCTTCTTGAATGTCATCATGGTCTAATTTTCTCTGTGTAATGAATACCGAAGAGTTTTGACAAAAATCCCCCAACATCTAGTAGAACTTCAATTTTTGTGTATGCGTCAAAGGGATACACAACAGCACTCATAATTTGTAAATTAACACAACGGATAATGGCTACCGGAAAGGGGGCTCTCGAATTGTTAGACCAGGAATGTGCAGGATATATAGATGGGCAAACAAAAAGTAAAGGGCGGCTAAAAATTATATGTGGGTGTATGGCATATCCTTTGGTTCATTGTAGTTGTTGATTTTGTTTTGCCTTCTCTTTTAATCCATTAAAACAACAAGCGCGTAATTTAATATTCCCATTAAGCCGCCATTAAAGAATGCAGAAAATGAAAGATATAAGGAGTTCTTCTTTTATTTCTGCTTGGCAAGGGAATGACTTTGCCTGATTGTTGTTGTATATATGTATGAAAAATTTTACAGCAAATCAACCCCATACATTCAGTAGGTATTCATGTGCTCATTCGTTTGTTTTACAAAATGATTGTTGTTCAAAAATACTCTTTGTATTTCGCTTTGTATGAAAAGTACAAAATGTATTTATTTGTCTATGTAGGTATACATTGTTGTAAAAATTTGTTACGAATGCAAATTCGTTAACCGCATTTAGAGCAACAAAGTTTTTCAAATGGTCAGTGGTCAGTTTGAAAATAAATTCCAAGAAAAAAGGATCAAGGTTTTTTGTATCTTTTTTATTTGCTGCAGGACAATTAGAAATATTCTCGAATGCGAAAAAATAATTAGAACACTTTTCCCTATAAGGAAGTGCGAACTCAAATTAGATACGGAAAATTTGCGAATCATGCTGTGATTTTGTGTTTTGTTTTGTTTCCTATATGTATACATGCATTATGTGACTTTGGTAGAAAGTATGTATTTAAAAAAATAATGCTCAAATAGAACAAAGCATGTTCAAGGACATTGCTATAAACTGTGAAATATTTGTAATAGGTACCTATATGGCTCTTGAAATTGTGTGTTAAAACGGTTTTAGAATACATTTTGTATTTCTTATCAAATAATTTAACAATGAATTCATTTCTGAAAACAAATATTTATAAAGTTCCAATTAAAAATCAGGTTCCAAGCTCTTCCAAATGTGGTCTTTGAAAAGCTTGTTTTTGATGAATTTAGATAATGCTCAAGGAATAACTATCTCAACATTGTAACATGTTTTTATTTCTCAGTAGACCAACAACTATAACAACCTTTGTTTAAAGACAGTTTGAAAGGATGTCACTATGTTAGTGGCCCGTGCCAGGGATGATAGAACCAATGAAATTTAGTTAATTACATTAGAATACGAAGCAGTTTGGCGAAAAATGTAGTAGATAACAAAATTTTAAAATAAGCTCAATTTTTTGACATTTTATACAATCGCAAAAGTTTTGTTACAAGAAAAAATGGTCGAGATTTCAACCAAATCTGGGGCCAAATCATTGCATCAAACGAAACGTTGGTATTCGGTAATTTAGTCCGGTATTACGACACTCAAAAAAAAAAAAAAAAAACATTGTTGTACGAACAATGGTAAAATTGTGAAAATTGTGGACTCAACAAAAAATTCTTGCAGCAAAAACTTATTCTTAATTTATTAAAAATCAAATTATCAACTTTAAGCAAAAATTCTTGCTAAAACTTTTTTTTTATACTAACTCATTTTCAAAAACCAAAATATTGTTCCAACAATTAGTTTTTCAGATTATAATTATTATCAGGAATGAAAATTGTTAGAATAACGATGAAAAATGTTAATTACTAACACTATAAATTTATTTCAAAAATTAATTGTTAAACCAACAAAAAATGTCAAAGAATATATGCTTGGTTATAAAATATAAATTAAAAATTAAAAGTAAAAAAAAAAACTAAAATATCGAAACAAATAAATAAATGAATAGAAATAAAATAAAACAAAGACACAATTCTCGTTCTTGAGATATGAATTTAAGTTCTTAAAACATTTCGCATCTTTAATTCAAGAAAAATAATGCTTGCTTCACGCTTACAAAGACAGCAAAAATCTCGTGTCTGCAACCATTGTATATACATTTCTATAGTATTTTCATGCCGAATAATCACCTCCTGGCCATCTTAAGAAACTTGTGCATTTACTATTTCTCTATTCTGTAACCCTGACAACAGTCGTAAACATATATGATTTTTGTTTTGTTTACGACTCTTGTCAAGGAAATATGGATTTTAGAGACAATAAAATACATTATATATTATTAATTTGTTTTGTTGACGACTATTGTAAGGGTAACTAATAGACACTTAGTAAATGTAAGAACCTCCAAATGTGTGGTTCACAACTTTCTTTAGATGGCGCTGTTCTATGGTTGTACTATAGAAATTTATATACAATGCTGCAACATAAGTTATTCAAGGTCAAAGGTCACGAATAACAGTTTTTCGGGAATATCTCGGTTCATATGGCTCCAATAATGGTAGCATTAAAATTATAGAGCATACAAATTCCAACAAATTTTGTTACCAACATTTTTTCATACGGTCAACCATTTTTGAGATAGGGGGCTTAGAGTTCTGCACGCTCAGCTATACATACTATAGTCTACGCGCTAGCCCATGTCATTTGTGCCGTTATATGTCCCCTCAGTTTTGTCATGGGGCTTTGTTAAGCACCCATAGGTGTATAAATCAACTTGGGTCACATGTTCCAAATTATTGCTGCCGAATCGATCGTTTTCTGGTTTAAAGATATTTCCGCATCCAGTGGTCCGATTTTAATTTTTGAAGACTCATTCTATTTGCGTTTTAAAGCCAAACTAATTTTATTAGAAAAAGTTTTTGCTTCAAGATTTCCTGAGATATTTAAGATAAAATGTAAACAAGTATAGTGCAGTAATTTTAGGCAAACAACGGGTCAACCTAGAAATGACCAAAAATGACTTTTCTATATTGGCGCTCACGGGAAACAATAAACAAATAGGAAGCAAATATATCTAAAAGAAGCTGCAATCAGAAAATATTTTATGGCGAAACCAATGATAGGTAAATGTATAATTTAGTTGCGTTTAGTTGGTAAATGTATAATAAAGTTTTGCGATTATAGGTATTTACTAATAAGTAAAACAAGTTATGCATTCGTACAAAAAAAGTTTTGATTGTTATTCAAACATGACATTACGATTATAGAGAATTATGGTTTCTATCTCTCTGTCTGTCTGTATAGACACCTGCAGTCTAAACGGTTGATTTTCTTCAAACCTGGTATTCCTTGAGTAATATTCCCGGATGTTTTTTATTTTTTTCATACGAGGTCATGAAACAACAGTATATACCTAACATATAAGCAATATAAGCGTCACCGATAATTTCAAATTTATCAAAAAAAAAAAAATCGATTTTGACTTTCTTTTCGACGGTAAAAAGTCGACAAATTTTTCAGTCGTAAACCTGACACTACGATGATAAAGAAGACCAAAAATGTTGGTCCGTCCGTATATCTGTGCGTATGTGTCGTTGCTTGTTCACCGACAATCATTCTAAACAGTGAGACGAATTTTCTTCAAATATCGTGTTTAGTACTTATTTTTAATGATGCCTTATAGACCTAGAATTTTCGTTTTAGCCCGGCTATAAGGGGGTACTTCCATATAACAGTTTTAGTTTGTGCAAATTCCCTCAAAATATATATAATGATTTTGATAAAACTTTGTTACAGTTGTATTAACAGGACAGCATTTCATGTTTATGCCTAAGAATAAACAAAAAGAAGATTCCGGGTTAAGGGTTTTTACAAATTTATCCATAACTTGATAACGGCTGATACGATTTCATAAAAAAATCAGTAAGTGTGCTATTACACCATTCTGGAGTCATGACTCTTTTTCAAATTTACGTTAGATCAAAAGAGCAACAGATGGTCTTTTCGATTTTGTCTCTCTTGTTCTAACGTGTTTTAAAAATGAGTCATGGCTCTGGAATCATGCACACTATGACACTTAATTCAGACATTTATCACAAGACGGCATTTAAAGTTTTTGGCTTAATAACTTTTTAATGATAGATACCATACAACTTAATTTCACGTTTAGGTCATTTTACTTGCTCAATAGGTACTATAAGGCAAGTCTTGTATTCGTGCAAAAAGAAGGTTTTGAGATAACAATCAAACATGATAGAGAAGACGAAACAAGTGGGTCCAGCAATTCTGTCTGTCTATCTATCTCGACACCTACAGCTTAAACGGGTGGGCAGATTTTCTTAAAAATTGGTAGGTATGGTTTTTAGGGTAATACGCAATCGAAAATTTTATTTTTCTCGACAATGGCTCAAACACCCAAATTTCACAATCATGACGTCTTATAAGGTGTAGAAAAACTATCAGATAGTGTAAATGCAAACTTTCAAGAAAATTCGTTTTACGGTGGCTGCCATAAAAATGTCTGTTAGCTTGATAACGGCTGAAGCTATTTGATCGAAATTTGATACTAAAATTGTTCTAGTTAAAATAACATGGTATAACATTTTTTAAAAAAATGTTTTGGTTAAATATAAAATAATTTTTGAAAAACTGTTTTTGTGAATTCATTATTTCAGAAACCTGTGGACGGATTTTTATGAAATTTAGTTTTAAAGTATAAAAATATTTTAAAAAAATCGATTTTTTTCAAAAACCGCTCAAACGATTTTAAACCTTTTTTATGTTCGTAAACTACCTATTTAGTAAAGAAATTTATTTGGTTGTGTGACCCAGTGGTGCCCTTATTAAATTTTTTTTTGTTTTCGTAGTCCCATTTTTTGGTAGAAAAACAAGTTTTTGCGACCCAGTCGTGCGTTATTTTATTTCATTCAAAATGGAAAATAAAATTTAATATGGGCCGTGACATCACCTAAGTCCTAGCTAACATCACAACTTTAGTAGGTATATAGATGTCTAATAATATATTTATATACATCAATCATATTCATATATCCCACAGATAACTCTATTAGTCACCCCATCAAATATCGCCATCACAAAGAAAACCTTTTGTATCAGATTGGTTAAGATTACCTTTTTCTTATTCTTTGAAGTAAAGTGACCATGACTATATCGCTCTAACTTCATGGCAAAAGAAAAAAATGTGACATTAGAAATAATAACTCTTCAAACGAGTTCATATATGAAAGACGAAAACACAAATTGAATTGTCCAACTAAGAAACTCCTTTAACATCAAAAAGCCCATAATAACCAGAGTCATTACATTAAAAGCTAAATTGAATCCTTTTAGTACATTTGATGCGCTTAGTAGTGGTCTCTCAATAATATCTAACCGACACAAGATAAAAACAAAACTATACACCACGTGTCAGTGGGTATATATACACATAATAAGCTTTATTGTAACACATCTTTTATCATATTCCCCTCACGATTTGTTGTCGAGCATGTGTGTGGGAAATACTGACCTAGTGCAAAATCTTTTAAACGTAAAATTGTGAATTTTCAAAATTGGTGAGTTCGAAAAAAGGGTGATTTTTCTTATAACCTTGCACTAGGTTATCATCAGGATTGTGAAGGAAGCTCATGTCTGCTTTTCAACCCTATTTGATGATGTGCATATGCAGATACCCCATCCGAGTCAAACAAAATAAACACACATGACACATGTGGTAAGGATTTACCAAAAATTGGGAAAGACGAAACCTCACCCCCGAAACTTTACATTTCCGTTCTGTGGAAAGTATGTTATATGTGGATAAAAAAAAACTGAACAAGGACGTTTCATGGAAGATTTTTTTATGGATTTTTGTCTACCAGTTCAATCAGTCAGTCGTGCAAATCGGTCGCGTAACATTCAACCAAACTCCACATATCCTTAAACTACCATGTCGTTGCTGTTGGTGGAGGAGGCAAAGTGCGGCAGGACCAATTCATGAATGACTTGTTCAGTAGCTTATAAAATGTATATATCTTCCTGTTTTCGGGTTGTTTACATCGCAACTAGTGTGTGTTGTCGTCTCGACAATATGTTTCATTTTTGTGAGGTATTTTGCTCTTTCCAAGGATATATCAGAGTTTGAAGGACGTGACGCATCGAATGTGATTTTTATATAGGTTGAGGGTTTGTGATTCACAATATGTTAATAGTGGACAAAATTATTTTCTTCTATGTTTATTGACACTGTGTGCTTCTGTAAAACTTGAGGACACATCCAGGTATAGTTCAGTTGAGAGACAGGTTGACATTCGCGTGGAGTACATGTATGAGGATATTGATGGGTTCTAATGTCCCGTAAGGTGTGGGCAAACGGATGTTTGGAATTTGTTTGTATGTTCAAATTGAGAATCTTAGATACACGCACTAATGGAGCACGGATGTTGATTTCGAGTATAGCAAGACTTTTGATGTATTGTTTGAAAAAGAAATGAAAAACAAATGTGTAGGAGTTCCGGAGTGTGTTTTGGACGTTAGTTGTCAATATTTGATTGATATATAGCTAGGGCCTAGTTCTGTAATGATAATGCATGATAAAATCATTTTGTTTTCATAGAATGTAACTTTATCAATTTAGTTGCTATAGGGAGTTCCTGGTATGTATGAAGAAGTTTTGGGTGATGATGCTGATGTATATTTTCCAGGTAATACAGGTACCTTTAAAACCAATGCCTTTAAAAAAATATAAGAATTAATACAAATATTCAATTAGGTTTTTATATCCAGAACGCATGATTCGAATTATTCCATCCATAGTTCAAGGATATCAGGTCGTGGGGGTCAATTCCCGATCTGTGAAACTGTGAAGTGATATAAAATTTATCATTTCACTTTTCACAGAGACTTTTCATTTTGTTACTTCATGATAAATATCAATCTGCGAACTTAAAATGCTAAATAATACACCAGTGAAAAAACAACGTGCAATCAGAGAAAATCACTACGATTTAGGCTGATTTAAAAATAATTTAGCTTCGAATACGAAAGTTTTGAAATTAAAGTTTGAGAAAAAAATAATTGAGAACGAGACATCGTTAAATCAAACGTACCTGAGCTAAAATAACATTGTAAAACGAAAATCAAATATTTTAAGTTACCTTTTTTCCCCCAGTGTATGGTCTGTCACCGTGTTTCACAGCTCTTCACTGAACCATTTGACTGCGAAAGTTTTTGCCGTTTTAATTTTTTCACAGATCGAAAATCAAATTTAATGCTAATAAAATATTAATAAGCAATTATTATTAATTTAATGCGTAAAAAAATGCATAATTTCACTGTTTCACTGATCGAGAATTAAACTCTTGCAGATTTGAAAGCTGAGAAGGAGGCTTTTATCGCCCACATTTCTGATAGATAGCAATTATGATTTTTCCAGTTGTTATATTCTTCAGAAAAGCTGCTTATAAATTTACTAATGACATCCAGCTGTCAAAAAAAATATTTCAGTTATGTTTGGCCATTGTTTTACGTTTGTTGAAGCGTGAATAAATTGTTGAAAAATGTTATTGAAATTCCGGATCAGTTGTAAATACGCAATATGAATTTCTTGGTGAGGTCGATCGTTATCATGACTTAATCGCACGGCCATTTATTATTCTGATAAGTTTAACAATTTCCGTTGTGTTACATAATGCAATGGTCCTTTTCGGACAAGGAATTTTAGACTAATGAATTTAGACTTATCAACTTGTCACGTTGTGTTATAGGCCCCAGGTTTTGGTCGATAAAACATAATGTCCAAGTTTTGGCATCTCTATACCAAACTCGTTCTAGAGACGGTGGAGAATGTACGCTGATGCTCCAACAAAGTCTGCAAAGGACACCCAACACCCAGAACGTCTCTGAAAAACGTAACCATAAATAGTTATAACGTTGAGTGGTCAGAGACGGTGTTTTTTTTTTATAATATGCGCGCACTCAAGGGGTTATGAATACCTTTATGATGATTTAACACAGTGCGAGCGGTTAGGAAAATTGAAGGGTAGATGAAAAGAGATACCGATGCACATTAGTTTTAAATGTCTAAGCTTCACAATGGGAGGGAAAAATTGAGCCGGGTAAAGCATTCCACCTTCTTGTTGTGCGGTTAAAGAAAAATCTCTCTACTTCTCTGTAAGTCCGAAATTGGGTTCTAGGGTAAAATGATAAGCATTCCTTGCAGCGCGAGTATTACGGTTGAATTGTTTCAGGGGAATAATGCAACTGGCTATTTCTTCGGAACATTCCGATAAAATAAGGAAAGACAAGAAACTTTTCGACCATGTTCAAGCGATGTGAACGTTTCCGTTATAGTCCTATCACCAATCAATTTCAAAGCTCTTTTCTGAATTCTATCTATGAGCTTCAGATATAGGTTTTAGGAGCACCTGCCCTTTATAGATAATAGCCAGATCATGGAAATTTAAAGAGCTTAACATACGGCGCCGCTCCAGTTCCACATCCGAAGGACAGGGTTGTGAATCTGGAAACGAATATGAAAAGCTGAGGGAGCTGTCATCAGCGAAACAATTTATTGGATTAGAAGCTTCAGGCAGAAGATCGTTAATAAAAATAAGGAAGAGAGTCGGAGACAAAACTGAGCCCTGGGGCACACCAGCATTTATTTTGAAAGGTAATTTCTAATCCAACGAAGAAGAGATTCATCAAAACCGAATGCATGCATTTTCGATAAAAGAGCTCGATGCCAAACTCTATCAAATGGTGTGTACCTTATAGTGTTACCACAGGGGACTCATTTGAGTCAAAAGGGACTCATTTTTTCGAGCTTGACTCGGGCACTCATCTTATTAAGATTTGAATCATTTTTTAAATAAAAATAAACGCTTTACATAATATCTACGATTGAATAAATCAAACAAGTTTAAGCACTTTTTCTTTCATTTTTCACAGCAGATTTTAATTTTCAATTTCACAGTGTTAACCACAGAAGAATTAGCAAATAGAACATCTTCAAAAGCGTTTACTTCTATTTTTACTAAAACTGCCTTGTGCCAAAAATATTTTGCCATCACATATGCACAGCGTCTATACACACCTATTCACAGTAAGAAAAAACAAAAAATTAAGGATTATGATTGTGAGATTTGTTAAAATTTATTTTCAAAACGACTCATTTTTTCAGCTTCTGGGACTCATTCCAAAAGAAACCTGCGGTAACACTATAGGCTCCGCTTTCAGTTTAAAGAACAATAACACTAAACCAGCGCTGAGACCAAGGAGAGAATTACTCTTTACTATCCCTGCTTCTTTGGGCTAAGAAGGCAATTGAAGGGCAATGATCACTCCCGAACAACTAAAGTGCCCTTTTATAAGACAATTATAACCCCATGATGATGTTAAATAAAAGACCAGATGTAATGCAGAGGCATTGACATTATTAAAGGTGGTTCAGAACGCTTTAGGCTGTTTTGTTAAAAAAAAATTCCGGGAGATTATTTGTCCTGCTTCAAAGATGGGGAATGGAGATAAAGATTTAGTTACGAACTGTCCAACAACTAAGGTGGCTGGGACACACTTAGAGCAAATGAACATGATTGCTTCAGTTCGAAAAATCATTGAATCCAACTCCGTGAGACGGTGCAGTAATAGGGAAGTAGAGGAGAATTCCAACTCAACCCACTTAGGGCCACTTGGACGAAAACAAAGGTTACAGTTAGCTATCCAGGATTAAATAGATAAATGTTTATATTTCGATTTTACGTTGCACGAATGAAAACACAGCTAACCAAAGATAAAAAAATAAAAACAGGAACGAAACAGAAAACCTCCACAAAACAACCACAACATTTGCTACAGAAACTAATGCTTACCTCACCGATAGCAACTTCTTGTCAAATTCTATTTGACGGATGTAGAAAAATGAGTGGATAAATATTTAAGATTTTGTAACGAGTTTATATTTTTATCGATGGCTAGTGCCTATGCATGTATAAATCAGTGGTAACTAATGTCAAAAAAGTTTCGTGCCAGTGGGCCTTAGCGTGCAAAACTGGAGTTAGCGCGGGCCTCATAATACACTGCCGGTCACTTGACTAATGCCACTTTTTTGCAATGTTTTTTTTTGCAATTTATACCTGTTGCAAATGTTTGAGCCGGAAATGTTTCTTACTTGTGGTTACGTATATATTTTCCAAAAACATTTTGTCATTTTGTGAAATTTGCTCAACAAGACCGTTTCCGTTTGGATCTTAATCATAAAGTTTAGTTCAAATAATTAAGCGAAACAACTTCCCTTTAAGATACGTTTTTGGTTTTTTTGCCTCCAAGTTGTATTTAATTATGGAATGTTTAAGCATAAAAGTAAAATAAATTAATAATAAAAAACCGAAAATAAAACACTATAGTATTTTTTATTTTAATTTTATTTACTTTTAATTTTAAATTAATATATCAAATTATTATCACACATTTAATTTATTTTATAATAAGCTTAAGTAAAAAGTTCGCCCGATGATGGAGTAACGACTCTCCTAAACGTATAGCTAATTATAAAATAAATTAAAGTTGTGATAATATTAATTTGATATATTAATTGAAAATTAGAAGTAAATAAAGTTAAAATAAATATTACTATAGTGTTTTATTATAGTTTTTTTTATCGATTTATTTTACTTTTATGCTAAAACATTCCTTGATTAAGGTCTCCTTAACTTCAAGTTGTCTTACGGATTCATAAACTTTTCGAAATATTCGGGTCCATATACGCTTCTTGCTATACATTGGAAGTGTGCATTGGGGCATTATCTTGTTGTTGTTAGAAAATCCAAGTTATAGTTTGAAAAACACTTTTCAGCTTTGGAAACATATGCGTTCCATTACAAATTTGTAACTATTTTCGTTCACTGTAAAAGCCAGAAATTCTAATTCGATTTTTGCCATAGAACGTTATAGCTTGCTTACACCATAATAGCTCATGTACAACTGTCATGCACTTGCCATTGAACCGGTTTACTTTTATTTTCTTACATATGCTGGATGTTATTGCTGATGGTTTGTATGAGAGTTTAAACCATCCAAACGCTGAATTCAAAACCACTTCTTGATCTAATTTTAGGTGCTGGTAGAATAAAATTTCAGTTTTTTTTTCCATAGTTTTGGTGTTCACAAGATAACTGTTTATAATGGTTTTACTTCTATCAAGTTTCCTTGCTCTGTTTTTGACCTAAAAGCTCTAGGTCCTTGAAACCAACTAGATATAGACTTTTCCTTCCAACATCATCGTCTTTCGAGACCCCATTTATGGCTTTATACTTTTTCTCAAATATTTTAAGCTGCTATTTAAAAAAAATCAGGAACTAAACTGTTGTAATACAATATTCGAAATGGCCTCAATCAAGTGACCCAACTTTGTCCTAGTATTTTTCTACTGTTTCTTGGGAAATTCCTATGGATTTTCAGAGTCACGCCCATAATTGTATGTTTTTTTTTTGGAAAATATGTACCTACTTACCCACAAGTAACCAATATTTTTTCAAAAATTTCCAGGTATAAATCGCGAAAAAGCGTTGTAAAAAAAATGGGCTGATCCAAGTGACGAGCAGTACACATACTTACTTTAATTGAAGAATACCTAACTTCTTCTTCTCAAAACCAACTTGATGTCCAGTTTTAAAAAGATCTTAACTCAAATTATTATTTTTTTTTTTTCAAAATTGATAATAAGCTTTAATAAACAAAACGTATATTATTTTAAAATATTATTAAGTAATTAATTAAATAAGTTTTATCTAAAAGAACTGTCGAAAACCTAAGGAAATACCCACGTCATATCTCAACTTGCTTCGCCGAAAATTGTAATTTGAGATGAGACTTTTTCTCTTATTAAGGTAGTATAAGCCTTTTGAAATTCAATATTTAAATACAGACGATTGTTTCCGAAGTTTGACTTCATAAGTTATGTGAGTTGAAGTGTTTGTTCTCCCGCATGGAAATGAATTGCAGACTAATCAATATAACTTTTTCTTAATTTCTCCTTCCAGTGAAAGTCAATGTGAATACCAAAGCAAGGCAACGCACAGCCCTTAAATTTCGTCGAAAAAAAAAGTAAAATAAAATTAAAATATCGATCACTCTCCAACCCGTTTTTGTCTAATACAGAAAAAAGTATCATCCTGCTCCAAGCTACACTAAGTACGTTAAAAAAGAAAGAAATAAACGCCTGAGAGCAAAGCAAAGGAAAAGGACTCCCCCAACCATGAAAATGAGTTGAACAAAAAAATCCTTTTTACTCATGTTGTTGTTGTGTCTTTGCTTCTCCATCCCATAGTGAAAAAAAAAAAATTCTCCACGAGTCAAAAACACAAGCAAAAAATAAAACCAAAAAAACGAACAACGGATACGGATGCGTTGGATGTCTCAAAGCGGGGTAAAGGGTAACAAGTTTAAATGAGAAAAAAAAATCAGCCACCCCACAGTTTTTTTTTTCTTTTACTCTACTGTTCCCTTTCTAAAACCTACTTAATTTCTTTCACCCCTTAAGACTCAGCTTTCAGGACATGCTGGAGACTATGAACAAAAAAAAAAAAAAAGAAAACAACACTCATCCAAATCTTCGTCGATGCTTTTACTTTTTAATAGCAAACATTTTTTTCGTTTTAGTTTTTTTTTTCTATTTGCATGAGGGGTGGATGGGTGATGGGGTTGTTACGCTGAGGAGCCTGGAGTACGCGATTGATGATGATGACTGAACGGAGAGGCTCGTGGATACGCGTTCTGCTATGCGACACACAACAAATACAGCAACGTTTTTACCAGAAAATGGAATTTGTATGTGATATCTGTGTAAAAGGTTAGAATATTACCAGGAGGACGAACAAAGGGAACTACCTAACCAAGGCTATCACGATGGTTCTCAAAGTCCGGACAGAACCATGCCAAACCATTATAAAGGTAATCGCTGGCTATGTAAATTTCATGTTTTGAATTTGTTTTAGTATTCCCCATCAATATTTAAAGGTGAGTGGATTGAAACTCAAGAGAATCTATACCATTCCTGGCCCTAACGAAGAATTTCGGCCTTCCAAGGGAAATTTCAACAGTGCACCAGTGTTTCGAATTTTTAAATGTTCAAATTATGCAAAAAGTATATTCCGTCTGTTTGGTGGTAAATCAAAATTAATGAAATTTTCATTCTTTGAAAAAATTCGGCAGGCCCGTTGGCGGATAAGCGACATCAACTATGGTGAAACAGCCGTTACGGTGCGGCGTGGTGAAATTGAATCAAGCACCTTGAAATGTTTATTCGATTGATGTTGTAGATACTCGGATATAGAAATCGATAGGATTTTTGTTTTGCAGAGAATCATTAAAATTTGTTTTTAAGGGCTGCTAGGAAGATAAGTTGAGAATATCCCAAAGTGAAGTTTTTGAGTTAACTCTAACAAGGCATAACATGTTATCTTGTGACGTGTAAGATAAAGTTAAATATTTATTATATGATGAACGTGGAATATATTTTTTACTAAAAGATATAAGAATTAGAATTAAATACAAAATATGATGAAAGTAAAAAATGGATGTTCTTGTGTAATTTTTACTTGCTTAACAGGGCAAGTATACTGACATTACGATGATTCAGAATCCCGAAGAAGTAGGTTTCGTCATGCCGTCTGTCGATCTGTCTGTGCGGATGTGCGGATGTGCGGATGTTCGGTTGTATGTTCAACGAGCTAAAGCCTAACTAAACGGTTGGAAGGATTTTCTTCAAACTTTGTGTGTAGTATTTTTTGTTAATTTGAATTTTTGTTTTAGCCCGGCTATAACGGGTACCTGCCATATAACGGTTTTAGTTTTTTGTAAATTTGCTCGAAAACGGCTCTAACGATTTTAATCAAACATTGAAAGTTATATTTAGAGTGCTTAATATAACTGCATTTCAGTTATTTGGCTAAAAATGCACGTAACGGAGATTTGCTGTTAACGGTTTTTACAAATTTGGCCGTAACTTAATAACGGATGATCCCATATCTTTGAAATTTGGTACAGATTTCAAATTTGACATTTAACACAAGATGACATTCACAGTTTTTTGCTTAACAACCGTCTTATGATATAGCTGCTTAACAACCGTCTTATGATATACAACTTTCTTCAGAATTAAATAAATTAAAATTTGTGTAGTCCCATAGTTTGCTACAAGAGCAAGTTCATGCGACCCAGTCGTGCATTTTATTTATAGTGCAGTGTAAAAATATGAATTTTTGCACAACTGACATACATTTTGGCTGAAATTTATTAAATTTATTACTTTCATAAAATTATGTTGTTTGTATTAATTAATTGATATCGCAACACTCTTGCAACTTAGGATTTTTTTCTAAATGCTTTAGAGAAGCTATTAACATCAAAGGAAATACACAAAAGTAAACACAGCATTCCTACGCACTACCACTTTTTGAATCCCACCTTTAATTTTAAGGTATAATAGTATGTTTTCAAAATTATTTTTGCATGTAGCTATGTATGTAGTTGCATTGCATCAAATAGTGATAGACACTCAATGAACCGTTTAATTTTCCACATTGACTTTATATTAGTAATGCATCGGTTAACAAGTATTACAGAGAACCTTTGTCACTAACTTCGAATATTGAGCTTTTATAGAAGCTTATATACAAAAGAGATTATCTAATCCCTGCGTAGAACTTGTGTATTTTTCCCGTAAACAAGCTATTATTTAAAATGGTTCTTAAATATGGTTAATATCAATAAATTAATTTCTTATCAACAATATAGAAGTAACTCCTTATAATTTTTTTAAATAGTATTTTTTTATAGAATTATGTGTGTATTTTTCACCTGTAACTCATGACTATTTCAAATGCTATTTAAATTCCATACCGAATTAAATTATAATCGGTGCTGCCGATATCAAGTTATGGTCAAATTATTAAAAGTCGTTAATTCCAAATATCCGCTATCTGCATTTTTAGCCAAAAACCTGAAATGCAGTTATATTCAGACTACTGCAGGTATAACGCGTACACCAAGTTTCATCAAAATCATTAGAGCGGTTTTCGAGAAAATTTTTAAAAACTAAAACCGTTATATGGCAGGTAATCGTTATAGCCGGGCTAAAACAAAAATTTGAATTAGTCCTCTAGGAAATCACCAAAAAGTACTACACACAGTACTACACAGTACAAAAAGTACTACGAAAATTCGTCAACCGGTTTAGGCTGTAGCTCGGTGAACATACAACCTATAACATCCGCACAGACAGACCGACCGACGGACTTTTAAGTTTTTAAGTAAAATAAAATAATGTCTTGAAAAACAAGTTTTTTTTAAAGAATTTTCTTGTTTAGGTTTAAGTAATATTGAATTTTAAATTAAGAGTAGTCTTTACGCCGAAAGGCATTTTTTTAATATAGTTATAGTATAATTTAGAGCCAGTAAGTTAGTTAAGTTAATATGTAAGCTAGTTGTTTAAGATTTTTTGTCTAGCATTAAGATAGATATAAGAAAATGAAAAAATAAAAAATGAATTAAAATGAAATGAAAATGACCGACCGACGGACGACGACGCGACGAAAACTACTATTTTAGGCTTCCTATAATCGTAATGTAAGGTTTGATTAAAAACTCGAATCATAAGTCTTGCGATTATAAGTCTTGGATTCGTGCAGATAACAAGTTTTGAGATAACAATCATATACGACACATGATAGAGAAGAAGAAAGAGGTAGGTCCGACAATTCTGCAGCCTTAACGGTTGGGCCGATTTTCTTCAAACTTGGTACTAACTGTTCTTAGAGAAATATCCCCGTACGTTTCTTTTATTTTTGACCTAGGTATAAAAATAACGGTACCTAACATATACCTAAGCGTGACCGAAAAAAATACGATTAATTTCGATAAAAATAAATTAAATGTCCTTTGTCTGAAATTTTTTTCCGAATCATCTTATTAACCGTGTACCTTACATAGAACCGTTTTTATTGCTCCGACTATCTTTTAAACGGCTGCACCGAGTTTGAGGAAATTCAGTATTCTCAGACAACCGCTAAATCTGAATAATACTGCAAAAAAACTTAAAAAAAAAATTCTTTTTGAAAAAGTTTTTTTTCCAAAAACCGATAATTATAATTTACGATCAATTTCGATAAAACTTTACATGAGCTATTTGAAGCAAATGGTGATGTTCTTGTCTGGAAATTTTTTCATAATCAGCTTATTAACTGTACCTGACATAGAACTGTTTTTTTATTACTCCGACTATCTTTTGAACGGCTGCACCTAATTTGACGAAACTTAATGTTCTTAAACTAACGCTTATTTTGAATAATACTGAAAAAAATAATTTAATTCTAATTTTCTCCAAAAATATTATCATTTTTGATTAAATTTCATGTAATTTAATCTTTACGGAAAGTGGTGTCTTTCATTAAGGTAAATTTACTATTCCATACATTTGTTTTAATTTTTTTTTAAATATAATAGGTAGATAATTATTTCAAAATGTAAAATACTGTAAATCTTATTTTTATAAAAAAAACTGATCGAATGTGTTTTTCAGTCGTGAACACAAAAGTAACTGGCCCCAAGAGCAAGTTTGTGCGACCCAGTCGAAACCTATTGAGCAAGTAAAAAATAATCGAATAACTATTGAGTATCTATTTTATAACATTATATTGGTGTGTAATATAGGTGCGACATGTTTATCACTTGCACCTGAACTAGTAATTCTAATTAGTCTTTTCTGCAAAAATTACGCTTTTTATTTCCAGCACGTGCATGTCGATGAAAGAGATAGAGACCAAAGCAGCATTAGCATTTGTAAACACCTATTTTAACGACTTCGCGATGAACAATAGAATTTCTTCAGTTTAAGGAGTTTCTGCACATCCACAAACAAATAACCCATTCTGCTTTGGAGGAAGTTATCGTCGGCAGAATTAAATTTCCTCATTTCCAAATATTAACACCGCATAGAAAACACTTTAATATTAAGCCTGGAAATAGATTTACGCTCATTAATTATGTGTGTTTTTTCTTCTCTAGTAAGAAACAGCTTTAGCTTATAGTTGTAGCTTAGGTACTCCTTTTCAGATTTTGACTCAATGTTCTTTTATTTAAAACAAGAAATATATTATATGGGAAAATTAATTCAAGGAGACGTTTGAAGTTTGTTGAAGCACTTTGTAAGAGACAACCTTTTTCAAAAGGAATCGTGTTTTATCTAAGATTTTTCTTTGACAACGGGTTACATAATATCAACCTTACTCATCCCAACCTTCTGTCTGACACTTTCTTGAATCAATCTCATTCGCTGAAAGTTATAATTTCCATCAAGAAATGAATGGAAAGGATTTAATTTGCGTTGTCGTAAATTTTTAAACCGTATTCTTCATCACGGGCCATCACTCATCGCTGCGTCAATGCCTTCTTCATCAAATGCCCTCAAACAAATTTGCTTACATTCGGGACACAAACACAAGCCCATGATTCAAGAACCCTACTTAGAATTTTTAATAACCTAAAAAAAAGAACGCGTGTAGTCTGATTAAGGTTTTTATTGCCCGCACACTATGGTCGTGTATCCTTCAGATAGACAGAAGAAAAAAAAAAACTGTACCATCATGAAAAAAAAAACGCTTATCCACCCTCATTTTTTTTTTTTAACACAATCATGGTATTAACTCTTTCAAAATGTTAAGTGTACTTTCGTCATTAAAGATTTTTATCCTTCGCTGAAAGATAAGTGCAAGAGAGATGAATATATATTTTTTAATAACCCGTAGCTCATCAACATGACAAAAAAAAATGTGCGCATATTTTTTACATTAAAAAATCGGTTGCATAGTTAACGATTTTTTCTTTTCTTTTGATTTTAATGTGTATCCCATAGATAGATTGTGAGCTCTTATACCCTGAAGGCAGACAGTGTTCGCGTGGATGAAAGTTTTTTTGTTAGCTGTATGCAGATATGTTTTTTTTTTCATTATTAACTCGAATGGGTGAATTTTTTGTCGATTCAAGTTTTAACCCTCTCACACAACCCTTTTGTCTGGGTGAATTTATATTTTTTTTTTTTTTTTTGTTAAAAGTTTCTCCCTGATATTTTTTTTTAAGTTCTTAAAAGTGCACTGAGACAGAGAGAATGAAAGATGTATGTACCCAGAAATTAAAAAAGGATTTGTACAGGGTGTTTTCAGAAATTAAACACAATTTAGTACCTATTATTATTTATTTTCAATCGTGGAAGATGAAAAGTATTGCTAGATAGTGATCATTACCTTTTTTATACATAGATCGAGCAGGTACCCGTGCGTTGCTACGGCGGCGCGCGTAGAAGAAACACCCTATAGCAGGGGTCACCAAATGGCATCCGGACCAGCAACCGCCTACTTTAATTTTCTAAACGAAATAGAAAATGTAACTGCCATTGCTTTCTTGACGTATATTTTTTAAAGTAACAATGACCAGAACCTTAAACTTCAAGGCAAAGGAAAACTTGTATGGGAGCTCACGATAAAAATAAAAAGTTTTTCGCAAAAAACTTGATCCCTTTGTTAATGAACTTGGAATGCTTATACTACTTCCCCAATTTAAATAAAATAATAATCAGCAGTGACAACTAGATTGACGTCGACCAATACAGGACGTTCATTACGGTTCTTAAACTGGAATTTATTTTAAAACAGGTTCACAGGTTTTAAGAAAATTGAAAAAGTTGTAGAAATCTTCACCATTTACTTTTTGCATCCTAATATGGTAAATGGAGGAATGAAGCTGCAATTGCTTTCGGGAGTGATAAAGCTACTTCGCAGATTTTCAAGAAAAAACAGTTTTAAAACACAAAAAGTTCTGAATAAAAATTGTGTGTGGTAAAAAATATCCAGAATATGGTAAGAAAAATCCAGATGGCTCTTAACATGTCTTTGGTTTTCTAAATATGACGTTAGATGCTCGAGCAAGAATAATATACGATCCATGAGTTCTTGCGATTGCAGCTTTTTGATATGTTATATGCGAGGAATCATATTGCAATTTTCGCCCGTACTTTGACTGCATCAAGATAATAGCCTGTTACAGTGTTGTCAATATGGATTAGAGTTATTTGATGGACGGTGAACGGCATTATAAATTCTATAGTATGGAGAAATCGAATGCTTGCTGTCACGAAGATTCTACACACCACAATAATAATCAGTCTTTTTCCGTTTTCGATGGTGTTGTTGTAAAGGCTATCTCCTCCAGTTGTTTGCAAGTCTTTTAGAAAGATTTGTAAATTGTAACTAGGACATTTAAATGGAAAGGGAGTTGGGAGCACTTCGGTAAAAATTTTAACTCTACTATTTGTTATCACACAAAAAAAAAGACATTAGATTTCGTTATTCATTATTTCTCTTAAACCTGTAGGTATACTCGTTACATACCTTTTGTATAATAATTCTCGTTTTACATTGATTTGACTATTCCTTGAATATTCTCTTTATAAATATTAAGTTAAACAGAAACACCCTGTAATCATCTCATCTACAAATGAATGGATTTAAAAAAGAGTTAACAAAAAAAAATCTGCACAGAGCACATGCTGCAGTACCCACATTTTTTTGTCGTTTATCAAAAACAGGATATGAACGAAACACTGCCAGGGGTCCTTGTTCACCCAGACAACCCTTTTTTTGTTGGCACTCAACCCTATCCCGTACAACACATGCATACATTCACTTGTCAAACACAAAGCCTTACCGTATAGAAAGAAAAAAAATTAATATCATTTTTTTTTTTCTAAATTCTAAAATGCAAATTAAAATATTCACTTTGTGAGATTCTTTTTATAATAACCCTTCAGTTATAGTTGAAAAAGGGTTGCCGAACTCCTCAGGTCTCAACACGGATTTTTACTTTTGGTTTTTTTAAGTCAGCTGATGGCAGTAAAAAAAATTGTATACCCTGGTTTTGTGGGGTGAACATTTTTTTTTAGAAAACTAGAAAAAAAACTGACAGTGTGCGTTCTAGGAGCAAACAATTGAATACGCACTTTTTTATGCGTTGCATTGTTTTGTTGAAGTAAAGGGTTGATAGCTGAGCTCTATTGTTGATCTGCTTTTGATTATTAGAGTGACTCTAAAAATTTGCATAGGGAATTTTTTTTATATTTGAATTTGAATAGAGAATTCAGGCAACATACCTTACCCATGTCTTTGGCAGCGTGCCAGAAATTGGTTTATGATTTTATAATATCAAGTACCTCACAGAGTCGTTTTTTTAAGCATATAGAAGCAGGTGATGCATTTTTTTTACAGAACAAACAAAAAATACTTTGAGTGTTTTAGAAATAAATCGTGTTTTGTTATTTGTGGTAAAAAAAAGGGCTCAGGCCGAACGTTGGTGACTTTCTAAACTTTTCCAAACGAGTTTTTTTTAGTAGCATCAGCGGTTTTAAGAACCTATCGTATAATAATTAACAATTAGATATATAGGTATCTAAGACCTCCAACAAATTCAAAACTCTTCAGCTGTTCTGTAGCTGCAAGAAATTCTGCTAATTTTCTGAAAAAAATTACTTGGGTTTCTTTCTGCCGAATGAGGCACATTCGAAAACGGAAGCTTAATTTTGTTATGCAAGTCAATTTTTAAAAACTGAAAGATTTAGTTGGTTTTCTTATTAATTTTGTACAATACTAAATTTCACAGAAGGCGAAAAACATAAGAAAAAACGTTTCTGTCATTTAAAATTCTAAAACTTTATCTTATCCCTTAAAAGTGTTCGCAGCAAGCAAAAGTTTTCATGGTATATGATGACAAAAAACTTATAATGTAAAAAACTTAAATTATAATAGTTTTTTGCTTACAAGCAAATATTTCTGTTGATATTTTTTTCTAAACGAAAGAGCTGACGTACAAACTTTAACATTTCATTACAGATCATTGTCCTTTAGTAGCTGAAGTAGCTGATAAAAGCGGACAATTCCTGGAAACATTTTCGGAAACCAAGATTTTTCTCTAGTTTACAATACAAAATGCTTTTTTACAAAGTGCCGCGAATACGTTTTTACACTTTTCAAATAATATGTCTTTCATAAGATGTTAAGAAACTTGAATCAGTGCAAAAACAATTTCTGTTGTTTGCATTAAGAGGTCTTTGATGGAGTCGGGACACGATTTTGTTATAATAACCGTCTTATACTCCTTAGTATGTCTAGTCTCGTTAATCGTAGGGAGTTATCTGAGGCTGTATTTGCGTTTGATTTTTTTAAATGTAATATTGATTTTCGGTCTTTATGTTTTAAAATGTCTGTCAATCCAAATAATCGCACTTTAACTTTTTTTTAACCCGCACGCGCTCTCTCACTTTCTCTCTGTTTTCCCCTCTCTCATTATTGTTTTCAGTATTTTATAAATCAAAACATTATTGTAAATTCAAATATACATATCTAGATCTTATTTTTAATTAATTTAAGTCAAATTGTTATTTTGAACTTTTACAAATATTTTTTTTTTAAACTCTAAGTACTATAAAAAATTAATTATTACTTCATGGACATGTAATAAGACATCTAGTTGTTGATAAAAAATTGAAACTGAAAGACATACAAGATTTTTAAATGAATCGAATTAAAGGACGAATTACGCTTTAAACGAAACGTTTCCTTGTTGCTCTTTTAATAAACATTTTGACGTTTTTATTTTTGATATAAGTAGAGACATCTTCAAAAATAAAATTATGCAAAAAATGAAAGCTGAAAGCTCAATTTTGCTATTTTTGTATTATTATCTCTATCTTATGTTTTATTCAATTGGTAGAAAATGTACCTATTTATTTATTTTTATTTGTATTACATTTTTAAGTTAAGTGGTATATTATTATTATTTTTTTCTATCAACCATGTTAATATTTACAAAATATTGTTAATTAAATCTGGTGTCTAATTTTGGCAGAACACAATAAACTAGACGAAACAAGTCGAGGACCATCAAATGACCTTTTGGTTAACCCTTATCTAAATTATTCTAAATTAATGGTACATCATCTTCATCAGGAAGATGAGGTAATGATATTTCTTAATAACAACCAAGGAGCAAGCAATAAAATAGCCAAGAGAGAAAGGTACTGCCTCTAAGTCAAAGTAAGTGTAATTAGTATTATTATTATTTCATGGATTATAATAGGTCAAATGAATAAAAATGTGAGTAAACTCATAAGCAAAAATTGTTAGCCGAGTAAAGTATTTTAGCAAAGTCATATTTTGGTATGATAAACTCGACTCACTTTGTTTCGAATTTTCGAAGTAAGAATTTATTCTCTAAAATATTATTTAGCTGTAATTATTATTTCTTGTCATTTGTGGAAAGAAATTATTATTTTGAAAATTCAAAAGAACTATTGGTAAACAAGGATTTAAATGGTTGAAAACGATGGTGCAACTGGTTTATTTAGGAAAATGTATACTTCCTAACGTGGTTTTTGACAACAAGCAAAATAACAAGAAAAAATTGCCTCAATTTGTTGAAACTCTTGCAGAAATGTAAGATGTAAGATCCATTGTAAGATCCATTCATTAAAAATTTGTTAACAGAAAAGAAGCGCATTTAAACCAGTGATTTGATTAGTTTTATTTGAACTGTAGCGATTCTAATGAGAAGTCGGTTAGAACTGAGAAAGAACGTCATAAATGCAATTTTAGTCAAAAATGTTTTTCATATTGTGGTAAACATAAATTTGAATATGGAGTAACTTGAGGTTGTTATAAAAAAAGTTCATAATTGTATTACTATATTCTTCCACAACATAAAAATAGCAAAGGCAGAACTTACCATCGTGTTACATTTTCTTGCATATAATTATAGAGATAATTGAGTAATCGGAAGCATACTTATAGTTTATTAAGTAAATTAACAAAAATTTGCTCGCAAATGAGACATTATACTCAACTAAAATGAGAATTATTAAATCTTTAATCTTTATCTTTACGTGCTTTTTTTGTTTCACTTGATTAAGGGCGGTGTCAAAATGTACCTATTACCGTTATTTTAATTATATGAAAGTACTTGAAGTATGAAGGAGCTAAGTTCAAGTAAAAACTGCAAACAATCCACTACTATGGGCAGAGGAAAGACATTAACCAAGTACGAAATCGGCCAAATTCGAGCTTACCGGTATGAAGGAAAATCCATAAGTTTTATAGCCAAGAAGATTGAAAGAAATAAGTGTGTTGTCAACAATTACATAAGGACCCGGAAAAGTATGGAAAGAACCGCAAAGGAAGAATCAGAAGATCACTAACATGTTAGGAAAGGCGGGCGATCCTGAGAACAGCTTCAAATTTAAGGCTCTCCGTAAGTAAAATCAAGGCAGAAACTGGAGTTAAAGCTAGTAGATCGACTGTTTTTCAGGTGATACAGAAGGACGACCGTATTTGCCATCAAAAAATGAAGAGGAAACCACCATTGAATGCCGCACGTAAAAGCCAATGGCTTGAATTTGTAACAAGTCACATCAAGTTGAATCTGATGAAAAAAAATTAAATTTGGACGGACCTGATGGATACAGCTTTTATTTTCATGATTTGAGAAAAGAAGAAATGCATCTCCAAAGGCGGCACAGCAAAAGAGGTGGTGTAATGGTATGGGGAGCAATAAGCTATTACGAAACTGTGGAGCTGGATTTTCAAAGCTCTTAAATTACCGCAATCACTTACAAATCGATACTGGAGAGAGCTTTTCCGCAGTTTTCTGAAATATTTGGTGGACATCGATGGACTTTCCAACAAGACAATGCACCGATACATACCGCACGGACAACAAAAGCCTGGATTCAAAAGCAAAATGTAAACCAACTTGCAATGGCCACCATATTCACCCGACCTTAACATCATGGAAAACTAAGTGGGATTGGCTTTCATAAAAAGTCTACGAAGGAGGAAGGCAGTATGATGAAACGGAAGAGATAATTGAAGCCATAAAACAAGCCTGGTCCTAAATTTCGCTTGGTTATTTGACAAAACTCTATGAATCTCTAAACATCAGGCTACTTGAAGTGATTCAGCGATCAAGAGTTAGTACCTATTACTAAAAATTGTTGCAATTCTTGGAATAAAACCAACATTTATTTATACAAACAAAAATGTTACTGTTTAATTGTTTTCTAAGCTTAAAACAATTAAATTTGTCTACTGTCCTTAATCAAGTGAAACAAAAAAAGCCGGTACATTTTATGACATTTTTGGGAAAAGCGTCATAACTAAATGTTGCAATTATCAACATAATCCTAATTTTTTTTACAATATAAACCTTATATATCCTTCATTCATTGTTCATTTGGTTTTCCCAAAATACCGAGGGGTTTGATAAATATCGCAAAATGAAAATAGAAAACTGCCTGTAATTTATCAAGTGAAACGGAGTGTATTTCACTAAAACAAAGTGCAACAAAGCCAATTAGTTTTGGGAAAAAATGTCTAAATATTTTTTGTGAAATAAGAAATGCGCCCGAAAATATTTCGGCTAGGAAATGCTACAGATACAAATTACCATTTATTAAAATTTTCTCTATTGTCTACGTCTTGAACTCTAACTCACGATTTAATCCTATGACCATATTAGTCTACATTTAAAGCAAAATTCGACAAGAGATTTGTTTCTTTAAATGCTATACTCGCTTCAGCAATCTGTGGTTTAAGTACCAAAGTTAGCTTTATGAGGCGAAAGATGAAGCGGTTTCTTGCTAAGGGAGTTCATCAGCTTTGCGAATTGCGACCTAACTGAACATTTTTTTCCATCGGCATCCAATAAAGATCTATTTTAAACCACCCATCCATATCCTCCCCCCTCCCCCATCCAATAAGATCCGGTGCTGCAGCAAAAATATAAAATAACACGGACCAACCGAAACCAGAGTAAGAAGAAGCGAACGTGAACTATCAATAAAAAAAACCATCAAAATTGTCCTGAAATTATGTGCACACAGGATAGGTATTCAAAATCAACAGGCTAAAAAAACCAAATGAACCAGCATCTTCCACTTAGAATCATCCCCCCATAACACATATGACACCAGAAAGCACAGTCTTAGCAAATAAATCAAACCTCCCCACACACACGTCACTTATTGTCATGTGTTGCTTTTCTGCTTCATAAAATAAACCTCAATACAACATACAAACCGACATAGCCAACCGACCCCTTTTACAATATTTATTCTCACATATCATGTAACCGCCACTTATGTACCGTTTAACACGCGACACAGATTAATGCAACATTTTCCACAATTTCCATCCACAAATTTGGGGAGAAAAACTGTAAACCGACAAAATGGTGACAACATGAACTAAAAATAATAATAATAAAAAAACAAGAAAAATCAACCCTTTTAAGAATTCATCCCTTTTTCTGTTGACTGCCTTTTATCTTTTCTTGTGAAATCCTTTCTTCCCGAAAAGAGTATAAGATTTCCGCAAAAAATGATTCGACAAGATGATGATGGCTCAGTATGGGTATATGTTTCCGTCTATTATGGAATCGCATAACATATATAATCAAATATGAAACAAACCGTTATTACTGTTATTAGACCACCACACTTCCGCAGAGTAAAACCTATTAAACATGGTTTACCGTACGGGTAATCTTAAACATTGAAGAAACTATAAGAGAATCTCATGTTCGGGAAACCCCTATATTCTGAATCCAAGCTGAGATTAATTTCTAGGATACGCACGTTGCAGAAGATCGAGTTCAAAACGAAAAAAATTGTCGAGTGCCTAGCGTGCGAGTTAATTGTGAAGGGAAAGGGTGATATATGTTAAGAAAATTAACCCCAGGGCTGAGACACGTGATGTGCAGTGTTCCCCAAATTACTTCTGTGACCTAAGATATCTAATCATTTCGGTATTTTTTTTTATCAGATAGCCTGTTTGTTTTCCTCTTTTTAATGGATACTGTCATTCTTTATAGGGATGATCTTATCCCTTTTAAGTGATGTAAGAGGTATTTTTTAAATATATTTTTAGGGTTGCTCATGATCGAGTTATCAAAGGATCATTAATAGAGTGATGTGAAGTGACGGATTTTATTCTGCATCTGTTTTTTTTTTTTTTATCTATATAGGTAGGTGTTTCTTAGATTTATCTTTCAAGATGTTAGCCAGCAGATAAGAGGATATGTTAAATGATGCATTTAGTGTATGTACCTACATGTAAAGGACTTATAGAGTTATAGAGCGTTTAAGTGGATAATAAAGGATGTTAGTTATCGTCCAACAATATATAGATATTGTTTAGATACTTAGATTAGCATAACATACATTTTGTCATGAATGACTTTTTAATCAAGTCTGATGATAATGTATCATATTTATATAGAGGGACAGGGTTACTTAACTTATAATTATAATGAATCTTGTGAATAAACAAAAATCTAAAGCTAAAATTTAAAATTAAATTTTTTTATTCACTAGACCCAATGCATTTAATATATCTCATTATAAAACCATTTTTATTTTATTTTATCCTCTTGCGAGGAAGTGACAAATCCTCCAAAGTATCACTGTCATGAAAAGTGCATTTCACCTTTGCGAGCGCAAATTGTCTCAAAAATTAATATATTACGATTAACTGGTACCCAGCGCATATGTAAACAGGTACCTGGATTTCGAACATCGTGTGTTATCTTATCACAATGTGAGCGTTAATAAAACCAATTAAAATGAAAGTATGTATATGAAATCGTTGCAACCAAATAATTTTTGGAAATCGTTAGAGCCGTTTTCGAGCAAATTTCCAAAAGCTGAAACCGTTATATGGCAGGTACCCGTTGTAGCCGGTCTGAAACAAAAATTCAAATTTGTCCTCTAGGGATTCAACAAAAAGTACTGCACACAAAGTTTGAAGAAAATCGGTCCAACGGTTTAGGCTGAAGCTGGTGAACATACAACCGAAACGGCTTAACCGATTTACTTCAAATTTGGTAAGTGTATGGTTTGTATATGTGTAACGGTAATTGCCATATAACGGTTTTGGAAAAGCTTAATTTTCTCGAAAACCGCTACAACAATTTTGTGGAAAAAAAATTACTGATTTGTTTTGTCTGATTACTTTGCAAAAAAAATTGTAAAGCCTTATAACGGTACCTCTGTTATTTTTTACTTGAGCTATCTCATTAACAAGTTAATTGGTTTTAAACCATAATTTTTTTCCGAAACATCTAGATGACTTGAAACAATTTTCAATACCAACATTTTGCAAAAAAGCTTAATTTTAGTTTTAATTAATTTTTTTAATTTTTTTTTTTTGTAAATTCAACATTTGGGAAACGGCTTGGCAAAAAAAATTTATTTCTTGGGCATAAAATGCAAGTTATTAAGCACGTTCTTTAAAATTGTAAAAAAAACTATTTTATAAAAAATATTAAGCAAACATCGATTTATTCAAAAACTGCTCTAAGAATTTTGGAATAATTTTTTTGGTAAGCTTATATTTAGGCACCAAAATTTTCTGTTTACATTGATTTTTGGCTTAAATCTTTAGCACTTTTGTGAAAAATTCATATGAATTTTTTTTTTAATTATTAAATTTATTTTTATTTCATTAATCGTTTTTGGTTAAAAGATATCTCCGTACCCAGTTATCCGATTTTAATTACTCATTTTATTTGTTTTTTAACGCCAAACAAATTTTATAAAGACACTTTTTTTTGCTAAATCAAGTAATTCAAGAGAAATTTAAGTATATTTAAATATATTATAATGAAAATCTGTATTCGGAGAGATTTTTTTTACTTGTTTACTTGTATTTTGAATTTCTCAGAAATTTTTATGTTTTAGTGAAAAATATGCCTTAATAAAAATTGTTTGCATTTAAACAACTAACACAAAAAGCTTTACAAGATTGAAATCAAACCGCTTAGTACGGATATACCGTCAAACAAAATCCGATCAATTTATTGGACATTTGTTTAAAATGGCGTCCAAACGATAATAATTTGGACCATGTGACCCATTTTTGTTTATACCCCTACACTGAGTGAAGTAATTTAAAACATTAAAAACTTAAAACAACGACCATAATATTAATCCGTCTGTGTTTCGGCAATCACTGGACCGATTTTCAAGGTTCGTTTGCTGTTAAATAGAGAAAATGTCAATAGTCGTGTGGACTATATTTCCGGACAGATGTCCACGGTTTGGTTAAAAAAACGACACCAAAGTTGCACTTCCTAAAAACAACGCAGATGACGTTTTCGTAAACGTAAATGTCAATTAATTATTAGAAATACTGCAAAAAAAAAAAACTGCGTTTCAACGAACCAAAAATTTTTATTTCTGCTTTAAAAAATTCAGATTTGTTAACTTTTTCTTGAATTTTGTTTGCATAAAAGTCACTTTTATCTGCACCAATTTTACTGCGGATTTTGCTTTTCCAACATTTGTATGGAGTGCGGATTCATTTTGTTTTCAGTAATACCAATTTTACGAACAACGTTACCGAAATTTATTCCCGCGTATGGCTTGCGAATTCGCTAATAGCAAATCTACCGAAAGTGAGTAAGACTCCCTCCGCAACTCATTCGTCGGATTCCCTAATGGGGCTGAATAGGACGAAACTCTCCTTGTTAACCAAGAATTTTATTTCATACGTGCAGGAAGATAACTTTACGGGAAATAATGTAACCTTCTGTGAGAAATAGAAATAGTTGAGTAATAGTTTAACTTTTTTGTGGAAAATAACTTATTTTTTTAATAAGTACAGTTTATTTAAAAATTGTTTTTATAGCAATAAAAATGTTTACACGTGATTTCTATAGCTTTGAACTATAGAAACAGGAAAAATCGTTGCAAAAAAACCAGGAACGGGCATTTTTGACCAAACGTATCTAAAGAAGTTTGTCCGACCATAAAGTTTTGCAAATGTTAGGGCTTAATCTTATCGGTTAGTGTCCAATTTTTCGCGAGAGCCGCGATGAGAAAGGTAAACCTACGGTCGCCTACCGGACTAATAGTTATTTCTACTTTGGCTTCAGAATTCTACCACTGTGTTTCTTTGGCCCGTTGGTAGTGTGCTTTTGCCTTCCATATTAGGCAAGTTTGTTGCGTTTCAGTGCCCAGACTCTTGTTGTTGTTTAATTAGTCTTGATGTGATTTATCCATTAGTCAGCTCTTACACACAATAAACTAGCTTAGCCCGTTACTTCACATGGTCTCACGAATTTTTTAAGAAAATAAGAAAAATAAGACAAATTATTATTTGCTTAAGTGTACATTTAGCCACATATAAAATCGTTTTTTGAGATAGGTAACTGTTAACGAAAAGTATAGGGATTCCAATTGATCGGATACTTTTGTGTTACGATGAAGAAAAATAGGTAGGTACTAAAAAAGGATATCCGCACAAGGTAGAGGTCTTTCCTTAAATATTTCTAACACTCACCCATCAAGTGTCACTATATATCTATCGGAACATTCTTCAGTGCAAATATCCTTTTATGCACTACAATAACGAGCATCTATATAAGTGTAGAATTTCTCAAAATAGAAACAGAATATTATATGCGGTGATGAGGGCCAGGTGAGATGGTTTTTGTAATGGTTTGTCCTACCTACGCGTTATACAGTGTGACATATATTATGGCATAAAATGACACAATTTCACTTTTTCCTTTACTGTAATCCTTTGTACTGTGCTATTGGGTTTTATTCCTTTTTACTTATTGTTTGTGTCTTCAAAAGATCTTCTGTTATGAAGGACACCCGCTACCTGATTGAATGGTTTGATGATGCGCGCGCTTTTTTTTTTTTTTTCTTTATTTATCTTCGCTTCTCGAAATGTCCTTTAACTGTATCCTGGTGAATTAAAAGACGACTATAATGGAAAATACTTTTTTATTTATGTTTATGTGCATTTGCAGTATTGTTTCCCTTTTGGTTGTACAACATCAATCTTTATATCGACAAAAGAAATATTATATAGAAACGTAAAAACGTTCAACGTTTATGAATTCTTCATATTTTTTTTTTATTTTATGTCCTTGAAGAAAAAATACCACAATTTTTTGATATTCCTTTGGGGAAATCATTCTGCATCTCCAAGTTAAAAAAAAAATGAATTAAAAAAATACCCCCAAAGAAAGTTTGGTGTCGAACAAAAGAGAGTTCTCTTCATACAAACGAACATTTCAAAAGATCAATCAATCGTTTACATTTTTTCAAAAAACATCCTTTCAATAGGTAAATAGAAATCCTTTTATTTCGATAAACGAAAATAACCCTACAATGGCATAAGTGTGTCGTTTTTTTCTTTAATCCTTTCTTCCGATTTTTCTCATCCATATTTATTTTATTTCTTGGAAAAGAAATATCAGGAAAAAAAGGGATACAATAATTATTGATCCTTAAAAAAATAAATTTTGTAATTTTCGTTTTGACAGTACGAATGAAGGCGGTGTGTGCCTTTTCTTGAATTCATGCAATGACCTTTTAATGGATTTTGTTAAATCCTTTTTTTCATAAATATTATCCTATTTGAAAAGATTTTAAATTTGTTTGATATGTGTGTGGTTTGCAAAGAAAAGGATGAAGTTGAATTGATTGTGTGATTTTTATGGTATTAACAATCCGGAACGAAATATATGAAAACACTGTCAGATTTGTGACTGCATGTTAGGCGAGGTAATTTCGTTTTATGACAATTCGTTCCGTCAAATGAGAAAACCGAACACTACCAAGATGGAATAGATCAGGTTGCCTATTTTTAACGGTGGAGCTGATCTTTCGCTTTTAAGAGTTAATTCATGATAATGCTTTTGTATCTAACAATAAGATTAACAGCTGTAATAAATGATGAAGAGAAGTTGAAATGGTGAAACACTGGAAACTGGGCCCATTTATTAGATCTAATACGATAGCAGAAACGATGTTCGAAGGTAGAAACAGAATCGGTATTTACTTGGTAGCGTTTTGCCTATTTCGAAATTGTATGATAGTTTGATTTTTCTGAAACGGTTGATGTAAAAAAGTCTCACTTTTCTGATTAGAAAATTATCAAAAAAAGTGCGAGTAAAATCTTTATCTCATCGATTTGCATATTACCCATTGTCAGTGCGTTTTGCTCCCCAAATTGAGTGTGAGAAATGTGGGAAGCTTGGAAAGATTTCTTTCAATCTTAATTTCGAGATTTTGATTTTTCGGGCTTTTTGGTTTTCCGGATTTTGGGTTTTTGGGATTTTCCCGTCTTATAGTATTATACTTTATTCATAAGACAAAGCCAACTCCTACAGATAATCACCTACAGCAGCGGTGGAAACGAAACTCAGGTTGACGTGTGAATGATTGCAATCCCACCGAACGATATCTCCTTGTGCCAAACTTTTTCGAAAAAATCAAGTGGTATACAATCTGAACCAAGCAAAGGGTAAAGCTATAAACTATAAAATGAAAAAGGTTTTGTGTCCAACCTTAAACACACTTGAGAATAAGAGCTTCAAAACATGTGGAATATTCTGCTATGAACTTTTCTTTAGAAAACAAACTTACTACTAGGAACTGCGTCAAAAGGACACTTTATACCATAAACAGGATGGCAACTCACAATAGTGGAGTGATAAAGCCAATGCAGCGGTGGAAACGGCTAGCAAAAACCCGATTTTCAATTTGCTCTTCTTATAACACAGAAGAAAAAGTACGCACTTAGGAGTGGTCTACTTGTGTCACAAAAAATAAAGTGCACGACTGGGTCAGTCGAACTTGCTCTTGCGGTGCACGACTGATGGGTCGCACGAACTTGTTCTCGAGGCAAGTTACCAAGAAAATAAAATAAAATTTATTAAAACTAATGGCCAGTTTCTCCAAACACTTTTAAATATTTATTCGGTTGTTAAATCTTAAAATGGATTATTTCAATTGCACCAACCACTTTCCTCTTTTGTTACAAATAAGTTTTAATGGCGTCTTAAAAATGCAAGACAAAGATTGATATACCTACTCTCCCTCTCGTTTGCTCCAATGAAAGAGATCGTAGAGTGGTATGAGTAAAAATCCGGGGATGGCACTCTAAGGTTCCTCATTTTTAAAAATTCACCTCCCAATGTTGGTGCAACCCATTTAAGTTAAAATTCCAATACATTTCATTACTCTGCTAACTAAAAACTTTAAAGTGTATTTTGGTGCAACTGGGCATAAATTTAATATATATTTTTTAATATAAATGAAAAAAAATCACTTTTCAGAAAAGTGCTAAAATTCCTTTTTACAAAGATTCAAGCGAAAATCAAATTAAAATTAAAACTTAGAATTTTTGCAAGTTTTGGTACTAAAATTTGATCTAATCATATAGACCTTTCTAAAAATATTTTTTGAGTTAAAATCAGGTAACCCGTTCATGAAATGACTCAAGAAAAAAATAACGGTTCTATGGGAGGTACTCTAAATAGGCGTGGAATTTTATTTTTACATTTTATTAAAAGACAAACAGACAAAAACCATCTCTAATTTTTTTTATGGAAATCGTTGGAGCCGTTTTTGAGAAAATATTAGTTCTTCATTACGGTTATATGGCAGGTACCTACCGTTATTTTTTAAGCTTAAAAAAGATTTCAATTTCTCCTCTAATATACAAAATTTGAAGAAAATCGGTTCAGCCGTTCAGGCTGTAGGTGTTGTTACAAACAGACTGACAGACAGACAGAATTTCCGGACCTTTTTTTCTCATCTTCTATCGATATCCATGTTTCATTGTTATCTCAACATTTTTTTTTCCACGAATGCATAACTTGCCTTATAGTACTTATAATCAAAGAAGAAGTGTGCCCGACTAGCAGCAGAAAGTTAGGAGAGTATCGGGTTGTCATTCGAAACATCTTCATCTTAGTTGATGCCGTCAATTTGTTCTAATACTTCTTGTACATTGTCCATCAGCCATATGGTCTGATTTGGACGAACTACTGCAGTTTAGAGCTGTCCTTTCAGCTTATGGGGCATTTTTGGTCACGAATATGGCAGGGTTGTCACACCACTTCATCCAAACTACGCTTATGCAATTGATAGTTTCGTCAATTCAAGATGCTCGATGTCACCCATTTTTTTTTCAGAACTCAGGCGGTATCCTGGGTGGCCCCATTGATTTTCCCTTTTTGGATTTTTTTTTCTTCACACGACTCTGACATCTTCGGCTGTGATATCGGGCACTTCTTCGTTGTTAAGTGTGGCTGTATAGTAATGTCTGATGGGAAACTGTTAATTTAAAAGTCCTTATTTAAAATACTAGCGCCATTATGTGAAAAATGAAGACGTCATCCACAAGAAGTTGGCCTTAAGCATTTTTTATGAACTTTTGTGAACAGTTCACCTTTTCTTCTTCTTTGTGCGGTTATTTTAAAGATAAGTAGTTGCGCGTTTGTTAATGTTGGCATGTCCTGTGAAAAACCTGGTTAGCATCCGTAGCCGGTTCAGATATTTCGTCCAAGTCACTATAAACTTTCTGCTTTAAGTTAATTACACTTCTTTTGTGTCTTTCTTTTAACGTCTGTAACAATTTTGATAATTTTGCAAATGTCTGCTATTTTTTGTTGTTCGAGACGGAAGCAATTTTCTTGCTGTTGATTGATTTTCCATCAACGACACCCGACACCACTCGTTCTTAGGTCCAGTCTTTTCAGCTCTGGACCCATGTTCTGTAACTCTCATATCGAATAAGTTTTCGCATAAACAGTGCGAATCAGAACAAAACTATGATGGAATGGGTTTTCTCTTTATCGCATTCAACTGTTTCTGTAACTTGTTTTCACTCGACCAAGAACAGCTTGAAATTAAATTATTGGAAATACTGGAAAAATGCGAATAGTGTCTGTTACTCTGAAGTCGAAACAATAATCGATTTATCTGTCAAAATAAATCGACCACTCTCAACCAAGTGAAAAAATATTAAAGTTGAATTTATTTTTTAGAAAGAATGGTAGAAAATAAACAAAAGGTAATTTATCTGAATTAGATTTTTGTTGTATTATTATAGGTTAATTATTGTATTTATCCATAGAAAAATCAAAGGATCTCTAAGGAAGGAAAGAGAAATTAGCTGACTATACATGTGTCAACACATTTGGAGTTTTTTTTATTGAGGTGAAGTTTTTTGTGTTTAACTTGCAAGTTAAAATATGAAGTCCATTTTTGTTTTAAAAATTTTTATTAATATATAAAAATCATACTGTTTTTTCAATAAAAAATGTTTATTCTACGCGGATGACAGATTAAAATATTTGTCGCGCTATTTTCATACTGTCAAACTCAAAATCTAGTAAAAGCATTTTTGTAGGATTTCCGTGACTTAAAAGTTTAATAACACATTGTTCAAAATTTTCGCGCTCAACATTGACATTTCCGCCCTTGTTTTCAATCAATTTGTCAACAATGATATTCGCGTACTGCTGATTTTGACACTGCTCTGCGAACGAGAAAGAGATATATCGTTGTTACCTAAAAAGCCCTATTGAGAAATTAATTTAAACTGTCACTGTGAATGTAAAGGAAACATTCATCCTTCCATTGGAAACTGAAAACTATAATTTTCATGCAGGCATGTTTTCGCATTATGTAATATACACAGTTTACTTTCCAAGATAGAGAAACGGTGGAATATTGTGTTCCACTTTGAATCGAATGAAAAACTTTTCAACCAAGTTTCAGAACATTGATTGTTTCGGCTGGTAACCATAGATTCTGTCTTTTCATCAAAATGTTAATCAGAGAATCTATGTTAGATTACGTTAACAGGCTGACTTTCCGTGGTTAGTGTCATTATTCCAGTCGGTTAACAGAGATTTGGTCTTTTCAGCAAAATTTTAACCAGAGAACCGTTAACCAGTCAATTTTGCTTGGTTAACTACAGAAATTCTATGATTAGTGATTATTTTTTTCACATTTGTGTCGAATGTTTAATACTATACTAGATAATAATTGATTATCAATACTAATCGTAAAGAATAAAATTAAAGAAAATGATGATCTACCATCTTAATAAATTCGACCCCTATATTTTTCCTTTGTTCGTAAATGAATCAATTCAGTTTATCCATGTGCATCGAAATGAGAAAGGCTGTTATCAATTATTGACAAAATCTTCGGTCTCTTTCTCTCTCATTCAAAAAAAGTATATAAACAAACTGAACCAGAGATTCCGTTTCACATCTGGACCACTGGAAAACTGGAACTATATCTGGTTTGGTAACAAAAGTAGATAAAATGTTGAAAAGACGAACTGTGGTTAACCGAGTTCCAAAACAACTGGTTATGAAAAGTCTATTGTGACCAAAACAGATATTTAACAAGAGCTGAAAAGACTGTCCTTTACTTTGCCTTATCAATCCAAGAAAGCATTTAAAATATTACGTTCTTTAAGTTTTTGGAAAAACTTATGTAAGTATAAGTTGACTTTTACAAGTACTATAGTATAGAGCTCAGTATAGATTTCTTTCTCCCGCTAATTTTTTAGCACATACAAAGTGGCTCTTTTCAAAGATTTCTTTTAAAATCATGTCACTTAATTATAAACAGTCACGAATGAGGTTATGCGTTTTTAATAAAATAAAATGACAGAAGGTTCATGGAGAGTACTGCCTCAGGGTAAATGTTGTCAAAGGCAATTTTCAGTCTAATTTTAAGCCTTGAATTATTGTATATTTTCTACCCTAAGAGATGTCAACATAACAACCACAAACAAACCTATAGAGCAATGTTGAAAAGGGTGTAAGTATCATATATCCTTTTCATATTTTCACCAACAAAGAAGGTATCTATAATGCTTGAAATCATCAAACGAAAAGCAGTTTCGCCTCAATATCATCTCTTAGTAAAGAGTGCTTCATCTTATTTTATCCGGGTAAAAGCTCGTCACCATCTCATAGGATACGGTTGCTTTAAGGCAAATTAATTTACCGGACGACCCTTCATTTTGATGATGATTCAAACACACACAAAAACAAGCTTCCGCCGACTTTGATTTTTCAGCGATAAAAAGAAAACATTTATAAGTATGTTCTTGATAGCAGACATGACAACATCAAGGAGTTGATACTGGTAAGGGCATCTTTTTTTTTCAATCAGCCAACCGGAAGAGCTTGGGGCTGAGTTTTCTTTTAAAATCCTGGCGTGTGTCCATTTTAATTACTTTTTAAGAATGACCAATAGAAGATGGCTGTCTATGCTTCAACGGAAGGACGATATTCCGCCATGATAAAAATTTTAAGCAATTAGTACAACAGAGGGCAAAGAGAAACTCCTTTAAAATCGACTCGAAAAGGAGATCACAATTCAATTATATTTTTCGATAAAATAACGAATGTGTCCTCTTTGATTGAGAAAACTCAGAAAAAGCCTAATTCGATTTTCCTTGCTGCGATTAAAATGGTGCGTGTCTCCTCTGAGTAAAAAGCACTCGAAACAGGCTTTATATACATTAATAATTTCATAATAGCTTTAAGGACTTTTTTTTTATTATGTTTTCGAGAATTTTAAGGACGCTCTCAAGCCATCTATTATTAAAGGGTCGTTTATATAATATAGGTGGTGTGTTTTAATCTGATTGTGTTTGATTGGCAGAATTTCAAATAGAAAGATGGCTTTGTAAAAAATGTGAAAGATGCTTGAAATAAGAAGTCCATCATACAAAAGCTATTAGAATTCAAAAATTAACTTCAAAGGACATAATAAACAAGTATCTATAGGACAAAGAAATATTTTGTTTTTAAGAAGGCATACGGAGTAAATTCACGCAACTAAGTCGTTTGTTGCTATAGGTAGCTGTCAGGTAATTTGTTGGCAACGGTGTTACGGGAAGCGGACGAAAACTCATTAGCTTAGATCAAAGACAGTTTGCTCAACAACAACAGAAAGTATCAAGTAAACACCAAATTTTAATGAAAAGCAGCGTCGAATGGTGTGAGCAAATGTTTCTACTTAATTTAAATATATACATAAGTAGGTAAATGAAACAGAACTTTTTAAATGATATTTGATTCGTAAAAATAAATTAAAAATAATGTTGTATTGGTTTATTAATTTGACTTGTTGTGTCTTAAAATATAAACGGAAACTTATTTACAGAAAGATGAGCTAAAGAAACCAGGGAAATCTTAAGGGTCAAAAGTAGCTTAAAAATAAAAGAAAAAAAGCTTCAAATTTGTTAAAAAAAATTAAGACAACTATCAAATATTGACATCAAGATTAAAATACGACTAAAAGACTAAACCTCTGCGCCAAATTTTGTATGAAGGGTTGTTAGACGTTCTTAAATTCCTTAGAAAAGAAATAGGATTTTTTTAAGCACGGTACATAGATATGTATATCTGACATACCTACATAATACTAAACAGGAATAATACAGGGTGTCCCGAAACTCAACGTCAATCGGGTACCGGGTGATGTTAGGGTAAGTTATACCCGTACTAGAAAAAGTAAGAAAAAAAATTATATCGCTCGGTTACGTAAAAATAGCGAAATATTTAGAAAAATTATAAAAATCGATACCCTGGTTATTTTTATGTACTGTGGTCACAATTTTTTTTAAATTTTGAGATATTTTTTTTCAATGCAATCGTTAAACATATCCATAATATTGAATGCAATTTCGAGTAATCCTTATTATCCATAAGATTGAATGCAATCGCGAAATTAAAAATAAATATTGTACCTAAGTTTCACAAGAAAAATTAAGTTTGACTGAGTCATTGTTCAAACAAATTTTGTAAGCTTACTTTAAAACTTCATATTTTTTTATAAAAATGTATCACACTACCCACGGCAAGTTATTGAAAAAAAATAGTTCATTTTATGAAGTTCTCAAAATAGTGCAACAATTGCTTCTTTCATAATAATCCTGTTATCAAAATTTAAACCGTTTTTAGGCAGTAAAATTTATTTTTTTTTAAATAGGAATGGATTATACCTTATTGATGGGGGACGGACATAATACCGAAATCCAAAAGACCGAGAAACCTGAAAGACCGAAAACCCAAAATACATATGCTAAAAAAGTGTATAGTTCTAAATATAGTGCTGGGTGTTTTAGAGGGTGCAGAAAATCGTTTCCTTTTCAACAGAAAAGAATATATGGATTTAAACTTTTTGTTTATATATGCTACCAATAGTTCTTAGAAAGGTTCTTACTTTGAAAAATATTAGAAAATTTGCCACGTTGCTGCTGGAATATATTTTTCAGAGTCTATAAAACAAAAAATTGATTGAGAATCAAACAAAAATCGAACAAATTAAAACTTCAAATACATATGTAATTATGTAAATTTTTCAATGTATCTTTGCTTTATTTGGTTTATTTTGATTTTGCTTTCAAATATGTTGGACTGCCCAGCAATAAGAAGAATGCAAATGAAAGGATTCATATTCAGGTATTCGTATTACAAACCGCGTTCTGCATATCAAAATTCCAGGTCGGTATGTAATGAGTTAATTTTGTAGTGTATTTTTTACTCTGCGGGTTTAAGTATCTCTACCGTTTTTTTTAAAGATTTCTGGCATCTCTTTGATTTCCCACTGCTCTGCTAATTTCGTTTTTTCCGAGTAGGTGCTGCTCATCTCTTCTTCCATCAATCTTCATGTTTTCCTTTGCTGCCATTACAAATAACTTTGTTCTGACAAGAACACATTCGCGCTACTCGCCAGACTTTTTCGAAATTAGGAAAGAATCGACTTTTGAATAATTGGCTTAACCGAAATTGGTTTTCACCAAAATATTGAGAACACACTTCCCTGAGTACAGATTAGTATAGGTCCAAGACAATTTGAGTGTGGCCAACGTCCTTTAAGACGCTGTCGAAAACCTTAAAAAATCAGTTTTTAAAATATAACCCAAATTGGGTTTCACCAAATTATTGAAAATACCACCTCGAACACAGATATGTTGGTCCAAGACTATTAGAGTGCATCCAACACCTTGCCAGACCGTTTTATTGAATTTTTTGAAAACTTGAAAACGGTCTGGCAGGGTGTTGGCCGCATTTTGTTGGGTGCATTTTGACGTTTCCGTTAAATTTGGAGAATATTTTTAAACAATAGAAGAAATAACTTATTCAATTTGGCATGATTGCCCCACAACGTTGAAATAAAACTAATATTAATATTTCTTTGATTACTATAATCAAACAGGATAGCTATTTTCAAAACAAAAAACTTCTGTGGCAGCAACGCAACGCGCCGGGTACCATTAGTACATTATAAAAATAAACATAGCTACATATTAAATTTATAAATACTAAATAAATAAAAAAAAAAATGCACCCATTTTGAGTACCTTTTGAGGTAGTATCTTTTTATTTCCGGTTTCAAAGTAGTCATAATGTGGGCTATACGCCCTTTCTGGAGTACCCAATTTTTGCAGGGACACACCCTGCTTATAAATGTTACAACCAAACTTCAGAAAAACTATGCTTTGAAAAGAACAATTTAAAGAAAATGTGTACCAATTTAAAATAAAAGGCACGACTGGGTCGGACACACTTGCTCTTTTGTCAGATTACTAACCTTTGGCTAAGGATACTAAACAAGAAACTATTATAAATAAATCGCAAGTAAAAATAGTTTCTTTAGCGTTTATATGACAGGTACCGTTAATATGGTGATTTTGGAAAAACAAATTCAAACGAAAAACTTCATTACTGGCAAAAAATCAGTCAAACGAAATTTTATCAAAATCGATTGTTTTTTTTCGAAAAAATTGAATTATCTGTTACGCTTATATGGCAGGTTCCGTTATTTTCAGACCTAGGATAAAAATCAAAAATACACCTGGGCATATTAATCTAAAAATACAGAGTACACATTTTGAAGAAAATCGGCCAAACCGTTTAGGCTTTAGGTGTCGATACATCCAGACTGTCAGACGGACAGAAAGACATATGTTTGTTAAATTAATGGCAAATGCATTTTCTCGAGTTTTTCCTTTTATTTTTATTTTTTTATTTTTGGAAAAAAAATATTTAAAAAATGTTTTCGTTTTTTAGCCAAACCATGGACCATCCAGAAATATAGTCCCCACAACCTAGTTTGATATAGTTCATCTATCTAAATGAATGCGAACCGTGTAAATCGGTTCAGTGATTGCTGAAACAGAGACGGATTAAGATTGGTCCTATAACCATTAAAAAGATCTTAGCTTCCGGTGAAAATTTTAATTTTAAATTTAACCTTTTCAAACAAGAAAATTATTATTTTGTACTTCCTTTTTTAAGAATTTCCATTCATACTCAGAGATCTTTACGTGGTAACACACAACGTTCTTCAGGTGGAAACATGCTCACAGACCATAAACAAATAATTGTAACAGAACTGTAGTAGATTTTCGTTGAATTTTCTTAACGAATGTGGGCTAAATATTCCATAATTTATTTTGTGTGTCATGAGTTCGAGACGAAGTACGCATACGAAAACATGGCATTTTATTTTTTTATTTTATTTTTGTCTGATATGTAATGCGTCGTTGCACTTAAAGTGTCGTTTTAAAAATCTAAAAAATTAGAACAACAAAAATTATATAATACATTCAAATAATAGAGTTCCCTTTGGGTTACCATGTTTAAACTGCGGATATGAATACGAGGAAGTATTTCGATCAACTAAACAAATAAAAATCAACGAATACCATCAAATTTTAAATTCTTAATTCATTTCCCGCCAGACCTTCGTTGTTCGAACTTTGGTTTCATATTCTGGTTTGAATTATAAAAAATTCAAACCAGCCATATCATGGCATGATGGCACTATTTCCTTTTACATTGTAATGCAAATAAATTTAAAACCAACGACTTTAAAGGATTGCACCTTTCGATGTAATTGTACATCACAATCACAAATTTTATTTTAATGCGATTGCATTTTTAGATTTCTTCCTAACACGCGTCACTATTTCGACTGAATATTTTTTTGTCATTTAAATTTGTAATATTAAACCCTTTTCATGTGGAAATGAAAAACCTTTCAAACAATTCAAATATCAGACTATAAAAATAAATTTGCATCTCACTTTTATATCACCCTGTCAGTAATAGTATACAAAAAAAACTGAGGGTGACGTTGTGGCGCGTGTGTATTATAATTACCCCTCAAAAATAAATTTGAATAAAAAAATCCTGGGAAACCCTTTGCCTACATCCTGAAATGTCACCCCAGAGATTTTGAAACACGTTTTTTTTTTAATCAATTCTTCTACAGTGAAGGGTTATAACAGATGCAAACTTGTCGCATCAATTTTTTTGGTGTCGTCAGTAAGTTTTTTTTTTTGCTAACTTTTTTGTATCTGTAACCTGACTAGTATTAAAATAAATTAATTATTCTAATTAAGTTTTTTAGGCATTTAAAGTGTGGATATTAAGCTGTGCCTTGATGAATTGAGGCAGTGAGGGTGATTTTTTTAGACGCTTTTTAAGGTGTGTAAGACGTTTTTTTTTAAATAGGTTTTTTTCATAGTGAGTTTTTTTTATTTGTTATTTATTATTTTTAAGAGTTGATTTTTTTTTTGTAATTTAAGACCACGCAGCTGCATGGCATACAAGTCAAGTGGGGAGTAAATGGATTTGGGTTAAACATTTTAGATGGTTTTAGTGGGGGGTGATAAATTAAAGCCATCAAGGCTCAGTAAACAAGGGATGAAGAAATCTTATATCTACATAGGTATACCTAGCTTGTTTAATAGAGAAATGTTTTTGGTAAAAATGTTTCTGTGATGATACTGAATTTGAAATCGAATAGGTACGTTAAGTAGCCACAAATTTAAAAATAAATTCGTTAATGCAATTAAAAATAATAGGCACGACTTGCTCTTGTTGCAGGTTACCCATGCACTTAACATAAAAAAATGCAGGAATAAATTATATGTACATACAAAAATTAAATAAAATTGATTGATAAAAAATAATTCTGAAAATCAATCTCTAACAACCCAGAGTTTTCCCATAAAATCGTTATATGCTATTAATTTTGACATGTTGCAATGTTTAGTTCCAGCATTAAGTTTATACACATAGAGAAATCATGTGGAAGTTTCAAACTTTGCGCGTAGGATGTCGTTACTATCGACTTGTTTTTTTTTACTCTTGTAGCAATTATTCTTAAATTATTTTTATATTTAAAAGGCAAGAGACATAAAGAAAATCAAATACAAATTTATGGAGAAGAATTTTGTTCGGTTTAATTTGAGGGTTTATTGTTACAGGGAAGAATTATTGCAATAATAATTACTCGATACATTCATTTAGCGATATCTACTTCGGTGAGTTTGAAACCATCTTGATTTATTTCTCTATGTATAAACTCAATTTTTCAAGTTAGTTCAAGCGTAGTATACAGGGTGAGTCATGAGCAATGCGACAAAATGCTAGGGCGTGTAGGTTGCGTTGAGACAAGAAAAAATCGTATGGGAGGGGGGGTCTATTCCCCTCCGTTTAGCCGGGAGGGGCAATTTTCGAAAAAACTGACTTAAAATGGGAAAAAAATTATTTAAAATCAACGGCTTCATTCACAGTGCTGTGCGATACGTTTTTGAAAAGCCAATAACTTTTTCTTTCATTCTGTGGTTAAATAAATCTATTCTAAGAAATAGTTTTTGAAATATTAATTTTCAAAGTCAAAATTTTGAAAAAAAAAATTGAAAAAAAAATTTCAAATTCATTTTTTCCAAAATTTTATGTATTTAAGTGCTAATTTTAATTTCAAAATTCAATGCTTTTATTAATTTTTAGTCAAAAACAGGAAACCGGATGCCAAAATGTGTCTTAGTTTTTGAGAAATTAAGAAAAACTAGAAGTATTTTTTTCCAAGAAAAACACTTTTTTTTTTTTGGTTTTCCCAAATTTGACCTGCTCAGGTCAATTATTAATTAGGGAATTATCCCTTTTTTATTTTTTTTTATATACCATCCGATTTTAATCAAATAATAAAAAAAAACGAATTAACTGTTTACTTTACTTACAAGTTTTACTTTTAATTTTTTTTTAATTTCTCAAAAACTAAGATACATTTTGGCATCCGGTTTTCTGTTTTTGACTTAAAATTAATAACAGCATTGAATTTTGAAATTAAAATTAGCACTTAATTACGTAAAATTTTGAAAAAAAATGAATTTAAAATTCTTTTTTCAATTTTTTTTTCAAAATTTTGACTTTGAAAATTAATATTTCAAAAAATATTTCTTAGAATAGATTTATTTAAACACAGAATGAAAGAAAAAGTTATTGGCTTTTCAAAAACGTATCGCACAGCATTGTGAATGAAGCCGTTGATTTAAAAAAAAAATTTCCCATTTTAAGTCAGTTTTTTCGAAAATTGCCCCTCCCGGCTAAACGGAGGGGAATAAACCCCCCCCCTCCCATACGATTTTTTTCTTGTCTCAACGCAACCTACACGCCTTAGCATTTTGTCGCATTGCTCATGACTCACCCTGTATACATTTCTATAGTATTTTCATGCTGAATAATTACCGCCAGGTTCGTGCATTTACTAGTTGTCTATTCTGTTATCCTGACAACAGAATAGACACTTAGTAAATGTGAGAACCTTCAAATGTGCGATTCACAACTTTCTTTAGTTGGCGCTGCTCCATGATTGTACTTTAGAAATTTATATACAATGGTTCAAGTTTATTATTAAAAAGTATGATGTACAAAAAAAGTGCGGATAAATGAAAATAAAAATTAAATACCTACTCATAAATATAAAGTAACTTCAGAAAAAAAAATTTAATAAATATATGAAAAATAACATAAGAATAAGTGAATGGAAAGCAAAAAACTAATTGTTAATTTAAGTAATGATAATTTGATTTTTATTATTACTTATAAGAAATTACAGATTTTTTTTTTAAATTACTGTTTGAGTATAACATTGAAGTGATGCCAGTTGTTTGCATTTATGAACATTTTACGACATGGTTTATGCATCATTCGTGCAGTGATGCGTTAATGAATTTCCCTAAATGTATTATAATCAAAATTAAATATAATAAACAAAATCTTATAATTTGTTTTTGAAAAACAAATACAAAACAAATTAATAATTGATTTCTAATAATTTTTTTTATTTAAAACTAAAATAAAAATGAGTCTGCGCGAACAAACAAAAACTCAAAAAATCTTCATCATGCACACAGAAAAAAAATTCTGCTCTATAAGTAATATACTGTTTGTTATAAACAATAAAGGCCCAAAACGTTAAAATAGTTTGTAGCAAATATAAAAATTCTCAGCAAACACGATAATTGTTTGTTCAAAAACGATAATCGTTTTTGCTTAGAAGCTTTATATTTTCTACAAACTATTTTAACGCTTGGGCCTTTATTGTTTATGACAAACAGTATATTACTTATGGAGCAGAATTTTTTTTTGACTGTGGGATGATGATAAAGGACATGATAAACGAAGAAACGAAGTTCAATAATAGTGGATATTTCCAGTTTTTCTTCCAATACTATTTTATTGTGAATCTTCTTTTCTTCTTGATTTTCCGCACTTTCTATATTGAATATTATCGCAAATCACTTCATTAAATTCACCAACAATACACAATATAAGTGACCAGCATGTTTTTAATAGTTTTTTTTGCTAATTTCTTTAAAATTAAAATCACCGGGATTATAAAAACTCAACTGACGGACAAAAAATGTCAAAATTGTTTAGAATGCGTGCAAATGTGTGTAAATCTTGCTTCCAAAAATGACAGATTTTTCTAACAAAATATTTTTTTTTTTTTTCTAAACCAGATCAAGTTTTTGGTAAAAAGAATTCGACATTAGTCGAATGCTGAGTTGTGAGGGGGTGTTTAACTTAAAAGCCGTACTAAATTTAAATCACATCGGTTCAGCCGTCTATGAAGCTATGGTTATTTTTTTTTTTTTTAAGAACTGTTTTACAAAATGTACCGTATCAAAATCGTAAGACGTTTTCGAGAGAAAGAAAATATTTTAAAAGGGCATTGGGCTGCATAACACGGAAATACCACTTATTTGCTGCTAAAATATATATGAAAAAAGTTTTGAGCATTTAAAGTTTATAAATCCCAACACAAATTGATTATTTTCATTTAATAAACTCCTAGAAGTATCCTTTGTTTTTGATCAATTGTTAAAAGTTGAATAAAAAACCTTCCATATACACAAAAACGGACAAAAAGAAAATAATTGTTTTCTTCGTGTGGTACAGGAAGATAACTTTACGGGAAATAATGCACCCTTCTGTGAGAAATAGAATCACTTTTTTTTAGTTGAAGTCATTTCCCACACAAGTTGATATAGTTTAACTTTTTGTGGAAGAAAACTTATCTTTTTATTTAAAAACTGTTTTTTAACAATAAAAATGTTTCAATTTTAAAGTAATTTTTTTAAGAAAATTTAAGTTATTAAATTCAATTCTCTCACTTATTTATGGTCAAAAACAAAAAACCTAATGCCCTTGACCCTTGTGCTTTTTGAGAATATAAAAAGCAATTTTTATAGAATCAAAAATTCATAAATTAATTTTCGCAAAAAGTACAAGATATATTAGCTGGCCCAGCAGACGTTGTTCCTTTCTCTCCGCTTCGGTATAATTGGCGCGACAAATTGAATCATGTGGATGATATTAATGCATTTAATGTTGTTTTTATTTATGAAAATTATTTTTATACATTTTATGAGCATTGATTGACTATTTAAAAATTGTATTGAGAAGTGGGTTAATTAAACAACAAAAACCTGTGGACACCTGGTGTCCGACACCAACACTATTTATGGGATAGGAGTTATATTTATTTCATGGTTGCCACGCCAATCACCAAACTTTTGTTTTTGTGTCGCATTATACATATTTTACAGTAATTATTTTTTTAAATTAGTTTTTTGATTTGTTTTATAATTGTATTTGTATGTTTTATATCTCATGAATTAATTGATTTAGCAAAAAATGTATTTTAATAAAATTTGTTTGTTTAAAAACAAAAATCAAGTAAAATGAGTCTTTGAAAATGAATATCGGATTCGAAATCACCAATAAATGGATAGTGTTTTTCTAATAAATTATTAATAATTCATATTCTTCTTTTAAAATATGACTTTCAAATTAGATTACCTGAATTGTTTTGAGGTATAGCCGTAAAGTTATAGCTTGCTTCAATATAAACATCCATATTTTATTCTAACACATGACATTTCAATTTGTGTCGCCATTTTTAATAAACTACCCAACCAAAACTTACTTTGAGCTAGTTATATTAATTAATGCATTGAGATGGTCAAATAACAAAACCTTTTATATTCACCCCTTTCACTGTATGCTGCACAGTCAAAGGGTTGAATATATATTATATCCTATAGAAGAATATTTTCTGTTGAGCCAGCTTCAAAGTTTATTTCTATACACCAATACTTAAATATTAATTTAAGAAGGACCTTCCTATGACCTGCGCTACCTATTAAATTGCCAGTGTCACACAATTACAACCGCCAAACTTCTCAGCCCTTTTTTTATGTATAATAATCAAAAATAGATAAATGACATTGCTCCAGAAGAGCAGCAGATACACCACCATCAGCACAAAATAAAAGGGAGAAAGGCAAATGAATTTAGCTGATGAGCTTAGGAAAAAACGTGCGCCTTCGTTCTTTCACTATATTTTGTCGTCGCCGTTGTCGTTCTCGTTGTTGGTCTCTCTGCTTCGAATCAAAGGATATTAAAATAATTTTTCACTAGCATATAGCACCCCTTCAACCCTTAAAGAGTAACGATGTCGTTGACGACGGGTTGTTCTCTGTTTTTATTCTGTTCATTCCTTTTTCCCTAATTTGCATACTAAACTCGGTTCCAGGACCAAGACTACAACGACTAACCCCGATTTTCCATCCTGCTTACACTCATTTGTTCGTTTTACATCCACCATGGTTTCATTATTTAAATTTCCTTTTTGTATTAATTTACCACCACACGTACACGGTACTCGGGTTTTAATTCATTCATAGACACGAACTAAGACGACGACGACGACAAAGACTGAGAAAGCAAACACCATGAAGATGGAAGCTGTAAGGAATTCCACCCGCACGACCATCTTGCCATTAGAAACCCTTTTTCCCCTTCGCTTGTACCCTCATTTGCGTTGGTGTTTTCTCATCAACTTAAAGAAAAAAGCCAAAAACGATAAGAGAAGACGCATACGGAGAGTTATTTCCCAACGTTCAGGCTGTTCAGAAATGAAAGGTATCTACAGTTGGTGGGTGGGCTGCCGAAATAAAGGATTCTTTGCAGGTGTGGGTGGTAGGAAGGTGAAGAGTTTAAGTTTTAAAGTCTGGTAGAACAAATTGCATGTTTTAAGATGTTTCTTATGATGCAGGAAGAATTATTTTTAACTTAACCTTAGAGAAACCACTTAATTTATTTGAAAATGCCTCAAAAAGAGCACAGAAAGCTTATTAACATTTCAAGATGGTCAAATATCCAAATAGGCCACCTAAGCAAATTAAACCCAGCAACTAATGTTCTAATTATATAGCTATGGAATACTTGTATAGTTTTGAGGCAAAAATCAAAGGATAACTGTACAAGGTAATCATACTTATATTAAATTTGTTATACAAAAGCTAAGAATTTCTTCTATATTCCTTCTTACTTAGTTGGCGCTGCGGGGATAGGGGAGCTCCAGTACTTCAAGATAGCGGAGATCTTCTTCAAACTGATAGCTCTATCGGAGATCGGGCCTGCCTACATTTCTCATGCATCAGGGTTGGCGTAAAATACTCTATTACAGACTGAAGTATCGTTGTTCATTCGCTCTACCATACTATACATGTCCCAACCGTCTTAAACGCTGTACACGTAACTTCTGAACTAGATGCGCGTCTCCGTAGAACTCGTAAAGCTTGTTGTTACATCTCCTTCGCCAAATTTTGTTTGGTCTATCAACACAGATCAGACAGTAAATCGTATTTAGTACTTACCGCTCTAATACCCCGGCAGAGACTTCATCCGATTTGGAAAGATTCCATGCTTCTGCACCATAAAGCAAGACCGGGATGATGATTGTCTTGCTAAGCTGTTCTCGATAGCGGCTTAGTTTCTCAATTGCTTACTTAACCCAAAGAAACATCGATTATCAAGAGTTAATGCTTATATATATATATACGATTTCATTCGTATATAATTTATTTATGGAAAATAGCTATTGAACATTGCTTAATATAACTAACCGAGAAAGTTCATCTACGTATACCGGAAACAATAGTGGCTGGAGGATGGAACCCTGTGGAACTCCTTTATAAACTGTCAGAAAAGAGGATATCTGATTTTTCACAGCTATATAACATTGGCTTTTCATTGTAAGTTACAATATAAAGTGTGTTGTATTGTCAAGTGCCAGCTAATCAAAGTTTTTGTACTTAATTTTTTTCTATATATCTGAAACAAAAGTGATGTTAAATAAGTCAGCAATCATCTTAGTCAAGCATTTATCTTAGAGAATACATAGACGAACTATTCGTATAGTAACTTACCGCTTTTGCCAGCAAGACCAACATATTTTAACGAACTGACAGAGGAACTATCTTTTAGGCTCTTAATTTCTTATCTGATGGTGAGTGTGATAGTAACTTCACAGACAATAAAATAAAATAAAAAAATAGAGCTTTAGTAGCTTTTGTTTTTCTTCTAAAAGCTCTTTCTCTGATCCGGCGTTGTCTGATATGGAAAAAATTTGCCCCATATTTTTATACAGGGATGATATATCTGTATAATTTTATTGTCTGTTCTTAAAGTTAATCAAAACATCCAGTTTGCATTTGTACATTTTGGTGCCCATTATATATATATATTTGAATCTATTGAAATCAGCAACAAGGGTCGCACAAACTTGCTCTTGTGGCAAGCCACTTTCATGTTGACTTTATTGTATTTTTTTGGTCGGTTATTCGCGAAATCGGTATTACTGAAAACGAAAGACATCCGCACCACATTCGCACTCCATACAAATGTTAGAAAAGCAAATCCGCAGTAAAATTGGTGCGGATGAAAGTGATTTTTATGCAAACAAAATTCAAGAAAAAGCAGATAGTTAACAAATCTGAATTTTTTAAAAACGGAAATAAAAATTTTTGGATCGGCGAAACGCATAGTCTTTTTTTCAGTATTTCATATTTAAAATCATTAAAAATGGCTTATTTTGCGGTAAAAAAAATATTTTACTCAAAATAATTATTTTTTGCCCTATGATTTAGAGTTCCGGAAGTACAACTTTGGTGTCGTTTTTTTGACAAACCGTGGAAATCTAGCCAGAAATATAGTCCCCATAACCAAGATTGACATTTCAAACAGCATATTTACCTTGTAAATCGGTCCAGTGATTGCTGAAACACAGACGGATTAAGATTGGTCGTTAAAATCATTAAAAAAGGTTTAATTTGCGATATTAAATATTTTACGATACTAAAGTATCTAAGATTGATTTTCTCGTGTGCACTTGAACGCGCCCAATGTCAACTTTTGACAACCCCGATAATACAGTTTCAAAAATAAAAAAGTAGTTCGCGGATCGATAATGCAGCTCATTCATCGGATTCAATAATAGAATTTTATGCCATCGCGGACCCACTGCTGATCGAACCGACTCCCGGGGAGTGAAATTTTGCGAATTCAGTAATAGGCATGAATATCTAAGTAAGTTTCAATTAAGCTATTCAGAACTTTTTTTGACAGAAAACAACAAAACAATACACAGCAAACAACGAATTTAACTGCTGAGTATTTTATTTGAAACTTACTTAGAGACTGTGAAACAAGCCCTTAGATTTACAAAGTCTTAGAATATTATATTTTGTCAAAATCAGTGCTCTCGTTCAAAAGATAGTTGGTTTTATAAAAAACGGTCCTATGACAGGTACCGTTAACAAGCTGATTCTGAAAAAAAAATCCAATGAATGACATCATTGGCACCAAACCAAACACCTGTAACTCTTAGATATATGTATGTATGATAGGTACCTATACCGTTTTTTTTATACCTTGGTCAAAAATAAGAAAAAACGTTCAGGATATGTTTCTCTTATAAAATAGTTTGTATACCAAGTTTGAAGAAAATCGGCCTAACTGTTAAGGTATAGATAGACAGAATTGTAGGACCTACTTTTGTCTTCTTTATCATTATTTTTTTTTACCAATGCCTAACTTGCCTTATGCCTAAAATCGCAAGTATAAAAGATTTACCCCCTATCTAGGCCTACTATAGGATTTGGGGTAGGTGCAGGTTTGGGTGTATGCTAAGTTTTCGATCCAAAAACACATTTTTTTAATATATTATTATGCAAAAAATTCGAACACGCGATTTTATTCTTTTTCTAGAAACCAAACACAGACGGGTGTTAAAGCCATTCCTAAATAGAAATTAATACCCGTGGGTGTTATGTTTATGACCTTTTTCTTGTGGGGATAAATACCATAAATGGAAAAATGTGACACAGCTCCAGAAATAAAAACATTGTCGAGTTTGACACGTGCTCTACATTAATTGTTAGAAACAAAGTATACGATACATTTTTAAGATTATCTATTGTTTCAATTTAATTGATTTAAAGTATAATCTTACCACATGTACCTACCTAGATAAAAAGTTCTTCAGTTAGTGTGTGAATCATATAAATCGTACACAACACAACAAAAAAAAACATCTTGAAGATTAATTTCCATTACAAACAGTGTAGGTACAATTACGATGCCTATACATATATATTATATACATATAAGTACCTATTCCAAAAGAAAACAAAAACTATTTCCGCCTTGCGTTAATCCTTAACAGTTGGTAGGTTCAATGGTACAAAGTAAAATAAATTGAAATTCATTATACTTTTCTACAGAGAAAGTATCCTTTCAATTTGCATCTGACAGGATATTTGCATTCGTCTTTGATCCTTTTGTCAATCCCTTGAAGAATGCAAAACGAATCTAAAGGAGTTTATTTGCACAAAATTACGGGTTATACATTTAACTTGCATCTAAATAGGTATACCTATACCCTTTTCAATCAGAGTATACCAATTCCTTTCCATATAATGACATTATAGTTTTGTGTGACTTTGTTTTCTTAACCTACACACAGTTTTTGAATAATTGTATTGGAAAAAATAACTCGTTTACTATCCAAAAATTAGAAACTGATCTTAAGGATCGATCGACATTTGCATGCGAACTCAAAAAATTGCATACACCTTACCTACCTGGAATCTCATCCTTAATGTTCACATTTTGTAAATTTTCCTTATACCATATAAGACTTGTTAATTGTAAGGACGTAAAGGCACAGACTTGACGACCCAATTGATCATCAAAAGATATTACCAAATGAGTAGGTAACATTAAATAAAAAAAAAAAATAATATTTTCCAATTTCTTTCAGCGAGACGAAGATTGATTCCAAGTTTCTCTTTGTCTATGCGTTATGTAACTAACTCTTGGCATATGCCAAAAGGATCATTTAAGGATTATTTAATGGTAAAATTATATACCGTGCGTATATTGTTGATAACATCAAATCTTCAAAATGTTCATCTGCTCTGTGGCATGGCATCATGTAACGTATTTTTTTTTAGCATCAAGGACATTTCTGTGTAACGTAACTGCAAACATTCTTTTTTGTGCACATTTTTAATGCAGGTGGTACAGTAATTCCTACGCCTCTTGGAAAATTAATTTTTCTTCATATTGGTAATTTGAGTACCTACTTACATATAGATACCTAGCTCTTCTTCTGTAGATGCACCATTCCAACGGTATATATACTTACAAATATTTATTAAATACCTACCTTCATATTCAAATGGAATTCTTAACATTAAGGAGTAAATATAGATATCCCTTTTTAATGCAAAATATAATTAGAAAAATATTTAACAAAAAACCCACAAACCAAGAAAAAGGAAAAACATTAGTTAAGGCTAGAAGTCATTGCAAAATTGTAATGATGACTCTTTTCAGACGAGACGACTAAAAGTACTCTCAACACGAATAAAAAGGGGAAGCGGTAATATTGAATTAAAAATGATGTTTTCTTTTTTAAGTATAATAAGGCTAAGAATTTCGTTTACACAATGTTTGGACTTTATGGGGGAGAAAACTCAATTAAAATTTATTCAAATTAAGCTCTATAGGGCATTTTCTTCAAGGATCACAATGTGGAGTTCATTTTCTTTTTGCAATTAGACGTTTGTTTTCTTGTTCACAATTATGAGAGTTTTAATTTTTTTCGTTTATAATTGTAACTTTGGAAACTGTTAAAATAAGCCTGAATTAATAGCCATAATAATATTAGAAAGAAACTATTATGTGGAGAGAAAGGATAGGTATGTAATTTTACGATTGAGGTGGCTTACATTTTGAGATGACAGGGGGCAAACGTGTAAGAACATAGAAATACAAGCGTTGCATTTCCTGCTAAGTATATACAGGGTGATTGGTTTAAGGTGTTAAGACAAGAAAAAAATCGTATGGGAAGAAGGTCTATTTTCCCCCGTTTAGGAGGGAGGGGCAATTTTCTAAAAAATTGACTTAAATCAGCAAAAAAATTATTTAAAAACAACGGTGACTGATACAAAGACTTGTTATATCTTTTTTGGAAAGTCAGAAAACTACTCTTTTATTTTATTTTTAAATTAAGTTGTGAACAGTTAATAGTTTTTTACTAGATTAACCAGATTTCATCTTTTTTTGAAAAAGTGCTTTTAGTATTTTCTTAATTTCTCAAAAACTAAGATACATTTTGGCATCCGGTTTTCTGTTTTTGACTAAAAATTAATAAGAGCATTGAATTTAAAAATAAAAATAATAGTTAATGACATAAAATTTTGAAAAAAATTAGATTACAATTTTTTTTTTATTTTTTTTCAAAATTTTTAGTTTGAAAATTAATTTTTTAAAACTGTTCACTTAAACAACTTAATTTAAAAATAAAATAAAAGAGTAGTTTTCTGGCTTTCCAAAAAGATATAACAAAGCTTTGTATCATTCACCGTTGTTTTCAAATAAATTTTTTGCTGATTTAATTCAATTTTTTTGAAAAATTGAACAACATAGTAAACATCTTATGGGCTACTACGAAATATTCGAAGCTCAGGCTTATAAGTAGCGGTTTATTCGGCTCCCCACTCTAGAAACTATCTAAAAGTCTGGTTCTCCAGGATAATGGTTCAACCTCTGCGTATTCCCTATACAACGTAAAAAACTAATGGTATCGAAACACTGACAAGCCTCATGTAAAGTAAATAAAGAAAGGATCCTAAGATTCCTAAGACTATATAATGTCCATACCGATGTCTGCATAAAGCATGCAAGACACAAATGGGAACCCTTGAGGAGCAGAACAATTACTCTACATGTCAGGGGATTTCGCTTTGATGATATGGAATTATTTTTTTATTCGAACAATTCGAAATGAACGATGACCAACTTCGTCCACCCGACCTTGAGGAACTAAGAAAGCAATTAATGATTGCTTTTTTACCACCAGACTTTTTTAAAGCCGCCGCCCACCAGTGTAAAAAAACAGCGAATTGTTCTCACTATGACCATACATAACATTTTGGTTGAAGCCGTAGTAAACTGTAAAGGAATCAGTCTTCGGGACAATAACCGCATTATTACGTGAGCTCCTTAAAATATGCATTGTCCACCTGATTGCTCATTTTTTTTAATTTTGATGGAATACCAGGAAAGTCTACCATCATCGACAAAATACCTGAACTAAAACAGACACTGGAAAAGATCCAACAATGCCGAGTCGGTACATACCACCACCACATTGACTTTAAGCTTCAAGTCGTTCCTTGACAGCATTTCAAGAAATTAAAGATAAGCTCTTCAGAAACATGTCTAGCTTTTGCATCCCCAAAGAAACACAATTAACAACTCAGTATGGCACTAACACCCTCAAGAGCATCAAACTCAACTTTAAAATTGAAAGATTGATCACTCCCGTTAACTGATGCCTAGTTTTTTTTTTTCTTTAAGAAACCGATTGATTTACAATAATCTGACTCGTATAAACAAATTATTACTGTATGAAATCCAGATATTTGTTCTTTTTTATCTGATTTCGGGAGCACTTAGACATTGATTGTCGAAATTGAATGAGGAAGTGCTCCGCCGCTTTAAGATAACCATCATTTAATTATATTTCGGTCCTAGATTGTAGATGAGTCTTACGGCTTGTACGATGACATGCCACGATGAACAGAGACAGAAAAATCATTGCTTCTGTTCGTATGATCTTTGAAGCCATCCCAGTGGAAGTGGGCTGATAAGTGAAAGTCCAACCATTCTAAGGTTGCTTGGCCAAGCGAAAGTAGATCTCAGAAAACTAGATGTTCTCAGAAAAAAATATATGCAAAATATTATAATGAAAAAGCCTATAGACTGCAGCCCTACTATTAAGGTGTATGCTGTCGTCATAAACTGAAATGACAAGAACCATCTCATCACTATCGTAAAAAAAACAACTACATTTGCACTTATCATCACCTAAAGCTGCGTGTCATTTGTATACCCAATTGTGATATTTACGAATCCCCACCTTGCATAAAAGTACATGCAATATACATATATGCGTACATCATGACTGACACTTGAACACGTCACTTAGAACAATAAAATCACAGTTTGATGATTTTTTTGAGCTTCTTTCGTACATTTGTACATCTACCCTGTCATTTTTATGACAGTATCTATCTACTTTTACCCCATCCAGAGTTTTTCCTTACGCAGATGTAATGGGTGAGCATCTTGCGATGTCAATTTGGCATGAAACATTGTTTTTTAGGCTTTATTTTGTTATTTAGTAATTTTTACAATTTGAAAGCATTTCGCTGTTTTTCTTTGCTTTCATAATCAAGTCCTTGATATTATTATTGGCTAAATTTTACGCACCTAATATATGTATGAGCCAAACAAACATGGTCTTCCGGGGAAATAGAGGACCAAATGACTGGCAATTAATTCGGTCAAATAGTATATTTGTGATGTGAACTTTGAAGCAATAAACAAATATGTCACCCAAGAGTGAATAAGATGCTTTTTAGGTGAAAACAAAAACAAGTTAAGTTTTAGTGGTAAATTTATCACATTAAAACATACCATCCCCGCTTCTTCACAAGTTTTACCAACCCAATACGAATTTGGGAGCTCAACAGGATACACGGATACACTTGACTACACTCAACTTCACCCAAAATACCAAACTTGTGGCATCCCTAATGAGAAATTAACAACTTAATTAATTTCGTTGCAATATATCTTTTAAGGATGATCTTTATTAGGTGCTGTTTGGACATAAGATTTATTTGTATTTCGTTTATGTATGTGGGGTTGTGGTGCTGTGGAAATCCAACTTATTTAGTCTATTTTCAATGTTTTTCTGTGCGGTCGGTAGCTTGAATTGCTTGCTGCTTTCTGTTTGCCTTTTAGTGGGAATGTGTTGTCATTCAATTATTTTCTATTCTCTCCGAAACTATCAAATTTTTGCACAATGTGTTAAGGTTAAAATTTTAGCTTATTATATTTTTTTACTTTTTATCGTACCATCGATTTTGAGAAAATTGTTACAAAGTCTGTTTTTGACAACACTGCACTTATTCACTAATATTTGGCGCTTCCTTTTTTATTTGTTTGTATGGTTTTTTTATTAAGGAAACTTAAAACTATGGGACTACAAACATTTTTATTTATCATCGTTTGTTTTTTTATATTCTTAAGCTAAGATGCAATATTGTGTTATTGTGTTATTGTATAACTTAAATACTACAAAATATCAAAGAAATTTGTTCAGAAATATGACCGGCAAAGTAAGCGGTAATGGTACAATGGATGGAGTGACTGCTTGTTAACCCAGAGGTTGCCAGTTAAATTCTCACTCGGGCACAAAATATTTTTTTCTTTTCAGCATACCTTTCAGCTTATGCTGGACGTGTCGCCCATGAGGTATGCAATGAAAATTAAAAATCAACTGGTATATCCATTGTACCAAAATAATTCTTTCCTATTTTTCTACTCCTTCTAACTAGTGTCTTGCAACACCTGTTGCATTTAAAAGGCAATGTGCTTTACAGACACATAGGGTAAATCCGGGCAGTATGGCGCACCTAACTTCAATTCCCAATAACTTTATCTCGGACAACATTTTTTACTTCAAGCAACAATATTTATGCAATTTATGAAAAACGAAACATAAATAAATTAAATTGAAACAATAACTCAACTTTTTTGACAGAAAAAAAAATTATCAAAAAAAAGTTTTAAAAAAACCATAATGCCCATACTAAGGGTAATATGACGCACACCTGAGGCAATATGGCGCGACGCTTTTTTCTGGTTTGAACGTCCAATATGCATGCAGTTTTAATGCAGTAGGTACAGAATTTATGATATCTCGCCACAAAGGAAGCAATCCATTCCTGTATTTATGTCAAATTATAAATTATATAAATTATACTGTATAATCTTTACCCAAAACCGGAGCAAATATTTTTTCCGAAGTATTCGGCCCTTAGACTCGTCATCTAGATGGATTTCAAACTTCCTTCAATGCCGTCGATGAGTTTAAGCAGCGATTGATATTATTTTTCTTCTGATTTGAGACTTAAACTTTTGACATAACCTAAATTGTTCATGCTAATTCTACATGTTAACTTAATAAGGGCTCATTTGCGCCATAATGCCCGAACAGCATGTGCGCCATATTGCACTCAAATCACATTTTCGCAAACAAATTAAAAAACTGAATTTACATTTCGTCGAAAACTGGAGACATGTTTACAGGAAAACTGAAACATGTACTCTGCATTTTAATGTTCACACCAAACACGTGCGCTGTATACTTAGGGCCAGTTGTACAATCGTGGTTCAACGTGGTTCAAATTTTTAAACCACTGGTTTCCATAGTTAATCTGTCAAAATCGGTGGGCTAAAAACTTGAACCACGATTGTATGCAATTGGTCCTTACCGAGATACACAAAGTCAAAAACAGAGCAAAATTAAAGTAAGCGCCCAAAACCAGGCAATTTTTTTGTTTCCTTGTTGTTTTCCACAAAAGTAGTCATATCGACATGAGATTATGATTTGGTGCTTTATTGCTGAATACCTAAGTTTTTGCATCGTTAGTATTAGAAGTGTGGTATTTCAGAGGTGCGCCATAAAACGCCCACTGCGCCATAATGCCCGAACTGACCCTAGTTAAAAAAAAAAATTCGGAACGGCTGAACCGATTGCTTTTATATTCGGTATAGCACTCAAAACCACAAAAAAAAAAAAATAAAACAAAAAAGCGCCAAATACTAATGAAAAAATTCAGCGTTGTCAAAAAATAGACTTTGTAGCAATTTAACACTTTTTTCTCGAAAACGGTTGATTATACGAGATGAAAAGTGCCAAGAGAAAATGATATAAGCTACAATTTTTACCTTAACACTTTTTGCAAAATGTCGAAACTGAATTTCGTTTCCTTCTCCACTTCAAAAAAAAAGCGGGCCAAATCATGGGTACTTTTAAAGCCGCGTATCGACTAGGCGAGCGGGGCAGATGATCCAATTGAAATTTTATGCTCGCGAGGCAAAATTATTTATTGTATATTGTTATTTTCCTTTGATTCGCGAAGTACGCAAATACTGAAAAGCAATTATTATATTGATATTCATGACAACAGACTTTTATTGTTTTGAACATTCTTTGTTTTGTTTTGTTTGCCTCGCGAATACAAACAAACATAGAAAAACTTATACACTTGCCGTCCTAATTGCTCGCGAGCCAAACGCTGCGGACAAAAATCCATCGAGATTGGCTCGCGGTGAGGCATGTTCGTGCGCGGCAATGTTCGTGCTGCCACGCGCTGCAACCAGGCATCCATTATGCGCGGCTGCCTCGCAAGCCAATGTTCGAGGGTTTGACGTGTATAGTCGATACGCGGCGTAAGGATTTGCCCAAGACGTCAAAACAAATATTTTTTTGAATTTCTTTTAATTGATCTAATCTTCATGTTTTTTTTTCTTGAATGTGTCCTTGCTTTGACAGTCTGTCTTCATAATGACGTGGTTATTTGTCTAAAGTTGTCATGTCATTTGGTCAATGTAAAATGTTGTCCTTGCAAACACAGCTACAATGAATAACCGTGTAATTAATCTGTCCCATGAGACAACATTGAAGGTCACCCCCCGTTTAGCTAAGAGGGGTCTTAAGGCAGAAAAAAAAAATTATAAACAAATAACGTTATACTTATAGTGTTTTGCTACACCTTTTTTAAAAGCCAGAAATCTCATCTTTTTATTTTTTTGAAAAATAATTTTCAAACTCAAAATTTTGGAAAAAAAAATTTAAAAAATTATTTAGACAAATTTTTTTTTTTTTTAAATTTTGTGGCTACATCAGCCAATAGTTTCCTAACATATAAATTCATCATCCCCACCGCACCTGATTTTATTTGCACTTAAGAAATCCAAAGATAAATGGTTCTTCCTCGTTCTCAAACAAAATATAGAATTTCTTTTGAAAACCAAACTTTGTGAGCGTTAGGTGGTAAAACAAAAAAAAAAATAAAACACTTCACCCCAGCACCCGTTCTTCACTTGAAAGCACAAAAGAAGGCACGACAAAAAATAATTCATCTTTAATAATAATTTCACTTCTCACACAAGCTCTCCAACCCAAAGACATATCCAACACTACAACAACAACAATATAAATAAAAAACGAGCAAAAGGAAATCATGGTTGAGATTGAATGGCGCCTTCGCGGTCTTACCATCATTAAGGATAATTCTAAGCAACCAACAACGAGAGCAGCAACAAACAACATTGGGGTAATAACAGCATATCTAACATCCCCCGCACTCATCACTTGTGTTTCACCTATACAAGCAGAAGGAGTCAAAGAAATCTGCACCCCATCGTGGCTCGCGACATCTTATGGCACATAAAACTCTTCTCAACTAATGGGCATCAACAACTTTAAGGAATTTCCATTCCTCTTTTCGTCCTCTTTTTAGGTTTTAGGTGGATTTTTTTTTTTACTTTATCTCAACATTTTCTAATTTCCATTAGGATGACGAAGACGATGATGGTCGGATACTCGGATGTTGAGAATTTTCAGTTGCAGAGGGGGCATGGTAAGGATAACTGGTAACACACAGATAAAGGATAGATGAAGGAGATCTGAAGCAAGAAAAAAAAATAAGCTAAGATTCTTTCTTAAAAATCCTTTTACAGTGCGAGCACTTAAGCACGAACTTCTTTTGTCTCTTTTCCGCGGCTCGAATGTCCATTGAATAAAATGAGGTCCTCCAATAATTTATTCTCAAGAAAATGTCTGCGTACTTTGCTGTTAATAATGAGTGTAATGAAAATAAATAATGAAAATGGAAATGGAAATTCCTGAAAAAATATGAACGATAGAAATTTTCCTCGAGAACAAGCAAGAAATATAATTTGAAAGGTTTTTTTGTATTTCTTGTAACTAAAGCCCACTTGCATGAAGGTCCTTTGTATATAACTATGCTGTATTTCCATGATAAAGGTAGATAGTCCTTTTACATGTAATTCTTATAAAAAAATCAAACAAATGTATGAAGAAATACGTTTACAATATATAATTTGTAAAATACTCTTCAATCTTTATCATAGTATTGCTTAGATTAGAACTTTTCAAGTTTAAACAGACCATCACTGATAGTTGGAAAGGGTTTAAGAATTGTCACTTATATCGTCCCCATAATCAACAAAAAATAACTGATTCACTATCGAGTCCTTCGAATTATCTCCACGACAATAATCAAGAATTGTCATAAAACGCAATAAAGGACCCAAAACGCTTTCATGGTGACATGGTGTAATCGTGACATTTTCGGCAACTCTTGCAGTGCATCTAACATCTGATTTGATTTGCTTACACATGTATCCATGATCATCCTAGTGCCCCGTGGCGTAGTGTCGGACTATCACGCCGGTGGTCGTAGTTCGAGCTCAGCTTCGAGAGCACCTAGTGTTTTTTTCAGAGGCACTGCCTCTTGCGAAGAAGTGACAAATCCTCCAAGAGTATCATTGTAATGAAAAGTTCATCTCACCATAGTCGTTGGATTCGATGTAAAATTGTAGGTACCCTCTAATCCTATAAAACTAAAAACGCACACAAAAGGATTGGTTGAGAGTTGTAAGTGAATAGGCCGTGGTTCTTCGGAGCTGTCAGTGCAACTAAATTTATTTAATTTAATTAAATCAAATTTGTCTTGTTTTCTTTTATAGATTTGGGTTTGGAACATCCGAAACCTACTTAATATCAACTCTATAGTGCTAAAATCAAATCAGTGTTGATGATTATATAGAATTTCTATGATCTTAGATTTGAAGATATTAATACTGCCTGTTCGGAATGATATGTTTCGTAATTTGAAAAACCATTTTTGAAATGTTACATTTTCAGATGTTCACAAGAATTAACACATTTGTCCTGTGTCATTTTCAAACAATTGAAATATTGCTATTGCGAATGAGAAACAGATCAACATTTCCAAAATGTTTAGCCCGATAAATAATCAAATGAAATGAAGTATAAAAACAATAAAGTATGAAATTTTTTATGCAGTTAGATTCTAATGATGGAGTAAAAACATGAAACCTTTTACACAAAATTTAAAATGGCTTCTGGACGGAATTTGTTATTTTGTGTTTCGTTGATTTCATTTGAAAAATTGGTTTTCTGCAAAAAAAAATTCTGCAAAAAAATTATGTGCATCATCTATTATTTCAATTACCAGTAGGTATAGTAAAATGTTATCTACTTAGGATGATCGGTAAAGTTTTTTATTTAATAAATATTACTGTAACGTTTCTTCGATCTGAACACGTCATCTTAAAAGTATTGAATACGGAAAACGAATACATATATTCGACATAAAAATTTGTAATGAAAAAATTTGTAATGAACAAAAATTTTCTTGAACAAAAATTCTATCGTGAACTGGCGTGACTTTGGCCTGCGAGGTGACCTTGGCTTTTGAATGGACTCTTTTTCAAAATTTATTTGAAATATGAAGGAGTTGTGTTATCATTTTCAAACTTCTTTCTAAGAACGTACAATTGAATGAACTAAAAACTTATCATACTAGCTTTATTAAATAATATTAAAAATTGAAGAAAATTTACAAAGTAGCTATTTCTCTTAAAAATTAAAAAAAAAAAAAAAACACCATTCAAGGTTGCAAGGTTTCAACATGTTGCAGTAATAGTATTCCAAAATGAGGTACACTCCAATAAAAACATTATTATGCAAATCGATTTCTTTATATTTTAACCTTAATTACAATTTTATAAACAATTTATTCGAATGTTTTTATAAAAAAAAAATTGCATATGACGGGGTGACTTTGGCCTTGTGGAAAAGTGTGGATAACGATGAGTGAGATTAACGATGAGTTGAAAATCTCATTCTTGCAAAGAGGGGCCTCGCATATACTTTAATGAGGTTGGTATACTGCTTATGGTTAACGAGGAAATGAAGTTAAACTCTAACTCTATTATTTTATAATATGTACTTTATTGACATAAATACGTTTAAAAAAAATACCGAGAGCAAACAAATAAAAAAAAATTTAATTATAAACAAAAATCGCTGATTTCATTTAAGGGAGGTGAGGACGTGAGGTTAATATACTGCTTATAGTTTTCGAGAAAATGAAGTAAATTTCCAAGTGGTCAAAGTTACCCCCAAAGCGGGGTGATTTTGGCCACCTATAATTTTAAATTTTAAAAATATAGTACCACTCAATTGTTTTGCTTCAGACTTATCTGAATTATTATTCTCTAACATTGAACACAATACATTGTGCAGAAATATATTAATCAAAGTTTTTGTGAAAACTAAAGTGGAAATTTAAGTTTTGGTGAAAAATAAAGTGAAAAGTTTTCATTTTAGTGAATAACTTACTTACTTTACTTAAAAGGAATTGTGCCTGGGTTAAAATATTTTTTTGTTATAATTCGTATAACTCGGGTTAGTAAACCATTTATTAGGATTTTTCTAAGTTTTATTTTAATTTAAAGCTGTTACATTGTAAAGATTAAATTTGATACTATACTTCATTGAAACTCAGGTTAGTAAACATTATTTGGTATTTCGAATTCATATTATTTTTGTTTTAAAGCTTTAACGCAAGTTGATATTTAAGGATATTTTAAGTACATACATATATACCTACCTCATTATTTTTTCAAGTATAAAATGGAATTTATAACTATAGACAATGTTGTCTACCGAATTATTTTAATTCATGGCCATGTCAAAATTCTTATCTTTTAACAAGAATAACAAATTTACTTAAATTAAAACCCCTTAGAATCTTTACCTAAAATAGTTTATTACCGCCGTCGTTTTCGACCGGTTTTCAGCTTGTTTGATTATAAAAAGAAGTCTTATTTAAACAAAATCGAATTTTACTGTTTATTCGAAGTGAGAATTTGTTCGGGTAAAATTCCCAATTGCTTTTCAAATTACGGGGGGACAAATTCGCCATAGGAAATAGTTTCCAGTTGAACTCCACAATAAGACTGAGTGACTATTTGCAATAACCCCACAACATGGTAGATTTTATGTCCTTCTATAAATTAATTTTCTAAATTCCTTTGATTGATGAGATTATTTGTTTCGCGATTTCGGTATGTTTGTGGGCAATCGAACATTTGTCAAAAATATTTGTTGTAGAAAATATTTTTCCTCATAAATCTAAAAAAATTAAATTATTACATATGGCTAATAGAAGTCGAGAAAATCTAATTAACTCACGCCTTTTTCAACATGGCGGACGAAGCAGAGTTTTTTTTGTTCTAACTTTGTGGTTTTAGAATCCTCAAGAGGTATCGACTGTTCTTTTTAAAATGAAACAATTAAATTCTCCTCCAATTTTTGTAAATATTTTCGTTTTTTTTCGAAAATTTGAATCTAAGAAACACCCAAATTCGTAAATTCAAAGTAATGACTCAGTATCTACGAAAAAAATGTCTTCGTCGAAAAAAAAAATAGAATTAATTTAATTTTTTTTTTTGCTAATAGTTATTTATACCTGTGTGAATATTTCAAAATATTAATATTCTATAGTCAATCACTTTTAATTAAGAAATATTCATCATTTTTAAAACATTTTTAGTTATGAAGCTTTAATAAAAGCTGTGTTACTACAGACATATATAAAACAAGTATATTTTGTTATAAAATATAAACGTAATTTCAAGTTGAATACCAAAAATATCATTCCATGGTATGTCCCAAGCCCTACCTTTGTTATGTTCCCAGAATATTTTAGTGAAATAAGAAAACGTTCGAATAATCTAGTAACACAGTTTTGTGAAGTAAATATGAATTGCTAATTTTGTGCAGTAAGTTTATTTTTATAATTTTATCAAGTAATATAAGAGCTGTCTAAGGAGTGTCCCACATAAAATGATAAATATACTCTACCAGAAATAAAAACCGGGAAAAGACCAAAAAGATTCACCTTTTTGCTTATAAATAACGGTATTTATTGTTTATTTTTAAATATTGGCGCTGTTACTGCAAAAAACATTCAGAAATGTGATATTTTTCAAGTCGAATGGAAGATTACAGTCTTTGTTCATTGATATCATCATTACCATGATGAGTGATTTTTTATGAAATATAGAGGTATAAAATTAAATTTTTTTATCAATGCATGTATTTTGATAGCATCTATATTATAAACTACTTTTAATTTGCATTCTTTATTTCAATTCGATTATATTGCAGTAAAACACCTTTTGATATCATTGCCATAATTAATTTTCAAATCCATCATTACCATGGTCATCTTTTAAAATCAATATATAATTTCAGCATTACGACTTGAGAATATAGTTGCATTTACTCATCTTGATCGTTCTTCAAGCTCCAATGACGAATTTGTTTTCAAAAAAGTCCAAAATATGGGTTTAAAGAACAACTAATTAATTTGAACCTAATCTTAACTCTTGTATAATTTTGTATAAAAAATTGTTTTATTTTCATATGGCTACGTTCAACAATCACGTTTTAAGTTTTTTTTTAATGATGATATATTTTGTATATCAGCTGGCGGAACTATTTTGTCATTTCTGTGGCACAAGTGTCATTTCCGATTAAATTTAAGTCTGTTTTAAAATATTAAAATAACGACCCACTGCTGAAAAAATTCTCGTAGTTCAATATGAACCAACACCCGCCATTATAAAAATTAATCAGTTTATTGTAGGAAATGTACATTTTTGGGTCCGAAATATGAATATTTTGAAATATATTCACCCACCTAATAAATTTTCTTCAAATTCTCATACAAGTGTTAAATTCAAAAAATTATATTTCCAAACCTACCTAATAGTAAATAATAAAAATTTCATATTTAAATTATTCTGTATATTGCGCATATCAGAATCGAAAGCCCGACCCCGACGCCAAATTCACTCGCCAAAGGGTTAAATCTCCCGGTTTAAGTTTAGCCAATAAGGAAAGGGATTTTCAACCCTTTTACTAAGCTTCCTACATATAATAATTTCTTATACGCATGATACGAAATCGAAAAGAAGAATCTTTTAACCATTGGTTGGTTCATCGACAAATATAATTTAAGGAAAGGGTTAAATTTCATGTTTGTTCTTATATCCTTTTTTTATAAGAACTTAAGATTATTTTATCTCAATTAGTTTAGTAGCCCAATTAAAATCTAAATTTATTTACCTTCATTTGAATTTCATAAATTTCATTGACACGAGGACGAACAACTTAAATTTAAATGAATACAGAAGTTATATCCAATGTCTATATGGAGAACAAAATTCCAATTAAACTCGACAAAATATTCTAAAAGGAAAGCTTGTATCTTTATCCTTATCTTCTTTTTTTTTTCTAAATAACAACCCTTGGCATGAAATGTCTAATTCATCAGGTACCGGTACAATCGAGAGGGTTGCGGAGTATAACTGAGTATCTAATGTTGAAAAAAAAACGCGATATGCAAATTTTTTTCTTCTTTGGCTTCGCATTTATTATTACCTACTGTTTACTTTGTACGAACGATGTAACTTCTGTGTGATCCTGGATGGGTCCTGGGTTGTGTATCATTTTCCTTTCTCATTCTTAACTTTTCGCGTAACCCATCAGTTAATTTTTACAAATGTATTTTTTCGTATTTCGCCTTGGCAAGGGGTGGAATTATTTATGGCCACCCAAACGCAAAATGAGCGTGTGTATACTGTTGTATTTGTATTAGATTTTAAAATAATAATAGGCAAAAATGTTGACTCGTGTAGCGATGCAAAGGAAAGGATATTCGATAGGGATGAATAAATCCTAAATGAAAGTAATGCAATACTTCAGTCATTACGCTCTGAAAAAGACACATTCTTTTAATACTAACTCCCCCAACGTCACCTCACCACAACCCACTATCGTCATGCTTAAGGGTATGTTGTGTACGCATTTCTAAATTACTTTCGCTGAAGGTAACTCGCAACCCCTTCATATTCATTTTAATATAAAATGGGAGCAGTATACGTTATTAAGATTCGCATATTTATTATGATTATGAGCGAGAGGTAAGGTACCGAATATTTGCCAAACAAGCTAAGCCCCCATGCAAATTCGTTACGTATACCTTCGTATATTTAAAACAAGGGTTGGGGTTTTATCCTTTTCTTAAAAAGCAAAAGAATTATACCCTTCTTGGAAGACAGGGTTCGTTCTTCGCGCTTCTATATATTCGTCGTATAATGTTTTTCATCAAAATTTTAATCAGAATAAAAACATTCAACTCCAAGGCAGTCAGTGTGTCACTTTATACCTATATCTATATACCCATACACATTAAACACGCACACTTACAGAGCGCATATCTTTTATTATTATTTTCCCTTTTATTCGCGATGATGATTTGCAACAATGATTACGGAAGAGTTTTGGTTTTTGGTATAAGACACTTGCGATAAAAAGGGGTTGAAGGAAACTTAATTTTTGATACCTATACCTACATACAGATAAATTTTAAATTTATAGACATTATGGTAGTATGTAAGTACTTACTTAGTTTTTTTTTTAAGAGCAGGATATTCTTTTTTCTTAAGATATTGTATTTTGTATAGTATTTACAATTATGTAAAGTGGAAACATACTTTACGAAAAGCATCTTGTATGCGGAAATAGAGGGCACGACTGAGTCGCACAAACTTGCTCTCGTGGCAAGTTACCTGAGGGTTCAAAGTAAGTACAAACGAAATAATACGTAAAAATCGTATGAAATTTTATTAAAAGTTATAAATTCATACCTTATAAAGATTCAAACCAAAATCACAGTATGCAATAATTTTTCTTTACTAAATATTAGATTAGGTAAAAAAAATTTCAAAATCATTTGAGCGGTTTTCGAAAAAGTCGATTTTTTAAAATAATTTTTCGAAAATATTTTTCTAAAAAAAAGGAAGTGTATACACCTATACACGTTTTTTAAACTTAATTTTATTTTATATACCTTAATACTAAATTTTATTAAAATCCGTCAACAAGTTTTTGAAATATTTAATTCCCAAAAACAGTTTCTTTTTTTTAAATTATTTAAAACGTAACAAAAACATTTTTAACAAAAAAGTTTATGCTATGTTATTTGAAATAACTATGATTTCAGTGTCTATTGAATTTCATTCAAATTGCCTAAGCCGCTATCGAAATAGTCTAAATTGAAAAATACCGTTATATTACAGGTTTTTTTCTGATTTTTTTGTTTTCACTGTCGTTTTCATATCTAAATCAGGGTTTCTCAAAGTGTGCGCTGCACCGCTGTGTACGAAAGGATACTTTCTGAGAAATTATTAAGGATACTTTCTGAGAAATCATCTTTAAATAGAGAAGGGGAAAAGAGGAGTACTTGGAACTTTGGACGCACAGTGAAGTACTAAGATTCTTTCTTTACCCGCACTACAACAATGATTACGGAAGAGTTTTGGTTTTTGGTATAAGACACTTGCGATAAAAAGGGGTTGAAGGAAACTTAATTTTTGATACCTATACCTACATACAGATAAATTTTAAATTTATAGACATTATGGTAGTATGTAAGTACTTACTTAGTTTTTTTTTTAAGAGCAGGATATTCTTTTTTCTTAAGATATTGTATTTTGTATAGTATTTACAATTATGTAAAGTGGAAACATACTTTACGAAAAGCATCTTGTATGCGGAAATAGAGGGCACGACTGAGTCGCACAAACTTGCTCTCGTGGCAAGTTACCTGAGGGTTCAAAGTAAGTACAAACGAAATAATACGTAAAAATCGTATGAAATTTTATTAAAAGTTATAAATTCATACCTTATAAAGATTCAAACCAAAATCACAGTATGCAATAATTTTTCTTTACTAAATATTAGATTAGGTAAAAAAAATTTCAAAATCATTTGAGCGGTTTTCGAAAAAGTCGATTTTTTAAAATAATTTTTCGAAAATATTTTTCTAAAAAAAAGGAAGTGTATACACCTATACACGTTTTTTAAACTTAATTTTATTTTATATACCTTAATACTAAATTTCATTAAAATCCGTCAACAAGTTTTTGAAATATTTAATTCCCACTTTCTGAGAAATCATCTTTAAATAGAGAAGGGGAAAAGAGGAGTACTTGGAACTTTGGACGCACAGTGAAGTACTAAGATTCTTTCTTTACCCGCACTACCTGAATGTGTTATGCTTTAACCGGCTTAGTTTTTTCCCTCTGATTGCGATACTCAAACATTCAAAAACAATGTGCATCGGTTTCTCCTGTCATATTTTCCTGGGCTTCCCTGAACAATCGCACTTTGTTAAATCCATACAAGGATGTTTATAACCCCTTGAGTGTGCGGACATTACAAACAAAAATTCATTAAAGCAGTAAACTGAAGTTTCTGACCCAAATAAATTAATTTGTTTGAACGAAATTCCAATATATCTAAAGACTTTTCCATTGTATACATATTATGGATCTTTTAGTTTCAAAGGACATGCCAGAAAGTTGAAATTTAAAGTTATCAACCGAATACGAACTAAATCAGTCAGAATCCGTTGGATTTCAATTAATTTTTTAGTTTGGAACATTAATTATAACAAAGATGATATTTTCTTTTTCGCAATTATACATTCCACCAGAGGAAGGGTAATTTAATTTTTATCACTTTAATCAAAAAATTGTATATTAGATATGCAGATCAGATAAAATTACGCTGAGACGATAAGGTATATAATTTCCTGTTACGCCTGTTTGTGACATTATACATATACATATCTGTTGACCTCATCTGTTGACCATACCCGAACCCCAGGCTTTTCCATTAATTAAATTAACTGCCACTGAGTTCAGAATAGTAAACAAAACTTCGAGACCAAAAGTTGAATATGTACCTACCTAAGAAAAAAAAAGAATTGTTCAAAGCGAAAACTTTCTTCGCAAAAGTATTTTTTTATTTCATATTGCGCAAAGAAAAGTAAAATAAAAAAAATAACTCAAAGAAATTGTTAAAAGAAGGAAACTTGATTCTTACGAACGAAAAAAATGATATACCGGATGACTGCGGAGCAATTAAAAATTTCCATCTCAGTTAAGTTTCGATTGCTCATTTACACTGGATTTAACCTCCCCAATTTGATTAAAGCTCCAGAGGTTGGGTTGCGGGTCTGCAGGGCTTTGTTTTTTTGTTGTTCAAGGAAGTTTGGCAAAAGGCTCTGTCACTAACAATCATCAGATTCTAAAAGGATATTCCACAAAATGGAGAAAGACAAACAGTTTTCCTAATGGTTGGCCGTAGTGTAATCTGCGAAGAGAAAATTGTGTTAATTTCGCATCTGGTAAATTAATCAAAATATATAGAATCGGATACGTTGAATTAATGATTCGGCCAATGATACTGACACCCGACGATTTTTTGCCGGGTTTTCGCAGGCCCTTATTGGTATACCTGGTTATGTATAATTCATTTGTCGCTGTCGTATTCTGCCGCTCTGACGTCGTCATTGTTATGGTCTTTTAGATTATTCAAGTGTAAAGAGCTTAATCGATTATTAATCCTGCCATTGATGATAGAGGTAGTATCGTAGAGTGGGCTGACCATCGATGGACTTTTTTTTTCAACCCCATAATAGATTCTGGTGCTACTATAGGTACAAATAAACAAACCCTAATATTTATTTCGAAATCAATTAGTTTAGCACGACTTTGATTGTTTCAGTGTTGACGTGGATCGTTTGCGTTATTTTCGTCGTATTGTTTCGACTGTTCCGAGTCTCGATGATTTATAATTTATTATCTGCGTGTAAGTAGTAAGTATAAAAATTCCAAAAAATTAAACTATCCGCCAGTCGAATATTTGTAAGGTTATTTGAAATTGCAGAGTAGGCACCAACAGATATATGAATAATTCAAAAAAAAAAAAAATAGAAAAAAAAGTTAAATACGCAAGATGCAAGGTTTTGGATTGCGAAGTAAAATATTTATACCTTTCCTCATATCGCGTTCATTACGGAGAGAATTAAATATCACCGATTACAAAATTTGCCGGATCAATTTACAAAATGAAACTTTTTTTTAGAATTACAGCCGATTTGTCTTGATTTACTACTACTACTAATACGCAACTCGAAAGACCTAGTGCTGGATAGAAAAGGGATTCAGCTTTTGGACTTCTGCAGCGAGTATAACCTAAAAATTCATAACGGATGTTCTAAGGCAGATCCAAATGGCGAATTCACGTTTGTAGGTGCTCAAGGAAGCTCAGTCATCGATCTTAGTTTGAGTGGAGGAGATTGGAACCGCCTAATTCAGAATTTCGAGGTGCAAGCACAGAGTTTTTCCGATCACCTGCCAATTGTTACTTCCTTTCAGATAGGCAGCCAAGATATAACAGGCTCTGAGGTCATGACTGAAATAAATACATTACCAAAATTAATGGAAGCAAAACAATGCGGAAACCTATCGTGACAATCTAAGTAGGCAGATCGAAGCAATGCGTTCGGAAGGAAACATTTTTGAAATAGCGCAAGCTTTAGCTATCAGACATTCAGTCGAAATTGTACCTCGAAAGCATACCTACAAGCAACCATGGTTCGACCTTGAATGTGAAAGAAAGCGAAGACAATCATTTTCACTGTTGAACCTTTATAGGAAGTTTAACGAGCCTAATTACAAAACTATGTACCTGATCGTGAAACGTGAGTTCAAAGAGATATGCCGAAAAAAGAAATCTGAATTTTTGAAACGGGAGAAGTACCAGACAGTTTCAAGCAGAGCGTGATTTTCCCGATCTTCAAAAAAGGTGAACCAAACATGGCCGAAAACTACCGAGGAATTGCTTTTTTAAACTCTTCCCTAAAAATATTAATGGGTATCTTAGCTAAGCGTTTTCAAGTGTGGATCGAACAGAATAAACTTCTAAGTGACTTCCAGGCAGGCTTTAGAGAACATTTCTCCACGGTAGATCAAATTTTTGTTTTAATAACTGTAGCACAGAACTTTATCAGGTTAAAGAAAAAACTATATGTGTTCTTTGTTGATCTGAAGGCAGCTTTTGACACTGGTGGATAGGAGTGCTCTTTTTTACAAACTATATAACAAAGGCCTTTCTAGAAAGTTTGGAAATCTTATCGAAAAACTGTACGAAGGAACATCATCAGTTGTTTGGAATGGGAAGCAATTTGGAGATTTTTTCGAAACTATGACAGGAGTCAAACAGGGATGCAACTTTAGCCCTCAAGCATTCATCATGTTCATTGATGACATAACAGATTATAATATATCTGGTGGAATAAGAATTGGAGGGATTCACATAAAAGTTTTGTTGTACGCAGATGATATGGTGTTATTGGCTGACTCACCGGAGAATTTACAGCGTATGATCAATCAGCTACAAAGGTATTGCCAGGAGTGGAGGCTTAATGTCAACATATCTAAGTCCAAAACAATGATATTTAGGAAAGGTGGAGGAAGGTATGCCAGAAATGAAAAGTGGTTTTTCGACGGACAAGAACTGGAATCGGTCAAAACATACAGGTATTTGGGAATGATCATAAGCAGCAATTTAAACATGGAACACCATTTGAAAGAGAAACTGGCAGTAGCTAAGTCAGCAATTGGTGCAGCTTGGAAAAACTGTTTAGACGATAAACAAATACCAAATTTTTCAAGCTGTTTCAAAGTCAGTTATGCTTTATGGAGCTCAAGTGTGGGGCTACAAATTATACGACACAGTAGAAAAGCTTCTCCGGTTCTTTTGAAAAAGAATTTTTAAACTACCGCAGTCCACACCAAATAACATGCTGATGGTCGAAACTGGTCTACCACCACTATTCACGGAAACTTTAAAACTGCATTTGAATTACGTGTCAAAAATCATGTCTTTTGAGGACGAAAGACTCAACGAAAATATTGTTTTTTGAAGAATGGCAAAAACTTTCTGAGTTTTGTGGATACGACTTACAATTAAATATAGAAAATTTTAGTCACTGCAGAGGTGAATTCGACAAACTAATCTCTGCTGTAGATGAAAAGTTGCTGTCTGACAGTATTGAAACGGTATCCAGCTCACTGCACCGTGAAATATATTCGATTTTAGATCACAAACTGTACGAAAAGAACTATTTCGATGAAAGATACACAACAGAATTAATATCAATAATTTTTAAAGCAAGAGGAGAGATATTAAACCTTAACTTTATCCCTCATAGAGAAGATTTGCCTATAACGTGTTCGTTATGCAATCTAGGAGAAAGGGAGAATATGTATCACTTTTTAGGCAGGTGTCCAATTTTAAACGAGTTCAGGTTGCAAATTTATGGAAAAAGACTGTTGGAAGAATCTGAAATGAGGAATATCTTGAATGGCTCAGATTGGAATCAATTGTACTTGTATTGTAAATCAGCATTAAAATATAGAAAATCAATAATCGAAGAATCTTTTTAAAACTTTGTTTTTATTAATTTAAAGAGTTTTGTCAAACTTGGGCAGACGGTTTTAAACCATGTCTTTAATGTTAATGTTATGATGCAATCTGTAAACTAATACTAAGAAAATAAAATGTTTTATCTATCTAAAAAAAAAATCTACTACTACTTAGTTGCGATTTAAAGTCCAACTACCCCTAATTTACAAACTTTCCAGTTTAGGGAACTTATAAAATAATTTGCAATTTACAATTTAAAGAAAAGTAAATAATGCTTGCACTAAGAACGCAAATTGAAACCTAATAGTATCAATTTTATTTTCATCATTAAAAGAACTCTTATTGCCATTTTCATATCGTAATTTACAACAAACGTTTAGTAATTCACCACAACAGAGCAATCAAATCTATAACTATAGTAGAGATTCCGGAATTGACACTTTTTTACAAAAAAAAACAAAGTGGTGAATTGCGAAAACACAAAGATCATTTCTGTACCTAGAGTTTTGATTCGCGAGTTGATACTTAGAATTCGCAGTTTTAAAAAAGATTTTGTAATTGGGCACAAGCTCAAGGTAAAATCTATTTATATATTTCGTAATATAAAATCTCGAATAACAAAATCTCGCTTTTTTAAATCTTGTAAAAAGAAATCTCGCAAGTTCAAAACCTCGCTGTTCATAAACTCGCAATAACAAAATTAGGTTTTTTTTAAATTTCGAATTTACATACCGCACACAAAAATCTTGCAATTTTCAAGCAAAATCCCGCAAACTAAAATCGCACTTGATTTGCCAAATTTCGTAATCAACACAAAATCTATAACTAGAGTTTTAATTTGAGCATATTTTTGTCGCTCTCATAATGCACGTGCGACTTATTTTTGCGATTCTCGAAATCTCACTTTTTTTAAAGTTCAAAACCATGCTGTTCATAAACTCGCAATATCAAAATTAGGTCTTTTTTAAATCTCAAGCAAAATTTTCAAGCAAAATCCCGTCCTCAGTTAAATCCCGACTAGGGCCAAAGCTAACCAAGTAAGTTTATTTCAATATAAATAAAATGAAATTAAATGCGAAGATTGCGACTAAGGAGATCGTAAATTACAACCAAATTGTTACAAATATAGAAATGCGGGGTTTGTAGTTTAAGACAAATATATGGTAAATTGATCTCCAAAATATATTTTAAGAAGAATGAACAAATTGCGACTGGGAGTTTTAAAATCTGTCGTATACAGTAGCAAATTAAGAAAACAAAACCAGAAAATCACAACAAAGTAGGTGCAAATTACAAAAAAAATATATTTTAAGCTCAAAACTTTCTTGATCTTAAATCGCTTCATGATCATTTCGGTTTGCAAAAAAACTTAATTCAAAATTTAAAAACAGTAACTGCAATTTGAAATTAATTGATGGCAATCGTTTTTTTTCGCTCGCCTCTTGGATTTATACTTTTAAGTTGTAATTCATTACTTTAAAGTCGTAATTGTGAAATCGGGCGATATTTTTCAGATTGCAATTGAGAAGTTGTAAATTAGTAATAAGAAGTCGAGGTTATAAAACGGAATTAAAAAGTCGTGAATTGCAGCAGTTTTATCGTAATATGCCCTAAGAATTCTCTCCTTGTAGTTAAGGTTTTTGATTCAACTTTGGACATTGGATCAAAAACATAGCATACTTCTAGCAGTTAATTAAATCAATTTGTGTTGGGATTCAAAAATTTTAATAGCTCATTACTTTCTTCATATTTATTTTAGCAGCAAATAATTATTTTTTTTTCTTGTTATGTAATCCCCTTCTAGAATATATTATTCTTTATTTTTTTCGAGCGGGCATAATGTTGAGAACAACTAAAAAAGAGACCAGAAGTGGCCATTTTTTGACCGAACGTACCTGAAAAAGTTTGTTCGACCATCAGTTTTGCAAATTTTAGAGCTAAACCTATAGGTTAGAGTTTATTTCAAAAGCCGCGATGAGATAGGTGATCGATCACACGGTGTTTGTTTAGAGTTGTTGAAACTCCCACACTTATTTCGTTAACTGATGTCCTGTTAGGCGTTTCTTCGCAGTTATTTGCTTTCATTGTAAAGTTTAGACTTCTTTGTGCAGAAAAAGTTGGCTTTGAACGCTCTATTAGCTTTGGTGGACAATGCAACTAAGCATTTCACCTCCTTTGACTGGCAAGTTTGAAGATTGTTTGGTCTTTGTTGCATAAAAAATGGACAATTTTCCTCTTTTTTTCGAAAATCGGGTTTAACCTACGAGCTAGGCAAAACATTTGAATACAAAATGCTCATGCTACGTTCCTCAGCAATCGAGTTCGAAGAAGCTTCATAAAGGGAAAACAAACATAACACACAATGATTGACAACTATAATGTCAAGGTAATAACGGATTTCGTTTTAATTGGCTCTGCTGCGATAACGATTTTAGCTTTGAAATCAAACGAAGGACCACTCTTGCTAACAGCATGTCTCTTTGACCTAAAGAAAGCACAATCGCAAAAAACCAAATTAGCGTTGCATTATATTTTATATAACAAAGATGTTGAATTGTGAACTCAGACATTCCTCCAAAGTTGTATCTCAAAAAATGGTTCGATTTTCCCTGATTTTCAAAAAATTACAATTGAATTCAATAATTCAAATTTCATATTCACTTTATGGTACCTAAGTATGATGTAGATAAATGAAAACAATTTCATGCAATTAAGATACAATTTCTTATTTTGTAAATCAGTACCTATGTACCTAGTTTTTCAGGGCTAAATTTAATTCTTTTTTCTATGGCTTCACAGAACCTCAATACAATGGCTGACAAACAATGAGCTTCTTTTTTTAAATTTATCTATTCATTTTTGTTTTTGTTCTTTAACCTACTTATCATGCGGTCACGAAAAACACTTCATCCACCTTTACAATAACGTGAATACTTAAAAGTGCCCACCTAAGGAATTATAAGGAAGGCAAGGACTTTCCCTTGCCTTTAAAGTAAAGTTAGTCATTACAAAGTTTTTCAAACGAGGGAGAACAAAAAGTGTTGCGATGCCAGGGAACCCATTTTGAATTTTTTGTGTAAAGTGTAAAAAAAAAGAAAGGACACCAATACAGTTACAAGGAATAAATGTCAAGAGAGCTTTTTTAGATTTTGTTTTTTTATAAGATGAGGGCGTTCATGCTATTAGGCTTTCCTGAAACATCAGAATATATTGAAGAAAAAACAAGAAGAAAAAACATCAGCGACCAAAGTGATTAATCAAAGGACATTGTGTCCTTTATTTTCTGAAAGTTTTCTGTTTTTATATTTTGAAAAAAAGTAAAAAAAAAATTAAGAGTTCGTCATCTTGTATTTCTTTAAACCTATACTCTGTATACCCACTCTAAGTCCTTTTTTCATTTTTGGAATGTCCCTCCCGTTTGTTTTTTTAGAGGGTTTTGTGTCACAGATTAAAAAGTTTTAAATGGAGTTAGTCGATAAGAGAAATTAATGTCATTAAGATACCGCGCACAACCAAACATTGACCGCTTACACAAAGGAGATCTGAAGTTTAGTTCTGGCACCCTCGTTTAGGCTAAGAATGATTTTAATGGCTAAGTGGGGTTTTTAAATTACTTAATAGCACGAAAAATACAAAGATGTAGTGGAATAAGAAAACATAGGTGTTTTTTTGTTTTGTTTTTTATTATTTAAATATTTTATTATAACCTAGGTATGTCATATATCTACTTAAAGGAACTTATACGCCCAATTTGTTCGGTTTTAAAATATTCAAATTTGTTCTAATGTAAAACCAGATCGAACATGTAACACTTAAATAGGTTCTTTCTAATTCATTTAAATGGGTTATAATGAAAGCATCTGCCGAAATGAATGTGTTGTACTTTTTGATAGAAATGTAAAACACACAACTGTTGAAAATCCCGAATGACGTTGAAAAGGCTTCCTGAAACAACGCCATAGGAAATTTCGCCACAAATTTTTTTGGAAAAAAAAGCAAAAAAAACTTTGGCGTAATAATTTTTGTTAAAAACCCCCGAAATCTTAAAGGGAAGAAGATCCAAAAGCTAAAAATGGAAATCAAGACCTAAAAAGATAGACCTATGATTTTTGACCTATGTATATGTATAATTACCAAATTTAGTATAGAAATAAGACCAGAAAAACAGATACGTACGCGATCTAGAAATAAGGCCCAAAACTCATTTGAAAAAGTGACGCAAATATGTCATAAAACCATATAAGCTCACATTTTACTGCACTTAAGGAATATAGGTATCGGGGGAATTAGTTCAACGGCGAGGGATAAGAAACTAGGGGTCCGCTCATTTTTTGGCATTTTTCCAAAAAATAATTTTTTTATGTTTTTACTTGCGATTATAATGAGTCAAGTTATGCATTCGTAAAACAAAATGAGATAACAATCAAGCATGACGTTACGATGGTAGCGAAGTCGAAAAAAGTGGGTCTGAACATTCTGTCTGTCTGGTCTGTCAGTCTATTTCTATCAGTTACTATATACAGCATAAACGGTTGAACCGAATTCCTTCACATTTGGTATGTAGGCTTTATGCCCTACATACCAAATGTGAAGGTTCCTTAGAGGAAAATCAAAAAAAATAAGCTAAAAAAATAACGGTACTAGCCAAATAACATTTATAAAGAAGCTTATTATCTCGAAAACGGCAATTTTCCTTAAGGAATTAGAGATGGTTTTTGTCTGATTGTCTTTTGTACAGTTTCAGGAAAAATAAACTTAAAAGCCTATTAACGGTACCTCCCATAGAACCGTTATTTTTTTCTGGAGCTATCTCGTGAACGGGTTACCGATTTTAACCAAAAACATTTTTTTTAAAGATCTAGCTAATTTGATAAAACTTCAATACCAACATATTGTTAAAATGCTTTTCTTAAATTTTAATTAATTACTTTGTAAATTTAATACTTCAAAAATGGTCAAACGGTTTTTTTTTATTTTTGCATACGGGAGGCGACCGTAGGTTTACCTATCTTATCGCGGCTTTTAAAAAATTGAATACTTACCGATAGGTTCAACCCTAACATTTGCAAAACTGATGTTCAGACAAAATTTTTCAGGTGCGTTTGGTCGAAAATATGGCTATTTTCGGTGTTTTTTGCGTCGATTTTTCGTGTTTCTTTATATCAAAGTCAAAGAAATCACGTGTAACCATTTTTGCTGTTGAAAAACAGTTTTTAAATAAACTGTATACTTGTTAAAAAGATAAGCTATTTTTCCACAAAAAAGTTAAACTATTTCTCAACTTGACTTCAACTAAAAAACGTGTTTCTAACAACAGGGTACATTATTTCCTGTAGATTAATAGCCTATGTGTTATTCCAGACTATAATCTATGTCTGTTCCGAATTTCGTTTAGATCCGTTCAGCCGTTCTGTCGTGATTGCGTAACAAACACTGTTTCTGTATAGGATACAATTGGTATTGCAATCCCATAGGAACCGCGCAGATTGTAGTTATGAAAAGAAGCCTATTTCGTGTTTTTACCCAAAAAATACCACTATGCATTTTAGTTTTTTTTTAAGAAAAAGAGCTAAAAATCATGCTAAACATTTTTTCGAATACAAAACCTGCTAAAAATCCTGAAAAAAGCTTTAAACTAATAAAAACATTGTTTTTTTCAGAAAAAATAGTATTTATTAAGCAAACATAACAAAAACATAAAAATCACTTCGTGACACTAAAACTATTTTATAAAAAGGAACAAAAATCAGTTTTTGTAAACAACATTAAAAATATTGGGCTTCATTTCAAGCCTCCTCAAAAGCATCAGGCAAATCTTTTTCTTCTTCAGGTATATTATATAATGTTGCTAATCCCACTTCTTTCACGATTTTGTTGGAATGGCGAAACTGTCACAAAAAACTTCTGACAAATTGTCTCTGATAAGTAGAATACTATTAAGTATGTTTATTTTAATTCTATTTCTCCGTTGGTCTTTTACTAAATTCATGAAGCTAAAAACTCTCTCAACAGCAGCATTAGATATCGTCAGAACCAAATAAGATAAAGAGAAATTTGATAGCAGTGATGGCAGTGTTCAAAGTCAGTTTCAAATGAAAATTGTATTGGGCTTTGTTCACACTTACGTTTGTTTTGATTTGACTAACCTTTTGTAATTCTATACTTTGGCTTTACTGAAATCCTGTTAAATTTTCAAACTAAAATATAGAATCATGCTAAAAAAATGCTAGCATGATTTGGTAAAAAAAACTGCTAAAAATAAAATTTTTCTGCTAAATTTAGCAGGAAAAATGCTAAATTGGCCACACTGCTTATTACTTTTAACATTGCATCAAAAACATAGCATACTTCTAGGAGTTTATTAAATGAAAATAATCAATTTGTGTTGGGAATGGGATTCAACAATTTTAAACATTCATAACTTTTTTACTTGCGATTATAGGTACTAAAAGGCAAGTTATAAAAAAAAAGTTTTAAAATAACAATCAAACATGACATAACGATGATAGGGAAGTCCATAAAAGTATATCTGCAAAATCTTCTGTCTGTCTCTGTGTGTCTGTCTGTCATTCGCGCCTGCAGCCTAAACGGTTGGTCCGATATCCTTTGTATATAGGGTTTTTAGGGTAAGCGTCAGAAGAGGTTTTGGAATTTTTGTTCTAGGCCTAAAACTAATGGTACTTGCTATATATAACGGTTATGAAAAACTTGTTTTTCTCGAAAACAGCTCTAACGATTTTGATAAAATTTGACTTAAGTGATGCGGCATTAAACACCTTTCAGATATAAGAATGAACAAACAAAAACAATAAAAAGACTAAAAATATTCGAATTAAATGTTATTAAGTGGAGTATTTATGAATTAAATTCAATTTTAAAGGTTTTGTGGCCTTTACTCCAAGCATTGCGTTTCGCCCTAGTTTAATGGTGGGCTCATCAGCTAGATGACATCAAACCCAATCTAGTACGCAATAGTTGTCGATAATTACCCACCTCTTTATACAATTTACAGAGAAAACTCCCTGTGAATTATATTATTCTAAAGAACTTTAATTAAAGTTAGACATTAGAAATTATGATGTAAGCTCGTGGCCAAGCGAAGTTATAAGTTTCAGATAGCTTGAACCATATTTCTATAGGAACAGTTTTTACGGTACCTGCCATATAACGGTTTTTTTCATTTTGACTTTCTCGTTAACAACTTAGCAGATCTTTACCAAATTTTATTTCTTAGAGGACCTAAATAGCCAAACAATAATGGTGTTCTTAATTTTTTAATGACTTTTCTTAAAAAAAAAATTATATCAATTAAACAATTTTTTTTTTAATTTTAATATTTTGAAAACTAAGGCATGAATTTATTTGAAATTAAGGTTTCGTATGAAAATTACTAATAAGCTGAAACTGGCATACTCCAAATTTTTCATAAAAATATTAAAAAAAAAGTTGTTTAAAAAAAATCGATTTATGGGAAACATTAGGTACTTTTTGTTCAACAATTCAAACAAAAAACAAATCTCAAACTTATTAAAATTATTCTTCAAAAATTTCTTAATTCGGCTACTCAAACACAACAATTTTCCCAGGTGGATTTTTGCTGAGTGAATTAGTTTATCTATAATTATTTGAAAAATAATCCTACATGCCCTTCTAAAATATATTTTTAAATATTTCGTTTCTAGCGGGTATAGTGTACAGAACAGCTTAAAAAGAGACCGGAAGTTGCAATTTTCTGACTAATATATTTTTAAATATTTCGTTTCTAGCGGGTATTATGTACAGAACAGCTTCAAAAGAGACCGGAAGTTGCCATTTTCTGACTAAACGTACCTTAAAAAGTTTTTCCGACCATCGGTTTTGCATTATGCATGTTGCAATCAATGAACCATTTAACTGGATAGTGACAAACACCTCGGGTATTTTAATTAAGAATGTTCCGAAGAAATAGCCAGCTGCATTCCTCCCCTGAAACAATTCAACCTTAATACTCGGGCAGCAAGTAATGCTCATCGTTTTACCCTCGCACTACACGAATGTGGAATGCTTTGCCCGGCTCGATTTTTCCCTCCCATTGTGATGTTCAGACATTAAAAACTAATGTGCATCGGTATCTCCTTTCATCTATCCTTTGATTTTCCTAACCGCTCGCACTGTGTAAATCATTTCATAACCCCTTGAGTGCGCGCATATTATAAAAAAACCGATGTTAACTACATAATTTTTATAAAAAAGTTTTTTTTTGCAAATTTGAAGTAAGCGAATTTTAAGTGCTAAATAGTTTACATATTAAGCACACAAAATATTTTTTTTTATTCAAGCCGTTTTCCCAATATTGAAATTACAAACTAAAAATAAAACTTATTACTTTTGCGAAATTTTGGAATTGAAGTTTTATAAAATCATTTAGATTTAAAAAAAAAATGTTGGTTTAAAATCAATTAACCCTTTCACGAGATAGCTCAAGAAAAAAATTAGAAGAGAAAATTAAGCTTCTTAATAACAGTTGTATGGCAAATACCGTTATTTATTGAGTTAAAAAAATCAATTTCTCCTCTAAAAAAATGTCTACAAAACCTACAGACCATATTCGAAGTAAATCGGTACAGCCGTTTAGGCTGTATAGGAGGTGCTAATACTAACAGACTTACATGCAGACATTCAGACAGACAGAATCAGACCCATCAAACATGACATCGTAACGTCATGTTTAATTGTTATGTCAACAAAAAATTTTTTACGAATACGTAACTTGCCTTTTAGTAACTAATCGAAAGTACAAACTAAGAAAAATTAAATAAAAAACACGTAACTGAATAAATGGCCGGTTATAGGGATCAGGAAAACGAAACAGTAAACATTTTTAGATCAATAATTTATTATGTTTTTATTCGATTTAAAACACAAATGTTGAATTGTTGTTGAAAATAGCTAACAATAATTCAAAGATTTTTTTGTGATGATAAAATTTTGAGTTAAACAAATACTTTATTTATTTTTCGTACGAAAATTTCATCGGAAAAATAATTAAATGTATTTTTAACAGAAAATTTGTGCGTAATTGAAAATTTTATCATCACAAAAAGTTCTGCGAGTTATTTGTCATCGATGTAGCATTTGTGTTACAAATAGATTCAGAACACATTGTTTAATTATGGATTTGAAAAGTTTTTTCTGTCGTTTTTCAAAGGCACCTGAAGCAAAAATTAAATGATAATAAAATCAATTCGAAACTGCAATGCATCAGCTATAATTTGTTTATAATAAAACCTGTTTGGCCACCCACCAATATTAAATTTGATTTGTTTTTTGCAGAGAGAAAAACCGCGTCACAATTTCAATGTAAAATTAAGGCCAGTAAAACCATTTTTCTGCTAAATCGTAACTTTGCTAATGAACAAATTTTTGAAGGCAATGTATCCCCATTTACAATTATTATGGCCAAACCTACTACCAATATTGCATCAGTTTCCTTGGCAAAATCATTTTTAACATACCGACATTCACTCAAGCAGCAAAAGGATAATCACTTATTTTCTCATAATATTTTTTCAAACTCGAGAAAAAAAAATCTCGAAGGATAACAAACAATCGATTGCTCCTCGATTTGCGTAAACAAATTATCTCGTCTTATCACCCCTCAATATCAATACACAAAAAATAAAGTGACCCAAACAACAAACAAGACGTTGGTCCCTTTTTCAGATGCAAATGCATATAATGTCACCGAAGGATTTCTTTCGTCAATCCCTTAGGCATACCTACCTACCTATGTGAGTCCTTAAATCCATCATTTCTATGGTAAAGTGTAATCATAACAATCATAGCCCACCGCTTCGAATATGCCTATGGGGGATAATAACGGTCAATAGAGCATATTTTACTTGGGACTTGCCGTTGACAATAAGGATATTCCTTCTATTCGTATGTCATATGCACGCACATGATCCAGCATATGTCAAAGTGAGTGCTGTGTCACCTTCGACTCACCTGAGTATCAAAAAAGGGAGCTAAAGGACAAATTTAAAATCAGAAGTTACTGGAGCAAATCATAACGGTAAGTGGGTTCAAGAATATATGTATGAACATCTCCTGTCCTTCATTTGATTCGATTCTTTTTTATCCCCGGTTGATCATCGTTGTATGGGAAAACGATTGTCCGTTGATGGGAAATTTGCATGTCAACTTTTTCATCTCTGGAAAATTTTATAGAAATGTTTTGGGGTGAGTATTGGTTGTTGATCGGTTGTTTGAATGGAAAAAAATCAATCGTCCCCTTATCAAACTGTTTCCAGGAAGAAAATAAGATTTTTTTTTTCAATGGATAGCAATAGGATTAAGTTTTGTTTGACTCTCAAATCTCAATTTACTTTCGGTTTCATATGCATGAGCATGGTTTTGACATTTCACTTGACCTTTCTGACTAAGGAGTGAGAAAATTGAATTTCAAAATTATCCACCGGAATAGGAGAGTTCCTTTTATTCTTATTGTTCAAAAGTTGCACAACAGAAATTGTTAAGGAAATCGGTATAAAGGTATAGGATTGAGTTTAGGTAAAGTTTTGTAGGCATAGTAATTTAAGCAATACGAGGGTACATTTTGTGCTATAGGAATAAATTTTATACATACGAAAATGAAATATAAACTATTCAATAGAAACGAATTTTGTAAAAAAAAAACGTGTATTATTTTAAAATAGTATAAATTAATTAAATTAATAAGTTTTATCTAAAAGAACTGTCGAAAAACAAAACCTAAGAAAATTCGCCATATCTCAGCATGCTTCACAGAAAATTGTAATTTGAGATAAAACCTATTTGCTTATAGGTTTTGGGATATCCAAAAACGATAGGCGTTTTTGGATATTCCGAAACACATAAAATTAATTTCAAGAATTCAATTTCAGTTTATACGTAATACGAGTGTTTTAATTAATATCGATGATGTGGTCAGTATAAAATTAAGGAACTTAATGATGACTTATCTCCTGTGACAGATGTTTGCCAGCAACGGTAATAAAAGAATGTGCAATCAACTTGGCCCAGCAAGTTCTTACTCTGGTTCTTGCTCTTTTTCAAAAATCTCTTTCTCTAGAGATTTTTACATCAATGTGGAAGTATTTTTTTTATCATTCCGATTCACAAAAAGGCAGATGTTAGTAACTATACCCCTATCATAAATTGATTGATACCAAAACTTTTTGAAAGTATTGTGTTCGACACTGTTTACCTTCATTAAAAAACATTATTTTGAACTAAACAACCACGACCACCAAAAATAACAGAATTTGTGTCTTATACCTCAAATTTAAATTCATTGGAACATATAGACAACTATCATCTTTCCCTTGATATATTTTTGGATTTGAGCTGCCATTTGCTCAATAGCACTCAGTCTCATGACTGTTCATATTCTCTTGATTTTCGTAAAGCTAATTTTAAATTACTTTATGATGAATTAAGATCCTCTGGTATTTCAGATATTCCTTTTTGCTAATATTGACGATGCAGTTACTGAATTTTATACTGACAAGTCCATTCCATCATCCAGGGAATACTTACTTATGCGTCATATTGTTTATATTATTATTTTAATTTATTAACAAATCTTGCGCTGTTCAATAATGAGAAAAACTTACAAAACAAGTTTTGGAAATCACAAAACTAACTTTTTCCAGTTATATTTATTATTTTGGTGATCCCATGGTTTATCTCACCGAACAGTGGAATAAATCTTTACATCGTTTTGGAGAAAGTAAGATTATTGCACTTGATATTTCTAAGGCATTTGATAGAGTTTGTCATCAAGCTCTCTTATCGAAAATGCAGTTTTAAACAAATAAACAATAAAAAGACTAAAAATAGCCAAATTAAATATTATTAAGTGGAGTGTATATGAATGAAATGCAATTTTAAAGGTTTTGTGGCCTTAACTCCAAGTTTTGCGTTTTGCTTTAGTTTGATGGTGGGCTCATCAGCTAGATGACATCAAACCTTCTCTAGTACGCAATAATTGTCGATGATTACCGACTGCTATATAAAATTTACAGAGAAAACTCACAGTGAGTTTTTACCCCTTCTGATCTGGCTGGAGCCCCAATAACGTACTTGAGTCTTCTGGATAGAATTGAAAAAAGAGCTCTAAAAATGATAGGAGATCGTTCTCTCACCGAGACATTTGCTTTTCTTGAACACCGCCGCAAGGTTTCATGCCTGTCATTGTTTTATTGTTATTTTTATAAACAATGCTCTAGTGAAATAGCCAGTTGCATTCCTCCCCTTAAACAATTCAACCGTAATACCCGTACTGCTAGGAATGCCTATCAGTTTACCTTTGAGCCCAATTTCGGACGTACTGTTAAGTACAGAGATTCTTTCTTTAGCCGCACTACGCGAATGTGGAATGCTTTACCAGACACAGTATTTCCCACTCATTACAGTGTGCAGACATTCAAAACCAATGTGCATCGGTTTCTCCTTTCTAATCCTATCATCCTTTCCTAATTGCTCGCACTGTGTTTAATCATTATAAGGGTATTCATAACCCCTTTAGTGCGCGCTCAATATAAAAAAAAATATGAATTTCTTGTTTTATTCAAAACTTGTTTTAAAATTTCAAGGTTTAGATGTCACAATGATTGTGAATAATACCGATTTTGGAAAAAATGTGAAAATATGAATTTTATAAAACTTGTTTTGACTCAAAATAAGTTTTATACAACCTCAATTATATGGGCGTTAGTTTCCTTACTAATTCCATGGTTCCATATTTAAAAAACTACGGGAATTCCATCCGACCCTGCCGCCTTGCCATCCTTCACACATCTTTTATTGATATACTTATCCAATATATTATTAGTATTGATGATGCTATTTGAGTTACAATAATGAAGTATTTCGTCACATTGTATATGCCGTAATATAGCCGATGCATTCGATGTTACATATAGATACACTTTAAAAACCCATTTCATTTGAACATACAACTTGGCATATCAACGTACCTTGAAAATATCAAGCTTATTTCTTTAAATGACAATGTCAAAAAAATAAGTAGGTGTATGTACCTCGGCAACATAATGATTTTTCTCCTTTTCTTGTACTTCCTTTTGGGGCTTGTCATAAGATTTTAATTGCTTTCGGCACTTTGCGAAAAAAAAATTATTTAAAAACTCTACAGCTGTATTATGTATGTATCTATGTACGTTAATGTTTGTATCCTTTTAACGGACTTTTTTTGTGTTTCCCTTTCATTTTGCTTTCGGCAAAATTGAGTACCAGAAAATGGAGGGAGAAAAAATTAAGTGCGTTGCCTATTTTTTATTTTTGTCCATTTCAGCCCAACAAGTGATGTTTTCAACAAAAGGAGGTAAAAAAGAGAAAACTCTTACACCCCGTGTAATTGCGTGTCCTGCAGATTTTCCATCTTGAGATAAAGTCCTTTTTTGTGCCGTGGCTCTGTTTTGCTTTTAAATTAAATTTTTCAGTAGCCATACTCCAAACACCAACACCAGTGAGATGGGACGTTCCAAGAAAGAGATAACTAGTCCGCAAAAACGGCAAGCAAAAAATCTAAACAACCCCCTTTGGCCATCGTTCCAGCGAGCAATGGATTCTTCTTGTCCTATACATACCCACTTCAGTTGAGATGAATAATTAATATCCTTAAAATTACACCCCAGGTAGTAACAGTTATGGGGGTGGCTGGATGGTGGGAGAAGGCTGTAAAAACCAGCACCTTTACTGTTAACAATCGCGTTTCGCTATTCATTGGATTCTCCGCTCGTGATAGACGCACCCCTTCATCTTGAGCAACGTTGCGCGACGGATCGCTCAATACTCACAGCACAGCCCTTCCCTCTGTCAGAGTTGCTTTTGACTAGAAATTATTTTAATGGCCATTTCGTCCTTCAAGAAAAAAAAAATAAAAAGGGCCAAACAGGCGGATGAACATTTTTAATGGGATTTTTACGTCCTAACACACCAATCTTAGAACAAGACCGTGTCGTCCACCAACAAAGTACCTACCTATATATTCTCAAAAAGCCTTTGGATTCGAATTTAGAAGGATCGTTGAAGGAACAGGGTTTGAGAGCATCTACCCATGTCATACAAATATACTTTTTGTATGCTGTACTATGAAATGCCTCATTTTAAAAGAATTGAAATATCCTACGACGCACAAGAACGCCTGAAACCATATCAAAATCATATGTAAACATATATATCCTTAAACGCACATATGTATAAAGATGTGATATGATGTACTGTTTTATGTAACATCTATTACTTTTATCAAATTCATTACATGTATTAATGTCGCCCAAAAATGGATACCCTAAATCAGGGGTTCCCAAAGTTTTTTGTATAACGCTTCCCTACTGTACCTCAAGTCCACGCCCCCCCTCAAAGCAAAAACTAAAATGATGTTTTGAAATTATAAATCAATGCTTTAATTTTTTGAATTATGACACCTTGTAAACGCATTTATTTCGAAGGAATTAAGCTGCTATATGCAGGGATAAACTTTGAAATGATTTACCTAAAATAGTGCTAAATCTATTTACTCAAAATCATATTTGGCAGCAAAATCATTTCCGATCACCAAAGCACGCTTGCGTGTATGGCCGGACGCGTCTATTTCAACGTAAAAAGGAACGGTCGCCAATCGATATAATTACCATCGCTCGAGTAAGAGAAGTAGTGCTTGAATTCGTCTGTGAGGTGCTGTGAATGGTTTTCTATTTTATTCTTTGTATCAATTTCATCCAAAACCTTCGTAGAGAGCACCTTTTCTGATGTGATCGCAAAAAAAAATAGGAAAGCAGGAATAATTGTGCATGCCAAAATTTTGAGTTTCCAGAATTTCAATTTTTCAGTGTAGGAAGTGATTGCTTCCCTATCTGACATAAAAGCAAATACTACTTTTACCCATGAGTTTATGAATTCCACAAATAATTGTCTTTGTTTTTTGAATTTTTTAAAACTGATTTACTTCATCTCGAAGTTCAATATCGAGCCAATATGTTTCCTTTCGAAACCAAGCGCACTTCCGTAGTCAAATAAAAGTGTGTCATATTTCAAACCTTTACAAAGAACCGTTTAGAGCCGCGTATTTAATGCACTATTTTTAACATAATTTTCATTTTTGATGCCTAAATATAAGACATCTAAATGTTCGTCTGAAAGTGGTTTAACCACCAGGATGAATAGTAATCCGTTCATATAGGGCATAGACTTTATCGGTCACTTGGGAGTGCAATTCCTAAAGTTTTGCCTTATCCTCACGATTATAGATAATGTTTATCCTTTCTGAGATAAAGATTAGAATAAATATTCAATTTAAAATTAAAATTAAAATTAAAATTAAAATTACAATTTAAATTAAAATTAAAATTAAAATTAAAATTAAAATTAAAATTGAAATTAAAATTAAAACTAAAATTAAAATTAAAATTGAAATTAAAATTAACATTAAAATTAAAATTAAAATTAATATTAAAATTAAAATTAAAATTAAAATTAAAATTAAAATTAAAATTAAAATTAAAATTAAAATTAAAATTAAAATTAAAAATAAAATTAAAATTAAAATTGAAATTAAAATTAAAATTAAAATTAAAATTAAAATTAAAATTAAAATTAAAATTAAAATTAAAATTAAAATTAAAATTAAAATTAAAATTAAAATTAAAATTAAAATTAAAATTAAAATTAAAATTAAAATTAAAATTAAAATTAAAATTAAAATAAAAATTAAAATTAAAATTATAGTTAAAATTAAAATTAAAGTTAAAATTAAAATTAAAATTAAAATTAAAGTTAAAATTAAAATTAAAATCAAGATTAAAATTCAAATTAAAGTTAAAATTAAAATTAAAATAGAAATTAAAATGGAAATTAAGATTAAAATTAGAATTAGAATTAAAATTAAAATTAAAATTAAATTTAATTAAAATTAAAATTGAAATGAAAGTTGAATTTGAAGTTTAAATTGAAATTGAAATTGAAGTTAAAGTTATGAATTAAATTAAAACTGAAATCAAAATTAAACTGATTATTAAGTTAAAATATTCTCCTTTAAATGATTGCGACTGAGGGCTACTTTAATTATAGATATACATAAAAAATAGTATGTGTCTGTTGCTTCATCGTTAACTTCGACATACATCTTAACTTCAATATCCACTCTTTGTGTCATTGCTTAAAAACAGTGATTTCATTGTAACCAAATACAACGGATTTTTTAACGAATTTGTTTTATCAAACTGACTCTGTTCATTTTAAACAATATACATACATATGACAATTGGATCCAAAAAACTGTGTTGGTAATTAACTGGGAAACTATAAAAAAAATATCATTGTTGTGTCTTGATGTGTTAAGTATTTATTTACCATTGTCATTGTAATAATAACGATTAAACATGCCATGCAACTTTATTTATCTATTCCAAAATAAAAATATGATCTTTAATACAGGAACAACAATTAAAACTCAAATCAATATCATCTAGGTGCAATATTAATAACGTTTGGGATGAAGTCTAACATCTAAGTCTAATCATGTCTTCTTTTGGAAACATGCTTAGCGAATATTATATTTTATTCCGTGAAAACACACATCATCAGGTGCAAACTAAGTGATGGAACGCGTTTCATCGTTAAATAACATCTCAAAAACCGCAATAAAAATGTATATGAAGTTGAATGTAATTACATGGTACAAAATTGCTTAGCTAAAACAACTCTCCAGTAGTTCTTTTTCCTCCCCCACTTCTAAGAAATCCAACAGCAAGTTCAACCACTTCCATATCACCTATTCCATCACGCTGCTGAAATCATAAACGTATTCTACCTTTAAAAAAAAGTAATAAAAACTCAGAAACCTCCTATCAAAAACTGGTAAACAAGAAGCACTTTCCCAAAAAGTTTTAAACCCCCGAAATGCCATCCTCACACAACTTATGCAATATACAGTGTATATTTTGAACCTATTGGTTGGTATAGGAATGCTAAGGAAAGCCTAAAGCATTGAATGTGCACAACAGCATAAAGCAAACTTCAATAAAACTCAAATATCACGTTTGTTAATTAGCTTGAAGAGCAATAAAACTCGAAAATACCCAGCAACCGTGTATTCACTTTCTGTCAATGGCATGAGTCTTTCCAAAGTTGTAGAAGGCGAGAAATCCTCACGTTTTTCTCAAAAATATTGCCCAAAAAAATTTTATAGCCAAAATATACATATTCCTAAGAAAACAGAGACGTTTCATCAATGGGACATTTTCCTCACCGCTAAAATTTATAAATTAAAACTTTTTCTCTTTCCGTTGCATATCCTTCAACAGTCAATTTATTTGAATCGCTCGAAAATTTCATCAGATAGAAAATTAAAGATGGAGAAGAAGGATGACCCATCCATCCTTGTCCCAATTTGTGGATTTAGTCAAATATCAAAGAAAGTTTAAAAAAAAAACGATGCCCCTTCTCGGTAAAGTGAGTGCGACGACAATTGACGAAATGGAATGATTTAAAAGTTTAATTAAAGTAATCTACAAATACTTCATTCGTTATTTTTGCCAAACAACTTTTATTTTACGCATTTCACAAGTGAGATCAAAGTAACTTGAAAAACTTTTTGTAGGCTCACAAATGGAATTTTTTCGGGTCGTAGGAAGGTACTTACCATACATGTTTTGACCAAATTTCAACCTATTCCGAGAGGAAACTATGCACAATAATTGTAATAAGAAATATCTTAATAATAATAACTTAAAATAAACATCGCATCAATTGAATATATCGGATTCGCATGCATATGCATGTTCTATGTACATTTTACATTATTTGCAAATAGATATACATAATATGAATGTGTGTACTGTACTGCACAGTGTTGTTTTTTAGTCCAAAAACCTGGCCAAAATTATTTTATTGTTTTAACAGCTACAAAACTGATTTTTATTACTTTTTAAGTAAAAAATGAAAAAAAAAAGATTAATTTATAAACACATAATATGATAGGTAATTATTTTATATTATGCATATAATAATTATACAAGATGATTCACATGAGGTGTACCAAAAAAATAGAGCGAGTAGGTTGGGTTAAGACAAGAAAAAAATCGTTTGGGAGGGGGGTCTATCTCTCTCCGTTTAAGCGTGAGGTGCAATTTTCTTAAAAGTTAACTTAACAGGAAAAAAATATTATAAAACAACAGTATATCCTACAATGCCTTTGTATACCTTTTTGGAAAGCCAGAAATCTATTATTTGATGTTCTATTTAAATAAAGTTGTTTTAGGTAATAGTTTTTGAAAAATAAATTTTCAAACTCAAAATTAAAAAAAAAAAAATTAAAAAAAAAATTTCAAACTAATTTATTTCAAAATTTTGTGTATTTAAGTATAATTTTAGTTTCCAAAATTCAATGCTCTTATTAGTTTTAAGTCCAAAACACAAAACCAAATGCTCAAGATGTATTGTATTTTTTGAGAAAATTAACAATGTTTTTTAAAGAGTCGGTTTTACTCATTACAAAACATTATTTCTCTGCATTTTTGTTTTGAAGCCGCAACACAATGTATCTAAAGTCACTTTAAGACAATAAATCAGTTTAATATAGAATTTAATATATTACACAATTGTTTTCATAACTAAATAGCGCTAACAAATATAACAAATTAATTTTTTAAAAAGACAGTTAAGTTTTCGATCGTATACACCGAAATTGGCTAAATTTTCATTGAAAACATTTAGTATTAAATTTAATACAAACTTGGCTGAGAACAATCCAGCATTAAAGAAATAACTTAAAAGTTTTAAAACAAAAATATAGAATTTTAAAAATAACCAAAATCTGCACTATGTAAACATTAATCTGACACTTTTACGGCTAGTTGTACAATCGTGGTTCAAGGTGATTCAAATTTGTAAACCACTGATTTCCATAGATCATCTGCCAAAATCGGTGGGTTAAAAACTTTAACCACAATTGTACAACTGGTCCTTAATAAGTTACAACTTCCGAGTGGTCAAATTTGAGACGATTAAGCTTTAACAATTCCACTGTTTGATAGAGTAATTAATTACCTTATTGAGAAACAGCAATACAGGGTTGGCAAGAGATTTTTAAAGAATGCTAATTGGGCCAGGTTTTAGCTCCAATCACCTTACTGTGCGTCGGTCAAACACAAAAATGATCCATATTAGTCCAGTCATTTGTGAAAAAAGAGGATTACCTACCTGGAGTTTTGAAAATTACCCATTTGGATCGATTTTGTGGTGCTTTTTCAAATTTTCACTTTGCCACTTCATGTCTTTGTCGATCGAGCCGCCAGTTTTGAACTATATACGTTGAGAAAAAAGTTACTTGGTTGCTTTGAGAGAAAGATTCTTTGAGTGATTTTTGGTCCTGTGTGTATCGACGGAGTATGGAGAAGAAGATTCAATGACGAGCTATACGGACTACAGCGATAGGAACCTGGTCAAGAAGTTGAAAATATTAGAAACAGACGTCCACAGACCAAATTTTCAGACTCCAATTTTTCAAATTCGCTGGCATCGATACCCACATTTTTTTTTAATACTTTAAAAAGCTGTTTAAAATAAATCGATTGTTTTTTAAACTGAACGTAAGATTTTGATAAAAAAAATTGTAAAATATATCAAAATTACTAGCATACCACGATTTTTTCAGAAAATTCTGGGTTGTTATAAATTGATTTTCAAAGTTATTTTTTTTTATTTTTTTTATTTATTTCTTATTTAATTAGTTGAAAGAACTCAAAAAATAATTTCATATAAAATAATTTCGTTTAAGGTTTTTTAAGCTCTTAGGTAAGTTTCCACAAGAGCAAGTTTGTGCGACCCAGAGTTGTGCCTTTTATTAAGAATTTCCGGGTCTTCTTTATAATCGTAATGTCATGTTTATTTCTTACCTCAAAACTTTTTTTTAGCAAGAAAGCATTACTTGCCTTACTTATATCGTAGTACCTATATAAATAATCGTAAGTAAAATTTCATAGTTACGAACAATTTTAAATTTCATGCTAGAATAAAAAAAAACGTGCAGCTCATGATTGAAGGAACTATGTAATAATATGTACCTACCTACATTACTTTAATGTCAAAGTTCATCTAAAAACTGAACAGAAGTTTCCAATGCACTGCACTAATTGCAATGAAATTTCGAGTACTGTTCTCTTTTCGACACATTTCACATTATGTGTGTTACAATGATTATTTTAATACACAAAGAGTGTCACAATAGGATGTTTGTCAAAAAATCGCTTAAGCGGAAACTTTGCATTCAAAATCGAACGATAGGATCCTAATTTAACAAACACATCAGTATAGGTAAAAGTGCCTCAAAGTAGTTCTTTTTTTTCACCGTGTGTCCAACTGAATACTTCACATTTTTGGTCAGAGGGTATTTTTGCGGTTCGTTAGGGAAGCATTTTCCATTTAAAAAATATAAATTTCCTATACAGAATTTAACTACCCCCGGCGAGGTGAGTGAGGGGCTGTCATCGCGATTTGATGAGGCGACAGTTTTTTTTTTTTTTGTATATTTTAAACAATTGAATGCAATTTAATATTCAAATTTATTTGTATTTTCATGTTAGCTGAAGGCAATTTAAATGTCAACACTTCATCAGTGTAAAAGTATAAATACAATGGAGTATATGGCTGGGGACTTTTTTCAACAATTTGAAACAATGGAATGTGTCGGATTAACTTTTAGTTTCGAATATTTCTCGCATTTCACCTTTGACTTGTTGACAGTTGGATACATTTCTTTCAAAATCTGAAATATGATATTAAATGGAACTTTCTTCAAGAAAAAGTCACACAATCATTGTTATGGGAGTTTTTTTTTTGCAGTGTTAATCATCAGTGGTAACCAATTCGTCAACCGATATTTTTTTGCCGTGCATATGTCTAGAAGTTTCACTGGTTTCAAAAAAAAAATTATTACCGGTCAATTGTTCGAAAACTAAAAAAAGTAATAGGTATAAGTATAGATATTCCTTAGTTGATATAGCCAAGAACGAACGATTATAGAACTTCTGGTACAAAAAAATCACAACCATATTATTATACAGAGGGTGTCCCCAGATAGTATAGGACTATATTTTGGGGTATAATTGCGAGGTACCCTAACGATATTAAGGGTGATTGCTCTCTTGATCTCAGTCCCTTGTTCCTACATCAATTCCTGCAAATTTTTCTTTGGAAAAAACTAATTTTGAGTAAAATAGCTAGAAAGAAAGTAATTAGTTTAGTTAAATATGTTGTTTAGATAAATCGATTTTTAAAAGTGTTTAAAATTAAAAAAGATTTAAGGTAGATCGGGGCCAAGCGATACTGCTGTGCATCTTTGTTCAATTGAACTTATTTTTTTTTTGTTCAAATTGTTTTAAAAGATGTCAGGTTTCAGTCGATATGTTTTCCTGGGCATATTTAAAAGTAATTAAAACTAGTAATAAACTAATCATTTTTTGTCTTTTCATTTCATTTGAGATTTCATCGTGGGATAATATTATCGGCTCTCTCAAACAATTTCAATTATTACTTGCGATTAGGTACTATAGCAAGTTATGCATTCGAAAAAAAAAGTTTCGAGATAACAATCAAACATGACATTACAATGACAGAGAAGACGAAAAAAGTAGGTCCGACAATTCTGTCTGTCTGTCTATCTACAGCATAAACGGTGGGCCGATTTTCTTCAATATTGGCATAAACTATTCTTAGTGAAATATCCTGGAACTCTTTTTTTATTTTTAACCTAGGTATAAAAATAACGGTACCTTCCATTTAAGCGTAAAAGATAATTCTATTTTTCTCGAAAAAAAATACGATCAATGTTGATAAAATTTTATATTAGTGGTTTGTTAACAATGGTGATGTCCACCATCTAAATTTTTTTTTCAGAATCCGCTTATTAACGGTACTTGCCATAAACCCGTTTTTTATTACTCCGACTATCTTTTGAACGGCTAGACCGATTGTAACGAAATTTAATATTCAAAACTACTGCTAAACTGAAATAAATTTGCAAACAAAATTTTGAAAAAAAAGTAGTTTTTGAACAACAGTAGTTTTTGAAAAAAAGTAATTTTTGAAAAAGTTTTTTTTGTTGCCAAAACCGATAAATCTAATTATCTCGAAAAAAATACTATAAACTTTGATAAAACTTCAAGTAATTATATTTTTTACCGAAAACTATAGATTAGATTTTAGATTAAAATGTTTTTTATTTTTAACAATATTTAAAGTTGATTACAATCAGTTTACAAAAAACAAGAAAGCATTGCTTTACTGCCGTCTGCCTAGTTGACAAAACATAAATAATATAAATTAGTAAATTAGAATAAATTGTTCATCAAACGATTTAAGTTCAACTAACAACAATCACATATAATTACCAAATCAAATACCTGCATAGCATACATATAAAACATTCTATAGAGTTAAAAAATCGCTTCCAAAAACATTTCTTCTTATTTCTTTAAGAATTGGGCATTTTCCGACAAAGTGTAGGACATCCCCCCTTTCATTTAAATTGCACAAACATCATATAATAGGTAAATCCTCTCTATGTGGTATGAAATTCAGCGGCATTAGTTCGCCCCTCAACTCAACCATCATTGATATTTCCGCAACGCTATACTTGTCTCTAAAATAATTTCTTTCTTCCAAATTGTGATGGAGCTGAGAGTAAATTTGCCTGTATATTGATCCTCTTGCATCATTCAAAATTTTCTCTCGCTGCTGTATGTCCACTGCAGAAATTAGCTGATACAGAGAAGCTTTCATCTCATCGTGATTACTTAAATTTAGGTTTAGTTGCATCCCACATTCACTATCTAAGTCCATCCAATTCGCACAACAGCTTGTTTTGGTTCGTAAGATTAAAAGAGCTGCTATCTTCGGGAGTCGATTTTCATCCATCTTTATAACTTTTAGAATGTAGTCAATTTGCATTTTGAGGCGATAATCCTGTTTCCAACATGATGATGTAGTTGGGTGTACTAGATGGCAGTTGATAAATTCGTTTTATGAAGTATCGCAACAGTTTTTTTACCGTTGCATACCGTTTCGAAAATATTTATTTTTTATTTATAAAAAAAGCCGGTCAAATGAAATTTCCAGTCGTAAACACGAAAGTAACTTGCCCAAAGAGCAAGTTCGTGCGACCCTGTCATGCCCTTTATTTAATATAGGTATCTTTCTTGTCTATCGCATTATTGTTGTCAGAACCTCACTTTCCTAACAATTTCTTCATTTTTTCATTACACATGAAATATCCATCGTCAAATAAATGCGATACTAGCTCCGCGAACTGTGGAACCCGACGCTTTGGGTATATTACTATTAATTTAATATACAAAGACTAAAGGTACAAATTATTTATAAAACCATCATCATTTTCAAAATATTTGTTTCAAACGAAAACATTTTTAAATAACACGGTAGGCGACCGGGATGCGACCGTAGGATTATCTATCTCATCGCGTCCCTTGAAAAATTGAACACTAAACGATAGGTTTAGTCTTAATATTAGCAAAACTGATGGTCGGACAAACTTTTTCAGGTACGTTTGGTCAAAAAGCGCCATTTCCGGTGTTTTTTTGATACGACCGTGACCATTTTTGTTATTAAAAAAAAAATATTAAAAAAAAACAGTTTTTAAATAAACTGTACTTATTAAAAAGATAAGTTATTCTCCACAAAGAAGTTAAACTATTCTTCAACTTGTGTGGGAAATGACTTCAACTAACCGTATGACTTCAACTAACCGTAAAATTAGTCGCACCAATGAGATGAAATTCTCGGTAAAAAAGGTCTCGTCATTTTATGTCCACACGAAGAAAAAAAATTATTGTCTGTTGTCCGATTTTTGGTATATGGATGGTTTTTTATTCAACTTTTAACATTGGATCAAAAACAAAGCATACTTTAAGGAGTTTATTAAATAAAAATAATTAATTTGTGTTGGTATTCAAAAACTTTAAATGCTCGTAGTTTTTTTCATATATATTTTAGCAGCAAATAAGTGGTATTTTCGTGTTGTGCAGCCCAATGCCCTTCCAAAATATATTTTAACATAATTGTTTTCGAACGGAACAGCTTCAAGAGAGCCCAGAATAAGCATTTTCGGCCTAAACGTACCTGAAAAAGTTTGTCCGACCATCGGTTTTGTAAATTATAGTGTTCAATTTTCAAAGGGACGCGATGAGATAGGTAAACCTACGGTCGCCTCCCTTACTATAAGGTAACGGATGTCACAAAGCAGTTTTTTCGTAAGCAAAACACACAGCACAGCGTCAATGGCGTAAATTTAATTTTTTGTTAATTTTGGAACACCCATTATATAAAAACTAGCGGGATTAATCTCACATGCTGTCAAACAATTTCCTTAGATCGTATTATTTCTAATAAATGTTTTAAATTCTTAAAATCTATATTTTTTAAAAGGAATGATTTTGAGTCAATTCGTTCTAAGTAAGAGAATTTCCGATAAAATTACCGCAACGGAGGCAATTAAAATATCCTATATGTTATTCCTTACAACATCAGCTATGTGTCTATGAAAGCTCCATCCAAATCGGTCCAGCAGTTTTTGATCGCTTCATATATACGACTATCCGAAAATACACAAGCCAAGGGAGTAATTTAAGTAGCCTATAAGGTACGCGCTTCAATTACCAGCTATCTGACAGTGAAAGTCCCATCAAAATCGGTCCAGCAAAAAACGTGTAGGCATGTTTTGTTATAAGTGCCGTACATGCTTTCATATGCACCTTGTAAAAAGCTGTTATTTTGACATTACAAACAGAACTTATTTTTTATTTATATGTTTATATTAATATATCTATACATTTGTTATTAGGTGATAAAATAGTAAAGCGTAAAAAAAAATTAAAAATAATAACAATGAGGATAAATGGTTTTTAGTTTGGTGGGAACATTTCATCAAAAGTTGCTGTCTCCAGAATTTCATTCGCAATATCCAAAAATTTCTTTGAGAGTCCCTTCTCAAGACCAGGAATTATTTCACTCAGATACAAATCTTGGTTGTCATTTATAATGGAATTGCCAACTTCTCCCAAAACTTTGTCGCCATTGAACAAATTATTTAACTGCAACTTCATATTGCTCACGGTTATACGAATTGGCATTTTTGTGAATCTCACGTACTCAACTCCGTCCTTGAAATATTTTCCTCCTCGCATTTTTACAACTGCTTTTGCGTTTTCTAAATAAGATAAAACAAAAATAAGTATACAGTTATACATAGGTATATTATATAAGTTTTATTTTTACCAAAATATCCTTTCATATCTCCAGCACCTTGAATATCTAATACTAGAAGTCTTATTCGGAGGGAATATTTTCCAATAAATGAAATCTTTGGTAGCGTAATAGCCACGTCAAAAGCTATAGCTGATGTATTAGCGCTTTAAATATAAAATATGTAGGTATAGGTAAACTTATTTGTTTAACATTGTCCAGAGTGCAGGTTATTCTTTATGAAAAAACGATCAAACGCTTTCGTCTGTGCAAAAGATTTGCTGAACAGTTTGCTCTTAAAATTGTTCCCATAGACGAAAACGTTTGATCGTTCTTTCATAAAGAATATGACCCTAGAGCTCATGTACATATATACCTTAGTTTGTCGATGATAAAATCACTTCCTCCCCGAGCTTGGATATCACTAAATACTGCTCTGAATTGTCTGCCTCGACCCATCTCAATATTGTCAAGACAGAGTGGTTCTAGGGGTGGTGTATAATAGCCATCTCCAAGATCGCCTGTCGCCAATAATGGACGCACCATATTTACAGCTTTGATTATACATCCATTTATATCAGGATCGTTCCGGGAACATGTTTTTAATGTTGAAGCTGAAAATTTAGTATTATTATAGATTCTCAGTAAATAACTAGAACTTATAAGAACCAATTCTTTTATTTTTTAAAAAGATATCAGTTCAATAAATTTAAATAAAAGAATTCTAATCGAAATAACAAAATTATTCTACCCTTCAGACTTATCTATGGTTGTTTGCATCAAATGTGACAAAGGGTTAATGATTGGTTCGAAACAAAAATAAAATACGTATACATCTTGTAGCAAACTGTGTTATTTGTAAAATAAAAACTTAATTTAGAAGTAATGTTTGTAAAGCCAGAAATCTTTTCTTTTTAAAGAGGAAAAATATGAGAAAATGACCTAAATGTTAAATCAAGTTGTATGTTACCATTTTGAGTTTATACACATAGAGGAATCAAGATGGTTTCAAACTCAACGAAGTTTAGATGTCGCTAAATGAACATATTGAGTAATTATTATTGCCCTAGTTCCCTGTAACGAAAAAACACAAACCTAACCGAACAAAATTCTTCTGCATATATATGTATTTGGTTTTCTTTGTTTCTCATGCCTTTTAAAACAAGAATAATTGGTACAACGACATCCTACGAGCAGTATTTGAAACTTACACATGATTTCTTTATGTATAAATATATACTCAATGATGTGATCTTTTTTAGCCAAAAACTTTAACCTCTATTTTGTTTAAAAATATTTACTAAAGTGCCGTACCGTATTTAAATGGAATCGGTTTACCCTTTATCAAATTATGGCCAAATATGTTAAAACGTTAACACCAAATCTGCGTTATGTACAATTTTTACCAAAATCTTGAAACGCAGTTATATGGAGAACCGAGAACACCACAATCACACCGTTTGCAATGTTTTATCAAAATCGTTTATGCCGTTGACGAGAAAATTGGGTAAAATTAATTGCCTTTCATATATAAAGGTTTTCTGATTGATGGTACGATAAAAAGACACCTTTTTATAGACAATAATTTGAAGCTTAGTATATTTTTTACATAATGTTCATAGTTTCCAAGAAATAAGCAAAAAACTGGCGAATATTCTCCAATTTCAGACAGCGAGAGACAGCTTTGCTCTTCAATTGCCTTTTTAGCCCAAAGAAACAGCAATTGGCAATTAATTCTTTGTTGAATACCAGGTGTAATTCACTGAGTTGACAGCGGAGCCTTGGTACACAAAGAACCTGATTACACCAGTCCTTTTTTTCGTACTTGGCGTGTTTCGTCTTGCTGACTGGTTCGTACTATGGTGGTTAGACGGTTCGTTGCTATTCGCCCGTTTCCATTCGTCATTTTGACACCGGAAAGCGAAATTGTGGAAGTTGTGGTAGTTTTTTTTTTTTGTTGAAAAAAATTATTATTGTTAATTATTGTTGAATATTGTTGCTAATAGTTTCTTTGCAATTTTTGTTCTCATTTTCAACAAAATTATATTAAAACAGTTGCAATATTTAGTATTCTAAATATATAATTCAATTTCGCTTTCCGGCATCAAAAAGAAACGTCAAAGTTCAACCAGAAAAAGTCTTAAAATTTTCAAACGTGCTTTAGGTACTTTATTCCTCCTTCGTTTCTACACCCCTCACCAAAAATGTCAAAAAGAAGTAAGCATGAGGAAACGTACGCCAAAGGACTGGTTTAATCAGGATCAAAGCTCTGATCACCTCAAAGTTATATGGCGACGTTTTGTCGAAGACGTCGCTCCTTCCTTGTTGACAGCACAAAGGTATATTTTTTTTTCTTGTCTTGTCTTGATTCACCGTTGAACCCATCTTCTTTGGTTTTTTTTTTCAATTACGCTTTGTTTTTTCTATTCAGCCTTATTGTGAAGTTCGCCCGAATTACATTCCACACGGAAAAATTGAAATTTCCCTTTCCGCCTATTGTTAATTTCACCCGTAAAATGTTTATTAATGTTAGAAAAATTCCCCCTATTGTGGTTACTTTTTTTTGGGCGAAATGCAAATGTAATTACAGCTAAAATGCATTCACTTATTTCTTGAAGGCCAACGAGTTAAAAAAAATGTGAATTACAAGACATAACAAAACGTAGTATTATTTAAATCTGTAAAACATACATAAATATATTAATATATTTTCACAAACACATGAAATATTTCAAAACATTTAACACCAAATCATCCCTCGAAATTGTCTCCGAACTGTTACCTTTTGGAACTCTTCGTTTTTATTTGTTTTCTTGTAAATAAATATAATTTTCTTATAAAAAAATTGTATATACATTTCTGTATTTTCATGCTGAATAATCACCGCCTGGCCATCTTAAGAAACTTCTGAATAACACATTTTTAGGATCGTGCATTTACTATAGTTGTCTATTCTGTTATACTGACAACAGTCGTAAACATATATGATTTTTGTTTTGTTTACGACTCTTGTCAAGGAAATATGGATTTAAGAGCCAATCAAATACATTAAATATTGTTTATTTGTTTTGTTGACGACTATTGTTAGGGAAACAAAATAGACACTATGTAAGAACCTCCAAATGTGCGGTTCACAAGTTTCTTTAGATGGCGCTGCTCCATGATTGTAATATAGAAATTTATATACAATGATAGAACATATATGTATTTATATTTAAACTAGCTGACCTGCCAGACGTTGTTCTGTCTCTTCCTATTTTTACTATACATATGTAAGTCAGTGTCTTGATTAATGTTTTTGAATACTTTTGAAATCAAAAGCAATTAGGTCTAATCAAAGGAATGCGAGGGATGAATACATTTATCCTGAATATTTCCCTTTAAGAACTGTTGCTTCTATAAGATTCGGTATCAAGTTCTTCACAGTAAGTCTGGTACCATTGCACAATCGTGTTTGATTCAAATTTCGAAGCATTAAGATGACGGAACCGGTTTTGATTTTCAAATTATGCAATCGAAATCCGGGTTTGTCCCAGGAGTTCAAAAACTCAGTCGGGTAATTCACGACATCATCTCGATCAATGATTAAATCAACTGATTTGTATGACACTCCTGACAACAGAATCATTAGACTGCCAAAGATTTTTATCTTGAGGAGATGTGTATTGTTAAATGACATTTTGTGTGACATTGTCGATCCTTCCTAAATAATCAGTTTGAACTCAATTAAAAGTCTTCCTTTAGCACTGTTGCACAATGTTGTACTTAGGAGTGTCAAATTTAGTGTGCATGTTTGTCTTCCGTCTAATAGTGTCGCTTTACTACATGATGCTGCGAAAGCTAGTGCAACGATATCTCGCGATAGAATCGTGGCCGAAATCAGCGAAATCACAAATGTATTTCTATAGTGTCACCTGGCGCATGCATGAAAAATAACCCGCCAGCGTTGTTTTCTTCCGATTGCATCAAGGTATCGTGAGCATAGTTTTGTTGATCATTTAGCAATGGTAAATTATATTGAAACGCTTCTTCTATCGAATCACGGTCGTATTGATGCTCACGGTTCAGTTCTTGATTGAACGCATTATGCACTGGTCGATTCGACGCCCACCTGATTTTATAGCTTATTTGCTATCGACATGCACAAATCCTTAATGGCAATCAGCCCTTCGTTGTATATTTCGTCAAATATTGCAATTATTAATAAAAAAAGGTATTTTAGAAAGTTGCAGTAGCTATTTAATTATAAAAATGTAAAATTCAAACCGAAAATATTTCAAAATCAAGATTAATGATGATTTTTTTTTTAGAAATGAAAAACTTTGTTTCGGAGTAAATTGATATAAAATTCCTGGGGAACAGATTTTCGACAGGCGAAATGTATTCCGGATGAAATGCACAATAAAGGCTTAACTATAATGCGCTTGAGTAAGCATGAGCTACTGTCAAAATCGCATGTGTAAATGAGCGAATTCACACAGTCATATGGCGTTGGCTATAATGGACATATGCGCATTTCGTAAAGTTTCGTCAAACATGAGCTCCGCATGAGCTATGCGATCTGAACCGCAGCTGTATGGGTATTTGAAAACCCGAAAAAAATTAAATTCCATTTTACCAAAAAAGACTATGAATTTGCATTAAATTCTCTATTTTATAAATAAATCAATAAATTTAACAATAAATCATGCAATTTTTACACAATTAAAAGAAACTAAAAACAATTGATTTTCACATGTTTCACATGTTCATTATGTGCATTCATCATGTTTGTATCATAATGTCGAAACAGTTCGTTTAATTTTGACAGTAGACCAATGCCATGCTAGCTCATGCGCATTATAGGTGTACCTTAAGGCTGATTACTTATGTCAATATGGTCGGCGTAAGCGAGTATAGACATTGTGCCTCTGGTGTTGACTTGAGACCCGACGCATTTTGACGTCTATATGTTTTGTCTCCTTACCACTTCGTTGTAAGAAGGAGACGAGTTTTACGTCCAGATTTTTAGATTTTTAAAAATTCTCATGGATGCATTTTGACATTCGCTATGCTGACATTTGTTGTTTATTATTTTTTCGCTTTTTGCACCAATATTTTAAAAGTTTTCACAAAAGTCGGTCACTTTTGATTGGAAATTTCAATTAAATATGAAAATTGTAAACCTCTTTTTAAAAGCAAGAGCTACTAATCTTACTCATAATTGACATACCTAAAATAATTTAATGAGGAATACTCAAAAAAACAACATGTTCTTATAGTATTTAAATGCAGGTAACAGTTAAGTATTTCTAGTCAACTACAAATGTGAAAATAAATCTCACACATTAATAATGCAATGGCTAATTGCAAATGAATACATTTTTGCATGACCTTACTCACTCAATTTCATGTTAACCACAAACAAATGTTTTGAAATTGCACATCTATTACAGTTCAATTACCCCAACTTTGATCAGATAAATCGAGACACAAAAGTTGCTAATTATGCATTCATAAAATCGATACCGGGAAACATGCTTCATCAGCACCTTTGTTGCTTCCCTTTCATAAAACTTTATCATGTCGATTAGGTATTCCGATGTGATGACAGTGGGATCCATAAAAACAGCTCAACTGTACACGCATGCGCCATATTCATCAAGATTCAGCAGTCGTTGACTGTAAAGAGAGATGACCTTGCGCGTGAAATCACGCAAATTAACCAGTAGACGCGTAGTTAAAGCAGCAAAGTAGACAAGAACATCGAGAATTAAAAAAAGCTCTAACCAACTTAACTGACCGGGGACCATCGATTGTGGAGCAACGATAATATGCGTTAATTGCAGTTTATCTGAGTGTTTTGTTTTGGTCTTCACGTTTTGTTGTTGCACTTCTGACACTCACGGCCACATGCATTTTGCAACAACAATATGCACTTAGATACTTTATTGTTCATGAGTTTTGCGTTAGCTCATTATTATAATCGTGATGGGATGGTATTAAGACTTGCACAATGGCTGGTTACACTGGAAAGTAGATACCTACATTAATATAAAGCAAATCTCAACTAACTAACGGTCTATGAATTCACCTTTATTGGGTGATCTTGAGTCATCAATATTTTGCTTGTCGAAGTCGTTTAGAAGCAAATGAAACAGGTAGGTATCTTACCTGTATAAAAGTATGTATCTATATTGCATAGTAATAACAAGTAAATCAGTGATTATTTATTCTAAAGTGGTAGCGAAATTTGCTATGTATCACCTTCGTCACATGTACTTGGCTTGGCGCTATCAATAAAAATTATTTTGAAAAAGTGAATTTGAACAAATGAATGGTCACGGACAAATGTACTTATTTTTCAAATCAAGGAGAAACGCAACTAACTATACTTATGTGATTGAATTGAAACAACGAAATTCATTGGGCAAGAACTCATAGATCTTATATGATACCTACTTCAGAAAGTCGAAAAAAGTTGAAATATGACTCGTTGCCAAAACTTACAGAAAAAATTACAATAAGGATGGTTTTCCAATTTCAGAATCGGGCTTATAAAATAAAAAATAAGTTTAAAATATTAAACGAGATACATATTAACATTTCAGAAACATTTAAGAAACCTTTCAGAAATGTTTCTTAAATGTTTTTATAATGCTGTTTTGGTCTCGACGCTTGATAAACATTTCCGCAATGAAATGTTTCTCTGTTTCACATCCGCGATGGAAAAATTCAATGTCTGGCAATGGCACAGAAAATTTTTTTTGTTGTTTGTAGTTGTGAACATATAAAAATGTCATGTGGATGATAAAATGGGAAACAAGTAACTTTTTAAAAACATTTAATAAATGTTTCTTCAAGCGTTTCTGGGAAGCAGTTAAGAATTGTTTTATAAGCAATGTTTCCCGAAATGTTTCATTAATCCGAACACACCTTTAGACATACTTACAAAATCACATAAATTTATACTAAAAGTGTTAGAATCCAGATTAGATTACATTGGATGTTACATTGTATGTTAAGATAATTTAATATCTAATAAAAAAATGTTTAAAAATTTTAGTTTTAAGTGCTAAAAAGTTTGTCTATGATAGGTATAAAAAAAAAAAATTTAATGCGTCCAAGCCGTTTTCCAAATATTGAATTTACAAAATAAAATAAAAAAAATTGATTAAAATTAAAATCAGGCACTTTTACAAAATGTTGGTATTGTATAAGAATTTCCTTTTTTTTTGTAGGTACCCATTCATAATAAATTTATAAAGTTTTTTTGTAAATAAAAAAAAAAATTGAAAAAAAAAATTAAGTTTTACACGGCATAAATATCATATTTTATATCGAAGAGCTCTTAATATACATACTATAATATACCTACATAGGTAGGTATAGGTACATTATAATTTATCTTTTTTTTTTAAGAAAAAAAAAACAAAAAACAAAATACTACTACAGATGATTTTATTTGAGTAAAATGTTAAACTCAGTGGAAGCTGGCTTTTGTAAAATGAATGTCATATCATGCCAGTAAAAATTTTGGACACAAACCGTATATGTACCTACTGTTTCACATAAATAAACCGCAGTTTTAGACTATTCAATTTTTAACTTAATTAAATAATCAACATCAATGAATAACTTTGATAAATAAGTATCTAAACTGTCAAACTTTTACTACTTACGCAATTTTGAATACACGCTCTGAATGCAAACGACGAATACAGCTGTAACACTTAACCATCCTTTATTATAAGTCATGGTTTCTTTTTTTTTTTTAATTTTGTTTTTTATATTTTATTACGAAATCCTACGAACTTTTTAACTGTAAGTAGGTATCTAGTACAAATGTAATAGAAAATCAAATTCTCATCCTATACATATTTTTTACGAAAAAAAAATTCAACAATGTTTTAAATGATTTTCACAATCGCCGCAAGAAACTATATCTTAACTTAGAACAACCGCACACCATACTGTTAGCAATTGACCACTCGTTGGAGGTTTTTATCCCACCTCATACAAATCGTACTCGAACAAACTTTATGGTGTGGACGTAAAAAAGAAGTTGTATTTAATGTTAAACCAGACTCATGTTATTTAAGTTAAAGCTAAACTTCGGGTCTCTTTGTTTAAAGAAATGAAGTTCTCTTAATATATATTGTACTGTGTTGAAAATTTTTCGAAATAAACAATATTACTTACCTACTTAAATTAATACATGAAAACATGCTATAGCTTGTACCTACTTAAGTAGTAACTTAGCCATAAAAATGTTCTAGAAATCTAGATAGTTAAGTTAGTCGTTTGTTTAGCTTCGACCTCTGTCACTATACATATAAAAAACATTTTGTGTAGTCAATTAAACGGTCCAGACAAACAGATGTTTAACACAAAAAAATATTTTATAGTTAGTTTTTAAAATACCTAGGTATACGCTGACCAGGGGGAAGGTAATTTAAACTTCAAACAAAAAGCTTCTCATAATTAGGTATTATTTGGTTGCCCGTGGTTGGAATGTTGGATAATTCAATAGTTAGTTATAAATTTGTTTGCTATTTGCAGAATAGAAGGATATGCAACCCAACCATTCGAATACGAATTGACTAATAAGTCCAGCAAACTTACATTCACATAACATTCAACATTAGTTTGTACTGTATGACTCCGAAATTCGTTCCTAATTGTTTAGGTAATTGTTTCGGTCATCTTTTAGTTTCTTGATTTTTCACACTTGCCTAATTTGCCTTTTAGGATTTTAGTTTTTGCTGAACATGAAAGTTCCCTAAGGGGCCGGTTATAGCGATCAGGAAAATGAATCAGGAAAAATGTTCAAGTCGATAATTAGCCATGAATTTATCTGATTTAAAACAAAAATGTTACACTTATCGATTACAAATAAAGCAGAGAATTTTTTGTGCCAAAAAAATGTTCAATTTAACAAATATTTGTTGTTAAAAATTGATTTATTTATTTTCCTGATTGAATCTCATTTTTCGTATCAGCTGACTTCCATTTTTAAAAAAATGAAACAAATCGTTCCAATTATTTGAGTTCAATTTTCACTTGTTCCATTGACAGATTTCTGTCAGCAAAAGTTTTTCGTGTGCATTTCAATCAGGAAAACAGCCTGTAAACTGCCACATTTTTACCGATCGCTATAAACGCTAATTAGGAAAAAATTCCTTTTCTCATTTGTTTCTACTTTTCCTGATGGTTTTTCCTGATGGCTATAACCGGCCCCTAAGACTGTGTTTATTTATTTATTTAATTTTTATTTAATTGATTTGGTATACTTTCACATTAAGAAAACAATATTCTTTTAAGAAGTGAAGTTTTAAAGTGAAGTTAATGATTTACAATTATTCATAAAAGTAAAATTAAATTGAGCTTACAATATTATAACAAAAAGAAAAAGAAAAAGAGCTATATTAAAACAAATTTATAGACTGAGAACCGGACTCACGAGAGTTCGTAGGCGAGAGGGATGTGGGGTGAGTACCGTCGTGAGGCAGCTTCAAATTATAAACATCAGAAGCGTGAGTAATAATTTATAGAAGCATTATTAATAATTTATGGATGTTACCATTTTTTATTAAAGCAAAAAATTCGCGTCGTACAACTGTCCCACTTCACAAAAATTCCACGATGTTAAAATCAACTTTTTGATAAAGTTACATTCTGTTCAACAAAAATTGTCAGAACGTTTATATGTAGGTGCGTGGAAGGTGGAACTTAGGATATTTGCTTCTCAGTCTGGTTGCAACGACTTGCAGAAATCCCTTAAGGCACTCATAAGATTCTCTTTTGGGTATCGCATGTCCCAAGTTAAACTTACTTCCTCTTATATGGAAAGCATCACTGTTTCGTATGTTAAAAAAAATTCGAGGTGTAATCAAACGTCAAACGGTTCTAGGTTTTCTAAAAATTTTCTCGAAAATGGCTCTAACTATTTTGATAAAACTTATTTAGATATTTTGTTAATATAACTGCATTTCAAGTTTTTGACTTAAAATGTTAACGGTTTTATACAAAATTGGCTATAAATTAATAACGGCCAAAACGATTATTTTTTAGTTTGGTATTGCTTTTAAGCAAATAATAAGCAATAAGATGGCATTCAAAGTTTTTGACATCACAGTGCGCTGCGGTGAAAAACTCCTCCTGGAAATTTGCATGCAGATGATCATGTATATGTACGACTAAGTTCAAACAACGAAAGTAAGTTCTTTGCTAAGGAGGGAGCCGCCATAAGTGAATATTCTTCATCTTCGCAACGAGCTTTGATAATGGAAATGTGCTTTGCGCATAACAGCAAAGAGTTACAAAGCTTGGGGAGAGTACGATAACTTTGGCACCAAGAATTGATAACGGTTTTTTGTAGAACAGTTTAATGCAAGCATTTTTCACTATGGGTGGTGGGGGTCTATCTCCCTCCGTTTGGGCGGGAGGGGCAATTTTATAAAAACAGTGCTAAAAATTTAAAACAAATATTAAAAAATAACGGTAATACTTACAACTAAGTTTTATATCTTTTTTTAAAGCCAATACTTTTTTCTATTACATGTTTTTTAAATCAAGTGAAACCTATGCATAGTCTTTGAAAAAACGGACTTTAAACTCAAAAACTGCGAAAAAAAAAGGTAAAATAAAACTTTGAAGTGTGATTTTTCAAAACTGTGAAACAAAATATCTACTAACAAAATGATTTTATATTTTCTGGTTTTTGAGAAAACGGAAAATTACTAAAACTATTTTCTTATAAGAGTTTTCTTTTTTTTTTTGGTATACGGTGAATGTTGTACGTAGGTTCGTTTTTGTAATGATGCTTGGGCATCTTTAAATGCAACAGAAACTTTGCATACACCCAACCTAGCACCCACCCCACCTCGCACCCACCCCAAATCCTATAGTGTGTCCAAGCAGGGGGGTTGCAGGGGGGCAGCATGCCCCCCCCCCCCCCTACATACCTCACTGTTTAAACACTTAAGTAATTTTCCATTTTCTCAAAAACCAGAAAACATAAAAGCATTTTGTTTTCAGTTTATGATTTAAAATTAATATGAGCAACGAATTTTATAAAAAAAAGTAGTATTTTATTTTACAGTTTTGAAAAATCACACTTCAAAGTTTTTTTTTACCTTTTTTTCGCAGTTTTTGAGTTTAAAGTCCGTTTTTTCAAAGACTATGCATAGGTTTCACTTGATTTAAAAAACATTTAATAGAAAAAGTATTGGCTTTAAAAGGTCGTACCGCCTTCGAAGTTCTGAGCTTATTAATATTGAACATCACAGAACCAATTACGGTATGCATGAGCCTCTCACGCGGATGAGTAAGTTATATAACTTGAACAGTAGTTTAAAAACTATCTTCAGAACAAGTGCTCCACGATCCTAAATGTTTCTGTGTAATTTTGTTTAATTTTGTCTTCATTTGTTTTCATGATTTTATGTGCATGTGTTTTTGTTTTTGTTGCATTGTGCTAACTAACAACTAACACCTGCACTAAGTGGTAAGCCAGTGGGACATATTATATGTGTTGGCAAATCTTCTTTCATCTGCTGATGCTTGCTTTAATCTCCGGCAGACGGCTTAGGGCCATGCTTGTATATCTTTTTAACTTTAAGTTTGTATTCTTCTGAAAAAAAACAATAAAGATAATAATAATAATAATAATAATAAATAATCTTCATTTGAATACATGCCGTATACAATACAGCACTTTTAAATCAGCTGTACTGTCATGTTTTAAAGAGAAACAATAAGATCTTCGTGCAAAAGCGTTTTTAGCGGAAAGAGGAAGGTTTTAGTTAAAACTCCTGGAAAAAACAAATGCGCCGACACCAACATTCAGTTACCCTAATCAGACATGTAACAATCCGATTCCATAACCGAAAGGCTTTCAAACGATTTCTGGGGTCAACACGACGAACCGAAGCAGATCTGCAGTAAAGTGGGAAAGTTGTGATCCCATTTGATATCCTAACAACTTCGGAAAAGAAACATAAGAATTTCGTATGCGTTTTTTTTTTAATTTTAAATATTTTTTTTTTTTCATTTTAAGTAATTTTTTTTAGGAAATTACTTAAACACTGGAAGATATACCCCATACGATTTTCTCTCCTCTTCAACCAATACTCGCCGCTTTACCTTTTTTTTTATAATTTTATGCCAATTACCAAAAAAATATATACATATGTTCTACCACTTTTGTTTTCGATCCGCGTGAACGAACGGAGGGTCATTGCAAAATCTCACTGAACATACCTAGCTGACATTACGTGAACTTCATATCTGCTCAATGAACTGTACATCAAATCCCGAAACTCATTAAAAGATTTAAGAAGGAAAATTTTTCTTAAAACATTACAGTTGTCTTACTTATATTAAAACAAACTTTTTCAAAGATATTTCCTTAAATAAGGTGTGTCGGATTACCAAGATTACAACAGTTAAGTTTTGTGAAAGTGATGTTCGTGAAAGTGATAACATGAATTTTAATATCAAAATGTAAAAAGTATGTGTGTATTATTTTTTGATTTTGTGTTGCCGGAATAAAGGTTAATGATTTTGTTGTTGCTTTGTTGTGCCTCCAATTCCGAAGAAAAAAAAAACTTTTGTTCACTTATTCATCGATCAATATATTTCGGCACTTAGTGTCATCATCAGGATCTATATAAAAACAAGAAAACATTAAAAGTTTTATAACAATATTGACATTAATACATAATAACAGTTATTAAATTATATAATATACCTAGTATAATTTATCACAAATTTTTATTATCAAACTGAGACTTTATTTTAAAAATAAACAACTTTCTGTTAAACGTCATCAAAAAACTCATTGCATCTGTAAAAAATAAGAACACTAGTGCACACTCGGGAACCAGAAGATTTGATAGAAGTAGTTACTTGTTTCTATCAAGAGAACTTTTGAACCAGCCGAGAACAAAACCTATTCATCTATTTCTTATGTTCCAGGACTTACTGAATCTTTGGCAAAATCTTGTGAATACTTTGTTTCGGAAATTAAAGCTGCTATGAAACCAGTGAAAAAAGTTTCAAAATTTGTTGCCAATATGAAGCATAAACTGCCTTTGACTTCAAACTCTGGTGTTTTTTATAGTGTTTCATGTAGTGACTGTCCGAAAAAATACATCGGTAAAACAATCCAAAAATTATGCAAAAGAATAGAACAACACTCAAATGAATGCAAAAAGGTTGACTCCAACACCGCTAATTTGTTTTGAAGTTTTAAAATTTGAGCTCAATAAATTTAAACTACAGGTTCATGAAGTAAACCAAATAGTTAAATTTGGAGATGATGTATGTAATTTTAAAACTGACAAAAAGGACGTCCATAATCTCATCGCATACGCAAATGGTAGATAACAATGCATGTCATGGCACCCTATAGGGAGTTTTACCATTTTGTCAAAGCTCACACTATGGAGAAGACAGATTAAAATATGTATCGCGCTTTTTTCAAACTGTCAAACTCAAGATCTTGGAGAAAACAATTTGGAAATAATTTTTAAATGCGGTATTCTTTTTTGTGTGAAATTTGTGATTTCCGTGGCTTAAAAATTTATTTTAATTAGCAAAACCAACAATTTTCACAATTTTCGCGCACAAATCTTTAAAATTCCCGCTTTTGTTTTCAATCAATTTTTCAACAATGATAAAAAAAAAATCAGCTGTTCACCATACTGCTGTTTTTGACAATTCTGTGAGAACGAGAAAGAGATATATCGTTGTTACCTAAAAAGCCCTATTACCTTTGACGTAGCTTTTATTGTGTTTTGTTTTGAAGTATTCTTTGACAGACGCTAAAGTCTCAGTTTTTGTCCAGTTTGATAATATAAATTTGTGATAAATTATACTAGGTATATTATATAATTTAATAATTGTTTTTTAATGTTTTAATGTCAATATTGTTATAAAACTTTTAATGTTTTCTTGTTTTTATATAGATCCTGATGATGGCATTCAGTGCCGAAATATATTAATATTATTATTATTATTATTATTATTATTATTATTATTATTATTATTATTATTATTATTATTATTATTATTATTATTATTATATTGATCGATGAATAAGTGAACAAAAGTTTTTTTTTTTCTTCGCAATAATTTGGAGGCACAACAAAGCAACAAAAAAAAAATATGTGTGTATGTATCTACCTTGAAACGTTTATCCCTTAAATCCAAAGTAGTGAATATTTTATCAAGGGATATAGCTGCATAAGAAATATATTTGTTTAAGGTGCACGAAAAATCAAGAGCAAGTAGTTGACTAAAGACAAGAAAAAAATCGTATTGGATCGCCCAATGGGGAGATACCCATTATTAGACGGGGAAACCACTCCTTACACGATTTTTTTCTTGTCTTGACTTGACCTACTTGCTTAATTATTTTGTTTTGTTTGTTTTAGCACCTTATTCAATCACACTCTATACTTCGATATTTAATCCGCCACCGATACCTTTGCGCTTTAGGAACGCGCGAGTACCTGCTAGTAATAACATAGACTTGATTAAGTTAATGTTTTGCAACCACATCTTTCTTACAATTAAGAACTTCCCCTTATCTTAAGATTAGATCAAGTAAAATTTTTACTTCCGAAAATCTCGACAAGCTTCCCGGTTATGGATTGTTCCATGTCAGAGGCCAACTGAATTCTGGTGCCACTGCATTCGTTTTTTCCACGAATCATTGGGCCTGCCTCTCTTACGCGATTGTACCGGAACGTTGTTTGTATGAAAGTGCCCTTTGGACGGGGTTCTCAGCGTCTCTCATAAGTACATGACAGTATCAGCTGAGTTTGTCTTGCTGTATTTTATCAACGATGATATTTTTGACGTGATGGAGGCTTCTTCGGATTTAACTTCTCTTTGCTTATGATTCGTGTGTTCGCTCATAAAACGTCTTTCTAATACTTATATTGCTCAAAAGAAGATAGTGGCAAAAACTAGTTCAAAAACAGGATTATTTCTATTTGCCCTTTGGTCCCTTTTCCCCCCCACCTTTCCCCTAATAGTTAATAAGAAATAAAAATTATTAATAATTATGTATTTATCAAAAATTAATAAAAATTTATAAGGATTGTTTTTGGCCTTAAATGATGCTCTAGTAGCGCGGTCTCCGCCCTCTATCTAGAAAATGACTCAACGTATAAAATATTGTTTAAAGCAAAAATCGTAGGTAATTTAATCCTCTACAATATTGTAATAAATAAAATTAACGAAAAACTTATAGGAAACGAGATATTTGCAAAAAAAAAAAACAGAAAGTTGATTTTTGTAACCTTTGACCTTATATTTTAATAGACGCGGGCACTCTATCATATGAAGGTTTTGAGACAACTTGTAGCATGTCTTAATACAAGTTTATACGGTAATAATACAGTTGCTGGTAATCTCAAATTCCGAGATTCTTACCTAATTTTGACTAAGTTGACTGGATTACTACAGATCTGGTCAATTTTTAAGAAATGCTCTTTGTTATAAAATTTAGTACACATTATGTGCTAAGTTTAAGAAAAAAAAAAAAACAATTCACTCTGTCTACTTCTTCCACTGTACATCTTAGATTATTTCAATGGCATTTTCCGGTGAGGCGGTGACCACGCTCAATTCAATTTGATGCAAAACATTCGGATGAGTACCAACTATTAATTATTTTTTGTGCACTCTTTAATTTATTATCATAACTCATCTATTCTAGGATTTTATTTAAACAATCATAAAATGCTTTAAAAGTAAGTAAGTAGGTTTATAAAAAAAAAACAATTTAAAACGGTCTTAGCTCGTGGGTTAAATTTAAGATAAATACAGTAGGTATTACATATACATTCGAGTTTTTATCTTCATGATTAAAACGGTTAAAAACAACCTATTTTAAGGGAGCTTGAGGTATTTGGTTCGGTGTATTTAAATAATAACTTAAATAGCATCCTTATCAGTTAAATGTCAACTTGGGGCTAATAAGTAATTGTTCTTATTCCTTTTCTAGCATCATTATGTTTCCTTTCTTTGGGGTTGGAGTAAAAGTTTGATCCTTGTTGTAATTTTTCTTGTTTGAATTCTCCTTTTGTTTTTTCTATCGACGCAATAGGAGAGCATTATAATGCCTTACTATGTGCCAACGTCCCCTCTTCCTCACTGGTGATTTTGTTTTTTTTTTATGAATTAATTGACAATTGTGTACGTTTAAATATACTCAAGGGCACCTAACCTAACATATACGTTTTTTTTATAGGAAGGTAGGTACATTTTGCGTGTGGCAAAGCAGATTTATTTTATTAAGGAAAACTGCAGTTTTGTTGCTTAAAAATGTAAGAGATTAAAATACCTCCCGGAAGATATCAAACAATTTTAACTTTATTAAAATTAAATTCAACTTTTGTAGTAAAACTAAATAATGAACGTTAAAAATACGAAACTTGGGATAACAAACAAACATGACATCATGAAAAAATAAGGACATGACTGGGTCGCACGAACTTGCTCTTGTGGCAAGTAACCTTCGTTGTAACGACTGTGAAATTCGTCAACTTTTCACGATCCACAATAAAGCACATACATAAAATTTCATCAAAATTGATTGGAGATCTTGGAAAAATTGAAGAGATAACGGTATCGAAAATGTACCGTTATACGGCAAGTAAAAAATTAGGTGACAGACATCACCATTTGAAAGAAATCACTCATATTAAATGTTATCAAGATTGATCGTATCTTTTGGAATTATAGTTATGTACCGTTTACTTCAAGACTTAGGATAAAAAAATGTCCGGGCATATTACGAAAATAATACTTTTCACCAATCTTAAAGAAATTCGGTCCAATTGTTTAGGCTGTAGGTGTCGATACAGACACACAGACAGAATTTCCGGACCTAAGGAATATTTGAAAGAAAATATGGCCAAAAGTCAATTTTCAAAATTGCACTCGTATCAGACGATGATAAAGGTACCGTATGGTAGGTAGCTAACTAAAAGTCAAATATTGGATGGTACATACTATAATAATTCAATTAAGAATGAACAGTGTTATAATGACAATTTGGAAGCAAAGGTTTGAAAAAAACGTGAAAAGTGTAGGTACTTACTTTCCGGTACTTTTCCATGAACCTTCTGTGATGAGAGCGTTTTCAATTTTGATAAAATGTTGTCTTAGTTTTTATGATAGGTATTGGAGATTTTAAGAGGGCTGCATGATTTACATATATAATTTTAATCTGTGTTCAGCACTGTGTGGCACAAGTTTACACAAATGTCTGCCATCGCTTGTTAATTTAAACCAGGGGACCCCAAAGTTTTTTGTATCACGGCTTTCTACTAGCTAAAATAATAATGCCCACCCCCTCGACGCTAGAACTTAAATAATTTGTTTTGGAATGATGAAAGAATGCTTTAATTGTTTGATAATTATTTATGACACGATGACAAACGCATTAATTTCAAAGGAATTGAGCTATATTCATCGCGCTCCATTAAATGACGCTCCGAGATTAAATACTACAGTAACGATGGTAAAATTCAACGAACACAACTACTGTTTGATTAAACTTGTAACAAACATAACATTTTTGTCAAAATAATTATGCCGACCACTGTATGTTTGTATGTTTCATTGTTTAAAAACTAGATTTACAAAAGAAAACAAATTTATTTTCAAAACAAAACAAAATAACTTATGAAAACACTAATATTACTTTTTGACTTTCTTCGATGGTTTTCTTTTGGCTTTCTTTGGTGCAGGAACATTTGTAATAGAAACACCTTCAAGACTTCGTAGTGAACGCTTCTTTGACTGAGAATTAATTTTTGCCAAGTTCTTTAAAAGCTGCGAGTTAGTTGAATTTGCACTTTCATGTTGTAGAACTTCGTCTTCTTCTGGTGTCACTACAACACTTGAGCTTGTCTTCGAATTGGAATCTTCCACTGCTCGATGGCCTTGTTCATCTCCATCATTGCTTGTCTCTGCTTCGATTTGATCCAAAAAAGTTTCTTCATCAATTTGCTGCGCATCGGTTTCGTCTTCATCAGAATTACCGTCTATTCGGCTACTATGAGACACCGATTCATCAATGGCCTTCTTGAGTTCAGATGTTTTTATACGGAAATCTCGAACTGTACCAAAATGCAAGAAACTAGCGAGCTTGTCATTCGTCTTCTTACTCAGTAAAATTACATTCTTATTAAAATTCTCCAGAAAAAGTATTAAACGTGGGATTTGTCTGGTTTCCCTTAGGATTTTGGCTTTTTCCGCTTGAGGATTTATCAATTTGCCTTTGGGGCGACTTTCAAAGATGTTTGCTTCGATGTAAGTTATAAGAGCGTAGATATTAGTAGGCAACGGCTTTCCTACAACCTGAAGAAGATGATCAAATCTAAAAGTACATTAGGTTTTAAAAATTAATATTTCGGAGATTTATTTGAACAAAAAAATATTTCGCAAGTGCGAAAAGTTTAAACGTTTTCGATGTATGTATGATCAATAGTGAAGCATTTTGTGATGACGACAAGAACCATCATAAACGTAGGGTGAATGATGTGGCGTGAGAACTTTGTTATCTTCTGTGATCGAAAAGTACTCTCTAAGCTGAAAGCAAAGTTCTGCATTTGTTCGTCCAACGGTTAAAAACGGTTTACAATGTTCAAAAAGTACAAGAGAAAATCGACTGCAACTATAATTTTTTTTTTTACACTATCAGATCTATTTTCTAATGGAGCTTAAGCAAGCATCAACATATGAAAGAAGATTTGCCAACACATATAATGTGTCCCACTGGCTCATCACTTAGTGCAGGTTTTAGTTGTTAGTAGGCAAATGGCACAAAAACAAAAACACATGCACTTTAACACACATATGTATTTGTGCAAATTATACAAAATTAAAATATAACACAGAAACAATGATCGTGGAGTGGAGCACTTGTTATGAAGAGTTTTTAAATTATTTAAATTAAAATCTATCACTCTCATTAAGTTATATAACTTAAACTTACTCATCAGTGTGAGAGGCTCATGCACGCCATAATGAGTTTTGTGGAGTTCAATATTCAAGTTCAGATTTCCGCAGGTGTTTAAGTCAATAGAGGTTTAGTCAATAGTAGTTTGAGTCAATTGAGGCTAACAAGTCCGAAGCATCAATTTGTCCACTGATAAGTTGATGACGAAAAATTAAATCATTGTTTACCTTCGTTGGTGTAAATATTGAATCTGCAAAACCTGTATCCGATGTTTATAAAGTGGTAGGTTACAAGGATCGGCCCAGGGAAGGCCTTTGATGACGTAGCCATTGCGGTATACGGAAAGCATTCACATATTTTTACTGAATTGATGCAAAATGCTCTAAAAATGCTTGTTTGGTATTTTGGCTTTGATATACTCACTAGATAAAATGCAACAGCATTTCTCTTTAGTTTACTGTTTAAATTTAAGCTATAAATGATTGGAAAAACCCAGTTATAGTGAGTGAGATTGTAAGCTCGATAACTTGTATCGTATGACACAGGGACATTTCAGGAAACTGCAAAGCCGATGAAATCGCCAGAAACGGAACCTTAATACCTATTTTACCTTACAAGGTGGATGTTGGTCATGATCGCTACATGTAAAAGTATGCTAAAGCAGGATGCCATAAAGAGAACAAACATAAACTGGGCAAACACTGCTACCTGTATAGCGACCAAACACATCTGACCAAAATTAGATCTTTCGACGAACCAAATGTTTGTTGTCTTTGTTTTAGTTTTTCTTAGTTTTCTGCAGAAATCGTTTGAGAAGACGCCAAGTCTTTTGGCGTGTCCACCTATGAGGCAATGTATAGTTATGACACCAATTACGGAGCTAATATGTATTCTACTCAAAGACAACAAACATTTAGTTCGTCCCAGATATAAATTCGCACGAGCGAATAGTGCACCACAGTGAAATGCACACAGTGAATTGTCCATCACAGTGAATTGCCCCGCAGTGAATTATTGTCCCCATAGAGAATTGTGTTCCACAGTGAATTGAGCACATTAAATTGTCCATACAGTGAATTAGCCTAGCAGCGCTCTTTTGATATGTGTTTTATATGGTCACTTCCATCGACTAAAATAAAATATGTGTCTTAGGAGAGAATGGATGGCCTGGCTGACGATGCTCACCACCCACACTTTGGCGAAACACATCAGAGTACAGCCTACTAAAACCTTCTTATTTTGAATTTCCTCCATTTAAAATGAAATAAAAATTAACAACTAGCAATAGTTGTTGTTATTATTCAAATTTCTTTCTTAGCGCATAATAACGTTATAATTATGTAGATGAATTAGAAATATGAAAGAAAGGCAGTTCTAGTTCGATAATTCATTATGCTATAAATCTAATCAAGACAAAGTTCAAATTAAAAATTAAGGAATTCATCACTTTTTGGACAAAAAGATCATGGTTTCAATCTTTAAGCTGCAAGTGTTTAGAGAACTTGGCGTATTGGTAAAGTGCCCACTATTGATGAATCTAAACTTGTCATTTAACGCCTTTTTTCAAAATTAAAAAGCCGTAACAAACGTTTTCAACAAAAAAAATTAAATTTGTGGTGAGTAGAATAAACTTACTTGGTTCCTTGTATGGAAAGCTTTGAAGTTGCACTCCGACAAAGAAAATGTTTTGCTAAATTCTTTAAACAAGTGTACATTTGAATTAGAATTCGCAGTAAAGTGTCCATGCATGTGCCCAATGGAAGATTTACATTGGAAATATGCAACAAGGTATTCGAAATATGTATGAGTTGGGAGCATATCGATCGTTCCATGCTCTTCAGAGAAGCCAGGCACATTTCTCTTTCGTCTTCGGCGATTATTTTCATCTTGTAATGGAGACTGTTTGCCTTCGATATAAAATATTCAACTTCTTCAATTTGTTTACGCAACGTTGCATACAAATAGTTGATGCACGACTCAGCACTGGTCAATGTGATGGATTTCAACTCAAAGTTAAGGTTAAGATCCGGCTAACGTTAATTTAAAGGTTACAATCAAATCTTTTGACAACCAAATGTCCAAAACTACTTACCTGATCTGTAATTTGTCCAATGACCTTTTCAAAATGCATAGCA